>CM068376.1:112507599-113850458 GCA_034769895.1 Magicicada septendecula
AAGTAGTAGGGTCGAGTTTAGTTGATAATAATTGTATAGTAATAAGTTCAAATGAATTCAATTACAGTTGCATTGCCGCCAGTGAATTAACGGAAGACGTTATCGTATTTGTGAATTCTGCCAAATTTTTGGACAGAGTCTTTAATTGTCGACTTGACTTGAAGTAAATTTTGAATGTAGTATTTTGCTAGTATGAACTTGTTGTCATACCTTGCGGACAGCAAACTCAACGCTATCGAGTAATTTTCATTACAAAGAGGTAGTGATTTAATTAAGTCTAACGGTTCATTTTTTAGAGAAGAATGTAAATAATGTAGTTTCTGCACTGGCGTTAGATCGGATCTTGCATGCACCAAGTCCGAAAAAATTGAATGAAAATGCTGCCATTCCAAGATATTGCCTGTGAAGCAGGGCAAACTTATCGGTTTTAATTGCATATGGCCCTATAATACGGGAGGTACAGTCTGAACATTAATTGTAAAATATTTGCTTCCGTAGAATATAGCATTTCTTCGACCTCAAATCGGTCTTCTTGAGCAGCGTTTATGTCTTTGCAAATAAGTTCGATTTCGGACTGTACCTCGTCGTACTTCGTTGCCAAGCCTTTCAAACTTTCAAGTCTTACTGTTAAAAAGTGTTTTGTATTAGATTTGTATCAAAGTTACTGACAGTTGATTGTATGCGCACTATTGCGGACTTTAAGCCGCCTCTCTTTCTGACTAACACTTTGAGGCCTTCTTCAGCCATTGTACGCACCTTGAAATGATGTTAGTGAGGTGGTACCTTGTGGGCGATGTCCTGAAGCGTCGACGCCGTGGAGAAGATGGCAAACACACAGCTCGGAGAGATGACTGCTTTGACTGACGTACTGAAGCTAGCAGGCTCTTGCAATGATGTCGTCAGGAGGCTCAAAGGCGACGAGCGAAATGCTGATCGAATCACGCCACGGTCGTATCAGCGGATATGCTGAGTCGCCCGTGATGGCCAGAAATAGGGGCAGATAAATAATAAATGTGAATGATGTATCCGGAAATCCAGGTCCGGAGCGACCAAAAAATGTTTAGTAAAAGAATGATCCGCCATGTGTGGACCAAAAAATGTTAAGAAGCGGTCCGAGTGGACGCAAAAATGTTAAGTGTGAAGTGTTCGTGATTTACTGTAGGTTGATTCGCCAGGATGCAGAAATGATGAAGAGAGAGTGGACTGTAATTAATACATTTATTTAATTGTTCACATTTACACCATAGAAATTGTTAGGTTTCACTTTTGACTAAGAGATTGGCTAATGAGCGCATCGTAAATACAAGTCGTATTACATTGAAATTAATTTGATGAAAGGGCCTAAAGGGCCATATATGAAGTGTTGGCCTAAGGCCTACATTAATTGTCGCGACAAGAAGAAAAACGTGACAGTATAGCTGCGGACATGAGCCGACCGCCGCTAGCGAGCGTCTGTGACGAACTGTGTGGAAGCACGGACATGAATTGAGCAGATTAAAGTGCAAATTAAGCGCAGATTAGCCAACCTGTAATGTAAAAATTACCGCGCTACTGTACACCTGGTGTTCACTAGACGATAAAGTATAGCGTGAAAACGAACTAGAAATACGCTGTCATGTAAGCGGTGTATGCGGTTCTACATAAGGGACAATTATGTAGGGTTATGGCGCAATTCACACATGTAATAAAATGTCGACAGGGAATAAGTACAACTTCCACGTTTTGTGTGTAACAGACTTTGCACATCGTATCACGATTCGAGCTTCCTTCTACGTTTTTTATATTCTCCTTGATCGTGTCGGTGCGTTGTTCGTTCTTTGCTGTCACTGCTGCTGCTGCTGTTGGTGCTTGCGCTTCGGTAACGATACCCAGTGCCTTGATGATAAAATTTTTATCTTTCATTAACATTACGTAAGAGCACGCTGGAAAATGACGTGCGTGTTCCAAGCATATTCTCCACGTTCCCATTTGTTTAATCCGCCTCCACAGCAAAAACGAATCACTCTATCGTTGCATCCGGTGTAAAAGAAACCCGCTTCTGATAATTCTTTAGGTGTTATCGTTAACGATACAGGCCATTCTTTAAAACTCTTTAAACGGTTTTCCAAGTTTCTGTAACGTGGGTACGGAGATGTGATTTTTTGAATTAAGATGACCTGCACTTCTTTATCGTCTGGTGATAAGGACTTGATTGACGTCGTCGTCGTCGCCGCCGCTTCACCGCATTGTTTGAAATAGCGGTTGTTGTTGGGATTGATATTGTCATCATGGATATCGTGTGAAAGCATCTTGTGCGTCCACTCACGACTCGTGCTGATGAAACACTGAGCGAAGAATAGGGAGGAGAGGATAATCGTTTCCCCCTCCACAAAGATAAAATACACGAAAATTGATTACATTTTTTAAAATAAAATATCACATTACATTCTATTTACAATAAAATAAAAATACATGAAAATTGATTACATTTTTTAATAAAATATCACATTACATTCTATTTACAACAAAATAAAAATACATGAAAATTGATTACATTTTTTTAATTAAAAAAAAATTACATACATATAATGCACACATTACATTCTAAAAAAAGCAACGTTCTATTTAAAGCAAAAAAAAAACATTAATATATAGTAAGCGTTTAATTGTGTCTGCGCACTGTGTTGGATAACGGAGTATACACGTTGATTGAATCATGCAGTATCAAGCAGTAGGCCGCGGTCTGAGGGGGGAAATTGGTCGATGACTCGAATTCCAATCTAACGTCGACTGGTGAAGACTTGAGCGATTCCTCCTGTCTGCAACAATCTAAGACGAATAACGGTGCTTTTGCTATGAAATCAGTAGGTGTTAGAAGTACGTTGGGTTGACTTCTGTGGTAGTACGATTTTTGAAATCGCGTATACATGTCGTACAGCAATGCGTAACGTCCGTTATCGATATCCAGGTTCAGGTTATCGTACGGGTAGTATTTGTCGTTCAGAAAGAGTCTCGTGTTTGTCACATTGCAGTGATCGAATTCGTCTGCATGTTTTTTCAGATTGTTTTTTCTGCCGGTCTGAAAGGTGAGTATCACGTACCGCGGTTTCTCCAGTTGTGTAGTTGTTTTCACCGTCCAAGTCTGTCTGTCGGTCGTTGGTAAAGCCGGATACTCGTGCAGTTCCCAACTACGAAACGGTAAGAATAGCGGTAGGTCCTTGCGTATGATATCCAACAATCGTACCAGTACTTCGTTGTTCACGTACACGAACGGAATCATCCAAGAGATTTTGGTCAGTTCTATATCAGCGTTAGCGGGCGCATCCGTGGACGAGAACAGAGCGTTAACGTCGCTGGAAGTGCGCAACAGTATCAGTTCCTGTTTCATGTTTAAAATAACGTGCGTGAAATCCTCAGCGAATCCCATCAGCATCCTCAACGGTATGCAAAAGTTGAATTCCTCGTGTTTGCCGCTCGGTGTTAGCTCGTCAGCTATAGGAGCAACCCAACCGGCGTTTTGCATCGAAACAATGTCCTGCTTGCTGGCAGATAGCACGGTTTTAATAGTGGACGTGATGCCAACGCTCTTGGTACGATCCACTTCTACACCGGCCAGTTCGTAACGAATTTCTTCGAAGAGAAACGCGATCGCGTTGTTGATCATTTTCACGTTCACAGTACCGGTGCTGTCGGTCTTTTTGCTCAACTTGCCTTCAACGTACAGGAAACATTCCATCGGTAAAGTGAATACTTCCTGTTGCAGTATAGGTATGCGTATCTCATCGTTATTTCCGTATCGTGACGCCGACGCGTACGGTGCATGAGGATGATACTCGTAATGTGTGATGTTGTCTTCAAAGAATGGCCGACGTTCAACCGATAAGACGATATGCTGTCCGTCATGTTACTTGTTTTTCTTGAGTCTGAATCCTAGTGAAATCAGGTAACGTCGGTTAGTTGCTGTTAACCGTGCCAACGACGAACGTCTACTGATACCTTTTCCAAAAGTGTTGACCTCTTTTATCTTGTGGTGCGAGCCGTCCCCGCCACCACCGCTCTTCATCACGGGGGTATCGGTGAAATAAATTAACATGATTACTACACACGTTTCAAATGTATACGCACAGTGATGACTTCGCCTTGAAAATTCACAATATCACCGTCCTGATCGTGTACAGACACTGTAACGTTACGCAAGTGTAGTACGTTAAGCGGAAAATAAATGACGTTTCTAGGCGTTTCTAATATCTTGAATCCTGGCTCAACCGTTGGATAGAACGAGTGCAGTATATGCTCGTTTCGACCCGCCTTGTACGAACCTTGTACAGCGTTACACCTTATCTCCAAAACGTTCACTTTGTTAATGTTTACAGGTGCGTCCGACGTGTGTAATATATACGCTTCTAACTTTCGGTTCTTGGAGAAACCCAACATGGTAACGATCGTGTGTTCCGTACATCCGAAATCGATATCGTATGAACAATAAATTTCACATTTCAACGTGTTGTTGTTGGGTCGTAGAGAAAATTTCGGGTCTGCTAGTTCTTTCTTCAGGTACGTTTCGATATCGCTGATTTCGTACACACCGGTCGGTATATTGACGAGTTCTAACGTTTTACGTGCTCCCTTTAGTGCGGGAAAGACGTTGTTTCTTCCGCTTTCCACGTTCGGTATAGAGTTGTACGTGGTAAAGTCCAGCAGTCCCGCATACCATTCACCGTCCGTCAGTTCAAGCGGTGGAAAAAATCACAAACCAGTGCGCGCGGATCCGTTCCTGTGACGGTGACCGTAACTGAAGACATCTTGTCGTTTACTGATCGTTCGATGTCAAAAACTCCAAACATAAATGTCCGCAGATGACTGTGTCCGACGGCTGTTTCCGTGTGTAATTGTAATGAACGTCGGTCACGTTCGATCCAAAGTACCGTATTAGCTCGACAGGAGGGCGCAGATTGCCGAATCCGTCAAAGTACCAGACACTGTCGCCTCGCTTCTTGTAGCATACCCAATGCGTGCCCGGTCCGGTAGCGTTGTCCAGATTCACGATCGCGCTTTCGTTCTCCCACGGTGATGTACTAGGAAGTGCGTCGCGCATGTACACGCCTCTGAAATAAGGTATACGCAATAGTTTCATGTACTCATAAAGATATCGATCGGACAACGGATGCACGTGTATTTTGATTAGTTTTTTCGGTACGGTCGAAGGTATAGTCCTGAAGCCTTTTTACCACCGGTCCGTCTTCGTCGTCGTCGTCCCGTGCCCGTCGTCGTCGTCCTCCTCCTCTTCCTGATTATCGTGCGTTGAACCGGCTTGCGTCGTCTGGTGCGACTTCGACGTTTACGCACACCACCACCGCCGCCGCAGCATAGCCCGCTGCCTAACGCCGATTTCGCCTTCATCGCTGCTGCTACGGCTGCCGCGTACGCTCTTTCACTGATGCCCGAATTCAAAGCTTTCACTCGTTCCCCCACGCCTTACCGGCTAGAACGCGATCCGCTACACGTCGTCGTTCGTTGTCCTTGTACTTGCTGTAAGCGATATCGTGTTCGCGCCAAGCTTCGTCCAACTCGTTGATTCCTCGATCACCGCGAGCCAATCTCTCCTCTAGTTTCGTTCCGGGTCCACAGAACCTGTAGCCGGGCAGATGTAGTTCCACCGGTAATACGTCCACCGCTCGATTGATCAGTGTAGGTACTGACTTCGCAACGAATGGTACAGCGCTTTTAACTATTTTTCCGATAAGACCACGCCCCCCTTTTTTTTAACCTCTCGACTACGTAGTTCATACAAGACTACTGTTTCGGTTGCTCTCGATAAAGGGATCTCCAATCGTGCTCGTCCTTAGATTTGTCCAGATCACTAATCAACTCGTTCGTCTCCGCCTTGTTCGTAAGTAGTAAGTCTGCCTCTTCGGCACCGAGTGAAGTACGCGCTGCGCGGGTATGCAATTTATAGATATACGATACCACTTCCTCCCAACGGCGTTGGAACACTTTTGCGAGTTTGTACGTTTTGCTCTTCGCTTACCTCTTCGCCTCCTCCAATTGACGTGCGTTCACCGCGTCCGTAGCCCGTGCGCCACCGTCGCCGACGTTTAGAATAGTCTTTCCTTGTGCGTTGAAATAAGCGTCGTTTACCGCGGTGATCGTGTGTCGGTTCAAAAATTCCAAGTTCACCGCGTCCTTGTTGTTGACGAGTGGCGCTAACTGCGTTATCCGCACGTTGCCGACAATTAGGTTAGAGTTCGTATCCTTCGGTATGATTTTCGAGTCCACGTATACTTTGGTCGCAGCGTCTCTCGCACGAATCGGTTCCCTCAGAGACTGTATGCGATGGTCCCGCGCGTCGACGACAGCTCCGTTCTTCTTGTTCGGTGCCAGCTATGTGAAACGTAAGCACGAGTAGTCTACGTACTGCTTGTTGACGGCGTCCCCGAGATCGACGGGAGCGCCGACGTTGACGAGCTTACGACCTTTCGCGTCTATTCCTCGCGTCGTCGTCGGCGGATCGTCGGCTAACAGACAGTGGTCACGCACGAAGCGCAGTGGAACGGCATCGTTACCGTCTTGCGGTTCGCCCAAGTTGTGTATTTTTTCCCCGCTACGTTGAAGTGCCCGTCCTCGGTCATCGTGATACCAATATCCTCCCGCAGACTGCGACGCGTCTCCCTTCGCGCTCTGGTGTCTGCCGAACTTGTCAACACTCATCTCGTGAATGATGCGCCTCGTGCGTTGTGCACGGCATTTATACGTACTCGCGTAATAAATCGATTAGTTTTGATACGATCGTACCGTCTATGCATTTTATTCCGACAACAGAGAGTCCGTCGCTGTTTTCCTTTTACGATCGTATTTAGAAATTCATCGAACACGTATACCCGTGCGTCTTTGAAGAAATAAATCTTTCCGTCGATGTATCGGAACGCGCTATCGACGGCTTCTGGTAAGCCGACAAAACGATCTTTAACGTATCCGTGTTTCTTGATCGTAAACGTGCACTCGTCTATTTCGCTGTAATACATATCGTTGTACAACATAAGGGTTCGACCCGTGTACGTGTGTATCGCAGCGTTTATTTTCGTCATCGTGCGATCACCGAGCGTTGTGATCGAACGCGGATACCCGTTCACCAGCTGCAGACTGTGTATATCGAACATGTATACGTAGTTGTCTATGAAGAGCACCACTTCTTCGGTCCGCGGTCTCTGGTACATCGCCGAAGCATTGGTGAACGTCAGCGGTAAGAACGTCAACCAATCCGTCAACAGAAGCGGCGGCGGACCCGATCGCTTCGACTCGAGATCCAATGTCCACAAAACGTTATCGTGCACAATATACAGGTGTCTGTTGATTATTAAAAATTGATTAACGTTCTTTAGCCGACATAAATCCGTCGCCGTCGTCCGAACGGTGTCGTTCGTTGTCGTCGCCGTCGTCGTTGACGTTGACGTCGTCGTCGTAGCGGGTGGCGGCGGCGGCGGCGGCGGCGGCGGCTTCCCGTACAAGCGTTGAATGCCTTTTATATCGTCGTCTCTCAGGTCGAACGGTCCGTCCGAGCGTGGTACGTAGAATGGTTACATGATCGAATCCCTCTCGAGGGAATGAGACAGTCCTAACGCGTGTCCGATTTCGTGCGTTAGCACCTGAAGGAAACTGGTCTGATCGTCCAGTATTTCGGTTGCGTTCGTATAATTCCACGATTCGTAGTAGTCCATGTGTATTTCGGTAGTGTTATACGGTAAATCGGGCGGGTAGTAAGCGTGAGCGAGTATACCTCCTCGTCCGTCCAAATCGTACCCGCAGATCGTGCACCTGGAAGTCAGACACCTGTGTTTAGAATATTTCATAGCAATGATCATGTCTGCGTTTATGTCGTTGGGTCGATATTCGAATTCCAGGTTCGAATGTTTCTGCCACACAGCGAACGCTTGTCGCGACCCTTCTATAGCGCTGGCGGTACCGTGAAGGAACCGCCACAACAAACGTCTCTTGGCCCACGGTGTTTGTAAGGTGTACGACACGAAATCTTCGTTACCGCATCTCCGCGCACGCATCAGATTCATCGTTTCGTTGTTCAATTCTCCATTTACGGTTAAACTGTAATTCACTTGAAACGTGCGAAGGTAGGCGTCCATATCGATGGTGGCGTTGTCCGTGAGTCGTAAACTATCGTCGGGCACGTATCCGTATCGCACCAAGTAATCTATAGCGAAATCTACATCGTTAGCGTTAACGCTCGATGCGACAACGGCACTTGTGCACGCGATAATAAACAGTATTACGATATCCATGTTGTCACAACCAAACGTGGAATGTCCCCGGCGCGTGTACGACAGTATTATTTATACTTTATTGGCTTTGCTGCTGCTGCTGGGGTGTTGATGTTGTATATCGCACTTGTTATACGACGATGTCGGCTTCGCGTAGTTCTTCCACTATGGAGACGATTTCGTTCGTGTGCCCGCTGTTTTCGACACGCTGTGACGCCATTAACAGTCGCAATCTCTTCACCAGTTCGTTCGGATCGTCCCAGTGCACGTAATCGATTTTGTCTTTTCTTCTCGTCAGCGTCATATACGATGTATCGATATTATTATTATGTCCATGTCCTGTACGTTTCGGCGGAAACAGTTGTGATATTATTCGTTTATACTTTACACCTTTTTTCGCGTTCACATGTGAGTTCGCTAAATAATACTGCTTGTGCGCGTTGGTGTCACGCAGTATATCTTTGTACGCTTCCAGATCGGATTCGTTGAAAACGTTTTCTTTAGGATGCTTCATGAACACGAGTTCGTAGAGTCCTGGTGTACATTTATATCGTTTACCGTTGATAAGAATCGTATCGTCCGTTTCGATTTCGAACGCTGAATCACCGATCATCCATTTTCCGTTTCCGTGTCTTACACCGTACGTATAGTCCATCAGACGATCGCGTTCGGACGAAACGATCATACGCATGTACTTGTTTGCTAACGATTCACTGTCGTATTTGTCCTGAAAATATCTACGCGCTTCACGTCTTCCTTCCGGTGTGTCTAACATTTTTTCAATGTTGAGACTAGGATCACCCTCATCATCATCATCATCGTCCAGTGTTTCGGCTATCACAGGCGTTTTCAGGAAACGTGGTGGCTTCGTTCGGGAACGAAATGGTGTTCCCACATCGTTTTTACTAATTGCACCCGCCGGATCCTCTTCCTCCTCCTCTTCTTCTTCCTCTTCACGTTTCATCTTTTTCACACTTATAGGCTTTCCATTTGTTGTTTTACGTTTCTTTTCAAGCAACGCTTGCGAAATATTTTGTAACGGTTCCAGAATCGGCTTGTAACTTTTGGATAACGTTGCTTCTTCTTCACGAATCCCATGTTTTAACGCACGGTATTTCTTCCGTATGTCATCACTGATCGTGTCGATATCACGTGCTAGTCGTTTCTTCTTGTCGTCCATCTCGATAAACGGCAGAACGACAACTAAAGTCGTTGACATCAGGACATGTGTATTTAGCTGAACGTATGACGAATTTTTTTTTTTGTTTGTTTAATCGTTAGGTGCGACTACTATGAAACGGTCAAAACCGACTCTGTACTTGCCGGTGTCGATAGAAGAATCCTTGTCCACAACGAGAAAGCCGTAACGATCTTTCCACGCTTCAGCGCACATGTTCTTAAACGTGTCATATTTCATGTCCGTGTTGACGTGCTCGTTGTACGCATGTTTCAAGTTGCGATCGTCCTGTTTGAACAATACTATTAGATTGGAGTTGTCACGAACCAACTGTTTTGGCACTTGGCTGTACGTCTGACAAAGGTAAAACGCGTTCACACCGCTGTGTCGTCCCATAGAGAAATACTTGCGTATGTTGTGTTGTCTTTCACAAGACACATCGTCGAACACCATAATAGAATTGGGATCGACCTCGTCGGGAGGCGGTACCTCTTCGTTAGCGTTGTAGGCGTGATAACCCATTCCTTCGTTGGAAAGTCGTGTCATCAGGGTCTCCAGCATCTGATATTTGGGTTGAAATAGTGATTTAGAAAACACGTATAAGTTTGCGAATCTCAATCCGTTTACATCGAACAACAGGTTGAACATGACGTTTGTCTCTCCGCACGCGGAAGGTCCGCAGATAATCGAACGAACGGTATCGGGCAGAAGACGTCCGTGTTTACGTTTTTTTGCCACAACCACACCCACCACCACCATCGCCGCACAATTTCGTATAGTCCACGTCCTTTATTTTTAGTCTGTGCGCTTGTTGCAATATTTTCATGTTGTCGTTCTATGCACAGTCTATTTAATAGTCGCACTATATCGCAGCAGTCGGCGGATATGTAACTGCATACACATGTGTCCGGACCCGTTTCACAGTTCGGATCCGACCAAACACATTCTTTGTAGTGATCGAATCCGGTGCCAGTTGGTACTATTTCGTCGAGTCGGAACCTCATCACACGATTGGTAACCCGTTGCCAGTACTCGTACACTGTCAAGATCCTGCGCATGCGTTCAACGTCGTTTGCAGTCGTGTTCACGATGTACTCATCGTAACCAGGATGCGACACAATGTCTTTTACACTGTACACAGCGCGCATGTTGTCATCGTAACGCATCGACGCATACTGGTTCTATTTCCTCGAGTCTAATCGTTGTTATAGCAAGTTCTTCTTGTGTATCCACGAATCGTGTTTACCATCGAATCCTAACCACCTGACTTTCACGCGATCGCATTTACGTTGTACGACCTTTTCTACCAAGTACACGTCACCAACGTTCGATTTACTGATTTCGTGTTCATAAAAACCACCTTTCAACACTTCTTCTGTATGATCCTTTAGCGAATAAATGACGGGTACGCTGGCGGTACGCACCGTGTGAACGAGGAATATCTCGTTTGTCCAATTTGGTGTGTATCCTTTGGCGAACGTCATTTTGTGTTTGCTTATACGCACACGATCGCCTACTTTGAACTTCGGTCGTTTATAATCGATGCTCCTGGCTGTGTTCTCGCGAATCCGTCGTAACACAGTACGTTCGTTGGATTCGTTCACCTGACGCGGTTTCATTCCAATCGTTCTGTGCACACTGTTGTTGTACGTGCTGACTAGTTCCGGTAACATATCCAACCAACGGTAATGACCTTGTTCGCTGAACGCGCGATACATGTGCGTTTTCAACGTATGGTTGAAGCGTTCCACAATGGAAGCCTTTTTCTCACTGTACGTGGAATAGAGAGTGACACCATATCTGCTCAGAAATTTTCCTACAGTACTGTTGTAGTACTCTTTCCCGTTGTCCGTCTGCAGATATTTCATTTTATTAGCACGCAGAATCGGTTCCAGAGCTCTTGCGACCTCTACACCCGTCTTCGTTTTCAATGGAACGGCGTACGCGTACTTGCTAAACGCGTTAATCATCGTCATAAGGTACTTGAATCCCTTGTTCGCCTTTGCGTGCGGTATCATCTCTACCAGGTCTGCTTGGTACAAGTCGTGAAATCCCTTCAACTCGACCGCGCGTCTCGGAAAATTCCTTCTTACCGGTCTGTGCAACTCCGTCGCGATAGTCTTGCGAACGCTCTGGTGTATATTCTTCACAGCTCGTTTCATTCTCACGTCGTCGTGTGAACCGTGATTCACAATACGCTGGAATGTAGTAAACTGTCGGCTCGGTGCTGAAGGTAATTCTCATCGATGCCAATCTGGTACGACCACCTTCCATCACGTGACTGTCACGTCGCCACCGCTCCGCATCCACTTATATCATCTCGACCGAACGGAAGAACAACGCGTTCTTTTTGCGATTGCGCAAGTACGTTAAAACGTGAGCTAAACTGATTTTCATACGCCCATTACGCACGAGGCTCATACCGATGTAGTATTTCGTGAGCGCGTGTTGTTTCGCGTCCAACGCTCTTACAGTCTTAACAGAATTCATGCCTTTGAACATGACGCTACGTATAACGTTGTCGCGGTACTCGTTCATTTCCGCGACTATGACGTTATCGTTCTCAGGTAGCCGCTCGCACATGTGTTTAGCTTTGAGTTCAGCGATTGGGCGTTGACTCTCGACTCCGTATGCAGGTGTATCAGATACGAGTTCAACAACCAAAATTCGGCCGCCATAGCGCCCGTGCAATGCTGCCACTGTTCGTACAAACGTCGGTCTTTCACCGTGTACCCTTGTTCGTGCGAATACCGCAGACCAAAGTATTCGCAATACTTGCGGAGTGTAGGCAACTCCTCCTTCAGAAAGGCTACCGAAAATAATCCCTGCGCCTTGTTGTTCACCAGCGCGAACTGTTTCCCTCTCGCTAGTGTCGGTAACGAGGACGGCGGGCAGTGCACATCAAAACTTACGTTGTAGCTATGATCCAGTGCGCACTTTGGCACTATCATCATCACGCTTCTGTATATTTCCATCGGTGTACGTATCGGAATAGTGCGCTCTGTAACGATGCAACAAGAAGCGTGTGGTATCGAACTTACGTAGGCGAGCATGTCCGTGTATACAGTCGCGTAGTTCATCTGCCCGTGTGAATCGTGTAAGCCGTGCACGCGTTGAATGGCGTTATACAGTTCAGGAATCGACGGAAACGCGAAAGAAAATTCCATCCGTGACGTACGGTACACTTGAACATATCCTTTTCGTAAACCACAAGTTCTATCGGTACGTTGTTTTGTTCGCACTCTACGATAAATTGAAGCCATCGTGATTTGTTGTGTATACGATCGGAGACTATCATCAACAGCACGATCGGCGGCAAATCACCGCTGCGTTTTTTTATGTGACGCCAACAACGAGCGTGATATCTGTCAACACCGAACTTGTAACGTGTACAGTAGTTGCCGCAAAATCGTCTTTTCTTCACAAAATACACGGAACATAAGTTGGACCGCATCGCGCTTCGTGAAGCTTTTGTTATTGTGAAATGTTTCCCATCATCGTATCGATAGACGTCCATAGTGTCGATGATCTGCGATGTGAGTGATACGCTATTAGTCATGATCGTGATATTTATAGTGTATACGGATATTGTTTGAGGAATTTTTTAGTACTACCCAAACGGCTATGTTTGTACATGAGTTTATGTCGGCTCTGAAAAGAGCCGTTTTTGCGTGCGTCGACTTCTACAAGTGTTCACGAACGAAATCGCATGCGGGCATTGACGCCTTATGGACTCGGACGGGATCATCACCCACTGCCCAATCCGTAATTCGTATTTTACACTTGCAGCATCTTACAACATCACCATCGCCTTCGTAAATAAACCCGGCTTTGGCTAGGTCAAAAAATTTTACGTTCGCATTCGGAAATTTATGAACGTAAAATTTAATGTTACCTCGACGACTGATGTTATAAAAGCTTTTTAATCGCTTGCAAAAGAATATGTGTGCACGTCCATATCTGAAGCAAGAATGTTAGTTTGTCGCGTCGCATTTCACCTCCTCAGCGATAGCTGCGCGCGCATCCGTAGTGGGGATGGCTGTCGTCAATTGGTCGGTATGAAATAAAGCACAGTAGTGGGAGCAGATAGCTGCGCACGCAGTTGGTAGTGGGGGAACGTTGACGGCAATAGTTCGGTATCATGGTTGTGGGAGCGGATAGCTGCGCGCGCAGCCGTCATAGATAGTATAAGTAGAGCGACGATCACTGCCAGCGTTCACCTTCGAGTCTCGCGCAGTCTAACTTTCACGTGTCGCATATAAAATAGTGCTTATTTTCTAACTTCGTATCAGTCTACTATTGCTCTTCAAGCGAGCAAGTAATTGTTATAGTTTCGTGTTTTGTTGTTGTTGTTGTTGTTGTTGTTGTTGTTGTTGTTGTTAATTTACTACGAATGCAGTCGTTTGCTGTTGATTGTAAACATTCGTTACGCGGCGCGTTGGTATCGCACGTTTACACGCCTGTCACGGATGACGAAGAATGCGTCAACGATGTCATAACCTTTTTTGATGAAATGCACAATACGTTACGTACGGACATTCTAAACGAACTGACACGTTTGCTTTCTATAAAGTGGCATATAACAGTTACAGAGAGATTTGTCAAGTACATCGTAAACGCTGACACGGACCAGGACGAAGAAGTGACGACTGAAGCTTATTTTCACGGACGATGTCATACGACACTGATCGCTGACCAAGATGTATTGCCCGATCGTTTAGAAGCTTCGTACGAAAAGATCATTGAATCGATTTATAAATTCACACGCGAGGGTAGCGGTTGGGCGTTAGACCACATAATCTCCTTAGAACTCGTTCTCTCACGATACCAACCGCTAACCGCCTCCAGTTTCATTCGTACACCCCCTGAATTGTCTCGTACTAAATCCATCATCAACGTGAACAATACAGGCAATCAAATGTGTTTCGTATGGTCAGTGTTGGCCGCTCTGTTTCCACAACAAAGAGACACCAATCGCGTATCCAAATACAAGCCACATATCTGCAGTATCATTACTTCTGGTATAACTTATCCCACCCGACTATCTGACATTGTGAAGTTCGAACGAGACAATCCTAACGTTTCTATAAATGTTTTCGGTTACAAAGAAAATGAAATTTACCCTTTAAGAATAACTCTTTCCAGTGGCAGACGTCATCACGTTAATCTATTACTTCTTACCGCTGACGACCGAAAACATTACTGTTTAATAAATAATACAATTCGCTTATTCTCTTCACTAAGCAAACACAACGGCCGTTCTTTCTATTGCGATTACTGTCTGCATAGATTCTGCGAAGAACGACTCCTTACCGAACATATCCCCCACTGTTCACCGTACGGCGAACAGAAAATTCGTTTACCCATGAAGGAGGAGGAGGAGAATGTGATGTGTTTCAGAAATTACACATACTGCCATAAGGTCCCTTTTGCGATATATGCAGATTTTGAATCATTTATCGTCCCTTGCCATCGCTGCGACGCTCCTCCGCACACATCGTCCACCACAACGGAGTCGTTACATCTTCCTTCAGGTTTCTCCTACCTTATAGTCGACTACGAGCGTAATATTTTCAAACCCCAGGTCGTTTATCGCGGCGAGAACGTGGTAGACGTTTTTCTCGATAGACTGGTCGCTGAAGAGCGAGAACTGTTCAGAATCATCCGATCCATTGTCCCTATGACTATGAGTGACCGCGATGTGTTATCTTTCGCAAATGCCCTCGTATGCCATCTCTGTGAAAAACCACTGACTGAGAACGACAAAGTGCGCAACCATTGTCATCTGACAGGACGATACCTGGGCGCAGCTCACAACATCTGTAACTTTAACTTTAAGACTCCACGACACATACCCGTCTTTTTCCATAACTTACGAGGTTACGATGCACATCACCTAGTACAAGGGTTGGGTAAATACGACAATCTCGCTTGTATCGCTACCACTAGCGAACGCTTCGTATCAGTCTCGTTGGGTGGTCTGCGTTTCGTAGACACGCTTCAATTTCTGAACACGTCCTTGGACACACTTGTTGGAAACTTGCACGCGAGCGGTGCGGATTTCGATTTAACGAAGCAATGTTTCGAAGAACACTTCGAGCTACTCTTACGTAAGGGCGTGTACCCTTACGATTACATGACAGGTAGCGAGAAATTCGACGAAACACGTCTGCCCGCACGCGAACACTTTTTCAACAGGTTGAGTGAATCGCCAGTATCTGACGAAGATTACGCTCACGCGCAGAACGTGTGGCGTACTTTCGGAATCAGTACACTGGGCGAATATAACGATCTGTATCTTAAAACAGACGTGCTGCTACTGGCTGACGTCTTCGAGGCGTTCCGTGAGATGGCCATGCGGTACTACCAGATCGATCCGGCTCATCTTTACTCGCTTCCTGGCGTCGCTTGACATGCGATGTTAAAGATGACCGGTATGCGCCTGGAGCTGTTGACGGATATAGATCAGCATCTCTTTATCGAATCGGCCGTTCGCGGTGGCGTTAGCATGGTACCCAACCGCCACGCCAAGGGCCAACAACCCGCTAATTGTCGAGCAGTACGATGCTTCAAAGCCGACCTCTTTCATATTGTACACGGACTGCAACAACCTTTACGGTGCACCCATGTCACAACCGCTCCCTTACGCCGACTTCAGATGGCTAGATCGTAACGAGATCAACTCACTGGACATGCGTACCCTGTGCGATGACGGTGACATGGGCTACATACTCGAGGTCGACTTACACTATCCACCCGAACTTCATGACCTCCATTCCGATTATCCACTGGCGCACGTCCGTTCCTGTGTCCATCCTGACGTACTTTCACCGTACTCTCGACGACTCCACACACGACTGCACTATACAAAAGTGTATAGCGGATCGGAAACGCCTTCGTCGTCCGTTCCCAAGTTGCTGACAACTTTGGACGACAAGCAAAATTACGTTCTCCATTTTCGAAATTTAAAATTGTATCTGAGCCTCGGTCTAGAATTGAAAGCGATACATAGGGTGTTGAGTTTTAAACAGAGAGCGTGGATGAAACCGTTTATCGATTTCAACACGCAAAAGAGAGCAGCAGCCACCAACAGTTTTGAAAAGGATTTTTTCAAACTGATGGTCAACGCCATCTATGGCAAATCGCTGGAGGACGTGAGGAAACGAATAGACTTCCAACTAGTCTCTAACGAACGACGGCTGCAGAAAATTGTTTACAATCCTCGGCTAATGTGTATGATCCGCTACACCGATAACTTGGTCGGACTGGCCTTACGAAACAGGACGATATTCCTTTCCCGTCCGGTGTACGTCGGCTTCACAGTACTCGATGTCAGCAAATTGATAATGTACGAATTTCATTATCGGTACGCTGTCGCCAAGTACGGACCACGATTGACCTTACTAATGACTGACACGGACAGTTTGCTTTACAGCATACGGACTGACGATGTGTTCTCGGATATGAAAGAGGATCTCCACTTTTTCGATACGTCGGACTATCCCACGGATCATCCTTGTCATTGCGACGACAACAAAAAAGTCGTGGGGAAGTTCAAGGATGAGACCAATGGAAAACCCATCAGGGAATTTGTCGGACTCAGGGCGAAGTTTTACTCGCTCTTGTTGTCCGACCGCACGGACAAAAAGGTGGCGAAAGGTGTGCCAAGGACGGCAATTAAAAAAAGGTTACGGCATCGATTGTACAGCGAGTGTCTTTTTGACAGTCGTACGGTTTTCACCTCTGCTGAGTGTATACGAAGCAACCATCATAAGCTGTACACGCAACGTATAACAAAACTTTCCCTGTCTCCTTATGATGATAAGAGGTACGTACTGGACGACGGTGTAAGTACACTCGCGAATGGGCATTACAGGATACGTGCAATAACCGACGACGCTCCTGGTCCTAAGGCAAAGAAGAGAAAGTATATGGACCGATAACTAACGGTAAAGATGATGTTCAGCATTACACACACACACACACACACACACACACACACACACACACACACACACACTAACTTCATTATGTTCTTTACCTACTTATTTTACAACTTTTGATACGTTTTACAGAATGAACAACAACAACAACAACAACAACAAGAAAGTAACAAAACATATGCCGGCAGAGCAACGTCGAGTACGATGGTAAATATATTTTTTTTTCTTTATTTATAATGTACAAACAGAATATTGCATTCGATTGACGTGTTGTTTTTTTTTTATAGTTCACAACGGTTACGACGTGCTTTACTGGGACCCGGCTCGAGTCGGTAAGGTCGTTTTCATTAATAAACTCTTGTCCTATTGCGTTTACCTCCGGTTTTCAATTATATATATTTTTTTTCAGTGATGCCGACGAGGCACCTGCTGCTGCTACTGATGTGGATCCCCCCCTATCTCCGGAACTCGGCTCGAGCCGGTAAGACAATTGTCATTTTAATAAACTCTTGTACTTTTGCGTTTTTTACCTCCAGTGTTCAATTTATATATATTTTTTTTCAGTGATGCTGATGCTGCTGCTGCTGCTGCTGCTGCTGCGAGTTCGCCCCAATCTCCACAACCCGACACGAGTCGGTAAGACATTGTTCATTAATAAACTCTTGTGCTCTCGCGTTTTACCTCCGGTGTTCATTTCATACATTTTTTTTTTAAGTGATGCTGACGCTCCAACTGCTGCTGCTGCTGCTGGTGCTGTTGCTGCTGCTGCTGCTGCTGCTGCTGCTGCTGCAGTTCGTCCCCTATCTCCAGACAGCGTGCAACGTTTAAAACGTGCAATATTACAGCTAAAAAGTGGTCTGTTGCGGTAAGTCCGTTTTCATTAACAACAAAGTCTTGTACTATTGCGTTTACCTCACGTGTTCAATTTATACTTTTTTTTCAGCGATGCTCTAGCTGAAGGAGTGGCGGTCTTTCTCCCTCGACCCGGCACGAGTCGGTACGTTCGTTTTCATTAACATTCAATTGTTCTCTTGCGTTTACATCTGGTATTAAAGTTGTTCCTTTTCTTTTCAGTAATGTCGAGTCCACAGAAGATGAAGGATTTATGGAGGACAATCAAAGTGATGTCGATACTGTGGACTTGAACATGGACCATGACGGGGATAGCAATGATAATGATGATCATGTTGATGATGACGATGCAGCAGTCATCGACGTAAATATGTAAGTCATCTTCTTATGCGTACATACTGCCTTGTTTTATTTGCGATTATACATAATTTTTATGTTGTCGTTTTTTTTTTCTTAGTGACATTCGCCCGATACCAGCACCGCCATCACCACCACAACAACTTCAACAACACATTCCAGTTACACCACCACAATCACCGCCACCGTCACCGCCACCACCACCGCAGATACAACCTCTACCACGACCACAACCCATATATCGTCAGCAGCAGCAGCAGCTATTTATGCGAAGAGATCCCCGTTTGTGGACCCCTCCAGAAGACGCGCTACCCGTCTTCTTTGACGTATTACATGCTACTGAACCAAGGACGCACGACGACCCAACAACAATGAGACTCCTTCTTAGAAGGAGTCTACCAACATGGTGTTGGCGTCGCGGAGAACCCTGTCCTGTTCAAGGTATGGTTCCGAACACTACCTGCAGTGTGTACATAGAAACATACAGTGACGGGCAGAGGCTCCTCGGTTTGGTATGTGGTCATACATACCATTACCGATGCGTCCTCGACTGGTTTCAGTCGGTACCGTTGGAGGGGACACCACCCGCATGCCCGCAATGCAGACAATATATATTTGGAAAGCCCAATCGCACTTTCTATGGGCGCATGCATATTTAAGGTATCTTACAGTGTCCATAAAGGTTTTACTACTCCATCCTACTTGTAACAACCACATGTCACTAATACTGTTTCTTTTTTTTGTTACAGATGGAAATTGACTACCTAACCCGGATTGTGACTTTTATTTTGTAAAAATATATAGACCTATACCCGATTGTGACATGTATATTTTGTATATATATATTTGTTATGTTTACATTTTTATGTTTATATTTTGTGTATTTGTAAATATTAGTTTTAAAATAAACTTGTACATATTTTTTCTTTTATGTTTATATTTTGTGTATTTGTAAATATTAGTTTTAAAATAAACTTGTACATATTTTTTCATTGTATAAGTGTTTATTTTCAACTATCCTTTTCCCATACTACAATTTACTTAACACATAGACACGCAGTTCACAAGTTGTCAACAATGCAATACACGACATCGATTCCGTAAGTATTGTGTGTGTGTGTTTTATATAAGTGAATTGACGTTCAATTATGCACTGCACATCGTTTGTGTGTTTCTTACAACAACAAATGTAGGGCTGGCCATAGCAAGCCCTAGACCAACATGTTGGTGCGAACGTATTTTTACAATCTGTATATATATATATATATTTACTTAACACATAGACACACAGTTGGCAACAATGCAATACACGACATCGACGATATCCGGACGGCGACGGCGTACATATACAAACCCGTACACTATAACACACGCACGAGTTGACAATGTCGATAAACCAGCACAAGTTGGCAACGCCGACGACGCTTTTCCAACATGGCCGCACTTCCGGAAAACCCCCTTACATATACATACCCATACACTATAACACACGCACGAATCGACAACGTGGCCGAAACTTAACCACCACACTCTTACACTAACCGACAACCTCGCCGCTTTCCCAACATGGCCACGCACCTACCGACAACATGGCCGCCGCCGCCGACAAAATGGACGACGACCCCACCACTCCTGGCCGCCATCAAGCCACGACCAGGCCGCCGCCGGACGGCGAACGGCGAACTACGAACGGCGGCACGCCTACGCCAATCAACGCACACATTACCCCACTTTAGGATCGACGACGACAACATGGCCGAAAGCCGACTACCGCATGTTTACCCCCACCATCACAATTTTTGAATTTCCCGCCATATGACGTCACTTCCGCGTTAGAACTCTCATTTTCCCCCTACACGTCGACTTACTCAACAGCTCTATAAAAGAAGCTTGAAAAATGGTGAACATGGTATAAGAAAATGGCTTGTTTATTCTGTTACAAGAGACGCTGCCTTTTGTTTCTGTTGTAAAATTTTTAGTGTATCTTCTTCTAGATTAGCTACTAAAGATGGCTACTGTAATTGGCAACATATTTATTAGTAGTGTCCTTCAATTCCATGAAACGTCAAACCACCACTTGGTCGCTCAAAAATCATGGGTTGCATTCATGCACAGACTGAAATCTTCTCTTACCCTGGACACAGAATCTCAAAGACTTATTAATTCTGAAATAAATCATTGGCATGCAGTTTTTTTACGCATTGTGTCTATTATTAAAATGTTGGGAGAAAGTTGCTTGGCTTTTCAGGGTAAAACTGACAAACTGTACGAGCGTAGCATGGTAATTTTTTAAAATTAATTCAACTCTTGGCGGAATTTGATCCTGTTATCAGGGGCGGTTCGTCCTTAGGGCGCTAAGGCGCCCCCCCCCAGATTAAATCATATCATTAAACAACCCATTATCACTACTTGTGGAAAGTCATTACATATTTCTTTAATACTTCGGACAAGAAAATATTTTTGTATTAGATAATAGCATAAATGTTTTCGGAACAGCATGCATTACGGCGCTCTGACAATCGCGCCCAATTCTCAATTCCCCCACTCTATCAAAAATTGAACGAAGTTGTAAGCTTAAATAAGGCATTTAGACGTTCGCTCGGCGCGCCGGCTTCCGCGCCACGTTCAGCAGAACGTGGCGTGATACAGTCAGTACAACTAATCGTAGACTATTGATAATAATATGAGATTTGCTCTTTTTAGTGTTTATAGTTCCTCTGGCGTGGTTAATTGAGTACCGGCATTTGTTTAGGTTTAGGTTTTGAGTTTGTGTGTTTTTTTAAATAGCTTCACAAATAATATTTAGGGAAATACTGTAGTGTTGAATTATTAGGTTTTGTTTTAATATTTAATCCAACATTTTAACATTCAGTGCAGGTCCTTAAAGCAATAACTTTTGCAAGATCGAAAAATTGAACTAAAGTCATTATTTAGGCCAACTCCTGAACATGATGCAAACAGAAATTAACAAAAGTGGGATTCGTGTTTTCAGATGGCAACTGCTTTCAAAAGAAGTATACCAAAAAAATGACTGGATCTGGGTGGCTGCGACGTTCAGAAATCTTTGTTCTGTTTTCCATGTATTTTATTGTCTCCCAGAGACAATGGTGATCCAATAATTTTGGATGGAGGACTAGAATAGGGGATGCAAAAGAAGTACGTGACATCATTATAACTCACGTAAAAGATAGATTTACTTACACGGGTCACCTAGAAACAGCTTCATTGATGTCCAATGACTTATTTCCACTTTTTTCTACAAACTTTCCGGAAGAAAAATTCAAGCTAGTGATTCGGCATTAACCTTTCTTACAGGAAAACAAACTCCAGAGTGAATTGGAACTATTATAGGCTACAGACAGCATGATTATAATATTAAAGGCGCAATAAAACTTCTTAACTTTTATAGAAGAAAACAATCTTACGTCAGTTTTCAAAGAAGTGTTGATACTTCTGAAAATTGTCATAACTACCCCCATGACAACTGCCGAACCTGAGCGCTGCTTTTCGACTCTGAAAAGACTAAAGACTTTCTTGAGAAATACAATAAAAAACGATAGACTGAATGCCCTTGCGGTGTTATCTATAAACAAGGAACTTGTTAAAGAAATGAAGGACTTTGATGCTAGAAAGTTCGTTAATTTAAAGGAAAGGCGAATGGACTTTGTATATAAATAAATGGTCTGTTTAAAGTGTAGGTATCATAAAAATAATATAATGTAAATATAGTATATTACATTTTTTGTGGAAACAGCATAGACATTTTTGTGGACACTTTCGACAGTTTGTGGTTATGTTTATTAATAAAGCTGCTGACTCTCTACAAGAGCTCACAATATTTGAGGTGAGATCAAATTTTTAAATAATCGTTGCATGCTACACGTGTTACTATTCTTATTTTATTAATGAATTATGTGATCAAATATTGGCGACATTTTTACTGTGCGTTAACTTCAATATTGATAAATAATTAAGAAGCCTAAAGGCCGCGCCCTCCAGCCTCTTAAGTCACGAGCCGCCACTGGCTGTTATGCAAGAACATGTGCCCAGAATTCTGATGAAGGAAGAAAAGAAAGCAACTTATTTGAGCAAAAACATTCAGAATGAGTTAATCAGCATAATATCCGAAAAGATTACAAGTATTATTGTTGAAAAAGTTAATCAATCAAAATATTATTCAATTATCTTAGATTGCACGCCCGATTGTAGCAAAACTGAACAAATGACAATGATAGTTAGATACGTGTCCATTGATCAAAGTAGTGACAATTTGAAAACAGAGGTTATAATCAATGAAAGTTTCTTGGGATTTATTCCTATTGAAAAGTCTACTGGTTTGGAATTAACTGATATTCTCCTGACTCAACTGGATAAAATGGGGTTACCCTTGCAGAATATCAGAGGCCAAGGCTACGATAATGGCTCTAACATAAAAGGTTGTCTTGTTGGACTTCAAACAAGAATTAAAATTTTGAATCCTAGAGCCTCTTACGTGCCATGTAGTAGCCATTCTTTGAATCTGGTGGTGAATGATATGGCGAAGTCTTCACTAGAAGCAGTAAACTTTTTTAATATGGTTCAAAAAATTTATGTATTTTTTGCAGCATCCACTTTGCGATGGTCTATCTTTTTAAAACACGTCAATGGTTTAACATTGAAACCACTAAGTGAGACAAGATGGGAGAGTCGAATAGACGCAGTAAAACCACTAAGATATCAAATAGGCAAAATTTTTGATGCATTATATTGTATATACGACGATTCAGAAATGGATGCTTCTGCATGAGATGAAGCATCCGGTTTGTTGAATCAACTCAAACAATTCAAATTTCTATGTTCAATCATAATTTGGTACGAGATTTTAAACAGAATTAATCCTGTCAGTAAACTTATGCAACGTAAAGACTTTGACTTATCTTTGTTAATGGATTTGCTGAAGACTACTAAAGATTTTTTTCAGAATTGTCGGTCTGATGAGTTTTTTTAATCAATTACAGTACTTGTAGATGCTAGAGAATTAGCTGATGAGATTGACGCTGAAGCAAGTTTTAAAAACACAATTAGACAACGGGCAAGATCTAAAAAAAAAATTTTGATTATGAAAGCCCTGACGAGCCCATAATGGACGCAAAAGAAAAGTATAAAATTGAATTTTTTTTCCACACTTTGGACTGCGCTATCAATTCCCTTGATTTACGTTTTTCGCAAATCAGTGAACATCATACATATTTTTCATTTCTGTACGACATTCACGGGTTAAAGAAAATGCCTAAAGATGAATTGATAGCTCACTGCAAGGCACTTGCATTGATTCTAACAGATCAAATTTCATCAGATATTGATGGAGTGGACCTTGCAGATGAGCTATCTGTTCTCTCTACACTCCTACATGAAAAACTTGCGCCCAAAGAGGTTTTAGAGTTCATAACAAAATTAAACTTTGGACCCAACATAGCCATTGCGCTTAGAATTCTTTTAACGTTGCCAATAACTGTAGCCAGTGGCGAGAGATCGTTCTCGAAATTAAAAATAATAAAGAATTATTTAAGATCAACCATGACACAAGAGCGACTTAGTGGTCTGGCCACTCTCGCAATAGAATACGATGTATGTCATAAAATTGATTTCAAGCAAATACTGAAAGAGTTTGCTGAAATAAAGGCTAGGAAAAAGGTATTTTAAGTATGTGTTTAATATTTTGAAAACTTTTTTTATATTCAATTGTTATGTTTTTATATCTTTCAGGATATTTTATAATTGAGTTATTTTTATACATAGTATATATTATATTTTTTTTTGAAAATTTTATTTTTCGTTCTTCTACATTTCTTATTATTTCAATATTTCTCTAAATGTTGTACAAAAGATTTCTAAAACATTTTAATTTTCGAATGCTAAATATTTTTTAATACAACACTGCATGATGATGTTATTTTTTGTACAGATGTTATTTTTTGTATCTTAGGATGCAAAACCAATAAATGAATACCTAAAATGCGTTTTTTATTTCGTGAAATAATTTGATAATCTCTTCACCTAGTATGGGGCGGCAAACAACCGTTCTGCCCAGGGCGGCAAAATTGCTAGGTCGGCCCCTGGTGAAACGTTGAATAAACAAATCAGTGAAACTAATGAAACTTTAAAACATATGAAAGAAGATAGTGACACACTGAACAAGAAGATAGACAGGAACAATGAGATATTAAATAAACAGATGGAGAAGAATAATGAAATGGTGAAGTTACAGTTAGAAGAGTATAGAGAAGAAATAATGAATAGAATCACGCAAACTAACGAGAAGATAGAGAGAACAAATGAGTATTTTGTTCAATTCCGGGAAGAGATTATCAATAAAATTCTTGATGTTGAAGGTGAGAGTAAAACAAAAATCGAAACACTTCAACAAGATACTCAAGGAAAATTTGAGAAATTACAGGACAAAGTAGAGGAACAGTACAATCAACGTAGGACAGGTACAAGGTCAAGTGACGGACAACCGGGAAAAAATAAAAGAAATTCGGAGACGGGAACTCATTAACATAGGCGAGGAACTTGAAATAATACGGAACAGACCGGTGAATTATACACCGATACCGTGGGGAGAGTATCAGGAAGTAATCAATTTTAAGAACTACCGAAGAAATCCGTTAGACTTCCTGGAACGACTAGAAGAACTGTTGAACAGGAACCGAGAGACGCGATGGCACATGGTGAAAGGTATCCTGGACGAAGGTTTCAAAAACATTGCAGATGTTTGACTGATGGTGACTGCAATACGAAATGAAGTCAACAGTTATGCTGAATTTAAACAGCTCTTCAAGTCGAAGTATTGGTCAGATACTAAACAAAACATGGTCAGGGACAACATAGGCAACGGCAAATATGACGCAACCAGAGGACAAACCTTAACGGCCTACTTGCTGGGTAAAGTATGTGTAGCCAGACATCTGGAACCCAAAATCCCGGAAGAGTGCCTTGTCACTAAATTAGCTTATCATTTTGAGGAAGGGATTGTGCGTGCGCGTCAATATGGTCAAGTTAAAACAATAGGAGGAATGGAAGCACTCTTAGAAAGCTATGAGCAGGAAGCGTACTATCGGGGAAATCGACGCCGGCTGGAGAATCCAAATGAAGGCGTAATGACCAGCCACGGGACAACCGACAACGGGTGAACTACGCAAACCCAAATGAAAGTCGTAATGACCAGCCACGGGACAACCGACAAAGGGTGAACTACGCGAACCCAAACGAAAGGCGTAATGACCAGCCACGTGATAACCCACAATGGGTTAACTACGTAAGAACCAATAATAACGATGATAACAACTGAAACACAAATAATAATAGATCTAGAAGACGAGGACGCAGTTTTAACAATGGACGAACATATGACAACCAATACTACAGAGACGAGGACAACATGCGTCCACTGCGAAGTTACAGCGCAGAGGACCCAAGATCCAGAAATGGGGACGAAGAAGGAGACCTACCATCTGGAAACCAACACAGGAGTAACCAGGAACAACCCATCAATAATGACGGGAGTAGGGGAAACGTGAACACGCAGTGAGAACACTGGACAGCCCGTCACTGCAAGTCAACATCGGGCAGCGAAGACTAAAATAAATCTGTCAACAAGTTGAAGAACATATCACGGTAATAAGGAATTTTTATCTGAAGAACATTCAAACCGATTTATTAGAAGAGAAAACTGTTGAAGAGGCCCAAACAAATAGCGACATCGTGTACATTCGAGTAGAGCTACAGGGAGTACCGACTGGCATCATGATCGACACGGGAGCCGACGTTTCTTTGATCGACGAAACCGAGTTGAAAAGAATACAAGAACATAATACAAAGGAAATCCCCACACTGCCAGTTAACAATATTACCATTATTGGAGCGACCGGCAAGCAAAATAAAACCATAAGACGGCAAGTATACCTGGACGTTACAAATCAGGGAGTAGGAATTCCTATGGTGTTTCTGGTAGCTCGAGGGCTACCTTTTAGGGTTTTAGTAGGGTGTGAAACGCTACGGCGCCACTCTGCGATTATTGATCTGGCCAGAGGTAAAGTGACCCTGCGATCAGACACGTGTGAATTATCTGCTGAGATAACTGGAAGCATACGTGCCCCTCAGTCAAGGGTGCACTGGTACCGGAACGCCGTTCCGGTACTGCTTTTTGAGAAAAAGAATTATTTTCTTTCACATGAAATGTGTTTTTACTCAAAAATCTGGTCCACGTATTATTTTAAGATTTAGTACTCACTGTTATTATACGTCTTATTGCAAGATAATGAAGAAATATGAACATATTCGACAAATAATTCCTTTTAATTTTACTGTTAATTTTGTTTATACACATTATTCATCTCAATGACCATCGCCGAGATCGAAAATTAAAACTGAAGAAAGAAAATAAAAAACAACATAATCATTTGGTAACTATGCACTAGGCTCACCGAACGGCGCCGAACACAACGCACATGAGATCTATTTTGGATGCGGGATGACCTTGAAGTGTAGACCAGCGGGCAGTGCAGTGGAGGGGGTACCTTCCACCGATCGGCTCACTATTCAACTCAGTATTTACTGATGAGTCATTAGTGGTTCCCGCGTCTTGCTTGTCAGTTGTAAATCGCTGTTGTGAACCGTTACGTGTGTTTATTCAGTGCTACAACAGTCATGGAATCTGCCAATAAGAAACAAAAAACTCTAACGTCGTTCTTCAGTAGAGGGACTATACAGTCTTCGTGCGAGTCTTCAACCTTTGCTTCTCGCGATGCAAATACTCTCCTTAAACCTGGCGAAAGCTCGTTTGTGCAGCATACAGAAACCGAAGGTATTTGTGTTATTGATAATTCTCTGTCTGTACCGAGTTCATCAACTGAGGACTCAACTATTTCTCGTTGGCCTTCCATTTGGACAGAAGAAATGTGGGAACGTAAAAAGAATGCTTTTCCTTGGCTTGATTGTATCAACGGCAAACTTGGCTGTAATGTTTGTAAAGAAGTTGCTCAACTTGGCACATTTAAAAAAGAGCGCATGAGCATATCAAAAGAATGGAGTTTGTTCCTAATTACGTTTAATGGATCAAGTAAAACCTCTCAACTTACATCGTTGAGAAAAAAAATATTTGAACATAAAAACTCTTTTGGTCACATAACAGCTGAAAGAATTGCTGCTGAAGCCAAAAAAGAGTCAATAGATAAGGTTTTTGATGAAATGAATGCAGCCCACTTAGTGACAACAAAAATTGTCTTTAGAACTGCTTACTTCATTGCGAAAAACAATAGGCCTTGCACTGACCATTTTGATCTGTTGCAGATGCAAAAATTGAATGGCTTGGATATAGGTGTGGGGCTACACTCTAAAAGAATTGCAATGGAAATAATTTGTCACGTTTCTGACGAAATGAAGAAAAGAGTCGTGAAACAAATTTTAGGTGTATCAGGCAAAATTTCAGTCCTGATAGACGAATCGACCACTCTCGGCAGCAAGTCTACTCTGATAGTATATTTGAAGTGTGAAGTTTGCAAAGAGGACTCTCCACATTTCTTATTCTTAGATCTCCTAGAACTATCCGACCAAACGTCTAAGACCGTAGCAGAAAATCTCCTTGATTGCTTAAGCAAATACGGCTTTGAAGATAACTACTTAAAAGAAAACTTTGTTGCATTTGCAAGTGTTATGCTGGGGAAAAAATCAGGAGTCGCAGAAAGATTGCTTGAAAAATATCCAAGCCTTATTATTTGGCACTGCATGAACCACAGACTTGAGTTAGCTCTGAGTGATGCAATAAACGATGTGGGAGCTGTAAACCATTTCCAAATGTTTATGGACAAAGTGTACTCCGTTTATAGCAGGTCTCCAAAGAATCAAAGGGAGTTAGCAGAATGTGCTAGTGGCCTAGATCAAGAAATAAATAAAATCGGGAAAATTTTAGGGACACGTTGGGTACCAAGTTTATTTAGAGCCGTGTCAGCTACTTGTATGAATACGGTGCCTTAAACAGACACTTTGACTTTGCTAAAGCCGATAAGAGCAGAAATTTGACAGAGCGAGCCATGTACAGTGGACTATCAAAACGATGTTCATCACCTCAGTTTTTGCTAGATTTGGCTATAATGTATGATATTTTGGCTGAGCTGTCGATGCTGTCAGAACCCTTACAAAACCAAGAAACAACAGTAATCTATGCTGATAAACTTATACGACGAAGTGTCCGGTTTTTTGAGGCTATGAAGGAAAATCCCGGTACTAAGACTTTGGAAGCAAAAATTTGCATCAGGGAAGGAACATTTAATGGCGTTCCACTCATAGAAAATCACACCATTCCAACCATCAATCATCAGCAGTTAATAACAAGTGTCATAAATAACTTAAAAAGAAGAATGTTTACTACAGTTTCTAGCCACGAACCCCATCGGTCAAGTGCGCCATCACATCATCATGAAGCTTACGAATCACTTTTAGATGAATTAAAAGTGCTGGAACCAGATACGTGGCCTACTGAAAAACCTGCAGGTTTTGGCGAACCAGAGATTGAGAAGTTGTGCAGACGGTTTAAGTTAAACATATCCAAAATCAAAAACAGCTACAGGGATTTTGTCGAAAACCATACAACAATACCAAAACATTTAACACCTTTGCTTAACTGTACAAAACTGATCCCTTGCAGTTCAGCTGATTGCGAAAGAGGATTCAGTTTAATGAATCTCATCATTACACCCACCCGTACAAGACTGACAGTGCCACATGTGTCAAGTTTGATGTTTGTTAAACTACACGGCCCAAACTTGAGTGACTGGGATCCAGAGCCATATGTAAAAACATGGCTCCGAAAACACCGGACTGCAGACGACACACGAACGAAACAAACAAAATCAACCACTCTGGAAGAATCCAATCCATTTGCTAAATATTTGTGATTAAGGTAAGTTAAATTATGTTGTTCAAATTTTCAAGTAATAAATATTTTTTGTGAATATTACAAGTGTTTAGTTAGATTCCAACCATCACTTTACTTTCAGTGATATATTATCCGTTATGGAGTGACTATGTAGCCGACATTGTCTGTGGTGGACCATAGTCTTGCCGTCTGCTAAAAAAAAAAAAAAAGTTCCGGTACTGGAAAATTTACGAGTGCACCCCTGCCCTCAGTATAGAAATTCATATCACATTAGTGAATATAATAGGACACCCATAGGAAACAACAACATTGTAATGGAATCCGAATTATGGCAGAAGAAATTGCAAGAGATAATGGCATTTCAAGGCGGGTACTCTACTGATGAAATTAGTGTGGAACAGAAGAAAAAATTAATCAACATCTATAATCGTTATCGTAATGTGTTCTCCGATTCACCTGGCAAAGCCAAGAATTTCATGTGTGAATTAAAATTCAAGAATCCAGTAAGTTTTAATCGGAAGTCGTATCCAATAACGCAAGCATTAAAAGAAGCGGTCAGAAAGGAGATCCAACGAATTATCGACGAATATATTATCGAAAGGAGTGGCTCCCCCTATACAAGTCCTATCATAGCGATACCCAAGAAGGAATGGTCCAGAACCGAACTACATAACCGCAACTTACATAAAGCGGAATTACGCAGAAAACAAAAAGAGAAACATCGAGCTAAGATCATCCAGTACCATACAGGAGAGAAGGTTTTAGTCAAGAACCGACAACTACCTAGTTCAGCCAAAGGTATAGCATGGAAATTGTTATTGTTGTATACTGGACCTTATATAATTACAAAAAATAAGGGCAATAATACCTATGAAATAACAATCCCCGGAACCAACCAAATTAAAGGTGTATACAATCAAACAGAATTAAAAAAATATTATGGAGAATAGAGAGAAGGACAAGTTTAAACTAAAAAAAAAATATTATGAAGAATAGATAGGAAGGGAAAGTTTATATATTATAGCCGGTTATTTTAGCAAATACCATAATAATTACCAAAATAACACGACTTTAAAGGAGGGCATTATGAAACGTGACGTTCCTTCCCATTACATAAAGAAATAAATACCAAATAATCAAAATAATATAGAAAAGAGTAAAACCCATTATAAAATAACCAAAAAGTACAATGCTATTAAAGAATGAACCAATGTACTTTAGGTTAAGGAAAAGTGTTAGTTATAAGACTATGTAACTAAACCACATCAGTGAAATGTTAACTAGTGATAACACAAGAAACTAAGTGTTTTTCCTTTCTCTTTTAATATCACCAGTAAAATGCAAATATAAAGCATGTGAGAAATAGTGTACAATGGGAATTTATATTCCAAGGTCCCTAAAACCTATAGGCCAATAACTATGTACAAGGTAAGGGGATGCCATAAGTGAGAACAAAACAATAATGAAAAGATATAAAAACAATTTGAACTGAATAAAATATTCTTATTTAATGTTAATTAATAGTATAGTTTTAGTAAGATTTGTGTTTTAGTTACTTGTATGATCAATCAAACTTAGAGCCATGTAGGCCTGAAAGTACACTAATAGGATAAGATATAATTTGTTCTGTTAATCTATTGTTATATAACATTAAGTTGGTTTTCATAGTTATTAAGGTTATTAATGTAACAACTTAACAGTTAAAGGGTTCTTAGTAAATCAGTCAGAAAAGGTAACTGTAATTAGAAATGATTGTAAACTTGTTCATGAAACTAATATCAGTACATAGCCAAATATCAAAATTCATTACTATTTTAATAAATAAATAGTAAACAAGGGGATAAAATAATTTAAATCCAGGCAATATTGTAAAATGAGCAAATACAATCTACAATTGTAATCATATTTTTTGGAAGTAATCAAGGGGTTTACACAATAATTTTAGACTGGTTCAATTGTATTAAAGAACTATGGCCTAAAAAACATTAAAAAGGATCAAATTACATAATACATTATCAAACCACTGTTAAAGTAATGAAATGAGCAAGAATTGTTAATTCAATGTTTTCTTTTTATATAATAACTACAACTTAGTAGACAATTAAAGAAATTTAGAATAATTCTATATAAGTCAAATGACTAAAAAAGCTTATAAGCAGAGTCTTTTGTAAAAGGGGTAAATCACTTAATATTGAGGCTAATGATATAATATCTAGTATCAAATTGTTCAGAATAAAACAAGGAATTTAACTAAGTAGACTAAATTAAGTAAAATTGTATTATAACCAGGGCCGGCCTAAGAGCAAAATGCTGTGTGTGCAAGAATGAGTTTTGGCGCCCCTTACAATGAAAATGGGTATAGAAAACCTTCCAAAAAATGGTATGGGTGCTCTATAACTGAAATTTGTCGGAACTTAATAACTGAAGTTGGCATTTTAAAGGGATTAAAAACCAAAAACTAAAACTAATAAGTAGTAATAAATAGTAAATATTAAAGTAAAGTATTTAGTACCTTTTCATTATTTTTATTCTTTTAAATAACTTCTTCTAGTACTAATTCTTTTAACTGACTTTTTCAAACTTCAATAGGCGTGCTGTACTGTACTTGTGTAAAGAGCAAACTCCTAACAAATTCTTTTACTCAGTTTATTGTTTTGTCAGGTAGAAAATAACAGACACATTTTTTTACTACAACAAAAGTTTTATTTGATTTAATATTCATGAAAAATAAATTTCAGTTTGAATATATTAATATTAAAAAAAGTTATGTCAGTACATTAGAAAAAGTACGAAAAAGTTCAGAACTATAAACTTTGGTATTCACTTTTCTCGAAAAGGTACATCAATATAACTATAAATTGATAGTAGTAGTGTAAAAGATCAAGAAAATTGATTAAAATAATCTGTATTATACACTTAGCAGTGGACCTTCCTAGCTTTAGCAGCCGAAAATGTTTTTATTAGTGCATCATAATCTAATGACGATGAAATATCATTTTCAATGGACAAAATTGCAAGGTTGTTGAGTCTTTCTTGCGAAAGAGTAGACCTTAGGTAGGTTTTTATTAATTTTAATTTTGAAAAACTTCGCTCCGCCGACGCTACCGACATTGGTATTGTCAAAAGTATTCGCAAAGCAACCCACACATTTACATAAGCGTCTGCAGATCCAGTTTCCAACAGAAAGTTCAGCACGTTCAGAGGCGTTTTCCCACCTAAAATCAAACAAAAAGGAATTAAAAGACTGCTTTTTAATTTTGGAAGTTAAAAAACTTTGAAAAATAATAATTTTGTTTGAGCCCAAAACAATTATGAATTAACTGACCAAACAATAAATCAAGATGATAAATTTTGAATAGCTAAAACATACCTTTATTTGGCATGAGGTCCTTGATAGAAATGATGGCAGTCTGACTAAAAGCTGAAAAAGGCAGATACGTAAGCCGAAACGCGTCCGACGAAAAAAGTAAGTTTTCACAAGATAAAGTTCATTTTTAGTAAAGTAACAGAGAACTGTTCTTTCCTACTTAAATCGGGTGTGCAGTCGAGAATCAATGCATAGTATTTGGCTCCTTTAATTCTGCTTAGTATTTCTTCTCTTACTTTGTCTCCCATCAGAGTCAATAATTCGTTTTGTATGTTTTACCCCAAGTATGACAGACACCTTTGTTTTTCATTTGCCAATATTCTACATATATGTTCTTTCATTACAGGATCAAATTGGGCAATTAGTTCAACAAGCCCTAAATAATTTCCATTGTCCTGTTCGTACAGGGTTTCATTTCTTCCTCGGAAAGCCATTTGGTGCTGGGCAAGAAATTGTGTTATAGCAAGAAGTCGTTTAAGAACATTCTGCCATCGTTCTTTTTCTTGGGCAATTATTTTCTGGTTTTCATCATCAATTGTTTTACCTGTGCTCAGTCTCCTTTCCGCCTCCACCCACCTTTCATAACACTTTAGGTGATTAGGGGAAGTTTCATGACGTGTCAGTATAGTTCCAATGTGCCTCCAGTCACAGTTTCCGCTTTGATCTGATAAAGTTTTATTGGAACGTGCAGTACTAAATATCTTACAACAAAAACAGTAAACACTATTGTTTTGTTGAGAATACAATAGCCAACATCTCTTAACTTTTTCACCATTTGGAGCCAGCCGATAGTAAAATACATTAGAAAATGACCTCTTTGTTCCATCTTTGGGATATCTCTCTAAATATGGAGAGAACGGCCCTTCAGCTATAATGCAATCACGATCGTTTGGATTAAGATGTGTAGGCCATGTAGCAGGATCTTTTAATGGAAATGAAACTGTAACATCAACATCCACCGAGCTGGGGCCACCATTTTCTTGCTCTTCCAATGAATGAGTTACTGTTACAGGTTCTTGACCTTGACAAGTTTCATCAGCTATATTTGTTGCGATTTCATGAATACCAGTTTCAGTTTGTAAACTATCTCTACACTCTCGTAGTTGTAGTTCTTGTCCCTTAGAGTGCTCGTCTTTTTCACTGAGCTTAGGTTCATCAGTTAGGGCTACGTCATTCGTAGCTACATTTTCTGTACTAGAGACAGGGTTTTGTGGTTTTGATAAATACTTGCATAGTAATTTAGCACTGGCTTCCGCTTCCTATTTGACATCCAGAAGGTTTGGAAAACATTTTTAGTTTATTAACATCACAAATAGAGTTATCACAATTCACAAAACACAAAACTAATATTTATCACAAAACACAAAACTAATTACTAATTATATGCAGACGTCAACTGGATACACTTGTCACGACTCACGTTAGATAACGACTGCCACCTGTCGCAGCACAGATACAGCACCAGACGTCGACGCGACAGATAGACTAAACATGTGATAGTGATTGTGACTCACTATCTACAACTGTTCAGTTCTGTCAAAACAACGGAGTGGAGCGTTTGGAGCCAGTAGCCAGTCTCTTTACTGTACTTTCAAACAAAATTTTATTTGTTGAACAAAAGTTATTAACATATTCAAATGGCTAATTAGCATTCAAAATTACATAAAAATTTAAATTTTTACCATATTATTTTTTTATATTTTTTCTCATTTCGGCGCCCCTCCCAAAATCGCATGTGTGCGACCGCACACGTCGCACACGCCTTAGGCCGGCCCTGATTATAACTAGAGAGTAAATTAGACTGGGAGGTGAAGGGTCACTTTATTTAGAACAAACACAGTCCCGTGACTCAAGAGTTCATTCCAATGAACCAATCAGAATTTGACAAAACTGTTCAAATCCGTTTGAATAATGAAGAAACGGCAAGAGTTGATTGTTAGACATCAAGACAAGCGGGTCATCTCTGTACAGAAAAAACTGCAATGTTAAATCATCAGATCTAAGTGAAATAAATAAAAATATATGTTGAGAACAAACCAGCCGAAAAATAAGAAAAAACAATACTAATATGAATTTGAAGATATAATAATTCCTTAAATCGAGAAAGCAAAAGAACAAGTAAAGTATGATTTGAAAGTGAACATTCTATATACATTTGGTAAGCAGAACTCTCTAACCTAAAGCACTTTTATTCTAACACCACACTATAATAAACCTACAACACCATTTCAATTACAATAAAACGAAGAAAAACTGATTAACAACTATTATATCTGTGGACACTCAATTTAAGAACCATTTACTTAAGGGAAAGTGACAAAAACTATTAACATAAAATTTGAGGTGTGACATGGCCGCCATTTTCTCAAACTGAACGGACTGAAGACGGACTGACGCCATCTTTAAGCTTTGGTCATATAAACGTATAATTAATGTTGTATATCTCCTAACAAAAAAATCAAATATTTATGTGTTAATAACTAAGAATTTATTTGTAAGTATTGTACTTTTTAGAAAAATTTCCTTTCTGACTTTTTAGTAACAGTTCAAAGAACCCGAATCAATTATATTAATTTTATTTAAATTACATTTGTTTGCAATCGACCCCTGAGATTGAGGAGTCGAGCCGGGAATCACAATATCGACCCGAGAGTCGATTAATTGCTCAATTTGCATTAAATGAGATTAATTATCAATTAATTGCGTTTTATTTATAAAAATAAGTAAGTTAGAAGAATTTCAGGTATAGAAGAAGGAACACTTGCGAAGAATAACATCAGCTGGGCGAAACGAAGAAGTAGGTAATTCTTATATTACGAATCGATTGTCAAATCGAATCAGCTAACGCAAAACATTTCTTCAAATTAAATTCTACTACACGATTGAGATTAAGAGGAAAGTAAGAAATAATTAAATGTGGATGGTTATAAATTGTTAACCCGAACCCTAATAAACAAAAATAAAAATAAAATTTAAAATATAAATTAACCCAATAAAGACGAAGTTAATTAACGGTAATAATAAACGTTATATATTACAAAGTGATGCAAACCAACATGTGGTAATTAAAAACATACGTAAACGTCATATTACAATATTCATGCATTTTAAAAATATATATATTGAAAAAGAAGCTAAATCTTGACTGGGAAGCTGAAAATTGTGTAAGATCTTCTTAACAGTGGACACACAAAAAAGTTTTGACTGTCACTTTAAAAAAGTAACAAAACCAATAATGTATTTTCATTTATTCATTTATTTTTCTGATCAGTATTTGTTTTTGTTGTTTATAATCTTTTCCAGTTTAAAATGATGATATTTTATAATAAACAATAATTTGTTATATATGTTTATATTTTTTATTATTAATAAATATTTACTTTATGTTACAGATTAATAATTGGTTTTGTTTTTATGTAAAATCAGTGTTCTAAGATTATTGTTCAGTTTCCAGTTTCAGTGTTATTATACACAGTTTTACAAAATTATAAGTTCTTGTATGATATGTCTAATGTTGTTTAATTTCAATTATTCAATGTCAGTAAGATATGAAACAGAAGGAACATAGTGAAAAATTAGGAAAAAACAGCCGGGTGCTGCAATATATTGTGTGAATTGGGAATGTATTTAACTGAAAAAATGTAGTTAATCAAAACAACAATGAAATAAAAATATGAGGATTGTAAGTGATTGTCGTGAATGGAAAGGGCATTAAAAAATGACTGGGTTTCAAAAACCATGGTCATATCAACCAATCAATAGCAGACACTTTATATAAGTCATATAGTTTTAATGAAAACCGAATTTTGTTTTCTTCTATATAAGAATTGAGAAAAATCAATACTTACATTTTATACAATTTATTTTAGAAAATAGACGGTCAAATAAAAACAATAAAAATGCAATTATTAGTGTATCGCAGGCGTGAATCAGAATTAATTGAAGTGGTAAATACAATAAACCTGAACAGTTAAAATAGTTGAAATTAATAAAGACAACTTTTACAAAATAAGTAACATGCTTACAAATATGTCTGATATTTTACTTCATTTTGGTATTCCTCAGCTGTGAGAATTTATATAATACATTTGAATAGTTTTTGATCTCATTTGAGAAATAGCATTATGCTTATGTTTAGTATACTCCGGGTATACCTTAAAATGTTAGCCTGTAACGTACTTATGCTTACAGAGTAGTAAGATTTCATATTATTTTAAACTGTCATTTCTATGAATTAGTAAAAAAGCTGTGATGAATTTTTAATATATTTTCTAATAAAATAAAAGTAATAGCATTAGGGATGACAATTTAATGGTTTTAAACACTTTAGTACATTTGACTCATCTTATTATAATTAATTATTAGGAAGTAATTTTGGTATAATACTCATGATGCAAAGATGTGTCTATACATGCAGACCAATGCCATTTAATTTATTATACTAGCTCGTCATAGACTCTTCTTTAATATATATTTTGTTATATATACTTTTTGGCTTGGAACCTACCAGTTTTTAATACATTTTTAAAGCACATTTTAAAGATAAAATCTTTAAATATTATGTGAGTTCTAAGTACTGTATATATAGTGCAATAAGATCTGGAGCAAAATTAGGTAGTTTTGTTCAAACTTTAATATTGAAATGAACATTTCCATTTTCATTTTCCTGTAGCATTTTTAAAAACTTTGTTACTTTTTTCCAACAAAATATTACCATCTGGGAAGCTTGTTAAAATATATTAAAATTTTGTTCCTCATTAATAAGGAAGCCTGTGTGAAACAGAATTAGCTAACTGATATGGTATATAGTTCATTGATACTCTGTGTAAAGCAAATTATCTGCGATTTATTACAGTTAGATTTTTCTTTTAGTTTCCCAACTTTCTACATTGGCATTAGTTACATTTTATTATACATAACATATTATGTTCCCTGTAACATGAATATAAAAGATATAAATAAACAGGCAGAAAACATATAATTATTTAAGACAGATTAATTTGTCTACATTGTATAGTTAATAATATAGTTAAGGTAAGTTTAGTTAGTAAGGTTAGTTAAGGTAAAGATTAAATTGAAGCATTTTCATTACTAAACCAAAAACTGTTTAAAAAATGATGCAACTAAGAACAAGCAAATTTGCATATTAAAAACATGATATTGACATATGTAAGTAAACAACATATGTAAAGTAATACACTTCATAAGTAAAACTATAGTTGTCTATATTTAAAGAATATATACAAGATGTAATTCAAAGGTTTTTAAAATATATAAACACATTGATACGTTCACAGTTTTTATTTAACTCTGACAGCTGTTTCAGCTTATTAAGCTATTGTCAAAGAGATCAGTGAACAACTAAACTAAACAAAAAATGTAAGGATGGTGAATATGTGTTTAGGGTGTGTATCCGGACATGTGTGGGGTGTGTATGATGGAGGGGGTGAGTTGGTGAGGAAGCTAGTGTCAAGGTCAAGTGTCTGTAAAAATTAAGTATAATTGGAAGGCAAAATATAAATATCGGTATGGAGAACCACACATGACTTCCATGTTCTAAGATTTATATTTAAAATCATTTTCAAAATGAAATATTTCCATAGAAAATACTTCTTTCTTCAGCCTTAACCACAGTACTGTGGTCACTAACATATACCATCTCACGTTAGCGCACTTGATTTTCACCGATGATAGCAGTCGATGGGACTGCCAAAATGTCTGGTTTTGCATAAAACATTGGACCACGGCCAAAAAGCCTGGGAAGGAATTTTAACAACAAACTACTTCTTTGTTGCCAATAACGTAGTACACATAAAAAATTATTCCCTCCCCTTCAACTATCATTTTCATTTATAGAAAATTACCCCCTTCCCTTCAACTACCCTTTTCATTTATAGATATTTCATTACATTTCTATAGTAGATTATTATGACCTTCTTTTCAGGATACTTTATTTATCAAATTTAAGTACTTTACTCTTGTTAAAACATAAAACGTTGCAGGTAAACTACCCCTTCCCCTTAACTGATCGTCACCAAAATCAATAGGCCTTGAGTCCTCTACAACTCGAGCACATATCCAAAACATTATTTGATTCTGTATTCTGAATTTTGATTCTGTATTCTGAGTCTGAATTTGCAGCAGTTATCGTTCGCCATAGAAAAAATTCTACACACAGACACATGGTACATAACTACATTTGATTTTTTAACCTGGCTCTGTGGAACCAGATCAGGGTAACAAAAAATTTTGTTTAACAAATTACATTCCGTTCATAAAAGATAGGATTAATAATAGGTTAAAAAAGCATGTTCTTAACATGGTATCAGTAAACAAACGTAATCTTTTTTCATTACTAGTAAACAGTATCGGTATGGAGAACCATACATGACTTCCATGTTTTAAGATTTATATTTAAAATCATGTTCAAAATGAAATATTTCTATAGAAACTACTTCTTTCTACTTATTACTTCAGCCTTAACCACAGTACAGTGGTCACTAACATATACCACCTCACGTTATCACACTCGATTTTCACTGATGATGGCAGTTGATGACACTGCGGAAATGTCTGGTTTTGCAGAAAACATTTGGACTACAGCCAAACACCCCGGGAAGGAATTTTAACAACAAACTACTTCTTTGTTGCTGATAATGTAGTACACATATAAAAAATTATCCCCTCCCCCTTCAACTATAATTTTCATTTATAGAAAATTACCCCCACCCCGTTCAACTAGCCTCTTCATTTATAGATATTTCATCTACGTTTCTACAGTGGATTATTATGATCTTCTTATCAGGATACTTTATTTATCAAAATTAAGTACTTTACTCTTGTTAAAACATAAAACGTTGCAGGTAAACTACCCTTTACCTGTAACCGAGCTTCACCAAAATCAATAGGCCTTGGGTCCTCTACAAGTAAAAAATTATTTGATTCTGTTTGAATTTATGGCAGTTATCGTTCATCATAAAAAAATTACCCTTGTTAAAACATAAAATGTTGCTGGTAAACTACCCCTTTCTCTTAACCAATCTTCACCAAAATAAATAGGCCTTGAGTCCTTTACAATTCAGGAACGTATGCAAAAAATTATTTGATTCTGTTTGAATTTGCAGCTGTTATCGTTTTTCATAGAAAAATTTCTACACAAGACACATAGACAGACAGACACACACACAGACACTTTTTGAAAAATGACTTTTCTTCATGTTTTGAGGGTAGTACAATCAGAATCAGCCGTTATCTTGAACACAATTTGTTTCGCCATGACCATACTTCCATTTCCTTATGGAACATGGAAGTAATAAAGAAAAATCAAACATACTAGATAAAAATGGAGTTTATCAAATACACTGTGCAGAATGCAATGCTATTTATATCGGACAATGTGGCCGTGCTCTGAAACATCGCATTTCTGAACATAAGAAAGCTATTTTAACTAATACACCCAATACAGGTTTTACAGATCATTGCTTACAACACAATAACTCATAGATACAAAAACCATAACACTACTGCACAATATACAAAAAGGTAAGTAAATGAATTTATTATAAATTCTATAAATTAGAAAAGCAATCAAAAGTATCAAAAATATAACAAACGAACAAACTGAATTCTTTGTATCCTCTTTATTAAAAGTTGTTACTTAGTTTAGTTAATTTTTATACTTTGCCTTCCGATTATACTTAGTTTTTACAGACACTTGACCTTTCCACTAGCTTCCTCACCCCCTCACCACCCCCATCATACACACCCCACACATGTCCAGGTACAAGCCCTAAACACATGTTCACCACCCTTATATTCTTTGTGTAGTTTAGTTGTTCACTTATCTCTTTGACAATAGCTTAATAAGCTGAAACAGCTGTCAGAGTTAAATAAAAACTGTGAAGCGTACCAAGTGTTTATATATTTTAAAAACCTTTGTATTAATATGTTTCACCAAGTGCCCAACAAGTCAACAATAAATATCATGCAAGATGTAATTTGTTAATATAAAACAGTTTTCTTTTCCTTAAAAAGGATATTTTAGTACAAGATTGTTGTATTAGTTTAATGTTTAGACCTTACAAAGTATAACCCATTATTCAGTAGGAAAACTGTGTGGTAAATTAAATACAGTGGTTCGTTATAAGTAAATCTGCTTCTGTGCCTGTGACTGAGTACCTGCTTGGTATATAAATTTATTCGAAGCCATCTGTACGCGGTAGTCATTGAAATGAATGAAACATTTATATTTTTAACATCATTTGTAAATATAATCATGTACATATTAGAATTATATTTATTCACTATTTTAAAGAAATGAAATATGTGATTTATATAAAGCAAAATATATATTTTATAATCTTATTATAGATTTGTTATCATTTTATCCAACCTGTAGCTTCTTGATAATTCAAACATATTTAAACTAACACTAGTAATGTTGTAGTTTTTTGTGTTGATTGTGATATGTTACTATTGAAATTATGTGTACATAAAATATTCGAATGCATAATTCTTATAATTCTTGTGTGTGTGTGTGTGTGTGTGTGTGTGTGTGTGTGTGTGTGTGTGTGTGTGTGTGTGTGTGTGTGTGTGTGTGTGTGTGTGTGTGTGTGTGTGTGTGTGTGTGTGTGTGTGTGTGTGTGTGTGTGTGTGTGTGTGTGTGTGTGTGTGTGATAGAGAGAGATCATGCTAAAGAAAAATTTCAAACTAATAAGTTCTACATTTTGGGGAGGTTAGTTTTTTTTTATTGTGTAACCATGTTCAAATTTTTTTTCATAATAAAGAAACATTTTTATTTTAATGCATTCAAAATCAGTTTTAAGTACTGTAACAGCAAATTGCTTCTGTAAGAAATATCAAATCATCTTACTTGAAAACATATTAAACATCATTCACACAAGTATTTTTATGAACCTGTATAGAGATGGAAACTGACACGTGCTCAAAAAAGTAGAAATATTCAAGTTAAATGAACTGATTATTTATATTAACTGCTTTGAAATCAGTAAGTTAAATGTACTTGAAAAGCATAACTTATATTAAAACTAAATGTTCAAGCAATGTGTGCATTGTATTAGTCTCATGACTCAGGTATTATCACTTGGAGCTACGACCTCTGAAAATGTAAACTAGTACAAGATTAGATGAGAACAAAATGGTATTACATATTTTAACAGTATGACGAACTTTGTTATAATTTCATACAGCATACTATGATTAAATGTAACAATAGTTTAAGTTATTTCATAAATACACAACTGTTATAAACTAATCATTACTTAAGTAATTAAATATTACCTGAATAGTCCGTCTTGTGGTTCACTTGTTTTATATTAAAACACAACGCGTTTCGGAACTAAAGTTCCATCCTCAGGTTATTTTCTTCGTTAGAGGTCGTCACAACATTAAAACACAAAACACAAAAAACAACAACATTTAAAACACGTATATAAAACAATCATTAGCGCACGAGAATAATGGTGTGCACCGTGAAGAAGCTATAACGACACTGCCGTCTCTAATCAACATGTTCACTGTCTTATCTGTGACGCAAGTCTCAGATGTTCTGAGACTTGTAAAGCCGTATCATATAGCGCGTTCGAGTGGAAATTCAAATGATCGTTTAATAAATGCTCAGGATATAATTTATGTGCCTTATAAATTTCGAATTCCTCAGCGGCATCCATATAACGGCCTTTTTTACAAACATGTAAAGGTGCAAGATTTGTAGCCAGGTTTGTATAATTATGGTTACTATCCATTAAATGTCGGCCAAAATTAGATTTTGTTTGACCTAGATCTTTTTTAGGTATATGTTCTTTAAATCATTGTAAAAACGATCTCCCCGTTTGGCCTATATAAAAGCACTTACAGTCACTACACTTAATTTTGTAGATGCCCGTTTTTTCTTCCAGTGGTCTAATAATTTTAGGGCGAAGCAATTTACGTATGTTGTTGTTCGTGCGAAATTTGACCACCATTTTTAATTTCTTAAGTGTATTGGTAATGATTTGAGGGAGGATAGTGCCATAATAGTTTACTATGTATTTTAGTTTAATTTTATTTTCTAGGCACTTTTTCTGTTTGTTGTGGTGTTTCTTAAGTAACCTATCTATCAGTGAACTTTTATATCCATTGCGTGTTGCTATATATTTTATAATGTTCAATTCCCTATGGAAGTCAATGGCTTCCATTGGTATTGTTACTAATCTAAAATTGGTATTGTTTTAATATAAAACAAATGAACCACAAGACAGACTATTCAGGTAACATTTAATTACTTAATCTATTTGTGGTTCGGATACAATTATGAAGTATTTCTAATCATTACTATTTAAATATTCTAATGGGGAGTACTTTAAGATAATATATTTCTTGTGTAACATAACCTGAATTTGCTAAAGGCTGTAGTGAAAGCTGTAGAAAAGTTTATTCCAGTAAAGTACAAAAATAAACACATTTATCTGCAGTGAGAGCATTGATCAGATACTGACCTCACCCAGTCATTTGTATTGATTGTCCATTACAAATTGGGTCAGTCATCTTGGATAGCATTCAGCACACCAGTGGTATTTTCACTGTTTACAAATTAAATTTAAAAAGAACATAAAGAAAGATGAAATATTTTATCGAATGTATATATAACCATGCTTTAATTCAAATTATAATTAACTTATTTCTGTTGTCTATTAAATTTGTTTATAGTTATACAATTGTTGAATATTTTGCAAATGATTATAGTCATTATTATCCCAGAGTAGAAAAAAGCATATTACATAAAATAACAAAATTATATTGAACCTACTGTAATTAATTAAATATCATTGTGTTAACCCTTTCAGTGCCAGTGTCTGATTTTTTGGGTGTTGACAGTAACCACATAGAGTGTCAATAACAAAAAAACTCCAACAACATACGGTAGTTATTGCATAAAATGCCAGTGTCTGTTTTTTCAGACGCCTAGAAAATTACTATTTAAAATTACAAGATTTAAACTATGGAAACTTTTTTTTCTAGGAGTATCAAGAAGAGTTATTGTTTTCATTACAGTTTCTGTAATTGAATACTTATCTAGGGAATAGCTACAACAAAGGGAAAACACAAATACGCCTAATGTTTATAATTTTCATGGCCCCAGAAATGAGATCGGTAGACACATGTGAGGCGATGTTATGCTGATATAAATAAGTGTTTTGAAAAACTACCAGTAAAAAAGAAAGAAACGGTTGTGTCCATAAAGCTCCCAGCACAAAAGCTGGTGGAAAGAGAAAAAATCTTCATATATATATATATATATATATATATATATAAAACAGATCAAACTTTATTATTCTAATAAGGATATTGTGAGTGTATAAAAATCGATACAAGTCTATTATGGAGGAGATGAAAAATTATTTATTGTATACAAATATTGTTTATAAAGATGTATAATGTATTTTAAATTTTCATGTATTGATAATATATTTAATTGTTTGTATTGTTAGATAATATAAATCGATTTTACTTGCTTGCTGCAACGTCCTCCTCTCGTCTCGTCGGTCCCGTCTTGGCGTCCTCTTCTTCCAGTCGTCCTCTTCTACAGCTTCACTCCTTCCTGGTGTCCTCTTCGTCCTGGCGTCCTCTTCATCTCATCATCCTCTTCTACAGCAGGCGGCTCCAGCGGCGATATTTCACAGATTCTCGTAGTTATGTTTGACTGCTTCCACGATATCTTGTAGTGTCTTTAAGTTCCCTAAGCGGATATCTTAACTTACACGAAACAGCACTGTATTATATTTTAAATTTTATCTAATTATTTACCCTCTCGGTTCTTACCGCAAAACTTCGTTAAGAATTTTAAGGTTTATGGTTTATTTTATATAAGATATTTCTACATTTATAAGAGAACAACTCTCTTACCCGGGCACAACTTCCCCTAGCAACGTCGACAGACAGACTGTGTCCATCCTAGCTCTGCAAAGTATGAATCTCACTTAATTTGGTGTATTTTGATAGGCCAAGCCCAAGTCACATGATTGATGGAACGACCAGATACATAAATTTCATGAAAAACTTTGTATAATTTTGCATAGTCCTGCATGGAAATTATCTACAATTTTTATATACCCTATCATTGATAAGAGTTACACTTGAGTTTTGCTTTACTTAAAAAAAAAACCATATTTCTAAAATAGTTACAAACCTCAGAGTATACACAAATCAAAGCTATTTAGTTAAATAATTCCTTGTCAAATTTTCATGTAAATCGGTTAACTACCACTGCCACAATAGCGATCACAGATTATCACACCCACACACGCGCACCAATTCATACAAAAAATACATGACAATATTGTACATCTTTTTATGAAGAGTTTGGTGTAACCTATATGCTTATCAATTTTTAAATACAAAACATGACTAAAAGACAAAATATTACACAAAACAAATTTAAACAAGAAAATGCTCGTCATTCATGTACTCTGATATAAACAGCATATCTTATCATCCTGTGTTCTGTTGCAGGATTAACCCCTCCACGTGTAAAAAAAAATTTTTTATATGGAATACAATTTTTTTTTTTTTAACCTTAATTGACATAACTTCTTCCCAATAATCATAATCATCTAAATAATAACATAATAACTTCAAAAATCAAAATAACTGAGCAGCTTCTATCAAACAACATTTCCCCAACTGTCACTTTGACAGCCCTAATTGTAAACAAACAACCGCACATGGCTGCTATCACCAAACATTCCTGAACACTGATAAGGATGTCCATGTCTGACATCATTCGGCTATATCTACAGTTCAACCATACATTTTTCAACATGATTATAATTATTCTTATTTTACACATAATTTTATACATTTGCATAACACACATACTCCTATATCCTGGCATATTAGATTCAATTATCCTTATTTTAATTTTTAATTTATCGCACCAAATCATGCCGCGCAACCTTTCTCGTTTTTTGATTGCTCTTCGCTTGCATTTGTTTCGGTAATTGCCGATACATTTCTTTGATTTAATTTTTAAAGGTTTATATGTAATGCCAGTTGTATTACCCAGGCTACACATAATATAATCTCCTTTGTACAATATGAACTCATTGTTTGATTGAAATTTCTCTGGTATCATCTCAAACATTATTTTCATCAAGTAGTTTTCACAGTGATCCGTATCTAAGTGCACTTTAAAATTTTTTAATGTTTCGGATTTGTCTGCATACACATTCATAAAAGACGAACACACAGTGCTGTACAGTGAATCTCTGACTGTATAAATAACACCTGCATTTCGTTTCATATTTGGTTGAAAACACTCAGACAGTTCTGATCTTCCGTCAGAATTTACCTTACCTGTGTGCTTTTCCTCAAATACACCAGCTTCAGGAACAAAACTACTTTGTTTACCCAAGTATTCATCAAATACCTTATTTAAATATTCATTTTTACAATTGTATGGACTTCTCACGTGTTTATACATTTCATTACTGACTGATAAACATTACCATAATGGATCTGCATCTTACAGACATGGTACAGCAAATAACATTTATTGTTTTTAAATACTCCACCGTTTACCCTTTGATCATACCAATCTGGATAAATGTTAACCAACACTGTGATAAGGTTTTCCCTATTTCTCTTTTCATATTTATTTAAAATATTATTTGATTGTTTTCGTTGATCAGCTGTTATCTCCTTATCGCGCGCTCCACCGTTACCCGCTATCTTATCTATGCGATTACCAGCTGGTTTATGTATGTCGACGGGACTATATCGGTCAATCGCATTGTCACATTCACTTTCCTGCCTAAGAGAATAATTCAACTTAATTTTGGCTTCACATTCCCTGCTGTGAGATTTATTCCTTTCTAAGGCGGTCTCACTACTACTACAAATTAATTCTAATTTATCAGCTATACGTTTTTCGGTTGACTCTAAAAGTTGTTTACTTTGTTTAGCCTGGTCATGAACGGCTGTATAAATTTTTTTATTCTCATCATGAAGTGATTGTAGCGACTTATTTTGCTTCACCGCTTCGTCTCTACCAACCTTATTGTCTTCTGACAGCTTTTGTATATTAGCTAGGATTTCCGCTAATGTATTCTGTCATTCTTCTGATTCGGCCATATTCATTTATTTATTTTTAAATTTATAAAATATTATAGTTTTTATTTATAGTAACGTCAATATTTTTTTATACGTATTATTACTAATAACGTCCGTTTATGTTATTTATTATTATAGTCCAGTCTCTCAATCAAATGTAAACAAGCTTAATCTAACATAAATACCAATAATAATTCAATCTCCACATAGACAATTTACTACTATTGTTCAAATAGCTGATAAGAGAGAGTATTCAAACTTGTATCTACACTCCCTGATAACACAGAACAGCACATATAAATAGTTCAATGAATTTAGTCTCTACACACTCAAATAAACATTTCTATTTTAAAATTAATTCAAAAATCGAGCCCAACGTTGGCAAGCGCCAAATATACTTATGCAACATTTCAAAATTTATTATTCTAATAAGGATATTGTGAGTGTGTAAAAATCGATACAAGTCTATTATGGAGGAGATGAAAAATTATTTATTGTATACAAATATTGTTTATAAAGATGTATAATGTATTTTAAATTTTCATATATTGATAATATATTTAATTGTTTGTATTGTTAGATAATATAAATCGATTTTACTTGTTTGCTGCAACGTCCTCCTCTTGTCTCGTCGGTCCCTCTTGGCGTCCTCTTCTTCCAGTCGTCCTCTTCTACAGCTTCACTCCTTCCTGGTGTCCTCTTCATCCTGGCGTCCTCTTCATCTCATCGTCCTCTTCTACAGCAGGCGGCTCCAGCGGCGATATTTCACAGATTCTCGTAGTTATGTTTGACTGCTTCCACGATATCTTGTAGTGTCTCTAAGTTCCCTAAGCGGATATCTTAACTTACACGAAACAGCACTGTATTATATTTTAAATTTTATCTAATTAATTACCCTCTCGGTTCTTACCGCAAAACTTCGTTAAGAATTTTAAGGTTTATGGTTTATTTTATATAAGATATTTCTACATTTATAAGAGAACAACTCTCTTACCCGGGCACAACTTCCCCTAGCAACGTCGACAGACAGACTGTGTCCATCCTAGCTCTGCAAAGTATGAATCTCACTGAATTTGGTGTATTTTGATAGGCCAAGCCCAAGTCACATGATTGATGGAACGACCAGATACATAAATTTCATGAAAAACTTTGTATAATTTTGCATAGTCCTGCATAGAAATTATCTACAATTTTTATATACCCTATCACTGATAAGAGTTACACTTGAGTTTTGCTTTACTTAAAAAAAAAACCCATATTTCTAAAATAGCTACAAGCCTCAGAGTATACACAAATCGAAGCTATTTACTTAAATAATTCCTTGTCAAATTTTCATGTAAATCGGTTAACTACCACTGCCGCAATAGCGATCGCAGATTATCACACCCGCACACGCGCACCAATTCATACAAAAAATACATGACAATATAGTACATCTTTTTATGAAGAGTTTGGTGTAACCTATATGCTTATCAATTTTTAAATACAAAACTTATGACTAAAAGACAAAATATTACACAAAACAAATTTTAACAAGAAAATGCTCATCATTCATGTACTCTGATATAAATAGCATATCTTATCATCCTGTGTTCTGTTGCAATATATATATATATATATATATATATATATATATATATATGCAAAAAGTGCAAGAAGGGATTGCATACAAAGTGCTTTCCCAATCACTTGCTGAAACGGAACTTGCTGAATCCAAGTACTTGCTGAAATGGAACTTATTTTGTACTTTTAGTATATATAATTTAAGTTTAGGATAGTGTAAAGTTTCCCAAGTTTTAATAATTTTATATTAAACAATCACATTATTAACTGAAATGTGACTATGATATTTTATTTTAGTTTCAAGTCACTGTCTTTAGAAACAGTGCAAAAGTGGCAGAATTGCACTAACTTAAAAAACTGGAAAATGTTCTAATCTTTTCCTATAGAAACACTTGAAAATTGGTATTTATGTACAGTAATGTGTGCTTATTTAATTGGTGGCTTCTTTGTGGCTCTAAATATTTTTTCTGCATCTTATTTTGTATTCTGCACACTATAAAATTAAAAAACAAATTTTGGTGAGCAAAATGTCTTTTAATTTTTTATATCATTCATTATGTCTAGATGTCTAGTAAAATTAAATTTTTTGTTTCTTTTAGAACAACTTATTGCACACATTTTTCAGGAAGAATAATGGAAATTGGTAAAAAATTGAAAGCGTTATGAATTTTTAAAAAAACTTGCAAAATGCCAAAAATCAGCCTGGGACTTCTGGGAATCAGCCCTTAAGAAATATACTGACGCTTTGTGTATAGTATCTTGGAAAGATACCTGGCACTGAAAGGGTTAAAAGAATACCATGCTCTCATAATTACATATCAAAATATATGTAGAATTATATTTTATATAGTTCCTTTTCACACATCAAGATGGCTGATTAGCTGATTAGGATGAACTGATAATTATAGGCTTTAAACAAAAACAGCAAAAAAAGTTAAAAGTTTCTAAAAAGTTGAAGTATTATACAGAATGGTTTTATAGAGTTCTATGTTTTCAATGTGACATTTTCCATCACTAACTTTTGTATTTTCTCTTCTTTATTAATACTGTTGTCTGTGATAATTTTTGGTACTTTGTGCACCCTCCTGTGTGTGTGTGTGTGTGTGTGTGTGTGTGTGTGTGTGTGTGTGTGTGTGTGTGTGTGTGTGTGTGTGAGAGAGAGAGAGAGAGAGAGAGAGAGAGAGAGAGAGAGAGAGAGAGAGAGGGTACAATCCCTGTTTTGAAGAAAAAACTGTGCGACAACTTCGTATTAGCGAGTTTTTTGAGATTGCTAGATGAATCTTACTGTGTGTACATTGTTTTAGTATTATCTTAAATAAAATTAACATGTTTTGGTCATAATTACTAAATAAACATGCCTACAACTAAACTGAAGTGAAATTTTTTTATCACACATGTAACCTGTACTGCCTTTCTAAGCTAAAAAAGTGTCCCTAATTATTTGTTTCTCACCTTTATTGTGGTCAGTAATATTTAAGCCTAAATTTATGGTATTCCTATACAAAATACTGTTTCATATATGCAGTTTTGTTTTGCTCTGAAATAAGAGAGAGACTAACCTCCAAACATTACTAAACAAAAAAAAAAAGGCCAGAAACAAAAAAATTGAGATACACCTTTTCAGCTTATGAGGGCAGTACACTTGTCCCTTTTCTGTGGTGCTATAGTGTGTACTGAGCCTGGTCTCCTTTAACCTTTTCCTCCTGCAATCTCAATCTTCTGCTGCTGCTTGCCAGTTTCTCACTCCCTTCATTATTTCCTTTGGTATTCAAGTGTCTCTCATTCACTCAGTATGTCCTGTCTATGTTAGGGATTGTAGCCTGATATAGTCTGCAGTGCTGAATTCTTCATACAGTTGTTGCAATTTGTGACTCAATCTGATCTACATTGTATCTATCATTATCTCAAACTAACCCAAAAATTTTTCTCAGTACTGGCCCACTCTATAAGCATCCAACTTTTCCATTCATATGTGATGATAGGCCGTATTATTGTCTTATAAGTTCAGATTTTCATTGAACCAATTTGGACCCTGTTTGAACAAATATCTCCTGGATCATATCATTATTATCATTTTCTTTGCTGCTCAGTCAGTTGAAATCTTGGACAGTCTTGATGCTGTCCTATCTGCCAGTTCAGATCTAGTTGCCTCCCCATTCCTGATAAGAGGAATCTCGCTTTTAAGCTCACTACAAGATCTCTTTGGATATACTATAACAGAGAATTAGACTCTTTGCTGGAAAAGACCTTAGAGCATTTCTGGAAAGTTTCAGAGAAGTAACATCTATGATAGAAGTATAGGGTGAACATGGTAAAATGATGTCAGTATTTATCAGAAATTCATAACCTGTATCTGCTATCTACAGAATCATATCTTAAATACTATACTACACACCATTAGATATAATTTACTTTCAGTACTACATGCGGATATATAGCTGAAATAAAATGTTATACCAAGTCATATTATCCCTTATTAACCACATATTTTTTTATCTGTGGTTTCACATGTCTGTGGTTACCAGTTCTTCAATTTTTTTTACTTGTTAGTGACCCCTGTCTCAAATATATATGTAGATATTATGAATGACAGAATTAGTAATACCAAAAACATGTTAAAGTAATATTAATACAGTACTGTAATGGTAATAATAATACTGTACTCTACAGCATTTAAATAATTTTACTGAAACATATTAATAGTATGTGATATAGTACATAGTTGAAGTTGAACTCTTGTAATAAGCAGTGAAAAAGGACTGTGTAATAACTACAGCAAAGGAAGTGATTCAGCTCTATTTCCAATACATTAGATCCATACCAAATCTGCCAATGGAAATTAAGCCGTAGTTGAGTGGAATTTTCAGTCACTTCCGTTTTTTCTATAAAAGAGGTTCTAAATTTCTAGATTATTACAGTGCAGTGTTGTGTAGCCTACGTTTAATTACATAGTAATATTTATAAAATCAATTTGTGTACAATAGTCAATTAACTTTAGTTTAACTTTTTCATTTATGCATTCTTAACACCTGTCTTTATTAAATGTTCAAGCAGTGTGGTGTAAAAGAAATGAAAGTACCTTGAAAGGTTATGAATTTAGAACAAAAGTTAAAACTGTTTGATGATCTAGGCCAAGGACAGAGCGCTGCTTCGATTACTTGGGCGTTGGGTATGAATGAGTTCACTATCAGGACAATACAAAAGAATGGGAAGTTCATAAGGAGAATTGTCAATTGTGGTACTTCGTTAAGCCTAAAGTGGGGAAAACAGGAAAGTCTCTTACATCTTTGGATGAAGGATGAAGTTCAAAAAAGTTTATTTTTGTCCATGATTTTGTTAACTTTAGTATTCTTGAAGAATATAACCACCATAATAACAAGAGATTGTTGTGTTGGAATACCGCACTATCCTGCAAAATACTAACTAACATTTTAATGGAATAATATTATTTAAAATAAAGCGTAAAGAAACTTGTAATTTAGCCCACAAAAATATAGAAAATAAAACACAATAACCATTTTCATTGTTGGGACAAAAACACTGGTACTATCAACGAAGACTATTAGACTATATACTGAAGCCAAAAGCTACATTTCGTCTATATAATATAAACACCCTGGCTATACCTTGTCTCTTTTTAATACAAAATTGTGTTAAGGGTGCCATGTTAGGTCTACAGTAAGCTAGTCTTGGTTCCAGAGTCAGATGAGACAATGGCCAAGATAGGGAAATACGTTGTGCTTATGGGTTTTAGGTTCACTACTATTACATGACTGGAAATCCTTGACTGATAAAAATGAAGTACTATATAAAGTGTACACAGTAGTGATAGTATCTTAATTCTTCATATTTTGGTATATTTTAAATAAATTTAGCCCAAAAACTAAGTCAGTAAAAATAAAAAACAGTAAAACGATTGCAGACTCAATGTAGTAAATATTAAAATGTAAACTGTCCTTATGCAAAATGTTCTTGCTCCTTAACAATAACTGTTTTTGTACATGTAGCCCAGAACATGTACATGATATGCATGCCACTTAAATTTAATAATATCCTTGTAATTACGAAATAAAAAATAAAATTTTATATCAAATTTTAATTTTTTTTCAGTTGTGATGCATAAAAAGTAGCCTGTGAGAAACTTTTTCCCTATTCAAGATTGACTAATATGTTAAAAGTGTGAATTGTACAGAAATATTAAAATTTAATTTTTATCTAACTCCCAAAGTTCTATCTTTATTGATTTCCAAATTATTGGGTGAATCGTACAAATATATTTCAGCGTTCGTGCTGTGTACTGCCACATGTCTGTTTCCTGTGCTTCTCATGCTGTGTTAATCGTGACTTGTTTCAATTAACACATTGTACTGTTACAGAAATTGTTATAAATACATTTTATGTAATTTAAGACTTAAAGAACTAAATGTTGTCTGCAGCATTAAGGAAATCATAAATTGAATTTAGTAAATACAAATAATTGTTACTTGAAGGAAAGTGTATTGCTTGCAAATAAAATAAACCAAATATTAGAAAGAAAGTAATAAAAGACAAGATAATAATAACAGCAAAATAATAAGGAACATACAAAATTAAATAAAAAACAACAAAATAACAATAGCAAATATAAACAAAAGAAACAGTTTAATTGCTATAAAAACAAATGAATATATGAATAAAACAAAATTCTTTCGAACAGAAAACAAATGCACAAAACTAGAATACAACCTAACAAAAAATACGAAAACCAAATAAATAAACTAACAAAGAAAACAAAACAATACTTAACAAAAGAAGAACCGAATTCATCAACAACCCAAAAGCCCCACCAATTAAAGGAATGATAAAGATATGTAAAACAGGATACCCCATAAGGCCAGTCATCTATTTCAAATCAGCACCAGCTTACAAAATAACAAAACACATGGACAAAACATTAAAAAACTAGAGGACACTGGAAACTAATATAATATAAAAAAACACCACACAGCTTAATGACAAACTAAAAGACAGAATAAACAAAGACACACAATTTGCATCATTTGACACCACAAGAACCTCAGAACAAACCAAATCAAAGGAAAAAATAAAACAAAAATTAAAAACACATTAACCAAAGTACTACAACAGAACTATTTTGAATTTAACAACAAATTTTACAAACAAGAGGATGGCTTGCCTAAGGGTAAATTTGCGTATAGCAAACGTTACAATAAACATATGTTGGGTGCCAGTATGTACTTACCTTTTCGCTTTTGTGCTGTCCTGTGCAGTGCTGACTTTATGGCAGTGTGTGAATATCCTGCATTGATGAATAGATAATAACATTGTCAAGTCAATGTGTCTAAATAATAACATGAAACATGTATTTGTACAACTGAACATGTATAATCTGAACTGAATATTGTTTATAACTACAGTACTGTATTGTGGAATTGAAAATGACTGAAATAACAACAGTGATATTCTTTCTTTAGTGGTTTACCAAAAAGCTGTGACCTCAGTCTGTCTGCCGGAATTATATTTTGTTTAGCCTAACCATATCCTTGCTATCACCTTATATTAGACAGACTATAGACTGTCTTCAGTCTGAGACCTATCCAGTAACCTGTTGAGAACAAACTATGCAATGTACTATATACAGCTGTTAGCTGCTACATACAGGTAAACTTTTTAGACTGCCTTAAAAAAAAGTTTGCCTCAATATCTTTCTCTAGCCTGACTGTTCTAGTCATTTGCAAATAGGCTTACAACAACAGTTGATAACAAACAGTGATCAAAACCATTACAAACAAAGTATACACGTTTTGTTTTATATATGGTGTAGACTAGCTACAATCACAGTACTCATCCTTTACAACCTTTTTTTAATTCTTGGATTTCGTTGTCCATGACGTGTCCGTTACTTAACTAAATATCACTATAATATTGACGACTCGGAACACAAAGTTTGTGAGTATTTTTGTTTTTTCTAAGTGTTGGAGGAAGACTTCTGCTAGAATGCTGGATATGGGGGAGCCCATGGGTAGGCCGTCGTTCTGTGTGTAGTATTTATTGTTATAAGTAAAGTAGTTTTGTTTTGTGATAATGTTCAGAGTTTCTGTTATTTCATTGATAAGTTCGTCTGGTGTGTTGTTCTGTTTGAGTTTGTTTTGTAGGATGGTGATTGTTTCAGAGATGGGGATGTTTGTGTACAGGTTTTTAATGTCAAAGGAGGCTAATGTGGCGTTATGGGGGATGTGTATGTCTTTTATTTTTGTTACTAGGTCAGTGTTGTTTTTTACTGCAATGTTGTTGTCTATTTGTGTGTGTTGTCTAATAATTTTGTCTAGATATTTTGCCAGTTTGTGTGCAGGGGCATTACGGTAGTTGATAATAGGGCGGATCGGAATGTCTTCTTTATGGATTTTGGGAAGCGCTTGGAGTGTAGGTGCTGATGGTCGGATTTGTTTCATGTAGGGCTTTTGTTTATGTGTCATAATGTGTTTGGCTTTGTTGACTATTTGTTTTACTGAGTTTTGGTATCTGTCGGTGGGGTCGTGTTTTAGTTCTGTGATGTTGTTCTGTTCTATGAAGTCTTGTACTTTTTTGTGTAGGTTGTCTGTGGGGATAATTACAGTCGTGTTGCCTTTGTCAGCTTTTACAAATGTGATGTTGTGTTTGTGTGCCTTTTCCCTCAGTTTGATGGCTGTGTGTATTTCTGAGTTGTGGTTGTTGTTGTCTGGTGTCTTATGTACTCCTATTGTGTTGTTTATATTATGTCTTAATGTGTCTTGATGTTCTGGTGCTGTGTTTTGTATATTTGTTTCTGTGTCAATGATGAGCTTTGTTAGTGTTTGGTTGTTATGTTTGTAATGTATGTTATGTTTTAGGCCTTTATCAAGGAGTGTTTGTTCGTTTTTTGTGAGTGTGACGTTCGTGAGGTTTACTGTACGTGGGTAGAATTTGTGCGAGGGAATTATATCTGTTTTGATTAGTGTCAGGTTTTTTATTTTTGTGTTCCGAGTCGTCAATATTATAGTGATATTTTTTTAATTATTAATATGCATCCAAGAATTTTATCTATTACATTATAGTACCAAATTTTGTAACTTTTAATAACTAAAATAACCTATACCTACAACATATATACAACATTTATACCAACTAGACGATAATTTTTTTTAAGTACAGTATTTTTTTTTTTTAAGTACAGTATTTTTAGTAATTGTATTATCAGCTAATCCACAACTTGAACTAGGTATACTCAAACATGTTCCCTGCAGTTTATTGTAAGTCCTCAAATCATGGTATCAAGCAACTAACACATTAACATCACATGTTATTCACAAAGAATTCAGGTTTAAGACTTTAACAATTCAGAGCATTCTTTTATAAATATTGTCCATAAGTTACAGTTCCTCAGTGTTTTTGAGGTACAGGAAAATATGAATGTGAAACCTCTCGTCATGCTACACTGCAAACATCTCTTCAAATCGCTACATGTGTGATCTTTTGGAAATCTCTTGGTGACTTTATAATAATTGTGAGATATATACTATATTCTGAAATTTGTTGATATGACCTGTTACTGTGGGTTGATACCATAGGTTCAAATGAGCTTTAGGATGTGTTTAAAGGAGTAATTTGTTTTGTTTTGACCATTGGAAATTTTATCAATTATTCAATACATATTTTGTAATTAAAGTCATATTTGTCTATTTTCCTTTTACGTGCTTTTCAATTGTTATCTTGACATCATGATTCATTGTAAGATACAGTATGGTGTCCTGTCAGTTTATAACAGGACATGTACATGTATTCAGTATACAAAATCAATGTGTTGATTTACTTTGAATTTAATACTGCACTTCTTAATTTAAGTATTTACAATATTGGTACCAGTAGTAATAGAAACTTTCTAGCTGCTTCTTCATTACTTCTTGTAGCAAGGTCATTGTCAGCAAAGTGACAGGTCAAAAATAAACAACATTCTTGTTTCTTTTTTACTGGTTGAAACATGAATAGTGAAACATCTTTATAAGATCAAAATAATGTCATTGATTTACATAATAAATTTACCCAGATAAGACACAAGCCCTGTGAACAAAGCTTCCCAAAAAAGCAAGTTACTTTTCTAAAAAGACCAGTGACCTTCACCAGAAGAGAGACCTATTGTACTTGGAGGTCTATCAAATTGTGTATTGTGTAGTTATTAGTTTCTCATTCTGTATTTTCATTTATTTTGTGAGTTCATCTGTTAATGGAAAAAATTAAAAAATTAGAAGTAGTAGTATATTTGATTAAGGTTATTCTGAGGTGACACATTTTGAAGTATTTAGTGTTTTAAAGCAAGACAAAGTACAGCCCTTGGGCCAATTCCATGTTCCCAATTGACTGTATGTGGCCCTGCAGTTATTTATTTCTGCACTTTTAAAAAGTTGCTAACAATTTATCATAACACATTTAAATGATAACCCATTCAACTTTTGCATTCATAAAAAGTTTATTAAAAACAAACATACTTACTTGTCAATTTAGTGTTAATACCCTTGATGTCTTGCTTTATTTCATCAATGAAGGATTTGGGAGAACGTTTTTTTCTCTTTTAAGTACCAACCTACAGATTGATTTCTATTTTGTCTTTTGATCCACTAAGCCTTAATGCTTCTAATATCTGCCCTCTGTATAAAATTTTGCTGTCTGCTGGTCTAAAGCACATTAACAATGCTTTAAAAGTGGAGGAAGATGTAATGAATATATGTAGTAAAAAAATTGTCATGGAATAAAAGTCAATAAAATAAGTTAAGACATGGGTACTATAACTATACTGTCAAGAAAAGTTTATAGTGGTAAGTAAAGCTTCATAGCTTCATGAGTCACTTGTTCACTTGTGCAGGTTGGAATGAGAAGTAGGCTGAGCATTAGGGGAGAACTGCACAATACTACTATCACTATCTTTACTAAACTGCTCTCCCCATCCACCATTCTCACCATCACCCTTTCCCTCTCCGTCTATCTATCAGTCTATTTTGTCAATCTTTCTTTTCTCTGATTCTCTAAGAAATGGTCTTACGGTTTTGCCTAATTATTAATAATTTATACAAAATTATTTATACTACAGTCTTTTCAATTGTTAAATATGGTCTTTCTGTGACTCACTTTTTACAATTTCTTAGCGTTTTAATGTATAACTTGAGGTACCAGTATATTAACAGTACATTTTAACAAATATATGATTAATAGACCTCATCAGTAACAAGATGCAAAGTATGTAAAAAGAAGTATGAAAGTATAAGCATATGCTTAATGTGATAGTAGATACCGGAATCACAGCTTGCAATAAGTGGCTGCCCACTTTCAAAGCAAGTCACGATTACAAGGCCTGTGCCAAGGTTACAGAATGTTTCTAAATTCTTCTCAATGATACGTGGGGGCCAATAATTGTGTGAAGGCACCTAGAAAACAATAAGAAAATTTCATGTTAATTGTAGTATTAGCCAACCTTATAAACAAGCAGTGTTGACTCAAACAAGGCTGCCACCAAGTTATCTATATCATAGGCGTCAAATTTTTGGATCTGAGGTGTGGACTTTAACAGAGAATGACAAAACTGCTTTAAAATCATTTGAGCACAAAATACTGCATAAAATGTATGGTCCAGTAAGAGAAGAAGGCAGTTGGAGAATACACAATAACAATGAACTACAGGCTCTCATGCATAGAAAAGATATAGTGAAATTCATCAAATTACAGAGGTTGTGTTGCCTGGGACATGTGGAAAGAATGTCTGACGGAAGACTGCCTAAAAGAATCCTGAAGGGAAGATTTGAACATTTTGAACTTATTGCCACTGCCGCTGAGATATTCTGTATTAAATTAAATTGTCAGATATTTAAAATTTTGTTTCTTAATTTATTTTCAAATAAGCTCTAAATAAATTGCAAGTCTATAAATTAATGTGATTTTAGCTAGAATTGCGTAAACAAGAAAAATGTAACTATTTGTAAATTACTTGTGTAAATATGATATGCGTTTTATGCTTAAAGAATTCGCCTTTTCATAATTCGAACGTATTACGTACAATGAACTTTCATATGGTATAACGTATCTATTAAATATTCATTTTGATTTCATAAATTTTGCGACAAAATTATTTCAACAATAAATCTAGCATATTTTCGCAAAGTGAGAAAATTTTGTTTCATTCCGAAACTGTTGGTAGTGGTGATGAGACTTAAGGTTTATGTTTGTGTATTTGATGTGAATTTATGGATTGTGTTTGGAGATGGGCAAGAGGTTTCGAATATGTTTTTCTGTTGATTAGGTGAAGCTCATCGGAATGGCCTTCGTACTGGTTAGTTGTGGGGTGTGTTATTTGATAATAAAGTGGGCGGAAATCGTGTGTGTGTAAATGCATATATACACACATGCAGCTGAGTAATTGATTCCTGATAAGAATAGGGTGATCTGCGTTGACAAGTGTTCTAAAGCAGAGCAGCTGTTCGAGACAATCCTAACCTAAATATGGCTATGGGAAAAGGATTTCGGGTTTTTGAAAAAATCAGTCCACCTAATCCCTATAGCGTTTTGTTGGAACAGCGAAATAAAGAAGACTGTATACTATTTGAATCACAAGCTGTAGCGGTTTTATGTAAGTACAAGTCAAATGCAACTATTTTCATGTCTTTTAGAAATTAGTGTTAGATACATATAGTAATAGTATTTGGGTGCATAGTGAAAGGGAAGGGAAACATACCGTTTGTTCAAATTAAGTGACTTTGTAGAGCAAGTCTGAATTCTAGAAACAAAACTTAAATGAAAACCTAATCAATGTGGAAAGAGATTTGAATTTAATGAAACGTGTTTTTATGAAATTGAACAGAAAAAACTGCCGGCCTTGGTTGTTTTTAAAAATGTCACCATACAAGTGTACAATTTCTGGATATCCTAAAATAATCTCGCCAGTGACTTTGACTGCAGTTGTAACATTGTAGTGACAGACGTGGCAGGTACAACAGAATTGTGAAAATATGTTGTTAACAGTTTGTTGATTACAAAAAATAAACTATTGAACATATGAGAACATTTTATCTGTTTATAGGTTAAGTTTTAATATTGTATTTTGTTGAATAAGTTATCCTTTTCGGTACCTCATTTTCAGCTATTTAAATGCGTTGAATAAAATCTTATATAGAAGAGTCTGTTACATTAATGAAAAAATTATATGGTAATTTGTAATCTGAGTATACTAACATAACGGTAACTTTAGTTCAGAATTTAATAATAATAATAATAGACACCTTTTTGCCCATCCAAGTGGCACAGGAAAGGCAACATAGGATGCCTGCTTGAGCCAAAATGGCATACGAATGTGGGCATCATAAACCTTTATTGATGATAATTAATGATAATGTGATGTATTTTTATACTTACACTTATTGTTTTATTAATGGTACCTATAATTCAATTTTTTATTTTTTATTGTATTCCTTTTTATATAGCCTAAAGGTACCATATGATGTTATTATTTATATTCTTAAAGTGATTGATTTTGGTCATAGACCATCGTCAGGTTATATAGCACATTTGTGTTCACAATATTATAAAACACTATTCATTATTTACTTATTATTTTCTTTACTCGTATTCACGTATTTTCTCTAAGTATTCATTTCTGCAGGCTGAGTTAATCTGGTGGCTAGAAGAGACACGTTGATTTTATAATACTGACCTTTTATTATTATTAAACCATTTAATTAAATAATTTAAGGAAATTTAATATGTACTGTGGGTCACTTAACTTTGAGTATGTGAAAAGAATGAAGTTTGCTGTGACTATTTGATAATGTCTAATGACATACCTTGATCCAACCAGAAACTCACACTAAATTTATTGTACCAAATAAAACATATGCATAGTCTTTCCATTCTTAGTTCATTTGTGACATAAACAAACAGGCAAGCCACATCTGAAACACCGTTTGCTGCTTGAGTTAGAGGCATGCCAGGTTGACAGAAGCAGTACAGACAGGGCACGTATAATGTAGATACTGTATAAACACATGTAAATTGTGATAATTATTTTTACATTACTGATTAAAGTTTGTGTGACTGTGTCAGAGTGACAGTGAAATATTTTATAACATAGATTATGTCTTTTTTATTCACTGCCTAAAAACTGCAACAAAGCATTAAAAAAGTAAAGTGTATTTAAAATGAAAATAGAAGCTGTGATAATTACCAGTGCACTGTGTAGTATTGGTTGCTGTCAGAGAGTAACTCTATCCATGTCTGTGTTGGAACTTGAATCACCACTTGAGTCAGCGGTATTGTTATGACGGTCTACTGACTGTCATATGGTACAGTGGAAAACAAAATACACGACACCAATTATGTCACTAATCACCAGCTTTAATTATCACAATTAAACCGTTTGTAATCAACAAGACAGTCTCTTACAACAAATCAAATACAACTAGTTCGCACGCAATAAAATGTCAACTAATATAAAACACGATTGTATTACAATTGTCCTTCCCAATTATAAAACACAACACTTCACTAATAACCACTTGAACGCACAGAGTAAATATCGCTGCCAATAATTCACAGCTCAAAACTGACTGAGCGTCGCCGGGTACTTGTATTTATACCCCGTTGAAAATCCAGATTATTCCATAGTGCGCATTAGCTCTACACTACGACATAATTACTTGCTGCCTTGACACATTCCGCGAGGCTGGCGGCGTCTAGAAAAGCCTCGCGATTGCATGTTGAAATCACGTACGCACAAGCATTATAGCCGGATTCCACTGGATCGTTCGAGAAACACGTAGATTGTTCTGGATGTTGTAACAGTATTAATGATAAGATTGTCCACAACAACATTGTTTATGTGGTCTAGTTGCCATAGTTAATCTTCTTCCGTGATTATATGCTTGACACAATGATGCCACTTGTCTGCCGTTATTTCATTTACTGCCTTCTCTATCAGTTGTTTGATATTAGGCAGGTTATGTGTTGTGTTGTGACAGGCAACACATTCTTTCAACTTGGTCCATATTGATTCAGTGGGATTCAGAATACAATGATAAGGAGAAAGTCTTAAAATGGTGTGCCTTGATTTTTCAGCAATATCATTTTGTAGCAGTACTTTTTGAACTTGTGTTCAAAAAGTACACATACAACAAAAAGGTCAGTTTTCATGCAACTTTCTTCAAAACATATATTTTTTTAAGTTAAGCTGAATGACAATATCAGGTTTCCACCATATTCGGAATATGTTCAGTCATCGTGGAATAATATGGGGCATTATCCATGATTACTACACTATTGTTTGGTAATAGCGCAGCAATCTTTACAACACACTTTTTGAACATTCATTTACACATCACCATTTCATTTCAATATGATAATCCCCACTTTTTAGACTCAAACAGTAGTAGGCCCTCATCTAAAAACAGATGTTCATTGCTGATATGAAGTAATATCAGATGGTTTCCTTTTTTATGTGGTGGCTTCATTCCAGTTGATAGACCTGACAGAAAAACTTGTAGTGGTGTTATTGTGGAATCACTCCATACTTTACTAGTCATGTGTCCTTCATGAACCCACATGTCGTCAAGGTAAAAAAATGTTATGATTCTCCTTCCTGATGTAATTTTTTGATTGATTTCAAGTAATTTCTTTGCCAAGTCAAAATGTGTCTACCTAAAATTATAGTTCACTTTTTTTTTTAATAAATTCAAAGCCCATAGATTTCAAAAATCTCATGTGAGGTAAATTGGGGTGATTATTAACTCCTAATAATAGTTTGTTTAGGGTTGGGTGTTCATTATGGAAGAAAGTCATGAACTTAACAATGCATGGCCATGTTGACAAAGTCATTGCATTTCCCCAAAACAGTGTGTTCCTGTTTTCTTTTGTTTCCTGGTGTAAGGAGTTTTCCTGTCTTTAATCTCATTTCTGATGCTTTGAACAGTACTTTCTGAAACACCGGTAAATTCGAAAGAAAGTTTTTCTAAGTGTTTAATATCAAGAGTCGGGTATTTTTCATTTATCTTATTAAAAATGTTAAGTACCATCCATTGTTCACCACTTTAAATGTTTTACCCCGTTTTTGTTTCGTAACAGACACATTTTATGGGCCACCTGTGTTATTCACCTTCATTCCCAAAAGATTATGAATAGTGGCTCTAAAAAATTATAAAAAGCAATATAAATTTCACAAATTTATAGTAGAGAGGCAAACATGAAACACATTAAATATGTAACACTGTGATGCTCATACACTTTACATTCGTACCTTGAAATGCTGGCTCGTAATCGATATTTTCTATCAGCAGCAAAGAGTTCTAGTATGTATTCATAAGCAAAGATGATTAAACATTGCAATAATAATAAAAAATAAATAAATAAAAAACACTTGTCAGAGTAACATTAAATGGTAAGACAATTCTCACATGACTGTACAGACGTTCTGCATATGTGCATACATGTTACTGTGTGAACTGTGTCAATATGCCTCACCAGTAGTGTTTCAGATGTGCCATATGGGTTTGCTCACATCAGACTGTACTTAATGGTTACTTTTAATTAAATTATAGATGTTAAAATATTATGGTGTGAAATAGCTTTTCAAATTCACTTAATGTTTGTAATAAATAAAGCACGAGCTGTTGTGTACATTTAAATGAATTACCTTAATGTTCTTTTTCATTAGTACTTGCTCGAAGCATATGTGGTGTGGACTTGTGAAGTCTTGAGTATAAGCATTAATATTTAATTAAATGATGTCATTTGAATTTTTATGTTATTAGTAAATAGAAAGGAACAACAAGTGCATATAAAAGGAGATGTTAACTTTGTACTGTACACAATTTACAGTTTGATTTTTTTTTGCACAACATTAATCCTTTTGGTATACAGTGTTAGGAACAATAGTAGTTTTCTGTGGTAGCAGTTGTATATCATCTATTGTCTAATTGGTCTATTCAGTAAAGTTATATTACAGTAGAACCTCCATTAACTGAAACACTTTTAACCGAAATATCGTTTAATTAAAACGACCGATAAAAAAATTATATATTTCCGATTTTTACTACAATGAAAATTTGTTTTCTGGATAAATCATGAAAACTAGTGTAATAAACATGTAATAAATTGTGCGTCATGTCAACAAAGTGGAAACAGGTCATGATAAAAATTGAAGAAAAATCGGAGACATTTAAAAGAATTAAAAATGACGAGATTTTGTGAACTGTGGCAACCTATTTTGGTGTTGGTGTTCCTATTGTTTCTGATTGTGTGAAGATGAAAAATAAGTTTGAAGAGCATGCTTCGAAGATACCAAACATAAAAACAATGAAGACGTGTCAAAACAAGAAAGTAAATGAGGCTGTTTTTTAGTTGCAACAAAGGGACGACGAAGGCGATGACATAGCAGAGAGCAGCAGACATGACACCGCTGACGAGATCTTAGATGCCTTAGAGGAACGAGATTTTATTTTGGTTAGGGCATTAAATTAGGCTATATGAAATATGCGTTTTCTCACGGAGATTTATTCATATTTTCAGATAGCGCTACAGTTTGTCGAATGAGCTGAAGAATCAAAGCCCTTTGACGTTCTGCTAATGAAGCAATGGCGAGATATTACTGCAAAAAAGCGATGTGAAAAGAAAAATCAAAAGAAAATATAAGATTTAAAAAAAAACTAGTTTAAAAAATGACTTTATGTAAATAGTTTGATTTTTACTAAAACCTTTTGATAATATTGTATATTGCCTCCAGTTATTTTACCTGACACTTTAAAAAATATCTTAATTATTATCCGAAATTTTGGTTATCCGAAACCTCCTTCCCCCCTTTGTTTCGGTTAACAGAGGTTCTATTGTATTACAATTATAATAATTTTGATTTATAAAGTAATTCTGGACCTATTCTTAAGACTAATGAACATCATTTTTCAGTCCTAAATTGTCAATCTCCACTTATTTTTTAAGTTTTGTCTGTTGACATCTGTCAGTTGGTTCTGATTGATTTATCTTCACTCCTGTATTTTGCTGGTCCACTTGTGTATAATATGCTCAGTTCACTGATATTTCACTGTACATCAGGTTTCATTGTGACATCATCATACGTTATCTATAGACATAGATGTTTTCTCCTTACCGGGTATTCAATACAATAGTGACAGCAACTGCTTTTTTTTGTTTCTGAAGTATCTTCATTATCTAGTCTCCTGTACTTTCAGTGTTTAGGTCTCCATAGACATGTTTTTGTAAAAGAACATATATTATGTTCTACATTTTCTTCTTAATTCATTTTATTCACAATATACTAGCTGAATAGATAGGTTGGTTACAGTATTATCTAATAGAAGATGAGTAGAAACTGACTAAGGCTTACTGTACATTGGCAACTTTGTGTCATTCAACTGTTTTGGCACTGTAATCCTCCTGTCATGCATTGTTTTTCATGGCTTTGCATTGATAATTGTTTTAGTTTCAGAAACGAAAGAGTCGATGTGTTGATATGTAGTTTCGGGAGACAGGTATCATATGTGCACTTATGATATGGCATAGGAAAAATCAGAGGAAAATGTGGCACTGGGTTCATCCAATGGAGTGAAAGATTAAATGGATAATTATGTTAATGTTTGAAGATTTGTGATTTTATCTGGAAAACATTTTCAGCTGTTTCCTCATGAGTGTGAAAGCTTTCGATGAGTTGGTACAAATTTTGAGACCTGCTATTTTATAAATTACAATTTTTTAAAAATACAAGTAAATATAATTAAATCAAAATTAAATTGATACAGGTCCAGATTATATTGAAGACATAATCAACATGCTACTGAGGATTCAAATTTTCACAATAGATTTTCAATCAATATGTGGTATGGTGTAATAGATGAATGGATATTTGGTCCCTTCATACTAAAACATCACACTATATGGCAAAAATACCTAGAATTCTACAAAATATAGTTTTCTTCTCTTCTAACACAAATGTTTTATAATACTTCAGCTGATTTGTAAATAAAACCTCTGCTATTTTGAACTTGATTGAGAAGCATAACAATTACTACATACCACTTCTACCATATAATTATTTAATAAAAGTCAAAGTTCGTAAACTTTTTCAGAATAAAATTCTCTACACATTTAACTACAGAATTTTTATTGATTAGGCCTAATAGAAATGTAACAAAGTTTACTAAACCTAAAAATTTGTGTTTTTGAATTTAACTTTTTATACTGTTCAACAAATTTCTTCCAAACTCCGAAAGATGGACCTCTGGTATCTTTTACTTTTAATATCTCAGGTCAGACAACATAGAGAACTACAAATTTTTCTCAATAATTTGTCTACCATGAATTTTTGTTTACCTTATTACTCCTTTGGAACAGAAATATAAATTACCTGAGGATAACTAGAAAACAGCGCATTTCTGGACCTATGTTTAAATAAATTTTGTTTCTTACTTTGGCTCTAGAATCACCTGAAATATTTCCCTTTACTCCTGGAATACTCTGTATATTCTATTGAACAAACTACAAGTTTAATTCAATTTAAGTTCAAAGTTCATTATGGACCAAAAATATTTAAAAATATGAGAAAAATGATTAGGCCTCTATGAGAAAATAATATAAAAAATACATGGTTTCTTCTGATTTCAGTTCTGGTGATAGGTTTCCCCAAATATTAAAGAAAACTTTTATGCATATTTCTTCCCATATTGTGGCTTTTATATTACTATCTGAATACTCCTTTAGATATTTATTGTGAAGTGTTGCCTCGTTACTGTTTCCTGAATTAATATTTCATTGTTTATCTTCATATGTTGGTGTTGTTGCTACCATTTTATAAAACACAGTTTGCTATTCACCATGATGTCAAATAAGGAGCTGTGAGGAGATGACACTGGTACATAGTGGCAAAAATGTTACTAGTGCATGTGCACTCATTGCAAATGTAAGACACAGTGACAATTTTGTCATGAGTGAATGGTATGGGAACTGTTAAATAGCAAGTTGTAATGACTGTGTCATCAATAGAAATTCATGTATCTTTAGCATCTGTATTAGCTGAATAGAAGTTTTCATAAACATGTGATTTGTTTTCAGCACCTCAGGAAACAGAATCAGTGAAACGACAATACACAAAGCTATTAGATGCGTATGGTTGTCTGGGTGTTCTCCAACTCAGTGCAGGTAGTTATATTGTCTGTTTTGTTTCTACAAAATAGAGTAATTGTATAAATTCATATACTACAATGCCCATGTTGTGTGTACACTATGTAGACATACATTCTGTGTGTGTGTGTGGGGGGGGGGGGATTCATACAATCAAGTTGTGATAGTGAGTTGCAAGAATTGTCCAAATGCTTTATATTGTTACGATGGTCTACTGATCGTCGTATGGTACAGTGGAAAACAAAATATAAGACACCAATTAAGTCACTAATCACCAGCTTTAATTATCACAATTAGTTTGTAATCAACAAGATAGTATCTTACAACAAATCAAATAAAAATTGTTCACACGGAGTAATAAAGTCAACAAGTCTCGCACAATTATAAAACACATAACACTTCGCCACAATACTTCGAACCACACTGGAATAAATCACCACTTAAACTGACTGCTAAGCACAGCTGCTGTTGTTTAAATAGATAGCACAAGTGTTCCAGAATAATCCATAATATGCATCAGCACTAAAGGAAAACACTAGAACATAATTGATTGCGGCCTTGACATAGTGCTCGCGGCCGGTGAAGTCTGGAACAGTCGTTAACGTATGTTGAGAATCACATTCGCACACAACATTACGGCCGGATTCCACTGGAATAGCTGAGAAACACCTAGAATGTTCTGTAATGGTGTAACACTGTTTCCGCATTATGTAACACCGCCCCTCCTTCAGCCTGTTCGCCCTGAACTGGCAAACCATCTCTGAAGTAATACTTAGCCAGGCGATCTAGGTGGACGACCTTGAACTTTCGCTGTCCTTCCTGTTGAATATGATAGACAACATCGCTGATTCTTTTTTTTTACAGTGTAAGGTTCTTCCCAGTTAGTCTGAAGTTTAGGCGAGCGACCACGACCACGCTTTGGGTTGAACAACCAAACCTGATCTCCTTCTTGGAAACCCACACTATTACTGCGAATATCAGCCGAGTTTTCATTTTATCACTGGCTATCTTTAGCTGTCCTCTTATCAAGTGATTAATTTCTCGCAGTTGATTTTCTAATTGTGAGGAATTGTTCTGTGGCTCTTGGAACTGAGTCTCAGGTGATCTGAACATCAAGTCCCCAGGAAGATGAATCTCCCACCCAAACACCAATTTTGCTGGAGTCATGCTGGTTGTGGCATGTACTGATGACCTATACGCCATGAGGAATAGTGGTATACATTAGTCCCAGTCTGTTTGGTTCTCGTCAACAACTTTCGAAAGATTCTGCTCAAGTGTCCTATTGAACCTCTCAACCATTCCATCCAACTGAGGATGGAGAGGCATTGTCCTGGTCTTTCGAATTCCGAGTAGACGGCATATATCTTTGAACAGTCCTGACTCGAAATTTCTCCCTTGATCCGTATGGATTTCCATAGGGCTCCATAATGGCAACAGAAGTTGTGAACTAACTCCTTTGCGACATTGGTAACCTTCAGATTTGGAATTACATAGGCTTCCACCTACTTAGTAAAGTAGTCACCAATAACCATGATGTACTGGTTTCCATTGTCAGTAACTGGAAAGGTCCAGCTATGTCTGTGGCAATTCTCTCGAAAGGCAGTCCAATGTTATACTGTCTCATTTTTCCCCTGCTTCTGGTTTGTGGGCCCCTGCTTGCAGCACATATTTCATGTCCGAACTCATTCCTCTATGTCATGGTGAAGATGAAGCCAATAGAATCGCTTCCATATTTTGTGAAAAGTTTTGTTAACGCCAAGATGGCCTCCAGACGTTCCATCGTGCATCTCCTTCAAAACAGACTGCACTTTACTTCGGGGAACTATCAACTGCATGACGACGTCTCGTCCATCTGCACTTTCCCAAGCCCTGTTCAGCAATCCATTCTCTAAGGTAAGAGATTCCCATTGTGTCCAGTAGCCCTTCAGCATTTCGGAACCATGGCATGTATCTTGCCAATCTGGGCGGTGACGTTCCTTTTTTGCTGTCAAGATTGGTCCAATGTCTTCATCAGTCATCTGTTCTTGTTGCCAATCTAGTGTTGTCGAGCCATCTGCCAGGAAATCTACAGTGATGGCTTGAACATGTTCGCTTGAGTTTTGTTCTTCCTTTCTGTGGCAATGTCGGCAGTCTTCTGGGCACGGTCTCCATGATAAGCCATCTGCATTACCATGCAGGTGCCCCGCTAATATTGTACCTTGAAGTTGTACTCTTGCAGACGTTCGAGCCACCTTGCCAACTGCCCTTCAGGTTTTTAAAATCTCAAGAGCCATGCAAGCGTGGCATGTTTGTTGTGTTGTGAAAACTCCCTTCCATAGAAGTATTTTGGAAGTGCTCCAAAGCTCGGAAGATTGCCAGCAACTCTCTCCTTGTAATGCAATAATTTCTCTGGTTTAGAAAGCATCTTGCTGTAATACACTATTACTCGTTCTTCACCGTTTGCACTTGAGACAAAACTGCTCCTAGACCAGTATTGCTTGCGTCTGTGTCTATGATGTACTTCCCTTCAGAAGCTGGGAAAGTGAGAATTGGCTGTGAACATAATGCAATTTTCAAAGTCCTAAATGCTTGATCACACTCTCTCGACCACTGGAAGTTTTGTTTATTTTCCGTTACCTCATGTAGTGGTTTAGCAATAGTAGCGAAGCCTTTCACAAAACGTCTGTAATATGAGCATAAACCCAGGAAACTCCGAACTTCGTGTTTACTCTTCGGCACTGGCCAGTCTCTTACGGTGTCTACTTTATTAGGATCCATGTTAACACCCGCTGCCGAAACCAGATGGCCAGATACTGTACTTCCTTCTGGAATAGAGAACACTTCTTTGTGGTCAGCTTCAGTTGGGTACTGTGAATTCTAGTTAGAACCTCCTTAACGTTTTACAAATGGTTTTTGAAAATCTTCCTGATGACTATGACATCATCAAAATAAACAAGGCAAGTTTTTCGTGTCAAGTCTCAGAGTACCAGATGCATCAATTTTTCGAATATTGCCAGTTCATTGCAGAGTCCAAATGGCATGATGTTAAATTGGAATGAGCCACTTGGGGTCGAGAAAGCGGTCTTTTCCTTGTCTTCTTGATGAAGACCCACTTGCCAATATCCACTCTTTAGATCCAATGTGGAAAACCACTGTGCTCCAGACAACTTGTCAAGTGTATCGTCAACGCGAGGTAATGGATAGCAATCTTTCTTTTCAAATGTCATTCAACCTCCGGTAGTCTACGCAGAAACACAATCCACCATCCTTCTTCGCTACCAGCACTACCAGAGAAGACCAAGCACTTGACGAAGGCTCGATTATTCCTTCTGTCAACATGTCCTGTACTAACCGAGACATTTCCTTTGGCTTAGATAGTGGAGGCCTTCGAGGAGGTTGGCGTATCGTTGCTGTGTCACCGCTATTGGTGTGATGTTGTACAAGAGAGGTTCTTCCCTATGACCCGCACCGAATTGCAAAAGAATCTTTAAATTCATTTAAAAACCGTCTGAGTTCTTTTACCTCACCACTTGAAGAGGCTGTTACAAGATGTGTTCAATAATTCCTGCAGTTCCTCTGGTAATTTGGAAGTGTCCATAGTACTGCATCTTCTTTGCATCACTCTGGCTACCCAGGCCACAGGAGTTAATTTGTCTAGGAGTGTATTGGTTAGTAAAGTGACAGCTTGATCCAAAAGATTTGCCACTCTAATAGGTACATTTTCGGTTTCGTCAGGTTTTACTAAACTTCAGGCAATTAGTATCCCTGTGTTTCAACTACCTGGCACTACTTCGACTACTTCAGGCAATTAGACTACCTGGGGTTCGAATATAGACCACTGGTTGCCCCTAGGATCTACCTCGGTTCTAACCATAATGATCTTTTCGGAGTTTGGCGCAACATTTACAGCCACTTGACTTATCACGTCCATCAATTTTTCTGATGTATTCATTGTGGAGAGTATTACCTCTTCATTTCCGATTCTCAAGACATTGTTTTTGAAGTCAACTATAAATCCATATGGGTTCATAACGTCCACACCAAGAATTGCTTCATCCACAAAGTCTGCAACAAGTACTTGATGATCAAACTCAAGTCGATCGAGGCGTAGGTGTATATCCACTTTTCCAAACACTTTTACAGGCCATCCAGTAGCTGTTTGCTAGCTGCAAGAGCACCAGATTGGCTTGAGATTTTTTGTCATGTCAGGGTGCACAATGGAAACTATTATGCCTGTGTCATCTGTAATCAAGGTTGGCCTTTCTTGAACGAATCCGTTAACCACCAAGCTCCCGCTGTTTTTCTGAAGTGTAGATATTGCATATTGTCTAGGGGCTTCGTTCCTCCAGTTAGTCAGCACACGCCCCATTGTACCGACTACTGCTTGTTTCCCTGCTGCTGAACTCTAACCTGACAATCTCGTAGATGTCCAGGTTTCCCACATCGATAACACTTCAGTCTTCCATACTTTCTTGCTTTACTCTGTGGCACCGCTTGTTGGGTATCTGTTTCTTGCTCTTCTTCATCGTCTGTGCTGTCGAGGTCTTTTAGCGCACACTTTATGACTTGTTCAACCAGACGCTGATTTGGTGGCCTCAAATTGCAAAGCATGTACCAGGGCGTCCACACTATTCTGGTGTTTTGCCATTCGTAACACTTGGCTGTAGTTTTTTATCTTGGACACCATCAGTAAATGTCTGCATCGCAAACCTTATTCGAAAATCTTCTGCCGCTTCAGGATAGGCCTGTCTAATTAGTCTGTTGATACTTACTTAAAACTCTTGAAGACTCCCCGGAATACTGTCGTTTTGCTCTCAAACACATCTGGCAAATGTTTATCACCATACCGTAATTCTAGAGCTTTTATCAATTCAGAATAGCTGTTCTGGCTGCCAGGTGGCACTTTCTGTAGTAGATCTGCGGCAGGTCCTTTTAAAGCAAGAACGAGTGAAACTTCCTTGTCTTTCTCTGTCCAGTTATTTGCACATGCAGCAGTTTCAAATTGGCATAGATACGTCGCCCAGTGACTGCTTCCATCAAAGGTTGGAGCCTTGATATGAACTGTCCCTACTGTAGGCAACGTGACTTTCTCTATTGTCTTATTTTCTGTGTCTTTTTCTGTCTTTATCATTGGTACAGTCTGTTCAGAATTTGTTTTGGTTGTCTTCATGAACTGGTCGACTTCATTTTTAATTTGTTCTCTTATGTTTGTAATTGAGTCTTCTACTGCGGATATTTTATTTGACATGGATTCTTCTTAGAGAGATATTTTTATAGACATTGATTCTTCAACACTCGAGACAGATTTTTCTACTTCAGCTATTTTTAATGTAATTGATTCTTTATCTCCGATATTTTAGTAACTTGTTTATTGAGCTCACCTCGTAGGAGTCCCAACTTTGCAGCGGTTTGTTCTTGTGTCTGCTTTTGCTCCTGTATTAACTCTTTGATGTCTTCTGTGTCGTGCTTCCGTTCCTCTGCCTGTTGTCCTTCCAACTTGAGCATCAGTACTTTCTGCCGTTCGTCAGCCTTTTCTCTTTCCTGTCTTCATTCTTCTTTTTGTCATTTTGTGCTTCTTCTCTTTCTTGTCTTCATTCTTCCTTTTGTCGTCTTTCTGCTTCTTCCGCCTCCTGTCGGCGTGTTTCCTCTGTCTGCAACAGCAGCCCCTGGAAATTTTCCATCTCTGACTGGCATCCATTGTTTACCTATTAATTACGAATTATACTAGTCTTGTACAAAGTGTCCATTGTTTCCACTGTTAATGGTTCTGCCACACTTCTGACCCACTGTTATGATGGTCTACTGATTGTCATATAGTACAGTGGAAAACAAAATACTAGACACCAATTAAGTCACTAATCACTAGCTTTAATTATCACAATTCAACAGTGTGTGATCAACAAGATAGTCTCTTAAAACAAATCAAATAAAAATTGTTCACATGGAATAATAATGTAACGAGTCTCGCACAATTATAAAACACATAACACTTCGCCACAATTCTTCGAACCGCACTGGAGTAAATTGCCACTTAAACTGACTGCTAAGCACAGCTGCTGTTGTTTAAATAGATAGCACAAGTGTTCCAGAATAATCCATAATATGCATCAGCACTAAAGGAAAACACTAGAACATAATTGATTGTGGCCTTAACACAGTGCTCACGGCCGGCAAAGTCTGGAACAGTCGTTAACGTATGTTGAGAATCACATTCGCACACAACATTACGGCCGGATTCCACTGGAATAGCTGAGAAACACCTAGAATGTTCTGTAATGGTGTAACACTGTTTCCGCATCACATAACAATATGTAAGGTTTTGTATATTTTCTTATACTGAAGCTGTAATAACAATGCTGAAAAAAAAAATAGCATGGTGTACAGTATCTTTTAGAAAATTTGTATATAGAAATTTGAAAAAAGTATGGCCTTTTTCAGTACTGTTTGAGATGTTGTGTATAAAGGTATATCTTACATTTATGTGCCATATACTATTTATTATAATTATCTGGACTTTTAAGTAACGTTCAGTAGTAGGTTTTGTTATCCGGTCTAAGTAATACCATTGCGTAAGTATTACCAATGAGTAATACAAATTGTTATCTATAGGTTTTTAAAAGAATTTTTGAGACAGTTTGCTCACCAGAGTAAAAAAATTGTTATATTGTATAAATCTTGAATGTTGTGGTTTTTCAATAAATGTCACAATATATTAGTGCTGTAATACTGTATAGACTTTCAAAAATATTTGCTATTATAAACACTGGATGTTTAGAAAACCAGTTGAAAAAATTTAGTTATTTACAAGATTGTCTTGTTAATAAAAATTATTGTTAATATTATCATTAATTTAATAGTAATTTAAAACTCAATTAAAAAAAGTTGAGATTTGAAATCTGACATTATGCTAACCCTGTGAAACTCTAATTTAAAATTGTAGATACTTCAAACTTTTATAAATATTAACACATATTTGCATTTCCATATTGTACTTAATCACATAGAGGTTGACAAATTTGTGACCAAGTCTGGTTTACTTTGTACATGTTCATTTTTACTCGTTTGTAAGATACAGACCATACAATCATTGCGTTTGTTGCATACACGTGTTGGTATTTGTTACTACTTAGTAACATAACTACCAGTTGCAATTTCGATTACAGTATTTAGAAGTACATGGTAGGTATCACGAGGTGGTTGTGCAGTGGTCGGTGACGTCACTGGTACAACTGTTGGCCGGTGGTGACTACTGCCTCATATACAGTGTTTTTCAGCTTGCGTTTCAGTTTATCTTATTTTTTTAAATCTTTATTTCATCACAGTATTACAACAACACAATAGAGTGACAAAACAAAACAGAGGCCCCCTAGAAATGACTGTGTTGGGGCTTCCCTCACATACATAAACATAACTAAGACTGCTTGCAGCTTCACAAAAACGAATCAAATAAATTCCTTGATTTACAAAAAAAGATTATTAAAATTAAACACAAACCCATCAAGCTGTATTAAAGGAACACAATATAATATAATTATAATACAATAATATAAAGAATTATAATATAATATAAAATAAATAATATAAATCCACAATATAACAATATAAAATATATATTTTTTATTAATTAATCTTGTTTTATCCAACAATAAATTCTAGAATTTATTGCATGTGTAGTGTTTCTTTTGTTCAGAGGATATTTCTATTACTTTAAGTGGTGATATTACTTTAAGGCGCGTATCCAACAAAGCATTGAGCTTTGTGCGCAATGTTTTGAAATATCCACTGTCTAACAAAATTACAATAAAACATTGCATAACCCAGTCTGTAGTTCTTCCAGGATTCTTAGAGTTAAGTTTTTCTGTTTTGTTAGCCCACGTGTATGTATTTACAGACTTTGAGAAAGATGTATGTAATTTTATGCTTTGATCAAATGAAAGTCTAATTAGATCTCTGTTATGACAGCATTGGACATAATTTGAGGACCACATACAAATATTAGTTGGCGAGTGGAAACAACCAATATATTACAGTTTTGACAAAGCACTGTATAAGGAACTTTTTATGCTGCTGTTAAAATGGTAGAGTTGAGGGGATTTCGGGTGTGCGGATTTGTTTGTGACATGGGACCATTGAACCAGAAACTTTGATCAGAACTTGGTGTAACACAAGATAATACAAGTGTAAAACATCCTTTAGGATACGATCGCCAAATTTGAGCTTTTTGATACCTCCTGCCAGTACAGGGTCATGGAGTAGAATTTGTTCAGACTGTTAACGCTGGATTCTAAGTATTAAATTCAAGAATGCCATATCATCCTACTAATAAGGTGTTTAGAGAAGCAGATTGAAGCTTTAAATCGATTTCATACTTTATGTTTTTCAGTGAGAGTGATATGAAAGTCTCATTTACTCCCTTTTCAATCAGACTTTGTTATATCAATCTATATATTTGTTATATAGCCTTCAAGGGCTTTACAAAGAATTTCAATTGAAAGGATAAAGATATTTAATGTCTGCTAGAAGAGTCAAGACACTCTGGAATTCTAATTTTCTCAAATTAAAGGCCTGAGAGTATTTTATGATCATCAGCAGTAAGTCCAAGACTTAAATGTCTTGTTCTGAGCAGAAACACCACTGTTATAATGCCAACTGAGAAGTGCTCATATGATGACTTCATTACACTGAGTTCCAATGTAATTTATGGGTATGATACTGACAAGACTGCTAATTCTGCGTGAGGCAGAAATTACATGACCAAAAGCATACAGCCAGAAGAGGAAGAATGTGCATCCGCTATTGACACATAGTTTATTACTGAGGACATAGTTTATTACTGTAATTACATTGCAGATGACTGAATGTTACAGTAAAGCACTGTCAATTTTAAAGGAAAAAAATCGATTTATTGAAGATGGTAGTAGGCTATGTGGCTTACAGAGTCAAGAAAAAAAATTATCACAAATTTTGAATAAGGCCATCCAACAAGAAAGTACCCTAGTAAACAACAAGACTGGCTTTCAAATATATCAAGAGGAGCCCTTATGAATCCAACTGATGAGCCGATAAGAACTGTTTAAAATGGGAGAAGATTTCAGAGAATTGCATAGCTTCTGTGGCTTGAATAAGGCTAGTAATGTAAAGAAAAAACTTTAATGGACATAGTTAAATTGAAATACAATAGTGTAGATGATTTTGAAATTTCATGTTATGTCAGAACATGAACATTTATCAGGATGAAGTAAATAAATAAGAAGAGATCTGTAAACAGATGTGGCTGCAAGGCAACTGATTGTGGAAGAAAAGGCCAAGAAATTAAATAAACTTCAGTAAAATTTTCAAGCATGTTAAATAATAAATAATTAATTAAACATAAATAATAGCGGGTAATTTACGGCTTACGTGTTATCAACGATCTGTACTACTGGATCGCGCTTGTGTGGAGTGGAGGTGCGGAGCAAACGGTCTGCCTGCTATCCCCACCATCTGGCTGTCCACTGCAACAAGTGTGCATACTGTACATACCGCATATCATAGTGTCACAATTACGCACCCATGCAATTACGTGTGTTTTGCTTCGACATACTACTTCTTGTTCTGTGATCTCACTAAAAATATATTTTCAGTAGACTGTTAAAATATTTAACCAACATGCCCGTCCATTGTGCAGCCTACAATTGTACGAAGAGACATCAGGAAAGCAGCGAAGAAAATGTATCTTTTAACTTTAGAAGAGGAAGATATTTCAGAGACTTGTAACTTTGAAAAGGTGCTTTGTGACTTGATAGGGAATCAGAGTTCTATATATTACAAAGATAATATTTTATTTTATATAAGTGGATTTATTGTAAGAAAAACTGACAGCAAAATCAAGTGTTTGGAATGCAGTAACGTACTGTTGGCCGACGTTTCAGATATTAGTGCGTACACTCACTTTACAAATTTTATTTCAAAGGGCAAACTGGTGAGGGCATCTCACGATGTTCTAAAACTGATTAAATACATGTATAATTTATATTTGTCTAATAACAACAAAGAAGTAAATACTTATAATTTATTAGCACAAACTTGTCGCCAGTTCACAGGTTCTGTGTTTAAAAATCATAAATTTTGTAGTGACTTTGCAGACAGTCATGAAATTAAACTCATTAAACTTATAGGTCAAATGTTTTTTAGAGTTATATGTCATGCTTCTGCCAAAGAAAAAACTTTGGCAGCAAATATTTCTAAATTAGGTGTTCGTCAAAAGTATAATAAGCTCGTTCTTTTTTGCAATATGTAACTGAGAAAGAAACATGTTAATCGCGTGTTTTTCTTATAAATGGAATTTTCCGATAATTTAAGAATTCTTTATAATAAATGCTCAAAATAGAAGATATGAATATGACAGTTACCGGCATATGTAGGCCTATCATATGTATCACAAAAGCGAAATTAGAATCCCTATTGCACTGTTAAAAAGATCAGACAGATTAAATACGCGGCGCACAATTTGAGAATTCACTTTTAAATATTAGTTTGTCCAAATAATTTTGTAGATAATCTAGCATCAGCGCATTTAGTTGTAAGTTTATTTAATTGTAAGTTGTAAATAATTAATTGTAAGTTGTTAAGAATGTAATATACAAACATTATGTACTGTAGTAACGTAATTACCAGTTACCGGCGTATCATATGTATCACAAAAGCAAAATTAGAATCCCTATTCTATTGTTAAAAAGATCAGACAGATTACATACGCGGCGCACAATTTGAGAATTCACTTTTAAATATTAGTTTGTGCAAATAATTTTGTAGATAATCTAGCATCAGCGCATTTAGTTGTAAGTTTATTTAATTGTAAGTTGTAAATAATTGTAAGTTGTTAAGAATGTAATATACAAACATTATGTACTGTAGTAACGTAATTACCAGTTACCGGCATATCATATGTATCACAAAAGCGAAATTAGAATCCCTATTCTATTGTTAAAAAGATCAGACAGATTACATACGCGGCGCACAATTTGAGAATTCAGTTTATAAATATTAATTTGTGCAAATAATTTTGTAGATAATCTAGCATAAGCCCATTTAGTTTTAAGTTTATTTGAGTTAATTGTAAGTTGTAAATAATTAATTGTAAGTTGTTAAGAATGTAATATACAAAAATTATGTACTGTAGTAATGTAATTATAATGAAATGTCGAAATGCAAACATTATGATGGTCAATAACATGTACATAATAAAAATTAAAAACACATTTAAGTTAATAATTAGGAATTGTTTCTGTTGTATTTTTCATCATCCCGTTGGTAAAATTTCTTATCCTTATTCCTTAAGAAATTTATTCTTTTAGTACTTTTCCTATAATAAGGAAAGCGCAATGATAAAACAATTCAGTGTTGTCATGGGCTGCTCAAGTTCCAGCAGCGAGCGGCGACAGCCCAGGGGACAGGAGGCGACAGGTGGTGGGGAGAGCTGAACGAGCAGGACCGTTTTGTTAACACGCACAGCGCGATCCACTAGTATAGATCGTTGCTTGTTATATAAGTTTTAAATCATTTAATATTTACATTGATTGAAGCGGCCAGTGCTAATTTAGTGCACCAGACTACAGGTCACGGAACGAGAGTAGTGAGAGAACCTGCGTGTGATACCTACCATGCGCTTCTGAATACTGTGATTTGGATATAGTAAATTATCTATAATACAGTACTATTTTTGGTGTTTTAGTTTCTGTTTGTACTTTCACACTAGAAAAAATATGTCTGTAAACAAATATTATAGAAGATATGATTTCCTTGTAAAAAATGTTATCAGCTTGAATTAAGCCAATATATCATCAATTCAGTGTCCACTGGCAAGTCCAAAAGATCATTTAGTATGTGATAACATATCAGAAGTACAAGGTGTTTCAAAAGATTACCTTTATCACTAAAGATAAATATATTTACTGTTTCGTGTTACAGCATTTGCTGATTTGTATATATGTGAAAAACATATACTTAGTATTTACCACATTGGACAAATTATTTTTTCCATTATTAAAACTTGTTTTTATCATAGTATATCAAAATATCCAAACAAGATCTCTCTCTCTCTCTCTCTCTCTCTCTCTCTCTCTCTCTCTCTCTCTCTCTCTCTCTCTCTCTCTCTCTCTCTCTCTCTCTCTCTCTCTCTCTCTCTCTCACACACACACACACACACACACACACACACACACACACACACACACACACACACACACACACACACACACACGCACGCACGCACGCACGCACGCACACACACACACACACAATAATATACATGGTAATCGTCAGTACAATATAAATAACTAAATATGTACACAAATTAGACATACATACTATTATAGATGTACATAAGTAACTATAAATCCTACTTCCTACAGCCGAAATTATTCGTATTACCATTAGTCTTAATCTCAGCAATAATAGCTTTAACCTTTCCTTGTATGACATTTATCGTCAATGCAAGAAACCTATAATAGGCTAATTTTTAAAATGATTTTGAGAATATATTACAGAATGTGACTATCTTACAATTATAATAGGTGATATTAATATTTGTATAATAAATAAGAATAAGCATAACTCATTAAGCGTACAATTATGTAACCACAAACATGCGAATTTAAACATTAACATTTTAAATTAATGGTACATAATAATTATTATTATTCATAGCAGGGTAATGAACTCATTATAACTGTGAAGGGCAGTGATTGCTTGTTGATAGTTGATGTTGGTATAATTTTCTTAGAATTTTGCGCAGAATTCAAAAACGATAGCTGTTTTGCAATTTTTTAGCACAGTAAAAAAATGCTCTTGCACTTAGAAATGTCCAGTATGTGAGTCACAGCGGCCACAAGGGCCAGGTATCTGCTGCGTGTGTGTTAGTGAGGGTGAAAGTCGGTCTGACCTGTCCCAACCGCCACCGTTCATTTTACAGAGTATACAAATGTGATGATGTTTTATATTGTACCCAGTGGCACAGTGTTGTGGTTAAAGCATTGCAGGTCCACTTGCTTGATTCTTGACTCACTTGAAGAGGGCCATTTTTTCAGTATGCATATAGGCAATACAAGTTGACATAAATGTTCATGAACAGACCAATTAATGTAGGTGTTTATATGTGGAAATAACAAGGTGTGGCACAGACTGCTAAGGATGTCATATCATAGAACTATTAGGTATTATTATTACTTGATATTATTAAATATCAGTAAAATGTCAATAAAACAGGCAATTATGAAATCTAATTGCTTGTTTTATAGATTCGTCAGCTTCATGCTGTTTTCTAAATAACATAATAGTCAGGCCTACACTGTGTAGTTTTTTAGTAACAGGTTAATTGTATATTTTTATTTTTGTTTTGTTTAGTCATCCCTGATGTAGCAGGTAAGTGCCAGGACTTAATTATTGTCTTGAACATTGGTTTTTGGTAGTCCTTATGTTGTGAATTTGTTTCTGCTGTTATGTTCCTTATGTTGTTTGTAAAACTGGTATAGAGAAGGGATGATAATTTAGAATTTGGTGTCAGTATATTAAGTGTTAGAGTACTGTAATGTGTGAAAGCATGATTATGTTTCTTTTAATATTGTAGTCTCTTTCGAATCTTATGCAGGCCCGCATTTATAAACACGCAGAATGGGCATTTTTCTAGGCATGTACAAACCTGGAGTGCCAAAGAATGATGGGAATTATTGTTTACTTAAACTCTTTATTAGATTGCCACTTAAAAAAAAAATAAATAAAAAATGGAAAAGTCATGAATGGGAAGCGGAAACTTACCTGGCTACTGTTGTTACACGGAAAGAGAAAGTGAAAGTGAATTTCAGGGATTTGATAGAAAAGTTTGTTCATTAAAAGTTAAGTAAGAAGTTTATACTTTAAAGGAACAATATCATTACTGTCAAGATTTATTGACTGGTCTCAGTTATATGTTTTGATTAAAGTAGTTAGCTTTAGAAGCAAAGGCAAAGTGAAGTTTTAAGTTTTCAGAATGTGATGGGAGGCCTGCTGTGTGTAAAAGAATGGTATTGCATTATATATGTAAAATGAAGTTAAAACAGGATTGGCAGTTGTATTGTTGATAGTGTGTTGGCATGTTGTAGTATGTGGCAAGGATTGGATTTCTGCAATGGGAAAAATAATATCTGGCTTTTATACAACCACTCTTTCCTTGTAAGGTTTGGAAAACTGGAAAGTGATATACCAGCATAGTTGTAACTCTCTGGTGACCCATTTAGAGGTAGCATTATACTGAAGATGCCACATACCTGTGAGAGAATATATAAATGTGCTCACTGTCAAGAGGTAACCAGCCAGTCTCAGGGATTCTGGACAGAGAAAAAAAGTTGGAACACGCAATTGTGTTTTCAGTAGTTATGAATAGACACTCAGGGAAGTGAAGGCCCAAGGATGTTGATAAGCAACCAGTTTTCAGTCAGAAATCCCTCCCAAACTGTAGGAAAAAAGTCCAACCTGTACCAAAAGTGGGACATTGGTTGTTGATAGGGGTGCCATGTTTACACTTTTCGTGGAGTACGACTGACAACAATTGCGGGCCTGATCAGACAGTCCATATGTTTTATATTTTTTAGGCTTTAATACAGTATATATCTCACAGCACTGTTGAGTGTTAGCATCATATGTAGTCATTGTGAACAAATTGTGTGTAGTAGAGAGGAGTAATACGTGTTTATTGTTTTCATATAAAATGTATGTTAAATCTATACTCAGTTTTGAGTATTGTTATTGTTTGTAATTCCCTAAATCATATAACATTTTATGTTGTACATGTGTTAGCTGCACAACTCAATATGTCATGTGTTTCTACTAATATTCATATCGCATTGGTTTGATGCACATTACAAAATCATGTTATAAATTTTCTTTATGGAGCAAACTCTGCAATTACATGGTTCAGTCTGTTGTGCCATCATGGTGTATGCCAAGATCACATTTCCATTCAGACAACAAGACACTGATCTCCTCTTACTGTAGTTCTACTGTGTGGAATTTGTGTAAATTGACGTGAATATATTCTTAAAGCTTTGAGCAACATAACTTTGTGTAAACAACAGAATATTTGTTAATAATGAAAGTTTCACCAACATGTTAAATCATTGTGTATAAGATATAGCCTTGCATTTCCAGCTAAAATCTCCAGTGTAACTTGTTCCTTATGCAGTACATAAATTGTTTTCAAGTTGAATTGGACATTTTTTTGTATAAATGTTTCATTGTATTTCTTTAAAGTAGCTGTTTTATGTTTATGTTTAGCAGTTCTATGTTTTTATGTTTTTCAGTACTGTATTTTTACGTGTATAACACCTACACCCCCATTTTATTGGAATATTTCACATAAAAAATATAATTCATGTATAAGGCGCATCCCTGTTTGTGATGAAAAACAGTTGAAAAAATTTATTAGAATGTAGAAAAATATACAGGGGAATGGGAAATACTTCAGGAATGAATTCTACAGGCTGAAATAAAGAAGAAATTTTATATAAACATGAAAAAATTTATTAGAATGTAGAAAAATATACAGGGGAATGGGAAATACTTCAGGAATGAATCCTACAGGCTGAAATAAAGAAGAAATTTTATATAAACATAGGTCTGAAAATACTTCGTTTTCAATTTATGGCTTGCAAAAAATTTCACCTTGATTGCTGCTCCAAGGCTACAATTAAGACCTACTGAAATTTTTAGAACTTACGGTAAATTTGATGGTTTTGTATGGTTTTTGACATGAGAAATTGAAGAAAGAGATTCCCAGTTGTAGCTTGGATAGTTTTATAGAAAAATTTCGTAAATTTAAAAAATCTGTGTTGAAAAATGCACCCACATTTTTGGGAAGAAAATCGGCAGAAAAAGTGCACATTATATACGAGAAAATACGGTAATTTTATTATTAGAAATTTGTGCAGACAGTACTGACAAACATGTAGAAAGAGAAGTACTCAAACACACCAATGTCTTTCCAAACCTCACGATTTCTATAAAGATTAGTTGTACTGTGTCAATTTATGTTGTAATTGAAGCAGTTAGCTTTGGAAGCAAAGGCAATATTTACAACTTGAACGCATGCATATTATTGCAATGCATTATGTTTTTCTTTTTAAATTTAAGTTCTGTGTGTGTGTATGTTTGGGGGGGGGGTAATTTTTTAGAATTTGAAGGCGTGCGTGGTGAGCCTTTTAGAATTGGAATTTGTAATTAACTATTGTAATTCTTGTTTATGGTTTTTTGATTTAAATTAGATGGAAATATGCTTAAATATTGGAAAATATATTTTTCATGTAAATTTAATTCCATAAATCTTTAGTGAAAAAATGCTGTTTACCAAGAATGCTGTTTACTAAGTACCATATCATTCATGATGTGGAAGTTTGAACCAAACTTCATAATGTGGGGGCTATCTTATGGTTGTCTCAGTGGAAGTAATTACAAAATACTGTTAGAACCATAGTCATCTTGAACAAATATAGTAACAGTTATGATTTTATATTGTAGCATATGGTGATATGTTTGGCATTTAATTCGTAATTAAAAAGAACCGTCTAAGTAGGAAATATTTGTAGTATTTCTGATTAGTTGTGTTTATTATTTGGATTATATTGCTGTTGTTGAGTTATGGTGGAAGTAGAATTTGTAGGATAGTTTCGAACTCTAAGAATAATTTTGTCATTTTATGCTTATGTTTCCATAATCACGGTAAGCTATAAAAACTTCAGTTTCTAAAAATACTTATTAGAACATTAGTTTCTACTTTCTGTTGCAGGTGAAACAACAGTACTCTACTTAGTTATGGTAACTGGATGTATTTCTGTAGGAAAAATTGGAGATTCAGAAGTATTTCGAATAACACAAACAAATTTTGTATCACTGAGAAATCAAGTACAAGATGAAGAACGTATATCTGAAGTACGGAAACTTCTGAATTCGGGTACATTTTATTTTTCTTGGTCATCAGTAGGAGAAGCTATGGACATTACATTATGTGCCCAGAGACGGACAAAGACATCTGAAACAGATAATAGATTTTTCTGGTAATAACAATTTAAAATTTAATTATTGGATATACACATTTTTTTGGATTATTGGAAAGTAAACTAAAAAAAAAAAAATGTATACTTTCAGTAGCTGGTCCAAATCATTGCCAGTATTGCATACTATGAACATTTTGTCAGAAAGAACTAAGAGTCAATGATGGGTCGATTATCAAATTTATTGTTTTGGCCAAACATTGTCATTAATGACATAATCACATGTTGGCCACTCACAATCTGTAGTTGTCTTTTAATGTCTTTATAAACTATAAAATATTAAAACTATCTACAAAGAAAACCACACAGTGACAGATATCATACAAATTTTACATTAAATAAAATTATAATAAATGAGTTAAGTCAAAAATGTAATTACAACACCTGAACCAGCCAAAGAGTTAGTCTGGCCAAAATGAGGAATTTTTGTGATTGTGAGTGTAATAATTACACTCATCCAGATGAAATTCTTGTCAAGCAAGTCTCTTGTAATTGTCTCTTAACTTAATCCATTTATTGTTATGTTCATTATTCAGTGTTAGTTTTTTAATTATCTTTGTACTATTTTGATTATATAAAGTCATGTGAATGAAACCATAGATTGTGAGCATCAAACATTGTGGTTGGTATGTAATTTACAAAGCTGTTTGTTCAAATCAGTTCAAATTGTTCAAAAAAATATAATCGTGTATTTATTTTGGTTTACAGGTGTTAGGCAGTGGCTTATTGTTTTTTCTTCAGCCAGGCGCTTAAACGATATGATAAAGCCTGATCAGGACAGATGTTAAGAAGATGTGATGTGGATGTGACCAAATGCCTGACTGGGAAAAAACAATGGACCATTATGCAACACCAAAAAACAAAATTAAACATTTGTAAAAAAAATTACAAAGAATGTAGCATAATTCAGAAGGAAATTTTGAGAGGCAGCATTATAGACCAGTGCAGTCTTAAAAGTTCCTATGAGTCTTACTCTTTAGTGTTGCTGAATAAAAGTGTTTTAATTTTTGTGATCAAAACAGTTGTGAACAAAACAAAACCAAATTCAAAACAGTTGTAACTAGCAATCAATAATAATAAATGTGGTAATCACCATTATTAATAACTACCAAATGCAGAAATTGTGGTTGAACTTAACCTGTCTAGCAGGGTTCTTAATAGAGTTTGTTTGTGCACTCATGTATTAGTCATTGATGGAGGGCTTAGTAGAATAGGCACTTGGCTACTGATTTAGAGATTCCCAGGTAGCACCATAAAAAATTAGGTGCACTTTTCAGCCCCCATGTCAACACATCTTGTGGAAGTGAGTACTTAGGGTAGTGCATAGGGTGAATATATCTGAAGCATAGTGTTGACCTTCCTTGCATGCTGTATGACTAAAGTGGGCACCCTGATTTGCTGTCTTGGACCATTTTGATAGAACAAAAAGGAATTATCATTATCAGTTATTCTAGATTAAAAATTAAAAATAACATATTGCAAGGATAAACTGTTATGTGCTAAACCCCACCCTTATATATTTTCAGTTTGTTCATTTCATGAGGGACACTTTCATAAAAAATATTAACAGAAGTATTTTAAATTGTGTGGAATAATTGGACACTGAACATCATTATTAATTAGTTAATGAATTATAAATATTCTTATTTTCAGTCAGTGTGTAATAATTGCAGACTTAAAATTCAGAAAACTTTACAGTATGTATTAAGAGGACAATTAGAAATGTTCATTGCCTACCATGTAAAAGTATGTGTTGTGTCTCTGTTTTCACTGCATTATGGCACCATGGTTGCCCCATGAACAGCTTGATAACTTTCATATGTATCACAATTACTAAAAGACATATAACAGTATTCTCAACATTGTTATTAATTCACATAACACTTACCTTTTCTGGGTCCAGGATTCTTTTACACGAACTCACAGTCTGTAAGAGAGGTTAATGGGTTCGTTACATAATAAACACGCTCTTTGACTATATTAATTAGCTCTGTGTATTATTCAATTTCAACATTTGGTTTACTTTTCTTTTAAATTTACTTAGTCTTCATTTTCGTCTAAAAATTATTCCTGTTGACCTTAATTACTTTTTCTTCGAAAGTACAAAACATTACTTTAACATGGTAAATATCCTAATAGTAACCGTAAATAAAACCTTAACGTATATAGCTAATTATATTACACGAAAGCAACCCAGCATCTCGCTCACACACACTCATACAGTATTTAAATTCCCCACTTAATTTGGATTGAGCGCTCTTATTAACTTGTCATGACTATTGGTTTAAAATTGCAGGTACTTCTCTGGTTATGTCCCTCCAGACCACGTGTTGCCAGCAGTATATTGTAGTTCGTCCAAATTACGTTTTCACTGTTAAATTGTTGACTGTACTTCTGTTTGATGTTACACAGTCCTCACACGCTTTCTATGACTCTGTTTTATAATTTAATACATTTTAATACTTTGGTTAAAATTTTGAGGCTCGCGAGCTTGTACCTTGAACCGCGCGGTTCTATCACTGGAAGCCAACAGACGCCAAAAACCGACGCGCACAAGATGGCTAAAGGTGTTTTTGTGTTCGGCTTCTTGATTCTGATTGGCGCAAACAGGGATCACGTGACACCATAATTGGTTCTTTCTGAGAGTGAGTTTACTGTAAGCTGGCCGAACAACAGACGACCTGGGGCTCGCTACAGAGTTCATGATTTTTCAAACGGAAGAGCAATCATCCGCGCACATGTTCACATTCCATAGCATCAGGAAACAGTGCTTATTGCAGGGCATACCGACAAAATGTGCAACAGGTGCCCCGACAAAGAAATTTCTATGGTTAAATTGAGGCTCCACATGGGTAACTCCTCGTTAATACACATAATAAAAATACAGCTCAAATATTTGTCCCGTTACAATACCCCTCCAATGAGAGGTTTTCTGCCGAAGCAGAAAAACTCATTGCTAACCCTAAGAGGATCAGCGTGGATATGGTGCCAACAACCCCCCTTTACTTCTTAATACATCATGGGTAAACTACCCCCCCTAGCTCGGCGACTATGGCTGCATCTGAACGACATTACTGGACTTCTCTGTTCGAGATCCCAACACCGTAAAGTCGGACAGGTACTTACCATAGTACCACCGAACCTTGTAACATTCCACATAAAATCAACAACTAGCCTTATACCATACCAGATCCTCAACCGATATATCTCCCCTTACATACATACTGGGTTGCCTTTAGCAAGTACTGGGTGCGTACACATACTCATTATTACATTAAACACAACTTCTCCACATTAATTCTTAATCTAAAATTCACAGAAATATTTTATATTTTAAATTCAATTCCATTTCTCAACTTTTAATCGTTTGCCTTACGTTATTATTTCAAATCAAATTAAAGTATTTAAATTTTGTTCAAATAGTGAAATTAATCTAAGTCTGTTACCAAAGATTCACATTGACGTTAATTTATATCATCTCTTTCAATTAATTAATTTAATCGTAATTTTCAAAATTCCAAAATCCTTTATATGAATTTACTTTATAACTCCTCTTAAATAGATGCTAATAATTATAATAAACAAAACAAAATAAACAACTTATTTCTATCATAAATTCCCTTATCACTACATTTGTTTACAAAACATATAATATGAACAATATAAATCAGTTAATACATTATCAATACACATAATCAGCAATATATCCTGAACATAAAAACACAACAAACTGTACCTCAAAACAAATAAAATTTTTTTTTTTTTCAAAAATTAAATAAATTTAAATTCCAGAAACCTACATCCTGATAATTACTAAAAAGAAACAAATCATTAAATTAAATTAATTACTTAAATAACATATGAATTGATCACATTAACCATTAAACACTTCATATCAGTCATCAGCTGATGTCTTACTAACAGGTGAATGACCTTACCCTAGGCATACTACATACAAATAACACAAATACCCAAAATTATACACTTACAATCATAAAATGTTCTTGTGGAGTTACAATCCTAACAATTGAGCCTAGCACTTAAAATCGTTTGTTCTCATAAGTGAAATACATCACTAATCATTGAATCATAGTTGTAGTAACTGTTACTGAACAGGAACTGGGTCATCAACCACCAACCCTCCCTTTAGAGTAAGTGAAATTGAATGTCCCGCTGTTTACAGAGGTCGTTACCTTCTCACTGATTGCTCAGTTACTACTCATTGCTCAGTTACTACTCCTACTACATCATTCTTCTTAATTCCCCCCTTTATCCCAGTTACAATTAGGTAACCACCTGCCGGATAAACCGGATCGAGCGTTTGCCTTATGCACAGATGCGGTATCTGTACCCCTGGCTTGTAACGACCAGCTCCTTTTCCACACACACTATTGTTTCCTGGTGGTGGACTGTAGCGCCCATTTGCATCCCCAAGAACTGAAGTTTATATATATGGTATAGACGCTGCCTATACCGTTCTTGGTTCAGCGTTATGAAAAATTCGGCATTACTGATGTCCGAGGACACCAGTAATCCTACTAAATATTATTTACACACCCTTAACACGGCACTACCAACCCCTACGAAGGTAGCCGCTGTTTCATAGTTTGGTGATTCCCCTGGATTGACCCCCCCAGTTAATTTCTAAATTCACCAATTTTGAAAATAATAACAAGTATGACTAGGATACAATCTGCCCAACCACACTTGCTACCAATAATCCAAATCCACGGTCAGGGTTTGGTGACTCCGTGACCGCCCGAAAGTTGGGGAATCACAAGTAAAATATATATATTTGTGACTTCATTACATTTAAAATTTACAATTTTCATTACATGAAGTTCCTAGTCTTGGTTGTGTGTTCTAACACCATACATTTTCTTTCTTAATTTTCCCTACTTTGACTTTCATTAACATAAAATAGTGAGTACAACAAAATATTTACTTGTCCACCTAAACTAATCTATTCCTACTTACACAATCTATCACCAACTAACGATTGGATCTTTAATTATGATTTAATTTACAATTTAATAAAAAGAATTTACTCTATCTCCTTCCATTAAAATAAACATTTAAGTTGCATCTGAAATAAAATTACAAACATTTCAATCTTTTGGTTTAGTTTCAAATTCCATTAACTCTTTACCTTGTTACACTTTATTATTACATTTCAATTATGAACTTCTGTTAAACATGGGTGATTCTCAATTATCCACAATGACCTAATTTATTGAATGGGCACTAAAATATAAACTTACCCCCCTTCTTCCTCTAACAACCTGTCACCGGACAAAAGGCTTGCCGCATGACAAATGGCGCCAATCGTACACTCTAGTTATTTTGGTGGCCCTAAAAAGGACCGAGTGGTGAGAACGGTGATGTTGGTAGTGCCGCGCTGAGATGTTCGGCGGCTGCGCCCACTGTTCGTGGCGTACTGCAGTCCTCCTCTTCTTTCAGCACCGGTTGTAGAGTCGGCTGCCGGCCCAACGAAATCCATCGCTGGCGCGGAACGGGAGTGCGAAGACACAAGAATGGCGGCGGTTCTATTCTTCGGCTGTTCCTTCCGGCTGACTCCGCCTCGATGTCGTCCGAGAGAGGAGAGGAGATGAAGTGCGTCCAATGGCGTGACGATGAAGTGTGTTCAAAATTTTTTGCCGGCCTGGGTTTTATGCACTAACCGGGATCGCTGATTGGCTCGCTCAGAATGCTGATGCCGGATTGGCTCGCTGTGTCCACCGCTGGTACCGGAGAGCAGATGTTTGCATACCGCTGCCGTCACAACTCCACCGGGTCTTGAATGCTCTCCGGTAGCCAGCCTACTGCTTTTCTCCAGATGTTGTGGAGGTGTCTGTTGGGCGCCATGTTGATTGGTGTGCCGGCTGGTAGCTCACTGGCGTGGCTAGATCTTGCATCCGCAAGATGATCGACGCCCCACGTTGGGCGCCACTTGTCACCGGACAAAAGGCTTGCCGCATGACAAATGGCACCAATCGTACACTCTAGTTATTTTGGTGGCCCTAAAAAGGACCGAGTGGCGAGAACGGTGATGTTGGTAGTGCCGCGCTGAGATGTTCGGTGGCTGCGCCCACTGTTCGTGGCGTACTGTAGTCCTCCTCTTCTTTCGGCACTGGTTGTAGAGTCGGCTGCCAGCCCAACAAAATCCATCGCTGGCGCGGAACAGGAGTGCGAAGACGCAAGAACGGCGGCGGTTCTATTCTTCAGCTGTTCCTTCCGGCTGACTCCACCTCGATGTCATCCGAGAGAGGAGAGGAGATGAAGTGCGTCCAATGGCGTGGCGATGAAGTGTGTTCAAAATTTTCTGCCAGCCCAGGTTTTATGCACTAACCGGGATTGCTGATTGTCTCGCTCTGAATGCTGATGCCGGATTGGCTCGCTCCGAATGCTGATGCCGGATTGGCTCGCTGTGTCCACCCCTGGTACCGGAGAGCAGATGTTCACATACCACTGCCGTCACAAACCATTTACAGATTCATATATATGTATAGGGTGATACAAATCTCTCAAAAATATTTACCTCCACTAATTCTCTAACTCAACTTAAATCATTCTCCTCTTATTACTAAATACCTGATACCCTCTTTGTACTTAGGATGTGTGTTCCCTCCCTTATACTCATTCCCTTATTACTCCCTGGCCTCTCCCAGGTAACTCCGCCAAACCCCATTTAAAACTATTCACCTCCCACCACAATGTCTTGCATTGAGGACTCCGTACCACACCACCCTCATACAAAATTTCACCTCCATCTATTTACTCTCCAATTACGTTACTCTCCCTTTCTCTATATACATGCACTCTCGCTACTGTGTCCCTACTAATGACCCGTTTCTATATTATTTTTATTTCCAAAATTCTTATTTTCTCTAACACCCATTTAAAATTACTCTGACTGCCTCAAACGCCTTATTAAAATAATTATTATCACACAAACTCTATCTTTTAAAACATTTCACATTAAGTTAAACCATGAAAACTACACTAGAAAACTCATAACTACCTCAAATTGATTTCATCCTTTAATATAAACCTTTGAAACTCATTTAAAATTTATTATTCAAACATTAAACATTTTACTTTATTTAAATTGCATTATAAACTTCATAATTACATTACATCACTCAATTGAATAAACACATGATTCCTGTCATAGACACACAATTATAAACATTCATTACCACAAATATCATGTACAACCATATGTACCTTCTGAAACATAACAATCATATGACTCCACAATTAAACACATTTTACATTTATTCATTTACTATTTATTATCAATTTCAAATCCCAGAAACACCATTTAAATACACTATTAAAATTTATTTCTACCACATTAATTAATTAATTAATTAATCTCAAATTTATTTAATTCAATCAGTTATTTAGACACAACATTACTTTAATTACTTTCTTCCAAAACAATTACAATTCATTTATTACTAACTCTCATTATTTATTTACTCTGATAAAATATTATTATTAAAATCAATTTCTACTACATACACACATTGTTTACATAAAATACATTTTACAACACAAACACAATTAATTTCACTATAAATTTATTTACAATTTTTTGTCATATCATTTCATTATTTACCACACCTCATTTCATAAGTTAGCCAGGTCCTCACCATAAACTAAAATAATTAAAATGTTCATTCACTGATTTTTTATTTAACCCCCATCATCATAAACTAGTCTTACTTTTACATAACCATTATCATCTTTAATTTACATAACCATTGGCTGTTCCTGGCCCAAGTGGGCCGAAACAGTTTAAGAAAAGTAACGTCCCGCAAGTGCGGACCGGAAGAGTTAATTTGTTCAGCCCGAGAGGGCGAAAATTATGTATCTTGCATTAAATATTTGTCTGCTGGTCTTCCATTATGATTGAAGATGTTGTGTAGGATGTATTAAATTACATTAAGAAATAAGAGAAGTGGACTGTATACGAATAGTTTAATAATTTGAATGATCACATTACAGCTGTAATAAATTGAAAGAAGGCTGGCTAATGCTGCATATTGAATCAATAATTAATAAATTTAGTTAAGAATGAAGTTGTGGCGCTAGTTGGCCGTGATAGAAAATAGTAAGGCCTAAGGCCTACATCTAATGTCGACACTAACTTGACGGAAAGGTCCGGCGAACCGAACGCCGAGATTACTGAATGTGCACTGGTCAAGTACGATTACGCGAACGTTGATGAGATATAAATCAGATTAGCCAACCTAGTAAAATAAAATCATCCCGCTACCGTCCATAAGCTGCCCGTCAAAAATCAAAAAGATTTTTTAATACATTCTTTAATAAATTATAATACATTTACAATTCAATTTGAAATAGTGGAGTTTTAATAATTAGAATCAGCTTCAAGGCTGAGTTGAACCTTGAGTTGAGATAGATAACGGCAATCGGCTGCTAATTTGAGATAAGCATGCAGATAGGCGACTGTAGGCCAAGGTTTGGCAACCAGCTGTTTCATGTACCACTAAGTCTGGTTAACCAATATTACTGACACAAGTGCGCAGTACGTAACATTATAAAACATGAACGAAAAATACATAATATGCAAGTCATAGAGTTAGCTTAATGCTAGCTAAGGTCCGTAGACCTGTACAGAAGTTCATTACATGAATAAAATTGTTGTTGAACATGTTACAGTTGCATGTTTCATTGTATATTCAGGAGGGCGACATGTATCGACCTAAATACGCTATTCCTGAAGTTTCAGGAATTTACAATGTATGCCAACGTGTGAGCAAGCTAGATGCTGAATGTAGCCCAGATATGACGTGTATGTCATAATTTAAATAAAGAATTGTGCATGCTTACTTACAAAAATGAATAAAATATAAGTACAATATAAATAAATTAGACAAGGCAGTTACACACGGTAGACGCTTACAATAGTTTACATCGACACAATTTATGTGAATACAACAATAATAATTTGCATAATTACAAGATAAATAATTGTAATGTCAGCCAACAATACAATACTGAAATTACAGAAATAATTTAACAATTTAAGACATTCACAAAATAGTACATATTTATCAGCAACAATATAAAGAAATGAATGCATGGTTACTTGACAGCAAACATGCGAATATTATGTAATAACATTAATAAATAAGACCACCCAAAGACATGCAGTACACCCCATGAGATCAATGAAAGTGTGACATAGTATGCCACAAAAATTAACATACAATACAGATATTAAGATATCACCAGAACTGTGATACTCAGAAGCGTGCCATGACGCAAAATTGACAAAAATATTGTGACAATCCATCACAATCATGTTGACCAAATGGTCGTAATAAATAATAAGTCAATGGCGGAATAAAGCCGCATTGTGCTGTAACCATAGTGTCACATCTCGTCTCGCGCTGGCAATAAGGTCGGACACCAATTCCAGGTGAATAGCCCTAGTTGCTAAGCAAACAAACAGAGACACGTACGCCTTAGTAAGAGTTCTAGACTTCTGCCCGCCATGACGAATCATGAAGGGACCACCATAATCAACCGCGCAAAATAGAAACGGCCTTGAAGGAGTGACTCTAGGGGATGGCAAGATGCCAAGCCTCTGAACCTGCTGTGTGGCGCTAAACCTGATGCACTTGAGACACTTACGAATAATGGAACGGATGACTAGCCGGGCATTAACAATCCACCAACGTTGACGCAGTGAATGATGCACGAGCTGCGCACCAGCATGAAGCAAACGAATGTGTTCGCGTTCGATGATAAGGCGTGTGACATGCGCCGATGGGGGTAGTACGATAGGATGTTTCGAGTCGTAAGATAACTGGGAATGCTGCAATCGTCCGCCCACGCGTATCACTCCAGTGTCGTCAAGAAACGGGTCGAGAGAGGCTAACTTGCTTCTGATGGAAACAGAAGATCCGTTCCGAAGACAACTAATTTCGCCTGGGAAGTGGGTCGATTGAGATTGCCTTATAAAGAAATTAAGAGACTGATGAATTTCCGCAGGTGTCAGATCGCCCGAAAGCCTGTCCGCAGATGAGTGCCTAATATTTCTGATGAAACGAAAACAGTACGCGTATACACGTGTCAGCCGGTGTAACGAGGAAAAGTCCAACGATAAGTCAACAGCCAGGGTAGACATTAGCGAACGGTTATGTGTAGTTTTCTCTTCCGCGATGACTTCCGAAGATGATGGAGTGGCCGGTACGAAAGATGGAAAAGGATTAGACTCTGACGATTGAGACAGACAGCCAGGACCGTGCCACCAAAGCGAGCAATCGCGCAAAACGTCCGGGAGACACCCCCTAGAAATAATATCAGCAGGATTGCGTCGCGAATCAATGTGATGCCAGGTACAAGTTTGCGTGCGACGCTGAATTTCAGCAACCCTATTAGCGACGTATGTTTTCCAACGCGAAGACTGCGCATGAATCCAGTAAAGAGCCACCATAGAATCGGAATACAAATGTACATCCTCAATGAATGAATGAAGAGCAGGAATAATTTTAGACACAAGTCGCGCTAATAACAAACAAGCGCAGAGCTCGATACGAGGTAATGACACTTGGCGCAAGGGAGCCACGCGAGATTTTGAACACAAAAGACGACAGGAAGCAGTAGCATCTTGATAAATGACTCGGACATACACACAACAGCCGAACCCTCTCTCGGAAGCATCCGAAAAACCATGCAACTGAACTGTAACCGCCTGATGGTTGCAACGAATAGATCGCGGGACCACTATTTTACCAATCAGACTTAATTTGTTACACAAAGAATGCCAATCCGACAGTGACTGACCGGAAAGCGGTTCATCCCAACTAAGCTTACAAAGCCAGAGTCGCTGCATGAAGTGTTTATACAAAAAGACAACTGGTCCGATTAAACCCAGTGGATCATATATTCCGGCGATTATTGAAAGAATTTGCCTCTTGGATATGCTATGAAGAACCGGAGATAGGTTGACATCAAACAAAAATGAATCAGCAGTGTTGTTCCAAAGAATGCCCAGGGTACGCACATTGTCCTGTTTATTTAGGGGTCGTGAAAGGTTGTGATGACTTGCGACCGCTGTGGGTTCATTTGATGCCCATTTGTGCAACGTGAAACCATATTGAGCAAGTAACGCACCTAGGTCGGATTTCAGATTAGTCAGATCGGGGATAGTGTCAGAACCGGTAAGTAGATCGTCTACATAAAAATCGTTAGTGATGGCTAAAGCCGCTTGGGGAAAGGAAGTTTGATTGTCTCTAGCAATTTGTAAAAGGCACCGTGTGGCCAAAAAGGAGGCGCTAGCCGTGCCGTAAGTTACTGTTCGCAGCGCGAAATGCTTAAGTGGTTCGAGGGGAGAGTCCCGCCACAAAATACGCTGATAGTGACAGTCCTCTTCAGCAACGCGAATCTGACGATACATTTTTTCGATGTCAGCAATCAGGACGTACTTATGTGTGCGAAACCGCAACAGAATAGAGAAGAGCTCTTGCTGAACATTGGGGCCTACCAATAATAGGTCATTTAACGAAAGGCCATTTGTAGTCTTGGAGGAACCATCAAAGACAACGCGCAATTTTGTGGTCAAGCTAGAATGTTTAAACACGGCATGGTGAGGCAAATAATAAATATTTGACGATCCTAAATTGATAGCGCCATGATCAATGGGTGTCATGTGCCCAAGCTTCATGTATTCCCCGATAAAGTCTGCGTAGTCGCGAGCGAGCTTGGGATCGCGCCTGAATCGACGCTCCAAGTTTAAAAACCTTGATTCGGCACTTGTGTAGGATTCCCCTAAGTGAGGATTATCAGACTTAAATGGGAGCGACACTATAAATCTACCCTCGTGGTTGCGCTGAGTGTAGCGCATAAAATGCTCTTCGCAAGCCGACTCGCCATTAGGGGTATCGCCGGGGATCGTTTCTGCCTCCCAAAATCTCTCAAGAGATTGCAGGATTTGGCTGTCATTGTTCCTTGCCAAGAACGAAACAGCAGGACCCTGGGTGTGGCAGTGCTTGGGCAGATTGCCGGCCAAAATGTAACCCAGTTTTGTCTCCTGAATGATAGGGAAGTTGGGTCCGCGTGTGTACTTATTAGCTAATATTAAATCTAGATAAAATTGAGCCCCCAATAGTATGTCGATCTGTGAAGATATATTAAAATCTGGGTCGGCGAGAAAAATTTTATTTTGAATGTGGAACCGGTTGATGTCAAACGATATTGAAGGCAGATTATGAGTTAAGTTAGATAAGACGGCAAATTTTGCCTCGAAACTATGTCTCTGATAGCGAGACATAATACGCATAGAAACAATGTCAGTAGCGCAACACGCTGTGTTGCTTATTCCTGTAATCGGAATATTAGATCGGGTTAGTTTGAGGTGCAATCTTTTCGCAAATGATTTCGTACAAAAATTGATCTGAGACCCGGCGTCAAGAAGTGCGCGCGCCTTATGCCTATTGCCAGCCTGATCAATGACATATACAACTGCAGTGGATAAAAGTACATTGTTTTTACACTGTAATTTAAATGAGCAGTAGTTACTGCTGGCAGCTGCTGATTTCGGCACTTAATTAGCGTGGAGCAAGGTGTGGTGACCCTTTGAACAAATTTTACAAACCTGTTTACTTTTACAATTTGTTATCAAATGACCTGCTCTAAGGCAGTTAATACAACATTTATGGTTTGCCACCAATTGCCCCCGCTCAGCGGCACTTAATATGCGAAAATTATTACACATGTAAAGCGGGTGATCAGATTTACAGCACACACATGAATAATGCCTTGCCGTAGCATGATAACTCTTAAAGGTACTGCTGCCAGCAGTATTTCTTAAACTACATTTCTCAAACTTATTGTTTGGTTTTACACTAGGTTTATTGAATTGCTGTCCGGGTTCAATTGGCATAGTATTTTCTAAAAGCTGTCGGCGCAAATTCAAAAAATGAGTAAAGTCTTGAAAACTAGGCAAGTTGTCAGGGTCTATAGACTCCTTCCAACGTTTTAAAGTGATAGGGTCAAGTTTAGTGGAAAGCAATTGTATAGTAATAAACTCAAATAGGTTTACAGACAGCTTCATTGCCACCAGCGAATTAACAGAAGACGTTATAGTATTCGTAAACTCAGCCAAGCTTTGGACTGAGTCCTTTATTGTGGACTTAACCTGAAGTAGGTTCTGTACATAATATTTTGCTAATATAAATGGATTATTGTACCTATCGGACAGCAAGTTCAACGCTATTACATAATTCTCTTGACAAATTGGTAATGATTGAATTAAGTCTAATGGTTCACACTTCACCGATGAATGCAAGTAATGCAGTTTCTGTACTGGTGTTAAATCTGATCTTGAATGCACCAGATCATTAAAAATTGAATAGAAATGTTGCCACTCAAGTATGTTGCCTGAGAAGCAGGGCAAACTTATCGGTTTTAAATGCACAGGCGTCGATAGTACAGGAGGCACAGTCTGAGTATTAACAGTGTCAAGAAGTTGTAAAATGTTTGCCTCAGTTGAGTATATCATTTCCTCAACCTCGACTTGGTCTGCCTGAGCAGTGCTCACGTCTTTACTTATAAGCTCTATCTCAGACTGTACTTTGTCGTACTTCGAGGCTAAGCTCTTAAGACTTTCTAATCTCACAGTCAAAAAATGTTTTGTGGTTAAATTAATGTCAAATGAATTTACTGCGGATTGTATCCGCACTATCGCGGACTTTAATCCGCCTCTCTTTCTGGTCAGCACCTTGAGGCCTTCCTCAGACATTCTTTTACGCACCTTATTACTGTTGCTGGTGGTACCTGGTCAGCGACGTCCCGCAGCGTCGGCTCCTTGATGATGATGGTGAACAGCTGGCAAGATGACCACCTTGAGGCACTGCAGCCGGCAGGAACTTGCTATCACGTTGCCTGAAGACGACGAGCGAAGTGGCGACGCAAATCACGCCACGGTCGCATTAGCTGACGTGCTAACCCGCCCGTGATGGCCAGAAAAAGATACAAAAGACATTAAGTGGAAATCCAGGTCCGGAGTGACCAAAAATATGGCTGTTCACGGCCCAAGTGGGCTGAAACAGTTTAAGAAAAGTAACGTCCCGCAAGTGCGGACCGGAAGATTTAATTTGTTCAGCCCGAGAGGGCGAAAATTATGTATCTTGCATTAAATATTTGTCTGCTGGTCTTCCATTATGATTGAAGATGTTGTGTAGGATGTATTAAATTACATTAAGAAATAAGAGAAGTGGACTGTATACGAATAGTTTAATAATTTGAATGATCACATTACAGCTGTAATAAATTGAAAGAAGGCTGGCTAATGCTGCATATTGAATCAATAATTAATAAATTTAGTTAAGAATGAAGTTGTGGCGCTAGTTGGCCATGATAGAAAATAGTAAGGCCTAAGGCCTACATCTAATGTCGACACTAACTTGACGGAAAGGTCCGGCGAACCGAACGCCGAGATTACTGAATGTGCACTGGTCAAGTACGATTACGCGAACGTTGATGAGATATAAATCAGATTAGCCAACCTAGTAAAATAAAATCATCGCGCTACCGTCCAACCATTATCATCTTTAATTACACTTTTTACGTTATAATTATTATTGTAATGACCATTATCATTAATTATATCAGTATAGTATTTGACATTATTGTCTCCCATTAATCCATAAAACCCGTCTACCTTGGTAATTTTCGTTCTGTCTCCGTCAGTATTTTTGGTTAACATAAGGTAAGTTATTTTATCATAAACTACTGCTGCTACACCAGTTTCAACACAAGGTAAGTACTCAATATAATTACCAGCTCTCTCTACATGTAACCTTTCTACTAATTCTTTATATCTTCTACCAACCTTAAACAACTTTATCTCCCCATCAACACACAACTCTCTCTCTAAATATCTCTCACCATAACGCCCTATCACACTTTTTCTACCATCCCATACAGAGGGTACTGAGTCATCACAAAAAATCAGGGAACAATTTGAAGACCTCATGTCTTCCAATACTGAGGGACTCTTACCCTTCAACAACAACATTTGTAAACACCTTGGTTCACAATAAACCTGGGGAAAATTTACCCTCTGCAACCCCTCTACCTGTAAACTCTCTTCATACTCTCTCTCTAACTGATAAACACTTGTTTCTACCCCTTTACAACCCCCTACTCCCATTATGCTCTCACTCTCACTAACTATCTCTATATCACTATTTTCATTATACCACCTTTAAATACCTCGTTTTCAACTATTTTACCACTATTTTTAATTATATCATCATAATTCTCACTTTTTGCTTCACTATTAGACTCACTACCGTGATTACCACTTACCTTGTTATTAATTATTTCTTCACTATTTTTGTTCTTGTTACACTCACCTGTATTTATTCCCCACACTATATTCTCTCAATACTCTGTTCTAATTCGTTAAATTTACTTTCAAATATCTCATTTGTATTGTCAAAACGCTTATTGATTTTATTAATATCGTTTTTCAAATCACTATTTTGCTCTTTCAATTCATCGAAATTCTTTTCACATCTTTCTCTTAGTTCGTTAATATCATTACTTAATTTCTCAAACTTATTATCAAATTTTTCATCATTACTATCAAAACGGCTCTTTATTTATTTATTGTGTTCTTTCAGTTCCTTGAATTGATTTAATAAAATACTCATCATGTCATTATCAAATTTACTATTACGTTTTGTTGAGGTTGGAGTTAACTGAACCCCTGAATCCTCTGTCACATTTGTTTCATCTGTTACATTTAATTCGACTATTTCGTCTTGACCCACATTCGGAGTTGAATGGACTCCCAGGCCACTTATGACAGCTGATTCGCTCATTTCAACTTCAATCTCATTAGTATCCATTTTTTATATTATTTAGTTTTTACTTGTTCATAATACATCTATCAATCATATTATAACATACTCTTATTTCTCTGTACTTAATTTTAATTCATATGTAACTCCCACCAACGTCTCTTACATCTGCGAGTAGGCATAGCCTGTACGAAATATAATTTGTATAAACTGTCCCAGTTCGGGCGCCATTGATAACTTTCATATTTATCACAATTACTAAAAGACATATAACTGTATTCTCAACATTACTATTAATTCACATAACACTTACCTTTTCTGGGTCCAGGATTTTTTTACACGAACTCACAGTCTGTAAGAGAGGTTAATGGGTTCGTTACGTAATAAACACGCTCTTTGACTATATTAATTAGCTCTGTGTATTATTCAATTTCAACATTTGGTTTACTTTTCTTTTAAATTTACTTAGTCTTCATTTTCGTCTAAAAATTATTCCTGTTGACCTTAATTACTTTTTCTTCGAAAGTAGAAAACATTACTTTAACATGGTAAATATCCTAATAGTAACCGTAAATAAAACCTTAACGTACATAGCTAATTATATTACACGAAAGCAACCCAGCATCTCGCTCACACACACTCATACAGTATTTAAATTCCCCATTTAATTTGGATTGAGCGCTCTTATTAACTTGTCATGACTATTGGTTTAAAATTGCAGGTACTTCTCTGGTTATGTCCCTCCAGACCACGTGTTGCCAGCAGTATATTGTAGTTCGTCCAAATTACGTTTTCACTGTTAAATTGTTCACTGCACTTCTGTTTGATGTTACACAGGCCTCACACGCCTTCTATGACTCTGTTTTCTAATTTAATCACATTTTAATACTTTGGTTAAAATTTTGAGGCTCGCGAGCTTGTACCTTGAACCGCGCGGTTCTATCACTGGATGCCAACAGACGCCAAAAACCGACGCGCACAAGATGGCTAAAGGTTTTTTTGTGTTCGGCTTCTTGATTCTGATTGGCGCAAACAGGGATCATGTGACACCATAATTGGTTCTTTCTGAGAGCGAGTTTACTGTAAGCTGGGCATACAACAGACGACTTGGGGCTCGCTAAATAGTTCGTGATTTTTCAAACGGAAGAGCAATCATCCGCGCACATGTTCACATTCCATAGCATCAGGAAACAGTGCTTATTGCAGGGCATACCGACAAAATGTGCAACAGGTGCCCCGACAAGGAATTTCTACGGTTAAAATTGAGGCCCCACATGGGTAACTCCTCGTTAATACACATAATAAAAATACAGCTCAAGTATTTGTCCCGTTACAAGCTGTGTAGAATCAAGTCGGTCTGCTCCATAGTAAATTGGAAATATTTGTGTAAACAATGCCATCTAATTGCGCTGTTGAAAATTGAGAAAATTGAACATCATGAAGTGATGAAATTTTGTGTTAAAAAAGATTTAACACTAGCAGAAGTTTTTAGTAAGATGAAAGATGTGTTAGGTGATGCTGCGCCATTATTTACTACAGTCAAAAATAGGCTGCTGAATTTAAACATGGTTGAGCAAGTGTGGAAGATGACCCCTGTAGTGGGAATCTGAAAACTTATAATGTACCAGAAAGTATGAATAAAGGGCATGACATTGTTTGGAAGATCGTTGCTTGAAGGTGTCTGAAATTGCTAAGACTGTTGGCATTTCAAATGAAAGGATATATCACATTCTTACTGAGGAATTAGGCATGAGAAAGCTGTCTGCAAGATGGATGGCACATTTGATGACAACTGATCAGTAATGCATTAGAATACAAGCTTCTTAAGAATGTTTGGGGCGTTGTAGAAAAATGCTAAAGATTTTAAGATTTGTAAAGACTGAAGCTTGGGTCCATTACTTCACTCCAGAAACAAAACAGCAGTCAAAATGATGCATAGTGATTTTATGCCTTCAGAAAAGGCAAAGTCAATTTTGCCTGCTGGAAAGTGTATTGGTTTGATTTTATGGAATGCTAAGGGAATACTGTTAATAGATTATCTTGAAAAGGGTTAAACGATAAATGGAGAGCACTGTTCTAACCTTTTGGATGAATTAATAAATGAAATATTAGTGAAAAAAGACCAGGTTTAGCAAAGAAAAAAAAAATCATTTTCAATCAGAATACTGGATGACCTCTCACAAGTGTGGTTTCTATCACAAAAATTGCAGCGTTGAAGTACGATGAATTGCAGCATCCACTTTATTAACCTGATTTAGCTCCATCTGACTTTCATCTATTCCCAAACCTCAAAAAATTCTCGTTGGGGGCTCACATGACGAGCTAAAGATGGCAGATGGAATGAAACTACTGGAGAATTGCAGGACAACATGGAGGCTATATTGAAAAATAAAAATGATTCCTGAAAGAAACAGTAAGTCTTTTGTTATCAGGCCATGAACTTTTTAAATTGACCTTGACAACTGTGGCATCAAAAGTGCAAGCAGTGTGTTCATTCATTTTACCTTTACTTCACTTAAACCTTAAAAAAGTTCAATCAAATATATTGCAACTTACCGTCTGCGGCTTTTTGAAACAACGTCTTCACTATAATGTTTACATGTTTTGGGACACTTGTCCCATCCTCAGAACATTAAAACGTTCGTGTATCATTTAACGTTGATACAGTTGTCAAATAATTAAAATATTAAAATCCAATATGAAACAAAATCACAATACTTAAATATTTAAAACGAGCGCGACGGTTAAACGATGTACATCGTATGGTGACTGACCGCGCACTGAATTACGTCTGGCTCCCACCACGACAATAGCGCAAGGCAGTATCGTACAATACATTTGATTTGAAAAGCAGTTGATCATTTAAAACACGCGGCTTGGTATCAGTATTATCATACGCTTTATAAATTTAGTACTCTTCAAGAGCGTTCATATATCGCCCTTTCTTACATATTGTGATTTTAATCGCCCTTTATTGTGATTTTGTTTCATATTGGATTTTAATATTTTAATTATTTGACAACTGTATCAACGTTAAATGATACACGAACGTTTTAATGTTCTGAGGATGGGACAAGTGTCCCGAAACATGTAAACATTATAGTGAAGACGTTTCAAAAAGCCGCAGACGGTAAGTTGCAATATATTTGATTGAACAACACGTGGCTTGGTACTAAAAATTTGGGATTTATTCCTTTTAAACTTAAAAAAGTAATCAAGTGAGTATCTTGATCATTACAGAAACTTTTGTGAGATTTTCATTTATTAGTGTGTGGAACCTCAAGCATGCCAAACTTCATGTTGGAATTTGCCTGTAGCAGTAGACCTATATACTTCCCAGGAACACAAACACATTATAGCATGAGTGACCACCACTTGTAGTTTGGTATTACTAAAAAATCTGAAAAACGTGTAAAATTATACCATAAAACTACCAAAATATAATGTAATACTAGTCAAATATGTCCTATAGAAAAATAAATTTACGATAAAATTGGATAGGCTACATTATAAATAATTTTGCTTTTCTGTGTATGGATAATGAAACAGCATATTTATTGATCAAAAAGGTAGCGATGAATGTTTTTATCTTAAATTAAAGTTGCACACGGAATAATGACATATTCTCAAATTTGAAGAACCTCTATTATCTAGTAGAAACTCCTACACAAAACACCTTTGTATTTTGAGAAACGTCTTCTTGTATTACATGGTATAATTACAACAAGCTTGAAAAAAATGTTAATGTTTTTAGGGGAAGTTCTGGACCACATCCATCCAATTCAGTATTTTTTCTACTAATAGTGTCAGCAATTTTATATTCTTTGAGTTTACTGAAGTATGAGATCTGACTATTAAATAATGGGAATAATGCTATAACTAGAGTGCACAGCATGCATATTCTGAAATTTACATGCAGAGCACTTCGGTGTGACAATATGTTCTCAGATCACTGAAACTGTCCATGTGTGCCAATCAGATTGTTGTGTTAGTATAATGACATTTTGCTGTCTAGCCCATGTTGTATCAACATTGCCACAATTAGTATTCAGCAATTGCAGCTTATTGCCTTCAATGAAGCCAACCTATCATGTCACTGTCATTCTACTGTCAGTGTAGGCCTTAGTTTAAGTGATACAGCAATGTGCCACCAATGTGACTATATTGGTGGAGCTAAAATATTAATTGTGACTGGTAAGAGTTGCTTTGATAGCTGATGAACATGGTTTCAGTGAGAGTGCTGTAACCATAATTTCTTACATTTTTAATTCATTTCTCCTTCAGTTATCTTCCCTTCAGCTTCAGTACACAACTGCATTATAATTTCCCCTGTCCAAAGCCATGAGTAGGTCATCATATGTTAGCTCAGTTGTTTTCCATTTTACCTCTTCAAGTGATGCACAGTGCTTTACCTTAAATTTAGATTTAACTTTTGGGAAAAGAGAGAGGCACAAGGGATATGTCTGGCAATATGGGAGGGTGTTATAGAACTGCAACCCGTTTCACAGCCAGAAATTGCTTTACAGCCAGTGTTTTGTGAGCTGGCACATTATCATGTTGTTGAGTGAATCTATTTGCCCACAACTCTGGTATCACTTTCTCTACCCACACTCTCACCACATTTTCTCACCACTCTTTCTCTCAAGGTTATAAGAACTTATTTTCAGTACTGCTGGTTCACTGTACCACCTTCTGAGACCCACTCTTCGAGAAGTATATCCTTGAAATGAAAGAAAACAATCAACCTTTCCTTTAATTTATTTTGGCTTTGACATGTATTCATCAGTCTTGGAGAAGTTGGGGTTTACCAGTGCACTGACTGATGATTTGTTTCAGAATTTTACTGAATTTCCAAGTTTCAACACAATACTTTTTAGACAAACTTTTTTTCTCCTTCTATGTGCTTGAAGATATCTGAAAAAATCCACTTCTAATTTTCTTTCTGGTCAAGAATGAGAATTTATGGAACAATTCTAGCACAAATTTTTGTTTATATTAAGATCGGTTTCTTTATTCACTACTTTGGCTGCCATTTGGTTACTGAGTGTACCATGATTTTGAACAAGTTCATCAATTTTTCTAACATGTTATTTCCAGTTTTTGATGTGGATGGGCAGCCTGGATGTCATCATCTTCAGAATACTTTCGATCTTCCTTTAAATTTTGTGTGCTGCTCAAATGCACGTATACATGGCATACAATTTATGCCGTAAGCAAAAAACTCAGTTGCCATCTTGTTCAGTTTCACTAATAATTTCAAATTAGCACTTGTTCAATATTTTAACTAAGCATTTTTCCAATGCATATACAAAACACCATTGCTACAAATGATGTCAGACAATGAACTGACAGAGAGGAGGGAAACTTATGGGTTCAGTGTAGGGGAGTCAGGGCCAACAATAATGCACACTGTAAAGTCAGTCAGAACTGTTTTGTTCCAAGAAGTATAGTTATATTATTTAATAGCCAGATCTCATACAATTTATTCTTGACCTTTTCAGCTGCTTATCCTCTGCTTTATTACCTCACTGTCAGTAGTCTTCAGAATTTTTAACACATTACACGATTGCATATGTACAGTTTCAAGCCGAGTAATATGTTTTGATATGACACAAAGGTTAGATTCATTGTAAGCCAAATTTTGTGAGGATGTAACTGAAAACAATGCTTAAACAGTTTTGACTACGGTTGAATCATTCCCATCAAAACTATTAAAAATATTTTTTATCTCGCAGTAATTTATAGAATAATAGTTTGCACCATCAAGTCTAGTGCCCCGACAGGTTATGACAAGTTATTGGGGGGGGGGGTAAAGAGGTAGAGATGATACTTCTTTAAACTTAAGTAATCAAAATGTGAAGCTTTAATGAAAATCTTCTGAAGTGTATGAGATAAGTAACATGCACCATTGTAGAACACAACTTCTGATGCAATGTTTTGTTGCACTGAGAATTGTTTTTTGTCTGCAACTTTGACTTGTCACAACATGTGAAATATAATTTCCCCACCTGTACTAAAACGATTTTTCCTCTTTCTTTAATGAAACTACACAATTTTATACTATCACAATCCTTTTCATTAGGCTCGTTGAATTTATACTGAACTATTCGACAGACAAAGTGAAATGGTACAGTGAGATAGAAAACCCTTGTTCTACACAGCCATATACATTCTGAGCTAGATAAGAATTGCAATTTGATAAACAATTTAGTCCACTTACTCACTTTTTATCAGTTAAAATTATTTAGTCATGTATGATGATGTCTGAACTCAACGACTAATCAGTGATATTACATCGTTCTGTCATCTTACATTGTTCATGTATTCCAATTATTTAGTCCTGTATGATAATAACTGTACGTCATAAGAACAACTAATCATCGCTGTTGCATTCCTATACTTATAAGCTCAGAACTGTACTATACAGTGTTCTTCTTTTCTAAGATCTAATAAATTTTGATTGCTATTTTTGTTTTAGGAAAATGAGATAAAAAGGCTAGCTAATACCAACATGATATTATTTGTTGTATTAAAAATAATAAATAAAGTGCTCTTGTCCAGTGAAACATACAAGCCATAATCAAATGTGACCAAAAATATGATTTTATACAAGTTTTGTTGGAAATACGACCTAAACCGTAACACATTCACTACTGACCTGTTACTTGTCTATTAATACCAGAGAACCAGGCATTTTTAAGGTGTTTGAAAATTAATAATCCATTTAATCTTTGACGGACAATAATGAATTTTACAAATGCTTTGTGGGTGTATATAATTACCAGTGGATTTTGTGTAAGATCACGTATGACAGCCCATTCACAGCTGACTAAAACACTAAAAGCCCTGTGGTAGACATGGGTAAACATGACAAACATTATATATTTATATGTTTTTTGTATCACATGTCATATAAATCTAAACCATCCAAATGATAACATTCACGTACATTATCAAGACTATCATTTAGAAATGTTAGCGGTATAAGTATAGATTTTAAAGTTGTTAACAGAAAAAACTTTGCTTGCGTACAGTAATCCAGTTAGGTGTTAATCTTGTTAAGGCTTTCAATTAAAAAAAGTGGACGCTTTGGTACAACTCAATGTATGGAAGGTATACTGGATGTGTCAACCGAGAGAACAAATGACTAAAGAAACGCAAATTACTCGGTGTATATGAAATATAGAATAACTTAACACTGTTTCGTTTCAAATTTGATAACATTTTGTATATACTTGTGTTCAGCTCTGATTTTAGATTTTGTGAATTAGCTTTATTTAATCAGTATGTGTGTTGATTTTAGGAACCGGATGCTACATATACACTTACTGAGGTTTGGGGTCAGCTGTTCTCAATGGTTACTGAAAGCAATGTGTGGAAGTGTAGAAATAAGAACAGTGTATGTTGGCCATAGACAGGCTAGAGCTGTTATCATTTCAAGACTTAGCTGTGAGCGAGCTGGTACCAGGTATGATGACAGTGTGTGTCTTTAAAAAGACTTTAAAAAGCTAAAGAGTAACATATTTGTTTTGACTTATTAAGGGACTAGGTGTTGATAGTTTTGTTGGTTTTTGTTTTGCATCAATAATTCAGAAACAGTTTATTTCAATAAATATTATAGCATATTATTTTGCTAATAATGATTCTAACATTTTCAAATTTTCTTTTCAATAGCATGAAATACGTAGTAAGGTAGTATGTGTAAGTAAAACTTGAAAGTTATGTAAGAAAAACATAAATGTATATGTACGAGAAAAGAAAACTTGTACATAAAAAGGAAACTTGTGTACATATTTTGTATTATTATGAATAAAAGGAAAATAAAATAGGTTTTGTAATTAAATACATTTTTTAATAAATAATTTATTTAAATAAATTAAATAAATGTTATTGCATTTATGATTAGATTAGTTCAGTTAGAACTAAAAAAGGACATTGAACATGTGGTATGTGTACACTAACACTGCCTACTACACTGTTGTCAGGAACGTTGTTACTAAAACTTGGGTTCCCAGCTAGTGATCCATAGACTAGAGGTGTTCTGTGAGAAAGTCAGAATTCGTCTGTAAAGCTACCAAGATGTAAATATTAAAAATATTCAAGTAGTGTAGTTTATGAAGAGAAGCATGAACAAACTGTGTATATGAGACTGCAAAGTGCCGATTAACTACTGCTAAAAGTAAACAATCAATTTGCCTGGACATAAGTGTATTACAAAGGTTTTTAAAATATATGAACACGTGGTATGTTTCACAGTTTTAATTTAGCTCTGGGCTGTTTCAGCTTATTAGGCTATTCTGTTAGAGAATCAAGGAACAACTAAGATTGATTCTCTTTGAGAATAGCCTAATAAGCTGAAACGGCTGTCAGAGTTAACTAAAAACTGTGAAACGTACCGCATGTTTATATATTTAAAAACCTTTGTATTAACATATTTCACCAAGTGCCCAACGAGTCATCAATAAATATCGTGATAAGTGTATTAGACATATGGTTCATTTTGAGCAACAAGAATTCCACAGTTGGTGAAACAAACTCAAGCCCCATATATCATACTGATTATTCTCAAGTAAGACAATGTCAATTGCAGTTGAATATAGTCATCTCAGATTTTAGTTAATTAAAATGAAGTTAAATAAAATTACATCTTGTTATAGCATGGTAAACGAAGACAAAATTTCGACAAATTTGTGCAAAAATTTCGATCAGGATGAAAATTTGGATTTAGGTAGCTAAAGATGTATACTTTAAAATAAGAAAACCTTACCATCACGGCGGGACACCGTTTCCGGGAAAATCGATCGGAAAAGTCGTGATTGTCGGTTTTCTTCACGTAATTGTTTAAATAATGAAAATAAAGCAAAATGTTTCAAATAAATGTTGTAGTTTATGATTTTATCTACAAATTTTGTCTAAACAATTTTTCGATATCTGAATTAGTTTACGAGATATAGACGATTTTCCACGACCTTCCGCCGCGCGTCCGCTTTTTTAGCGTTCGTTTTTCTGTTATAGTCATTTAAAAAATGGAAATAGCTAAAAATGTTTCTAATGAATGTTGTAGCTCGTGATTTTCTCTACAAAACTGGTTCAAAATATTTTTTGATATATTAATGCGTTACAGAGTTAACGCCGATTTTCTACTTACACCTCTCGTAATTTTTTCCTTTTTTGATATATAACTTCTAAAAAATGAAAATTTGTAAAAAACAAGAATGTTACTGTGGTACCTCATACTTTTACCTACAAAACTTGTCTAAACAATTTTTCGATCCATTAATTTGTTTCCGAGATATAAACGATTTTCCACGACCTTCCGCCGTGCGTCGGCCTTTTCAGCGTTCATTTTCCGTCCTACTCATTTAAAATATGGAAATAGCGAAACACTTGTATATGAATCTTGTAGTTCGTGATTTTCTCAGCAAGACTGGTTAAAAAAGTTTTTTTTTAAATATTAATGCCTTACGGAGATAACGCCGATTTTCCACTTACACCTCTCGTCATTTTTTCCTTTTTTGGTATATAGCTTCTAAAAAATGAAAATTTGTAAAAAACAAGAATGTTACTGTGGTACCTCATACTTTTACCTACACAATTTATGTAGTAAAATGTACGATAGATGTGGGGGAATCTCGGCACCTTAAGGGTTAGTAGCTACTTTTATGTTTGTTTCTTAAATTCTGTAAGGAAAATGATCAATGTAATTGTTTGTATAAACTATTCCGAATATTATAATCATTGTTAACGCAAACTGTTTATTATAAAAAAATAATAACCTTAAAATGTCAGCTATGTAACAATCATGCGACAACAAGACTGACTAACTTCCCGGCTGTTTAAGGTCCTGCGCCTGCGTGGTCCCTGAGTGCACCATGTCACGCCGCCTGGCGTTGCGCGCTCAAATACCAAGGTCGCTTTTTTCCCTGACACCTGCATTTTCACCTCACTTAGTAGGCCCTCTCATTTCTACCTTTACAATAGGTGTATTCTCTGTATAGGTGCAATCTCTCTTGTGTGCATTCTGTAATATGCTCTAAAATTTTCAAACAAAAATATTCATTTTGGAAAAAGTTGTATTTATTTTACTAAAATATGGCCAGTTTTGGTACCTATGCATAATAATTTAGCATAATTTAAAAAATATTACGTGTACTGAAAAAATGATTAATCCTTTCGAAAGAGTATACTTTTAAGTACTTATAAGCACATTTTTATTGATTTTGATTAATTCACATTGAAAATATTGATAAATGAATTCCGGAAAAAACACGTAAAAATAAGAATGGAAAACAACCCAAACTTCGACGCAAGATCATTTTTCCCCCTTAACAGTAATCCTTTTCTCGTTTTAATATTATTATTATACAAACATTAAAGAAAGTAAATCCAGAAGGAATTTTCATTCTGATGATTTTCAAAAAAGTTGTGACAAAATACGAAATTTCTGTTCATAAGAGGTAGTTGCCCATTTTTAAACACATTTTTGTATATGATAAATTCTTTAATGAAATATGTAAATATATTCACGTGAAAGCTGAGGTTTTTCTCTATGACCTGTGTCATTTTCAAAATTTTCCGACTTCGATAAATATCCCAAATTATCGATTAATTAATCACATGTTTGAAAATTTTCCTATTTTGGAGATGCGCGCGCATCCACCAGTAGTATAGCAAGAGTACGTGGAAAATCGTTTATATCTCGTAAACTAATTCAGATATCGAAAAATTGTTTAGACAAAATTTGTAGATAAAATCATAAGCTACAACAGTTATTTGAAACGTTTTGCTTTATTTTCATTATTTAAACAATTACGTGAAGAAAACCGACAATCACGACTTTTCCGATCGATTTTCCCGGAAACGGGGTCCCGCCGCGATGGTAAGGTTTTCTTATTTTAAAGTATACATCTTTAGCTACATAAATCCAAATTTTCATCCTGATCGAAATTTTTGTTCAGGCAAATGTCTTCGTTTACCATGCTATTAATGAACATGTTAAAAAAATTATAATTTTTGTTAGTGGCCTGAAGTTTTTTGTATGAGGGTGAGATCTACATTTTATCTACCAACTCAATGGTCTGCCATCATCTTACAGATGGGATCCATTTAAAACATAAACAGTTTATAAAATTAATCTGTACAGGAATAAAAGATTTTATTGAATAGTTTCATGTCTTCATGTGTTGAGTTAGGTTTAAAAAAAGTTTTGATAGTCAAATTGCTTGTTTGCAAAAAAGCATGTGTCCAAGTTTTATGATGTTTGTGGCTTTGTGCTGTGTACATATTTTCTTATTCCAAAAGGGTAAAAACAACATTTAGCCTACACTATATATGAAATTATGAGGCCAGAATATTTTTTTCAACCTGATTCCTGTTATCTTACATTATAGGTGCTCAGATGTTACTGGTTTATTCTGTTATGCCACTTTAGCCTTTGCATTTACAGTAATCTTAACTATTCACTAAAACCAAAAGAGCTCCTCAAATGTAGGCCTACATACATTTTATGCCCTCCCCCCAAAAAATATTTCAAGCAGCAAGTAAAAGAAACATCATGAATCAGATGGACTTTTCAAGTCTGCCTGAAGGAATCATTTTGGAGGGAAGTTTCTAAGTAGGATATTTGTGTGCTGCGTCTTACTGCATGTGTGCGTGCGTGCCCGCACACACACACACACACACACACACACACACACACTTAACCTAGATATTTAACTGTTGTACTGTCCAACAATTCTTTACCATATCCTCTTTAATGCAGTTAAAGCACATGTTCCAACATTTTTAAGATTAATTTGTGCCCAGTTAGAAGAGAAAATTAACAGTTTCTATTAAAAATTGATGAATATTTCTGTGTCACACAATTAATAAATAAAAATCTTTGATTAATAAAACAATTAATCTGTTTTATCAGATACACAACCGAATACCACTGTATGAAGATAATCATGTTAAGTTTTGTGAGTTATGAGAAATTTGTGTGTATGTTCAAGGTGTGTTTCTGCAGTATTCACAACATATAATGTTACTGTGGTGTGTACTCAGTGAACTGGCAGACATCACTTTCACCCTTTCATTTAAATATGATTGTTGATTTACAGTACTTAGAATACAGTAATATACTTTTAAGTAATATACAGTTATGTAATCATTACTTATAACTGCAGGTTCAATGTACGAGGTGTTAATGATGACGGGCATGTTGCAAATTTTGTTGAAACGGAACAAGTGATATACATTGACAACGAAGTCACGTCTTACCTACAGACAAGAGGTTCTGTTCCCTTGTTTTGGGAGCAGCCTGGTGTCCAGGTAATTACTAGTCTTTTCTTATGTGTTTAAGGTTACGAAATTGTATTGTGCGTGTGTGTTTTGATTTATTATTGTAAAGTATATGAAACAGTCAGAGCTAGCCTGTAGCCCTTATCAGAACTACTCACCGCTAATAGGGTGCAATAATGCAGGCATTTCATTACCGTTTGCGGCACAAAATATATAATTTGAATAACGGGTTATGAAATTTAATCTAGAAACTTTGATGCTACAGCCGCTTTAGTATTAGTCAAAATTTGTTACCTTTTATAAACAAATTAAAGATTAATGTGCAATCCTGACAAATTTTATTGACCGTTATATCTTGAAATGTAGTACACATTAAGTCTGTCCAGTTGTATAAGCAAATGACATTTTTGTTGTATGCTTGTTTTGGGTGTTTGTTTTAGTATGACAAAGATTTGGTATTTTGAAAAAACAGTAAGATACATAAAGGGTGAAAAGTACATGAGAAAAAGCAAAATATATGATTGAATGGGGATTCAAACGTGAAGGAATAGACATGGAATGTGCATCAGTTTAACATCAGAAAGTTGAAATTAGAAGAATATTTATTTACCACGATTCTCCCTAGGAAGAAGACTTATTCTGGATATTAGTGCATGCTTTGAGGCACAAAGATTATTTGTCTCAAAGTTGCTTTAAAAGCAATAAGAAGATCTCCTTTACGTGTTGATACCAGCACTACTGTGTGTCTCAAAAACTTGGATCCTGACCAGATTGGCCTCTAACCTGATGGAAGTATATTTCTTTTTCTTGTTTCTTTGAGTACAAATTTTTTATACCATGAAGCAATTTTTTTGAGTTTTTGGATTTAGTATATTCATTTGCAAACCAAGTTAATGCTTAGCAGAACTGAGTTTCTGGTTGTTATGTTGGAAGGGGTAGAACTTTTGTCACATTGATTTATTGATTCTGCTCCATTATATTTAATTTCTGTAAGCAGAAACCATCTAAATGCTTCCTGTTTATCTATTTATTGTTTGTTATGGGTTCCCATATATTCACAAGTAACACAAACATGTTCCATAACATAATTAGGTTTATGTATTGAACAGTAATTATTGTTCCACACTGGATCATCGTGTGTACAGTGAATACAGAATAACTGACACCAATGAAGTCACTAATTACAAACTTTAATTAGACACAGACAGCAGTTATAAATCAACAAAAATAATTCTTATACAAAAATTCAAGTTAAATTTGTCCAGCAACTACAGTAAATGTCACCTGATTACAGTTTTGGACAAATTAACACAATGATCACTTCCTAACAGGTCCATTGATTTTAATAAGGGAGTTAAGCAAGGTGATTCCACACTATTTATTATTGCGCTACGTTATGCCATTAAAGACATGTGTGCTTATGCTGATGATGTGATAATAGCCAGATCAGGTCAATGGCTAGTTGAGGTATGCAAGGAGCTGAATGAAAAATCTGCTACAATGGGAGTCAATGTAAATATCAGCAAAACTAAATATATGCTGATTTCTACATCAGAGAGGAGAAGAAATGTATATAATTTATGCATAGAGGATAATTCATTTGATGCAGTTAATAAGTTCAGATACCTGGGTAACATGATAGATAATGAAGGGTCCATAAACATGACAATACATGACAGGATACAAATAGGAAATAGGGCATAGTATGTCAATAGCAGACTATTGAGAAGCAAACTCATTAGTTGTAACACAAAAATAAAAATATACGAGACACTTATCAGACCAGTTGTTGCTTATGGAGGCAAGACATGGACAGTGACAAAACAGAAACAAGTAACACTAAGAAGGCTTGAAAGAAAGATTGTAAGACGTGTTTATGGCTCGGCTAAAGAAGATGACAAATGTAGAATAAGAAATATCCAGAAGATAGATGAGCTATTGCATCATGAGGGCATTGTAAGATTCATAAAGGCTCAATGAATACAAGCGCTAGGTCACCTAGAGTGGATGTATGATCAGCGTATGCCAAAGAAATTCTTGAGGGTGCAAATCTATAAAAGCAGTAAGATGGGCCTGCCTAGGATAAGATGGTTGGATAAAGTGCTAGAAGATCTCAGAAGAATGGATGTGAGAGGTTGCAATGGATAGGAGACTTTTGAGAAGATTGATGTTAGAAGCCAGGGCTCACATTGGGCTGTAGTGCTGAAGAAGAAGGTGTTAAAAGGGGTAGAACTTTTGTCACTATAATCTATTGATTCTGCTCCATTGTATTTTATTTCTGTAAGCATAAACTGTATAAACTTTTGCTGTTTACCTATTAATTGTTTGTTATGGGTTCCCATATATTCATAAGTAACACAAATATAAATGTTCCATAACACAATTAGGTTTATGTATTGGACAGTACGTATTGTTGCAGCAGTTCACACCAGATTGTCATGTGTACAATGGATACAGAATAAGTGACACCAATGAAGTCACTAATTACAAGCTTCAATTAGACAAAAACAGAAGTTAAAGTCAACAAAAAGCATTCTTATACAATAATTCAAGTTCAATTTGTTCAGCAACTATAATAAATTTCACCTACAGTTTTGCACAAATCAACATAATGATCACTTCCTTAATAGGTCTGTTGATTTTTCTATAATGTCCATGTCAAGAAGTGCACTATCCGCAACAAGCGATTGGTGATCAAATTGAAGTTGACCGAGGCATAGATGTATCTCCACTTACCCAAATACATTTACAGGCCGTCCAGTAGCTGCCCTCAAGCTGCAAGACCACCAGATTGGCTTGATATTTTTCACCAGATCAGGGTGCACAATGGCAATTGTGGCACTCGTGTCAACTGTCAATGAGGTCGGGATTTATTGAACGAATCCGTTAACTACCAAACTTCTGCTGTTTTTCTCAAGTGTAGAAATTGTGTATTGTCTAGTGGCTTTGTTCCTCCAGTTAGTCAGCACTTGCCCTGTTTTGCCAACTACTGCTTGTTTCCCTGCTGTGTAACTCTGGACCGACAACCGACAATCTCTTTATAGATGTCCAGGTTTCTCACATCTGTAACACTTCGGTCTGCCATCCTTTCTTCCTTTGTACTGTGGTACCGATCATTGGGTCTCTGTTTCTTGTTCTTCCTCTTCATCATCTGTGTGTCGCTACCTTTTAGTGCATGCCTTTTATGATTTGCCCAACCAGATGGTGACTTGGTGGCCTCAAGTTGACAGCATGGACCAGTGTGTCCGCACTATTCTGGTGTCTTGCCATTCATAACACTTGTTATAGTTCACTATCTCCAAAACCATCAGTAAGTGTCTGCATTGCAGACATCTTTTGAAAATCCTCTGCAGTGCGCATCGTGGAAGTGTTTATCACCATACCAGAATTCTAGAGTTTTATCAATTCGGCATATGTGTTCTGGTTGTCATGTGGCTTTTCTGTAGTACCTCTGCTACACGTCCTTTTAAAGCGTAATGTCTGGAAAGCCAATCTTGAATTATCTAGAGCATTATGTAATTGTCTTTCATCTCATTGTAACATTAGATGACACAGTCATAAATTGTTTAATGTAAATATACCTCTGTAGTATACTCAGATTCATGGTATTATGTAAGTTTTAACTTTTTACACTGATGAACATGAACTGCAGAAATGATGGTACTACAATTTTTTATCTCTTTTCTTGTGTTGCAAACCCCATACAAAGTTATGAACAAATTATAATGTCCATACAAAATCACAAGACACATGTGATTTGGTTTCTGAGTTATCTATTTGTATCATTGTTGCTCCAATGATGCTGTATATTTATCTAAAACAAAGTGAAATTTTAGTTGACAAATTTCAATAATCATATTTACATCAACAGTGATTTTCCAATAAGTACTGCAGAACTGCAGAACCACTATTTTATTACACAATGTTAATACTTATGTTTGTGTATCAGAGTGAATCACAAACATTAGAATGCACATTTCATTGTATTAGAGTGAATCATACTTTGAACATAATAGACTAATTGTTTGTTAACTGAACAAGACTTCCATGGTCTGCATGAACCAAGATGTTAACTATTGTGCTGATTTGGATATGCAACAGATTTTATAATTTTATAAAATTATTTATAGTTTAAAATTATTTTGAAGATAACATTCTACAACACAGTGGCTGAAAATATCAAACAAAAGATTGAAAATGTGAAAAAAACGTATTTTGAAATTTGCACTATGTTTTGTTAACAAAATACAAAATTAATAACTATTAATGTGGGTTTTGTGTGGAACAACCAATTGTACCTGCAAGTCATTGCGGATTCATTTTTTTTTTTTTTTTTTGTTTGGCAGGGCAGGTGAAAATCTCTATAGACACACTGGAGCCCCGTAGCTCCAGGTAGTGTGGGACTCTAACCCACTAAAAACACCTCCCTTTGCAACAACTGAGCGAGCCCAACAAGTTGCTTTTCTTTAATATTACAGTCACGGTTTATGGGGTAGAAGCCCACTGGCTGTTCCCCAGATTGAGATTATTGCCTTTCTCTCTTTTAGAGTTTTACAGATTTAAATGCACTAGTGTGTCACCAAATCTTGGGGCTTCAATCTTTTAAGCCTTCTTAACGTGTGCGGAGCTTCTTCCACCACGCAAAGCATTTCTGGATTTATATGAGTCTGAATTCTCCTGTCATGGTTAACTGCATATTTTGTTACGATTTCACTGACATATTCTACTTTGAGATCTTTGTGCAGATTGTCATTCCTAATATACCAGGGGGCATCAACGATACTCCTAAGTACTTTGTTTTGAAAAGTTTGGATCATTTGAATGTTAGATTTCTAGGTGCATCCCCAGAGTTGTACACCATAAGTCCACACAGGTCTCAGCACTTGTTTATACAACAACATTTTGTTTTCAACTGTTAGTTGTGAATTCCTACCGAACAGCCAGTACAATTTCCTGAATTTTATGTTGAGTTCCTCTTTCTTTTTTTTCACATGCTCCTTCCATTTAAGTTTTGCGTCCAGAGTCATACCCAAATACTTAGCAGTGTTAGAGTATGGGACTTCTTGTTCATTAATGTAGATCTTTTGTATTTCTATTTTTCTGTTGGTAAAATTGGTGTGTATTGATTTCGTTTCATTAAGTTTGATCCTCCAGTGTCGAGTCCAATCCCATACCTCTGCGATTGAAGTTTGCAGTTTATTGGCCGCTGTCTCGGCATCATTACCTACCGCCAGAACAGCAGTATCATCCGCAAAAGTCGCAACGGTTGTTTCCTCACTGTTTGGTAAATCTCTCGTGTATAACAAATACAAAATTGGACCCAATACGCTCCCTTGGGGAACTCCCGCGGATATTTTCTTTAAAGTTGAATATTCATCCTCATGCTTCACCCTAAAGTATCTTTCTGAGATGTAAGACTTTAGTATCAGATAAAATTCCTCTGGGAGATCCCTATGCAACTTGTACTCAAGCCCGTCACGACCTCATCAAGACCTTATCAAAAGCTTGCGCTACATACAGGAAGACGGCTGAGCAAATGTTCTTTCCTTCAAGAGCCTTTTCAATAACATGGGTGATTCTTTGTACCTGGTCAATAGTGGAATGCTTTTCTCTGAATCCGAATAATTGCGGATTCATGTGTAAATTTTTAAATGAACATTGATTCATAATAATGGATACTTAATGTTAAACTGCAGTGTTCATTTCTAGAAGATGTACTGATATTTTTGTTTTGACTTTCAGGTTGGATCACATAAAGTTAAAATGTCTAGAGGACCTGAAACATCAGCTCCTGCTTTTGACAAACATTTAACATTAATCAAAGAACGGTATGGACATCAAGCAATTGTCAACCTTCTAGGGACAAGTCTCATTGGCAGTAAGGAAGGAGAAGCCATGCTAAGTCAGTTGTTTCAAGTAAGTGTTTGTATATATTTTAAATGCGGTTTTTAGAGAACATTAGTAGCCATATTTATAGAGTCCTATAATTTTCATCTGAAGATATTGGTTGTTCTAACCTTGAACTTGTATTTTTCGTCATTTTAAATTTGCCATTGAAATCCATTCAAGCTCCCATCATTTTGTACACATTATGTAAGTAAGTTCTTTCATTTTGACATATCTCTTCTTGTTTTCTCCAGTAATTCTACAGTTTATTCATTATACCTGATTACTTGGCCTTCAAGTGTTATATTCCTTCCTTTTCTTCTTTCTTTTTATAAGTATATAAATATTATCTGAAAACCACTTTTGTTTGTGATTACATCCAAGTTTATTTTCTTTGTGTCCTTCTCCATGACCATATTGGTGTTTCCATAAGAACTTCTTCATCCTGCAGAAGGTCAGACTCTCACTTCCAAAGATAAGGGTACTGCGAATGAAAGTTTATGCAAAAGCCTCCCAAACTTCTACTGGTCAGTAGATTTCTTTCACAAATAATACCATGTTTAGCAAGTGCTACTTGTCTCTTCACTATGGTACTTGTAACAATTATTATGTATATAAATTGTAGGAAAATTGTTAAAATTGGTTTTTAAATATTATTTTTAGCCTGCTTGAACAACTGAAAGGCATCATTTTGATTATTGTCTGTGCCCAGTTAATGGAAATACATATACAGGAAACCATGTACCCTGTATTGGGGTCAAAACAATTCCAAATTATTGAAATTCTGAGTTAGCAATATTTTAGTTTAATCAGTGAATTTAATTTGAATGGCGAATTCACACATTGGTTATAATTACACAGCATAACATAAAGTTACTCCTTTTCTATATAATAAAATACGGTGGTTGCTTTTATTTTTTGTATTTTATTTGAATGTATTTTTTATGATTTATGTGTAAAGGAGAGGCAATTCATTTCTTCTTCTTTGGAAAGAAGATTTGGTATTGGAATAACCGTACAGCCATAGGGAGAACATTCTGAAGAAAATGGAAAATGGTTTTGGTATTGCAAGTGGGAATAGAAAGTTATTAGTTCTCAATTATACAGTAGAACCTGTTTTAACCAAAGTAAAGGGGGCGGAGCCATTTCAGATAATCCATGGAGTCTATATCTGTTTTTTAAGGCATAAAACATTATCAGTAAAAACATATTTAATTATAAAATTTCAAATTATAAACATGCAATACATTATAATCTATGTTCACAGTTACATAGTTTTTACTTAAAAAAGTGTGTAATTTTTTCAGAACAGTTTCTTCACAGCCTTTGTGCACTGCAGTGTCACGCCATCTCTTTAAAAGTAAGATCTCTGTTGGTGTTGCTTGCTCAACCTGCTCCACGAAATGTAAAGCTATCTAAAAAAATAAAGCTGCTATTGTGAATCTGTCATGCATTAATAAGACAGTAAAATTAATTGATTAATAAAAATAAGAAAATATTCTTACCTCCAACGTTTTAAATCCATCATCTGCTATCACACATTTTGTGTCTGTGTCATGAGCATCCTGGTCTGTGTCGTCTGCTTCAGGCTCTGGTCTTATTGCAGCTTCCACAATTTCTTGGTCAGTCAATTCTAGTTCTGCATCATCTGCCTCTCGCTGTTCGTTAACTTCACTTTTTTCTATTTCTTCACACCCTGGAATTCCTGTAGCCATCTCTACCAAGTTTTTGTAATTTTTCTCTTCTTCTTCATACCCAAGTCCATCATACAATTTGTTCCATGCCTCTTTTAAAGTGCAATCTGTAATCTTCTCCCAACTCTGTGTGCATCAGTAAATTACATGTTTCATGTTGATTGATTTCAGTGAGTCTGATATGTTTTCATTGTGATTCTCTTCCAAAATGAATCTGATAATGGTGTTTGAAGGATTACAGCACACCCTGATCCATAGGTTGAATTAAACTTGTGACATTTTCTGGTAAAAATGTTGCATCAATATCGCCACTTGGATGTGTAGGTGCATTGTCTATGATCAGAATAGCTTTCCTGGGAAGTTTCGTTGATGCAAGAAGTTTTTCTAAACTCGGAACAAAGTTGTTATAAAACCACTCTTTAAAAAGATCTGAGGATATCCAAGCACTTTCTTGAGCATGGTACGTGAATGGAAGTGCATTAGGGGAAATATTCTTCAGAGATTTGGGTGATATAGACTTTGTAATGTACATCAGAGGAAGTCTGTAAGATACAGATGCATTTGCAGACGCTAGAATTGTGATTCTATGTTTCCTTATTTTATGTTCAGGTGCCGACTTTTCTTGTATCTATGCTAACAACTTTTTGGGCAACATCTTATAGTTTAGCCCTGTTTCATCTGGATTATAAATATGTTTTTTCTCAATCCTTCTAAAAAAAAATCAGTCTTAAAAACATCAATAGCATAGACATCTGCAGATAATTTTTCCCCACACAGATTTAGCTTTCGTATGCCATACATGTTTTAAACCTGTCTAGCCAGCCCAAACATGCAGTGAAATTAGTTTCCCCCATCATCTCAACTAGTAATTTGGCCTTTTCTTGTAAAATAGGGGCCTGACAACGGCATTCCTTTTTCTTGTTGCTGTGTAAACCAGAGAATAAGAGCTTCATTGACCTTTTCATAATCTGCTAATTTCATTGTTTGTGGTTCAGCACTTTAGTAGAATAGTATTCCAGAAGTTTTGATTTCGATTTTACCCAACTGACACCATTGATATCCCAACGCCATAATTAGCAGCTGTTTTGCAACAACACACCATTCTCCACTTGTCTTATTGCTTCAGGTTTGTGTTGAATTATCACCACAACACGTTTTTGCTTAGTCAACATGTCGAAATTAAAACTAACTCATATTAAAAAAGACTACAGTTAACTTCATTACAGAATTATAAAACACACTACAAGCACCACACTATGACAAGTGTTTGCACTTTACTTACTGAATGTCAACTTATGACACAACTGTATATGGTCAGAGGGGGGGGGGTAGGGTGACTCTCTTGTTGTTTACAAGTGTTGTTTACATGAAATGTCTGGATGGGGTCATTGACATACGACCAGCACTCTGGTCTTTGTCGTTATGTGTATCAATCTTCCAGCATTTTCATTTGTTGTAATTTTTCTTCTGACATCGTTTCGGTTAATCAAGGTTTCGGATAAGCTGAGTTCAGTTAAACGGGGTTTTGATGTATACATTATAAAAGCAGAAGTCGATTAAAAATAATTCACATAAGTATAAGTTATTTTTTCACAGTATACTGAAATTTTAAGTGATATGTACAGTATTTGAAACATTGGACAGTGCACTGAATTATAAAGAAAAAATGTATAACTGCTTATTATTTTTTATTTAGTAATTTCTTCGTATCGTCTGAATTAGAAATTTAAAATGTAATGTTAAACATTTACTAACAATGTTGTTATATACATAAAATTGAAAGCCGAAGGGAATCATATGTTACTGAGAATAAATTTTGTTTTCTCCTTTATTTTTAGATGCACCATAAGAAATCTAGTCATAATGAAGATATACCACACATAGTATTTGATTACCACCAAGAGTGTAGAGGAGGAAATACTAAAAACCTGAGTAAATTGAAGGCCAAAGTTGATATATACTTGAAATCATATTCCCTATTCTACGCCAAAGGAGAGGACGTACAAAGGTATGGAAGACTTTTAATGGACATGTGTATGTGTGTGTATAAAGGAGTGTAAGATAATTGAACAGTGTTTTTTAATAACTGAAGAATTATAAATTATTAATTTAATTAGACTTGGCATAAAGTACATTTGGTTTAATTTAAGTAAATTGTTTATTTAGTTATTGTATGAAATACTATTTATCTTTTACTGTCAGGTGGTTAAGTACAGAAAACAAAACTTTGACAGTTGTTGTTTAGACAAATATGAATTATAAAATATTTTTCTTTATATAAATTCAAGTTTCCAAACAAATATTACAACTCTGCAAAAAAAAATATATATATATACGTTATTGTTTTTCATAAAACATGTACATGCAGTTTATACAGTAATTAACCATGAATACAATCCAAAAACAAATACAATACTTACATATACAATTATAAATGGAAACAAATACAAAAGCAGTTCCCAAATACAAATTGTTGTGTCTACATTTTTTTGAGAGAAAAAGAAAGCTTATTCATTATTTCGTTTTGCTCATATTGAGAACTTACAGATTATAAGAAAATAATATTCAATAAACATACACAAAATCCCTTACCTGCATCGGGTCTCGGAGTCTTCACTGAACTCGACCTATAAGTGATTTAGGGTTAAGTGTTATTAATAAACTCAACTCACATTGTATTTGTTAATAAACCCAAATTTTTTATTTAACTTTCTTTATACGCTTTTGAATTTACTTGCATTCCTTTTTTTTTCTTTTCTCAAAACTATTTTTTGTCTTTCTTTTTCATTACATATTAACACTACAAAACAAACATTGAAATTAACTTATCCTATTCTAATATAAAGATTTCTTTAAAAGCAACCCAGCAATTGCACATTCATGCTCTCACGCATTCTCCACTTTATTCATTATAAAAAATGTAATCTTTTTATTTTATTTTGTTTGGTTTAAATTTGGATTGTCGGTTTACTTTACTGATATTGTCTCCGCCATGTGGTTAAGCTAGTCCATGCATTGTTTCTTTGGTCGTTCCAATTTTGTTCACACTGTCCCGATTTCGTACACAACTAAGTAAATTTTAGTCACTGATTGCTGTCTAACGTCTCACTGTTGATTCTTAAATGTGTTTTACATTTTTGACGTATTTTAATCACATAATTTACTGGTCGGCTGACCCTAATTTGCTCGAGCAATGTTTTTATACGACCGTGCGGTCTGAAGCTGATAGTCGACTGCCTTTGTGTTGAACCACTGTTTTTTTATATTGTTTATTTACACTTTTACTCCTTCGCCGGTCCATCTACATTGCTAAATGTAATTCAGTCAGACCGCACGATAGCGCAACCGCTCGCGTTAGGTGTTATTAGCTGACTGCCTTTGTTCTCTGCGCACACAGCGCTAAGGAATTTATTCGAACGTGACAAAATGTCTGAGAACGTTGGCCGAGGTGCGCACTCGTGTGGGGGAACTCGCACCCCTGTTGAAAGTCTGCATTCCAGTGCCAAGTCACACCAGTCTCGAAGATATAGTTGGTTCACAACATTTATTTGGTTGAATAAAATTGAAAAGATTTAATTTACAAATCCCCATCGGTTTGTACCGTTACAATACCCCCCAAATGAGAGGTTTTCTACCGAAACAGAAAAACTCTCATTGCTAAACCCTAAGAGGATCAGTGAGGATATGGTGCCAACAACCCCCCTTTACTTTCTTAATGCATCATGGGTAATCTACCCCCCTAGCTCAGCGACTATGGCTGTACATGCACAATATTACTGGACTTCTCTGTTCGAGATCCCAACACCGTAAAATCGGACAGGCATTCACCACAGTACCACCGTACCTTATAACATTCCCAATAAAATTCCAAAACTGGCCTTATACCATACCAGATCCTCAATCGATATGTCTCCCCTTACATCCATACTGGGTTGCCTTTAGCAAGTACTGGGTGCGTACACTTATACATCACTACATTAACCACACTATCTCCACATTAATTCTTGATCTAAAATTCACATAAATATTTTATGTTTGCTTCTTAAACAAAATTCAATTCCATTTCTCAACTTTTAATTGTTCGCTTTACGTATTATTTCCAATCAAATTACAGTATTTAAATTTTACTCAACTAGTGAAATAAATCTTACCAAAGTTACTATTTTAATTTAACTGACTTCATTACCTTTTAATTACTCATTTCAATTTCAAACTTCAAAATACTTTAACTTGAATTTAAATCTCCTTAACTACCTGTTATCATCTATTCAAATACAATTACACATGGTTATAACAGATAACATACACATCATTTATCAGCTGATACCTTCTCTACCTATAGTGAACATTAAAATTTAAAATAAAATTCTTTACTGCAAAGAACAAATTAAAAAAAAAAAAAAATTAATTTCCAAAAAAGCTATTTTGCCAATTAATAAAAAGAATTATTCAATCATATAATTAAATTGATTAACAAAAGAATCTATGAATTGATCATAAGAAACATACATCTCTAACACCAGGCATCAGCTGATACCTTATGGTCAGGTGAATGACCTTACCCTAGACACAGGACACAAAATTATACAATGTAAAATACATAACACATGTTTATAATTCCTACACTCTAACATAGTACAACGTAATAAAACATATAGACCCCTTCCTTCCTAGAATTAATCTTTTCAACCAGTAGAGTCATTTATAAAATTATCGTACAGAGCAAAACACATTTAAATCAACTACCTATGAACAAATTATCCACTTGAAAACGTTAATCATCTTCAATTGTCATATATTTCTTAACTCAAAATTCAATCATTTGGTTATCTCATTAGCTCGTTAACATACTTCAGTTTAAGACTTTAATGCATTACTACCCTTAGTAACCTCCTTCCACACACACTATGGCTCCCCCTGGACTGTAGCGCTCTGTTGCTTCCACAAGGACTGAAGTTAGGGAGGAATTTTGTCATCTCCTGTCCTTGCTTCGGCCTTACATTTTAAATTCCAGATATAATAATATCTGATTTTATAATTACAACCTTAAGACGGGTCTATCACCTTTTTTACTGTTCCTACGCGAACAAGGTGATAGCCGCTGTTCCATAGTTCCGGGGATTTCCCCTAAGTCACCCCCCCGTTAATTTCAAATTTACACCAATTTTCAAGGCAACCAACCATGGTCAGTTTTACAATTTCTGCCCACAGCTGGCTGTCGTCCAAAACCACGATTAGTGCTGGTGAAACAGTAATCGCCTGAAAAGGCGAGGAAATCATCTTTCATTAGCATGTTTTTATGTCATCATTTCTATACACTGTACTATAGCAATTAGCATATAACATAATATTATATAAGGTTGTACAGTGTATTTTACGCTATATTTAGGCCTCTGATGATGGTAACATGCTTTGATGTTACTCATCAACACTTACTGCTATCTACAGTGACACATGCCGCCACTGTGAAGTCTAACGAGTTAATTAATAATTGGAATATTTAAATTTTGTATTACTTACCTTTAAAGATTCGTTCACATTACCAAGGTGTCGTCTGATGTACTTTGGCAGAGAATAATAGGTGAATGCAAATGACCAACGCACATTGATGTGGTTAATTAACACTTTTTATTTTATCTGACCAACTCCCTTCTCATCAATTTCTTTTATACTACATCGATAATAGTTACTGGAATATTAATTCAATTTTGATTTATTAGTTACTCATTCGATAAACTTGGCTTCTCAGTTATTTAACCTTTCTCTTGGAAAACATTGATACTTTTTTTTTATACATGAAATAAAAATGGCTGTAATACTTATAACTAAACAATTACATTTTAACCATGGTAATAAAATTAATAAAGCGACCCAGATTGCTCACTCTCTCTCTCTCTCTCATACAATTTAGATAATCTCCCCAAAGTATAGCGCTCTTTATTTTTGATATGTTTTATGATTGATTTTTACGTGAAGCATAGTTACTCATTTGGCGGCTCCTCCAACCACGCGTAGTACTTCGCTGATCTAATTCGTTCATCTTTTTTGTCACTCCGCACGTTTGGTTATTAAATTTGATGTCGTATTTTCCTGTCATTTTGCCTCACTTCACGTTACACTTCCAATCAGACTTTTTTCACATTTTCTTTAAATTTTGAAACGGTTTTCGACTCGCGGAATATTGATACACACCTGGCCAGGCGGATACTGTATTGAGGACTGGGCACAGCGTCTCTACGTTCACTGCCAACTGGATTACGTCTTTTTAGGTGGAAAACAATGCCTTGTAGTTCTTCGTCGCTTGTTGTGTTCCATTTAACTCATGCAGTTGATTGTGTGTTGGTTGTAGATGATATTTGTTCAGCACTGGCTGACGTCACAAAAAGGGTTTGGCCTAGACACACATCCGTCAACAAGGACTATGTGCTCGTACAGTTTTTTCGTCTCTCGCCATTTTTTAGTTTTCCAATTCAGCGTCGGTCCGCGCACCTGCTTGTCGGGTGCGCTCGGACGTAATGCCACACACTCGCAAAGTTCTACGAAATTACGCTTAGTGCATTCTTTCATACTGATTTCACAACTGATATTGCGTATTGTGCCTTTGTTAGAACACTGTTTCAATTCAACACGTGGCCTGGTTACTGATGGAAATTAAGTTTATGAATAATTTTTTATCAACCCCACAAATTTAATAAAATAAAAATCCCCTGTATTTGTCACGTTACAACTGCAATAGCCTAACTTATAGCTAAACTTATGTCCTTCTGCATTTACTAACACCACATTCCACAATTTATTTTCTCATCTAATGACACCAAACAACCCCCCAAAATCACCCCTTAATCTTGCACAATAACATAATATAACATAATAAATATTAACCTTGAACATTAACATTGCTACATTAAACTAAACAATTCACCTTTAAATAATTTGTATAGAAAATTATAAACATTACAACTTGAACATTCTATTACCTCTTATAATAATAAATATTTATTGCCAATTTTCCTTTACATATAATAAAAATTATACAATAAAGGACCTATAGGGGGCATAAATGCCCGTACATAGGTTGGTCCTTAGAATTAATATTTATATACTTAATACTAATTGTGAGTTTTACCTCACCGATCATAGTAATATATTAAAAATAAAATATTTTTCAATTTCAACAAAATTTTAGTTTGTACTATAATACAATTCAATAAATAAATGAAAAAAAGAGAAAAAAGGTCCATATCATAATAGACTGTTTTTTTGATTATTCAATAAAATGTTCCTAATTTTTTCTTTGATTTTTTTTAAGCACTTTTATATTTACACTTAGATTTTTCAGTTCATTAGGTAATTCATTAAAATATTTTATGGCATAATACACATAGCTTCTTTGCCCAATACTTAATAGGTGTCGCGGCAATATAATACTTTTACAAAGGTTTTGTAAAATATATAAAAACACTTGGTAAGTTTCACAAATTTTTTAATTAACTCTGACAGCTGTTTCGACTAACTTAAGCCATTGTCAAAGAGCGAGTGAATGAAATTACTGAACACAGGATGTTAGAGTAGTGTAGGTGGTAAACATCTGTTTAGGGCGTATCTGGAACATCTGTGTTGTGATGGCGAGGGGTGGGGAGTGTGTGCATTAGACAAGGGAAGGTCTGGTGTCTTTAAAAACTAAATACAATCATGAATGCAAAATATAAAATTAACTGAACTAAATATAAACTGAATGCAAAATTTAAAATAATGATGAACATTCAAAATAATATAAAATAAACTAAACTAAACTAAATAACAGATTTTAATAAAGCGGATACACAAAATTCAGTCTGTTCATTGGTTAAATTTTTATTTTTTATTGCTTTTTTAATTTCTAAAATTTCTAACAAATCCATTTTTCTACCTTTTTGTATGTTATGGAGTAGTGTTATGTTTTTTGTGTCTATAAAGTGATTGTGTTGTAAGCAATGATCTGCAAAACCTGTATTAGATGTATTGGTTAAAATCGCCTTCTTATGTTCAGAAATGCGATGTTTCAGAGCACGGCCACATTGTCCGATATAAATAGCATCGCATTCTGCACAGTGTATTTCATAAACTCCATTTTTCTCCAGTGTATTAGATTTTTCTTTATTATTGACTAGTAGTGAAAAAAGATTACGTTTGTTTACTGATACCATGTTAAGACCATGGTTTTTTAACCTATTATTAATCTTATCTGTTATACACGGAATGTAATTTGTTAAGTGAAATTGTTTGTTACCCTGATCTGGCTCTATGGAATAAAATTCTTTTAAAGTAATTTTCTTCTGTTTTTTTAAAATTAAAGAATTAATTATTCTTTCATCATAACCGTTATTTTGTGCTATGGCTTTTATAATATCTACCTCTTTATTGAAATTTTCTTTGGATAAAGGAACTATAAGGAGACGATTAACCATTGCATGAAAACTGCTTAATTTTATGTGCCATGATGTTAGTGATTGTTTATGTATAACGGTATCTGTAAAAGTAGGTTTTCTATATATCTGAAAACTAAGATTATTTTGTGATCTAGTAATGGTAAGATCCAAAAAATTTAAACTTTTCATATTTTCTGTTTCAAGTGTAAATTGCACGCTACTATAAAAGGAATTAATATAATCTAAGAACATATGGAGCTGTCTATCTGTTCCCGTCCAGATACAAAATATATCATCAACATACCTTGCCCAATGAAAAACATATTTTATGTTGGGGTTATCAGATGTAAAAATGTTTTCTTCCAAAAATGTCATAAAGATTTCACTTAATAAAGGTGATAAAGGAGAGCCCATAGGTAAGCCATTAAATTGTTTATAGATTTTATTATTAAACTGAAAATAATTTTGTCCTATGCAAATATCTAAGGCCGAGAATAATTCTTTTTTCTGATCACTATTTAAGGTTAAAGTATTTTGTATATGTGAGGAACAGATAGACAACAGAACATCTACAGGTATAGACGGAAATAAATTCTTAACATCAAATGAAACTAATTTTGCATTCAGTGGTAAATGTACATTTTTTATATTATTAACTAATTGTAAAGTGTTTTTAATAGCATACTTTGGGTTAAAGTTAATATATTTTGGCAATAATTCATTAAGTTTTTTACAGACTTTATATGCAGGTGCAGTTACATATGAAACAACTGGGCGCATGGGACAATTAGGTTTATGTATTTTTGGTAAACTATACAAAACAGGAGCTTTTGGGTTCATCATAGTTAGCATGAAACTTTTTGTGTCTGAAAATATATTAGGGCAATTTTTAATAAGTGATTTTATTTGTTTTTGAAACTTATTAGTGGGATCATTTAATATCTTGAAATTGTCATTCATGAAGAAAATGCCCCAAACGGTTAAAAATAAAAACACCCAAAAATGACCCGCTACAAGTTCTGTCTTTTCAATATATTCGCTCCTATTTATTATTGTAATTGTATTGCCTTTATCAGCTTTGCAAACCACTAAACTATTTGAATTAATTTTTTCTTTTAAACTGTTAACTATGTACTTATCTGAATCTTTTAGACTGTACTTATCTGAATCTTTTAGACTGTACTTATTCTTATTACTTTTTGATATAATGTTTGCACAGGAAACTAATTCATTATTTCTTATTTCTGGGTTATCTACATTACTAAGTGCTATTTCTGTATTTACACATAACATTTCCATGTCTCTTTTGTACCGTATGTTTGGACAATATTTCAAACCTTTATTTAACAAGTTTAGTTCTTTCTGAGTAAAGTTTATATTTGAGAAATTTTCCACTCTGTTATAAAATTTATTTACTGGTGATGACATAGTAGTTACTCTCTTACTACTTAGCTTAGTTGTGATAAGTTTTAGTAATTTTGTTTTTTGTACTAAATATTGTTTATGAGCATGATAACTTACTTGTTCTCTGATCATATTATCAATAAGCTCAAATTCCACTGCACTGTATCTATAAGTTAATTCACAATGTATTAGTTTTTGGTGTAAAGACAAATTATTTCTTCTAGAGTACCATTTCTTGAGTTCCAAATGTAGCCAGTTCTTGTATGCCTGTTGAACAGCAGTTTTTGCTTCAGACGATTGATGGCGGCAACTAATCTTCATGTACGTTGGAAATACACTATTCTTTAGGCACTGTTTATTAAACCACAAATGGTTGTTGCACTTCCGGAATTTTAAAAGACATCTTCTGTAGAAAGTAACGAGCATTGCTTTACTTGCACTTTTCACGATATTAATTGATGACTCGTTGGGCACTTGGTGAAACATATTAATACAAAGGTTTTGTAAAATATATAAAAACACTTGGTAAGTTTCACAAATTTTTTAATTAACTCTGACAGCTGTTTCGACTAACTTAAGCCATTGTCAAAGAGCGAGTGAATGAAATTACTGAACACAGGATGTTAGAGTAGTGTAGGTGGTAAACATTTGTGGTTTGTGGAAGTGCAACAACCATTTGTGGTTTAATAAACAGTGCCTAAAGAATAGTGTATTTCCAACGTACATGAAGATTAGTTGCCGCCATCAATCGTCTGAAGCAAAAACTGCTGTTCAACAGGCATACAAGAACTGGCTACATTTGGAACTCAAGAAATGGTACTCTAGAAGAAATAATTTGTCTTTACACCAAAAACTAATACATTGTGAATTAACTTATAGATACAGTGCAGTGGAATTTGAGCTTATTGATAATATGATCAGAGAACAAGTAAGTTATCATGCTCATAAACAATATTTAGTACAAAAAACAAAATTACTAAAACTTATCACAACTAAGCTAAGTAGTAAGAGAGTAACTACTATGTCATCACCAGTAAATAAATTTTATAACAGAGTGGAAAATTTCTCAAATATAAACTTTACTCAGAAAGAACTAAACTTGTTAAATAAAGGTTTGAAATATTGTCCAAACATACGGTACAAAAGAGACATGGAAATGTTATGTGTAAATACAGAAATAGCACTTAGTAATGTAGATAACCCAGAAATAAGAAATAATGAATTAGTTTCCTGTGCAAACATTATATCAAAAAGTAATAAGAATAAGTACAGTCTAAAAGATTCAGATAAGTACATAGTTAACAGTTTAAAACAAAAAATTAATTCAAATAGTTTAGTGGTTTGCAAAGCTGATAAAGGCAATACAATTACAATAATAAATAGGAGCGAATATATTGAAAAGACAGAACTTCTCTTCAGGAATGACAATTTCAAGATATTAAATGATCCCACTAATAAGTTTCAAAAACAAATAAAATCACTTATTAAAAATTGCCCTAATATATTTTCAGACACAAAAAGTTTCATGCTAACTATGATGAACCCAAAAGCTCCTGTTTTGTATAGTTTACCAAAAATACATAAACCTAATTGTCCCATGCGCCCAGTTGTTTCATATGTAACTGCACCTGCATATAAAGTCTGTAAAAAACTTAATGAATTATTGCCAAAATATATTAACTTTAACCCAAAGTATGCTATTAAAAACACTTTACAATTAGTTAATAATATAAAAAATGTACATTTACCACTGAATGCAAAATTAGTTTCATTTGATGTTAAGAATTTATTTCCGTCTATACCTGTAGATGTTCTGTTGTCTATCTGTTCCTCACATATACAAAATACTTTAACCTTAAATAGTGATCAGAAAAAAGAATTATTCTCGGCCTTAGATATTTGCATAGGACAAAATTATTTTCAGTTTAATAATAAAATCTATAAACAATTTAATGGCTTACCTATGGGCTCTCCTTTATCACCTTTATTAAGTGAAATCTTTATGACATTTTTGGAAGAAAACATTTTTACATCTGATAACCCCAACATAAAATATGTTTTTCATTGGGCAAGGTATGTTGATGATATATTTTGTATCTGGACGGGAACAGATAGACAGCTCCATATGTTCTTAGATTATATTAATTCCTTTTATAGTAGCGTGCAATTTACACTTGAAACAGAAAATATGAAAAGTTTAAATTTTTTGGATCTTACCATTACTAGATCACAAAATAATCTTAGTTTTCAGATATATAGAAAACCTACTTTTACAGATACCGTTATACATAAACAATCACTAACATCATGGCACATAAAATTAAGCAGTTTTCATGCAATGGTTAATCGTCTCCTTATAGTTCCTTTATCCAAAGAAAATTTCAATAAAGAGGTAGATATTATAAAAGCCATAGCACAAAATAACGGTTATGATGAAAGAATAATTAATTCTTTAATTTTAAAAAAACAGAAGAAAATTACTTTAAAAGAATTTTATTCCATAGAGCCAGATCAGGGTAACAAACAATTTCACTTAACAAATTACATTCCGTGTATAACAGATAAGATTAATAATAGGTTAAAAAACCATGGTCTTAACATGGTATCAGTAAACAAACGTAATCTTTTTTCACTACTAGTCAATAATAAAGAAAAATCTAATACACTGGAGAAAAATGGAGTTTATGAAATACACTGTGCAGAATGCGATGCTATTTATATCGGACAATGTGGCCGTGCTCTGAAACATCGCATTTCTGAACATAAGAAGGCGATTTTAACCAATACATCTAATACAGGTTTTGCAGATCATTGCTTACAACACAATCACTTTATAGACACAAAAAACATAACACTACTCCACAACATACAAAAAGGTAGAAAAATGGATTTGTTAGAAATTTTAGAAATTAAAAAAGCAATAAAAAATAACAAAAATTTAACCAATGAACAGACTGAATTTTGTGTATCCCCTTTATTAAAATCTGTTATTTAGTTTAGTTTATTTTATATTATTTTGAATGTTCATCATTATTTTAAATTTTGCATTCAGTTTATATTTAGTTCAGTTAATTTTATATTTTGCATTCATGATTGTATTTAGTTTTTAAAGACACCAGACCTTCCCTTGTCTCATGCACACACTCCCCACCCCTCGCCATCACAACACAGATGTTCCAGATACGCCCTAAACAGATGTTTACCACCTACACTACTCTAACATCCTGTGTTCAGTAATTTCATTCACTCGCTCTTTGACAATGGCTTAAGTTAGTTGAAACAGCTGTCAGAGTTAATTAAAAAATTTGTGAAACTTACCAAGTGTTTTTATATATTTTACAAAACCTTTGTATTAATATGTTTCACCAAGTGCCCAACGAGTCATCAATTAATATCGTGAAAAATAATACTTTTATACCGTGTGTTGATTTGATTTTGTAAAAACTCACTTTTTAGATCATTGTATTGATAAACTATAGAATTCACTACAAACACCTGTTTAATATTTAATGGTTTATCCGAATCTTGTTCATTGACTCCTATAATTTTAAGAATACACTTTTGCAGCCGATCCAATGCCTCTAGAGATGATTTATATAGACCCCCCCCAGCCAATGATAGCATACCCTGCCACACTATGGAATAATCCATACTATATTTGTAGTAGTTGCTTTTTTGATAAAATTTGTTTAAGTCTGAAAAAAACGTAGACTAAGTATTTGTTTTGTTTTACAATGTTAGCCACATGTACATCCCACTTCATGTTAAAGTCATATGTTATTCCTAGATATTTACTAGTTTTAACTCTTTTTCAATTTTTGACCATTTATCTTAATTTCAAAGTCATGCGGAACAGAGTCTCTATAATTTCCAAAGGTGATAAAAACAGACTTGCTTATGTTGAGTACTAGATTATTGTGATAGAGCCAAGAGTATATAATATCTAATTTAGTTGACATATCTGTTGCAAGTTCAGGCCATGTCTTTGCTTTCATTGGTACTGCTGTATCATCAGCATATGCTATTAATACATCTTGTAGCACTAGTAAGTCATTGATATTATAAAATAAACAATAAAGGTCCTAATATAGAGCCCTGGGGCACTCCAACATTTGTTTTAATAGGCTGACTTCTAGTCCCATTCACCTTTAAAACTTGTGTCCTGTCATGTAAATAACTGGCTATCAGGGATAAGCTTACACCTCTTATTCCCATATTCTGTAATTTGGATGTAAGTATGCCATGATCGACAGTGTCAAAAGCTTTGGAGTAGTCCAAAAAAGTTACAACAGTTGGTATGCTAATACTTAGATTTTCGTAAATAAATTTGCTAAGTAGGGCTATAGCATCATCTGTACCTTTCTTCTTGAGAAAGCCAAATTGTTTAGCACGTAACAGGTTATGTTTCTTTACAAATTTAAATAATCTGGTAAAAATAATTTTTTCAAAAATCTTAGCTAAATTTGATATCAGTGCGATCGGTCGATAATTGTTAACCAAACTTTTTACACCTTCCTTATATATAGGACAAATTACAGCTTTCTTAAATTGATATGGACATGTACCTTGTATCATAGCAGTATTAATAATGTGAGTCAAAGCAGGAGTTATGAATGGAGCAGCTAGCTTAACTGTATAGGCATGAATGTCATCACACCCACCAGATTTATTTTTGAGTTCACGAATAGTTTGGTAAACTTCTGACACATTTGTTGGTGTTAGAAACATAGTATGCTGATTAATTGATATATCTGGTATTTCATGCTGCAGAACAGGAGGAGTCGCACTTTCATTCAGCCTAGATACTATTGTGCTGAAAAATTCATTAAAATAATTAGCCTTTGTCCAATCATTGCTGTTTAGTTTATTATTAATCAAAATATCATTTATTTGTCTATTTTTTGAATTACGATCCAATTTAAGATGGACATATCCACATTTTTTTAGAATCAGCGTTTTGTAGTTGTTTTTCTTCATGCCTATTTTTAGCAGTCCTAAGTAATGATTTAAGTCGTTTTTCATAATTTAAGTACAGCTCTTTTTTTAGCAAGTCATCTTGACTATTCTTCCAGGCTTTATATAATTTGTTTTTGTTATTAACTGAATTAATGAGATCAGGGGTAATCCAGGTCTTTCTTGGTTTTTGAATTTTTGGCTTAGTTTTGTGTGAAAGTTCATTGATAGTTTGAATCTTGTTTATTATATCTTCTTTTTATATCAACCTTTAATTAGTTATCATTTACTACCATTAGATTCCCCAAAAATTCAAATTTATTATCAACATTCATTTTACATCATATTTCATTTATTATTACATTTACACCATGAATTTCTGTTTAACATTTTCATTGTTAATTAGTTTGGGTGATTTTCCAGTCATTAATAATAATCTGATTTATTGAATGGGTATTTAAATATAACCTTACCCCACTTCTTCCTCTAACAACCCCTAACATACTTACATAGGGCGACACCCAATCTCTCAATAAAATTTCCCTCCAGTAAATTCTCTAATTCCACTTAAATCATTTTCCTCTTATTACTAAATACCTGTTACCTTCTTGGTACCTAGGATGTGTGTTCCCTTCCCGTATACTCATTCTCTTATTAGTTCCTGGCCCTTTCCAGGTAACACCGCCAAACCTCATTTAAAACTATTCACCCCCCCCCCGCCACAACGCCTGTCGTTGAGGACTCCTTACCACACCACCCTCACTACAAAATTTCACCACCATCTATTTACTCTCCAATTAAATCACTCTCACTTTCTCTACATACATGCACTCCCTCTACTGTGTCCCTACTACTACCCTGTTTCCGTATTACTTTTATTCCCAAAAATTCTTATTTTCTCTAACACCCATTAAAGTTAACTCTGACTGACTCAAATGCCTTATTGAAATAATTATTATCACCCAAACTCTATCTTTTACAACATTTTTCATTAAGTTAACCATTGAAAACTACACTAGAAAATTCACATCTACCTCAAATTAATTTCATCATTTAATTTAAAACCTTTTAAACTCATTTAAAATTTATTATTCAAACATTAAACATTTTACTCTATTTAAATTGCATTATAAACTTCATACTTACGTTACATCACTCAATTGAATAAATACATGATTCCTGTCATTAATTCCAAATATAAACAATTCATCACCACAAATATCACATACAACCATATGTACCTTCTGAAACATTTTAACAACCATATGACTCCACAACTAAACACATTGTAGTTTTACTCATTTGCTATTTATTTTAAAGTTCAAATCTTAGAAACCTCATTTAAATTCATTATCAAAATTTATCTCTACCACATTAATTAATTATCTCAAATTCTTTAATTCAATCAGTTATTTAAAACACAACATATTTTAATTACCTTATTCCAAATACAAACTCATTATTTATTTAGTCTGATAAAATATTATTATTATTATTAAATCAATTTCTACTACACACACATTGTTTACATAAAATACATTTTACAACACAAACACAATTAATTTCACTATAAATTTATTTACAATTTCTTAAGTAAATTTTAGTCACTGATTGCTGTCTAACGTCTCGCTGTTGATTCTTAAACGTGTTTTACATTTTTGACATATTTTAATCACATAATTTACGGGGTCGGCCGACCCTAATTTGCTCGAGCATTGTTTTTATACGACCGGTCTGAAGCTGTTAGTCGACTGCCTTTGTGTTGAACCGCTGTTTTTTTATATTGTTTATTTACACTTTTACTCCTTCGGCCGGTCCGTCTACATTGGTAAATGTAATTCAGTCGGACTGCGTGATAGCACAACCGCTCGCGTTAGGTGTTATTAGCCGACTGCCTTTGTTCTCTGCGCACACAGTGCTAAGGAATTTATTCGAACGTGACAAAATGTCTGAGAAGATTGGCCGAGGTGCGCGCTCATGTGGGGGAACTCGCACCCCTGTTGCAAGTCTGCATTCCAGTGCCAAGTCACACCAGTCTCGAAGATATAGTTGGTTCACAACATTTATTTGGTTGAATAAAATTGAAAAGATTTAATTTACAAATCCCCATCGGTTTGTACCGTTACAATATTGCTCACTTTAGGAGTATGTAAAACTCATATATCGTCACCAACTGAGCTGATTCTTCAATACTGATTTTATTTCTAATTCTTCTCTTACCTGCACATATCTTAAGTCGCTTATAATTGTCACTCTTTCTTCACTATGCCCATATACTTCATTACAAATGCTTGGATCTTCATCTTCATTCTTTGTGTCAGTACCTAAGGTGACAACCATATGTAAGAACTGACCTATACATGGTACTGTAGTTAAACTTGTATCTGTGATTTTTGTCTGTGGACGTTCTTCACTTTCTTGCACTGTGACGAACCAGCGATGGACATTGCCTGGACGGCAACGGGCTCTACATACCGATGGTGGACTGCAGTATGCCACGAACAGCGGGCGCAGCAGCCGAACATCACAGTGCAGGTCGGGCGGAACATACATCACAGTTAGTGTTCTCGCCACACAGCCCTTCTAAGGGTCACCAAAAAACGAAGAATTGTACGATTGGCGCCATTTGTCCTGTGACAAGTGGCACCCAACGTTATAAAGAAACTTGAAGGGACTTATTCTTTCTGTTGGCGATAAATATAAATTTACAATGCTTACTGCTTGTAATTACGGTTGGGCGCCAGAGATTATTCATTAAATAATGACTCTATCGTTCAGATGCTAATACAATTTATATATTGAATCAATTATTCTACAAACATGTACATTGAATTTAACAATACACTGATTATCAAGATTACCATTAATTATAAGACAAATATTTTTTATCAATACCATATATTAATACACATCATAATATTTCACCATTATTAAATTATTTCATTTACTAACATTTGTAAGATATTATTTTACTAAATCGATTCCAAGTATTATTATATCTTATGTTCTCATTCTACAAACTTAATTTGCTACTTTATACATTTACATATCTAACTTGGTATCCCTCCTGTCATGTCATATCACATAAAGTACATTGTTTAGTATCTGAACGAAATGTGGGGTCTTTTAGAATGAGATGAGTATGAGTTTGGTAGACATTCAACTACTATATGTTGAGATTAATTGACTTATGAATTGTGACATTATGATATAGTGTTACTTGTTAGTAAAATTCCTCCTGAATGATCGGTTTGTCCACACTATACACTGCACTTATTGACACTTGCATTTTATCACTTTGCTCTGCTTTTGGTACACACATGTTCGCGGTTAACTAGCGTCGCGCACAGATATAGATATATACTTCTTGCCTCTTACTTCCGCGAACATAAATAAGTAATACTTCTTCGCATATAGCTCGCGCACAGATATATAATGATGCACGGCTTTCGCGATAGTTTATTTAATTCTTTACTTATACTCCATTATAATGCTCTTGTTGCATGCTCAACGCTCTCGAATATTTCTAGAGTTAATATTTGTCATGCGAAGTGCTGCTGGTATAGGAATCGGAAATGTGTTTTTTTAAATGAAGAAGTGGACTGTATAAATCTGAGTTAAACTAGCCATTTATTGAAGAATTATATAATGAAGCACATGGCCCATGCAATTACGTATGGTGTACATTGCCAAGATAAATACCGATAGAAGAAAGGAAATTGTATAAAGAAGTTATGTAATTAAATTTCACATCGCCGCGGCTAGCAAATGGAAGAGAGTACTGATCGGATGAAGGCTGAGTTTTAACTAACTAACTAACTGTCGCAGCTCGCAGTAGCGAACTGTACTTTAAGCGGATGACGTAATTGCGTGGGCTGATTGCGCGCGAGTATATAAACAAATAGAAAGATTTAACATACTGCCCGCCCAAAATCGGGCGATTTTGACATAGGTTACATATGAAAAGTTGCTTGAAAACATGCAAGTATACTTTGACAAGTTACAAACCTGAAATGTGTGATAATACATAGTATAATGAATATTGGCGCATCGATAGATGGCCCATTAGATAGCATAAATACAAATACAATATAAATAAATATAAATACAATATTGATCAATACTCATCGAATAATATATAATAATAAAATACAAATGCTAGAATGTCTGATGACACATAATAATAATGACAATATACCCAAATTCAATAACAATGATACGTGGCAATGAATAACACATAGTAAGTAGCAGTACACAATAATTAATAGAAATCCAACAAATTCAGTAATAATAGCATGACAATAAGTGCATAATAAGCAATATTACATAATAATACAATGGCAATATATACAAAAAATTCATGATGATAATAGCACAGTAGAAATATACCCAAAAAATTCATGATAATAATAACACTGCACCAAACAGTACACAATAACTGACATCACACAGATGAAAAAAAACACTTAAAATGTTTACTAATGCACATATAAATAGCGTACATTAATTTGGCATAAGGGTCATTCCATATCAATTCAGGTTAATTACCTACCGTCACGCTTTTTGAAATCCGAAAACAGGATTACTCGAGTTTCGACACATTAAGTGTCATCTTCAGATCCTCGATGAATATAAGTTAAAAATACATTTGTTGATGTATGCACATCCCGTCAGATAATAAAAACAACACAAACATAACAACAAAAATACTTAAATAATTTAACACATATTAAAACCGAGACAAAACAGAACGAAAACACGATCCACGCGGCCGACGCAGACCTGCGCAGGAACACGTTATGCGATAAAATCAGTCGATACCGATTTGACCTTTGATAAATTTTATCGATCTGACACAGCTAGTATCTCGTTCGATATCGTTTACCATTCTTTTATATCAACTTTTAATTATTTAACATTTAACTATTTAACATTTGTTACAATGAGATTCTATAAAAATTTCAAGTTTATTATTAACCTTTCTGTTACATCACCTTTCTACTATGAATTTTCTTTTTCTAACCTTTTCATCAATACTTATCTAGTTTGGGTGACTTTCTATTATTCACTATCATCTATATCTTATTTTGGCATTTATCTATCTAACCTTACTCACCCTTCTTTCCTACTAACAACCATTTCTAACAGATTTATATAATATGACACCAATCTCTCAATAACAACCCCCCTTCAACACTAATTCTATTTATACCGTTCACTTCTTTAAGTGAAATTTCTATTACCTCTTTGTACTAGGATGTGTGTACTCGAACTCTACCAACTCATTCCCTTATCGGTTCCTGACCCTTTCAGGTAACCCGTAACCCTCTTTAAATCTATTCCTCCCGCCATAATGCCTGTCGCTGCTGACTCCCTACACCACTACCGTTACTACAAAATGTCACCATCAACTATTTACTCTTTAATCACATTATTCATCTTCTCTACATATAATCACTAACTACTGTGTCCCTAAATATCTAACACCCTCTTTGTGTATTATCTGTATCTCAACTTCTTATTCTCTCTAACTCCCAATAAAGTTAATTCTGACTAATTCATATGCCTTATTTATCATTATCACCCAAACCTCTTTACAACATTTCACTTTAATATAACACTAGAAAATTCATCACTTACCTTACAATAATAATACAACTCAATATCTGAACATATTTATGTTTACTCATTTACTAATCATTAGAATCTAAATCTCATAATTATTTAAATTAATTATTCTTCAATTATTTAAAATTCTACAGTTACTTTCCTCTGAGAACAAAATAAACATTATAAGTATTATTAAAGCCATTTCTGTTACCTACATGGTTTACATAAAAATACATATAATACACAACATCAAAAGTACATCAATACCTGGACATCAACAAAAAAAAATATACAATCCAAATTATCATTTAATCATTGACCATAAATCAGTTCATAAAACAGTCCATCTTGAAACCACACTATCACATAATTAAATGTTCATAACACAATAAAATATTTACCCACCATCATCAAATAATAATCTTATCTTACGTACACACAACTCATTTTTAATTGAGTACATTATATCATCTTTTGTAATATAATAACTATTTAAATCTGTTTTATCCATTATACCATAGTAATACTCTGCAGGATTACTCCACATTACTATATCATAAAACTTGTCAACATTCGGTATGGTCCTGTCACCTTCAGTATGATTAGTCACAATCAGGTAAGTTACAAAGTCATTATTTTCATCATCATCTCCTACTACCTCAGTTTCACTATAAGGCAAGTACTCGTTATTATTATTACTTCTCTCTCTCCACCTAACCTCTCTACAAACTCTTCACAAGTTCTGTTTACTTTAAAAATCTCTATCTCCCTCTTTCTCTCACAATACCTCTCACTTTCAGAACATCTCTCACCATAACACCAAGCTACATTCTCTCCCTCCTTCCATGCATAGGGCACTACTACTTCATAAAAACACCTCCTGGCTTCACCAGGTACATCAACATAAAAAACTAGGGGATCATTTGGAGACCACATGTCTCCCACATAAATTCTAGAGGAACCTTCGTCCTCAAACAACATTTGTGGAGTCTTTACTCCACTTATACCACAGGGAAAATTTGCCCTCTGCCCACCATACTCACTTAAACTCTCCTTACACCCTCTTTCAATCTCATCAACAACTATCTTCTCACCATTAACCTCTACTCTCATTAAAATCTCATTATCACTACCAATATCCACACTATTATCCTCAAATACCATATTTTTATTTATTTTATCATAATTCTCACCACTACTTACCTTGTCTTTATTTATGTTTAATTTGTCTATTTCTCTACTCTTAGAATTGTCATCTACTTTATTCCTTTTCATGTGTAGCTCATCAAAACGTTTAGCAAAATTGAAATTTTGTCTTTTGATTTCATTAATATCGCTTTTTAAATCACTCTTCTGCTCTTTCAGTTCGTCAAACTTTACGTTCTGTTCATCAAACTTCATAGCGAGTTTATTAAATTTCTCATTTAAAAACATTTGCATTATTTTGATCATATCCTTGTCGTCAGTCTTTTTATTCGTGATTGGCGTTGAGTGCACACCTTCACTCATAATTAGCGATTCTGTTATGCTATTTTGGGTGTCAGTAATGCTGATGTTTTCATTATGGTTTGCCATATTGAGAAGAGAAAAAAAAACTTGTTTAACTATCTTTTGGGAATATAACAGCTCTATATCTATCTAATGCAACAACACATAACCTACAATCATTGCTATAACCTATTATGTGTTATGCTGTATTATTTCGGTGCCCCCTCTGTCTCTGCACTCTGGTTCATTTATATAAAATAATTTCTTATATAAAGTCCCAGTTCAGGGCAGCATTTGTTAATCTACACTCATTTTTTTTTATTTTATGTTATTATTTATTTTAATAATTGTAAATAACGTGGTACTCACCATACATCCGGTGTGAACACGTGGTTCTACCACCTGCATTATTTTTATCGCTAGGGTCCAGGGCTTTGTTAAACGAAAGGTAGAGACAGTCGGGTTTTTGAAATAATAATTTAAACAGCATTGGGTTAAACAACTTGTGGTTTATTTAGATTTGCGATTATTAATTTTCATGAAACAAAAATGGAGTCACCTCCCAACTAAAACAGTTAACAAAATGGCGGCTTTATGACTTCCGCCTCTCTACCATATATTAATCTCATTATACTATTAGCTTTTCTCTTGGCTTTATTTTTTCCACAAGAGTATTTTCTAAAACTGCAGTATTCAATTTAAATTTGCTTATCTCATTTTACTTATTTAGAAACATAAACCAACGCCTCATGATATTGCTTTTAAATGCCGGCATTCATCCACTTTCACTCTCTCAATCTTACGTCTCATACATTGATTGTTGTTACATATTTGATTAATAAAATTTTGAGCTCATATCAATGGTTAGAATTTTGAATTTTAAGACTTCCCTGAAATGTTGTGGTGGTGGCTTCGCCTCAGACGTTTTCCATGATTGATGGCAGATGTTCGGCCGAACTTTGCAGTCTGTCTGTTTCTGGTTTCACTGAATTTAATTTACTTCATTTTAAACTGTTCACTGAATTTAGTTACATTTTGTGATTACATTTTTACAAGTTTAGATCACTTCTGCTGGCGATAATTTGCCAGCCCACAATTGAACGTGTGTACGCTCTGAGTTGATGATAGAGACTGAGAGCGGGTCATACGGAAAATCTGCGTATGTAGTAGTGTCATGTCGTCACCGTCTTGTGTTTCATACGTCTGACGCCTTTGTTTTGCATCATACTTATGACGTTTTTGCTTGTTTTACTACGTCTCACCATTGTTTTTCCAATTGATTTCATATAATGTATGCGACGGAACGCACGTAGGCCATGACCTTGGATTCGATTTGCACTGACAAAACTGCGTTGTGTTGTTAGTTATTGGTAGAGTTGTTCTAACCATGTTTTATATGTGAAAATACAATAAAAATACAATAAGATGTTTCCTTGTACCATAATTCCTTAAGACGGACGTTTGTACCGTCACATATTGTCTTCTAAAATGAGGACGAGTTGTCCTGGAGACAAATTTTTTGAGTGTTTTCTCCATTTATTTCGTTGTTGCAACTGATGCAGATAATTTCTTGACCAGCTCTTCCATATAGAGTGGGTGAATCTCTGCAGAAGCTGCCATCTCCCCAAGCGACCCATTTTTACATCCGAATAGTCAGGGTTCCGGGAGCGCAGTAAGTGGAGAACCAACTAAGAAATGTGCTGGAGTCAAGGGCTTTGGGATCCCCGGAATCATTTGAAATGGCGAACAAGGGACGTGAATTCAGACACGACTCTGAGTCAAAACAGTGTAATGCTCTTCAAAGTTGAGAAGCGTACTGCCGATAACGCGCCGTAAATGAAATTTAACGCTTTTGACTCTGCTCTCCCATAGACCACCGAAATGAGGTGCTGATGGAGGTATGAAAGACCACTTGACTCCCTGTGAACTGGCGAAGTCCTGAGTGGATTGTTGAAATTCGTCTTGTTGAAAAAGTTTGTACAAATCGTGTAATATAGTGCCAGCACGACGGAAATTTGTACCGTCATCAGAGAATATTTGTGCAGGGATGCCCCTGCGAGCTATGAAGCGTTTTAAAGCAGCTATAAAGGCGTCCGCAGTCAAATCTGATACCAATTCAAGGTGAATTGCCTTAGTGACCATGCAAATGAAGAGTGAAATGTAAGCCTTTGTGAATGATTTGGACCGCTGCCCGCCCTGACGTAGAAATATGGGACCGGCATAGTCAACGGCACATTGTGAAAATGGCTTAGAAGGAGTGACTCTGGAAGAGGGTAATTGTCCTAAAATCTGGCTTGAGCCAGTTGCGCGAAATCGAAAACAAGTGATGCATTTGTGTATCACGGAGCGTATGTAAGATTTTTCATTGATGATCCAATATCTTTGACGTAGAGAGCACTGCGTCAATTGTACTCCGGCATGGAGTAGTCGAATATGCTCATTTTCTATAATTAGTCTAGTGAGATGAGACTGCGGGTGAAGTATGATCAGGTGTTTACTATTATAGTTGAGCTGAGATTGTTGAAGGCGTCCGCCCACACGTAATATCCCCGTGTAGTCTATAAAGGGATTAAGCAAAAAAGTTTTACTAGTATTAGGTATTGGGCGTTGTGCCTGAAGTTCTTTAATTTCGATGTAGAAATGTTTCTGTTACATCACCTTTCTACTATGAATTTTCTTTTTCTAACCTTTTCATCAATACTTATCTAGTTTGGGTGACTTTCTATTATTCACTATCATCTATATCTTATTTTGGCATTTATCTATCTAACCTTACTCACCCTTCTTTCCTACTAACAACCATTTCTAACAGATTTATATAATATGACACCAATCTCTCAATAACAACCCCCCTTCAACACTAATTCTATTTATACCGTTCACTTCTTTAAGTGAAATTTCTATTACCTCTTTGTACTAGGATGTGTGTACTCGAACTCTACCAACTCATTCCCTTATCGGTTCCTGACCCTTTCAGGTAACCCGTAACCCTCTTTAAATCTATTCCTCCCGCCATAATGCCTGTCGCTGCTGACTCCCTACACCACTACCGTTACTACAAAATGTCACCATCAACTATTTACTCTTTAATCACATTATTCATCTTCTCTACATATAATCACTAACTACTGTGTCCCTAAATATCTAACACCCTCTTTGTGTATTATCTGTATCTCAACTTCTTATTCTCTCTAACTCCCAATAAAGTTAATTCTGACTAATTCATATGCCTTATTTATCATTATCACCCAAACCTCTTTACAACATTTCACTTTAATATAACACTAGAAAATTCATCACTTACCTTACAATAATAATACAACTCAATATCTGAACATATTTATGTTTACTCATTTACTAATCATTAGAATCTAAATCTCATAATTATTTAAATTAATTATTCTTCAATTATTTAAAATTCTACAGTTACTTTCCTCTGAGAACAAAATAAACATTATAAGTATTATTAAAGCCATTTCTGTTACCTACATGGTTTACATAAAAATACATATAATACACAACATCAAAAGTACATCAATACCTGGACATCAAAAAAAAAAAATATACAATCCAAATTATCATTTAATCATTGACCATAAATCAGTTCATAAAACAGTCCATCTTGAAACCACACTATCACATAATTAAATGTTCATAACACAATAAAATATTTACCCACCATCATCAAATAATAATCTTATCTTACGTACACACAACTCATTTTTAATTGAGTACATTATATCATCTTTTGTAATATAATAACTATTTAAATCTGTTTTATCCATTATACCATAGTAATACTCTGCAGGATTACTCCACATTACTATATCATAAAACTTGTCAACATTCGGTATGGTCCTGTCACCTTCAGTATGATTAGTCACAATCAGGTAAGTTACAAAGTCATTATTTTCATCATCATCTCCTACTACCTCAGTTTCACTATAAGGCAAGTACTCGTTATTATTATTACTTCTCTCTCTCCACCTAACCTCTCTACAAACTCTTCACAAGTTCTGTTTACTTTAAAAATCTCTATCTCCCTCTTTCTCTCACAATACCTCTCACTTTCAGAACATCTCTCACCATAACACCAAGCTACATTCTCTCCCTCCTTCCATGCATAGGGCACTACTACTTCATAAAAACACCTCCTGGCTTCACCAGGTACATCAACATAAAAAACTAGGGGATCATTTGGAGACCACATGTCTCCCACATAAATTCTAGAGGAACCTTCATCCTCAAACAACATTTGTGGAGTCTTTACTCCACTTATACCACAGGGAAAATTTGCCCTCTGCCCACCATACTCACTTAAACTCTCCTTACACCCTCTTTCAATCTCATCAACAACTATCTTCTCACCATTAACCTCTACTCTCATTAAAATCTCATTATCACTACCAATATCCACACTATTATCCTCAAATACCATATTTTTATTTATTTTATCATAATTCTCACCACTACTTACCTTGTCTTTATTTATGTTTAATTTGTCTATTTCTCTACTCTTAGAATTGTCATCTACTTTATTCCTTTTCATGTGTAGCTCATCAAAACGTTTAGCAAAATTGAAATTTTGTCTTTTGATTTCATTAATATCGCTTTTTAAATCACTCTTCTGCTCTTTCAGTTCGTCAAACTTTACGTTCTGTTCATCAAACTTCATAGCGAGTTTATTAAATTTCTCATTTAAAAACATTTGCATTATTTTGATCATATCCTTGTCGTCAGTCTTTTTATTCGTGATTGGCGTTGAGTGCACACCTTCACTCATAATTAGCGATTCTGTTATGCTATTTTGGGTGTCAGTAATGCTGATGTTTTCATTATGGTTTGCCATATTGAGAAGAGAAAAAAAAACTTGTTTAACTATCTTTTGGGAATATAACAGCTCTATATCTATCTAATGCAACAACACATAACCTACAATCATTGCTATAACCTATTATGTGTTATGCTGTATTATTTCGGTGCCCCCTCTGTCTCTGCACTCTGGTTCATTTATATAAAATAATTTCTTATATAAAGTCCCAGTTCAGGGCAGCATTTGTTAATCTACACTCATTTTTTTTTATTTTATGTTATTATTTATTTTAATAATTGTAAATAACGTGGTACTCACCATACATCCGGTGTGAACACGTGGTTCTACCACCTGCATTATTTTTATCGCTAGGGTCCAGGGCTTTGTTAAACGAAAGGTAGAGACAGTCGGGTTTTTGAAATAATAATTTAAACAGCATTGGGTTAAACAACTTGTGGTTTATTTAGATTTGCGATTATTAATTTTCATGAAACAAAAATGGAGTCACCTCCCAACTAAAACAATTAACAAAATGGCGGCTTTATGACTTCCGCCTCTCTACCATATATTAATCTCATTATACTATTAGCTTTTCTCTTGGCTTTATTTTTTCCACAAGAGTATTTTCTAAAACTGCAGTATTCAATTTAAATTTGCTTATCTCATTTTACTTATTTAGAAACATAAACCAACGCCTCATGATATTGCTTTTAAATGCCGGCATTCATCCACTTTCACTCTCTCAATCTTACGTCTCATACATTGATTGTTGTTACATATTTGATTAATAAAATTTTGAGCTCATATCAATGGTTAGAATTTTGAATTTTAAGACTTCCCTGAAATGTTGTGGTGGTGGCTTCGCCTCAGACGTTTTCCATGATTGATGGCAGATGTTCGGCCGAACTTTGCAGTCTGTCTGTTTCTGGTTTCACTGAATTTAATTTACTTCATTTTAAACTGTTCACTGAATTTAGTTACATTTTGTGATTACATTTTTACAAGTTTAGATCACTTCTGCTGGCGATAATTTGCCAGCCCACAATTGAAGGTGTGTACGCTCTGAGTTGATGATAGAGACTGAGAGCGGGTCATACGGAAAATCTGCGTATGTAGTAGTGTCATGTCGTCACCGTCTTGTGTTTCATACGTCTGACGCCTTTGTTTTGCATCATACTTATGACGTTTTTGCTTGTTTTACTACGTCTCACCATTGTTTTTCCAATTGATTTCATATAATGTATGCGACGGAACGCACGTAGGCCATGACCTTGGATTCGATTTGCACTGACAAAACTGCGTTGTGTTGTTAGTTATTGGTAGAGTTGTTCTAACCATGTTTTATATGTGAAAATACAATAAAAATACAATAAGATGTTTCCTTGTACCATAATTCCTTAAGACGGACGTTTGTACCGTCACATATTGTCTTCTAAAATGAGGACGAGTTGTCCTGGAGACAAATTTTTTGAGTGTTTTCTCCATTTATTTCGTTGTTGCAACTGATGCAGATAATTTCTTGACCAGCTCTTCCATATAGAGTGGGTGAATCTCTGCAGAAGCTGCCATCTCCCCAAGCGACCCATTTTTACATCCGAATAGTCAGGGTTCCGGGAGCGCAGTAAGTGGAGAACCAACTAAGAAATGTGCTGGAGTCAAGGGCTTTGGGATCCCCGGAATCATTTGAAATGGCGAACAAGGGACGTGAATTCAGACACGACTCTGAGTCAAAACAGTGTAATGCTCTTCAAAGTTGAGAAGCGTACTGCCGATAACGCGCCGTAAATGAAATTTAACGCTTTTGACTCTGCTCTCCCATAGACCACCGAAATGAGGTGCTGATGGAGGTATGAAAGACCACTTGACTCCCTGTGAACTGGCGAAGTCCTGAGTGGATTGTTGAAATTCGTCTTGTTGAAAAAGTTTGTACAAATCGTGTAATATAGTGCCAGCACGACGGAAATTTGTACCGTCATCAGAGAATATTTGTGCAGGGATGCCCCTGCGAGCTATGAAGCGTTTTAAAGCAGCTATAAAGGCGTCCGCAGTCAAATCTGATACCAATTCAAGGTGAATTGCCTTAGTGACCATGCAAATGAAGAGTGAAATGTAAGCCTTTGTGAATGATTTGGACCGCTGCCCGCCCTGACGTAGAAATATGGGACCGGCATAGTCAACGGCACATTGTGAAAATGGCTTAGAAGGAGTGACTCTGGAAGAGGGTAATTGTCCTAAAATCTGGCTTGAGCCAGTTGCGCGAAATCGAAAACAAGTGATGCATTTGTGTATCACGGAGCGTATGTAAGATTTTTCATTGATGATCCAATATCTTTGACGTAGAGAGCACTGCGTCAATTGTACTCCGGCATGGAGTAGTCGAATATGCTCATTTTCTATAATTAGTCTAGTGAGATGAGACTGCGGGTGAAGTATGATCAGGTGTTTACTATTATAGTTGAGCTGAGATTGTTGAAGGCGTCCGCCCACACGTAATATCCCCGTGTAGTCTATAAAGGGATTAAGCAAAAAAGTTTTACTAGTATTAGGTATTGGGCGTTGTGCCTGAAGTTCTTTAATTTCGATGTAGAAATGTGATAGCTGGGATTGATGTATAAAAATCAAAAGTGTGCTGCGTAGCTCTTGTGAAGTTAAAAAGGAAGTGTTTCTGTTAGCGACGGGAGACTTAGCGTTCCGAATGAATTGCAGGCAGTAAGCAAACACACGAATAAGTCTTGAAAGCGAGGAGTAATTTTCAATGTAATTAGGAGTGGGTGAAGTAGTAACCAGAGCGAGTTGAACTTGTTTACGTTTTTCTTTGTCCAGATCTGGATGAGTACAGGAAGAGTTGGATTCGAAAGGACTGGTGGGCCATGCTGAAGGCTCCTTTGACAAACAGTATGGGCCATGCCACTATTGCGGGTGGTGGTGCAATGAATGGGGTAAACACCGCGGGATAGAATGTCTGCAGGATTGTCATGCGAAGCGACATGATACCAGGTGCCCTTTGCAGTGAGTTGCTGCATCTCCGCGACGCGGTTGGCCACAAATACCTTCCACCTAGACGACTGTTGGTGAATCCAGTGTAAGGCAGTCGTGGAGTCAGAATAAAAATTCAACTTCCTGAAATATGAGGTCACAGCATTGACAACCTTATAAACCAACTGAGCCAATAATAGACATGCGCAAAGTTAAAGGCGAGGTAAAGATATCTGCTTTAAAGGGGCGACTCTAGATTTGGAACACAATAAGTGATATGATATTCTGTTGTCGGAATATACTGTACGCACGTAAATACAACATGCGTAACCTTTTACTGACGCGTCGGCAAACCCGTGTAATTGAAATGAAATGATTGGAAAATTACATGAATCCTTTATAGCTCTTGGGATCTTAAAATGAGTGTCTGAAATTAATTGAGCATAAAGCTCTGCCCATTGAATTGATAATGAGTCAGACAGTGGGTCGTCCCAATTGGTACCCGATGACCATAGTGTTTGCATAAAGTGCTTACACCAAAATGTAATAGGGCCAATGAGCCCTAATGGGTCGTAGATTCCAGCGATGACGGATAATACCCTTCTTTTATTAAACACATCGATTTTAAGAGCTCTTTGGAAATTGTATATGAAGTTGTCAGCCTGAACGTCCCACTGAATACCTAAAGTGCGGATGGTTTGGTCTTTGTTGAAGTCCAGGGACGAGTTGGTAAGTGAGGATATGATATTCTGGTCATTAGAAGACCATTTATGCAGAGTGAAGCCGTACCGGCTTAATAAACCAGAAATGTTAGAGTTTAATTGGGCTAAGACGTGTGAGCTATCAGATCCGGTGATGAGATCGTCGACGTAAAAATCGTTTGCAATGACAGAGCAGGCTAAGGGGTGCTGAGTGCTATTTTCTTGTGAGATTTGTTTTAAACATCTAGTGGCCAAAAATGAAGCACTTGCAGTCCCATATGTGACTGTTCTCAAAGCATAGTGTTTAAAGTTCCTTGTGGGGGGCGTCACACCAGACAATTCTTTGCAAGTTAGAATCCCTTGGGGACACCAAGATTTGGCGATACATTTTCTCGATGTCGGCAATGAGTGCGTATCGGTGCGTTCTAAATCTGGCCATGATGGAGAAAAGATCCTGCTGGACCGTAGGACCAACCATGAGGGTGTGACTTAACGATAAATCATTTGATGTTTTGGCTGAGCTATCGAAAACAACGCGAAGTTTCGTGGTTGTGCTAGTGGACTTGACGACAGTATGGTGTGGTAAGTAAAAAATATTCGACTTATTGATTGATAAAGCATATGAATTGAGTGGAGACATATGTCCCAGGCTTAAATATCCCTGCATAAAATTAGTATAGTCTTTGTACAAAGACTGGTTTTGCCTGAATTTGAGATCGAGTGTCTGAAATCTGCAAACTGCTCCGGGGAGTGAATCGCCGAGATGCTCTGTCCTACGGGGTAGTGAGACAACAAACCTACCACTAGTGTTACGATAGGTGTTTGTGAGGAAATGATTTTCACACTCCAAGTCCTCAGCTGAGGGAGAACGGAAAGAAACGTCCTCCAACTGCCAGAAGTTCCTCAACTGTGACGAGATGGCATTATTGTCGTCACGAGCCATAAACGAAGAAACCGGTTTTGTCATGTCTACATTAAAGGGTAAATTTCCGGCTAGGATAAACCCTAGTTTTGTTTCCTGTATTATCAGAAAGTGCGGACTGCGAATGAATTTAGTCGGCTCAATCAATTGCAAAAAATACTGTGCCCCGAGTAATATGTCGATCTGTGACGAAAAATTAAGTTGCGGGTCAGCTAAAAATATGTTTTTTGGAATGTTTAATGATGCCATATTAAAAGATTCTGTAAGGAGGTTATTTGTAATTCTGGGCAGAACAGCACAGTGTACATTTAAACTGAAATCCCTGTAGCGTGAGTTTAGGCGCACCCTTGTACTGAAATTGGCTTGGCATAGAGAATTATTTATGCCCGTGATAGGCAGTTCCGACTTGTTTAATTTTAAGCCCATGCGGCGTGCGAAGCCCATGGTACAAAAGTTTGCTTGTGAACCTGAATCCAACAGGATTCTTACCGGGTGTTTGTTACCGGCACGATCTGTTGTGGTACATACAAAAAGCGGTAGACAATAAAATTTATTTGTTGGTTTGTAGTTTTAGGGAACATTGATTATTGTTCCTGTTCGAAGAATTATTTGTTGAAGCATGGATCATGGTGTGGTGCCTTTTTTGAGCATGCTCTACACGAAAATTTGGAAGGGCAATGCGAGGTTTCATGGCCCGAGCGTGTGCAATTTAGGCAGAGCTTGTGATTTATTAAAACGTCTTTTCGTTGACTCGGATGTAAAGCCACACGAATTGTGGGCATTCGGACAATTTATGATTGCCGCGACACAGCTGGCAAAGTCTATTGCTTGTTTGAGTATGTATTAGTGACCCAGTGAACTCAGCGCGTTTAGCTGGTTTGCGATAAGGAGTTTTATCGCTAACTTGCCTACCGTAAGACGAACCAGTCGGTGCGCTCACATTTTGCAACAGCTGGCGCCTAGTATTTAAGAATTTAATAAAGTTATTATAATTTGGAAGCTGTTCGTCAGTTAAACTTTCCTTCCATAATCTAGATGTGCAATCGTCACGTTTTTGGGCGAGAAAATGCACAAAAATAATTTCGAATGTGTTCACTGGTAAATTTAGTGAATTAAGAGCGTTTATGTTAGCGGTAAGATCATCTATAAATTTGGAAATGTTAACCATAGGGTCCTGCTGCATGTGCTTCATGCCCAAGACATTAGCCACATAATACGCCGTAACAATCAATCTACTGTCATACCTGGCTCTCAACAACTCAATGGCCACCGTGTAGTTTTCGTGCATGATTGGGAGTGATTTTATAACATTCAGCACCTCATCCCTTAGTGATGAGTGTGCAAGTAGTGAAATTTTTGGATGCTGGTCAGGTCTGTTCGGACATGAACCAACTCCACAAACATATGGTAAAAATGTTGCCAGTTAATTATGTTACCTGCGAAGCAGGGTAGTTTAATTGGTTGTAATTGAATAGGAGGCATACTGAATGTGACGACTTCGGACTGATTTTGTATTTTCTTGCTCATCTCTTCGGCATGATCTAATAAATTTTGCAACTTGCATTCTATGTTACACAAATCATCTTCCGTCTGAACTCTATCACTAACGGATGCAAAATCAGAGTCATCAGACTCAATTTGCATTTGAATCTCGTCATATTTGGCGGATAGCTCCATCAGATGACGAAGCTTTATTTTTAGCGCATGGTGGTCATGCGTATCGTGATCAAAATTATCCGCGTAGTTGTTTATGCGCGATATAGAGGCCTTGATCGTGCCACGCTTTTTGATCAGCGCCTTCATATCAGTCATGATTGTGTATCACTGAAGGTTTGAACGATAATAAGAGAAAACTGAGTGAATGCAGAGAGATGAACAAGACCATGCAGGTTATCTAATTTATGAAGTCACGCTACAACGTGGTAACCATTGATTAACACATCTCAGACTAATTCTATGTTGTAATAAATACTGATATAGACAGTATATACAATATAACAGTATAATCCCCATTGCTATGAACACTATTTAAAAATGATTTACAATTGAATCAAAAAAATATGAATAAGTTTGTTGAGTTCGCAAAAAATTCCAAGTTCATAGTCAAATGAAACTGATATAAGAAAAAAGTTATATTTTTTTGTTTTTAATACTGCTTCTTTTAGTTGAATGCCCTTGAACGATATACAAAATTATGTCAACATTGAAAAGATCATATGAAACATGAATTTATAGTCACTTGGCATGTGGTACTTATCGACATGTTCAAGAAGGTCTCAGAGCGTGTCGAATCCTTGGCAGTCCCATCCGGTACCCATGAATTGACGATGTAGACACGGTCGATGCCTGTCAGGTGATGTCTGAAGTGGTCGAAGTCTGCATAGGCTGGCTGCTTTGGATTTTCCCAAATAATGAATGCCACGTGGTGATGCTGTTCAAATGCTGAAATAATGCTTCGAACGTTCCGGTCGGCGAAGTATGACGTCCCCAAAAGTCGTGCAACATGTGCTCCAGTTATGGTTAATAATTACAGAACTGCTGATTTAAATTATGTTGTTAAATGCTGATAGGGCCTGCTAATTGAACTGAATCCATGAAATGAATTATCCGTGAAATAAATTGTATATGGAATGAATCATCCATGAAATGAATGATCTGGCTGAAGGACCAAATGTTGCATGCTCAACGCTCTCGAATATTTCTAGAGTTAGTATTTGTCATGTGAAGTGCTGCTGGTATAGGAATCGGAAATGTGTTTTTTTAAATGAAGAAGTGGACTGTATAAATCTGAGTTAAACTAGCCATTTATTGAAGAATTATATAATGAAGCGCATGGCCCATGCAATTACGTATGGCATACATTGCCAAGATAAATACCGATAGAAGAAAGAAAATTGTATAAAGAAGTTACATAATTAAATTTCACATCGCCGCGGCTAGCAAATGGAAGAGAGTACTGATCGGATGATGGCTGAGTTTTAATTAACTAACTGTCGCAGCTCGCAGTAGCGAACTGTACTTTTAAATGGATGACGTAATTGCGTGGGCTGTTTGCGCACGAGTATATAAACAAATAAAAAGATTTAACAGCTCTATACACTATTTACATGTTTGGCGTTAACGTTGCCGTTCTAGTTACATTGATTTAATAATTAAGTTATTCTGTGGAGCAACAGATTCTCCATTGTCTATGACAAAATTTAACTTGCGCCTACTCCTTTTTCTCTTCAACTATTCTCTTTTTATAGGTCTCGCGTAGATACCCTCTCTTCTGTCGTAGTTGGATCCATTTCCATTGGTTCTAGTTTGACTTTTTCCCTGCTAAATTTGAATGTACCCAGTCATACATCACTATTTTTTCGCGTGCTGTACTGACGCCTTTTTCGATTGGGTGGATGGCCGCTGGCGCAGTTCTTCACTGCGTGGCAGTTTAACTTGTTAGAAAATGCTACTTTCTAAAATTCACACCTTACATTGGGGTGTTGGCTATTGTCTTTTGGAGATCACTGCCTCTCCTTTCTAACGGGACTTGTGCGTTTTTTGCAGTTTTGAACATACAAAGCATTTTGTGTTTATGACATGCAGAGTGCGGATGTACATTGTATTTTTATTTTGGCAGTTGCCAGTGTGTCGGCACATTTGGCCTCGCACCTGTATCCCAATTACAGTTTTACCGCTCTATTCAAACTTAATAATTTAACAAAATTTTATTAATCAATTACTACTACTATTTGTCCATTAATTATGACTGTACATGATATGGGATTAATTAAGAACTTGTAAAGGTATGTTGCATTGTCCCCCAAAATGATTTGTCCACAATTGTACTACAAAATTTGGGAAAATCATTTTGTATGCCTCTACATATATAGTCATTTAAACAAGGGTTTGTTTACCTTACCCGCACTGACCCACTTTCACAGTTCGGCTAGTAACGGTCTCCCCCTCACTGCATACTTTCACTTCCCTCCTTTTAGTTTGTTGACAATGGTGGGTCATTCACACCTTCCCGTTCTAAACTACCCGGTGTCCTCCTACCAGTACTTGAAATATGTTCCCTAACTGTCTAATTATCCTTTTCGCTAGATTCGTACAAGGATTTCGAATAGCTGTGTACTTGGGTGTAATTTTGAGGTTTGTTAAGTTTTTTACCCAGGATTTGCTAGTGAATTGGGCACCATTATCTGTTAATATTGACTCTGGTCTTCCCATTTCTTGAATGTATAAATTTATTTATCGTTGTGGCAGTAGTCGCCTTTTTCATCGGGTATAATCATACATATTTAGTCAAATTGTCTACAACTATCAGCAAATATTTGACTCCACTCGTTGAAGTTGGTAGTGGTCCGTAAAAGTCTATACTGACCAACTCACCTTTGGATTTGGGTAATATTGGTTTGGTCTCACCAATACCCTTTCTGTGGTGGTCCTTGCATTTCTGTCATATCTCACAGGTTCTGACAATTTGTTTCGTAAATTTATATAAATGGTCTCCTGTGAAATAGTCCTTGAATAATTCGTATGTCCTTTTTACTCCAATATGTCCGTACATGGCGTGGATCTCTTTTAACTAAATTTTCACCTAACTCTTTGGTGAGTATTAATTTCCACTTCCTCTTCTCCTTGCGGTATAATTTCTGATTATGCCAAGTATATATTTTGTGTAGTCGGCTGTCCGGATTGTTCTGTAATTTAATTATAATTTTGCTCAGTTTATAATCACTCTGTTGGTATTGTGTTATATTTCATAATTTTTTTTTTTTAACTTTTATTCAGCTTGATATCCATGGCACTAATCTCGAATTCTTCATCACAGTCCATTGGCATATTCTGTTGGGAATCTCCTGGATACCGACTGAGTATGTCCACCACTATATTCTTGCTATCCTTACAATCCATGATCTCGAAATCGTACTCTTGAATTGCAAGTATCCAACGTATAATTCGGGAGTTTGTCAACTGACATTTTTGCATAAATGTTAGTGCTTTGTTGTCCGTTATGATTGTTAAGGGGACGCCCTAACACATTGTTTCTGAATTTCTTAAGACAGTGTACTACACTTAAGAGTTCTAATTCAGTGGTAAAATAGATCAGTTCCGCTTCCCTGAATACGCGGCTGGTAAATGCAGTTACCCCTATTTGGTTATTATCATCAATTTGGTATAATTGCCCTCCTAACGCATATTTACTTGCATCTGTTTGTAGGTAGAATCGTTTGTTAGGATTCGGATGTCTGAGCGTTACCGTGTTTACGAATAATTGCTTTACCTCCTCGAACTGTTTGTCCAGCTCCTTAGTCCATTTGAACTTTACTCCTTTCTTCAGCAGTTGTAGCAGTGGCTGTGTCGCTTCGGTGTAACGACTCGTAAATTTATTATAGAAATTTGTTAACCCTAAGAACCCTTTTAGTTGTTTCGGATTCTTTGGTTTTGGGAAATTTAATATTGCAGCTACTTTACCTGGTGATGCGCTGATACCTCTGGTCGACAGTTCGTACCACAAGTAGTCAATCTTCTCTCTGAAAAACTTGGATTTCTGTAGATTCACGGTGAGGTTGGCCTCTTTCAGGCTTTCAAGTAGCAATCGCAGGTGGACTATGTGTTCTTCGACGCTCCAGGATATGCATAAACAATCATCCGCATATATGATTGTGAACTGTTTCACTTTCTCTGTAAGTACATGGTCCAATCCTTGGGTCCGGTTCGCCAGGCTGGTTTTGAGTCCAAACGGAGTAACGGTGTAGCGGTAGCATCGCCCCTTATATAAAAAGACAGTGAGGTCACGCCATTCTTCGGCTAGCGGCATTTGCCAGAAACTACTCGTCAGATCAGTGCTGCTCATTACCTTGATGTCTCCGCAGTTCACTAACACTTCATTAATCAGTACCGCCCCTTTATAATCTGGTACAGTTACCGAATTAACTCGCCGAGCATCGAGACATACTTGTACAGACTGATCCTTCTTGATGACTGTCACGATAGGGTTAATATATGGGCTGGCAGCTCGCTCTATCACTCCGCATTCCTCCATTTTTCTTATCTCCTGGTCGACGGCTTCCTGGTATTTTAATGGTATTGGCCATCCTCTTATGCAATACGGCGTATTATCCGTTACGACGAACTTGTGTTCATAACCTATTATCCTACCTGGTTGTTCCCTGAATATCGTACGATTACTTAACAACACATCTTCTAACTCTTTCTTCATTTGGGTGCTGATTCCTGTAACCTCCTCCAGCTTTTCTTGGATCATTGTGGTAGGTTCCTCTCCTCTGTATGTTTCCATCGTTAGCATCTCGGAACTTTCGGTACTCCTCCTTCCGTAGCATGATTATTAAATGTAATCTGATTATTAGGTAAATTGATAATACACCCACCTTCTTGCAGCAATTCTATTCCCATTATGCAGTCCCGTATCAAATCAGGTACTATAATAAATATACTATCGATTACATATTGACCAAATTTCACCTCTACTAGCATTTGTTGGGTGATTTGCTTGGATTTCTTACCAACAGCTCCTTTCACTACAGTATTAGTTAACTTTAATAAATTCAATTTCCCCATTTTGTTCTTGTTTTTGTTGAACCATTCTGATGAAATTGCATTTATTTGGCTCACAGTGTCGATTAACGCAATGACTGGTACCTCATTTAAACATATTTCCAATTCAGGACATTTAAATTTTCGTGTTTTTCAATTTCTTTGTCATCTTCTAATAAATCATCCCTTACATTTAAAAATGTGGTACTAATTTCCTTATAATTACATACTATATCTAACTTACTTCTACGATGAGACTAATTAGTTTTTGGATTAGGACCCCTTGTATTCGATGTTGACGATTGTCCTTGTGTTCCACTTGTACTCGCAATGGCATTGACCTGTGATTCGTATACTTGCTTGTGCGGTCCTTGGTTTACTTCCCTCCGGCCTTGCTCATTGTTACTTTATACTTGGTTCCGCCCTGGGTTATTGCGGTAGTCTGTCTGTCTGTCCATTCTTCTATTCTGCCACAGGCGATTCGTACGGTCTTGTTGTTCTCGTTTTACCTGCAGTTGACCCCCTTGGTTGCTCGTACGGTCGTTGTTCACATTCTGCATTGCTGTAAATTCCATAAATAACATTTGGAAGTCTGCATTATTACTCACCCCTCTTGTAACGGTAGCGACAGCTATATCATAATGGTAATGGCTCGCTAATTTCCCTATTAAGTGTTGATCAGATATGGGCGGATAAGTTGGCGATTTTGTAAGATACATCTCTCCATGTACTGGATCATGCTCAGACCACTTTCATACCTGTATCTCCCGAATTCCAGACGATCACGCACCTCTTCTTGTACCATCTGATTCCAGTATTTTTCGATGAATGCCTCCTGGAATTCTCAAAATGTAGTGATATCGTTCTGGATTAACTTCCACCATATCGCTGCCTCTCCTTCCAGGTGTCTTGCGACCCAGTTTACCCCTTCGCTTACATAATATTCTTTCCGGATCTCCTCCAACTCCTTTTGTGAACTCCATGGGGTATTCCCCTTCTCCATTGAATGTAACACTCTTCAAATGCTCCACTGTGATCCCGCGTTGCATCGGTACTACTCCTAATTGTGCAATTCACGCTCTCACGTTCTCCTTTACTTGCGCCAACCATCCATCTACTTCTATACAATTGTTCTCGTACCGTTCCGTGAGTTTTTGGATCTGTTCGTTACTCGTTTCTCTAACTTCATTTAATTCACAGCTAATCTCTTCTCTATGTTGATTAATCTGTTCATCGTTTTTCTTATTATTAGCGGTTACTTTTTTATTCAGGGTTTTAATTTCGTGTGTGACCACAGCTTGATTTTGCCTGATCACTTGGTCCCCTTTCTCCAAGTGTTCTTTCACTTGCGTTTGGAACGTTTCCATATCTTCGTTCATTACTTCCCTCGCTTCTGTTCTCATTTTTGTCAATACAATAACTCTTGGTTCTCATGCCTAATCTCATTGATTTGTTGTTCTATTTGTAATTTGTGCTCGCCTAATTGTTGTGTAATGTACTGTTCAATGTCTTTCTTTAATTGAATATTGTTTTCGTTAATATTCTCTTTAACATTATCAATTCTTTTTTCTAACTGTTTGGTGTTTTCTGCCACTTGTTCCGTTAATTGTTTGGCGTTTTCTGCCATTTGTTGCGTTAATTGTTGCAGTATTGTGGTTATGTCTAAGTTTGTTTGTGTAGGTTGTATTGCGCTGATTGCGCCTTCTTCTTCCCGTCCCCTTGCCTCTGAAGATACCGGCGCGACTCCGTTATTGGTTAGTTCCTCGAATATTCCCATCTCCCCAATTTGATTGTTAATTTCGAACTCCCCTTCATTACTACAATTTTCATTGTAATTACTCGCCATTTTTACCTTGTTATTATTAACTTGTTTACAATTCCTTAATTTCTTACTTTGACTACGTGTTATCATTAAGTTCGAAATTTAAATTTACACATATATTTCTTACTGTCTGCCTCATATCATTCTACCGAGCTTATACAATTCTTAATTTAAGCTCCACGTTGTTGGGCGACAAATATAAAGAAACTTGAAGGGACTTATTCTTTCTGTTGGCGATAGTATAAAGTATACAACACTTTGTAAAGTAAAGTATACAAGTACTGCTTGTAATTACGGTTGGGTGCCAGAGATGAGTATCTCAGGGTTCATTAAATAATGACTATCGTGCAGATACTAATAATATTTGTATATTGAATCAATTATTCTACAGACATGTAAATTGAGTTTCATAATACACTGATTATCAAGATTACCATTAATTGTAAGACATAAATATTTTTGATCGATACCATATATTAATACACATCATAATATTTCATCATTATTAAATTATTTCATTTACTAACATTTGTAAGATATTAATTTACTTAACCGATTCCAAGTATTATTATATCTTATGTTCTCATTCTACAAACTTAATTTGCTACTTTATACATTTACATATCTAACTTGGTATCCCTCCTGTCATGTCATATCACATAAAGTACATTGTTTAGTATCTGAACGAAATGTGGGGTCTTTTAGAATGAGATGAGTATGAGTTTGGTAGACATTCAACTACTATATGTTGAGATTAATTGACTTATGAATTGTGACATTATGATATAGTGTTACTTGTTAGTAAAATTCCTCCTGAATCCCCAAATCACGGAACAGTATTCCAGAATCAGTCAAACAATGAGTTGGTATAGTTGCAGGATGGTATTTGCGACTGGAAATGATGACTAACCCACAGAAGCAGTCCTAATTTCCTTGTTGCTTTAGAAATTATATCTACATGGCTAGTGAAAAGTAATTTGGTGTCGAAGTTTACACACAAATCATAAACTAAATAAAAACGGCATATACTACTACCAACAATATGGTAGTCACATTTTACTAATATTGTCATGCCCACTATCTAGACCAGGTTCAGTGGGATGTGATTTCCAACTGACTACTTATAATAATAATAGTAATAGTAAAAATTATAATAATTTCATAAATTATATCACAGTAGATATGAAAATAAATTTTTCACTATATTAATTGATGACTCGTTGGGCACTTGGTGAAACATATTAAAACAAAGGTTTCTAAAAATATATAAACAATTGGTACGTTTCACAGTTTTTATTTAACTCTGACAGCTGTTTCAGCTTCTCAAGCTATTGTCAAAGAAATAAGTGAATAAATAAACTTCTTAATAAAGAATTTATAAAATTCTTAATAAAGAAGTTGATATTAAAAGGCCATAGCAGAAAATAACATTTATGATAAAAGAATAATAGACTCCTTAAAAAAAAAAAAAAAAAAAAAAATATTTTAAAAGAATTTTATTCCATAGAGGTTCCATTAGGCTAACAACAAATTTCATTTAACAAATTATATTCCGTTTATAACAGGTAGGATTAATAATAGGTTAAAAAAGCATGGTCTTAACATGGTATCAGTAAACAAACATAATCTTTTTTCGTTACTAGTCAACAATAGAGAAAAATGTAGTTTATCAAATACACTGTGCAGAATCCGATGCTATTTATATCGGACAATGTGTGACCGTACTCTGAAACATCACATTTCTGAACATAAAAAGGTGATTTTAACCAATACAGCCAATACAGGTTTTGCAGATCATTGCTTACAACGTGCAACGTGCAAAAAGATAAAAAAATGGATTTGTTAGAAATTCCAGAAATTAGAAAAGCAATCAAAAGTAACAAAAATTTAACAAATGAATAAACTGAATTCTGTATATCCCCTTTATTAAAAGTTTTTATTTAGTTTAGTTAATTTTTATATTTTGCATTCAGATTTAATTTAGTTTTTACAGACACTTGACCTTGCCTTAGCTCCTGCACCCCCTTCCATCTTCATACCCACACATATCTGGATACACGTCCTAAACAGATGTTCTCCACCCTAACATCCTCTGTTTATTTGTTCACTTATCTCTTTGACAATAGCTTGAGAAGCTGAAACAGCTGTCAGAGTTAAATAAAAACTGTGAAGCATAGCAAGTGTTTATATATTTTTTAAAACCTTTGAAAATAAATTGCATAACTGTTCGAAAAAATGTACCATAGACAAGCATTACTACAGAAGGACCTATAGGGAGAGGTATAGCTAGGAGGGGACCAAGGGGGCAGCCCGCCCCCTGGGCAGCATACCCAGGAGGGCGGCAAAGTGAGCATAGACTTGAAACAATTGTTTTCAGTTTTATAAAACTACAAACAACTTGCTTCTTTGATATGACTATTCCTTTCATAAAAGAAGCATAACATATATATAGTATTTTTTGCGACTTTGTAGTGAGTTGTGCTGGAAAGGAGAACTGATAATCATTCAGTATTAGTTTTGTACAGATAATCTTAATTGCTGTTTGTATATAGATGGATATATTTGCAAATGTATAAAAAAAAGTTACGTGGGCTACGCACGTGCAATTCTGATGTGCTGATCATCGCTTGTTGATGAGTAACTTGAGTGTGTGGTTTGTTTTGGGTTTGTGCGTTTATCTATAATACTTCACATGTATGTCATTATACTGATACTATTATTGAAAATCTATTTTTTTTAATTTTATTTGAAGCTGATATGAAAGGAAGTAATTTCAGTGGAGGCCAGGTGCGGAAGAGAAGGAAAGAAAGATTAAGAACTACAAGTTCCAAAGAGTTTTAGAATCTTTTATTAAAGGAAAGTCGAACCCTGAGTGTCAAAATATTACAATTAACAAGAAATCAACTTGCAATCATAAAATGGATGTTGTTAGCAACGAGGCTGTTGATAAATACAGTAAAGTTAATGACGTGAATACTTCAAACTGTTAAAGTGTCAAAGTACATTTACAAGATTCACTTGGTTCTAGTACCATGGATGATGCTGCATCGTGCAGTCTTGAAATTACAGGCAAGGAACATTTGGACGGGGAACAATAGTTCTGCTCATCGCTCTGCACTTTTGGATTGGAAGGAATTGGAACATTCTTTAAACAAAGGGGGACTTATTAATGATCTACTTCAGGAACAAATGAGTAAAGCAGCTAAGACATGGAAAGAAATCCTCGAACAGGTCATTGCCACAGTACAAACTCTAGCACAACAAAATCTGGCACTGAGAGGACACCGAGAGTCAATTACTAACAATCCAAATCCTGGAAACTTTCTGGCATGTTAAAACACTTGGGTAAATATGAGCCTGTAATGAGATCTCATTTGGATTCAGTCTCTCATAAATCTGGGTGCATATCGTATGTTTCTCCAACTATTGTTTCAAAATGAAATAATAAGCGAAGGTGAAGTACTTTAGTATTATATTTGACACATCACCAGATGCTGCACATGTAGAACAAATGTCTCTGATTACAAGATTTGTTGAAATTAAACACAATTCTGTTGATATCAAGGAAGCCTTCATAGATTTTATTTCTTTAGAAGTGAAAACAGCGGGGGTGATCACAGAAGCTATTACAAGTGAAGTTGAGAGAGATGGATTAAATCTTAGAAATTGCAGAGGTCAGTCATATGACAACCACACAACAATGGCTGGAATCTATTCAGGAGTTCTGAAGAGAATATTAGATTTGAATCCACTAGCTGTATTTGTTCTCTGTGACAACCATTCACTTACCTGGTTGGAGTTCATGCAAATGTTCAGGCAGTGACATTTTTTGGGACAGTAAATGTCTATTCACCTTCTTTTCCTGTTCCACTCATAGATGGAGTGTTCTTAAGGACTTCGTAAATATTACTCTAAAAGGACATTATGGTACCAGGCGGAGTTAAAAAGCAGATGCGGTGAAACCAATATCCACTCAGCTGGATAAAGCTGCACTGGAGAAACTGAGGGATACACTGACTGAAACAATTAATATGCGGGAAGATCCAGCATTAATAATTAATGCGATAGAAAACTTTAATTTTGAGGCCTTGCTCTTTTTCTGGATATTCTTTCTTCTATGGACAAAATCCATAAAATCTTGCAGATCAAAGGAATAAGCTTTATTCAAGCATTGACATTTCTGGAGACGCTAACGGACAAATTAAAAGTTTGGAGGAATGAGCTGTGTGACAATATCATTGGTAAGGCATGGGGTACGTAATGAATGGGGGGGTGTAAGTATCACAGAAAGGATACGAAGGAAGCGCACGATGCCAGGGGAGTTGTAACGGTACAGATAAGCCCACCTAATAATTTTGGGGAAAATAAACAAATTTTATTTTTAAACTAGTACGATGTAGCAAGCAAGCGACTGAAATAGTGTCAAGGTCAATATCCAGACGCAGAAAAACAGTTAAATATTACCAAACGAACTTTGACCGATGAAGTCACCAGTCACGCTACATTACATAAGTGCCAAGCCTTTAAATACGTCACTTGGAATGCAATGCGTAGTCAATTTCGCCTCAGAATAATTGGCGTCGTCATATTCAGAAAAACAATGAAAGTGGTCACGTGAGCCCCCTCCATCTCAGATTTTAAAGCAGTTCATCTCGCCCCAGTTTAAAATTACTCCTTGTGCCGGCCGGTCACCAATAAAAGTTCTGAAACAAAATCGCGGATGCACCCAAACAAAAATGTGAAAGTATCAACAAAAGCGGATCGGAGCTGCAAAAATCAATTAACAGTTATGATGTAAAAGTACATTATTACAGCAAAGTGCGGGAGACCAAGAAATATTTACGGGAATGTTTAAATTTAGAAGGAATAGTCGAAAGTGTGCACTGAGATGGACTCACCTGTTGTACCCAGATAAGTAATAGAACGAGGCATAATATAATTTCTTCAGTCAGGCATAAATAAATTCAAAAACCATTCTAAATTTTGTTGAAAGAAATGTTTTACTAAGATGAGCTCAAAAAGGGGAATATAAAAAATATGTACCGCATGAAAGTGTGTGTTTGTGTGAATGTAAAGAATCTATATTTAAGAAGTGCTGGGTTGTGATCTATTATATATAGTTTAAGTTGATGATATATTATACTTTATTTTGGTGGGAGAGTAAAATGTTGAGGGTAATAATTACTTTTAACTTGATTTTATAAATTGCGCCTCATGGCCGAATAGATATTTTCATTTTTTCGAAGCAGGATTTAATGTACAAGTGGTATGAGTAAGAATAAAAGGGAAATGTCATTGGTAAACAAAAAACAAATGAGTTATTTCCTGAAAACAACCAATTCTGTTCTTCTGTTCGCCTAAATCGAACCGGGCCCAGTGGTAAGTAAATTTTATACCTTATAGTTGGTAACAAGCAAAGATGGCGTCCGAACGATGGACGTACACAGGAAACGAAATTAAAATATATTAAGAGAGAATAATTTATTAAACATTACAATGCAGACATTGGGCAAGAAATGCGACGTTCTCTATTATAAATTTTTGAGAAACTGTCCGTTGAAATTTCAAGCCGTTTCTCTAACACAAAACAGTTAGAAAAATGCGTTGGGTTCCTCTGTAAATTTGAGGTGTACGTAAATGATGGGGATATACATTTTATGGAACAGCTTTCCCAAATCAATATTAAGTGCACAATGCTTGCAAAACTGTATCCACATGATCTAAACAGTGAAGAATTGTTGTGACGGCGGTACAACAGGGGTAGGTTTTATTCCCTATATTTAAAATCTGTAGCAAACCATTTTGGGTAACATTTGTTATTAAACACCCTATGGTTGAAACCGTATGAGGCAGAGGCAGTCACGGGTGAACAACAGAATGTGGAAGAGTGCGCATGTGTGCTGCCTTTTGCGACATGTGCTCAGATGACACGAAAGGGCATGAGAAAGTATGTAATCTCCAAACCAAAATTCATAACGGAAGTACGGCGAATTATTCCCGCTCACTGCATTTAAACCAATCATGAAACGAGTTGACGGCGGCAGCCAACGCCTAACGCCTGGCAGGTAGGCAACCGCGTGCACGAGGTTCACCCATTTCTTCGCCACTAATCAAACAGTACAGCCGTAAATGTAATGCAGCCTCGGAATTTCGGTAGACCGACGTGAATTGAGTAGCCAAGGTCTACCGAAATATGTAAAAGTGCAGGAGAAGAACAGAAGGAAGAAATAGTGTCAGTGGAATTTAAATAATAAACGTAAATAAATGTAAACTGGAATTACAACAGTGTCAGTGAAAGCTAGAGTGAAAGTGAACTGAAAGACGGCGGAACCATTTTGGATAGCGTGGACAGTTAAGTACCTTGAATATATTGGCCAAAAGGGTGTTGAATATTTAGACTAAAGAGCTCATTAAATGAAACGGGGGTTATAACAGTAATAAATGTAAACCGTATGAGAGTGTGTGTTTGTGTGTGTGTTGTAAAAGGTACTGGTTCATATAGAAAGATTTATTAGTAGTTCATAAAATTTATTGGCATAGAATTATTAAGAATACAGATATAAAGAAAGAAAGAGAAAGAAGTAAATTTGAATAAAACAATATTTGATTTTACATAACATGTGTTAGTTGTAGTTATTACGCCGTAACCATTTCCTATACTTTGTGCTGAAAAACTCGTCTAAAGTTCCGGGGAATTTTCTGAATTATGGGAAGTCAGATAGTAAATTGTTCCAGTGTTTTTTAATTAAGGTAAAGTGTAAAGTTTTCCATATTTTACTATAAAAATATAGGCGGTGGCCCTGAAGTTCTGATGGTATTTGGAATAAGGTAAGCTGGCGAGAAAAGATTGCAAGACAGGTAAGATTCTGGCAGAAGATATTTATAAAAATGTTTGTATAGTTACGTTGTTCAGTGACTTGAAAGATGTCATACTTTTATTAAAAAGGACAAAAGTTAATGGAGAACAAATGGACTTTACACCACACACCACAGGGACTGTTACAATACATTTCTTCAAAGGGATTAGAAGCCTACAGAATACTAGCAACAGCTTTAAAATATTTTCTTACTTTACCAGTGTCTGTGTCTTCTTGTGAAAGATCGTTTAGTAAAGTTAAATTGATTAAATCGTACCTACAATCAACAATATATTAAGTCAGGGTATCAAATCTAGCAGTACTTTTAACTGAAAATGACACTGCTTTGTCTTTACATTACAGTGATTTAATAACCGACTTTGCAGCAATTAAGACCAGGAAAGATACATTTTAAAATGTCTCGTTTTAAATATTTATTAAATATTAAAAATAAATATTAAGTGTTTATTAACAGAAGACGGAACCATAAACCTGTAATTGTAAGTGATTTATTTTATTACTTTTAATGTAGTTCTTTAACTTTACGTTGCTTTCGGATATTGTTTTGACAATGCGCTTTAGACCTACAAGGAATTTGCATGTTTATTACATTTTTATGTTATCAATTTTTTATATTACTACATTTTTTATCGTCTACATTTGTTATTAATAAATGTATACAAATTGAATACCAGTAATATTATAATATGTAATTCTTAATTTTCACTTAACAAATATTCTTAAGACGTTTGCTGGACATGCTTTCATACAGAAATCTACACATTTGCATTTATTAAGTATTTGTTCACTGGATGAGCCTTCATTTTTGCTCTTCTGTCCCCTTTTAATTCTGATGGCGAGGGGACCAATGATCTCCTTGCCCCGGGCATCAAAAATGCTAGCTATGCCACTGCCTATAGGTGTAACTACATATCACTTACTACATATCACTATAGGTGTATTTAAGAGAGATAAAAGTGGAAATAGAAAATGACAATTTACATTATATGTGTTAAAAATACATGTTCCAAAAATTGTATTATTATGTGTTGGGTTTTATAACAGTGTTTGTATATTTATTTTAATTTACCAACAATCTCCTACTGAGTAAATATATCTCTGATGATATGACACATATCCCATAATATTTAAAGAAGGCGTTAAAAGAAAGAAAGTATGAAATGAAATATTTATCTAAGTAGGATGCTGGTTTAACTAATAATAATATATTTGTAGTATCCAGGTAATACATTACCTGTGCCCCAAAGTATTTAATATTTAAAATCGTGGCTGCACCTAGCTAAACCACCTACTATTACCCTGTTTCCTTTACTACTTCCTTTGTCACTGGCATCAAGAAACACAAAGTCTATTTAAAGACACTTTGGCCTCTTCATTGTTAACTTAATGCATCATAAGTAAAATGATCATCACTTACTGACAGAAGACAAGATTAGAATATAATTACATTATCCGAAAACTGGATAAAACCAATACCCATCACATTACTGTCTCAACTGTGATTGGCTTCTGTTTGGTGTACATTCAAAATTCCAACCAATGGAATATGGTGGCTTTGGGTGGTACATCAAACTGACAATGAAAGTAGCATCCCTATGTAACGGAGTCTATATCCCTAAATTGGAATGTCAGGGACTGACTCCGCTTGATCATAGCTCTCTCGGTCAATCAGTCTTTTAACTTCAAACATACTTTAGCTAGAGTCATTTCTCTTAAAGCAGTCTAAGTGTGCAAGTAACTGTAGCCACATCATCGCTTGTTGTCAATTGTCACAGGACAATTGCCCGAGCCGCGCTGTGATGTTCAGCAACTGCGCCAGCTGTTCATGACGTACTGCAGTCCTCCATCGGTATGTAGAGCCCACTGCCATCCAGGCACTGTCCATCGCTGGTTTGTCACAGTGCAAGAAAGCAAAGAACGTCCATTCTTCTCTTCTTACTGTTCCTTCCGCCTGGCTCCGCATACTCCAATGGAGTGGCGATGGATTGCGCCAAAAAATTCTAGTGGTGCTCTGTTTATGCCCTGACAGATTGGTAAGCCATGAGCCTATCAGAGTGCTGCTGATCCCTGATTGGCTCGCTGTGAGCTTGTCAGGTGTCACGTACCGCCAGGTGTTCACGGGGACCTCTCGGCTGGTACCGGAGCACAGATGTTTGCCTTGCTGCCGTCACAACTCCCCCGGGTCTTGAATGCTCTCTGGTAGCCAGCCTACTGCTCTTCTCCGGATTCTAGTACTTGAAGCCATGGTATGTAGCAGTGTCTGTTGGGTTCCATGTTGGTTTGTGGGCCAGCTGGTAGCTAGCTGGCATGGATGTATCGGGCATCCTCACGATAATTGCTGCCCACGTTGCAACATAACTTTACAAGTTCTTAATTAATCCCATATCATGTACAGTCATAATTAATGGACAAATAGTAGTAGTAATTGATTAATAAAATTTTGTTAAATTATTAAGATTGAATAGAGCGGTAAAACTGTAATAGGGATACAAGGGCGAGGCCAAATGTGCCGACACACTGGCAACTGCCAAAATAAAAATACACTGTACATCCGCACCCTGCATGTCATAAACACATAAAATGCTTTGTTGTTCAAAACTGCAAAAAATGCACAAGTCCTGTTAGAAAGGAGAGGCAGTGATCTCCAAAAGACAATAGCCAACACCCCAATGTAAGGTGCGAATTTTAGAAAGTAGCATTTTCTAACAAGTTAAACTGCCACACAGTGAAGAAATGCTCCAGCGGCCATCCACCCAATCGAAAAAAGCGTCAGTACAGCGCGCAAAAAAATAGCGATGTATGACTGGGTACATTCAAATGTACCAGGGAAAAAGTCAAACTAGAACCAATGGAAATGGATCCAACTACGACAGAAAAGAGGGTATCTACGCGAGACCTATAAAAAGAGAATAGTTGAAGAAAAAAAGGAGGAGTCGCAAGTTAAATTTTGTCATAGACAACGGAGAATCTGTTGCTCCGCAGAATAACTTAATTATTAAATCAGTGTAACTAGAACGGCAACGTTAACGCCAAACGTGTAAATAGTGTATAGGGCATTATAATGGAGTATAAGTAAAGAATTTAAAAAACTATCATGAAAGCCATGTAAGTATCACTATATATCTGTGCGCGAGCTATATGCGAAGAAGTATTACTTACTTATGTGCGCGGAAGTAAAAGGCAAGAAGTATATATTTATATCTGTGCACGACGCTAGTTAACAACCGCGAACATGTGTGTACCAAAAGCAGAGCAAAGTGATAAAATGCAAGTGTCAATTAGTGGGGACAACATTGATCAGAAGATTGAGGCTGTCCAAAAACAAGTCTTTTCTTATCTACAGTATTGTGGCATCAGTCAGCATTTTTTGTCATATGAGGCCAAGTGTAAACATTGGGGGATTAGGATCATTAAAAACAGAAGAGCACTTCAAAATATGTTATTTATGTATAAGAGTATTCATGACTTATTGAGGTAGATGTCTCGGGGATTGGTTACAGAGTTCCTTACGTAAGATAAAGAAGCCATGTCTTGTTCAGCTACTTATGGAAGAGTGTGTTAGCTACATTGGCAAGATCCATAAAAATGACATATAGTGTTTGTGACAGTGAAGACAGTGACTGTTTCAATCAGAATATAAATGCCTTGAGGAAGAATGTTATGATGATACTGGAATGAGGCTCTGATTAGGTTATCTAATCATTTTAGAAATGTGTGTTGTGTATAAATTCATGTTTTTGTAGTGTGTTTTACATATTTGTAGTATATTTCTCTTTTTTTCTATAGTGTATTTACGTTCCTCCTGAAATACGTCCTAGTGAGGTAGAGTGCATACTCCAAGGTATTCATACTGTTCTGTGCACTCTCTTCACATCAGAATACAGTCATTCTGTTCCTTATTCTTCAAGTAGGTTGGGATGGCTATAACGGGAGATGTGGAGGTCATCAATAAAAAAAATCTTGGCTTAGTAGTTCAGGGTTAAGGCATGTAGTTACTAACTTAGACTAACCTACAGATTTTGGTTTGATTTTGATTCCCAAGCTGCACTATGAAAGTTAAGGTGTCTTTAAGTCCCACCCTCTGGGTCAAGTCAACCCAGGATACCTGTTCGCCACAATACTTTATATGCCTTATGGCTTCAGTTGGGCATTCTGTCTTGCCCCACCTAAAACCATTTTAATAGTAAAGCGAATCCGTTATGATGACGATTATTATAATTATTTGTTGTTGTTGTACTTCATATTTTATTGTTAGCAATATATCAGTTTACAAAATGACATATAGGCCTACTTGTACTATTGAAAAAATTTAGATACAGTATGTATTTACTGTAGAATGTTGTTTTTTGTTTCAGTGAACAAAAAGGAACTCTAAGAACAAACTGCTTGGATTGTTTAGATAGAACAAATTGTGTGCAAACATTTTTTGGATTGCAGGTATGCATTACTTGTAGGCCTGTGTACTGTGTATTATTATCAGAACAAAGTAAAATACATATGTTGACAGCCATATTTTATTTTTGCAGTTAATGCCACATAATGTCTTCAGTGACATGACTTATATTCTGGCCATGTCCGCTGTGAAACTGATTCATTTCACATATGTCAGGGAATGCAGTGGCCTTTTATTGTACGTAGTTCAAACTATTATGCAGTGTGGGATATTTATAGTTTATGCTCATAGTTTTGTTTACATGTGTTGTGCAGCAGTCATTTTGTGTACTTATTCATCAAAGCTTCTGTCTTGTAACTCCAAAATGATTGCACCAAACCAGGTTCAATTGATTCCTCTCACTGACGTGAGTGTTCCAGGCAAAACGGTGTCTTTAAAAAAATGGTAAATGTTAGAGACATCATATTGTTGACCAAAAAAATAAAAAAAAAAGTTTAGCATAAATCCTGAAAAGTTTAGAAAGACAGCACTCAATTAATCACAGACAAAGACCTATAGACCATATACTGAACACATACTCATGAAAGGCTAATTAATGTCAATTAAAATTTAATTGGGATGTTCTGTTTTGACTTTGCCAGTGATTTTGTTATTTTTGCCAGTTTATTATCCGACTAATAAGGACGAAGGTATGTGTTTGTTTACTGTGTACATTTGTGCACCTGTTACCTAAAACTGCTGCTCAGATTTTGACAATAAAGTATCATTCAACTTGTTTCGATCACGCAAGCTATACTGTGTACATAATATCCGGAAAATTTAAAACAGCCTTCAGTAGATGACACATTGCATAAAAATTAAATACAAACTCCAGCTGTATTCAGACTTTTCTCACACCCAAACTGTTCTTAAATTATTCAATACTTCATTATCAGACAATTACAGTGGAGTCTCAGCTAGCTAACGTACGTGGGTGCGAGGATGTCTGGTATGTGGAAGTTAGATAATAGGAAAAAAATTAAAAGTATTGTTTTTAATTGTACACTATGTTTATTTGTGTAAATATATAATAATAATGACTTTATTTATATATATATATATATATACTGTACAGTATATGGTAATATTAGTGTATAAAGTGTTAAGTTATGGTAAAACAACATAGTTTTCAGATAAAAAGGCTGTTACACAGTGTACAGAGTATACGTTAGAATTACCATATTGTTTGTGTACCATATTACTCTCCACATGTGTGTGCACACTTAAATTTAGAAAGCTAAAACGGACAAAAAAAACATAAAATTTTAATTTATGAATAATCTGTTGACTCTTTTGTAGTGCTTGCCTTTATTTATTGACAGAAACGACACACACGCAAAGGACATATAGTTTAATTATGTTTGTTACAAACTAAATTGGCTTGCAGTGTAAGAAAGATATGTTTCACCTTATACAGAAGGAACTAATTTGAGATTTGGAGTGCTGTTAAAAGTTATAGAAATGTGTGCACAATGAAAATCAGTAAATTTATGTAAAAAGTAAGAAATTAGTAGAATAAAGATGAAACTATGACTGTACACACTGATCTTTAGACACGTGTATGCCAAGTCTGAATTTCTGGAATTAGGAAGTAAACACAAGCGTGGTTTACAATATTTGTGTGCTAGTTTGGGATGATGATTGACGACTGTTATAAGTTTTAAATAGTATAAATGCCAATTTCCACTGCCATCCAGATCACATAATCTCACATGAATAGACAATAGATATAAGTAATGAATTAGTGGGAACTGTGTTATTATCATTACTCTCTGATTTTGTTATGAAACCATTGGGGTATAAAATATTGCAAAGGCCTTTTACACACAATCTCTAAGTTTAGTAATGTGTAAATTTAAGCAAGAATAATATCAGATTTCAGTTTCAGAACCAGTCGTACTAATTTATATGCAGACCTACAGTAGGTACATTACGGTAAATAAATATAGCGCATGTTCTGTACAGTAGTTCAAGTTTTGGACAATTCAGTTTTCATACTTCTTTTCAGGAACACTTTATGAAAGTTTAGAATCTTCTATACAGCAGCTCCTTAGTTATTCTGCATCCAAAATTCCCTTGTCACGTACCGTAATTTCTCATGTATAATGCGCACTTTATTTCCCGTATTCTCTTCCAAAAAATGAGGGTGCACATTATACACGAATAATATAATTTACATGCTAAACTGTAGATTTACACGAGTGTGGTCAGATCATGTATGGCAGAGTTGGCAACGTCGTTTGGAACTGGCAGGCTCGAATCTAGTAATAACAAAGTGAAATTTACCGCTAATTTGGTTAGCAGTTTTCATCCCTTCTCCGCCAATTATTTGTTCACATCGTAGACTTATAATGGTACTCTATTGTAGCATTCTGTTACTGTACTTGTTTGTCATCATTAGTCAGTTGTTTCTATAGTAGTTCATACCGGTATTGCATGTGAAGAGACAGATTGTATATTTATAATGAGTGGAAGGACATCTCGTTCATCCTATACGGTTCAGTTTAATTTTCTGTAACAAAATTCGCAAAAGAAAATGGTAACCGCGCTGCATCTCGTAAATTTGATGTAGTAGAAGCTAGTGTTTGGAAGTAGAAAAAAACAACAAAGAAAATTAAGTGTTACTACTCATGATCGGCGATCTTTTTGTGGTAAATAAGCTAAGTTTCCAGATGTAGAAAAGCATTTAGTCCAGTGTTTATAAAAGAAAAAAGGAGTGTGTATTTCGCAGTTACTACATTAATTATTATACAAAGAATATTTACATTTGTAAAAATTATTAATTCATATTTGAATTGAATTGTCTCTTTTTTACTTCGTTAATTATTGTCTTTGAGTGAGTCTCAGTTTACAAGTACATGGTTGTTTGTCACCTTATTATTGTGGTAAATCGGCAGCGTGTCCTCTTCGGTCCTAGGCCCTTGATACTGGATGCATCTTTGCCGTCTTGAAGTCCTGGTCCTTCGTCCGTCGGATTCTCATACACTGGATTCTACTGCATGTACTTGGCTGCTCCCTCGTCTCCCATCATGGCCTCAGGTTGCAAGTGCTCACACGAAATGATGAGTAGTCGTGAAGTCACTGACTGCTGCTGTGGTTGATGCATCTTATTTTTATACACATTTTGGTGTATTTGGTTTTGTGCTATTATGCACACAATCTTTACAAATTAAATAAATTCAAATAATTGATAGCGTTCCTTAAGGGTTGATGCTTTTCAGGAATGGACTGGTCTCATGCACACATCTAACATACGTGTGTACATACAGACAGAGCAGCTGGCGTGATCCACCTGTTCCAACATGAAAGTTTGGTCATTCATATTGCAAGCTGAACTATTATTATTAACAATATGAATTATTTATTTATTTTAATTACCTTGTGCAATGCACAGTACCCTATACATTTGTACTGTTGTAGTATCTCTTTCTGAATCTCACAGTACTACAATATTATTGGTGTAAACACAGTGTAGCTGATATTGGACGTTGGTAGCATTTTGTCCTTTGGGTTACAGAAAATGAACTGCACACGATTCAAATTACGTCAATCAAAGTGGATGGCAGATTGGTAACTGTCTAAAACATTATTGGTGGTTCAAACCATTTGGTTTAAACATTGTATTTGCCTCCAAAATAAATAGCCACTTTAAACCATGAAATAGTTGATGAGATTATTAATTTGACAAAAGTAATTTTAGAACAAAATTATTTTACTTTTGATAATAAATATTATTTACAGAAAGATGGATTAGCAATGGGATCCCCACTATCAAGTATCTTGGCGGAAATTTATTTAAACCACATCGAAAATAATGAAATATTATCACCAAACAACAAACATTACAACAAAATTTTATTTTATCGTCGATATGTGGATGACACGATAGTGATTTACAATGGTAATTGCAGACAATTAGAGACGCTTAATAAGTATTTGAATACCATAACAAAAAATTTGCAATTTACATTAGAAACAGAAAAGAATAATAAAATAAATTTCTTAGATTTGTCTTTAACAAAAATTGATAATAAAATTAACTATAATATTTACAGAAAACCGACAACCACTGATCATGCTATTCATGCCTCATCTTACCACCCTTATTCACACAAAATGGCATTTTTTAATAGTATGGTACATAGATTGTTATCATTCCCCCTCTCCACAGAAGACAATAAAAACGAAGTCAAAATTATTAAACACATAGCAATAGCCAATGGTTATAAATGTAACATAATAGATAAAATAATAAATAAGAAACAAAATAGACTAATAAATATTGACATGCCTAAAGAAAAAGAAAAATATATCGCAATAGAGTATGGCAAAATGTTACATTACACTTTAAAAAACCAATTGAAAAAACAGAATATAGTATTGGCTTCAAAAGCAAATAATAAACTCGAGAACAAACTTAAGTTTAAAAATCAAATTAAGTCTTTCGATGAATACGACGGTACAGGTGTATACAGGCTTAATTGTTCGGATTGTTCAAATTTCTACATAGGACAAATGGGTCGTTCGTTCAAATTGCGTTATAAAGAACACCTCCCAAGCTCTAAATCAAATATAGGAAGATCCACATGTGCTGAACATTTAAGTTCACAAGATCATAACATAAAAAGTATTAGTGAGAATTTGGATATATTACATAAATGCAGGAAATCTCTTAAACTGGACACTCTTGAAAGGTTTGAAATATATAAGGCCACTAAAGCTAATTACGATCGCATCTTAAATGAAAAATCGATCCATAAAAATAATATTCTATTTAACAGAGTGAACGATATCGAACGAGATACTAGCTGTGTCAGATCGATAAAATTTATCAAAGGTCAAATCGGTATCGATTGATTTTATCGCGCATAACGTGTTCCTGTGCAGGTCCACGTCGGCCGCGTGTATCGTGTTTTCGTTCTGTTTTGTCTCGGTTTTAATATGTTTTAAATTATTTAAGTATTTTTGTTGTTATGTTTGTGTTGTTTTTATTATCTGACGGGATGTGCATACATCAACAAATGTATTTTTAACCTATATTCATCGAGGATCTGAAGATGACACTTAATGTGTCGAAACTCGAGTAATCCTGTTTTCGGATTTCAAAAAGCGTGACGGAAGGTAATTAACCTGTTTTATAGCCATTTGGTTTGTTGTTATTGGATGTGGTTTGTTTGTTAATTTGTTTACATCAATTAGTCAGAATTTAATTTTTTAATAACCCTTGTATTTCCTAACAGATACTAGATGTAAGGTAACAGTGGCAAGAACCACGTTTCACATAGACAGAGGAAACAGATGGTGTAAAACTTGTACAGCTTTAAGCAGGATGCAGTAGCTAAAATTAAATTTTCCTCAGTTACTCTTATAAGGTACCACATATAACCCCATAGAAAGATTTGCATTTTTAGCATGTCATCCATTACCTATTGGCATGTTGTACACTGGTAAAGATGAATGTACAACATTGTAATTATATGTTTGAATGTTTCTGAGGTTTATTAATTTCGTATTATATAAATTAATAAATTTTATTAAAAGGCACAAACCGTAAATGCTCAGGTGTTGTAGATTCTTACATGTTAACAATTTGGTTTTATTTAAGTAAGTATTGATTTGCCACGATTCTGTGAATAGTGTAGTGTAAGGTAGAAAATCGCAGACATTGTTTGTTATTCTGTCTATAGGCGTTTAATATGTTATCCTGTCTTTCACATTTGTTTTTCAGATTCTTCCGTGGCAGCTGCAATTTCTGAAGTTGGAGAAACAGCAGATTGTTTCCAGGTTTGAAGAAGTTTTTAGACAGATGTGGATAAATAATGGCAACGAGATAAGTAAAATATATGCTGGTACTGGTGCTATACAAGGAGGGTCTAAGGTAATGGCACATACATATAAAAGTATTATTGTAGTATATGATTATTTAAAATTTGAAGTTTGTTATTTATAAATTTCTTATGAATTTCAGCTAATGGATGGAGCTCGTTCAGCTGCAAGAACTATACAAAACAATCTCCTAGATAATAGCAAACAAGAAGCCATTGATGTGTTATTGTTAGGCAACACTCTTAATAGTGAATTAGCTGATAGAGCAAGAATTTTGCTGCCATCAAATATGTTACATGGTAAATTTCAATCATAAACAATTTAAAAACAGTATATAAAATGGGTTTGTGCTTTATTATCAATTAATGAAAATATACATTGTTTTTGTATTTCCATATGTAGGTTTAAATGTTCATGTAGACAGTCACGTACATACAGAATGTAACTGTCTTATATCGTAGGGCATTCGTGTCATACTCATGGCCTATGGGCTACAAGTGATCCTCATGCCTTCGTAGTGTGTTCTCGAGCTTTTACTCATTTTACATATTGAAAATTGTTTCTACCCAAGAACAGCATCTGATGGAATAGAAAATTAGTGTCATAAAAGTGCCAGTTATATGTGGGAAGATATAAAAGCAATGTAAATGTAAAAACAGTATGTCTCGTTAGAAAAAAAATTTGTTGATTTTTGTGTATATGTATGTGCATGAATGTGTGTGTCTGCGAATCCACTATACAAAATTTTATAAAATTCAATTTTGTCACAGCTTTTATAAAAATGATAAAAATTCAAGTAATAATGACATAAAATTTGTATATTATACCCATCCTAAAGTAACTTATATTTTATAAATAAATAGCTTATGTACTAAAGCACTTAGTTTAGTATGCTAAACTAATGCCAATGTTTAGTTTTTTGTAGTTTTACTCATATTGTAACGGTCTTTCTCTCTAACAAATTATAAAATACAACAATCAGAAGATTCCAATAATATTACAATTATACTTACTGCTCACTGCTGCCAAAATTTTACCTACCGTCATAATCCCTTTATAAAACTTACCTTATTAAACTACCCGGGTCGCCACGATATTTTGAGGTTGAATATCGAAACCTTTACACTCTTGCCCTTATAAAAAAATTAACACACTCCCGTTATCTGACCACCCTTAAAACTCAGAAGTTCCCATAGAACGTTAGACGAGGTTTTCAGCACAGAATAGGAAATGGTTATGGCGTAATAACTTACTCTAACACATGGTTATATATTAAACAAAATCTAAATTTATTTTAAGACAAAACCGAATTTACGCATTAATAAAATAAACATTTCTAACCTATGACAAATTATTATGAACCAGTACGTAATTTAGAATTATATCTGTTCCCTTAGAGATCTCATTCATAAAAAGTTTTAATTTAGAACTATTAATTTGTATTTAAGCTTGGATTAGAATGGTTCTGGTTTCTGTTAATAAAAATTTTCAGTACATATTACCCATCCGCTGCGGGTTCCTGTGGTTAGTCGTACACTCGTGTCGTTCTGCCGCACTCGCGTAACTGTTTGTATTGAATTTAGTATGTCTTTTTAATGTTCACTCATTACTTTGGTTAATACTTTGGTTACTACTTTGGTTCTGTGCAACCTGTAACTCCTCCACGGACCATTTCACGGGCCAAACTAAATGCCCGAAATATCCAAAACAGACACCGGTCCCTGCCTCCCAAGCCCCCGTCGTCCCGATAATACCCGCATCACCACCTAAAGCAAACCCGTGGAAACCGCAACCCACAGACTTCCCCTCTCTCAATACCGCTATCACCACCACCTCCGCACCTACACAAACCGCCCCCACCTTACCTCAACTGGTCGATGGCCAACCCGCCGAAACCGAAACTACTCCTGAAACCCCCAACGCTCCTTCTACTCCAACAACAATCGACACGACGACTATCCTCGGCCTCTTTCAGTCGATGATGACCGACGTTCAAAAAATGATAACAGACATGACTCGATCAGTCTTTGAAGCCCTCATCGCAGTCATCTATAACGTAACAGAACCCATTTCCCACAACAAACTCCGTACAAGTGTAAACCAGATCACTAAGCGACTTTTTGACATGAGGACGCTTTTTAACCGGACCCCTGAAGGCCTTACAATCCTTCACTCCAAATCCAAGTGATAAGCTTAGATGGGAGGAGACGGCAGCGTAATCCACAAGAACCATCTCACCCTTCTTCATCTCAACGTTCATAGCCTCCGGGCTCGACGAGATGAACTCCTCCTCTTTCTACAGGAATCCCATACAGACGTCGCCACCCTCAACAAAACTTATCTAACTGCCAGACATCGCCTGTTCTTCCTGGGCTATACCCTCTTCAGGCAGGACAACGGATCTCACTCGGGCGGAGTTGCGATACTTGTTCGTAACTCTCTCCGAGCGAAAGTAGTATACCAAACAGCCCGACTGACTCATCACTTCTAGTCAAACTCAGCTTCGCAAACTCCCCTCCCCTCTTCATAGCAACCTACTACTGCCCCCCACGTGCCGACCTAGACGTCAACTACCTCCATCATTTGGCCATGACCTACCCCCGTTTACTTCTCTTCGGAGATCTAAATGCCCACCACCGACAACTCGGAGACTGTTATAACACCGTCCGAGGTACGAGTGTGCTTCAGGCGGTCAATAACTTCGGTCTCAGGCACCATCGTACCCCGTTTACCTGCCAGCCGGTAACTCCGGCCCAACGACCTACCCGTCCAGATAAGCTGTTTACCTCAGCCGACATCTCCCGTAAAATAAGCGGGATCTCCCAAGGCCCGGATGTTGGCTCTGACCACATCCCTATTCTACTAGTAATTTCCTACGGCCACGTAAAATACCCCACCCTGGAACCCCGCACGACGGCCGTAACAGACTTTCACGCTGCCGACTGGCCTCTTTTCTCTCACGCTTTAGCTTCCCTTATATCCCCTCTTCCAGCCCCACCCACCACCCCCACACAAACGGACGCTTACAATGACCTCCTCACGACATCGATTCAGATGGCGATGGCACAAGCCATACCGACGAAACATGTCCGCTACTCCCAGCTCAGGCTCCCTCCCCCGGTCCTTACACTGATACGCCGGAAACGCTGGATCCGCCGCCTCTTAAACAGAGATCGGCGGAATAAGCATCTCTGCTTGGAATATAGGAGACTTTCAAATGCCGTCAAGATCGCCATAAAAGACTTTTGATCTTCCCGCATTGAGAGCCTGTGTATTTCAGTACAGGATTCCTTCCACAACGACACACCCAGATTCTGGAAACAAGTCAAACGTCTACACAACCCGCCGAAAGCCGATACCCCTCTCCAGTCAGGCGACCACCTTCTCGTCAGTGATGAGGAGAAGGCCGCTGCCTTTCGGGACTCTCTCCAGACCATCCATAGCCACCCCGTTAGCCCGGACTTTGACGCCATCGCCGAAAATACGATAGACACTTTTTTAACCACCCACTCAGACCTCTTCACCCCATACGACGTCCTGACCACAGACCACGACCATCCGCTGGAGCTGAGGTGACCCCCCCACGTGCCGACCTAGACGTCAACTACCTCCATCATTTGGCCATGACCTACCCCCGTTTACTTCTCTTCGGAGATCTAAATGCCCACCACCGACAACTCGGAGACTGTTATAACACCGTCCGAGGTACGAGTGTGCTTCAGGCGGTCAATAACTTCGGTCTCAGGCACCATCGTACCCCGTTTACCCGCCAGCCGGTAACTCCGGCCCAACGACCTACCTGTCCAGATAAGCTGTTTACCTCAGCCGACATCTCCCGTAAAATAAGCGGGATCTCCCAAGGCCCGGATGTTGGCTCTGACCACATCCCTATTCTACTAGTAATTTCCTACGGCCACGTAAAATACCCCACCCTGGAACCCCGCACGACGGCCGTAACAGACTTTCACGCTGCCGACTGGCCTCTTTTCTCTCACGCTTTAGCTTCCCTTATATCCCCTCTTCCAGCCCCACCCACCACCCCCACACAAACGGACGCTTACAATGACCTCCTCACGACATCGATTCAGATGGCGATGGCACAAGCCATACCGACGAAACATGTCCGCTACTCCCAGCTCAGGCTCCCTCCCCCGGTCCTTACACTGATACGCCGGAAACGCTGGATCCGCCGCCTCTTAAACAGAGATCGGCGGAATGAGCATCTCTGCTTGGAATATAGGAGACTTTCAAATGCCGTCAAGATCGCCATAAAAGACTTTTGATCTTCCCGCATTGAGAGCCTGTGTATTTCAGTACAGGATTCCTTCCACAACGACACACCCAGATTCTGGAAACAAGTCAAACGTCTACACAACCCGCCGAAAGCCGATACCCCTCTCCAGTCAGGCGACCACCTTCTCCGTCAGTGATGAGGAGAAGGCCGCTGCCTTTCGGGACTCTCTCCAGACCATCCATAGCCACCCCGTTAGCCCGGACTTTGACGCCATCGCCGAAAATACGATAGACACTTTTTTAACCACCCACTCAGACCTCTTCACCCCATACGACGTCCTGACCGACCACGACCATCCACTCTTCAACCCATCGACCCAGACGACATCAAAGACCGGCTTAGTAAATGCAGAAATACTGCCCCCGGCCCTGATGGAATACCCAACCGAATTTTAAAAGCGCTCCCCGCCACTGTTATCGAAGCCCTAGCCCATCTGTACACAGCTAGTCTCCTCCTCGGCTACATCCCGCGGGCCTGGAAACACTCCCATGTCCTCATGTTCCCCAAACCTTGCAAAAGCACCAGCCTCCCGTCGAACTATCGCCCGATTTCTCTAACCCCTGCAATCTCCAGGCTTTTCGAGAAAATCCTTGTCACCAGGATACATCCCCACCTACAAACTCATAGCGTCCTCCCCAGTACCCAGGGCGGATTCCGCCCTGGTTACAACATATATGATCAACTAGTTCGGGTTATCAGCGCCATCCAGGACAACTCGGCCCGCAAACGCCCGACCATCTTAGCCCTACTCGACATCCGCAAAGCCTTCGACTCTGTCTGGCACAATGGCCTCTGTTTTAAGATCCTCGGATGTCACTTTCCCCCAACCATCATCAAATGGCTCTCCCAGTTACTGGATGGCCGCACGGCACAAGTCCGAGTTCGTCAGCATCTCTCGGCACCCTTCCACCTTAATGCCGGTGTCCCCCAAGGCTCCGCCATTAGCCCGCTACTCTATATCATCTTTACGAAAGACACCCCTCCCCCCGCCTACTCTACCCTACCCATCTGCAGGCCTAGCCCAGTACGCCGACGATACTGCCTACTGGGTCTCAGCAGGCGCACACCGGCAGGTCCCGATCAAATTGCAACAAATCCTAGAACCTTTCTTCGCCTACTGTAATACTTGGTGAATAACAGTAAATGTGGACAAAACCCAACTCTGTGTTTTCAACTCCACTGGACGCAACATGTCGCATTTCTATACAACGCCCGTCCGCGTTGGCCCATCGTAAGAACGTCCGAAGCGTGATTGCCAATATCTGGGCGTCACGCTTGACTCCAAACTTACCTGGCGACCACACATCAAATGCACAACTACCATCGCCCGTACCCGCCTCCGTTCTCTCAGAACCCTCAGCCGACTAAACCACTGCTCCAGCGACTTACTAGGCCGCATCTATACTACATGTATCCGACCCATCCTCACATATGCCCACCCAGTTCTCCTTACTGCCTCTCCAGCCTACCTCGATCTCCACCGTGTCACAGAACGACGGGCCCTACGACTCATATACCGCCGACCACGCCTGACGAAGACTTCCAATGCCGCCCTGTATGCGCTTAACACCCGCTTCCCTGACCTTGATTCCTTCCTTGTTAAACTCAACTGGAAGTATTCCCGTACAGCGTCCCGCCGCAATTCCATACAAACGATAGTCCCGTCAATTAATAGAAACACCCGCAATACAAGCCGACCTTCCTACCTACTAAATCGCCTCCTCGCAATAGCCAATGGTCCTCCCACTCGCCTCCAACCACGCCGGCGTCAACGACACAGACCTGCTTAAGCAGTAATACATACTATTTCCCCGCCAAGGACTTATCTCTCCCCGGCAGTAGCGACCTGTCTTCCTAAAGCAGCCTCAATAATCAACACAAGATAAAACTCCCCCACACTCTCTTCACTTCACCACAGTAAACACATGCTCTAGTTCCCCACACTTACGTACCCGCATATAATCCAAATCTGTTCCTTCCGCCTCCCTTGACGGCTCCCTGTCGCCACCTAACAGCTTTGGCGACCAGCGTCACACGTCCCAGTCTTGGCCCCCCCCACAAGAACATCGCAGAAAAATATGAAGAAATAAACAAAACAAAGCAAAATGAATAAATAAAGATGCCCCAGAACAACTGTAACGGCCACATCCATCTACCTCTCCCACTCGCGTATGGCTACACACTACACTCTCACACAATATAACCAACACACAGTACTCTCCCAACTAAGTGCCTCCACCTTCTCCGCGCTCCGGTCATCTGGCGTACATCCCCCTAAATCCCCTTACCCACACGGCTGAAGGGAGCTCGTCTCCAAAACAGCCCGAGTCCGACCATACTGGTTGGTCTCAAACATAAAAAAAAAAAAAAAAAAATTGGTTAATACGTTATGTACATTGTAATATACATTATTCTAGTCGTCCGACTTTCTTTCGCTCGTACACTGTCTATTACCACTGCTATTAAACGGTATTTTAATACTGCTACAATGTTCACACTTTGCGGGATAGGCCGATTATAATGATTTCGGCCTATCTTGCACCCGAGGCCACCGTTTTCCTTGTAGAACTAGCAGACTACCATCTGCTGCCACTGTCTGATGCAAACACTAAGGTGACAAAGTTCTTACAGTTATTCACAACAACTGAGCTGGCAAGCTGTTGCGTAATACGTCTGGCTGGTTGACTGTAGACATCAACAGTTTATACTAACATTGTATGTTGCTGGTTACAATGGGGTACCCCTTGGGTGAATACTAGTTGCTTTGAAATTAACTGATTTATATCTTTACTGTCTCTAACACACAATTCTGTACCGTTACAATATGTACTTTTATTTGTTTTTTATTTCATGTATAAATTTTGAAAACAAATGCCTGATTATGTTTACAAATGTATTAAAAAAAATATTCTAAAAAATGTAGCCTACTACTGGCGTATTTTAATAAAAGCCATGTAAAGTTAAAGAGTATGTTAAATGTTAATATCTTAATAAGTAAATTACAAGTTTATAAAATAATGTCCATTTAATGATTTAAAAAAAAGTAACACAGTGATTTTTGAACAAAACTTTTTATTTAACGTAAATTAACCTTAAACTACTATTGTACAAATTCATCTTGTATATTTAAACATTTGCCATACCATTCAATGAGTTTTGTATTCCCATATCATATACCTCTGCTGCCAGTTCATTAAGGTAAAGTATTGTTACGACATCACAGAACAATCACGTGTTTGTCGAATGTGCCAGAAGAATCTCGATGTAACGTGTGTGGCGTACGTGCTTGTTGACACATTTTCTAGACTGTGCCAGACTTTGCTCGGGCGCACGGACTGTGTCAAGGCCATAATAATTACGTTGTAACTATACTGGCGCTAGCATGCATTATGGAATAATCTAGTAATTTGGGGACTACGACGTTCAGTTCAGTATTAGTGCGATATATTGACAGCGCGGTTTCGAGAGTTATAGTAGCGGTATTACTGTGTGCGTTCAAGTGGTTATTAGTTAAGATTGGTGTTTTATAATTGGACTGTATAATTGTCATACAATTGTGTTTAATTGTAGTGGACATTTTATTGCGTGTGAACAATTTTCATTTGATTTGTTGTAGAGACTGTGTTGTTAATTACAAACTGTTTAACTGTAAAAATTAAAGGTGTGATTAGTGACTTAATTGGTGTCTTGTAGTTTGTTTTCTACTGTACCTACGATGATTGAGTAGACGGTCATAACAATGGTGTCAGAACTGGGATAGAACGGTTAACAGTGGACAGTTTGTACAAGACGAGGTAATTCGTAATTAACTGGTAAACATGAATGCCAGTCAGATGATGGAAGCTTTCCAAACACTGCTGCGGCAGACACAGGAAGAAGCAGGAAGACGACAAAAAGAAGAATGAAGACAAGAAAGAGAAGAAGCAGGAAAACGACAGGATGAAAAACGTAAGCAAGAAGCAGACAAAATGGAAGCTCTCTTTGAAGCTATGCAGAAACAGTTGCAAGAACACAGTACCGCAGAATTAGGTCTCCTACAAGGTGAGCTTAATAAACAAGTTACTAAAATATCAGTGATACAAGAATCAATGACATTAAAAATAGCTGAAGTAGAAAAATCTGCGTCGAGTGTTAAAGAATCGATGTCTAAAATAGCTGAAGTAGAAAAGTCAGTCACGAGTATGGAAAAAGCTATGTCAACAAAAATAGAAGACTCAATTACAAATATAAAAGAGCAGATTAAAAATGAACTCGAGCAGTGCCTGAAGTTACAACCAAAACAACTTTGTGAACAGACTGTACCAATGATAAAGACAGAGAAAGACACAGAAAATAAGTCAATAGAGAAGGTCACCTCGCCTGCGGTTGGGACAGTTCATGTCAAGGCCCCAACCTTTGATGCAAGCACGCACTGGGCGACGTATTTATGCCAATTCGAAGCTGCTGCATGCGCAAATAATTGGACGGAGAAAGACAAGGCAGTTTCACTCGTTCTCTCATTAAAAGGACCCGAGGCAGAACTACTACAGAAAGTGCCATCTGACAGCCAAAACACCTATGCCGAATTGATAAAAGCTCTGGAATTACGGTACGGTAATAAACATTTGCAAGATGTGTACTGCACCCAGTTGAGAGCAACGCGACAGCATTCCGGGGAGAGCTTTCAAGAGTTTGAAGCAAGTATCGACAGACTCTTTAGACTGACCTATCCTGAAGCGCCAGAAGATTTTTGAACGAGTTTTGCGATGCAGACATTTACTACCGGTGGCCAAGATAACGAACTACAGCAAGTGTTACGAATGGCAAGACACCAGAACAGTGCGGACACCCTGGTACATGCTTTGCAATTTGAGGCCGCCAAATCAGTGTCTGGTTGGACAAGTCTTAAAGTGCGCGGTAAAAGATCGCGACGGCACAGACGATGAGGAAAAAGAACAAGGAATAGAGACTCAAGGGTCGGCACCACAGAATAAAGTAAGAAAGGATGGAAGACCGAAGTGTTATCGATGTGGGAAACCTGGACATGTACAACGGGATTGTCGGGTTAGAGTTCAGCAGCAGGGAAACGAGCAGTAGTCGGTACAACGGGGCGTGTGCTGACTAACTGGAGGAATGAAGCCCCTAGACAATATGCAATTTCTACACTTCAGAAAAACAGCGGGAGCTTGGTAGTTACCGGATTTATTCAAGAAAGGCCAACCTCGATTATAGTTGACACAGGCGCAACAGTTTCTGTTGTGCGCCCCGACGTGGTGAAAGATCTCAAGCCAATCTGGTGCTCTTGCAGCTTGTGAACAGCTACTGGACAGCCTGTAAAAATGTATGGAAAAGTGGAGATACACATACGCCTCGGTTGACTTGAGTTTAATCATCAAGTACTTGTTGCAGACATTGTGGATGAAGCAATTCTTGTTGTGGACGTTATGAACGCGTACGGATTCATAGTCGACTTCAAAAACAATGTCTTGAGAATCGGAGGCGAAGAGGTAATGCTATCAACAATGACGACAGCAGAAAAATTGATGGACGTCATAAACCAAGTGGCCTTAACTGTTCCGCCAAACTCCGAAAAGATCATCATGGTTAGAACCGAGGTAGATACTAGGGGAAACCATGCTCTATAGTCGAACCCCAGGTAGTCAGCACACCGGGCATACTAATTGCCAGAAGTTTAGTAAAACCTGACGAAACCAGAAATGTACCTATTGGAGTGGCGAATATTTTGGATCAAGCTATCACTTTGCAAACCAATACGCTCCTAGGCAAATTGACTCCTGTGGCCTGGGTAGCCAGAATAACGCAACAAAGAGATCCAGTGCTTCGGTTAATTCCAAATTACCAGAGGAACTATAATGTCTCACCTACGTTATAACATCGGGAACATGTGCATACTTACCTCGGATCAATTGCACGGGCTGCCATACTCGTAATCAACTTTTAATTACTAGATAAACCAGCAGTAGTTATAACTAAAGGAACCTTTCCATGGGGGTCTGATGATTTATTCACTCACTGTTTTAGTGTAAAGTAACGACATCTCTTTATTAAATCATTACTATAACAGCTCTACATAAATATTCCCCTATAAGGTTTTCAAAATAAAACATTACAATTTATAACAGATTTTGGTACATAACTGTGGCCAAAACATATGTATTTATTAGTGCTAGCATTATCCACGGATCCGGGACCTGAAACTTGTTTGTGAGTTAAGCTCGCTTATTTATATTCTATAATACTATTTGGGGGCCATTTGAAGAATGGACTTGATCTAAAAATTTGTATCAGTGAAGCTATACATATACATCAGCATTATTCGGTACTACAAATATTTTGAATTCTAAAACATACTACATCTTATAAAGTGGTTCTCATTAAAATCTTTCTATTTTTTATTTCAACTGTCTTTAACAATTCATTGGTTAGAATTTTAATTAATCACGGAGAACAAGTCTCCGTGTCACCTGTCATCTCCATCAGTTTACTAGTAGTCAGGGTCCTTGGTCCTTATGGTGTTCGTCGGCGGTTGATCTTAAGTGGAGTTAACTTTCCTGTTGAAGTTCCTGAAGTGGTTAGTTCATAATGAAGTAGCGTGGAGGTTCTCAGAAGTCTCGTGGTTAAACATCGTTATTATTAAAGTGCCGTAAATGTTCTTGTTTGTGGCAGAATTGCACGTCACATTATAGTTTATAAAAGTTCTCACTTTTGGTAGCTCGTACCATATTATTTAAAACAACATAGACATCTTACAAATTAAACAAACGAGATGTCATCCCTTATACAATTATTTATGTATTTCGGTTTTTTACATTTAGACTTACTACCACACTAATTTACCAATACTTTAGCTACACATTGTTGTATGTCTTCTATATAAAAAAATTTTGCCTTTCTCCGAGACATGGTTCAAGCGCGTGTTTTCTACGCGAGCGCTTCATCTCGACTCTCTACAATGTACGAAGGGTCATTTAATCGCGCGGAGTTTACGCGTCGCAACAAAATAGTTCCACATTTATCCTCTATTTAAGGAGTTAAAGTTTGACCTTTTAATTATCCAAATATATTTTTATTTATTACAGAATTCATTATAGTATCCTACTGTGGTCTTGTTTATTTATTTATTTAATATCAATATACAAGGATTATTAGTTTGTTTAGGGGTCGGTATTCAAGTTAATTCCGGTTAGCGCATGTCTATGCAGGGTTAATTAACAAGGGTTTCCCTATCTGTGCGCTCGTATTCCTTTTTTTTTTTAATTTATTAAAACTCTTTATTAAATATTATTATGATCGTGCTAAAACTTAGTTTAAATGTGCGATTTATTAAAATTTAAATTTCTCAACTTTTCACATTTCCTATTTATTAATTATTTAATTTTTTAATTAATGAAATCGTCACATACTCCGCCACTTAAAACAGACTCCTGGTGGGGGGGGGGAGAATTGATGTGTTATTTGGTCAGCAGTGTATTGGGAGTATGCTCGGGGGTTACCGGGTGAAATTTCTCTCACTCGTTTCTCTGTACAAAATTATGAGCTGCATAAGTCACTCTCGACTTGCTTATTCCTATTATCAATATATATACAATACCTTACGGACTAATTCTTATACTACATAAAATTCACACATAAAATATATCGTAAACATACTAAATTCTTCTTAAATCTACTACTTAACGACTACTACCGGGTTTTCTTTAGTTTGTGAGTTACTCTTGTTATAGAATTACTCTTTAAGTAATTTATTACTTAATTATTACTTATATTCGATGTCAGCTGACTTCTCACTTTGCTCTACTTTCGATGAATAGGATTCAAGGTTGATCAGGCCTCGTACCTATTTATACGATTAGGTAGCCAATAGTTACTCTAGTGCTCTTTAGCAGTTGAGTACAAAACATATACCTTTTTACTACATTTATTTTGCTTGCACTCTACCATTTCCTTCTTTGTGACAACGCTTTATCTGCGAAATATGTGTTCTTCGTACATATTTTTTTGAGTAGAGGGTTCGTACAGGGCTACAGTTACTGGAGTTAAGTATTTGTGAATTTGATAAGGACCGCACCATCGGTATGATAGCTTGGAGGTTGTCTTATCGATTGCACTACTCGTAGGGTGTGTTTTATACATTACTAAGTCACCGATATGGAACTTTACTTTATCGTTATTATTATTTCGCTTGTGATATTTCCGCAATTTCGCTAAGTTTGCTCGTAAATTAGCGCGAGCTTCATTCCAGATTTTCTTTATATTTTTATCCCTAATTTCAAGGGGTAGTAACTCATGTATTTTCCACTTAGTGGATAATGGGTGATTAGGTTTGTATTTAAACAATAATTCGAATGGGGTAGACTTATGTCCTTCATGATAGGCTGAATTAAAGGCGAATTGTATCCAGGATAGGTTCTGGTCCCAAGACGTATGGTCGTTTGCATGGTAGGCTATTAAAGCAGATTTTAGGTTTCGCAGATACCTTTCAGCTATATTACCTTGCGGACGATACTCTGTAGTGGTAATGTGGTCTATCCCTAATTTGAAACAGATGTTTCTAAATTCCCTGACTTAAACTGGGGTCCGTTATCCGACACTAGATGTACGGGTGTACCGAACTCTTTAAATAATCTATTCTGTAATATACTTACTGTGGTTGAAGCTAACGCTCGCCACATGGGATACATCCAGACAAATTTGCTGAAAGAATCTACGCAAATTAGTAGCATGCTATTTCCTGATTTAGAACGTGGGTAGGGTCCTGAAAAGTAAATAAATTTTGGAGAACGGGGTAGCAGGAATTTCTGAGATTAATTGACTTATTTGGCTGTTTCTCGCTGGTTTGCTGAGTGCACACAACTTACACCTTTTCACATAATTAGCTATCTCACTGTTCATATTTTCCCAGTGATATTCTTTACGAATTCTATGTATTGTTTTATTTATCCCCATATGTGCTCCAATGGTGGAAGAGTGGTAGTATTCCATCAGCATAGGTTTAATAATATCAGGGGCGATTATTCGTAAATATTTTCCGTTCGCTATTCTATAACATAATACTCTCTTACTCAAGATGTATTTTTCTGACTTATTTCCTTTGTCGATTTGTTCTATAATTGGTCTTAAACGGGGGTCTTGTTGTTGATACTGGGCTAAGTCTGTAAATGCAAGAGGAAATTCGGTAATTAAAGTATTGATAATCGGCGTTTCTCTACTCTCCTTGTTTTCGTATGTTTTACTAGTCGGCTGGAACATACGTGACAGTGTATCGGCAACTACGTTTTGGGTGCCTCTAATATGTTGTACTTTAAATTTAAAACAATTTAATCTTAATACCCATCTTCCGATACGACCTAACTGTTTTGGGTGATTTAGTAGCCAAGATAATGCTTGATTATCCGTTTCTAACAGAAATTCTTTATGTTCTAAAAAGGGTTTGAACTTCTCAAAAGCGAAAACGATAGCTAAACATTCTAATTCGTATGCGGAGTATTTCTTTTCTTGGTCGGTCAGGGTGCGTGAAGCGTAACTAATAGGTAGTCTAGAGTTATCTACTTCCTGGTATATTACTGCACCTAGGGCTACACTTGAACTGTCTGTCTGCACTACAAACGGTTTTGTAAAATCGGCTAATTGTAGTACTGGGGGTGATATGATGCTTTCTTTCAGTTTCTCGAATGCAGTTTGGTGTTGCACATTCCACTCAAATTTAGCTCCCTTCTTTCTTAAAGCATTCAGAGGTGCTGCAATTTCGGCTAGATGTGGGATATACTTGTGGAAATAATTTATCATTCCCAAAAATCGGGCTATTCCTTTCGCATCCCGCGGTGGTAAAAATTCTCTGATAGCACGGGTTCACTCGGGGTCTATGCTTACCTTTCCGTTAGCTTTTACGATGTGACCTAAAAATGAAAATTGTGTGACAGCAAAATTTACTTTACTGGGGTTTACGGTTAATCCAACTTTCTCCAATCGGGATAGTACTTCACGTAGATGTTTAAGATGTTGGTCAATTGATTCGCTGTAGATAACGATGTCATCTAGGTAGTGATACACATATTTAAATTTTATATCATGAAATAATTTTTCCAATAATCTGCTACATACAGAACTACCTTGGGATATTCCAAAGGGTACTCTCGTAAATTGGTACAGGTTGAAAGGGACGGCAAAAGCGGTTAGACATTTTGATTCTTCCGAAAGGGGTATCTGGTGAAATGCCTGGTTTAGATCCATGATGGTAAAAATTTTCGCTTTCGTAAAATAATGAAAAGCACTGTGGATGTCGGGAAGTGGTATAGACTCAAATTCTATCCGTTTATTTAGTTGCCTGTAGTCCACAACTAGTCTATGTTTGTCGTTACCTTTTGGTACTAAAAGCGCTGGTGATGAATAAGATGAAGTAGAGGGTTCGATGACTCCTTGTTCTAATAATTTGTTAATTTGGTTCCTCATTACTTCCATTTTTGGAGGTGATAACTTGTATGGGGCTAAACGTATTACTTTATTGTCGCTCAAATTGATTTTGTACTCTATCAAGTCCCTCAGTCCTAACTTTGGGGTAAAGACGTTGGAGAACTGTTCTATTAATGTCTGTAAATTATTATAAATAAATCACCTTATATCCGTCGTGTGACTTCGTTACGTCGATTAAAATGACGCGTTTTGGAACATCTGTTCCATCATCAGATAAAATCGCTCTATTGAGGTCGTTAAACGTTAAAAACACATGTTACACATAATTGTCCACTATGTAATTCACTTTAACGTTTAACGACCTCAATAGAGCGATTTTATCTGATGATGGAACAGATGTTCCGAAACGTGTCATTTTAATCGACGTAACGAAGTCACACGACGGATATAAGGTGATTTATTTATAATAATTTACTGTTCATACGTGACTTGGATACCAAGAACTAATATGCATTTTATATTAATGCCTGCATTTTCCGTCTATCTTTACTTTCTAGATGAGCTAATTCAGACTCGTGATGTTCTAGATGTGTAGAAGTTGTTCCAGTACTTTCTCTGTTATTTGCATCATCATCCAAACTATATTTTTGTGAACGATCGAATCCAAAATAAAATTTCTTATCGTGAATATCTAGAATTATTCCTGTTTTACTGATAAAATCAGCTCCCAATATTAACTCGGGTCCTAACTCGTCGCATACCAACATTGGAAAATACCACGTTAGATTTTTAATTTTTACTTTAAACGTGATGATACGTTTTATCATTAAATTTTGTTTATTAGCTGTAGCGCATCTAATATTCACCATTTGACACAGTTTAACTAAGTTGTGTTTAAATAATTTCTCGGCTAGTTGTTGACTAATTAAACTTCGCGTTGATCCGGAATCAATTAATCTGAGGGTGGATGTAACACCGAGGTCAACTTGTATATACGGTAATTGACACTTACTGAAATCACATTTATTAATAGGGTTACATTTATCAATAAATTTTCTAACATAGGGGTCTAATTTTCTTTTGTTATTATTATTTTGTTTTAATTTGTGGTCTCTCAGGGGTTTACCTGTTTTCACAATGCTGCGGAAGACATAGGATTTCGGATCTCCCTGCCTTACATTTTTTTTGGATAATGGGTTTTCTGATAGTACTGTTTCCGTTTACAGTTTCTACTGATGTGTCCAGGTTTCCCGCAGTTATAGCATACATTTTCTTTACGTGGTGTCTCACTGGTTTCCTGTCGAGGTTGAGGCTCCTTGGACTTACCATGGCCATGAAAATTGGTTGGTCGCCGAAATGGTCGTCCTTCTCGTTGAGTTCTTGCATCTGTGACTAGGGCTTCCATTTCCTTTCTATGTTGTGTTGTGGATAGCGATGCATGTCTGTTCTGATCTGCGTACCATACATTTGAAGAGTGAATACTACATTGTTCTAGATCAGCGAAAGTGTGGGGCCTATTTATTAGTGCTAATCGGGAGCGTTCTTCAGGAGATAAGCCTACTAGAATAGTATCGACCAATTGTTTCTCACTCCAGTCGACTTGCAGTAGTCGTGAAGATTCTCTGATGTCTGCAATATAGTGGGCCAGTCTTTCACGGGCTCCTTGTACTCGAAGTACGGTATTTCTTTTAATCTCCTCGTAAATTCCCGTGGGGATAAAATGTTTTATTATGGTAGTATGAAGTTCTACTGGAAGAGTCGAGCTTAATGATTCCAGTACACGATCTCGTAATGGTGGTTTACATTTGGGTAGGATTACTTGCAGGATTTGCCAATCGTTTAGTTGCTGTAAATCTTTTATTTGCAGGAGGTATCTGATAAAATATAACAGTTTCGTAATACTTAAGCCATCGGTGTAGGGAATTTCTTTAATAATGTTTTCTACTGGGTGTGTGATCTTTCCTTAGAGGTCTACATTAAAATTTACATTTGGTATACATTTCGAAGGATTTGTTGCTGCGTTAGGCGTCGTAATCGCATATTTACTGGTGCGAGTATGGTGACCACTAGGCTGTGGGGGTTCTGAATTAGTGAGGGTATTTAATTCTCCACTAGGTAGCTGTTCATGAGTCGGTTGTATCTTCGATACAATGGGGGATTCGTGATTCGCGGTTGAGGGAGGGTGTTCTAAAGTAGGGGAATGAACCGGGGAAATATATAATTTTTGTAAGAAGTGCTCAATTTCTTCCATTCTAGATGAGTCTGACTTTCTTCGCAATTCGTTTATAATTGTGGGTAATTGATGTAATGCCTCATCTGCAAATTTTTGCACATCGGGAGGGATTATGGTGACGGGCCAGTTCAATAAATTGTTCAGCCGGCGGGTTAAATGTTCTATTCGTTGCGTGACACGCAATATTACAGTAGGTGATTTTTTGTCGTGAATGTTTTGAGATAATAACGTCAGTTCCCTATACTTCGCATAACAGGTTTCTCGTTCGCTGTCATAATCGAGTTCACGTAATCTATCTAACTGCGAGGGAAATATCTGATCTGCTCTCGCGTAATGTTTTGTGCAATTCAGAGACTGTTACGTTCGCGTGAGGTAAACCGCGTAAAATAGCTTCGTAGCACAATCCATCTTTTAATAATAGATCGGGGTTAAATACAGCCATTTTTGAAATGTGAGTGACTATAAATACTTATTCTATTATTAGCATTCAATTCTATACTACTCTTTCTTGTTTACACAAATAAACGATTAAAGTTCACATTTAACATATACATTGGTAGTGAGAGAAGTAAATTTCAGAGAAAGAGAAATCTCACACAGGCGTCAATATACTTTCAACTAAGGGGGAAATTCTCAGTTACTACGCACAGGATGATACACGCTTCTTATAACAATAGAACCATCGAAGAGGGTTGGGTATTGTCTAACTCAACTTTGCGCAATATGACTAGGACAGTTCTACACAGGCGCGGACAAGAAATTAACCGGTCAGATTTTGTTTACAAACCGACACGTTGATGAATGAAATTTTTGACAAGTACGTACCTGATGTTGTTTCGTATTATGTGGAGTTAAATTAACACTGTGTAAACTCCTATATCTAATTCACAATTAAAGTTACCTATTTACTATACTAATATAATAATAATTATCATTTTTATTTTATTTAAAATTTTAGACATATATTAAAGTACATGAGCGAATAGATCAACAGGGTGTCACAATATTACACAATTATTTATTAAACAAAACAGAGTGGCGCATCTTATATGCGTCACGATGCACACAATTTTTTTTTTTTACAAATAAGCAGAGTGATTTTTTTTTTAAGCAGAGTGGCGCATCTTATAACGTCTCACCTACGTTATAACATCGGGAACCTGTGCATACTTACCTCGGATCAATTGCACGGGCTGCCATACTCATAATCAACTTTTAATTACTAGATAAACCAGCAGTAGTTATAACTAAAGGAACCTTTCCATGGGGGTCTGATGATTTATTCACTCACTGTTTTAGTGTAAAGTAAAGACATCTCTTTATTAAATCATTACTACAACAGCTCTACATAAATATTCCCCTATAAGGTTTTCAAAATAAAACATTACAATTTAACAAATTTTGGTACATAACTGGGGCCAAAACATATGTATTTATCAGTGCTAGCATTATCCACGGATCCGGGACCTGAAACTTGTTTGTGAGTTAAGCTCGCTTATTTATATTCTATAATACTATTTGGGGGCCATTTGAAGAATGGACTTAATCTAAAAATTTGTATCAGTGAAGCTATACATATACATCAGCATTATTCGGTACTACAAATATTTTGAATCCTAAAACATACTACATCGTATAAAATGGTTCTCATTAAAGTCTTTCTATTTTTTATTTCAACTGTCTTTAACAATTCGTTGGTTAGAATTTTAATTAATCACGGAGAACAAGTCTCCGTGTCACCTGTCATCTCCATCAGTTTACTAGTAGTCAGGGTCCTTGGTCCTTATGGTGTTCGTCGGCGGTTGATCTTAAGTGGAGTTAACTTTCCTGTTGAAGTTCCTGAAGTGGTTAGTTCATAATGAAGTAGCGTGGAGGTTCTCAGAAGTCTCGTGGTTAAACATCGTTATTATTAAAGTGCCGTAAATGTTCTTGTTTGTGGCAGAATTGCACGTCACATTATAGTTTATAAAAGTTCTCACTTTTGGTAGCTCGTACCATATTATTTAAAACAACATAGACATCTTACAAATTAAACAAACGAGATGTCATCCCTTATACAATTATTTATGTATTTCGGTTTTTTACATTTAGACTTACTACCACACTAATTTACCAATACTTTAGCTACACATTGTTGTATGTCTTCTATATAAAAAAATTTTGCCTTTCTCCGAGACATGGTTCAAGCGCGTGTTTTCTACGCGAGCGCTTCATCTCGACTCTCTACAATGTACGAAGGGTCATTTAATCGCGCGGAGTTTACGCGTCGCAACAAAATAGTTCCACATTTATCCTCTATTTAAGGAGTTAAAGTTTGACCTTTTAATTATCCAAATATATTTTTATTTATTACAGAATTCATTATAGTATCCTACTATGGTCTTGTTTATTTATTTATTTAATATCAATATACAAGGATTATTAGTTTGTTTAGGGGTCGGTATTCAAGTTAATTCCGGTTAGCGCATGTCTATGCAGGGTTAATTAACAAGGGTTTCCCTATCTGTGCGCTCGTATTCCTTTTTTTTTTTAATTTATTAAAACTCTTTATTAAATATTATTATGATCGTGCTAAAACTTAGTTTAAATGTGCGATTTATTAAAATTTAAATTTCTCAACTTTTCACATTTCCTATTTATTAATTATTTAATTTTTTAATTAATGAAATCGTCACAGAACTGCAAGAATTATTGAACAGATCTTCTAATGACCTCTCAAGTGGTGAGGTAAAAGAACTCAGACAGTTTTTACACGAATTCAAAGATTGTTTTGCAGTTCGGGGACAGTCACTGGGAAGAACCTCTTTTGTGCAACATCGCATCAATACCGAGGACACAACACCGATACGGCAACCTCCTCGAAGGCCTCCATTATCTAACAAGAGGAAATGTCTCGGTTAGTACAGGACATGTTGACAGAAGGAGTAATCGAACCTTCGTCAAGTGCTTGGTCATCTCCTGTAGTGCTGGTAGCGAAGAAGGATGGTGGGTTGCGTTTCTGCGTAGACTACTGGAGGTTAAGTGACGTTACAAGAAAGTCTGCTATCCATTACCTTGCGTTGACGATACACTCGACACGTTGTCTGAAGCACAGTGGTTTTCCACATTGGACCTGAAGAGTGGATATTGGCAAGTGGGTCTTCATCAAGAAGACAAGGAAAAGACCGCTTTCTCGACCCCAAGTGGCTTATTCCAATTTAACATCATGCCATTTGGACTCTGTAATGCACCGGCAACATTTGAGAGATTGATGGACCTGGTACTCCGAGGCCTGATGTGGAAAACTTGCCTTGTTTACTTAGATGATGTCATAGTGATCGGGAAGATTTTCGAAGACCATTTGGAAAACCTTAAGGAAGTTCTAACTAGAATTCGTGGTGCACAATTGAAGCTGAGCCCGAAGAAGTGTTCTCTATTCCGGAAGAAAGTCCAGTATCTGGGCCATCTGGTTTCGGCAGCGGGTGTTAGCATGGATCCTAATAAAATAGACACCGTAAGAGACTGGCCAGTGCTGAAGAGTAAACACGAAGTTCAGAGTTTCCTGGGGTTATGCTCATATTACAGACATTTTGTGAAAGGCTTCACTACTATTGCTAAACCACTACATGAGCTAACAGAAAATAAACGAAACTTCCAGTGGTCGAGGGAGCGTGATCAAGCATTTAGGACTTTGAAAATTGCATTATGTTCGCAGCCAATTCTCGCTTTCCCAGATTCGAAAGGGAAGTACATTGTGGACACAGACGCAAGCAATACTGGTCTAGGAGCAGTTTTATCTCAAGTTCAAAAGGTGAAGAACGAGTAATAGGGTATTACAGCAAGACACTTTCTAAACCGGAGAGAAATTATTGCGTCACAAGGAGAGAGTTGCTGGCAATTGTCCGAGCGTTGGAGCACTTCCATAAATATCTCTATGGAAGAGAGTTTTCACTACGTACCGACCATGCCGCGGTTGCATGGCTCTTAAGATTTAAAAATCCGGAAGGACAGTTGGCAAGGTGGCTTGAACGTCTGCAAGAGTACAACTTCAAGGTACATCATCGATGGGGGCGCCTGCATGGTAATGCAGATGGTTTATCATGAAGACCGTGCCCGGAAGACTGCCGACATTGCCACAGAAAGGAAGAACAAAACTCAAGCGAACATGTTGAAGCCGTCACTGTAGATTTGTGGCTGACGGCTGGACAACACAAGACTCTCGACAAGAAAGATGACTGATGAAGACATTGGACCGATCTTGACAGCAAAAGAGGAAGGTCGCCGCCCGGATTGGCAAGATATCTCCCATGGTTCCGAAATGCTGAAGGGCTACTGGGCACAATGGGAATCTCTCACCTTAGAAAACGGATTGCTGAAAAGGGCTTGGGAAAGTGTAGATGGACGAGACGTGGTCATGCAGTTGATAGTTCCCCGAAGTAAAGTGCAGTCTATTTTGAAGGAGATGCATGATGGAACATCTGGAGGCCATCTTGGCATTAACAAAACCCTTGACAAAATACGGAAGCAATTTTATTGGCTTCATCTTCGCCATGATGTAGAGGAATGGGTTCGGACGTGTGAAATATGTGCTGCAAGCGAGGGCCCACAAACCAGAAGCAGGGGAAAAATGAGACAATATAACGTTGGACTGCCTTTCAAGAGAATTGCCATAGACGTTGCTGGACCATTCCCAGTTACTGACAGTGGAAACCGGTATATCATGGTAGTAGGTGACTACTTTACTAAGTGGGTGTAAGCTGACGCAATTCCAAATCTGGAGGTTACCACTGTGGCAAAGCAGTTAGTTCACAACTTCTGTTGCCGTTATGGAGCCCCTATGGAAATCCATATGGATCAAGGGAGAAATTTCGAATCAGGAGTGTTTAAAGAATTATGCCGTTTACTCGGAATTCGAAAGACCAGGACAACGCCTTTGCATCCTCAGTCGGATGGGATGGTTGAGAGATTCAATAGGACACTTGAGCAGCATCTTTCAAAGGTTGTTGACGAGAACCAAACAGACTGGGACCAATGTATACCACTATTCCTTATGGCGTATAGGTCATCAGTACACAACACAACCGGCATGACTCCAGCAAAATTGGTGTTTGAGCGGGAGATTCATCTTCCTGGGGACTTGATGTTTGGATCACCTGAGACTCAGTCCCAAAAGCCAAAGAACTGTTCCTCGCAATTAGAAAACCAACTGCGAGAAATGAATCACTTGATAAGAGGACGGCTGAAGATAGCCTGTGATAAAATGAAAACTCGGTATGACATTCGTAGCAATAGTGTGGTTTTCCAAGAAGGAGATCAGGTATGGTTGTTCAATCCAAAGCACCATCGTGGTCGCTCACCTAAGCTTCAGTCTAACTGGGGAGGACCCAACACTGTGAAAAAAAGAATCAACGATGTTGTTTATTGGATTCAACAGGAAGGACAGCGAAAGTTCAAGGTCATCCACCTAGATCGCCTGGGTAAGTACTACTTCAGAGACGGTTTACCAGTTCGGGACGAACAGTCTTAAGGAGGGGGCAGTGTTACATCACAGAACAATCTACGTGTTTGTCAAATGTGCCAGAAGAATCTCGATGTAACGTGTGTGGCGTACGTGCTTGTTGACGCATTTTCTAGACTGTGCCAGACTTCACTCGGGTGCACGGACTGTGTCAGGGCCGCAAGTAATTACGTCGTAACTATACTGGCACTATCACGCATTATGGAGTGATCTAGTAATTTGGGGCGGTATAAAGACCAGTACTCAATGACGTTCAGTTGAGTATTAGTGCGATATATTGACAGCGTGGTTCAAGAGTTATAGTAGCAATATTACTGTGCGCGTTCAAGTGGTTAATAGTTAAGAGTGGTGTTTTATAATCGGACGGTATAATTGTAATACAATTGTGTTTAATTTTAGTGGACATTTTATTGCGTGTGAACAATTTTCATTTGAATTGTTGTGGAGACTGTGTTGTTAATTACGAACTGTTTAAATGTAAAAGTTAAAGGTGTGATTAGTGACTTATTGGTGTCTTGTAATTTGTTTACCACTGTACCTACGACGATCGAGTACATGGTCGTAACAGTATGTACTCATTGTTGTCTGTAAGTTTTCATCATTCTCAAAACACTTTCCTCCCCAAAATTCTTTCACTTTAGAAAACAAATGATAGTCAGTGGTGGTAAGGTTGACAACTTCCCACTTAAATCATGCAAGCAGTTGTTTTTGTTTTATCCGCAGCATGAGGCTGTGCTTTTTCATGGGAAAGCAAAATGCCACTAGACAACAGGCCCCTCTGGTGATTTTGAGTGACCCGTGGCAGGGCAGTTTTTTTTGTTTCACAATATGTTCAGTATTTATTGCGGCTCAGTGGACATAAATTCAACAAGGAGTGGACCTTTCTGGTCCCAGAAGATTGTAGTTATAACCTTCCAAGACTGCCTGCTTGAACATTTGTGGTCTGGATGGTGAATGAGGGTGATGCCATTACATAGGTTGATGTTTATTCTCTGGCATAGCATAAGAAACCCCCAGTTGTGTTCCCTGTTGTATGTCATAAGAATCATCCTATCCTTTAATAATGATTAAAAAAAAAAAAAAAACTAGAGCACCAATATAGGGTTTTTGTGTTAATCATTAAGACTACATGGAACCCACCTCATATGGTGACAATTTAATGGATAATGGTACAAAAATTTTCATTTTTTGAGGCAGCAGATTATCTGTAATGATGAAAGGATTACCACTTTGTTCGTTATCTAGGATGTTCTCTTCCCCTTCATCAAAATTGGAACACCATCGTTTTACTGATGATTCATCTATTACATTTCCATACACTTCACTGATTTGATGGTAAATCTCACACAGCCATATATTTTTGTGTGAAGAAGTCGTATTATGGATCTCACTTCCCATGTTGTGGCATTCTCTACTTTTTGAAACAATGTGAACAAACACAGAAAAACAACGGACAAGAAGCCAGTTGAAACTCACACAGACTAGACAGACGCTTCTTTGAGACTGCTGAATAGGACAACTGCCCGCTCTGTACAAGCAAATGGCCCTCATAGTAAACATTTTATATACATAAAATATATTGTTATTTAGCTGTGCATATAATATAATAATAATAATAATATTTATTGCCAATTTTCCTTTACATATTTATAATAAAAATTATACAAAAAAAGGACCTATAGGGGGCATAAATGCCCGTACATAGGTTGGTCCTTAGAATTTATTTTTTTATATACTTGATACTAATTGTGAGTTTTACCTCACCGACCATAGTAATATATTAAAAATAAAATATTTTTCAATTTTAAACAAAATTTTAGTTTGTATTGTAATACAATTCAATAAATAAATGAAAAAAAAAAGAGAAAAAAGGTCCATATCATAATAGACTATTTTTTTGCATATTAGCTGTATATTTTCTTTTGCCATTTCTTTAGCTGTGTTCCAGTTTAGCCATCCCAAATATTCGTAACTCGCCTTTTTTCTACCATTCTTACTAGGTCGCACCACATTATTTTCTTGTCTTCTGGAAATTCTATCAAAGATTTTAGTCCAAACTTTTTCTTATATCTTCATTTCTTCTCTTTTCTGTTTTTCTCACTACCACATTCTTGTAGATACTTCACTTCTGCTGCTTGTGCCTTTTGTGCTGATTTCCTGCCAGTATCCAGTTATTCTTTCAACCATGCAGGGGCAGCAGTGATTACATGGATTTATAAATGGAGGGCCTTGTTTTCATAGTTATTTCCTTGTGGTTGAGAAATTTACTCTGTAATGTGTAATAGTTCCATTAGCTGTGTGTGTTCTTTTGTTAAATTCATCTACTATGCTTTCTCTATTGTTAATTGTGCTTCTTAAATGTATGTAGGCATTTATTTTTAAAACAATTACATTTCTATTTTAACTCCCAACTACTAATTATGTAATGTTAATTATCATAGTCTACGTTTTTATGTGTTGAAGAATAATTTTTGGGTTGCTAGAAATTCTAGAAATTCTGACCAGATTTGTAAGTTTTCCTGTAAGCACTTTCGTGAATTGGTAAATCAAACAGTGTAATCCACAAATGCACTCAATGAAGATATACTGATTGATTTTAATTCCTTACATCCTGTTGTAAGCTTCTCTGTTTTTGTCTAACATACATAGGAAATTAATGTTTTTATTTCTGAAACTGAGTAAATGTGTAATCAAAGTTGTTGTCTTTCAGTGTTTTGTTTTTTCTTTATTTTGTAGCTTATTTTCATGTTCTCTATGTAGGCCATTATAACTTTCCATAATTCTTTGTTTCTGAATGGTTTCCTTCTGTTTATTGCTTTTTTTTAAGGATTTCCAGTTTTATGTGCTTCTTGCTAGTGTACTAGCCATTTGTTATCAGTGACTGTCGGGTTTGTACGGCCTCGTGTGTTGTGTTGGATGGTAGTGAGAACTGGCATGAGATTGCTACATGTATCTAATGTGATGCTACAAAGTTCATATGTTTCTTCAATTTTTCTCTCCAAGGTAAAACTGTTAACTGTCTTTTCTCCTTTCTGTGTTCGCATTAAAGTATCCCATGAATATTGTATGTTGTTACAATAAATTGTATAATGTTACAACAAATCGTACACCTTCATTCCTTACATTCTGAGTCTGTATAGTCTGTTCCCACTTCTTAGCTTGAGACAGCCCTCAACCTTTTCCGCCATTTTATATTATTCAGTGTGTCCTCTAACTTCTCTAGGTTATCCTCTTTTGAAGACTGTAGTTGTTGTAGGTGCCTAGAAAGAGAACTTGGCGAGTCTCAACAGCAAATCTCAGTTTCCTCTGCTCCATGAGCACTCTTACACTCTTATAGTTGTTGTAATAGTAACGGCTTTGTACTTCTCTCTCTCATCCTCCAAAACCTTGTTTGTTCCTCATCTAAAGTCCCACTGGAGTTTGAATCCAAGCTTCATCTAAGTAATAGGGTAACAGTGCGTTGGACTGGCATGAAGTTGATTTGGAGTTAAAGTGCATGGAGTCAGAGTTGAGAAGTACTATTGGACCATCAAATTCTATTATCAGTACCTTCAAGACCTTGAACCATCAAGATCCCCCCCACACACAATTTAATTACAGAGTTGTACTGTAACTTTTTTTATATTTTTAGAGCATAAAGTGCATTATAATCATTAAGTGAAACTCATAACTGTGATTACAAATTAATGTTATTGATTTGCCATTGGTTAACATGAATATTACTTATGTGTATTCAGTTTTTAATACTATGGAAATTGTTAATATAAATAATAAGATAACGAATGTAATTGTATATATTAATTCTTAATATCAGACTTCAAACCTGTGTAGGTCAGGTATGGTTTGTGGCTCATCGTAGAGGCAAATACAGTAAAACTTCTTTTATACGTTTCTCACTTATACGTTTTTCACACTTACTCGTTTTTTCTCTAAGGTCCCGGCAAAATTCCTATACTTTCCGTGTTATTTTATTTCAGTTATATGTTTTTCGTTTATTCGTTTTTTACACTTACACGTTCAAATTTTTAAGTCCCTGGAGATACGAAACTTCATTTATAGGTTTAAATATTTTGTCCTTATTTACGTTGCGTATATCACAAAATGTATATCATGTGAATGTTCGAATGCAAATATTTTGAACAGACTGTACATGTCTAGGGAATCGTCAATTAGTGCCGGTCGGCTGAGTTTGCAGTTGACGAGTACCTTTGAGCAAGCTTTGATTCCTAGAAACGTACGGTATTTGTTCAATGCTTGCAAAGCTCCATCGCTTCGTGGACATCATTTCGTTACTGTTTCTATTAAGGTAACATCGTAAGTGGAAAATGAGTGGAAGGAATATGTGCCTTACGATCACTGAGAAATTAAACATTTTGAAAGTAGTGAAGGAAGCGGGAATAAGAGGCGAGTAGACATAGCCAAGGAGTTGGGGATTGCTCCGTCGACATTAAATTCAATCGTGGCTAAAGCAACCGAAATTGAAGAAAGTGCTCGTGTGTTTGGTATGTCAAGTAATAAGCAAACACGTATTCAAGGTGGAAAATACGAACTCTTGGAAGACTGTCTGTTTCAGTGGTACCAGCAACACAGGGTAGAAGGAATTCCTATCAGCAGGCCAGTCCTTTGTGAAAAAGCAAATGAACTGGCAGCCAGGTTCGGTGTTGGTTTTCATGCGTCGACCGGGTGGTTACATAAATTTAAGTTACGGCATGGCATCGGCAGCAAAAGCATGTGCGGTGAGAGTAAGAGTGTAGATCTTAATACAGTGTGTGAGTGGAAATAAACCTGTTTGAGGGAACTAACATCTCAGTTTGATCCCAAAGACATGTTCAGTGCCAATGAAACAGGCCTTTTTTTTAATTTACTTCCTGACCGCACAATGGCATTCAAAGGGGACAGCTGTCATGGTTGTAAGCGGAGTAAACAATGTGTAACAGTGTTGTTGTGCGCAAACAGTGACGGAAGTGAAAAACTGCTTCCCTTAACTGTCTGGAAATTTGCGAGGCCTTGTGTTTTAAAAATGTTACAACGCTCCCTACGAAATACGCCAACAACAATAAGTTGTGGTTCACTACAAAAGTGTTTGAAGACTGGCTGAGAGGCGTTGATGCAAAAATGAGCACAAAAGGTCGAAAAATTCTTCTGATTGTAAATAGATGCATGGCACACCCTCCTGATTCATCGTACCTAAAGAACGTGAAATTGGAATTTTTCCCTGCAAATTGTACAAGCGAACTGCAACCACTGGACCTGGGGATAATCCGCAATTTTAAACTGTATTATCGCAAGATGCTGGTACAACATGCCATTCACTGTGTAGACGCTGGAAAGAAGGATGAAATGAAAATTCACATTTTGCAGGTATGATTTCTTCGTGATTTTTATAACTTGTAACAGCAATACTGTATTATACGATTCTACACGATGTTTTGCCGGAATTTCAAAAACGTATTGTTTCATAAATAATTAATAGATTGGAATGTAAAAAGTATCAGTTTGTTCAGAAAGATTAAAAGTTTTTCCACTATGGGAGGCGTATAGGATTCTTTTTTATCCCGCCATTCTTTTCTGCCTGTATTTTCTAGCGTGATTTTCTGACATTACTCTCAATGTTACAATTGATTTCTGTGTGTACCAGGCATAGCCAATGCGATAAACCTCATGTAAAATTACTTATAGGCATAGGCCTATCTAAAGAAATTACAGTATAGATCTATTCAAATTCTATTTTTGCACAAATTCGTAACGGGTTGGTCTCTTCTAACAGGCAATGCATTACATCACAGCTGCATGGCACAGAGTATCGCAACTCACTGTCCGCAACTGCTTTCACAAAGCCGGATTCGGGAATAGCGAAACCTGTAGTAATGAAGAAAGCTGTGATGTTCCCGTTGATGACGTGGAATGGGGCAAATTGGAAGGTCTTGCGTCGTTTGACGACTATGTCAACATTGACGAAAATGTTGTTACCGCGGAAGCCATGACCATATCGGAGACTGCTGATGGCATTCAGCAGGAAAGGGATGAAGAAGAAGATGATGATGAAGAAACAACGCAGACCCCCGTGTGTTTTAGTGATGTAGTTAATGCCCTGGAGACAATTAAATGCTTTGTAACCCGCCGTAATGTATCCGACGAAATTATGACGCAGTTGTCAAGATTTGAGGGCACAGTTTATTCTACAGCCGCGGAAAAGAAAAAAAACAAGGGCAGATAACGGACGTTTTTGGGAAATGATTAATTATATCTGTGTGTTTTTCTCTGTATATATGTTAAGTTGTATAAATACCTACTGTATTATTCAAAATTGTAAATTATACGTTATTTCTATTTAGTACTATACCATTTAATTATACTTTTTGTGTTCTATTTCACTTATACGTTTTTCACACTTATACATTTTTTCTTCGAAGTCCCCTGAAAAACGTATAAATTAACCTTTACTGTATTAATCTTTTTGGTCAAGTAATAAATAAGGTTTAATTTGTATAGTATATTTTACATGAGGCTAGATTATAGAAGATTCCATTTGAGAGAATGTGTTGTTTGCTTACAGCTCCAACAAATGTATTGAGAGAGATGTGTAAACGGTCCCCGGAATATGTGTATCCACTTACAGTACGTATATCTGTTGGAACTTACAATGTCAATGGAGGGAAACACTTCAGAAGTGTGGTGTATAAAGAGCTGTCATTGTATGACTGGCTCTTGGATGCACCTCGTATTGCTCAGAATCAGTGTAAGTTACACTTATGGTTAGCTAAGATTTCTAATTTGTATTGTATGTGGTGTATATGATGTAAACATTGTATGTAATATTTTTAGTAATGCAGTGAACAAAATGACGTGTGGTACATTCTGTTAATATTTTCTACAATACTGAGTATAGTCATACTACAGCATAATAGTCATATTTATCCGACCTTATGTACCTGTCATTGCATTTCATCATTTTTGTACAGTAAAATGGGACGGTCACAAACTCCAAACCAAAAGTAAATTGTTAACGTTGTGTATATAGTGTACATCTTTATATATGAAAACAGAAAAATAAATATCCTCCAGAAACCAGTTTGTTCCTCATCTGAAATCCCATTGATGTTTGTTATAGACAGAACATGCTTACTTTTAACAAACGTACAATACACATTTTGTTTTTGTACAATATGTGGTATATGGATGTGGAAGCAAGACATTCTGTCACTTTCCTATGAGTTTTGTATTATTATTATTATTATTAGTGTGTGTGTGTGTGTGTGTGTGTGTGTGTGTGTGTGTGTGTGTGTGTGTGTGTGTGTGTGTGTGTGTGTGTGTGTGTGTGTGTGTGTGTGAACATAAGAAAACAAAAAAATTAATAGTTTGTTCATAAATTAAAATTTCATCATTTGTATTTTCATTTTTTTTGTTAGTTACCTAAATTTAGGGATGCACTTGCTACACAAATAAATGTGGTAATACTAATGCAGATACCACATACTGTGTATTTGATGATTATTACTTATTTATTTAAATATAGTTTAAAAAAAAGATATTTGAAACATTTTACTATTACTCGATATTTCTACATATATGACATCATGTTTGTATGTTTGATGCATACATTTTATTTTTATGTTACACCTATGCCATACTTAGGAAACTAAGTGAGAGAGTGTGAAAGGTGCATTGAGAAAAACAATTGACTGTGAATTCTTTCTGAAATGCAGGTAGTTTTTGAAAGATGTCTTGTAGGCAAAATGCTTCAGACTCTCAGGTTTTGTTAACAGACACGTTTGTATCTATAAAGATAGTGTTGATGCTGATCTCATAAATTGCAACACTCACAGAAGTTAAATTATTTATTACTTAATGTATTTTCCACAGTGATGGACAGATGTAGGCGCACCAGCATGTAGAAGGGATTTAATAAAATTTGTAAAAGCAATTTACAGAGCTAAAAATTAAAATTAATTTGTATTTCATATAAAAATATACAGTGTTGGAAGTAAACCATGTGTTAAATTTACATACAAAATTATTTTGCTATGTGATGTTTTAGCTCTGGTTGAAGTCACCAGTACATCAGATGATGGGAGGCCAGTTGACATATTTGCAGTTGGATTTGAAGAAATTGTTGACCTCAATGCTAGCAACATAATGGCAGCAAGGTAAACTTTTGTTTTTTTGGCTGTTCATACAAGTGTGTGTGTGTGTGTGTGTGTGTGTGTGTGTGTGTGTGTGCGTGCGTGTGTGTGTGCGTGCGTGTGTGTGTGCGTGTTACAGATTCATTTAAACTTCAACTAAACCAATTTAATCAGCAGACTTCATATTTTATGTTATGTTAGTGCATGCATATGTTTGCAGCTCAGAGAATGCCAAACTTTGGGCTGAGGAATTGCAGAAGGTTTTGTCAAGAGATAAAGAGTATGTGTTACTCACATACCAGCAGCTGGTTGGCGTTTGCTTGTTTGTATTTATTCAGCCAGAACATTCACCATATATTCGTGACGTAGCTGTGGATTCTGTGAAGACTGGATTGGGTGGTGCTACAGGTAAGGCAGTAGATTTATAATGCACTAGTAATAATAATGTGCAGTGGATTACTATTTCTGGATTACTATGGCTGTTACTAGATTGACTAGGAACTAGTAAATACCGGCCAATGATTGTGATCTGTTAGTATAGTATGGATTTTAGACCTAATGTATGGACAGTGGATTTTAAAAATTGAAAATTCAAAAAAATGTGTTGTTAGTTTCAGTTTTTAAAAATATTGTAGTTTCATGAATTGCAACATAGTTAAGTGCGTGCCATTCCACTAGCTGTTATATGTTTGCTGATCTATTGTTTAATCCTTCATTACTTCCAGAGACAGTTTTTGAAATGTGATAATATGATCCACTGACATGTCTGTGGGGGCAGTTAATTGTCCTCTGCATGCTGGATAGGTTGGAATTTCAGTTTACGGTATATATTTGACCTGTATGTTTTCATGCTTTTTATGATGTAGACTTGATGATTTGGCTTTTGAGATTTAATGATGGTTGGCTCATTTGCAGATTATTGAGTACATTGTAAACAGTTCATCGAGTTAGCGACTTAACATTATTGTGTAAAAATTATTTATTATGCTTTGTACATATAGCCGCAGGTCCCAGATGCCGCCGCTCTTTTCATTAATCTCTATTCTAGACTTGAATCTTGATCACTCCACAAAGTATGTCACCTCTCCTCAATTCTCTTCTTGAGTCTCTTCTCTTCCCCCAGTTCTTCCCTGTTCGTACTGTTCCATGAAAACCATTTTTAGTAATCTATTTTTTCGTAGGGTGTGTACAGTTTAGTTTCCTTTTCTCCTCTCACAATCTGTAGAAATATTCTTTTTTGACCATCTCTATTTTGCTTACTTTATGTGCCCAACTTATTCCTTTGAAATCCACATTTCCAGTGTCTCAATCTGTATGTCTTTTCCAGTTGCATGACTACACTATGGGCTGCCAGAATAACATCTTACAATTTCAGTAAATATGAAAAATTGAATCACTTAATGAGTGACCAGTACCTCATGTTTTTACATTCACCATACTCTGTGAAAGGCCAAATCAAAACCAAATATATAAACAAGTAATAAATGACATGTGTAGTTTATTTCAACTAGAGACTATTATTATGAGTTTCGTCAAGCCACAAATGAATTCATTGTTAGACCTGTAATAGTTTTTTATGAGTGAATGGTGGACCAAGGGACAAGAGCAGGGTGCCACTCACTATTATGTCATGATATAGCATAAGTTTTTATTGTTTACAGCATTATATTTCTAACAGAAATAACACTGTTGCACACCACTATAGAACAGATTTTTTTTTCAAGTAGCGCTTTCAAGCTTCACAGCTCATCATCAGATCGGAAATATGATGACAAACAAGCTGTGAAGCTTGAAAGTGCTAATCGAAAAAAAATTGTTCTATAGTGGTGTGCAACAGTGTTATTTCTGTTTGTGATTATAACCACTAACACAACTTTATTAATTAATCATTATATTTCTATGCATTATACAACAGTGTGCAGACAATGTTGATAATTTCTTCTCGATCATTCCCTACAACAGGTAATAGTGAGTTAATCCAAATTATAGGATCCTCTTTGCTAGTTATCTTGTCTCTAAGGTTTCTCACCCTTCTATGAATTGTGATCATTCTGTACTTGTTTCCCAGCTTTGACTCATTCATTTATTCATTAAATGCCATGTTGATTTCTTACCTTCATTTCACACCCAGGCCCACCTACATTTCGTACTACTTTACACAAAGTTGTAACTTTCTGTTTCCAGAATTTGCTCAGACATCTTTGTGTCTGTTCTTGTTTCTGATGCATAAGTCACACCCTGTTTTGCCTTTGTGTACTTTCGTTTTAACTTTGCATTATTCTTCTGAATGACTACATTTAATGTTCTTTGATATCTTGTCTCCATGGCTTTATACGAAATGAAATTCATTAATTTTTTTTTTAATTTTATTTGTAGCATTAAATTTGGTAAACAAACAACTGTGAACTTTGGTAGCAGTAAATGGAATCCAGTTAGTAGATTATATATATGTCATTTGCACAAAGTAGATAAGTTAGGCACTTGTGAATTCAAAAATGTTGAAAAACATACTGAAGTCAGATAAAGCAACATCATTTTCAGAGAAACTTGAATGAGTTAAAAGTAATATGTGGTGCTCATCAGAAAATAATTTGAACAAGGAAACTGAGAAACTACAATTAACTGAGCACAGTCCATACGAGGCATTTAAGGCTGACAGGAAAAGTTTGGTTTAGTTTACTAAACCAACAAAGAGGTTGTTTTGCTCTTGGATGAACAAATATTTGATGGTGAGTGAAACAAAACAAAAGAGGATTAAAAGTTTAAAATCCTTAATGAAGAAACGAATCAGTAGTTAAATTATGGAAAGTGTAAACAAACAAAGAGTTAAAAGACAAGTGTCAGATTAAAGACTGCATGGTATTTATAAAATATGTACAAAAGAAAGACGTTTTATTTAATGCTTCAGGAAATCTAAACTATGCATACCAATAAAAATGAATTTAGTATTATTTGATAAAATTAAAAACAGTACAACAAAGAATATCGCAGTTTTAATTACATGTATCGGAGCAAGTGTATGAACTAATTGTGTGCAGTGTTATAAACCAGGTTTGGTGAAACAAGCTAAAATTTCAACTGCACTGCCTATCAGACAAGAAAAGAAGTAAAGGCATTGTTACCATTAAATTATTATATGGCATGTACTTTGTAGAGGAAAACCTGTTTACAGAACAAATATATAGAATTTTATATTATAACACATTTTGACTGTTAATTGTATATTGTATTAATAGAATTTTGAAGTTTTCAAATGGAAACACTTTAAGGAGATATAAATAATGACAGAAAGAGTAGAATGGCATAGTTAAAAATAAAAGTATCATAATAAAAAATATTTTTAACGTTTCACAAGCTGACACTGGTAGTAAACACCACCGAACCTGTGTTCCTTAACAACAAATGATATCCCTTGTGTAGTAATTTCCATCAAAGAGAAACACCACTACCTCTCCACCATATCAACATCAACCAAAGCTTCATGATGACTACCAAAAGCACAATACACACTGTTCTGCACACGGGAATAAAAAACTAACAACAATGACAGTAAATGGAAAGTGTTCCATGTGATGCTTTATTCAAGGCTACGTCTAGCATGAATTAATTGTCTTTATGGTCCACTTTTTATTAAAAAATTACTGTATTTTTCAATCCCATCTCCATTACTGTGTATGCCTGGCAGTAATTTATTTATTTTAACAAGCTGGTATGCTGAACGGTATAAAACTTTCTCTCAACATCATGTGCATTAAATTCGAGTAAACCTTATCAGTAAAATAAACAATTCTGTAAATTTAATTAAATACACTGAGGCTTTTAACACTGTGAATTGAATTTATAATATGAAGTTAACAATAATTAAGATTTCTTCTTCAAGTATATTTTACTGTTTTACCTTATGTTCATTTTGCAGATTTATTCTGCATCATCTGAAGCTATTTTGTATTTTAATTTTTAGATTAGATTATAAATTAGAAAATAAAAAAAGCATGAACTCGCTGAACTTTGTAAACCTGCTCTTGATTTGTGTGGCTTACACTTGAACACTAAAGAAGTATAGGAAACATCCAAAAGTAGAAACTGTCAGTGTGGAATACAATGTACAAGGGTACCCATTATCAACTTATCTTTCTAAGTGATATTTTAACTTATCTATTGGCTAAGGATGAAATAGTACAGAAGCAACAATACTAAATTATAGTTACAGTAACTGTATAGAGTAATAGAGACAGGATGGAAAATCCAGTATTTTTTTTAAGATAGACACAAAGAGAGTGGAGTACTTATAACATTTATGGAAGAAATTTCCAGCCATTCTTTTTTTATAAGTTAAAAATATCATGAATATATCAGCCTGAAATGCATTGGATGGAGAAACACATTGTGTTTTTGATACTGTCGGAGGGCCATCTTACATCATATTGCCACAGTTTTGCTGGTTCATAGGCATTTCAGTTGTTTGCATTTACTGAAAAAATTAATGAGTTTATCACAGTATTATCAATTAACTGTTATTAAAATCCATTCTAAGCATAATAGTAACTTAATTATAGGGAAAATGCAGCTTACAGATTGCAGACAATAAAAGTTTTAGTTATGGTGCAGAAAGGTATAGAAATAGTAATGTGAAACCAACCATTTTCTAAATGTTGACCTGGTTCATAGTACATTAAAAAATATGATACTTAACCCTCTAAGCAGCAACTATAATTTCTGTAATAACAAGGGGCATTTCACTATTATGAATGCTTAAAGTAAAACATTCCTGAAATATTAATTTATAGTTCGAGTATGTCACAGTATGTATCAAATTAAAGATTGTGACGATTTTAAATGTATTAAAAATCGCACAGATTAAAATTTTTTAATTTTAATAAGTAAGAGTATCATACACCCTTACCTATACCCAGATTCCTGAATCAACTTGAAACCTTCCAGTACCAACACGCCAAGAAAAGTATTAAGTAGTGAATAATAATAATAATTACTTAAATAATTAAAAATGCGACTAGAGAAATAAAGAAATCCCTAAGTCATAATAAAATAAACATAAAGTATTTATTTATCTTCTAATTAATGAATAAATAATAATAGAAAAAGTACGAACTATTTTCTTAGCGCGTAAATACGCACTAGCTGACTGAACCCTCTCCCCTAAACCGTACGCGCATTCGGCCGTAGAACGTCGCAATGAGTAGACGTGAGTTTTGGTGTTGTACACATATACATATGTGTATGTTCTCTAGAAGTATATCCAGCGTGAAATCTTGTTATTGTGAATAATGTAGTGTCTAGAGTTTGTGAGAAAATATATAAATAAAATAGAAAAAGGTAGCCAACACATCTCTTAAAAACAAAATCAAATGTAAGTGTAACATAGTTAACTACTAGACTGTAGTACTGCAAAGTGAGAACTATAACTGTAATTAAAATAAAGAAAATGTGAACTACAAGAATCTGCACTAAGAAAAGTGAAATTACAACATTTGGAACTTCAAGTAAACAACCTATCTTCGAGAGCTTCAAGTTAACTAAAAAATCAACCCGATGTAGATACACCAAGAAAAACGTACTCAACCCGTAGAAGACGACTGGAGATGTCCCAAGAATACAACAACAACCTCAGGTGATATCAAACCACAACTTTTGTAAATTTCCCTTAATAAGAAGTAACAAAGAACTTTAAAGAACTTTCGCAATGTAATGAACAAATTATCAGATTTGTATATTTTGTAATTTTGTAAGAAGTAATAGTAACCGTAATGTATATATTGATAAATTAATAATTTTGAGAAAATTGAGACCCGGATCCGTGGTATTAAAAGCAACAGTTATATGTATAAATTTTGATATATAACAAGAATAATATAATTAAGATCTTTGAAGCAGTAAAAGCACTATTTACAAAAATAACTTTCTTTAAAATCAGGAATAATGTTTGATTAATATTTCAATAGCAATAAAGAGATGTTTTAGCTAATACCTAGTGAGTGAATAAGTTTATGCAAACCTTGTCAGTTTCCTATATCATACTTGTTTTGTAATTTGTTAGTAAGAGTTTTACTAACAACGGCAGCTGGTTTAGTTTACTGGTAAATAATTAAACTAGTTCCCGATTTTTGTGTTGTCTTGCCAAGGGGCGGCACAAAATTGCGCCACTCTGCTGAATTTAAAATTGTGTAATTTACTTGGTAAAACAAAATATTGTTTACAGAGTGTCACGTACAGAAAATTACAACATAATTATGTAAGTGTTGTTGTGTAAGTTTATAAGTCGTTAACGATAAAAAAAAGGACAAACATAAATTTATTCACTCAGAAATAAACAAAAAAAACAAAAAAAAATAAATGAGTAAAATTTTAATTATATAATAATAATATTAGTATCGTGAGTTTGCCGTGTTAAGCAAGTAATAGCTGGTAGGGAAACCATTCCAAACAAGTCAATTCCAAGCCAGTTGGTTCATGTTAAATATGTGTTGAGGAATGTAAACTCTCCCCTTTGTAAGAACCCATCTCATTCATAACCCCTCCTCCCTAAAGCAAACAAAGCCACGTTAGACAAGCTCTTTCCTGTTTTTGTATTGTTCTGAATTACCACCCTATGCAACTAGACGACACCCCAAAACAGCTGATTCTTTGTGCTGTTTGTTAAATCAATGAACTTTCCGTATATGAAATTTCTCTCTACTAAAATAGTATTATCGTTTTGTTTTAATTAATTATATATGTCAATACTGAGAATTTAATTGTTGTGAAATAAGTTATGTTGATTAATTAAGATAAGATTACATCCCAAAGCTTAATATGAAATAAGATATATGTGTATGTGTTTAAATGAATTAATGTTATCTATTTTTAAACATTGAGAAAACGAAGTAAAGTAAGTGACATAAGATTTGTCGTTCGTAATACGTCGTGTGTAAAGTGGTTATTATCAAAAATGACTCAATTTAACCCCGATTTCTTGTTGAAAGACGAATTAACCTATGAAGCATTATGGCGTGGTCTCCCCTACTCTAATGTAACTGTCGCGGAACTTCGCAAGACGTTACGCGAAAATAAACCGGACAAACCTTCATTATTAAGTCGTTTGAGTGTTTTAGATTTCAATAGCGAAAAAGAAACGTGTTATCGTAAGTATACAGAACTAACTTCGTACGCACAAACCCTGCGTGATGAAAAATCCCCCGCAGTAATATTACGCACCGCCCAAAGAATTGAGCATCTATACCGTCGTATCACCAATCTGTTGACCTGGCCCGGTGATAAAGATATCCCTCCTGATGTAAAAAAATTCGCCGAGGAAGCATTAAAACAATTACCTGAGATAATACGCGAATTACGTAGACGATCCGAATTGTTTAGATTAGACGAAATCGAAGAAGCAATGACGAAATTAAATATTTCACCTACCCAATCGCCGACTCAAGAACAACCAAATGGTACTGCAAAAATTCAGATTCTGCAGGAATCCAATATAGATCCATTCAAGGAACGGTTAAGTGGTAGTCAAGTAAATATTCAAGCAGTAAACGTTACGTCACTCCCTAATGAACTAGAAAATATGACCCATACCTACGAATTACCTTCTCATTCGCGGACTAATCAACCTGCGGAAAATCCTAGAATGATGAGTCAAATAAATTTAACTCCTGAGCTCTATGGAAAAATAACCCACCCTGTAGAAAGTATTTTGTCCAATATACAAATCACTGATGGGCTGAATATTACAAAGCTCCTTAATTTTATCAAACATATCTTAGAATTAAAGGAACTGCAACAACTAAGAGATAACCAGATTTTGCAAGTTATTTTACCTAAGTGTAGATCTCCATTAAAAGATAGAGTGTTAGAATCCCTAAGGTATAATCAATCGGTAGAAGAACTTCATACCACACTAATAAGACATTTCATTCCCACCGGTATCTACGAAGAATTGAAGCGAAACTTAGTACTTCGTGCACAAGGTACATACGAGAGACTAGCTCATTATATTTCTGAAGTAAGAGAATCTGCTTTATTGTTACAAGTTAAATGGAGCGAACAACAGTTAGTAGACACTATCATAGTAAGACTATCCCCCGAGGAGCGATCTCGACTAGCACTCGTGAAGCCACCTACAACTTTTACGGAACTAGAACTATGTTGTATACATTCGTCCGACGTCTGGTATTCTGACCAGAATAGAAGTGTTTCTATGTCCCAGAGTCAACAAAGAAATTCATTCCAAACTAGACCTATTGGAAATGATACCCGAAACTACCGCGATAAGCGATTCGTAAGTACACATAAAACCCAAAACTATCCCCATGTTTCATACTCTAAACCAAAATCCCGACAACCTACGAGCGAAGTAAGTGAGGAAAGAAGATGTTATAACTGTGGAAAGGCCGGACATATTAGCAAGTTATGTAAACAAAAGCGTTATCTACAGAAAACCGACCAATCAAAAAACATGTGAAGCTGGAAGACCGAAAATCCTACGTCTTCCGAAGCATCAGAAGGAAAGGTAACAACAATACTAAGCGTCAAATAAAGATGAGTAAAAATAAACTCAGAGATCCTTATTTAACAAAATTTATCGAGAAGTGCAACTCTATTGGTGCATGTAAAACAAGTATATGCCAACTACCCTATGTACAGATAGACCTTGGAGCAACGAAAACCCTTGGTTTAATTGATTCAGGATCTACCCGTAGTATAATTAGTAAACAGTTAGCCACCTTATTAGCTAATCATAAACTGATTAAACGTAGCCAAATGGTGAACATAAAGTGTACCACCGCAAATAAACAAAACCTAAAGATATCTCACAGTATTACGGTGAAATTAAAAATTCTGTAGCGGGTCATTTTTGGGTATTTTTATTTTTAACCGTTTGGGGCATTATTATATTTTTTCTTATTTCGTTTTCGGGCGGACTGGTATAATAAATTTGAAAAAACTGTAATTGTAGTGTGCAACGTTATTGTCCAAGCAACAGCACGAGGTTGAGAAACCGCGTTTGGAACAAAAGGCAATGCGCAATTTCAGTGGTGTAACACGGCTGAAGAATTTACCTCCACCAAAATTCTAAGAACTCTGTGCATGTGTTTTGACGCCCGTATGCAACTCAGCCGGGCGGGGATCGGCACTGACGCCGTGAAAGACACGACAGTTGAGACAAACATGGCGCTGGGACGAACAGTTAGTAGTTCCAATCGACCGACTACCGGAAAACGGCGTCAAACTCCGCCTACTGTGAGCGACATCAGCAGAGCAGATGCCAATATCGGCCTCTGGACACACACACATGCCCGTTATAATCCATGCATAAAATGGTTATGCCACCGCAATTAATCACCAACGGCGACTAAAACCGGATGGCCGTGACTGTTCATTTCCCGCGACTCGAGGAAAGCACATAGTCCAGTTCGTCACTGACTGTGTCGGCGCCGACACGCGAGCTAAATATGCTCATACAATTTTATTAGTATTTGATAATGAAAGTGAAGTAGTCATTTTCTAAAACCAGTGACAGGATGGGAGGATAGTTGTAGAACAATAATAGCCAAATTTGTGATTCAGTTTCGTCCTTTTCGAGACTTTTCGACCTACCGCGGGCTGGCCACGAGGTCACAGAAGAACGCGTTGCCGGTAGTGATCTAAAATCATGTATTCAATTGGGTAATTGGGGTTTTATAATGGAATGGGAGTAGTGAGTGTGCAATGCTGGGCTGAATTAAGTGTATATGTGTGTGAATGAAGTTATATAATTGTCCATGATAAGGTAAGCCATAGTTAGTAAGTTCAGTTACAAGCAAGGTGCAATAGCGCACAACATGTGACACATGTAAAACCTATATATGGAAAACGTATAAATTCAATATTGCTGATCAATAAAAGAAAAATAATTTCTCTTCCAAAAAATTGAGATTTAAATTCTTTCAAAACCTTATTTCGTTTTATGTACTGTCAGAGTTCGTCGAACGAAATGGGTTCGTCCACACTACACGATCCGGCCAGATCAAAAATGAAAGGTAAGTGGGAGTTTTAATCTGAATAGATCAAATATCCAAAATTAATAAAGTTACAATTGGTGCCGTGATTTCCAGGATTTAATATAACTGAAGAGGGGTTATTTTAACACCGGCCTACATCTGACGATGCATAGCGAAGTAGGGTTATGAAAGCAAATTGATTTGGTAAAATATCAGTTTTGAAATAAAATTACTAATTGACAGTTGTTACGTAAGAAAAAATAGATAAAGTAAAAATGTCCGAGAATACAGAAAAAAGTAGTATAATAAATTCAATTATGAGTGAAAGTGGCCTTGAGTCGCAATCGCTGGATGAAAGTGGTATGTTGAGGGGGGAGACGGGTGCTGTTACAGAAACAGCTGGCGGCAGTAATGTAATAGTTCATTCCACTCCGATTGCGTCTCAACCACAACCAAACGAAATATACGTTGATTCGGGGATTCAATTGACCCCGGTTTCAATTAATAAAAGTAAACAATCAGAGGAACTAGATATAATGAGTTTCTTACGAAAAATGGACAACAAATTTGACATGCAGAATAATGAATTAAACAAGCGTCTTGATAGAATTGACGAAAAATTTGAGAGTCGTTTTAATACTAATGACGAGAAATTTGAGATTTTAAGTAACGAATTCAAAGAACAGAAAATAAAATGCGAACAGCAGAATATTAAAAACGATATTATTTTTAATGAAATTAAAGAACAGAATATTCAGTTTCAGCAAAATATAAATATAAAATTTGACGAGTTGATAAATAACATACAAGACAAGAATGTATGTCTTGAAAATACCAATGAAATGACAAGAAATAGTTCGAATAAAGTAGAACAGAGTAAGAATAATACAAACGAAAGTTGTAATGACAGTGTTGTGTTAGGCAATGAATTAATAAATAATAATGATGATAATAATAACGAGAATAATAATGTGTTTGAGAAATTGGTATCAGAAAGTGATACGGTAAAAATAAATAATGAAAGTATAGAATGCAGTGATTATGAGATGTTAATGTGTGTCAGTGAGTTAGAGAGAGAGAGAAAAAATAATGTTGTAGTAGAGTGGGGACAGAAGGGAAATTTTCCTTTTATTATTTATGATGATTTAATGTGGTCACAAGAGTTTTTGAAGGGCAAGAGTCCCGTGTTAGTAGAAGATTTGAGTTTATTTTATTTGTATAAGTTTATACCCTCTGTGCGGAATGATTTTATAAGTATGAGATGGTGTTATGATGAGAGAGATTTAAATAGAGAATTGTTTGTTGAGAGAGAGATAGAGTTATATGAATTAAAGAGAGATTATGATGAGTTGAAAGAAATATTAGAAGTGTATTTAAACAAGAATGATTTAAGTGATAATACAAAAGTAACTAACCCGATATTGGAAATATTTACTGACGGAGATTTAACAGAAATACTTAACTTAGACTTGGTGAATGATTATTATGGTATAACGGATAAATTGAAATTGTTTGGTTATGACACACAAGACAACAATATGTGTGTCAATATAATTGAACAGTGCTATACAAAACCAAGATTAATCTTTGACGATGGCGGGTAGACTGTAAAACAATAAAAGACAATTAAACATTATGTTTTATGGTTGTTCGACATGGCAGATTTGGACAGAAGTGTGGAAAAAATGGAACAATAATTAACAAGAGTTGTAGATAAAATATAGTGAATTTATATGTGTGTATGTAAGATGATTGTTGTGATAATAATATTGAAATATTTGCAATTTAAATAAACAAATAGAATTAATTTGGAAAACAAGTAATCAGAGAATTATATTTGTTTGGATGGTAATGAATTCTATATTGATAATAATTAATTTAATTAAAATAATTTGATATATTTTAATTGATTATGTAAATGTTGTATAATTAATTTTTTTGTAAATTCAGTTTATGTTACGAGATTTGGAAATTTGGTAATGAATGATGAGTTGTTGGATTTAAACTAATTTTGTGTAAAATGTTTCAGAGATGATGGTGATTATGTTTTGTGTGTATAGCGTGTTAAATGGAGTGTAAGTATGACAATTTTATAATCATGTATAATAAAAAATGTTTACAGGTGTGATTGAGGTGTTAATGCAATAGTGAAATTTTAATGCAATCATTGTGTTGAATAAATATGATAACAAAAAATTTTTTTATAATAAATGAGAAATGATATATAATGATTATCAATAATAAATTTTGAAAATTTGAAGAAAGTTAAACGGTAAAAGGTTATGAATGGGTTAGACGATGATTGATGCAAATATTATATGATAATGTATACAAAAATTTTAATTAGTTTCAATTGTAATTAGATTAAGTGGCTATTGTGGGGGTTGCCTGTGCTCTCACAAGTAGCGAAAAGGGTTGGGGGTAGCAGTGAGTGTTACCTCCATCGGAGGCCAAACTGGCGATAAATGTGCGGCACACCTTATCCGTGTAAATAAAAAATTTTACACCCCTTATTAAATAACGTGTCGCACATAAAAATATTGATGAAACAGGCAGTGAAATTAAAGTTTAGATTTCCTCGACTTTTCGGGCGGTTGCTGCCTTACCAGCACTAACCGTGGTTTTGGCTAGCGGCCAGCTATGGTCATACCAAGTCCCTTGACCATAGCTGACTTGAAATTGGTATATATTTGAAATTCAATGGGGGGACAATTAGAGGAAATCTCCGGAACTAGGGAACAGCGGCTGCCACTCTGTTCGAGGAGGAACAGCAAGCAAGGTGGCAGATCCGTTTTTAAGGGTGCATGATTATAGTACAAGAACATGATGATGTTCACTAATTTTAAACTTAACAGCGGAAGCAGAGACACGGAGAGGTAAACCCTGCTCCAAAATATACAGTCTCTGTGGAAGCGAAAGGGCGAGACAGTCCTCCATAATCTGAAATAGTGTGTGTGGCTGGGAGGTGACGTAAAGGAGTCACGAATTTAAAATTTTATGACAAAAGTTTTTGCTTATTCAAAGTTTAATTCAATAAAAAAATGCTTGTGCTCTGTCCACATAATTATATGCTCAGACTCGTAAATAAAGGTGTTCATGCTATAATGTTAAGTGTATTATTTTATTGTTGTGTATTAGATAAGCATTGATGAGAATATGTAATTTTATTATGTGTGTATTTGTTTAAGCCAATAAGTAAATCGTCTGGCAGGTTAACATAAGCATCAGAATCAGAAAAATGGGAAACAATGAGGTGAGAAGGGAGAATAAATAAAAATAAATATGTATCTTCCATGTAATTTGTTCAACTTTAAGATGTAGTTTCATGGTGTTTTTATTATGTTAGGATATCAGCTGATCAGCAATACCATGTCACTGGTATAGTGGTTTGTAAAGGTTACAAGTAATTAATGTTTAGTGTACTACAGACATTTTGAAGTAAAGACAAAAAGAATATGAGAAATAAAATAACAATTTATGCAAATCAATAAAAGATAATTCGTGGGTGATAAATGTTTTATGGGACATGCAGACCTGTCCAAATTGAATTAAACGTTAAATGTGAAATGATAGAGATGAATATAATGTAATGTCGTTTTTGAATTGATGTGATGTAACAGAGTTGGTGGAGTATTAATGTTGACACAGTGGTAATGGAGACTTTATGTAGATGTTGAGTGACATATTGTTGTTTTTATAGTTAAGGAGATTATTTTGTGTATTTGTAGTAATGTAATGAGATTGAGAATTTTGGGGATGGCAATTTTGTATTAGGGGGTAGTGTATTTGGGGAGTCCGCAACAAGGGTTGGGACGGGATAGGGACCGATTGGCGCCGGAAAGGGTTACCTAGGGGGAGTCCAGGGACCAACATAAGGGAATGAGTTTTGGGAAGGAAACACGTATCCTATGTACAAAGGGTTAGCGAGTATTTTATATATGTAGAGAAGGCGGCGAATTGTGTTAAATGATAAGCTGGGGTTTAGAGTGTCCTGATTAGTAGATCTTTTTGGTAGAGTTGGGTGTCATGTTAGTTGAAGTTGATAAATATTAGCATCAGGGGGAGAAAGTTTATATATGTATAGAAATCTCATACAGAAAAACGAGAATAAATAATTTACATCACCCACAGTATATTAAGGTAAGATTGTTGAAAAGACAGAGAGATTCATAATAAAGAATGTACAATTATTTTTTTAACCAGTGACAGAATTTTGATAAAATTTGAAAATAATGTAAAGTCACAAAGTGTTTATTTTAAATAATTTAAATGTCAAGTTGATGATTGATTATATTAATATTTTGTTTATTATAAATATTTTATGTTATTATGTTTTGTATTTCAAGGTAGGATATTACAGATATTTAAAGTGTTTTCAGAAATCATACATAACATATGTAGGTCAAGGGTTTTGGACTTGATCTAGTTATGATCAGCTGATGAGTTCATACACCTACTAAGCTTGTGTATAGTAGGAAGCCAATTGTAATTTGTTTGTTTAATTAATTCAAACCAATATTTGAATAGTTTTAATAAATAAATTTAATAAAATTTTTAATGAATAATTTTTTTTGAATTTTAAAATTTTGAAAATTTTAATTTTTTTTTTGGAAAAAAAAAAAAATTTTTTTTGATTTTTCGCCTGCCAGCGAGTGAATATGTTGAGTAATGATTATTTTACTGTGTATGTATTAATGATGTTTCTTTTATTGTATTGCTTTATATTGGTAGGCTATAAATTGTTCTCATGCTAGAGTAAGGATGTATTTGTATTAATAGGAATGTTTAGGTTAAGTCATTGAAACAAAAATTAGAAAAAAGAGGAAGAGAATGTTTTGATAAAAGATTATTTTTTTGAATTTTGAATTTTTTAAATTTTTAGTAAATTTTTTTTTTTTTTATGTGTTATGATAACATGTAATGTTAGTATGTGTGAGCCCAGTATTTGCTAAAGGCAGCCCAGCTTGCAAGAAAGGGGATCCATATCGGCGGAGGAGCTGGGATAATTTTAGCCAGGATTGAGGATTTTGGGGGTAGCATGTTAGAAGGCGAGGTGTGCTGTGGTGCGAGTCTGATCGATTTCTCGGTGTTGGGATCTCTTACGGAGAAGTCCAGTGATCTCGTTCAGATGAGTCCATGGTCACTGAGCCAGGGGGGTCGTGTACCCATGCAGAGTAAGAACCAGGGGGTTGTTGGCACCAGTTCCTCACCGGTCCTCTTCGGGGTTTATCGATGAGATTTCTTCTGTTGTGGACAGCAGAATTCTCATCGAGGGGGTATTGTAGCGGGTCATTTTTGGGTATTTTTATTTTTAACCGTTTGGGGCATTATTATATTTTTTCTTATTTCGTTTTCGGGCGGACTGGTATAATAAATTTGAAAAAACTGTAATTGTAGTGTGCAACGTTATTGTCCAAGCAACAGCACGAGGTTGAGAAACCGCGTTTGGAACAAAAGGCAATGCGCAATTTCAGTGGTGTAACACGGCTGAAGAATTTACCTCCACCAAAATTCTAAGAACTCTGTGCATGTGTTTTGACGCCCGTATGCAACTCAGCCGGGCGGGGATCGGCACTGACGCCGTGAAAGACACGACAGTTGAGACAAACATGGCGCTGGGACGAACAGTTAGTAGTTCCAATCGACCGACTACCGGAAAACGGCGTCAAACTCCGCCTACTGTGAGCGACATCAGCAGAGCAGATGCCAATATCGGCCTCTGGACACACACACATGCCCGTTATAATCCATGCATAAAATGGTTATGCCACCGCAATTAATCACCAACGGCGACTAAAACCGGATGGCCGTGACTGTTCATTTCCCGCGACTCGAGGAAAGCACATTGTCCAGTTCGTCACTGACTGTGTCGGCGCCGACACGCGAGCTAAATATGCTCATACAATTTTATTAGTATTTGATAATGAAAGTGAAGTAGTCATTTTCTAAAACCAGTGACAGGATGGGAGGATAGTTGTAGAACAATAATAGCCAAATTTGTGATTCAGTTTCGTCCTTTTCGAGACTTTTCGACCTACCGCGGGCTGGCCACGAGGTCACAGAAGAACGCGTTGCCGGTAGTGATCTAAAATCATGTATTCAATTGGGTAATTGGGGTTTTATAATGGAATGGGAGTAGTGAGTGTGCAATGCTGGGCTGAATTAAGTGTATATGTGTGTGAATGAAGTTATATAATTGTCCATGATAAGGTAAGCCATAGTTAGTAAGTTCAGTTACAAGCAAGGTGCAATAGCGCACAACATGTGACACATGTAAAACCTATATATGGAAAACGTATAAATTCAATATTGCTGATCAATAAAAGAAAAATAATTTCTCTTCCAAAAAATTGAGATTTAAATTCTTTCAAAACCTTATTTCGTTTTATGTACTGTCAGAGTTCGTCGAACGAAATGGGTTCGTCCACACTACACGATCCGGCCAGATCAAAAATGAAAGGTAAGTGGGAGTTTTAATCTGAATAGATCAAATATCCAAAATTAATAAAGTTACAATTGGTGCCGTGATTTCCAGGATTTAATATAACTGAAGAGGGGTTATTTTAACACCGGCCTACATCTGACGATGCATAGCGAAGTAGGGTTATGAAAGCAAATTGATTTGGTAAAATATCAGTTTTGAAATAAAATTACTAATTGACAGTTGTTACGTAAGAAAAAATAGATAAAGTAAAAATGTCCGAGAATACAGAAAAAAGTAGTATAATAAATTCAATTATGAGTGAAAGTGGCCTTGAGTCGCAATCGCTGGATGAAAGTGGTATGTTGAGGGGGGAGACGGGTGCTGTTACAGAAACAGCTGGCGGCAGTAATGTAATAGTTCATTCCACTCCGATTGCGTCTCAACCACAACCAAACGAAATATACGTTGATTCGGGGATTCAATTGACCCCGGTTTCAATTAATAAAAGTAAACAATCAGAGGAACTAGATATAATGAGTTTCTTACGAAAAATGGACAACAAATTTGACATGCAGAATAATGAATTAAACAAGCGTCTTGATAGAATTGACGAAAAATTTGAGAGTCGTTTTAATACTAATGACGAGAAATTTGAGATTTTAAGTAACGAATTCAAAGAACAGAAAATAAAATGCGAACAGCAGAATATTAAAAACGATATTATTTTTAATGAAATTAAAGAACAGAATATTCAGTTTCAGCAAAATATAAATATAAAATTTGACGAGTTGATAAATAACATACAAGACAAGAATGTATGTCTTGAAAATACCAATGAAATGACAAGAAATAGTTCGAATAAAGTAGAACAGAGTAAGAATAATACAAACGAAAGTTGTAATGACAGTGTTGTGTTAGGCAATGAATTAATAAATAATAATGATGATAATAATAACGAGAATAATAATGTGTTTGAGAAATTGGTATCAGAAAGTGATACGGTAAAAATAAATAATGAAAGTATAGAATGCAGTGATTATGAGATGTTAATGTGTGTCAGTGAGTTAGAGAGAGAGAGAAAAAATAATGTTGTAGTAGAGTGGGGACAGAAGGGAAATTTTCCTTTTATTATTTATGATGATTTAATGTGGTCACAAGAGTTTTTGAAGGGCAAGAGTCCCGTGTTAGTAGAAGATTTGAGTTTATTTTATTTGTATAAGTTTATACCCTCTGTGCGGAATGATTTTATAAGTATGAGATGGTGTTATGATGAGAGAGATTTAAATAGAGAATTGTTTGTTGAGAGAGAGATAGAGTTATATGAATTAAAGAGAGATTATGATGAGTTGAAAGAAATATTAGAAGTGTATTTAAACAAGAATGATTTAAGTGATAATACAAAAGTAACTAACCCGATATTGGAAATATTTACTGACGGAGATTTAACAGAAATACTTAACTTAGACTTGGTGAATGATTATTATGGTATAACGGATAAATTGAAATTGTTTGGTTATGACACACAAGACAACAATATGTGTGTCAATATAATTGAACAGTGCTATACAAAACCAAGATTAATCTTTGACGATGGCGGGTAGACTGTAAAACAATAAAAGACAATTAAACATTATGTTTTATGGTTGTTCGACATGGCAGATTTGGACAGAAGTGTGGAAAAAATGGAACAATAATTAACAAGAGTTGTAGATAAAATATAGTGAATTTATATGTGTGTATGTAAGATGATTGTTGTGATAATAATATTGAAATATTTGCAATTTAAATAAACAAATAGAATTAATTTGGAAAACAAGTAATCAGAGAATTATATTTGTTTGGATGGTAATGAATTCTATATTGATAATAATTAATTTAATTAAAATAATTTGATATATTTTAATTGATTATGTAAATGTTGTATAATTAATTTTTTTGTAAATTCAGTTTATGTTACGAGATTTGGAAATTTGGTAATGAATGATGAGTTGTTGGATTTAAACTAATTTTGTGTAAAATGTTTCAGAGATGATGGTGATTATGTTTTGTGTGTATAGCGTGTTAAATGGAGTGTAAGTATGACAATTTTATAATCATGTATAATAAAAAATGTTTACAGGTGTGATTGAGGTGTTAATGCAATAGTGAAATTTTAATGCAATCATTGTGTTGAATAAATATGATAACAAAAAATTTTTTTATAATAAATGAGAAATGATATATAATGATTATCAATAATAAATTTTGAAAATTTGAAGAAAGTTAAACGGTAAAAGGTTATGAATGGGTTAGACGATGATTGATGCAAATATTATATGATAATGTATACAAAAATTTTAATTAGTTTCAATTGTAATTAGATTAAGTGGCTATTGTGGGGGTTGCCTGTGCTCTCACAAGTAGCGAAAAGGGTTGGGGGTAGCAGTGAGTGTTACCTCCATCGGAGGCCAAACTGGCGATAAATGTGCGGCACACCTTATCCGTGTAAATAAAAAATTTTACACCCCTTATTAAATAACGTGTCGCACATAAAAATATTGATGAAACAGGCAGTGAAATTAAAGTTTAGATTTCCTCGACTTTTCGGGCGGTTGCTGCCTTACCAGCACTAACCGTGGTTTTGGCTAGCGGCCAGCTATGGTCATACCAAGTCCCTTGACCATAGCTGACTTGAAATTGGTATATATTTGAAATTCAATGGGGGGACAATTAGAGGAAATCTCCGGAACTAGGGAACAGCGGCTGCCACTCTGTTCGAGGAGGAACAGCAAGCAAGGTGGCAGATCCGTTTTTAAGGGTGCATGATTATAGTACAAGAACATGATGATGTTCACTAATTTTAAACTTAACAGCGGAAGCAGAGACACGGAGAGGTAAACCCTGCTCCAAAATATACAGTCTCTGTGGAAGCGAAAGGGCGAGACAGTCCTCCATAATCTGAAATAGTGTGTGTGGCTGGGAGGTGACGTAAAGGAGTCACGAATTTAAAATTTTATGACAAAAGTTTTTGCTTATTCAAAGTTTAATTCAATAAAAAAATGCTTGTGCTCTGTCCACATAATTATATGCTCAGACTCGTAAATAAAGGTGTTCATGCTATAATGTTAAGTGTATTATTTTATTGTTGTGTATTAGATAAGCATTGATGAGAATATGTAATTTTATTATGTGTGTATTTGTTTAAGCCAATAAGTAAATCGTCTGGCAGGTTAACATAAGCATCAGAATCAGAAAAATGGGAAACAATGAGGTGAGAAGGGAGAATAAATAAAAATAAATATGTATCTTCCATGTAATTTGTTCAACTTTAAGATGTAGTTTCATGGTGTTTTTATTATGTTAGGATATCAGCTGATCAGCAATACCATGTCACTGGTATAGTGGTTTGTAAAGGTTACAAGTAATTAATGTTTAGTGTACTACAGACATTTTGAAGTAAAGACAAAAAGAATATGAGAAATAAAATAACAATTTATGCAAATCAATAAAAGATAATTCGTGGGTGATAAATGTTTTATGGGACATGCAGACCTGTCCAAATTGAATTAAACGTTAAATGTGAAATGATAGAGATGAATATAATGTAATGTCGTTTTTGAATTGATGTGATGTAACAGAGTTGGTGGAGTATTAATGTTGACACAGTGGTAATGGAGACTTTATGTAGATGTTGAGTGACATATTGTTGTTTTTATAGTTAAGGAGATTATTTTGTGTATTTGTAGTAATGTAATGAGATTGAGAATTTTGGGGATGGCAATTTTGTATTAGGGGGTAGTGTATTTGGGGAGTCCACAACAAGGGTTGGGACGGGATAGGGACCGATTGGCGCCGGAAAGGGTTACCTAGGGGGAGTCCAGGGACCAACATAAGGGAATGAGTTTTGGGAAGGAAACACGTATCCTATGTACAAAGGGTTAGCGAGTATTTTATATATGTAGAGAAGGCGGCGAATTGTGTTAAATGATAAGCTGGGGCTTAGAGTGTCCTGATTAGTAGATCTTTTTGGTAGAGTTGGGTGTCATGTTAGTTGAAGTTGATAAATATTAGCATCAGGGGGAGAAAGTTTATATATGTATAGAAATCTCATACAGAAAAACGAGAATAAATAATTTACATCACCCACAGTATATTAAGGTAAGATTGTTGAAAAGACAGAGAGATTCATAATAAAGAATGTACAATTATTTTTTTAACCAGTGACAGAATTTTGATAAAATTTGAAAATAATGTAAAGTCACAAAGTGTTTATTTTAAATAATTTAAATGTCAAGTTGATGATTGATTATATTAATATTTTGTTTATTATAAATATTTTATGTTATTATGTTTTGTATTTCAAGGTAGGATATTACAGATATTTAAAGTGTTTTCAGAAATCATACATAACATATGTAGGTCAAGGGTTTTGGACTTGATCTAGTTATGATCAGCTGATGAGTTCATACACCTACTAAGCTTGTGTATAGTAGGAAGCCAATTGTAATTTGTTTGTTTAATTAATTCAAACCAATATTTGAATAGTTTTAATAAATAAATTTAATAAAATTTTTAATGAATAATTTTTTTTGAATTTTAAAATTTTGAAAATTTTAATTTTTTTTTTGGAAAAAAAAAAAAATTTTTTTTTGATTTTTCGCCTGCCAGCGAGTGAATATGTTGAGTAATGATTATTTTACTGTGTATGTATTAATGATGTTTCTTTTATTGTATTGCTTTATATTGGTAGGCTATAAATTGTTCTCATGCTAGAGTAAGGATGTATTTGTATTAATAGGAATGTTTAGGTTAAGTCATTGAAACAAAAATTAGAAAAAAGAGGAAGAGAATGTTTTGATAAAAGATTATTTTTTTGAATTTTGAATTTTTTAAATTTTTAGTAAATTTTTTTTTTTTTATGTGTTATGATAACATGTAATGTTAGTATGTGTGAGCCCAGTATTTGCTAAAGGCAGCCCAGCTTGCAAGAAAGGGGATCCATATCGGCGGAGGAGCTGGGATAATTTTAGCCAGGATTGAGGATTTTGGGGGTAGCATGTTAGAAGGCGAGGTGTGCTGTGGTGCGAGTCTGATCGATTTCTCGGTGTTGGGATCTCTTACGGAGAAGTCCAGTGATCTCGTTCAGATGAGTCCATGGTCACTGAGCCAGGGGGGTCGTGTACCCATGCAGAGTAAGAACCAGGGGGTTGTTGGCACCAGTTCCTCACCGGTCCTCTTCGGGGTTTATCGATGAGATTTCTTCTGTTGTGGACAGCAGAATTCTCATCGAGGGGGTATTGTAGCGGGTCATTTTTGGGTATTTTTATTTTTAACCGTTTGGGGCATTATTATATTTTTTCTTATTTCGTTTTCGGGCGGACTGGTATAATAAATTTGAAAAAACTGTAATTGTAGTGTGCAACGTTATTGTCCAAGCAACAGCACGAGGTTGAGAAACCGCGTTTGGAACAAAAGGCAATGCGCAATTTCAGTGGTGTAACACGGCTGAAGAATTTACCTCCACCAAAATTCTAAGAACTCTGTGCATGTGTTTTGACGCCCGTATGCAACTCAGCCGGGCGGGGATCGGCACTGACGCCGTGAAAGACACGACAGTTGAGACAAACATGGCGCTGGGACGAACAGTTAGTAGTTCCAATCGACCGACTACCGGAAAACGGCGTCAAACTCCGCCTACTGTGAGCGACATCAACAGAGCAGATGCCAATATCGGCCTCTGGACACACACACATGCCCGTTATAATCCATGCATAAAATGGTTATGCCACCGCAATTAATCACCAACGGCGACTAAAACCGGATGGCCGTGACTGTTCATTTCCCGCGACTCGAGGAAAGCACATTGTCCAGTTCGTCACTGACTGTGTCGGCGCCGACACGCGAGCTAAATATGCTCATACAATTTTATTAGTATTTGATAATGAAAGTGAAGTAGTCATTTTCTAAAACCAGTGACAGGATGGGAGGATAGTTGTAGAACAATAATAGCCAAATTTGTGATTCAGTTTCGTCCTTTTCGAGACTTTTCGACCTACCGCGGGCTGGCCACGAGGTCACAGAAGAACGCGTTGCCGGTAGTGATCTAAAATCATGTATTCAATTGGGTAATTGGGGTTTTATAATGGAATGGGAGTAGTGAGTGTGCAATGCTGGGCTGAATTAAGTGTATATGTGTGTGAATGAAGTTATATAATTGTCCATGATAAGGTAAGCCATAGTTAGTAAGTTCAGTTACAAGCAAGGTGCAATAGCGCACAACATGTGACACATGTAAAACCTATATATGGAAAACGTATAAATTCAATATTGCTGATCAATAAAAGAAAAATAATTTCTCTTCCAAAAAATTGAGATTTAAATTCTTTCAAAACCTTATTTCGTTTTATGTACTGTCAGAGTTCGTCGAACGAAATGGGTTCGTCCACACTACACGATCCGGCCAGATCAAAAATGAAAGGTAAGTGGGAGTTTTAATCTGAATAGATCAAATATCCAAAATTAATAAAGTTACAATTGGTGCCGTGATTTCCAGGATTTAATATAACTGAAGAGGGGTTATTTTAACACCGGCCTACATCTGACGATGCATAGCGAAGTAGGGTTATGAAAGCAAATTGATTTGGTAAAATATCAGTTTTGAAATAAAATTACTAATTGACAGTTGTTACGTAAGAAAAAATAGATAAAGTAAAAATGTCCGAGAATACAGAAAAAAGTAGTATAATAAATTCAATTATGAGTGAAAGTGGCCTTGAGTCGCAATCGCTGGATGAAAGTGGTATGTTGAGGGGGGAGACGGGTGCTGTTACAGAAACAGCTGGCGGCAGTAATGTAATAGTTCATTCCACTCCGATTGCGTCTCAACCACAACCAAACGAAATATACGTTGATTCGGGGATTCAATTGACCCCGGTTTCAATTAATAAAAGTAAACAATCAGAGGAACTAGATATAATGAGTTTCTTACGAAAAATGGACAACAAATTTGACATGCAGAATAATGAATTAAACAAGCGTCTTGATAGAATTGACGAAAAATTTGAGAGTCGTTTTAATACTAATGACGAGAAATTTGAGATTTTAAGTAACGAATTCAAAGAACAGAAAATAAAATGCGAACAGCAGAATATTAAAAACGATATTATTTTTAATGAAATTAAAGAACAGAATATTCAGTTTCAGCAAAATATAAATATAAAATTTGACGAGTTGATAAATAACATACAAGACAAGAATGTATGTCTTGAAAATACCAATGAAATGACAAGAAATAGTTCGAATAAAGTAGAACAGAGTAAGAATAATACAAACGAAAGTTGTAATGACAGTGTTGTGTTAGGCAATGAATTAATAAATAATAATGATGATAATAATAACGAGAATAATAATGTGTTTGAGAAATTGGTATCAGAAAGTGATACGGTAAAAATAAATAATGAAAGTATAGAATGCAGTGATTATGAGATGTTAATGTGTGTCAGTGAGTTAGAGAGAGAGAGAAAAAATAATGTTGTAGTAGAGTGGGGACAGAAGGGAAATTTTCCTTTTATTATTTATGATGATTTAATGTGGTCACAAGAGTTTTTGAAGGGCAAGAGTCCCGTGTTAGTAGAAGATTTGAGTTTATTTTATTTGTATAAGTTTATACCCTCTGTGCGGAATGATTTTATAAGTATGAGATGGTGTTATGATGAGAGAGATTTAAATAGAGAATTGTTTGTTGAGAGAGAGATAGAGTTATATGAATTAAAGAGAGATTATGATGAGTTGAAAGAAATATTAGAAGTGTATTTAAACAAGAATGATTTAAGTGATAATACAAAAGTAACTAACCCGATATTGGAAATATTTACTGACGGAGATTTAACAGAAATACTTAACTTAGACTTGGTGAATGATTATTATGGTATAACGGATAAATTGAAATTGTTTGGTTATGACACACAAGACAACAATATGTGTGTCAATATAATTGAACAGTGCTATACAAAACCAAGATTAATCTTTGACGATGGCGGGTAGACTGTAAAACAATAAAAGACAATTAAACATTATGTTTTATGGTTGTTCGACATGGCAGATTTGGACAGAAGTGTGGAAAAAATGGAACAATAATTAACAAGAGTTGTAGATAAAATATAGTGAATTTATATGTGTGTATGTAAGATGATTGTTGTGATAATAATATTGAAATATTTGCAATTTAAATAAACAAATAGAATTAATTTGGAAAACAAGTAATCAGAGAATTATATTTGTTTGGATGGTAATGAATTCTATATTGATAATAATTAATTTAATTAAAATAATTTGATATATTTTAATTGATTATGTAAATGTTGTATAATTAATTTTTTTGTAAATTCAGTTTATGTTACGAGATTTGGAAATTTGGTAATGAATGATGAGTTGTTGGATTTAAACTAATTTTGTGTAAAATGTTTCAGAGATGATGGTGATTATGTTTTGTGTGTATAGCGTGTTAAATGGAGTGTAAGTATGACAATTTTATAATCATGTATAATAAAAAATGTTTACAGGTGTGATTGAGGTGTTAATGCAATAGTGAAATTTTAATGCAATCATTGTGTTGAATAAATATGATAACAAAAAATTTTTTTATAATAAATGAGAAATGATATATAATGATTATCAATAATAAATTTTGAAAATTTGAAGAAAGTTAAACGGTAAAAGGTTATGAATGGGTTAGACGATGATTGATGCAAATATTATATGATAATGTATACAAAAATTTTAATTAGTTTCAATTGTAATTAGATTAAGTGGCTATTGTGGGGGTTGCCTGTGCTCTCACAAGTAGCGAAAAGGGTTGGGGGTAGCAGTGAGTGTTACCTCCATCGGAGGCCAAACTGGCGATAAATGTGCGGCACACCTTATCCGTGTAAATAAAAAATTTTACACCCCTTATTAAATAACGTGTCGCACATAAAAATATTGATGAAACAGGCAGTGAAATTAAAGTTTAGATTTCCTCGACTTTTCGGGCGGTTGCTGCCTTACCAGCACTAACCGTGGTTTTGGCTAGCGGCCAGCTATGGTCATACCAAGTCCCTTGACCATAGCTGACTTGAAATTGGTATATATTTGAAATTCAATGGGGGGACAATTAGAGGAAATCTCCGGAACTAGGGAACAGCGGCTGCCACTCTGTTCGAGGAGGAACAGCAAGCAAGGTGGCAGATCCGTTTTTAAGGGTGCATGATTATAGTACAAGAACATGATGATGTTCACTAATTTTAAACTTAACAGCGGAAGCAGAGACACGGAGAGGTAAACCCTGCTCCAAAATATACAGTCTCTGTGGAAGCGAAAGGGCGAGACAGTCCTCCATAATCTGAAATAGTGTGTGTGGCTGGGAGGTGACGTAAAGGAGTCACGAATTTAAAATTTTATGACAAAAGTTTTTGCTTATTCAAAGTTTAATTCAATAAAAAAATGCTTGTGCTCTGTCCACATAATTATATGCTCAGACTCGTAAATAAAGGTGTTCATGCTATAATGTTAAGTGTATTATTTTATTGTTGTGTATTAGATAAGCATTGATGAGAATATGTAATTTTATTATGTGTGTATTTGTTTAAGCCAATAAGTAAATCGTCTGGCAGGTTAACATAAGCATCAGAATCAGAAAAATGGGAAACAATGAGGTGAGAAGGGAGAATAAATAAAAATAAATATGTATCTTCCATGTAATTTGTTCAACTTTAAGATGTAGTTTCATGGTGTTTTTATTATGTTAGGATATCAGCTGATCAGCAATACCATGTCACTGGTATAGTGGTTTGTAAAGGTTACAAGTAATTAATGTTTAGTGTACTACAGACATTTTGAAGTAAAGACAAAAAGAATATGAGAAATAAAATAACAATTTATGCAAATCAATAAAAGATAATTCGTGGGTGATAAATGTTTTATGGGACATGCAGACCTGTCCAAATTGAATTAAACGTTAAATGTGAAATGATAGAGATGAATATAATGTAATGTCGTTTTTGAATTGATGTGATGTAACAGAGTTGGTGGAGTATTAATGTTGACACAGTGGTAATGGAGACTTTATGTAGATGTTGAGTGACATATTGTTGTTTTTATAGTTAAGGAGATTATTTTGTGTATTTGTAGTAATGTAATGAGATTGAGAATTTTGGGGATGGCAATTTTGTATTAGGGGGTAGTGTATTTGGGGAGTCCGCAACAAGGGTTGGGACGGGATAGGGACCGATTGGCGCCGGAAAGGGTTACCTAGGGGGAGTCCAGGGACCAACATAAGGGAATGAGTTTTGGGAAGGAAACACGTATCCTATGTACAAAGGGTTAGCGAGTATTTTATATATGTAGAGAAGGCGGCGAATTGTGTTAAATGATAAGCTGGGGTTTAGAGTGTCCTGATTAGTAGATCTTTTTGGTAGAGTTGGGTGTCATGTTAGTTGAAGTTGATAAATATTAGCATCAGGGGGAGAAAGTTTATATATGTATAGAAATCTCATACAGAAAAACGAGAATAAATAATTTACATCACCCACAGTATATTAAGGTAAGATTGTTGAAAAGACAGAGAGATTCATAATAAAGAATGTACAATTATTTTTTTAACCAGTGACAGAATTTTGATAAAATTTGAAAATAATGTAAAGTCACAAAGTGTTTATTTTAAATAATTTAAATGTCAAGTTGATGATTGATTATATTAATATTTTGTTTATTATAAATATTTTATGTTATTATGTTTTGTATTTCAAGGTAGGATATTACAGATATTTAAAGTGTTTTCAGAAATCATACATAACATATGTAGGTCAAGGGTTTTGGACTTGATCTAGTTATGATCAGCTGATGAGTTCATACACCTACTAAGCTTGTGTATAGTAGGAAGCCAATTGTAATTTGTTTGTTTAATTAATTCAAACCAATATTTGAATAGTTTTAATAAATAAATTTAATAAAATTTTTAATGAATAATTTTTTTTGAATTTTAAAATTTTGAAAATTTTAATTTTTTTTTTGGAAAAAAAAAAAAAATTTTTTTTTGATTTTTCGCCTGCCAGCGAGTGAATATGTTGAGTAATGATTATTTTACTGTGTTTGTATTAATGATGTTTCTTTTATTGTATTGCTTTATATTGGTAGGCTATAAATTGTTCTCATGCTAGAGTAAGGATGTATTTGTATTAATAGGAATGTTTAGGTTAAGTCATTGAAACAAAAATTAGAAAAAAGAGGAAGAGAATGTTTTGATAAAAGATTATTTTTTTGAATTTTGAATTTTTTAAATTTTTAGTAAATTTTTTTTTTTTTTATGTGTTATGATAACATGTAATGTTAGTATGTGTGAGCCCAGTATTTGCTAAAGGCAGCCCAGCTTGCAAGAAAGGGGATCCATATCGGCGGAGGAGCTGGGATAATTTTAGCCAGGATTGAGGATTTTGGGGGTAGCATGTTAGAAGGCGAGGTGTGCTGTGGTGCGAGTCTGATCGATTTCTCGGTGTTGGGATCTCTTACGGAGAAGTCCAGTGATCTCGTTCAGATGAGTCCATGGTCACTGAGCCAGGGGGGTCGTGTACCCATGCAGAGTAAGAACCAGGGGGTTGTTGGCACCAGTTCCTCACCGGTCCTCTTCGGGGTTTATCGATGAGATTTCTTCTGTTGTGGACAGCAGAATTCTCATCGAGGGGGTATTGTAGCGGGTCATTTTTGGGTATTTTTATTTTTAACCGTTTGGGGCATTATTATATTTTTTCTTATTTCGTTTTCGGGCGGACTGGTATAATAAATTTGAAAAAACTGTAATTGTAGTGTGCAACGTTATTGTCCAAGCAACAGCACGAGGTTGAGAAACCGCGTTTGGAACAAAAGGCAATGCGCAATTTCAGTGGTGTAACACGGCTGAAGAATTTACCTCCACCAAAATTCTAAGAACTCTGTGCATGTGTTTTGACGCCCGTATGCAACTCAGCCGGGCGGGGATCGGCACTGACGCCGTGAAAGACACGACAGTTGAGACAAACATGGCGCTGGGACGAACAGTTAGTAGTTCCAATCGACCGACTACCGGAAAACGGCGTCAAACTCCGCCTACTGTGAGCGACATCAGCAGAGCAGATGCCAATATCGGCCTCTGGACACACACACATGCCCGTTATAATCCATGCATAAAATGGTTATGCCACCGCAATTAATCACCAACGGCGACTAAAACCGGATGGCCGTGACTGTTCATTTCCCGCGACTCGAGGAAAGCACATTGTCCAGTTCGTCACTGACTGTGTCGGCGCCGACACGCGAGCTAAATATGCTCATACAATTTTATTAGTATTTGATAATGAAAGTGAAGTAGTCATTTTCTAAAACCAGTGACAGGATGGGAGGATAGTTGTAGAACAATAATAGCCAAATTTGTGATTCAGTTTCGTCCTTTTCGAGACTTTTCGACCTACCGCGGGCTGGCCACGAGGTCACAGAAGAACGCGTTGCCGGTAGTGATCTAAAATCATGTATTCAATTGGGTAATTGGGGTTTTATAATGGAATGGGAGTAGTGAGTGTGCAATGCTGGGCTGAATTAAGTGTATATGTGTGTGAATGAAGTTATATAATTGTCCATGATAAGGTAAGCCATAGTTAGTAAGTTCAGTTACAAGCAAGGTGCAATAGCGCACAACATGTGACACATGTAAAACCTATATATGGAAAACGTATAAATTCAATATTGCTGATCAATAAAAGAAAAATAATTTCTCTTCCAAAAAATTGAGATTTAAATTCTTTCAAAACCTTATTTCGTTTTATGTACTGTCAGAGTTCGTCGAACGAAATGGGTTCGTCCACACTACACGATCCGGCCAGATCAAAAATGAAAGGTAAGTGGGAGTTTTAATCTGAATAGATCAAATGTCCAAAATTAATAAAGTTACAATTGGTGCCGTGATTTCCAGGATTTAATATAACTGAAGAGGGGTTATTTTAACACCGGCCTACATCTGACGATGCATAGCGAAGTAGGGTTATGAAAGCAAATTGATTTGGTAAAATATCAGTTTTGAAATAAAATTACTAATTGACAGTTGTTACGTAAGAAAAAATAGATAAAGTAAAAATGTCCGAGAATACAGAAAAAAGTAGTATAATAAATTCAATTATGAGTGAAAGTGGCCTTGAGTCGCAATCGCTGGATGAAAGTGGTATGTTGAGGGGGGAGACGGGTGCTGTTACAGAAACAGCTGGCGGCAGTAATGTAATAGTTCATTCCACTCCGATTGCGTCTCAACCACAACCAAACGAAATATACGTTGATTCGGGGATTCAATTGACCCCGGTTTCAATTAATAAAAGTAAACAATCAGAGGAACTAGATATAATGAGTTTCTTACGAAAAATGGACAACAAATTTGACATGCAGAATAATGAATTAAACAAGCGTCTTGATAGAATTGACGAAAAATTTGAGAGTCGTTTTAATACTAATGACGAGAAATTTGAGATTTTAAGTAACGAATTCAAAGAACAGAAAATAAAATGCGAACAGCAGAATATTAAAAACGATATTATTTTTAATGAAATTAAAGAACAGAATATTCAGTTTCAGCAAAATATAAATATAAAATTTGACGAGTTGATAAATAACATACAAGACAAGAATGTATGTCTTGAAAATACCAATGAAATGACAAGAAATAGTTCGAATAAAGTAGAACAGAGTAAGAATAATACAAACGAAAGTTGTAATGACAGTGTTGTGTTAGGCAATGAATTAATAAATAATAATGATGATAATAATAACGAGAATAATAATGTGTTTGAGAAATTGGTATCAGAAAGTGATACGGTAAAAATAAATAATGAAAGTATAGAATGCAGTGATTATGAGATGTTAATGTGTGTCAGTGAGTTAGAGAGAGAGAGAAAAAATAATGTTGTAGTAGAGTGGGGACAGAAGGGAAATTTTCCTTTTATTATTTATGATGATTTAATGTGGTCACAAGAGTTTTTGAAGGGCAAGAGTCCCGTGTTAGTAGAAGATTTGAGTTTATTTTATTTGTATAAGTTTATACCCTCTGTGCGGAATGATTTTATAAGTATGAGATGGTGTTATGATGAGAGAGATTTAAATAGAGAATTGTTTGTTGAGAGAGAGATAGAGTTATATGAATTAAAGAGAGATTATGATGAGTTGAAAGAAATATTAGAAGTGTATTTAAACAAGAATGATTTAAGTGATAATACAAAAGTAACTAACCCGATATTGGAAATATTTACTGACGGAGATTTAACAGAAATACTTAACTTAGACTTGGTGAATGATTATTATGGTATAACGGATAAATTGAAATTGTTTGGTTATGACACACAAGACAACAATATGTGTGTCAATATAATTGAACAGTGCTATACAAAACCAAGATTAATCTTTGACGATGGCGGGTAGACTGTAAAACAATAAAAGACAATTAAACATTATGTTTTATGGTTGTTCGACATGGCAGATTTGGACAGAAGTGTGGAAAAAATGGAACAATAATTAACAAGAGTTGTAGATAAAATATAGTGAATTTATATGTGTGTATGTAAGATGATTGTTGTGATAATAATATTGAAATATTTGCAATTTAAATAAACAAATAGAATTAATTTGGAAAACAAGTAATCAGAGAATTATATTTGTTTGGATGGTAATGAATTCTATATTGATAATAATTAATTTAATTAAAATAATTTGATATATTTTAATTGATTATGTAAATGTTGTATAATTAATTTTTTTGTAAATTCAGTTTATGTTACGAGATTTGGAAATTTGGTAATGAATGATGAGTTGTTGGATTTAAACTAATTTTGTGTAAAATGTTTCAGAGATGATGGTGATTATGTTTTGTGTGTATAGCGTGTTAAATGGAGTGTAAGTATGACAATTTTATAATCATGTATAATAAAAAATGTTTACAGGTGTGATTGAGGTGTTAATGCAATAGTGAAATTTTAATGCAATCATTGTGTTGAATAAATATGATAATTAAAAAATTTTTTTATAATAAATGAGAAATGATATATAATGATTATCAATAATAAATTTTGAAAATTTGAAGAAAGTTAAACGGTAAAAGGTTATGAATGGGTTAGACGATGATTGATGCAAATATTATATGATAATGTATACAAAAATTTTAATTAGTTTCAATTGTAATTAGATTAAGTGGCTATTGTGGGGGTTGCCTGTGCTCTCACAAGTAGCGAAAAGGGTTGGGGGTAGCAGTGAGTGTTACCTCCATCGGAGGCCAAACTGGCGATAAATGTGCGGCACACCTTATCCGTGTAAATAAAAAATTTTACACCCCTTATTAAATAACGTGTCGCACATAAAAATATTGATGAAACAGGCAGTGAAATTAAAGTTTAGATTTCCTCGACTTTTCGGGCGGTTGCTGCCTTACCAGCACTAACCGTGGTTTTGGCTAGCGGCCAGCTATGGTCATACCAAGTCCCTTGACCATAGCTGACTTGAAATTGGTATATATTTGAAATTCAATGGGGGGACAATTAGAGGAAATCTCCGGAACTAGGGAACAGCGGCTGCCACTCTGTTCGAGGAGGAACAGCAAGCAAGGTGGCAGATCCGTTTTTAAGGGTGCATGATTATAGTACAAGAACATGATGATGTTCACTAATTTTAAACTTAACAGCGGAAGCAGAGACACGGAGAGGTAAACCCTGCTCCAAAATATACAGTCTCTGTGGAAGCGAAAGGGCGAGACAGTCCTCCATAATCTGAAATAGTGTGTGTGGCTGGGAGGTGACGTAAAGGAGTCACGAATTTAAAATTTTATGACAAAAGTTTTTGCTTATTCAAAGTTTAATTCAATAAAAAAATGCTTGTGCTCTGTCCACATAATTATATGCTCAGACTCGTAAATAAAGGTGTTCATGCTATAATGTTAAGTGTATTATTTTATTGTTGTGTATTAGATAAGCATTGATGAGAATATGTAATTTTATTATGTGTGTATTTGTTTAAGCCAATAAGTAAATCGTCTGGCAGGTTAACATAAGCATCAGAATCAGAAAAATGGGAAACAATGAGGTGAGAAGGGAGAATAAATAAAAATAAATATGTATCTTCCATGTAATTTGTTCAACTTTAAGATGTAGTTTCATGGTGTTTTTATTATGTTAGGATATCAGCTGATCAGCAATACCATGTCACTGGTATAGTGGTTTGTAAAGGTTACAAGTAATTAATGTTTAGTGTACTACAGACATTTTGAAGTAAAGACAAAAAGAATATGAGAAATAAAATAACAATTTATGCAAATCAATAAAAGATAATTCGTGGGTGATAAATGTTTTATGGGACATGCAGACCTGTCCAAATTGAATTAAACGTTAAATGTGAAATGATAGAGATGAATATAATGTAATGTCGTTTTTGAATTGATGTGATGTAACAGAGTTGGTGGAGTATTAATGTTGACACAGTGGTAATGGAGACTTTATGTAGATGTTGAGTGACATATTGTTGTTTTTATAGTTAAGGAGATTATTTTGTGTATTTGTAGTAATGTAATGAGATTGAGAATTTTGGGGATGGCAATTTTGTATTAGGGGGTAGTGTATTTGGGGAGTCCGCAACAAGGGTTGGGACGGGATAGGGACCGATTGGCGCCGGAAAGGGTTACCTAGGGGGAGTCCAGGGACCAACATAAGGGAATGAGTTTTGGGAAGGAAACACGTATCCTATGTACAAAGGGTTAGCGAGTATTTTATATATGTAGAGAAGGCGGCGAATTGTGTTAAATGATAAGCTGGGGTTTAGAGTGTCCTGATTAGTAGATCTTTTTGGTAGAGTTGGGTGTCATGTTAGTTGAAGTTGATAAATATTAGCATCAGGGGGAGAAAGTTTATATATGTATAGAAATCTCATACAGAAAAACGAGAATAAATAATTTACATCACCCACAGTATATTAAGGTAAGATTGTTGAAAAGACAGAGAGATTCATAATAAAGAATGTACAATTATTTTTTTAACCAGTGACAGAATTTTGATAAAATTTGAAAATAATGTAAAGTCACAAAGTGTTTATTTTAAATAATTTAAATGTCAAGTTGATGATTGATTATATTAATATTTTGTTTATTATAAATATTTTATGTTATTATGTTTTGTATTTCAAGGTAGGATATTACAGATATTTAAAGTGTTTTCAGAAATCATACATAACATATGTAGGTCAAGGGTTTTGGACTTGATCTAGTTATGATCAGCTGATGAGTTCATACACCTACTAAGCTTGTGTATAGTAGGAAGCCAATTGTAATTTGTTTGTTTAATTAATTCAAACCAATATTTGAATAGTTTTAATAAATAAATTTAATAAAATTTTTAATGAATAATTTTTTTTGAATTTTAAAATTTTGAAAATTTTAATTTTTTTTTTGGAAAAAAAAAAAAATTTTTTTTGATTTTTCGCCTGCCAGCGAGTGAATATGTTGAGTAATGATTATTTTACTGTGTATGTATTAATGATGTTTCTTTTATTGTATTGCTTTATATTGGTAGGCTATAAATTGTTCTCATGCTAGAGTAAGGATGTATTTGTATTAATAGGAATGTTTAGGTTAAGTCATTGAAACAAAAATTAGAAAAAAGAGGAAGAGAATGTTTTGATAAAAGATTATTTTTTTGAATTTTGAATTTTTTAAATTTTTAGTAAATTTTTTTTTTTTTATGTGTTATGATAACATGTAATGTTAGTATGTGTGAGCCCAGTATTTGCTAAAGGCAGCCCAGCTTGCAAGAAAGGGGATCCATATCGGCGGAGGAGCTGGGATAATTTTAGCCAGGATTGAGGATTTTGGGGGTAGCATGTTAGAAGGCGAGGTGTGCTGTGGTGCGAGTCTGATCGATTTCTCGGTGTTGGGATCTCTTACGGAGAAGTCCAGTGATCTCGTTCAGATGAGTCCATGGTCACTGAGCCAGGGGGGTCGTGTACCCATGCAGAGTAAGAACCAGGGGGTTGTTGGCACCAGTTCCTCACCGGTCCTCTTCGGGGTTTATCGATGAGATTTCTTCTGTTGTGGACAGCAGAATTCTCATCGAGGGGGTATTGTAGCGGGTCATTTTTGGGTATTTTTATTTTTAACCGTTTGGGGCATTATTATATTTTTTCTTATTTCGTTTTCGGGCGGACTGGTATAATAAATTTGAAAAAACTGTAATTGTAGTGTGCAACGTTATTGTCCAAGCAACAGCACGAGTTTGAGAAACCGCGTTTGGAACAAAAGGCAATGCGCAATTTCAGTGGTGTAACACGGCTGAAGAATTTACCTCCACCAAAATTCTAAGAACTCTGTGCATGTGTTTTGACGCCCGTATGCAACTCAGCCGGGCGGGGATCGGCACTGACGCCGTGAAAGACACGACAGTTGAGACAAACATGGCGCTGGGACGAACAGTTAGTAGTTCCAATCGACCGACTACCGGAAAACGGCGTCAAACTCCGCCTACTGTGAGCGACATCAGCAGAGCAGATGCCAATATCGGCCTCTGGACACACACACATGCCCGTTATAATCCATGCATAAAATGGTTATGCCACCGCAATTAATCACCAACGGCGACTAAAACCGGATGGCCGTGACTGTTCATTTCCCGCGACTCGAGGAAAGCACATTGTCCAGTTCGTCACTGACTGTGTCGGCGCCGACACGCGAGCTAAATATGCTCATACAATTTTATTAGTATTTGATAATGAAAGTGAAGTAGTCATTTTCTAAAACCAGTGACAGGATGGGAGGATAGTTGTAGAACAATAATAGCCAAATTTGTGATTCAGTTTCGTCCTTTTCGAGACTTTTCGACCTACTGCGGGCTGGCCACGAGGTCACAGAAGAACGCGTTGCCGGTAGTGATCTAAAATCATGTATTCAATTGGGTAATTGGGGTTTTATAATGGAATGGGAGTAGTGAGTGTGCAATGCTGGGCTGAATTAAGTGTATATGTGTGTGAATGAAGTTATATAATTGTCCATGATAAGGTAAGCCATAGTTAGTAAGTTCAGTTACAAGCAAGGTGCAATAGCGCACAACATGTGACACATGTAAAACCTATATATGGAAAACGTATAAATTCAATATTGCTGATCAATAAAAGAAAAATAATTTCTCTTCCAAAAAATTGAGATTTAAATTCTTTCAAAACCTTATTTCGTTTTATGTACTGTCAGAGTTCGTCGAACGAAATGGGTTCGTCCACACTACACGATCCGGCCAGATCAAAAATGAAAGGTAAGTGGGAGTTTTAATCTGAATAGATCAAATATCCAAAATTAATAAAGTTACAATTCAGAATTTTACTTGGTACATTCCCCTACTAGTAGCTGAAGAGTTAGGACAGAACTTAATATTAGGCGCGGATTTTATAAGAAAAACTGCTTTAATCCTTGATATATATGCAAAACAATATTTTTTCAGATTTGATCGTACTCAAAAATATCAGTTCGACTCCGAATTAAGTAACGACACTGTTAGTGAAACCGCAAATATTCATTCAGAGCCTAATGAATCGAGTCTAAGTCATTTAAAAGGAAATGAGAGACTAAGAATCCAAAAGTTAATAAAAGATTTTTCTGCTGTACTCACCCCCAAGTTAGGATTAACTCATTTAATTGAATATAAAATAAATCTTAGTGACAACAAAGTAATACGACTCCACCCATACAAACTATCTCCGCCCAAGATGGAAATCATGAGAAACCACATTAACAAACTCCTCGATCAGCACGTCATTGAACCATCAACATCTCCATATTCATCGCCTGCATTCCTAGTACCAAAAGGAACTGACAAACATAGACTAGTCGTGGATTATAGACAACTAAATAAGAGTATAGAATTTGAATCAATACCACTGCCAGACCTACACAGTGCGTTTCACTATTTTACAAAAGCGAAAATCTTCACCATAATGGATCTTAACCAAGCATTCCATCAAATTCCACTAGCTGAGGAATCAAAACATTTAACTGCTTTTGCTGTCCCATTTAATCTATATCAATTTACGAGAGTACCATTCGGTATATCACAAGGAAGTTCAGTATGCAGTCGACTATTAGAAAAAATTTTCCATGATGTTAAATTTAAATTTGTATATCATTATCTCGACGATATAGTAGTATATAGTGAGTCAATGGATCAACATATTGATCACTTGCGTGAAGTATTATCCCGGTTAAAGAAAGCCGGACTGACCGTAAACCCTAGTAAAGTTAATTTCGCAGTGAAACAATTCTCATTTTTAGGTCACATAGTATCAGCCGAAGGTAAGGTTACCATCGATCCCGAACGTACACGCGCAATCCGAGAATTTTTACCTCCCAGAGAAGTCAAAGGTATAGCTAGATTTTTAGGTATGATTAATTATTTTCATAAGTATATACCCCACTTAGCAGATATAGCAGCCCCATTGAATGCCTTAAGAAAGAAAGGAACGAAATTCGAGTGGACTACTCAACATCAAGAAGCGTTTGAAACACTTAAAGAAAGTATTATATCCCCTCCTGTATTGCAGTTAGCGGATTTCAGTAAACCATTTATCGTACAGACCGATAGTTCAAGTGTAGCGTTAGGAGCCGTAATATACCAGGAAATAAATAATACTAGACTCCCGATCAGTTATGCATCCCGGACACTGACCGAGCAAGAAAGGAAGTTCTCAGCCTATGAACTTGAATGTTTAGCCGTAGTATTTGCTTTTGATAAATTCAAACCATTTTTGGAACACAAAGAATTTCTACTAGAAACCGATAATCAAGCTTTATCATGGTTATTAAATCACCCAAAGCAATTAGGTCGTATCGGACGATGGGTGTTAAGATTAAATTGCTACAAGTTCAAAGTGCAACATATTCGTGGAACTCAAAATGTAGTGGCTGATACTCTATCCCGCATGTTCCAACTACCCAATACAAGATCTGGAGAAGACAAGATTGAAACCACTATCGTTAATACACTAATTACTAACTTTCCCCTTGCATTTAAGGATATAGCATATCACCAACAACAAGATCCGAAATTGTGCAAAATAATCGAACAAATAGAAAAAGGAAATAAATCTGATAAATATATCTTGAGTAAAAGAGTACTTTGTTTTAAGAAGGCAAACGGAAAATTACTAAGAATAATCGCCCCGGAAATAATCAAACCCATGTTAATGGAGTACTACCATTCATCTACAATTGGAGCTCATATGGGAATTAGGAAAACGATACATCGTATTCGCAAGGAATACCACTGGGAAAACATGAATAGTGAAATAAAAAAGTTCGTGAAAGGATGCGAAATTTGTGCGCTGAGCAAACCAGCAAGAACCAGTCAAGTCGGAAAATTAATCTCCGAAATACCTACTACTCCCTTCTCGAAAATATACATCGACTATTCTGGACCTTATCCCCGCTCTAAATCCAGAAACACTATGCTGTTAATTTGTGTAGACTCATTCACTAAATTCGTGTGGATGTATCCTATGCGTCGTGCATTAGCATCTACGACAATTAAAATTCTACAAGAACAACTATTTAAAGACTATGGCACTCCTTTAAGCTTAATATCTGACAATGGACCCCAGTTTAAATCGAAAGAATTTAATGACATGTGTTTTAAATTAGGTATAAGTCATATTACCGTGACCGAGTACAGACCGCAAGGAAATATAGCAGAAAGATACTTGCGTAACTTAAAATCAGCATTAATATCTTATCATGCTAAAGACCAGACAACCTGGGATCAAAATATTTCGTGGATACAATTTGCATTCAATTCAGCGTATCATGAAGGTCATAAATCAACACCATTTGATTTACTGTACAAGTACAAACCCAACCATCCTTTAACCACAAAGTGGAAAATCAATGAGTTATTACCCCGCGACGTGAATGGGAATAACATACGAAAAATATGGAAGGAAGCTCGTGCAAATCTGAGAGCTAATTTACAGAAATCAAGGAAGTATCATGAGAATAATAATAAGCTAATAAAGTATAAAATAGGTGATTTAGTCATGTATAAAACTCATCCTATGAGTAAAGCAGTTGATAAGATCACTTCGAAACTATCTTATCGATGGTGTGGCCCCTACCAAATTCGTAAGTTCATCACCCCCGTTACTGTAGCTCTGTATGAACCCAATACAGAAAATTACGTTCGCAGAAGTCATTTGTCTCAAATAAAAAAAAGTTTTTCGTGTCAAGATACAGAAGGAAGACTACGAGAAAGATAGAAAACCTAGAATACTATCTAAGTATTAAGAATAAAATATGTTGTATAGACTTATACCGAAATAGGATAAGATTGTGTAACATCCTATACTATAGTTAACTATAAACTCAAAACCCCCTCGTACGAATACAAGCGAGGCCTGATCAACCTTAGCTAATGTCCTGCGAGAATGGTATTATACATGAGAAATCTGATGACAAGTATAATGAAGATGAAGAGAAAGAAAGAAAGAAAAATAATCTTTAGCGCTGTAAACTAAAAGTAATTCTATTGTTCTTACAATACGGTATTATTATTAGTAAAATACTCATGAGTATAACTCCGTAAAACGAGTGAGCAATTCAAGAAAAAACCGGTAGTAGATATAAGAATTAAAATAAGGTAGATTTACGTTTTGTGTATTTTATATAGTAGATGTAGTAGAATTTAGATGTGACATAAGTATAAGATAATCGATTGATGAATAGAAATAAGCTGAGAGAGAGAAATTTCAGTATGAAATATAATTGTTTATTAGAATTATATTATTACACCCCCCCGTTTTTCATAGTTAAGTGCAGGAGGATGTGACGATTTTAAATGTATTAAAAATCGCACAGATTAAAATTTTTTAATTTTAATAAGTAAGAGTATCATACACCCTTACCTATACCCAGATTCCTGAATCAACTTGAAACCTTCCAGTACCAACACGCCAAGAAAAGTATTAAGTAGTGAATAATAATAATAATTACTTAAATAATTAAAAATGCGACTAGAGAAATAAAGAAATCCCTAAGTCATAATAAAATAAACATAAAGTATTTATTTATCTTCTAATTAATGAATAAATAATAATAGAAAAAGTACGAACTATTTTCTTAGCGCGTAAATACGCACTAGCTGACTGAACCCTCTCCCCTAAACCGTACGCGCATTCGGCCGTAGAACGTCGCAATGAGTAGACGTGAGTTTTGGTGTTGTACACATATACATATGTGTATGTTCTCTAGAAGTATATCCAGCGTGAAATCTTGTTATTGTGAATAATGTAGTGTCTAGAGTTTGTGAGAAAATATATAAATAAAATAGAAAAAGGTAGCCAACACATCTCTTAAAAACAAAATCAAATGTAAGTGTAACATAGTTAACTACTAGACTGTAGTACTGCAAAGTGAGAACTATAACTGTAATTAAAATAAAGAAAATGTGAACTACAAGAATCTGCACTAAGAAAAGTGAAATTACAACATTTGGAACTTCAAGTAAACAACCTATCTTCGAGAGCTTCAAGTTAACTAAAAAATCAACCCGATGTAGATACACCAAGAAAAACGTACTCAACCCGTAGAAGACGACTGGAGATGTCCCAAGAATACAACAACAACCTCAGGTGATATCAAACCACAACTTTTGTAAATTTCCCTTAATAAGAAGTAACGAAGAACTTTAAAGAACTTTCGCAATGTAATGAACAAATTATCAGATTTGTATATTTTGTAATTTTGTAAGAAGTAATAGTAACCGTAATGTATATATTGATAAATTAATAATTTTGAGAAAATTGAGACCCGGATCCGTGGTATTAAAAGCAACAGTTATATGAATAAATTTTGATATATAACAAGAATAATATAATTAAGATCTTTGAAGCAGTAAAAGCACTATTTACAAAAATAACTTTCTTTAAAATCAGGAATAATGTTTGATTAATATTTCAATAGCAATAAAGAGATGTTTTAGCTAATACCTAGTGAGTGAATAAGTTTATGCAAACCTTGTCAGTTTCCTATATCATACTTGTTTTGTAATTTGTTAGTAAGAGTTTTACTAACAACGGCAGCTGGTTTAGTTTACTGGTAAATAATTAAACTAGTTCCCGATTTTTGTGTTGTCTTGCCAAGGGGCGGCACAAGATTACATGTAGGAGGATACAGTAAAGGACATACATATCATGTACTGGATGCTGTGAAATTGTATGACGTAGTAAATAAACTTTGTTATGGATGGACAAAATATTAATATAATTGATCACCATTAGAAAAAACAGTTGCCATCACCAATGTTTTTCATTATACAAAATGTTTTCAAAATGTAATCTTTTAGATTAAAACAAAAAACTGTAAAAAATTATTGAAACTTTTTGAAAATGTGTATTAACACTAAAAATAAATATGTAAAACATAACCAAACATGCAGTCACATTCACTCACAGCGTATATGTTCAGGTTCAGGGTTTTTTTTTCACAATTTTTACACTTTCTGTAAATACATAATAAATACACTTAAAAAGGCAATGTAAACAAACATTTTATAATAAATACGTACAACATAACCAGATAACTCGTTAGGTGAGTCCACTTTTGGAATAATTTTCAAGCAGAACTAACAGAAACAAATGATTATATTATATACCAAATTTTCCCTACAACCTTCTGTTATGACGGTCTCACTGATCGTTGTATGGTACAGTGGAAACAAATTACAGACACCAATGGCTAAGAACTAAGACTAAGACATTAAGACTAATAACCAGCTTTAATTAATCACAAACAATAATTTGTAATCAACTCATACAATAATTCCAGTTAAATTTGTTCATATGTAATAATAATGTCAAATAATAGAGTTCCACATTAATTATAACACAATAACACCTCGCTACAATACTTTAACCGCCACTCGATCTATACTAAGGAAATTCGCTCAATGTAACTTATCTGACAAAGCCAGCCTCTGTCCCTTATATACATAGTGCATGTGTTCTAGAATGAACTCTCCATCCTTAACACAGTGTGCCAGCTAATGTGTATTTTAAGTTACTACTCGACCAGCGGAGGGGAGAGTGGCGGATGCTCTCGGCTGTTCAGGAACGTTCTGTTGTTGCAGTATCATATAAGAATGTATTGAAATCTAGTCAGTTTATAAACAAACAAAAACCAACAAAATACAGAGATAGGAGAACAAATCCGATTTTGAGACATTGGCACATTAGAGTTAGGCAAGAATGTCTCAAAATTGACATTTGCTGCTTTGAGGGTTAAAGTAGAGTAACAACAGTGGTAAGTGACAAGAAAACAAATAATGTTCTGAAGTAGTGTTGTAGTGTTATGTTTGTTATTTATTGCGACAATACAAGCATAGGCTGTAATGCGTATATGTAATATAAAATAAATATTTAATTTAATTTTAATAATACATAATAGACGAGCAGGTGTGAAATTGGAAGCTGGCTTGCAAACAGGAGTCAACACACAGGATCACGCGATTACCGCTGCATGCGTGTACACAAGTAAATAGTGTGTGTGTGCGTGAAGCCTGTTTGAGCCTGAAAGTTTGCAACCTCACCCCAAGTCAATGCTAAATTAAGAATATATTTAATATTAAGCAAACCATAGATGTTAGCGAGAAGGTAAAAACTTCTAAAAATGTGTAAAAATCAGACACAAGTGCCGTGCGAATTTTACGTAATTCGGACAATCAGTGCAAATTCTGTGCGATTTTTAAGGCATTATAATTACACTAGTGGTGCGAGCATCATGATAATTGCACATCACATAGGTCATTAAATTAGACAATATTTTATCGCTGTGAAATCCGCGTTAAACAGTGCGATTGGCGAAAAAGTGCAAAAATGTGAAATAGGATGAGAGTGGGGGGTATCACGCCATGGTTCAACTGTCGACAGGCTAATTCCTGAATCGACAGCTGCAGTTTTCTTGGTGAATATAAATGCAAGCCCAGGAGAGCTAATCTCTCTCTTCTAACAGTCTTCATTCATGGCGGAACGCTATGTCCGTCAGAGACACGAAATTTTAATTACTTTGGACAGAGTTAGACAATATGTCTAACACCAATAAGACTTTTTGTTAAGCATAACTTATAAAGCATTATGATAAATATTTCGATTTAAAATAGTAATGGAAAACCGTAATTAAAAAATACCGTAACAAAGAAATCGTCAGATGTCTACAAGTGATCTACATCTAAGAGCATTACTCCAGACCGAGGACGAGAGCACTACATGGCATAAATTGCAGACGTAAAGGACAAGTCATCGGAATTCCGGGAGGACCCGGAGGAAGAGGAAAGGATCCAGGACTTCATGACTATGCAGGATTCACAACATCAAGGACTCAGGACCAGGAGAGGGTATGCTGAGGAACCGCTACAATTAAGGTGAAAGAAAGCCATGTATTCCTCATAACAAAAGACTTAATCAAAGATTGATAAACATTGTCAAAAGAAAGACAATAATTTCAAAAAAAGTGTAATTTATAACTTATAAATATAAATGTCTTGTATAAAAAATTATAGCATAATTTTTGAATTAATAATTTATTGAAAATATTTTAATTTTAATTGTAGAGTAATTATGAAAGCATAATTTTTGAATCAATAATTTATTGAAAATATTTAAATTTAAATTGTAGAGTAATTATGAAAGCATAATTTTTGAACCAATAATTTATTGAAAATATTTAAGTATACGTTTGAAAGAATCAATTAGATTTGTTCAAAGAATGAACAAATAGTTAACTTAGTTAAATATTTTTATATTGAAAGTACACATTCAGACTGAGTAGTCCAGACAGTAAAACATAATGAAGAAATGTTTTTAATTAAAATTAATAATATTATATCTATGATATAAGCTTTATGTTGGTTATGAGATTACAGCAAACAAAGAAACTTCGAAACCATGTATAATGAATATCATATGACGAAGTAATCATTATTTGTATATTATTATTTCTTGATATGTTTGTTTAAATTAATAAATGGGAACATTTTGAATTTCCTAAAAAGGCTACCCTTATTATAATTACACCTGAACCCCTAATTACACGTACACGTTTTTAGAAATGTTATTTACCGTTGTATAATTTTGTCGCTCATGAGCGTGCGCCCGACACACTTACATTTAATAACGTTGTATTGTTGTACATTATTTTTGTAATTTTAATACTGAATTTACTTACTTTTTTACATAAAATATTTAGTGCATTAACAAATTTGTGGAGGAATTTTGTTTATTTAAGTAGACTTATGTGGCTGCAACCCAAACAAAACTAAATGATACAACCATTTCATATGATTGTCTTTTCTCATATCAAATATATGAATATGTTAAAATACTTGACAATACCTTTTAGCTCACAAGGAGATGACATGGGTAGTAGCAAGAAATTATGAAGCAGGAAAAACAAGTAGTAGGTGTCTTGGTGATCTAGAAAGTAATTACTACTTTCACTTGTATTTGGGATGCCTTAAGTAACATTTAGGCTTCTTGACCTTTCAACTTTATGAAAAGTCATGAAGACTTAAAAGTCAGATATTTTCTTAAAACAACTACCTAATTAATGCAAAAACTCATTACCATATTCACTGCTAACTACTCGGATCCAGGTAGCTAGAATCTCTCAACAGGAGCACGCTTCTCGCTTCTGAGTACATGTAATATTCAAAATGTTTTTGTTTAGTCTGAGCTCACCTTTTGTGGTAAGTATATTGTCAGCAGTGAATGTGTCAAACTGGAAAAACCTGAAGACCATGCTCCAGACTCCTCAGCAATCAACATCATGACACCAACATTGTGACAGTAAAGAAGCATGTGCTACACGTGTGACTGTACATATTTATTTTTTGTAGTTATGTAAAAGCTGTTTTAAAATAAATCAAACAAACCAATTACAACGTATCTGTACTGTACATAGGGAACAAAGGAGCAGCAGCTATACGATTCGTTCTCTACAGTACATCTTTGTGCTTCGTGTGTGCCCACTTCGCAGCTGGACAGTCACAAGTTAATGAACGTAATGCTGATTATGCTGAAATTACAAGAAAGGTTACATTTCCCATGGTAAGTTGATGGTTTAATTATTGTATACACTGAATATATGATCAAAATATTTCTACATCGCGCTGAAAATTAACAAAAGTGCCTACTCGATTCTTAGCATGTGGCAACGTCTGAAGCTGTTCCAGATGTTTAGAGATCATTCTGCACGACAGAATATGTAATGTTTGTAGGTCATGCAAAATGCCTCTTCTAGACATTGCTCGACTATTCGACTGGAATCCAGGCCTGCTATGATACTACAATGCAAGGTGGGTGGAGTATAAATACTGGATTCGAAGCAGCCAGTTCGATTACACCTGGTGATTTTACAATTTTGAAGTGATTATTGAGTTAATTAGTGCAGACTGTAATAAGGTGACATAGGTGACATTTATTGTTGTGTGTTGGATGACTTTGACTTGAATTATTGTATAAGGGCTCTTTTGTTGATTTCTAACGGTTGTTGTGTCTAATTAAAGTTTGTAATTAGTGACTTTATTGATGTCAGTTATTCTGTTTCCACTGCATAACATGACTATCCATGAGAGTATAGAAACAATATGGAAAATAATCCAATGTGGTAGAAAAGGAGAAAAATTAGTTTTCCCCATTGGCTGTCTTGATATGTTTACTGTCTAATGGTGTCTGATCACAGTCGAGTGTCACAGCAATGTGTGGTTCATGATGTTGATTCCTAATGTGAGATATATTCAGTAGTAATTTTTTTTTATACAAGATTGTAACTCTCATTTGTTGAAATTCACTGTCAACAAATTAGAGTGTATGGGGAGGACAATATGAACAAACAGAATCTAGGAAATTGAGAATTTTATTACAGTCATAAGAGCACTGTGTTGTCAGTTCTAATGGATCACATACTTTAATTTAAAAATAAGTGCAGTTAAACTTTTAGGTATATAATGGTAAGTAAGTCCTTAAATATTAACTGGAAGTGTTGGAAGTTGTTTTGTACACAACAAAATTACTGTAGTGATACAATGAAGATGAAGATGATGATGCTTAGTAGGGGTAATGGAACATCCAATCCAAGGATCAAAAAATTCAAAATGCAGTGAGTGTACCAGTGTAAAAAATGGTACACTGGTACCATTGAAAATCACATAACAGATGTGGTGCAATTTTGCCAGTTCTTGTAGGTGATGTGCCTTTGTAGCTTTATGGTGTTGGGATCCTGAGAAGGAAGTCCAGTAAAGTCACATAGGTGCGACCATAGTTACCAGAGCAGGGGGTAAGTACCCACAGGTAAGGACAAAGTAGAAGGGGGTTGTGGTGCCATATCCTTGCTATCTCACCTAGGTTTTTTTATAGGACAATGGGACTTTTTATGTCCTTGGGCGTAAAACCTCTCACCGGGGGGGGGGGGTCTTGTAATGGTATATGCCCATATTCCACATTAAATTTGAAAACCCACGCAAATAAAAAAATGAGATGTATCTAGAAAGCAGAGTCGCAAGTGTGTGAACATGTATATATGCAAAAAGAATTTAAGGAAAATATTAATAAACTATGTTAAAAGATGGCAATTAATTTATTGAGAAGTGCAATAATCTTATTGGTACGTTAATCTGAAAACAAGGATAAAACAGTGTGATGGTTAGTGCTTACATTGACTAGTGTAGTTAGGATGGTGTTTGGGCGAAATGTAATCCACTATCTATCTTATTAATAAAAATATGTTGTGAGCAATTGGAGGCTCAAAATTGTGCAAATGGGGTGGTTTTGAGGTAATAAATGTAATAAAACCTTTTGTGAAGCAAACAAGAATAAATATAGTAGCTGAAAAGTTCCTTCATTTAATTTCCACCAGCGTCATGAAATATCTTTGACACTAATCATCATGGCAGCCAAGAGAGTGGTAGCTTTTGTGCAGTAAAGCAATTACTCAGACTTTGTGCAGTCTGAAAAAGTTATTAAATGTGTGGTGGTGTGGATATATTTAGTTTCGAACCCCGGAAAAAAGTTTAAAACAGTGATCGGGAAAGAATTATTAAAAAATTATTTTTGATAAAAGAATCTGGATTTGTGTGTGTGTGTGTGTGTGTGTGTGTGTGTGTGTGTGAACAATATGACTGTAGAGACTAAGGAACTTGCCCATAAAGTGTTGGTAACTAAACCGTGTACTTTGGGCAAAAAATACTACCTTAGATGAATTAGTCATAAGGGTGCTGGAAGTTTGGTTAGTAGGGTATCTGGAAAAACAATTTAGTCCGGACCCTACGAAAGAAAAAATGTGTATACAAGGGATACATATTCAATTCCTTTTTGTAAAGAAAGTGTTTAATTTTGCTTTGATCATTATAACTAGATGAATGTAGTTTTTTTTTTTTACAAGATAAATGTGAGTGAATTCCAAATACTAATTTTTATATATACTGTAAAAGGGGTTTTATTTAATTTTTGGACATTGTTGGAAATAAAGATTAGAAACTGCTGAACATAATTTTGAATGAAATTTCAATACAAAATCAATAATATGATGATAGTTTAAGAGTTTTTTATTTGTCATCCGACCCTAACTTAACCTCTGCTCATGGACTTGGCTAAAACGCACATGGTCTAACCTGTGAACTTGGCTTTCCCCATCTTCTGGTAAGTAGTTGTTTACCGTCTCCGTTGTCTGTTGGGAATGTGATATGGCTCCCACACGATGTATGTCAAGTGTGGGTGGTGACCATGGGTGTTTCCTCTTTGTACTGCTACACGCATAAGTTGAGGAGTTTAAAACAGAATATGTTTGTAGTACTACATGAAGAGAAACAAAAAAGAAGGCTTTTGGAATAAAAAATACTTTTAGTTGGTATTTATATTTTGAAACAAATGGTGAGGAATAGTGGCATGACAGAGAACTGTAGTTGAACGAGTAAAGTGAATACTTGGTTTTAACTCAACTGTTGGCATTTGTCTGTATGTTTGTGGTATGTCTCATGATAACTTTTGAATGCATCAGCCAATTTTATAAAAGTTGGCATATATGTCTTTGCCTTTAACATATAGAGCCCTATTGTTTTTTTTTATATTGACACACTTCAAAAATAGGATGGATGGAGAGGGTACAAAAATGTGAGAGGTCAAAATTGTGAAAAAATCAAAAGAAATCCAGCCAGGTATCAAGTTAAACAAAATCTTAACAAAAATCTGAATATAGTATTCAGTTTTGAAAATTTTTAAATTTTAGGTTTACAGGGAAAATTAGAAAAAATTGTAAAAGTCTTGTAGTATCAGACTAAAGGGAATTTTAACTTGCCTCCGAATGTAGTGTTTATGCTGAAAGTGTTTTAACTTTAGCAGCACCATGGACAAAAATAAAAGTAAACATTTTATTACATTGTAAAAGTCTATGTAGGGGACCAAATTACGAGGAATTTAATTCAAGTATGAATGTAGTATCATTAATAATTTGACAAAACTAATATCTGTTGACACCACTTGCAAATTTTGGATCTTCTTCAAAAAGTTTTTAAACTGTGTGTGTGTGTGTGTGTGTGTGTGTGTGTGTGTGTGTGTGTGTGTGTGTGTGTGTGTGTGTGTGTGTGTGTGTGTGTGTGTGTGTGTGTGTGTGTGTGTGTCTGTGTGTTGTGTGCAGAAGCTTATTATAGTATTATCTATATGTAATGTTATGTTATGTATCAGTTATGTATATTTATGAAAAGTATTAGAGTTAGGCATATAGATATTTGTGGAAACTTGCATAAACTTAAAAAGTAATTATTTATGATGTATGCATTATAGTTACAGATTTAACAAAAACAATACATTGTTACGGAATTTTTGTGGTTATTATATCAATAATAATTAAAAGCCAATGATTGTCTCCTTTATAATGGTTATTTTACTAAAGGAAAAAAAAAATAGTATGGTGTCAAGGTTTTACCCCAGCAAAACTGTGGTAATGATGTGTGGTCATTTCCTTGTGGTGTTTCTTCGCTAATGCAAATAATCATAAGTACGCAGAATGTTACAGCTTTAAAAAAATGAAAATATTGTTACGACGTTGTACTTGTTCGTCGTGTGGTATAGTGGAAAACAAAGTACAAAACACCAATTAAGTCACTAATCACCAGCTTTAATTATCACAATTAAACAGTTTGTAATTAACAAGATAATCTCTTACAACGAATCAAATAAAAATTTTTCACACGCAATAAAATGTCAACTAATATAAAAGATACATACGTACAATTGTATTACAACTGTCCAGCAGAATTATGAAACACATAACACTACGCCACAATACGTCGAACCGCACTGTAATAATTCGCAACTCAGACGCACTGTGTAATCGCCCAATAATAACTAACTGTAATACTACGAACCGCATTCCAATAAATCGCTACTCAAAACTAAAACTGAACATTGCTGAATACTTGTATTTATACCCCACCAAAAATCCAGAAACATCCATACACTACGCATCAGGTCTACACTAGGACGCAATTGATTGCAGCCTTGACACAGTGTACTTGGCTGGCGGTGTCTAGAAAAGTCTCGCGGGTGCATGTTGAAATCACATACATACAAAACATTACAGCTGGATTCCTCTGGAACATTCGATAAACACGTAGATTGTTCTGTAATATCGTAACAGTATTAATTTGGTTTTATATAATAATAAATGTATTAAATTCAAAATAGTGAGTGGGTTCTACAGCTCAGGGAGTTTACTAGTACAGTAGAACTTGGCTAATTCGAAGCTGAAGGGACCAGTAAAAAATTCGAATTATCCAAAAATTCGAATTAGGAAAACTTTTAATAACGGTAGAAAAATCAAATCAAAAACCGAAATTCAGTAAAGCAATATGTTATTTTAATAAACAATTTCCTTAGACATATGTATTACAAACGTATAAACATGTTTCAGTACAAAATATAGCATTTACAGTTTTTTAAAAAAGCTAGAAACTTTTGATTGCATTTTGCAGTTAATACACTGAGTTGTAGTAAACTCTTCAAGTTTATTAAGTGCTTGGAAAATAGCGTCACTTACGTTCTGCTGTCCTTCAACAAACCGTCTCAAGTCTTGAATGTAATTTGATGCCTGTGAAGCCGTTGGAATCGGTATCTCTGGAAGTTCTAGCTGGTCCCCTTCTTCATCTGAAGATGTACCATCATTTCTTTTGTTCATAACATCAGCCACGATCTCCGCATCTGTCTGTTCACCGCACACCGCCAAGTCTTCATCCATGTTTACAAACTCTTCGTAACGAATGCCTGCGTCATGTCCAACATCTTCCCAGTTATCCATAGTGGGTACGACTTCTCTAGCAGCTTTATTCTCCTCTTCACCTTCAATGTGGCAGAAACCACCTTTACGAAAACAATTAGCAATTGTTTTTTGCGTAACTTGGTTCCAAGCACTGTTGCACATGCGGGCAGCTTGAAGGATGTTAATCTTGATATTTTCGTGCTCATCTAAATAAGCACCTGACAGAATGTTTTGGACCACAAGCCGTCTGTAAAAATGCTTAAAATTTTTTATTACACCTTGGTCCATAGGTTGAACTACTGAAGTCATGTTTGGAGGGAAAAACACAACCTTTACATTTTCCATCACAGGAATAGTGTTGTGCGCTGTACAGTTGTCAATAAACAAGACGATTCTTCTGTTTTGATTCCGAAATTTCCTGTTGATTTTCAAAAGCCATTTTCGAAAATTTCACCTGCATCCAGGCTTTATTGTTTGATTCATATTCAACTGGTTTCGTTTTTACATTTTTGAAACAACGTGGGTTGGCTGACTTCCCTATCATTAGCAAAGGCAGTTTTTCCGAGCCATCCATGTTTGCTCCGATTAAAAGTGTTATGCGCTCCTTGCTGTGTTTGCCGCCACTACAACTTTCTCCTTTAAAAGCAAGTGTTTTGTCGGGGGTGCATTTGAAGAATAAGCCCGTCTCGTCTACGTTAAAAATGTCTTTAGCGTCTCCATCAGAAATCATTTGCAACAAATCGTCTTTCCATGAATTTGCAGCTTCAACGTCAACAGATCCACTTTCCCCACAAACAGTTTTGAAAGACATGCCATTCCTTTCTTTAAAACCATCGAGCCAACCAGTGCTGGCCTTAAAATCATTTTTCCCTAAACTAGATGCGAATTCCTCAGCTTTGGCTCTGACAAGGGGCCCACTGACTGGAATTTTTTTGTCCCTTGCTTGCTTAAACCACTTCACTACACATTCATCCACGTCAGGATTTTCTGGTCCTCGCGCTCTTTTCCTATCTTTGTCGCTGGCTTTACACACACTATTCAAAATCTTCTCTTTATTTTTTAGATACGTTGACAGCGTATTTGGCGGTATCCCGAATTCCTTGGCAATTTCAGATTTCTTTTTTTGTCCCTTTTCCACTTCCCGTATAACGGCAACTTTTTTGGCAAATGTCAATGATTTGTATTGGGTCCGTGTTGGTTTTGAAAGGGCCATGATGAACACACAACACAATAAAACTGCACAATAAGTGTCACTAAAACACACCAGTCTGTATATACAGTACTGTATAAAGAAAGGAACGGTCTCTCACTACAGGACACAGCTCGCACAGTAGAAACTCAAAAAGACTTAACACTTCCACGAATGCAGGCAGACTGAACTGAAAGCAACAGTGAGGGTGGCTGACTGACAAGGCGTGGAACAAGGGACAATGGCGGATGGTACCGTTACACGAGCCAGTCATGTGTCATCGCCAGATACTGACGGCAATTCCACGAATTTGACACAAAAGACAAGCGTCTGTTCACAAAGGGCGATGCCTGCTTGTCTGTTTCCAGTCGTGTCTCTACTGTTACGTGGTCTAGCCCATACAGCAGGCGATTTTTTGTAGTTAGAGCAAAATTTTTATTTCGAATTAACCAAAAAACGTTCGAATTACAGACGATGTTTTTGCATGGTTTTACATAGGATATTCAAGGGACCACGGTAAAAGTTCGAATTATCCACGAATTCGAATTATGCACGTTCGAATTAGCCAAGTTCTACTGTATAATAACCACGCACAGCTTGTGTCTCTCAGGTGTTGTATCAGTTGAAATTTTATGTCATCCTTCATGCAGTTCTGGTCCTTCGCCAACTGAGTAACCGTTTTTTGTTGAAGGAACACCATTGGGATAGAGTTTGTTGATAATGGCATGGGCAAAATGACGTAGGGAAGTTGATCCTGATTTAGTTATCACAAAAAATAATGATGCCAGTTCAGTTCAAGAAAAAAACTAGACCAACAGCCCAAATGACTGTGCAACAGGAAACAATAATTAACTATTTAAAACAATGTATAATTGAGTACTTTATGCTTTTCACTACTGTATTCAATATTCTTAGAATTGCAGTATTAAAAAAAATTTTGAGTTATTTTGGTTATTTGTGTTGAAAAAACTCATTCTTATCCATCCTAAAGTATTTGCTGATATTTAATTCTTATATAATATTGCCATTTTTTGTGGTCACTTATTTTTCTGTTTAATGTCTCTAATATATTGATGACAGAAATAGTTGTAGACTTTTTTGTGTTTAGTAGATGTATTTTATAGTTTTCATATAGAGGATATTCTTCTATTATTCAAGTGTTATTCCTTGTCTTAAACAAGTTTTTTATGTCTTTTCATTATATATTTAAAAGTTAAAAATCAGTTGTAGACAATTTTATGTAACTGTTGATGCATATACGTACCTACTGGGTGAGTTACTAATTTTCACCAACTGATTACGTTTTTTTTGTGTCTATGTAACAAGAAAATGTATTTTATTTCTGACTGCATATACAGTAGTATGTTAAACCTGAACTTATTGTATTACAGAAAGTTTGTTAGGTCACATCGAGTATTTTTTAAGCTAGGTTGATATTCTCAGCATATTGGTTGCACATTTTATCAATTGTTTTTTTCTTTTATATATTACTTCAGTGTTTTCATTTTCATGGTATAACATACGCCATGTTCAGTGTTTTGGTGTGTATTACATATACATTCCTTCTGATTTCAGTTTGTTTGTTTCTCACCTGTCTTAATATTGACCCTTAGCACAGCTTACACAATTGTTTTGGCACTTAGAAATGTTGGTGCAGTTGTTTTGTGTGTTAAAATTACTATCGTTCTTGTTGTTCTGACTATTGAGACGACTTAATCAGTGTTTCCCCATTATCTTCCTGATGCTCAGGGTGCATACTGTTATGACATTACAGAACAATCTACATGTTTATCGAATGTTCCAGAGGAATCCGGCTGTAATGTGTGTGGCGTATGTGATTCTTGACGCATTAGCTAGACTGTGACAGAAGCCGTGCGAACTGTGTCAACGCCGCAATGAATTACGCTCTAATGTTTTCCTTTGTTGTTAATGCGCACTATGGAATATTCTGGTATTTCGGCGGGGTATAAATACAAGTACTCAACGACGTTCAGTTTCAGTTTAAGTTGCGAATTATTGGAGTGCGGTTTGTAGTATTGTGGCGAAGTGTTATGTGTTGTGTGGGACGATTGTAATACAATTGTGTTTTATATTAGTAAATATTTTTATTGCGTGTGAACAATTTTTATTTGATTTGTTGTAAGAGACTATCTTGTGGATTACAACTGATTAATTGTGATAATTAAAGCTGGTGATTAGTGACGTAATTGGTGTCTTGTATTTTGTTTTCCACTGTACCATACGACGGTCAGTAGACCGCCGTAACAATACAATACTGAATCTGGGAGTGTAAATATAAACACAATGTATGTGTACAGACAAATGTGTATCATATAAAGTAGGAAATTTGAAATTACACACAAAAAATTAACTTATTAAGTGAACATGCAGTTAAATCTGAATGGTAGATACTAGCAAACCATCTTTCAGAATGTGTGGTAATGTTCTTCTGACTTAGAAAATGTACTGGAATCTGTTCTCTAGTATGTTCTGAAGTATTTATCAACATAAGCCATTATCACAATAACTTGGTTTAATCATTTTTCCTGGCTGCTATGTTTCTTTACTTTTCACAATTCAGTATATTTAGTATTTCAAAAATCAGTAAACATAATTTAGTATAATCATTATAAGTAACTACTATTAGTAACTTACAGTAATATATAATTAATAGTAATATTAACATTGAAATAATAATAATAATAATAATAATAATGTACTTTATGTAAGCATACATTCTTTACTTTTAGTAAAAACTAAGTTTTTGTTGTAAATATGTTTTCATTAATTTTCTGAATGTTTATAAAAAAAATAAGTAATGTGAATTTTGCCTTTTTAAGGGAAGGACTCTTACATCCCATGATTATGTCTTCTGGTGTGGTGATTTCAATTATAGAGTTGATATGGATAAGGATGAAATGAAGGAACTCATTAAAAAGAAAAGTTATGATGAAATTCTACATCACGACCAGTTAATGGTATTGATTCAGTTTTATTTTGCAGCAAGAGTAGTAACAACACAATTATATCATTTACATGTTTACTAAAAAAAACTGGTGTTTTACAGATACAACAAGAAGCAGGAAATGTGTTTAAAAATTTTCTAGAAGGACCAATCAATTTCCCACCAACTTACAAGTATGATTTATTTTCTGATGATTATGACACAAGTGAAAAATGTCGTGCTCCCGCATGGACTGACAGAGTGCTGTGGAAACGTAGAAAACAAGTACCTGAAACAGGTTAGTCATGAGTACAGTAAAATAGTGTGATTGTGGTTCTACAAAGTTAATTGTAATGTAATTTACAGGTTACAGGTTATTACAATACTGTCGTGAAACTGAATGTTAAATTGAAGCATAGAAGGTTGTACACTCTGTTTCATATTTTATGTTTGTTCTTCTAGGTTAAGTTTTTGATTTCTTCAAGATATTTTTTTCACTGTTTTATACCATGCTTGTTTAATATTATGTACTGATTCAGTTAATAAATATGGGTGTTTCTGGAGGTTGCTAGTTCTGGAGATTTTGCTCATATTTTCCAGCATAGTGATTCAAAATAATTGTACGAGGGCAAATCGAAAAGTAAGTTACACCCCCAGCTATAAAAAAAATACATACATTAAAAAAAAATTTTTTTATTGAACAAATAAGTAGGAACATTTATCTATTTTTTGACATAGCCGCCAAGTTTTTCCAAACACTTTTCATATCGTGTGACCAGTTTCTCGATTCCATGTTCGTAAAAATTTCGTCCAATTTGTTTTAACCACTTTGAGACTGCTTCTTGCACTTCATCATCTGTAGCGAAACGCTGGCCCCCCAGGTCTTGTTTAAGAGGACCAAAAAGGTGATAGTCGCAGGGTGCCAGGTCGGGGCTGTAAGGGGGATGGCGCCACACTTCCCACTTGAATTTTTGCAGCAACCCTTGCGTCACACCAGCTGTATGGGGGGTAGCATTGTCTTGAAGAAAAACGACTCCATCACTCAGTCTTCCAGGCCTTCGATCTTTAATCGCTTTTCGTAACTTTTTTAACGTATCGCAGTACGATGTGGCATTGATTGTTGTTCCTCAGGGCGTAAACTCACTGTACACAACACCTTCGGAATCGAAAAAGACTGTTAGCATAACCTTTCGAACCGCTGGAATTGTTTTGGCTTTTTTTGGCTGTGGCGAATTCTTGTGACTCCATTCATTTGATGTCCGTTTTGTCTCGGGAGTGTAATGGTGCACTCAGCTCTCATCTCCTGCGATGATTCTGCTCAAAAACTGTGGACCATCCATCGAATAACGCTGGAGAAACGACAGCGCAGCCTCAAAATGTTGATTTTTGTGTGTGTCGCTTAAAACGCGCGGCACCCAGCGCGCGCACACCTTACGATAACCCAGCTGATCGTGAATAAGCACAGATGCACTACCGTAGGCGATGTTCAGTTCACTTGCAATCTCTTTAATTTTAACGCGGTGGTTGGCAAGAATGATTTCATTCACGCGCCCCGCGTTGTCGCTAATGTTCACAGTTGAAGGCCGCCCGACACGCGGACTGTCGGTCACGTTCGCTCTTCCATCTTTGAACATCTGGCACCATTTCGCGATCATGGGCCAAGACATCGCATTCTCACCATAAACCTCAACAATTTGCCGATAAATTTCACTCCAATTATAATGTTTTGCCTACAAAAATCGGACGACGGAGCGCACTTCAACGTTGGACGACACCTCTATACGACGCGCCATACTCACACGGTGACTACTCGCATACTAAACCAGCTACAGTGCTGCCGCTTGGGGAGTGGGGAGACAACAATATGGACAGTGTTACCACCATGGGAAATTTTTTTATCTCTTTTAGTACAGGAACGCGGCTAGGGTGTAACTTACTTTTCGATTTACCCTCGTATTACACCATTTAATGAGCACTCGTCTTGCTTAATGATGAGCAAATTACTTGTGTCAGCAAATTATCAAATTCAAACTCGTATGTTTTTCTATATATGTACCTACATATATACATACATACTTACATACATACATACACTCACTTATGAGAATATGGAAAATACATGTAACACAAAGAAGAAAGACTTGGTTGTGGGTTAGAACTTGAAAATGGTGGAAACACTGAAAGGCTTCGTCCAGAACATGACAAGTAGCAGTTCAGCAAGTAAACACGACAAAGATGAAATTACTGAGACTGCTAATACAAATAACAAGATGAACAATGAAGAAAGAGGCAGGACACTTGGTATTCCCATGGCCAAACCACTGCTTTATCTCTTTTTTGTTTCTGTTCAATGCATTTTTCTTCATTGCTTATGAAGTTCTTTGCAATTGAGGAATATTTCAAAATTATGTTGGGTATTTCTCAAATGTGTGTGTGCATTTTGAAAAATTGGGAAATTGGTGTTTGCTGGGTTTTCCTATAATAAAATTTTAATCATAGTTCATGTGATTTATTGTCTACGTTGATGAGTCTTAGTTGTATAGATCTGTCACACAAACTGTAAACATGTTTTTAGAACATACTTCATAACATATTAGAACATTTTTTTAAGGACTTAAAATGTACAATTGGAATGAGTGTTATCTACGAAGTAAAGAACATAATGGCTTTATAAAAATAAAAAAGTAATAATTAAAAAAAATTACTTGATACAAAGAGTAAAACTTATTTTTGTATATAATTGCCATTTATATTGAACACTCGTCATGTATTTCTGTTTTTCTATTCCATCCTAGAACTCGATACCTGTTAAGCTCAGCAGCCACTCAGTAACAACAACTTCTTTCAGTTTATTATTACTTTAGAAATTAGAAAGCTCAGAATTTTATTAGTTTTGCAACAGGGATTTGGGAAATCACTTGACGCTGTATCAATGGTGTGTTTTAAAAAAATATCTCAAGCATAATCTTCAAGTGTGTTGCAAAACCAGAATAACAACATGGTCTGCCATTTGCAAATGAGTCTGTAATGTGTTTTATAAAACATTAAATCATTCAGTAGCATGTCTTTTGGACCCAGAACTCAGTTACTATAACTTTATTTGTGGAGAGCTCATCAGCATTTTCTTTTTAAATCAGAGATCTTGAATGATGCCACTCTGTTGATTGGTGATTGCTTTTGGGTGTTTAATGTGGGAGACCTGAGTCCTCTTGTCCAGTTACAGTATGGTTGAGAAATCCTTCCCATCCTGTGATACCAGTTGAGAAAAATCAGGGACACTCAAATCAGTTTTTTCGGTGCTCTGTTTGGTAAGATATAGAAACTCATGAGAGTCTTAGAAACTTAAGAAGAGCGTGGTATGTATGAATGGTGAAGTGTCTGTTATCATGAATTTTGGCACTTTGATTTTATTTTTCTTGAGTACTTCAATCCCAGTAGAGTATTATCCTGAAAATTCATCCTGTTTTATTAAACAGATTGCATCTTTTTCTATCAAACAACTTATTCATGATGTTGTCATCATGCAGTTGTGCTGTTTGTTTTTGAATTTCAGTAGGATTCATATTTACTCTAACATACACAACAGAATAGAACACATATCTGCTGTGTGTGTGTGTGTGTGTGTGTGTGTGTGTGTGTGTGTGTGTGTGTGTGTGCGTGCTGTCTATTTGAAACAGCAGCTTTATAATTTTTGTGCTCATTTTTAAGATGCTTTGTTTTCTGAACATATGAGTGTAGAATGTATGACATAGTAAACTGTTTTGTAGATAGTGACTGGAATCCAGGAAACCTTATATTTTATGGACGGGCAGAATTGAAACAAAGTGATCATCGGCCGGTTGTTGCTGTTATTGATAGTGTTGTATTTAGAATTCATGAAGGAAGACGGAGTCGGGTGTTTATGGAAGTGATACAAGATTTGGGACCTCCAGATGCAACTGTCATCATACAGGTATGAATATAAATGCTGTTAATAATGTTAATGGGTGGGAGTCATTTTACTTGTCCTAGATATGTATGCAAAGCTGTGCTGCCTTCTGGCCTTTATGGCTTGTAGAGTTCTTGTGACCACGACCATACTCTTCTCACTAGTGACACTAAGTAATGCAGCATAGTTGTATCCATTGTAAAATGAATAATGTACAGATGTTTAGTTTGTTTAATTATGGTAATATGAAGTGGAGGGTGACTATGATTCGCATTAACCACCATATTTCCAATTTTGTGTCAGCTGATTTGAATGAGCGACTATGGCATCTGTCTATAATCCAACTGTCGCCACAGCAGAGCTGTACTCAAACAAAAATAAACTGTTAAGCTGTAACACTTGTATCTAAAATTCCTATTCCCAGATTGTATGAGGGCTTTCTGTTTGCTGAGGATACGTGCTTAGATGCGTCCTTCGTTTTGTTGTCTGGTATTGTCAGTTAAACTAAAGATCAATACATTGAAGTACTTATTTATGTGAACCTATTCTTTGTTCTTCGTTTTTGCTACCTTGGTTCCAATATTCCAATGGATTGTCAATTTGTATATTGGATTGGTATACAGATATGTTACACAGGTGTCCAATACACAGTATACACAACTTCAGTAAGGCACAGTCTGATAATGCTCCACTGATAATGCACTGGCTTAGTTTGTGGCTATATCTGTGTTTGTATAAAACAACAGTCGCTTGTGCCGTAACAAAGACTAGAAGATATTGAATTTCCAAGTATTAATCAGCGGGCTTTTCCAGGACGTGCAAACTTCTGTTCAGTTTTGCCAGAAAGGTAGTGGAATGCATTTTGTGTGTACTTGTTAACACATTATTCAGCAGTATGTAATAGAAAGCATATTATTATAATATATATTATAACACCGTCTCTTTATATATTATATTTGTCATTTTACATATGCCTCTTAGTTGCAGCAACAAATTATATAAAGACCTTTTCTTTCCCTGTTACTCTACTCTGTATAAATAATGATAGAAAAATGTTACTTACCCGTGACTTTTTTACTTTACCTGGGCGCCAGAACAAATCCCAGATACAAATCCCAGATACAAATGACACGGATTCAGCTTAGCTCAGAGCATAGAGACACACTATCTTAGGATTCGTTCAGTGAATGTGGAATTCAAGGGGAATCGTTACAAATAACACTTTAAAATTTGTTGAAGTTTGTTTAATTAACGATTAAATGTTATTTTATTAATGTTCTTTCAAAGCTAAGTTAAGGACTTATTGCTAACCTAACTCTTATTATTAATGAGTGTGCATGAAAAGTGAAGATTAAAACGTCCAAACGACCAATTGTTCTTATCTGGTTTATTTAGGAAAATTTATATCTCCCAAACCAGTGCTAAAGAACGGGTCTGCAATAATTTGCACGTTCAATACTACACCTCACTCTCCATTCAACACTCCTATATTACGTTATTACTAATCTTACTATTTAAATACAAATATGAATTTACTTAGTGTCTTTTAAAATTGTTTATTGATTTTATTATTTATTTTGTTACTTATTTCATTGATCAATGAATATATTTCTTACTGATTGATGCGTCGACCATAGATAGGAATCCGTAGTGATCCTCCTTTTGATGGTTCGGCTCAGAAGAAATGAAGTTGACCAATGACGTTGACCGATGACCCTGGGCGCTTACAGATGCTGTAGCTACTCTGGTGCACAGGTCACTTCACAATTAATTAATTGTTTAATTAATTAATTTTTTAATTAATTAATGAGTTGTTACACAGTGAGAGTATTTATTAATGAACTTCACTAGTTCCTCTGCTACTGCGGACCACTTCTCGAACTGTTATTTAAATAAACTTGCGTGGTTTACGAAATCTAGCTCGTATCTAACACACGTCTTGCCTATTTAATGTTCGAACGAAGAGTGCTCGATTCCCCAAGTCTGAGTTGGCGTCTCTTCTGAATACAGCTTTGTGATTGGTTGTTCCAAATAAATCATGCGTTTTCCATTTGAAACAATATCGAACAAGTCGACCAAACGCCCCTTAACAGGTTTGAGATGGTAGAGAATTACTGGCTAATTTCATACTTCCTCTGTTTGCAAATCGTTCGATTATGGTTATTTGCAAACGTGATTTCACCGATCTGACCACAGAATATTATTGCTTAGGTCTTTCTCTGTAAGTGTGTGAAAACACCTAATTCGTACCTAGTCTAATTCTCTAGTTATTTCTCTTGGCGTTCGTCTTCTGTATAACTTCTGTAAATGTTAATTATATTGGTTGATATTTTGGCTACTTATAGAGCTTTAATTGCTGAACACTATGCAGGTTTCAGAATTGCTGTATATTTATTAGTTTTGAAGATATTGCAGTTTTAACTAATACAAATAATTGAATAAACATTCATGTCTGTGCCGGCAACATTTGTAGCAGTGGCGATGTTAGACAGAGATAGCTGTGATTATACCCTCTCTCTCTCTTGCTTACGCCGCTATACTCGCACAGTATGACACTTTCATATAACGATCTGATGGGTCGGCTTTGTGAATCGTTATATATACCCCCACTTGGTATTAAAAAAATTGATTATTTAAGAAATACATTAATTTTTTTCTTGTAAAGTTACGCACTTTCTTTAAAATTTAAAACTTGCACTGTTGGTTTTGCTCGCACACATTTTGCATTGTTACAATTTTGCTTACTTCTACCTTATAACTAATTATTACAATATGTTACTAAACCTAACATGGCATACACATATTAGAGATTTATATGAACATTAATGCTTTAATCACAAGTTTGATTTAATTGATGGCAATGATCAAAACGACAATACTAACATTTATTTAACTACTACTTATTAACATTGACATTGCTTCAAAGACATTTATAAATATTTGTTTGACCGCGTTTGATTCACATACCTCATTGGCTCAAACCATTGTTTCTTTATTGCTCTATATTTTGTCTATATTTCCTCAAACTATACCCATGGTACTTTCCTATAACTTTGTTTTTTTCAACATCTTTTAAAATGTATGTGTACCGGTACCTTGCAACTTGCTTTTCTATTCTACAAGATCCCACGAATATCGGAAAGAACTTGGCCGTGGTATTATCTATGGCAGAGGATACAGGATTCGCTTTCACTAGCACTTCCTCTCCTTCCACAAACCTTACCAACTTGTGAGTACAATTATATCGTTCTACCCTCTTTTGGCCTTCTCTCTGTATTCTTTCTTCTGCTATTCTGGTTTTTACCTCATATGGAATAGGTAGATTGTAGTTGGGTGGACTTTTTATGGTTTTGGTTCATACATGTACTGGTTCTTTGTTGATAAATATTTCTGAAGGTGTGTACCCCATTGTTTCATTACATGTATTATTAATACAATCCGAAATAAAACTCAAGTAATCTACCCATGCAGAATGGTTCTGATGGCATAATACCCTAAAATATCTACCTAATTCTCTATTTATTCGCTCAGCTAAATTCGCTTGAGGGTGATGTATTGATGTAAGAATTGGTTTTATATTGAGTTCCTCCAAGGTTTCTCTCCATAGGTTATGGGTGAACTGTTTTCCTTGGTCGGACAATATTTTCCTAGGTTTACCATACTGTGGGATGTAGAACTTTGTTAATGCTCTAAGTGTTGCTTCTGTCATGGCTCTTTGGACTGGGTATAGTTTGACAAATTTAGAAAAGAAATCTACTGTTACTAGAATGTGCTTTACCCCTCCTTTTGCTTTTGGTAGAGGCCCGTAATAATCCACAGCTAATAACACTCCTTTCTCTTTTGCTTGGATTGTTTGCATTTCTACTCTGGTAGATAAGTTCGGGTGTTTACACTTCTGGCACAGGTCACAAGTAGACAATAATCTTTTCATGCATTTTGCTAACCCCTTTCCAGTGAAGCTTTCTGTTAAGGCACGATGGCATTTCTTAAATCCAGCGTGGCCCAATGACAAGTGGCATTCCCAAATAAGTTCCTCCATCATACAGCTTGGTAATAATAATTTCCACTTATGGGAACATAGCTTATATAGTTTCCCTTCATATATGGAAAATCCTGGTTTGGTGTTGGTAACCACACTTCTCCAAGCTACACTAATCCTAGGGTCTTGTTGTTGATGGGTCCCTATTTCCTTAAGTCGTCTAACTACTTCCGGTTTTGTTACATGCTTTATTGTGTAAATACCTATATCAGTGCTACTACTTTTACTGTTAACTGTATCCATGTTGTTTTCTGATGGTGGATTTCTACTGAGTACATCTGCTACCAAGTTGTCTTTCGCTTTACAATACTGTATTTCAAACTGGTTCTCTTGTATAGCCAAGATCCAACGAGTCAGACGAGCACCTAGCAATTTACACTTTAATAAAAATACTAACGCCTTATTGTTGGTGATTATAGTAAGTTTAGCACCCAGAATATAACTTCTAAACTTTGACAGGCTATGCACTATCGCTAATAGCTCTTTTTCTGTCGTAAAATAGGTTAATTCCGCCCCTTTAAGTGTGCGACTTATAAATCCTAATACCGCTTTTTGGCCCTTCTCATCTGTCTGATACAAGTGTGCTCCTATAGCAATATTGCTGGCATCTGTTTGCAAATAAAATCTTTCTCCTACCCTCGGATGATGTAATACAACAGTATTTATAAAAAGACTTTTTACTTGTTGTAGCACTTCATCGTGGTCCCTTGTCCACCTCCATTTAATCCCTTGTAACAATAAAAAAGAAGCCAAAATATATAAAATAAATAAAACCACTACCAGGACTTACCTGTTGCAGAAATTTCCTCAGAAGTTCAGAGTCGCCACCTATATCTTTGAAGGACAGATATGGAGACCTTTACACTTTACCTTAATAAAACGGACAATTTAGCAATCTGACCCCACCCAATTAATAATTCAGAAGATTCCGGAACGTTTAGACGAATTTTTTCAACACAGCAATAAGACAGTGGTAATGACGAAATAACTTGGACTAACACATTTTCAAAGTAAACTAAATCACTTTACTGAATTAAGTCGATTTTCACTGCTATGAGTACAAAAGAATTAGTTATGATTAATTGTTATAATTACCAGAATGAGAATGTTACACAATCAAATTTTAATTACCTTAAACTATACTTACAACTAAGGCAGCCCATTTTGCCCACGCACACTTCCACACCTTTTTTTATACCTTCCCCTTTATTTATTCAATTTTCAACATTCCGATTGTTATCCGCAATGCCCGTCCACGAACACGATGCCGGCCGAACACGTGTTTGGTCCCGTAACTTCAATATTTGTTTTATCACTTTAATCTCTACACATCACTGTCCGTATTACTCACTCCGATATGTTTGTTACCTTCTGGGGTCCCGGTCGGTCTTATTGAGTTAAATACATTTACGAAAACTCGACCAACCGGGCCCAAACCGAAACTTTAGATGTCTGTAGCGGTACGCTGTGTTCTGTATGGCGTCTCTGCTTAAAGTCGCCCGTCACCGAGAACGTAACAGGTACTTGTTGCTTCGTTGTCCCGGGAAATGAGCAGTCACGGCCATCAGGTTTTAGTCGCCGTTTGTGCTTAATTGTGGTGGCGTAACCACTTTATGCATGGATTATAGCTGGTATATGTGTGGTACCAGAGTACAATATTGGCGTCTGCTCTGCTGATGTCACCAACAGTAGGCGGAGTTTAATGCGACTTCCTGCCGCTCAAAAAGCACATTTCTGGATTTTGTTCGTCCCAGGACATCCTGTTTTGGCTGGATGCGTCACTCGAATTTGTGGTGATACAGTTGCGTCTGTGTGCTGTTACACAAGTACAGATTTCTGAGAATTTTGAAGGGGGTAAATGCTTCAGCCGCATGACTCAACAACAACCTGCGTCTTATTGCTTTGTTTCACTGTTCTGTTATACTGACAAATACGTTGCACAATAATAGTTATTTCGCAATATTTTATAAGGCTCCTGACCGAAAACGAAATCAATACAAATATATAAATGCCCCAAACGGTTAAAATAAAACACCCAAAAATTGACCCGCTACAATACCCCCTCGATGAGAATTCTGCTGTCCACGACAAAAGAAATCTCATCGATAAACCCCGAAGAGGACCGGTGAGGAACTGGTGCCAACAACCCCCTGGTTCTTAATCTGCATGGGTACACGACCCCCCTGGCTCAGCGACTATGGACTCATCTGAACGAGATCACTGGACTTCTCCGTAAGAGATCCCAACACCGAGAAATCGAACAGACTCGCACCACAGCGCACCTCGCCTTTTGACATGCTACCCCCAAAAATCCTCAATCCCTGGCCAAAATTATTCCAGCTCCTCCGCCGATATGTTTCCCCTTTTTTGCAAGCTGGGCTGCCTTTAGCAGATACTGGGCTCACACACACTAACATTACATATTGCCATAACACACTAAAAAATAAAAAATTTCTCTTAAAATTTATTAAAAATTTAAAAAAAATTCAAAATTCAAAAAAAAATAATATTTTATCAAAAAATTCTCTTCCTTGTTTTCTAAATTTTTGTTTCACATGACTTAACCTAGACATTTCTACTAATCTAAACACATCCTTACTCTAACATGAGAACCACTTATAATCTACCAATACAATGCAATACAATAAAATAAACATGGTTAATGCACACATAATAAAATAATCATTACCTAAAATATTCATTCGCTGGCAGGCGAAAAATCAAGTTTTTTTTTTTTTCCAAAAAAAAATTTAAAATTTTCCAAAATTTTAAAATTCAAAAAATTTATTCATTAAATATTTATTAAATTTGTTTAAATGTTTTCCTCATATTTAAAATTATTTAAATATTGGTTTGAATTAATTAATCAAACAAATTAAAATTGGCTTCCTACTATACAAGCTTAGTAGGTGTATGACCTCATCAGCTGATCGAAACTAGGTCAAGTCCAAAACCCTTGACATACATGTGTTATGTATGATTTCTGAAAATACACTGAACATCTGTAATACCCTACCTTGAAATACAAAACATAACACAACAAAATATTTAAAACGAACAAAATATTATTACAAATAATAATCAAATTGGCATTTAAATTATTGAAAATAAACAATTCTTGACTTTACATTATTTTCACATTTTATCAAAATTCTGTCACTGGTTGAAAAAATAAACAATTGTATATTCTTTATCATGGATCTCTCTTTCTTTGACAATCTTACTTTATTCTACTGTGGGTGATTTGAACTATTTATTCTCACTGACTGTACTACTAGATCTGTATACATATATAATCTTTATTCCCCTGACTCTACTATTGACTCTACTATTAACTTTTACTACATGACACCCCTCTCTATAAAAATATCTATCAAAACACTCTAAATTCAATTTACCTCTGGCACCGCTCATCTTTGTACTAGGATGTGTGTTCCCTACCTGGCTATAACCATACGAGCCAATGCCCCTCCAAAATATTGGCAAACACTCACGCGAACTACTCTATTCTCGCCACAACGCCACACGTTGCTCACACCTTACCACCTCACCCTTACTACAAAATATCATCAACAAATATGTTTATATCTCATTCACATTACTCATCTCTACATATACTCACTACTACTGTGTCAACATCAATACTTCTCAAAATACTATAACATGTATAAGCTCAAAACAACATTACCTTATATCATCTCTACTAATTCAACTTTAACTTTGACAGATCTATATGTCACATAAAATATTTATCACCCCAAAACTATCCTTTATTAATTTGCATAAATTATTACTTAGTTTCTCATTTTATCAAATTATTTGTATCATTATTTTAAAACATCTGTAATACCTCAAACATTACATTGAGCATCAATTACTTAAAACATTTATAACTAATATACCGGTGACGTGTTATTGCTGATCAGCTGATATCCTAACATAATGAAAACACATCTCATAATTGAACAAATTATATGGAATACATTATCAATACTTACTTCTATTATGTTGATTGCCTGCCAGGCGTTTAATTATTGGCTTAATTTAAAGCATACACGTATCATGAAAACACATATTCTTATCAATGCCTATACCTAACATACAACAATAAAATAATACATTTAAAATCATAGCATGTAATGAACACCTTATATTACATATCTGACCAGCTAGTTAATTGAACAATTAAATATAATTAAACATAACAATTATACAAATTAGCCAATTACTGTTTCCAAAATTACTGTTATTCTTTCTTTAAATTGCATAATATTGATCCTATTATTACAACAATTAATTACCTACATACACTGTTCACTTAACCACAACACATACAATTGGCTTTACTACATATTTATTTACAAATTTACTTCAGTATTTATTCAGTTATCATATCTCAATTTCCAAATCAGCAAAGTCAAATAGCTTAAAACAAAATATTTAACTGTCTTTTACTGTTTTCTATTTTAGCCACCATCGTCAAAAAGATATCTTACATATTTATAGATTAAATGATTTTTATTTACATCCAATTTATTATAATTATTTTTATTATAAACCATTACCTCTATGTCATTCATTCTCCCTTTTATTTCATAAGACTTATCATTATTTGTTTTTATCCCGCCTCCGTGAATATTTGTTGTTACACCCAGGTAATTTATTTTCTCATCATATTCCTCCACTACAAGTACACTAATTCTTCCTACAGGTACATGTTTATCCTCAATATAATCATTGTCTACTACTACACAAGGTATGTCTACATTATTCATCATAACTCTCTTAATATCCATCTTCTCTATCAGCTCTACATAACCTCTATTTATCTTGAACCACTCTAACTCTTTCTCTCTCTCATAATCACTTTCATCACAATACCTGTCACAACACCACTGACCTACTTCACTCCATGCAAAGGGTACAACAAACTTACTATACCACTTCCTGGCTTTTCCAGGTTTACAAAAAATTAGGGGACTGCTTGAAGACACCTTGTCTTCCACATAATTAACGGAGGAAACTCTGTCCTCAAAACTCACTACTAGCGGAGTCCTTACTCCACTTACATCACGGGGAAAATTTGCCCTTTGACACCCTAACCTTTCATCACACTCTCTCTCAATTTCATCAACACTCGCTAACATTTTGTTATTAAGTTCTACTTCACCACAAACTTCATCATCACTATTTGTTTTCACCACATCATTCTTAAATAGCTCGTTTTCAACTATTTTATCACTATTATTTATTAATTCATTTTTACAACTGTAACTTACCTTGTTAATTATTTCTTCGCTATTATCAAAGACATTATTACCACTTACCTGTGTTAATTCAACTTTTATTTGACCTCTATCTTCCTCCCTTAATCGGTCTGTCTTTAGTTCCTGCGCCCATTCCTTCAATATTTTGTTATTTTCGTCAAAACCTTTCTTTAAAAGGTCAAATATGTCATTCAATGTATACTCCTTTTCTTCCACCCCTACACTATCGTTATCATTAGGCCTATTCACTGTCTTATTTTCTACCAGTTTTACTTCAGCTATCTTACCTTTAACATTGGTCATCTCACTATGTTTATTGATTTCCGCAAATATTCCTTCCTCTTGTTCTTCCATTCGGGTTAATCTATCGTCTAAATTTCCCCATTCCTCGTCTGTCATCTCACCCACAACACCTCGAAATTCATTCTCCCACTCATCCCATGCAAAATCACTATCATTACTTTGTATTATGGACATTTTTTAAAGTTCGTTTGTATAACACTCATATATAAAATTACTCTTTTTCTCTACTCACACCTAACACATTGTGAATCACAATAACATAAACCTAACCTACTTAATTATGTACGATAAAATTTTTTATACATTCGTCATTACCACATCCTATTTTCTGTGTATTAAAATAGGTCTATCTCGTATAAAATTACAATTAAACGAAAATCCTGGCAGCGCGTCGACATTTGTAACAATAAAAAAGAAGCCGAAATATATAAAATAAATAAAACCACTACCAGGACTTACCTGTTGCAGAAATTTCCTCAGAAGTTCAGAGTCGCCACCTATATCTTTGAAGGACAGATATGGAGACCTTTACACTTTACCTTAATAAAACGGACAATTTAGCAATCTGACCCCACCCAATTAATAATTCAGAAGATTCCGGAACATTTAGACGAATTTTTTCAACACAGCAATAAGACAGTGGTAATGACGAAATAACTTGGACTAACACATTTTCAAAGTAAACTAAATCACTTTACTGAATTAAGTCGATTTTCACTGCTATGAGTACAAAAGAATTAGTTATGATTAATTGTTATAATTACCAGAATGAGAATGTTACACAATCAAATTTTAATTACCTTAAACTATACTTACAACTAAGGCAGCCCATTTTGCCCACGCACACTTCCACACCTTTTTTTATACCTTCCCCTTTATTTATTCAATTTTCAACATTCCGATTGTTATCCGCGATGCCCGTCCACGAACACGATGCCGGCCGAACACGTGTTTGGTCCCGTAACTTCAATATTTGTTTTATCACTTTAATCTCTACACATCACTGTCCGTATTACTCACTCCGATATGTTTGTTACCTTCTGGGGTCCCGGTCGGTCTTATTGAGTTAAATACATTTACGAAAACTCGACCAACCGGGCCCAAACCGAAACTTTAGATGTCTGTAGCGGTACGCTGTGTTCTGTATGGCGTCTCTGCTTAAAGTCGCCCATCACCGAGAACGTAACAGGTACTTGTTGCTTCGTTGTCCCGGGAAATGAGCAGTCACGGCCATCAGGTTTTAGTCGCCGTTTGTGCTTAATTGTGGTGGCGTAACCACTTTATGCATGGATTATAGCTGGTATATGTGTGGTACCAGAGTACAATATTGGCGTCTGCTCTGCTGATGTCACCAACAGTAGGCGGAGTTTAATGCGACTTCCTGCCGCTCAAAAAGCACATTTCTGGATTTTGTTCGTCCCAGGACATCCTGTTTTGGCTGGATGCGTCACTCGAATTTGTGGTGATACAGTTGCGTCTGTGTGCTGTTACAGAAGTACAGATTTCTGAGAATTTTGAAGGGGGTAAATGCTTCAGCCGCATGACTCAACAACAACCTGCGTCTTATTGCTTTGTTTCACTGTTCTGTTATACTGACAAATACGTTGCACAATAATAGTTATTTCGCAATATTTTATAAGGCTCCCGACCGAAAACGAAATCAATACAAATATATAAATGCCCCAAACGGTTAAAATAAAACACCCAAAAATTGACCCGCTACACCCTTTGTTTAACAACTTCAACAATGGAACAGTACTTTCCGCGTATTTACTTGTAAACGTCTGATAGTAGTTAGCTAAACCTAGAAATGACTTTAGCTGCTTGCAGTTCTTTTATGACACTTACCGACTTCCAATGCTTAAATTCTTTAATGTTTATATTGATTTTATTAGTATCAACTTCCATCGTGATGGTATTTCTTTTGAAATTTATTTCTGCCTTCCATTCAAGTAACGTATCTACCCCAATAATACAATCATGAACGAGTTTCGGGACTATAAGAGCTACAATTTGGGTTTGGTTACCATTTAAATTGACAGGTAAATAAATTTGTTCAGTTATCTTTTGCATTTTGGCTCCAGTGGCTCCCTGCACATTACAATTTTTACGGGTAGTCTGGGACAATTACGCAACTGACTATTATTTTCTACAAACTTTGAGCTGACACAGGTTACCTCACTGCCGGTGTCTATTAGCGCTCGTACTAGTAGATTACTGATTTTACAAATTATTTCCGGACATTCAGGATAATGGCTTCTACCCACTTCTTGCTCTTCTTTTAACAAGAACTCCCTATCGCTCACTTGTTTTATATTATTTGTTACTTTCTTTTTACCTGTTTTCTTGGGTTGTTTCACTGCAGGTAATGGTAGATTTAGTTTTGTTTCTTTTCTACTAGGGGTAACCCAAAAGTAAGGTCTCCAAAGGACTAGAGCCGCAGGGAAATATTTTGGGCGGCAGTTGGCAGCACTGCTGTGTGCGACCATTTCCCCTCTTTCAAACAAGCGGTCGCTGAGCTCGCTCGGTCGATTAGTCTTGGCTTGGCAGCCGTTAAGAATGGAGCTCCCAATCGCTGATCCCGCCAAGTGCGGACTTCGCGAAGTCATTCGATTTCCTAACGCAAAAAGGTGTCAAAAACGTCCGCAAGTGGTGTAGAGAGTTTAAAGTTGGTCGTACAGAAATTCATGATGACGAAAGAAGCGGGAGACCGTCAGTGTCAGACGAGACGATCAGGAAACTTGACGACGTTATGCGCGAAGATCGGAGGATCATTATCCACGAGCTCTCTTGTTTCCTTTCTGACGTTTCAAAATCCATTATTCAGAGGATTGTGACTGAAAAGTTGAAATATCGGAAGGTGTGCGCAAGGTGGGTTCCGCGAATGCTCACAGAAGACCACAAACGGCAACGCGTCGAAGCTGCCCGCGAATTTCTTGAGCGCTGTGCAGACGAAAGAGACGACTTTTTGAATTCCATTGTCACAGGTGACGAAATGTGAGTTCACCACTTCACACCTGAATCCAAACGACAATCACTTGAGTGGCGGCATCCAACTTCGCCAAGGCGGCGAAAATTCAAACAAACACAGTCTACCGGCAAGATCATGGCGACTGTGTTTTGGGATCGGAAAGGTGTATTGTTGATCGATTTCATGCCTACTGGGACCACAATAAACGCAGACGCATATTGTGAGACACTCAAAAAACTCAAACGGGCGATTCAGAACCGGAGAAGAGGAATGCTCACCAAGGGCGTGTCCATTCTTCATGACAATGCTCGCCCTCATGTCGCCTGCGCAACCGACGATCTTCTGAACCAATTTGGATGGGACATAATCACCCACCCCCCCTATAATCCGGACTTGGCAACTTGTGACTATCATTTGTTTACACATTTGAGAGAACATTTGGGTGGAATGCGATTCGACGACGATGACGAGGCCAAACGCTATCTCAATGACATGGCGGCGAGTTTCTATGACACTGGCATACTAAAACTGCCACAGCGGCTCGAAAAATGCATTGAACGTAACGGCGATTATGTTGAAAAATAGTGTGTTCTTATGCTTCACAACCATGTAAAAAGTTTTGAAAATAAATTCTTTTTTCTATTTTTAAAAAATATGGAGACCTTATTTTTGGGTTACCCCTCATACCTGCAGTGGCTTCCCATTTCCCGTATTCATTTTACTAGTAGACGGTTGTGGCTCGGTAGATGTTATGGCTGTTTTACATACCTTAAACCCTTTATTTGGTCGGTTTTCCACACTCCTACTTCTACCCTTTTCTTCCAATTCCTGCCGATTTTGGGGTTTGTTACCCGGATATGGGGTAAACCTTTTTTCTTTAGGGCGTTCATTGTCTCTTCTTTTCGTTGGGTAGAAAGTTGTTTCCTGATGATCGCCTCTAGAGTGGTTACTCAGGTGATTATTTACACGCTTCAGGTCCCTCTCTAGGTCTTGACATTCATCCACGACCATTATAAACTTTTCTAGAGTATCCGCTCCTCTAGTAGTGGTTGCTACTCTAGTGCGTTCCAAGAAATGACGCGCTAGCTTATACACTAGGTCTCTCTCCTCTATTGGTGGTGTTAAATGCTTTACTTGTGCCATTACGTTTAGCACATAGTTGGTGGTTGTCGTATTCATGGACGGGTGATAATTACCAAATTCCAGATGATCATGCACCCTTCTTTGAATCTGTACGTTCCAGTATTGAGCAAGGAATTTTTCTCTAAAGTCGGCGTAGGTTTGGACTCTGTCCGAGATGACTTTCCACCACGTACCTGCCCAATTCTTGAGAAATCGGCCTAACATGTCCTTCTTGTCCTCGTCGTCCATCATTGGGTTTACTCGAGTTACATAAGCCTCAAACAGCCTTAGAAATTCCACAGGATTCTCATGTGGGTTTCCTGAGAATACAAGGTTTTCCGGTCCTTCCTTATAGCTGCCACACCTCACGACTTTGGTTTGCTGTGACTTCATTGCCTTAGTCAGATCTTCCCGCATTACCTTTAATTGCTGTTCTATCTTTTGATGTACTTATATATATATTTAGTCACTTTTTGCTACAGTCTGTTTCTTGATATATATAATACATTTAATATTTATAATTAAATTTACCTCAAGATGTTATTTTTATCCTTTATTGGAACATGTTTCGGGTACTATCTTGTACCCATCCTCAGCCTTCCGGTTTTTTTGTCTGGTGAAGTACATATGTTTTGTTGGTTGACTATTATTATTGTGGCTTCCTGTTGGCTTCTGGTATTTCAAATTGGTTTTATTGTGTGTGATTGTGGTGTATGTGTTAGTTTTTTGTGTATTTTCTATGTTGAGTGCTTTGAATATTGTGTCATGTTTTGTATTGATTTGTATTTGTTCAGGTATTAGTTTGTTTTCTGTTTTATGTTTGTATATCTGTAAATTTTCCCAAATGTTCATTATGGTGCCTTTGTGTGGTATATGTTTTATTAGTGTTACATTGGTTATGTCTGGGAATTCATGTCCTGTGTTTATTGCATGTGTGGTTAAATTGGATTTATATAGTTCTGGTTTTTTGTATGCATTTAGGTGTTCAAAATAACATTTTACCCTCGAACCATTAACCTTAGCAATACAGAATTTAACAAAAAAGAAACAGAATATTTAAACAATATGTCAAAAACTAACATAACTCAAAATACAAAAAAAAATCTAGAAAATTTAATAGTAGAAACAGAATTTGCCATTAACCTAATAAAAGACAATATACAAGAAGAAAAAAGAACAGAAGCAACTCATATAATTAAAAAAATAATCACTAGCGAAATGAAAAACAAAGATAAACAAAAGAAAAACAATAAAACAATAAAAGAAATTAAAAATAAAGTAAAGAACAATAATTTAATAATAACTAAAGCAGAGAAAAGTCAAGCAACATGTTAAGTTATTAACACTATTAAAATATATAAAAACACAAATTACTCTCACCTACCTGCAAAGGTCCTATCTGGGTCCAGAAATCCGATTCACAGGAACGTCAGACGCAAACGTGTTTCATAGGTTAGTGAAATAATTGACTTGACTCATTTTTTGCATGAAGAGAATTGATATTTTAATTCTTTAAAATCATTAAAAATTTATCCAAAATTTTTATTCATGGTTGTGCATATTAAATAGCATTTTTTCAATTTCTTCTCTTTGTCATCTGCTACATGTCAACTTAACCTATTATCTTACCTTACTTGTTACACATCAATATATACACAGACAGAGCCCAGCCTGGAATTTTACACACTCTCACAGACACACAGAAAAATTACAATCCCCTTAACATTTTAAAATAATACCCCCCAGCCGGCACGCGGTGACCATTCGAGCTCGAGTAATTCTGTAAATAATTGTGTCGACATAGGATAAAACTGATTTGGTTGTTTTCACATGTTCACCACTACCACTGCCACATGTTAGTTCATTTGAATTTACTCTTGATATTTAAAACTTGTAAAATTTTGCAGAGCCCACTTGGCTCCGTGTCTGCGCAGACACAATCAGTGACGAACTGGGACGGTGCGTCTCTCTTTCGCGGCCAACTCAATTTCGTCGTTTGAGCTGGAAGTTAAAGCCTTGTAGTTGTTCGCCGCAGCTTCATCCCATTCAACTCATGCTGTTGGAGTTGTGTAAGTTGTATTCGGATATCGGTTAGGCACTGGCTAACGTCACGAGATGGGCGGACCTTAAGTTTCATATCCGTCGCCTCAGTCAAGGAGACGAAACAGAAAATATACTTTTCACCATCTTGGCGGTTCACGGCCGCGTCAGTCCGCGCGCCTTGTTGAGTAATGCGTATGGGCGCGCTGTCACACTCTTACAAAGTTCTTGGAAAACTAGGGTGGTGCGGATTCCTTTACCGATTTCACAACGTTATATTGCGTTGCTGCTTCGTTACAACACTGTTCTATTCACCACGTGGTCTGTCTTTGTTGGAATAAAATTTACACAATACATTTATAAAACCCAAAAAATGCAATAAATAAAATACCCATAAATTTGGCACGTTACAATACCCCCTCAATGAGAGGTCTTCTGTCAGAACAGAAGAAATCTCATTGATAAAACCCCTAAGAGGACCGGTGAGGAACTGGTGCCAACAACCCCCTTTTTGTTCTTACACTTCATGGGTAAACGACCCCCCTGGCTCGGTGACTATGGACGCATCTGAACGAGATCACTGGACTTCTCTGTGTGAGATCCCAACACCGAAAAATCGAACAGATACGCACCACAGCGCACCTCACCTTCTATCATGCTACCCCAAAAATCCTCAAACCCTGGCTTAGATCATGCCAGATCCTCAACCGATATGTTTCCCCTTTTTCTGCAAACTGGGCTGCCTTTAGCAGATACTGGGCTCACACACACATCTATTCTACATATTGTAAAGTTAACATATTCTTCAAAATTTCTCTAGTTAAAATCAACAATTGCCTCCTTTAAAATCAAACTACAAATCCGTTACCTAAATTGAATAATTCTCTCCATTAAATTTTTTTTTTTTTTAATAAATGAATTGAACATTTCTTAAAAATAAGAACATCCTTAGCCTAACATGTGATTACCTAGAGTCTAACAATACCATTCAATAAAATAATTCAGTAATAATAAATATGGTTAGTACACAAACAATAAAATAATCAAAGTTTAAAAATATCCATTATCTGGCAGGCGCAAAATCAAGAAATTCTTTTTTTTTTTTTTTTTTAAGAAATTTTCAAATAAAATTTTAAATTTAAAAAAATTTAAATTTCTTAAAATATTTTCTTTCCATATTGAAATTATTTAAAGTCTGTTTAAATTGATCAAAAGCCAAAGTTGAATTAACTTCCATACTAAACATGCCTAGTATATGACCTCACCCATCAGCTGACCACAACTGGGTCAAGTCAAGAACCTTGACCTACATAAGTTCTACACAAGTTATATTTGAAAATACCGTAAACATCTGTAAAATTCTATCTTGAAACACAAAAACACAATAAAATAAAACATTTAAAAGAACAAAATATTATTATAAATAACAATCAAATTGATATTTAAACTATTCAAAGAACACTTCATAGCTTTACACTCCCAAATTCTATCCAGCTTGTCACTGGTAGCAATTAAAATTTTTATATTCTTGTTATAACTCTCTTTTCTTTACTATCCCCATTCTACATTACTTTGGGTGATTAAATTATTTATTTTAGCTTGCTATGCCACTTGGCATGTATACATATATAATCTTTCTCACTCTGACTCTAACCACTAACAACCTTAACTAATATGACACCCATCTCTATCAAAACATCTATCCAACAATCTCTAAACCCAACTTACCATTAAACTCAAATCGCCACCTTCTCTCAATATATAAAAATACTCTCTAACCCTTTGTACTCAGGATAAGTGTTTCCCCCCCCCCAAAAGCTCATTTCCTTAATCTGGTCCCTGGATTCTACCTAAGGCGACCCCTTCCCACCAAATCTGTTCCTTCCCGTCCCAACCCTTTTGTTGCGGACTCCCACATTACACTACCCCCTATTACAAAATTACCATCCCCAATAATCTCATTCTTATTACCTCACTTCAACTACAACAAAATAACATCATCATTTATAAACTTCAATATATCAATAAAAACTCTACTTATATTACCCACAACTACTGTGTCAACATCAATACTTCTCAATATTTATTACATTAACTCACAACAACATTACATTAACTCAAAACAATATTTTTCTCTCTACTACCCCTTTAACTTTGACTTTAACTTGGACTGATCTCCATGTTCCAACAAAATATTCATCACCCAAAAACTATCTTTTATTAACTTTCACAAATTATTACTTTATTTCTCACTTTATCAAATTACTTTTCTCATTATTTTAAATATCATCTGTAATACATTGAAACATTACATTTAACATTAATTACCTTGAACATTTACAACCAATATAACAGTGACATTTTACTCCTGATCAGCTGATCTTCCTAACAAATTGAAAGCACATTTCAAAATTATACGCATTACATGAAATATATTTTTATCAATCCTTACATGTACCCTCATTGGTTCCCCTCTTTCTGACTTTGGTGCTATTTAAACCGCCTGCCAGTCGGTTTAGTTATTTACTTAGTTTCAAAATACACAAATTATATAAAACATATACTTTTTATCAATTCTTATATCTACCCTACTACAATAAAATACTACATTTAAAATTATAGACTGAACACCTTATACTGAATGTATAAGCACATATTTATTTGAGCGGAATACAAACGTTTTTATTAGAGAAAAATGGATTTATCAGTTTTTTAATTTACAAAATTTTAGCACGTTGCTCATCTGAGCAACCCCCTGTTCCACACACACTATTGTAATTTATGTTAGACTGTAGCGCCCATTTGCTTTCACAAAGACTGCATATTTGGAGGGATTGGACACCTCCGTGTCTTTGCTTCGGCATTTACATTTTAACATTTTGGATATCGACATATCCTCATTTATATTGAAACACCCTTAAAACGGGTCTACCACCTGGCTATGCTGTCCCCACGCGGACAGAGTGGCAGCCGCTGTTCCCTAGTTTGGTGATTTCCCTTAATTACCCCCCTGTCAATTTCAAAATTTCACCTTGACAACGATAACAGCTATGGCCAGTTAAGGCAGGACGTGGCTCAATGAGCCCCAACCATAGCTGTTAAAGCTAAACCAATTCCACGGTCAGGGTTCGGTGAGGCCGTGACCGCCCGAAAAGTTGGGGAATCACAAGTAAAATATCTTTTGTAAAATTAAAATTAACAATTTACATTAAATGACATTATTAGTCTGGGTGGTGTTTTAACCCCATACATCTCTTTCTTAACTCTCCCTATCTTAACCTTCATTAACATAAAATTTAAAACCTCCTACCATTGAATTTTCTTAAAATTTTCAAATTTATTATTAATAATTATTATATATCATCTTTCAGTTATTATTCAATTTTTAATTATTTTTATTTAACACAATTATTTCAAATCATCTCATTATTAAATTAAAATCTCTTTATCAGAGTTACACCTGTAAACATTTTTATTATACTTGATTCGTACTATAAAATTTCTATACTTACAGTCCATTTAAAATGACATACACAAAACATATTCACCATACTTTCACGTAACCTCTGAAACATTTAACAAGGTGATATTTTAAATCAAACAATTTATCATTTAATTATTAATGGATCATATGATTCAAATCTCCTAAAACAATTTAAATTCATTAGAAAAATTCATTATATAACATTTAAATAATCAATCAAAATATTTAAAACATATCAAATTGGTTTAATTAAATTAATTATTAAAATACAAATTTCATTGCTACCAAAACAATTACAACTCATCAGTTACTGTCTTCAAACTTTATTCTGATATTTATTTAAATTGCAACCATTAATATTATTATTACAACCCTCTACACACACTTGTTTACTTAACATTCTACAATGCACACAAATAAATTTACTAAGCATTTATTTACAAACTTTGGTTATTAACTGTTCCATTTTTTCACACTTCATTGTCCAAATCTGCCAGGTCAAAACCACAAAACAAAATATTTATAACTGTCCTTTATTGTTTTACAGTCTACCCTCCATCGTCAAAGATTAATCTTTGTTTTATATAACACTGTTCAATTTTATTACCCCACATACTATTGTCTTGTGTGTTATAACCAAACAATTTCAATTTATCCGTTATACCATAATAATCATTCACCAAGTCTACGTTAAGTATTTTTGTTAAGTCTCCATCAGTAATTATATTCATTATCGGGTTAGTTACTTTTGTATTATCAATCAAATCATTATTATTTAGACACACTTCTAACCTTACTTTCCACTCATCATACTCTCTATTCAATTCATACAATTCTGTTTCTTTATCAACATACAATTCTCTATCTAATTCTCATCATAATACCATATCACACTCTCAATATTACTCCAGACAGAGGGTACAAAATTATACAACAACAATGAACAACTTAAATCATCTACTAACACGGGACTCTTGCCCTTCAAAAACAACACTTGTGAACACTCTGGTTCAGAAAAAATAAGGGGAAAATTTACCCTCGGCCCCGTTCTACCACTATATCATCTTTCCACTCTCTCTCTAACTCATAAACACTCATTAATATTTCATTATTACCTTCTACAAACTCATCAGTACTCTCAGATACTACATTTTCGATTACATCACTATTCTCAATACTATTTTCATTATTTTCAATATCATCATCATCATTCGTTAACTCTTTATCCAGTATCACATTTTTACATATGTCATTACAATTTTCATTTGTCTTACTCTTGTTTGTATTCATCACATGTACTCCCATTCGCTCAATATTCTGTTCTAGTTTATTCAGACTAGTTCTTATTATTGTATTAGTATTTTCTAAACATTTATTCATTTCTTGAATCTCACTTTTTAATTCATCAAATTTGTTATTGATTATTGAATTTTGAATATTGAATTTAGCGTCCGAATCACTCTTCCGTTCTTTATTTTGTTCTAAAAGTAATTGTAACATACTCATTACATCACTATTGAATTGGACGTTACATTTTGTTGACGTCGGGGTCAATTGCACGCCCGAATCTTCAGTTACATTACTCTGATCAATTAAGTTTAATTCTGTTTTCTCTTGACTCGCACTTGGAGTCGAATATATCTCAAAATTACTCATGTTTGACTCATCAAAATTTTCGACACTAGTCGTTTCATTTATGTTATTTTCGTTATCTGCCATTCTTACTTTTTTATAATTGATACTTGTGCGTACATATAATATAATCAATATGTAATATACTGTACAGCCAATTTTGCGTGAATGACGCACTTTTTATTTTATTCCGCTAACCTAAAACACACGTTTGCATCTTTGTAGGTGTGGAATTTAATTTATTAAATTCGTCCCTGTTCGGGCACCGTTGTTAAGTTATTAACACTATTAAAATATATAAAAACACAAATTACTCTCACCTACCTGCAAAGGTCCTATCTGGGTCCAGAAATCCGATTCACACGAACGTCAGACGCAAACGTGTTTCATAGGTTAGTGAAATAATTGACTCGACTCATTTTTTGCATGAAGAGAATTGATATTTTAATTCTTTAAAATCATTTAAAATTTTATCCAAAATTTTTATTCATGGTTGTGCATATTAAATAGCATTTTTTCAATTTCTTCTCTTTGTCATCTGCTACATGTTAACTTAACCTATTATCTTACCTTACTTGTTACACATCAATATATACACAGACAGAGCCCAGCCTGCAATTTTACACACTCTCACAGACACACAGAAAAATTACAATCCCCTTAACATTTTAAAATAATACCCCCCAGCCGGCACGCGGTGACCATTCGAGCTCGAGTAATTCTGTAAATAATTGTGTCAACATAGGATAAAACTGATTTGGTTGTTTTCACATGTTCACCACTACCACTGCCACATGTTAGTTCATTTGAATTTACTCTTGATATTTAAAACTTGTAAAATTTTGCAGAGCCCACTTGGCTCCGTGTCTGCGCAGACACAATCAGTGACGAACTGGGACGATGCGTCTCTTTCGCGGCCAACTCAATTTCGTCGTTTGAGCTGGAAGTCAAAGCCTTGTAGTTGTTCGCCGCAGCTTCATCCCATTCAACTCATGCTGTTGGAGTTGTGTAAGTTGTTTTCGGATATCGGTTAGGCACTGGCTAACGTCACGAGATGGGTGGACCTTAAGTTTCATATCCGTCGCCTCAGTCAAGGAGATGAAACAGAAAATATACTTTTCACCATCTTGGCGGTTCACGGCCGCGTCAGTCCGCGCGCCTTGTTGAGTAATGCGTATAGGTGCGCTGTCACACTCTTACAAAGTTCTTGGAAAACTAGGGTGGTGCGGATTCCTTTACCGATTTCACAACGTTATATTGCGTTGCTGCTTCGTTACAACACTGTTCTATTCACCACATGGTCTGTCTTTGTTGGAATAAAATTTACACAATACATTTATAAAACCCAAAAAATGCAATAAATAAAATACCCATAAATTTGGCACGTTACAATCAGTAATCATTGATAAAGCAGACTACATCAAAAAAACCGAAGACTTCATCAACAATAATAAATGCGTACAACTAAATAAAAACCCAACAGAAAACTATCTTAAACAAACAATAAAACTAATAAAAACCACTAAAAACATATTCAACAATAAAAACACAGATATATATATAAATAATAATCCAGAACCACCTAAAATGAATAGCTTAATAAAAATACACAAATTAAACAACCCAATACGTCCATTAATCAATTTCAAAAAAGCTCCTACATACAAAATAGCAAAAATAATAGCACAAAAACTAAAAAACAACCATAAAAAAAATACATACGAATTAATAGACAAACTAAAAACAATAAATATAAATGAAAATATATTTTTCACATCATATGACATAACAAACATGTACACCAACATCCCAGTAGAAGAAACAATTGACATAATAATAAACAAACTTAAAGAACAAAATGAAAACAAACAATATATAACCGAAATAAAAAATAGTCTCCAACTAATACTAAAACAAAATTACTTTGAATTTAATAGCAAAATTTATCAACAGAAAGAAGGTTTAGCAATGGGATCACCATTATCAAGCATAATAGCAGAAATATTCCTACAACACATAGACACCAAAATACAAAATATCATAAAATCACATGACCCAAATGGCATATGGATAAGATATGTAGATGATGGGCTATATGTATCAAATAACAAAAACACAAAAGCAGAGAACATACTGAAACAAATCAATAACATACATCCCAAAATACAATTCACAGAAGAAAAAGAAAAACAACAAAATCAACTATTTAGACATAACCATCACAAGATACAACAACCACATACAATATGCAATATATAGAAAACCAACTTCCACTAACATCATTATACCTAACCATTCTGACCACCCACCACAACATAAAATGGCTGCATTTTATTCGCTATTTAGCAGAATGTACAAAATTCCCCTAAACAAACAAGAAACTGACAAAGAAAGAAATATAATATACCAAATTGGTTATGAAAATGGATACAATAAAAATACTGTGATCAAAATAGAAAATAAAATCAAATATAAAATAAAAACTGAACAATTAAGAATAAATCAAACTGAACAACACATAAATAATAACAACAACAAAAAATGGGCCACATTCACATACATAAATAATAAAATGACAAAACTAACAAAACTATTTAAAAACACAGATATAAAAATAGCATACAAAACTAATAAAAATAAATTACAAAATCTAAATAGCTCACACAACATAGATAATACAACAACTAACTGCATATACAAAATTGAATGCCAAGATTGCAATAAATGTTACATAGGACAAACAAAAAAACAGCTGAAAAAACGTTATTTTGAAAACCTAAATGCATACAAAAAACCAGAAATATATAAATCCAATTTAGCCACACATGCAATAAACACAGGACATGAATTCCCAGACATAACCAATGTAACACTAATAAAACATATACCACACAAAGGCACCATAATGAACATTTGGGAAAATTTACAGATATACAAACATAAAACAGAAAACAAACTAATACCTGAACAAATACAAATCAATACAAAACATGACACAATATTCAAAGCACTCAACATAGAAAATACACAAAAAACTAACACATACACCACAATCACACACAATAAAACCAATTTGAAATACCAGAAGCCAACAGGAAGCCACAATAATAATAGTCAACCAACAAAACATATGTACTTCACCAGACAAAAAAACCGGAAGGCTGACGATGGGTACAAGATAGTACCCGAAACATGTTCCAATAAAGGATAAAAATAACATCTTGAGGTTGTAACTTTATTAATTTTGGATATTTGATTTATTCAGATTAAAACTCCCACTTACCTTTCATCTTTGATCTGGCCGGATCATGTAGTGTGGACGAACCCATTTCGTTCGACGAACTCTGACAGTACATAAAACGAAATAAGGTTTTGAAAGAATTTAAATCTCAATTTTTTGGAAGAGAAATTATTTTTCTTTTATTGATCAGAAATGTTGAATTTATACGTTTTCCATATATAGGTTTTACATGTGTCACCTGTTGTGCACTATTGCACCTTGCTTGTAACTGAACTTACTATGGCTTACCTTATCATTTATAAAAGCACAAACACAATTATAAATACAAACAGCCCAGCATTGCTCGCTCACACATGCACACAAATAAATTTATTGAGCCCTTAACATTTATAATAAACCCCAGCCCTTGCGCTTGAACCGCCGGCACGTGGTTCGCGGGCGCACTCATTGTTTTACTTAATGTTTGGTTTCTAGGTGTCTGAAAAAATACTCGATTTGCTTCTATTGTTTGGATTGACCGCGGTCACAAACTTTTTCCACTGTTCTTGAACTCTTTACGGGTAAAGTAATAAAAAAACTTTGTATTGAGCCTACTTCACTCCGTGCCGGCCGGCAACTATAGTGGAACTGGGCAGTGTGTTTCTCTGAGCGGGCGGAACTTCGTATTCACGGCCACCAGGTTTTAGTCGCCGTTCCTACTTAATTTGTTGTTGCGTATTCCTTTTATGCATGGAATATAGCTGGTATATGTGTGGTAACAGGTGACGATATTTGCATCTGCCACACTGATGTCACTAGTAGTAGGCGTGGCTTACATACATTTCCTGTAGCTGGGTGGTCGCTTTTGCAAATTGTCCATGCCAGCGCCATGTTTCACCGATTCGTCGGATTTTTCACGGCGTCACTCACAGCGCGCATGCTTGAAATGTTACGTGCGGGCGTCGCCACACATATACAGAGTTCTGCGAATTTTTAAAGTGGCGCATTCCTCAGCGAGTTACTCAACACAAACTGCATCTCTGCTTTGTTTCAAACTGCTTCACTGACCATGTGTTCTGATGTAATGAACTACGTTGCACAATAATTCTATAAAATCCCACACAGAAACGAAATAAATAAAATGTAAATACCCCATACGGTAAAAAATAAAATGACCCAAATTTTGACACGTTACAAGGTAAATTTAATTATAAATATTAAATGTATTATATATATCAAGAAACGGACTGTAGCAAAAAGTGACTAAATTAATATATCCATACAAGGTAAATAAGCCTACAATGAAAAAAAAAAAGAAAAGTGAGGTTATAAAACAAATGCAAAAACAAAAGTGTATAGTGAAAAAAATAGTGAAGTGAACATCAAATTAAGTGAAATCAACTACCAAATAACGGAAAATATATATAAAACAAATTACGTCTCACATAAATATACATTAACATGTACACAAACAACATAACCACAATTCCATACAACCACATTACCAAATTATTAAAGAAATTTCAAACACGAAAAAAACAACTAATGAACACAAACATGAACATATACTTCAATAGACAATGCCAAAAACATAAATTAACACCTAAATACATCAACATAAATACAAACAACAAAAATATGACTGCACAAAAAACTATAAAACAAGCACAAAGGCTATGGATACAAAACGAAATCAATCAATTATACAGTAAGAAAAATAGCATAACACTAGACATATACAAACTACACTTAGAGCTGACAAGTTTATTACATCCAATCACTTGGAATAATAAATACAATAACATAGAAAATAAAATAAGATTTGAAAAAAACAAAAAAAACTTATACAATCAACAAAAAACTTTACACATTAAAACAACAAAACAAAAATCAAGAACAAAAAAACAAAAATAAACACACATTTTACCCTCGAACCATTAACCTTAGCAATACAGAATTTAACAAAAAAGAAACAGAATATTTAAACAATATGTCAAAAACTGACATAACTCAAAATACAAACAAAAATCTAGAAAATTTAATAGTAGAAACAGAAGTTGCCATTAACCTAATAAAAGACAATATACAAGAAGAAAAAAGAACAGAAGCAACACATATAATTAAAAAAATAATCACTAGCGAAATGAAAAACAAAGATAAACAAAAGAAAAACAAAACAATAAAAGAAATTAAAAATAAAGTAAAGAACAATAATTTAATAATAACTAAAGCAGACAAACGTCAAGCAACAGTAATCATTGATAAAGCAGACTACATCAAAAAAACTGAAGACTTCATCAACAATAATAAATGCGTACAACTAAATAAAAACCCAACAGAAAACTATCTTAAACAAACAATAAAACTAATAAAAACAACTAAAAACATATTCAACAATAAAAACACAGACATATATATAAATAATAATCCAGAACCACCTAAAATGAATAGCTTAATAAAAATACACAAATTAAACAACCCAATACGTCCATTAATCAATTTCAAAAAAGCTCCTACATACAAAATAGCAAAAATAATAGCACAAAAAATAAAAAACAACCATAAAAAAAAATACATACGAATTAATAGACAAACTAAAAACAATAAATATAAATGAAAATACATTTTTCACATCATATGACATAACAAACATGTACACCAACATCCCAGTAGAAGAAACAATTGACATAATAATAAACAAACTTAAAGAACAAAATGAAAACAAACAATATATAACCGAAATAAAAAATAGTCTCCAACTAATACTAAAACAAAATTACTTTGAATTTAATAGCAAAATTTATCAACAGAAAGAAGGTTTAGCAATGGGATCACCATTATCAAGCATAATAGCAGAAATATTCCTACAACACATAGACACCAAAATACAAAATATCATAAAATCACATGACCCAAATGGCATATGGATAAGATATGTAGATGATGGGCTATATGTATCAAATAACAAAAACACAAAAGCAGAGAACATACTGAAACAAATCAATAACATACATCCCAAAATACAATTCACAGAAGAAAAAGAAAAACATAACAAAATCAACTATTTAGACATAACCATCACAAGATACAACAACCACATACAATATGCAATGTATAGAAAACCAACTTCCACTAACATCATTATACCTAACCATTCTGACCACCCACCACAACATAAAATGGCTGCATTTTATTCGCTATTTAACAGAATGTACAAAATTCCCCTAAACAAACAAGAAACTGACAAAGAAAGAAATATAATATACCAAATTGGTTATGAAAATGGATACAATAAAAATACTGTGATCAAAATAGAAAATAAAATCAAATATAAAATAAAAACTGAACAATTAAGAATAAATCAAACTGAACAACACATAAATAATAACAAAAACAAAAATGGGCCACATTCACATAGATAAATAATAAAATGACAAAACTAACAAAACTATTTAAAAACACAGATATAAAAATAGCTTATAAATTATAATTAAACATTTATAATTAAATAATTAATTTAATTAATTAATTAAATAAAATTAATTAAAGTTATAATTATAATTAAATTATAATTTATAGCTTATAAATAAACACAGATAATAAAAATAAATTACAAAATCTAAATAGCTCACACAACATAGATAATACAACAACTAACAGCATATACAAAATTGAATGCCAAGATTGCAATAAATGTTACATAGGACAAACAAAAAACAGCTGAAAAAACGTTATTTTGAACACCTAAATGCATACAAAAAACCAGAAATATATAAATCCAATTTAGCCACACATGCAATAAACACAGGACATGAATTCCCAGACATAACCAATGTAACACTAATAAAACATACCACACAAAGGCACCATAATGAACATTTGGGAAAATTTACAGATATACAAACATAAAACAAAAAACAAACTAATACCTGAACAAATACAAATCAATACAAAACATGACACAATATTCAAAGCACTCAACATAGAAAATACACAAAAAACTAACACATACACCACAATCACACACAATAAAACCAATTTGAAATACCAGAAGCCAACAGGAAGCCACAATAATAATAGTCAACCAACAAAACATATGTACTTCACCAGACAAAAAAACCGGAAGGCTGAGGATGGGTACAAGATAGTACCCGAAACATGTTCCAATAAAGGATAAAAATAAAATCTTGAGGTAAATTTAATTATAAATATTAAATGTAATATATATATATATATATATATATATATATATATATATAATCATAACACTAGAGTACATGCAATTTTCTATTTTATTTTTAAAATGCGTATTGCATTTTATGAGAAGTATAGAGTGTGTAAATATTAGTAATTTTTGTTTATTATTATTATAGTAAAGCAGTTATAATATTTTATTTTCTTGAAGTTTGTGTTGGTTCAAGAAAATTGTATAGTACCATTAATTGATTGGTACTAGTTACTCTAATACTCTAAATTATAAATACTCTACATTAGACAAAAATAAAATTGTCTTTGTTTGATATGTTGTACCTGAATTATTACTTACAGCATTTAGTTTAATTTTTGTTTTTGTGGTATTAAATAGGTTGAAGGTGGGCAGAGCAGTGAAGAGGTGTTCGATAGTAACTTTATGTTGTCGCTACTGCAGGAATTGTCACAGATTGGAGAAGTAATTCTTATTCGTTTTGTTGAAGAAACAATGTGGGTTACGTTTAGAGATGGTCAGTGTGCACTCGTGGCTGCCAAACGAGGAAAAACAGAGGTGCGTTGTTTTTTATATCATTATCCTTTGTATTTTTGTGTATATGTATAGAAACATTCACAGAAATTAAAATGGATTTTGTCCTATTATAAACATTGGTGTTAACGTAGGAGGCAAGTTTCTCCTCAGTAATACCTCAGGAAGCAGAATGGTTTTTGTCCCCTCCCCATTCAGTTATGAATTTTTGTTTTAAATGAATTTTCATTGTGTGGTACTATATTATATAGAAAATGTAAGTTTTTCTCATATCAGTATGTGTTTCTTTGTTAACTGTGTAAAATCAATGAAGTTACAGGTTCAGATGATATCCATTTATAACTACAGTGGGCTTCTGCGTACCAGTAACTTTTTAATTGTTCATGCCATTGATCAGTTTTGTACAAAGACTTAAATTTAAAAAAAGTAGTAAATTGTATAGGGTAATTAAGTCAATATTAAAGACTAATAATAAAATAAATAACAATTAGGGTCTACAAAAGATTTATCATATTGGCCTGAATATAAGATGGTTTCACACATAAGATAACCCTAGATTTTGAAGGCATTTTATAGAAAAAAAAGAGCCTCCATATAAGATGACCCTAAATTTTTTTAGGAATTCTATGAGAAAGATAATTACTAGAAAGGTCTAAATACAATATCTTGAAGCAAAACTAAACAAATATGGCTATTTTTTATTAAAGGTGAAAATACCTTATTATTTTTAGTCCCAGTCATCATCCTCGTTTTCTTCTTCTTCTTCTCCAAGTTTATCTTCAGTACTGGTACTGAAATCAGATTCATAGCTGGAGTATTTTCACAAAATATCCTCACTCACTTACATGTTATTAGAAACATCATTTTTTAAACTCCTTTACAGTAGATTTTTTTTTTAATTTTCCCCCAGGCTGTGATTATCCGCTGGGCCAGTTGCAGTATCTTCAGTTTCTTCAGCTTGGCTGTCAGAATCACTGCATTGTTTCCATTAATTGACCAGTCACTATACTTCTTCCATAAGTGGTTCTTAAATGGTTTATTAACAACCACATATAGAACTTGAAGATGAGAACTCATTCCCCCAGGAGAGAGAGAGAGAGAGTGAGAGTGAGAGAGAGAGATCCATGGTAAGCGAAACACATTGAAAATCACACATGTCAAAATCATTGAACGTTCCAGGTTTAGGTCCTCAGAATGCTCTTCTTAATCCACTGGGACCCTTAAACGTTTGTTTGTCTTTTTGCCAATAAGTACATTACATTTAGAAATGCCAAACGTTTTAGCAGCTTGCGTATTGTTTGCTTCTTTTGACTCATGTATTACTCATAATTTGAAATTCATATCATAGCTTCTTCTGTCTACCATGTGTATATGGCAAAGAGAGGATGCCCATTGTTCAACTCTATCCTTTACTTGTGGATCGGCCATTACTGTTTTAATGACAGTGACTGCAGACCACAGTCTGGCACTTGAATACTGTAATTAACACACACATAATGATAGAACAATGACCACTCCAACGCGTACACGACATATTAATATAAAAACACTCCAACACATGTGAATATTTACTATGTTGACTTAACCTTAAACTGCACAGCCATTTTAATGTTTGTGAAACAATATGGTATTTGAGCGAAGAGGCAAAGGTTTATTTTGGAATATATGCATCAGTGTCTTGACCTTGAGCTCCTTATAACATGCAGTGTTGATTCACGCTACACACATGGCAAGCCTGTCCAGCTGGTGAATGATACAGAATATGGATAACTTTTGCAGATATAGCAAAATTGAAAGCTAAAGGCATTTGTGCAGAAACCAGTTTCTTCATGGACAAGTCCACTTTGAAATTGTGAATGGCGGGAGGGTAATGGAGGTCTCAGTTGCTATACAAGTGAAGGTGTTGCCAACATGTGTGTCACATTTTAGTTGCATTGTTAATTACTGTGTTATGTACTACCTCAGATTATGTATTATTACCTCAGTTTATTATTAATTATGTCGTTATTTTACAGTTCATTTTAATCGTTTAAACAGAACTATTCATGGTAGCTTTAGTACATACTTGAGCGAGTTTGAAGGTTTTTATTAGTGTCTTGCTTATCTTTACAATAAAAATAAATAATTATAAAACAAACAGTACAAAAATAATAGTAGAATATTAGTTGTATTATGATAAAAAAGCGCATGCGTTTTCGTTTTGAGTAATAATAAAATGAAGTAGAATACTGAAATGAAACACAATTATTAAAATATTGATTATTGCATGTTATAAGCATGTTATAACTTTAACTTTTTGCTTTATTTACATAAAAGGTTGTTTTGCCAGCTGGTAAAACAAATGCTCTCTCTGTCGTTCATCTGTGGTTTTAACATTTGTGGGGCTAAAAGATATTATTTACCTAAAATACTGTATTAAAATAACCTGAATTTTCCTTCTTCTTGAAACAAATTTTTGTTGTCTAGGATTAAAGATTTTCGCAAATAAGCTAATACCGGTATGAAGAAGTCATCCCTTTATGGTGAACTAGAGATAGTTGAGTGTAATTAAGGAGCGGAAGTGCACAAGTGCATAGTTTACACATTCCATTTCATTACGATAAGAGCTGGTAGTACGTCTTAACAGCAGACAATTGCAGCAGGACTAAAAAAAAGACGAGATAGGTTTATATAACATTTGCTATGTGAGAGAGAGAGAGAGAGAGAGAGAGAGAGAGAGAGAGAGAGAGAGAGAGAGAGAGAGAGATCCATGGTAAGCGAAACACAGAATACTAACAAACCTTTCACGCGAGTTTTGGTTACTATTCGAAATAATATTCATTCATTGGCTGTACTGACACTCATAATAATTCTCGCATCTCAAAGTGACTCCCACCACATCACTATTCCCCTCTGACCATAAGCGTTTCGGGCATTCCCATGCCTTTAACTTTTAATTTTGCTATACACACAAAATTATTAAATGTTAGGTTGCGCATATAAGACAGGTATGATTTTCGAAAGGGCATTCTAAGAAAAAATCATTGTCTTATATTTGGGCCAATACATTACTTTATTAGAGTTCAGAAATTGAGCAACATAAATTGTAAAATATTTTCTTTTCCATTTTTGTAAATCAGATAAGTTATTTTCATCCTTTTCTGTACTATTTATCGAGTGATAAATACTGTTCATCATAAATTTTCTATGCTAAATATTTACAAACATACCGCCCTGGGCAAATATGCAAATATATGTATTATTGCAATATATATATATAATAACTCTACTTATATGCGTTATTGTTGTGTCGTGTTGTGTGTGAGTACCTACCTGCTGTCCGATCTTGCGGATTCTTCCGACTAGGGCGTGTGGATTTTGGATTTGAAGTTCGCAAGCTAGTAATCTCAAATTTTTTGCAATAACACACAAAATAGGTTACTTTAAAGGGGGAGAGTTTTGTGAGACTGGTAGGCTTTATCCTACAACAATAAAACACGGTTATATGGGGTAATAAAACGTTGTTTATTACTCCAACAACACACAAGAATAGAATGGTTATTATTTTATGAATTTCTTACTGTCTAAACAATGAATCAATGTTTTTCGATTGGTCAATAGTTGAAAGAAACTAAACTCGTTCTTTGGCGAGTTAATTGCAATTTAAATTTTAATTTATTAATTGATTTGATCTAATTAAATTTCTTTAATTAAATTGAATTTAAATGTTCATGAAACAAAATATAAAACTCTGAAATTAATTAGAATAATTTTCCAAAATGAATTTGACGTGACAGTCTAGTTCACGTTATTTCATTTCTAGTGATTCGACTTCTGATATACTGCAGTATGATCTAATAATTAGATTGTCAGTTAAGATTTGTATAGCGCTTTTATACTACTTCTATTTCTTAACTATAACTTACTAATGACTTAAACTGCTATACAGATTATCACAATGAATTTACTTTTTAATTACTAGAGTCTTTGCTTTTTGTTTGGCACCTGAATTATTTGAATTACAATGTTTTAATTGAAAAATAGAAAATTTGGTGTGAAAAATAAATAAGTGGATTTTGCTTTCCTGTTACTGAAGAGGATGTCGTTCCGATTTGTCCCTCGTCGATTCGAGTCCTTTGCTAGAGAAAATAATCTGCTTTGAGCTGCTGGATTCGGTCGTGGAGTTCAAATTTCGGCAACACTCTGCTTCCTTGCTGTTTGTGAATCTTTTAACGTCTGCGGTTGTCTGCTGGAACTGGTTCCTGTCCCTCGTCGATTCGCACGTTGCACGTCAGCGTGTGTGTGTGTGCTTCATTGAGTGGTAGCTCTGCTCGTCAGCTGTTCACCAATGATTTAGACGGCCTCTCTGCTGTATTCTTGAAGTCTGGTGGATCTCTTGCGTGCTTATGACTAGCTGGTAGTACACAATAAGCTTGGTTGATGTACTGAAGAGTATCTCGCCTTTACGCAACAATTACGAGCTATACAGTTGACCTGTAATTACTGTGTTCGTAATTGCGTGTATGTTGACCACGTAGAGTCTTCTTGTTGATCTTCACCACTATGGCTACTAGACGATCGAAGGACTACGTCTTAACTTCGTGAGTACTGGCAGAAGAGTGATGTTTCAGCCAGAAAACACCTCGCTGGTTGGGGCTCGCGTCAAGTGATTTGATTGGCTGGCACACTCTCCCTACTACATAAACTTTGAATTCCCTTGGTCCGTGAGAATGAAGTTAGGTTCCCACAGACGGAGAATTGATATTATTTCTAATATTACTATCAGCAGAACCAATTTGTCGTTCCGGATTTCCTGTGCTTATTTAATTTTGCAATAACTTGGTTGCAAACCAAGTTGTGTGAAATCTAAAATATACAATCTGTCAGAAATTATTATCTTTATAACATACTAAAATCTCATTACTGTAACTCTATTTTTACAGAAGTTATTCAATTATATTTAATTAACTCTTTCATTTGTTAATTATATCGCGTAAAATTTGCACACGTCATTATTAATATTTCGGCAAACATTTTGGCTATGTTGGATTTCGCCTTTATTTATTAGTTTCCGAGATATTAATAATTAACAGTTTGGGTGTGGTCGCTTCCTTGTACAGCGAACTGATTACATAATGACCACGTGTGCGTTGCTTTACAAAGCATTATTTTCAACGCTCTACATTCAAATGGAGTTTTGACTGTTATATTTTATTTAAATATGCTTTCAGTATGCGGGCAACATATAACCCCAAATAGTTAATATTTGGTGCTGTTATATATTCCCACACCCGCTTTAAAAAAAAATGAATGTAATAATTACAGTTATTTTTTTTTTTCTTAATCATTACACACATATTCTGTAATCACTATACTTATTACTTATATATTGTATTACTTATTCAAAAGAAAAACATACATGTGTGTTAATGTTATTCCATTACATACAACTTAATTCTAAATACATTTATTAATAATATTATATTTGCAATCATTTGTGTATTAATGTTTTTAGAACGGCTAATAGCTATGTTTGTAAACAGTGGCACGCGCAGGAAAGAATTTGCTGACAGTTTATTTACAACCGTTATCGCCTGCCGCGTGGCTAATTGCTTGACCTACTTTCAAACGTGGGGAGGTAGTTATCGCGTGACGTAACTATTTCCTGCTGTGCGTTTAGTTCAGTAAGTTCTACACGCCCATTATTTACCGCGATAGAAAAACATTATTATTAATACACAATCTATCTACAATTATTATTAATAATATTATAAAACACAAATTATTTATTTTAATTTTACTTATTATAATACAATTATTATTAACTCTAAATATTATTTATTTTTTTAAAGTCTTATTATTTCGTCGCAACGCGCTTTGGCACGCCATGCTACTCAAAGTATTTTCTCAGAGAGCTCGCATGGTATTTACCGATCGTTTTCGTTCGGTCGAGCGTCATAACGATAAATGTGTGAGGCGCGAGTTGTTGAGCCAAAAGATAGGGACCATTATATAAACGAGAAAACTTTGTGGCTACATTTATGTCTCTTCGGCCTACAGGATTCGCCTTGAGCAGTACTTTCTCACCTACTACAAAGTTAGTTAGTTTATGAGTAGTATTGAATTTGTCCACCCTTTTTCGCCCTTTTTCAACTATTCTTTCCCTCACAAGTTGATTTTTACACTGCACCGGCAGAGGTAGATTATAAGTCTTTGGCCTACTTAAATAATTATTCCAAAACCTTTCTGGCCTTATCCCAGAGTCTAATTCTGCTGGTGTGTATTCCGTGGTATCGTGAGGTACCTGGCTCCTTCACATTTAATGAAGAGGTCCTCCGCTGTCGGTGCGCAGTCAAACTCTTTCTCTACCAGACTGTTTAAGTTCCTCATATCCAGGCAGAGTCGGATTTCTCCAGTCTTCTTGCGGACGACTAGCAGTGGGTTGAGGAAGCTGCTATTGGATCTCTCTATAATATCTTCCTCCAACATCCGCTGTATCTCCTGCTGGACCTCGGCCTGGTATTTTATAGGGACCTGATAGATTCTCCTTATGAACTTCTCCGGCTCTGTGAGGTGGATTCTGTGTTCATACACTGACGAGATTGAATGTTCTTCACTGAAGATATCGCTGAATTCTTCTTGCAGCGACGACAATCTCCGTTCAGTTCGGGAATCTAAGGTTGTCTCCCCCTCTTCACAGTCTTTATAATGAATCACTTGTTTTGGTGGCCGTGTGATTTTAATTGGGTCACCATGATTTTGTGTGTGTGTATGTGTGTTCAATTTAAAGGTGTAACTAACATTGTCAATGGTACATTTTAATAAGTGTTCACTGGTGTTAATTTCCGCACGTATTTGTTCTAACACATCTACCCCCAATAACATATCACATATTAAATTGTTTATACCCACTACACACACTTCAAATTGCACATTGTCTAGCATGATAGTTAGATAGTATTGAGTGTCAATTTTTTCTTTTGTATCGGTAGCGGTTCGTATATAAAATTGATTTATTGGGAGTGAAGGGGCCGTACGAAAATATTTTTTATTGGCACGCAGGAACCTTTCACTGACGCCGGAAACAACGCTACCGGTGTCCAACAAAATTTGTGTGGGAAAGCCGTTGACAAAGGCGTGTAACACCGGACACGCCGCGCTCACGGGCCTTTGTTGCGTGGGACCGGATTCTAGCAACGGATCCCTGACGTCCGGTGGGAACACATTATTAACGGGCACACAAGTTACATAATTAAAAGTACACATTTCACACAAAATATCATCCTTATAATTAACATGCTTATATTTACAAAATTTTGCCGAATTTATAGCGCGTCCTTGCTGGATACGCATTTTGGCACATTTTTTGTAGCTTGGTAATTTTTCGATTTATTGTTAGAGTCTTTATTGCTTTGAGAGTCGCTGTGTTTTGCAATTGTATCAGCTTTGGCTAATTCGACCATTTGAATCGCTCTAATTGGTGCCCCGTCGTTGCCCTTACCCTGCCCCTTTGGTCTACCAATACTTTGTTTACCCTTGTACTCAAAGGTTTTATTTGGCTGTTTTGACGGTGTTTGGGGTGGAGTAGAACTGGTACTCGGTCTTTGATCGGATTGCTGATGGTACTGTACTCGCGTATTCTGCCCTTCATTATTTCGGCGAAAATCGGGATTATAACGCCACCCGCCCAAATCAAACCCCGTCTCACTTTGGGACACTAGAATGAGGAGTTCGTCTACCGTGCGAATACCCTGCGTAAATACAGCTACTCTAATGTTATGATTAAAATGATAGGCAAGTTTCGTGACTATGTCAATCTCCGCAAATGCTGGGGTTAAATGCTTCGCGCGTTCGACCTGCTGGATTATATAATTTTCGGCGGTAATACCCATTTTCTTGTCAAATCTGCCATATTCCAGTTCATTGCGCAGAAGTCGTTGGGTATGCGAGTTCCAGTACCGGCTTTCAAATTTTTGTTTGAACTCCGCGTATGTGGACACTCCATCGCGTACAATGTTATACCACTTACGCGCCGAGTCGCGCATCGCGTTAACCACCCACTGTATTTTGTCTTGATCTTCTAGTCGGAACCTACTCTAGCCATTTCACTCTCACACGCTAATAAAAATTCAATAGGGTTTTCGTTATTTTCCCCCGTAAAATACACGCGATTATTCTCGTCGACAGGACCTTGTACCAAAATATTAGGAGCAGATCTCCTCCGTACCTCCTGTCGCACTTTCAAAATCTCGTCGTTTAACGTTTGTAAGACACTCTCTTTATTAGAGTCAATGTTAGATCGCGTTTCTACAATTGAAGCGTCTAATCTATCTACTCGTCATTGTGTTTCGGTCACGTCCGCGTGAATCTTTACCTCTAGGGATTCGACCTTTCTTGAGACGTCTTGTGTTTGCTTTTCGCAGCGGCTTATGTGGTCCTTGAACCGGCCCTCCATACGTGTTACTTGTTCAATAAACGATTTTTGCATAGTGGTCTCAAAAACCTTAAACCGTTCATTGATTTTGGTATCGACCGTATTTACTTTTTCAGCGATTTCAGCGACTTTCACGGTTAGTTGTTTATTACTCTCACTGATTTCCACGACTTTTTCAGTTAACTCGGTTATGCTTTCGTCTATTTTCGCAGTTAATTCTTTACTACTTTCTTTATTACTTTGCTTAATCTCGGCGTTTATGTCAGCGTTGCTTTGATCTAATTTCTTGGTTAGACTAACTCTCTGCACCTTGATGTTAGATTTTAATTCTGCGATATTTATCTCAGCATTGGCTGTTATTTGTTCAAATTTCGCGTTCATATTAGCGGTTAATTCGGCATTTGTTTTCTCAAATTTCGCGTTAATATTAGCGGTCAAATCCGCACTCATTTGCGCGTTCATTTGCTGTATTTGTTTAAGTATTTTATCCATATCCATTTTAAATACACAACAATTTCAAATATAAACAATTTAAAATACACAGAACAGTTTCAAATACACACAATAATTTCACTGTTGTACGAACACCAGTCACAAAACTCTTTGGGGATTGTTTAGTTGGACGCCAGCTGTTTTAAGAAGTAAAACAGCAAAGTTTGTTTTAAAGTGAAAATTAAATTTAAATTGGTTTTAATTAATTTAATTTAATCGTGCCCCACGTTCCGGGCAAGCCATTTATAACTCTTGTTCGGAACGTGAATTCAATTTGATGTACGTTTGCCGGGCCCCACGTTGGCCGACATTTATAACTCTACTTATATGCGTTATTGTTGTGTCGTGTTGTGTGTGAGTACCTACCTGCTGTCCGATCTTGCGGATTCTTCCGACTAGGGCGTGTGGATTTTGGATTTGAAGTTCGCAAGCTAGTAATCTCAAATTTTTTGCAATAACACACAAAATAGGTTACTTTAAAGGGGGAGAGTTTTGTGAGACTGGTAGGCTTTATCGTACAACAATAAAACACGGTTATATGGGGTAATAAAACGTTGTTTATTACTCCAACAACACACAAGAATAGAATGGTTATTATTTTATGAATTTCTTACTGTCTAAACAATGAATCAATGTTTTTCGATTGGTCAATAGTTGAAAGAAACTAAACTCGTTCTTTGGCGAGTTAATTGCAATTTAAATTTTAATTTATTAATTGATTTGATCTAATTAAATTTCTTTAATTAAATTGAATTTAAATGTTCATGAAACAAAATATAAAACTCTGAAATTAATTAGAATAATTTTCCAAAATGAATTTGACGTGACAGTCTAGTTCACGTTATTTCATTTCTAGTGATTCGACTTCTGATATACTGCAGTATGATCTAATAATTAGATTGTCAGTTAAGATTTGTATAGCGCTTTTATACTACTTCTATTTCTTAACTATAACTTACTAATGACTTAAACTGCTATACAGATTATCACAATGAATTTACTTTTTAATTACTAGAGTCTTTGCTTTTTGTTTGGCACCTGAATTATTTGAATTACAATGTTTTAATTGAAAAATAGAAAATTTGGTGTGAAAAATAAATAAGTGGATTTTGCTTTCCTGTTACTGAAGAGGATGTCGTTCTGATTTGTCCCTCGTCGATTCGAGTCCTTCGCTAGAGAAAAGAATCTGCTTTGAGCTGCTGGATTCGGTTGTGGAGTTCAAATTTCGGCAACACTCTGCTTCCTTGCTGTTTGTGAATCTTTTAATGTCTGCGGTTGTCTGCTGGAACTGGTTCCTGTCCCTCGTCGATTCGCACGTTGCACGTCAGCGTGTGTGTGTGTGCTTCATTGAGTGGTAGCTCTGCTTGTCAGCTGTTCACCAATGATTTAGACGGCCTCTCTGCTGTATTCTTGAAGTCTGGTGGATCTCTTGCGTGCTTATGACTAGCTGGTAGTACACAATAAGCTTGGTTGATGTACTGAAGAGTATCTCGCCTTTACGCAACAATTACGAGCTATACAGTTGACCTGTAATTACTGTGTTCGTAATTGCGTGTATGTTGACCACGTAGAGTCTTCTTGTTGATCTTCACCACTATGGCTACTAGACGATCGAAGGACTACGTCTTACTTCGTGAGTACTGGCAGAAGAGTGATGTTTCAGCCAGAAAACACCTCGCTGGTTGGGGCTCGCGTCAAGTGATTTGATTGGCTGGCACACTCTCCCTACTACATAAACTTTGAATTCCCTTGGTCCGTGAGAATGAAGTTAGGTTCCCACAGACGGAGAATTGATATTATTTCTAATATTACTATCAGCGGAACCAATTTGTCGTTCTGGATTTCCTGTGCTTATTTAATTTTGCAATAACTTGGTTGCAAACCAAGTTGTGTGAAATCTAAAATATACAATCTGTCAGATATTATTATCTTTATAACATACTAAAATCTCATTACTGTAACTCTATTTTTACAGAAGTTATTCAATTATATTTAATTAACTCTTTCATTTGTTAATTATATCGCGTAAAATTTGCACACGTCATTATTAATATTTCGGCAAACATTTTGGCTATGTTGGATTTTGCCTTTATTTATTAGTTTCCGAGATATTAATAATTAACAGTTTGGGTGTGGTCGCTTCCTTGTACAGCGAACTGATTATATAATGACCACGTGTGCGTTGCTTTACAAAGCATTATTTTCAACGCTCTACATTCAAATGGAGTTTTGACTGTTATATTTTATTTAAATATGCTTTCAGTATGCGGGCAACATATAACCCCAAATAGTTAATATTTGGTGCTGTTATAATATATATATATATTTCAATCACTTTCTGCTACAGTCCGTTTCTTGATGTATATAATACTATAATACTTATAACTAATTTACCTCAAGATATATTTTTTCCTTTAGGAACATGTTTCGGGAGATCCTGTTCTCCCATCTTCAGCCTTCGCCATCTTGCTGTTCCTAAAGGAAAAAATATATCTTGAGGTAAATTAGTTATAAGTATTATAGTATTATATATATATATATATATATATATATATATATATAATCACGTTTATCCATCATTAGCTAAACATGCAAGTTCTGACCAGAGAAGTTGATCTTTTTGAGACCCCATATATAAAAGTTACGAGTAAGCTTAGACATTTTATTGTTACATATTCGTAATCAGCATAAAAAACCGTAAAAATATATATCCGTTTCAAGATAGTTTGTTGAAAAAATTTGAATAATAATTATCCTGTTAACTTAATCGTTACAAATGACTCACACGTTTAAAAAAATGCATTACTATTTTATCACGGATATCGGTTTAGCTTTTAGTGATGAAAAATATGCACAGTGTTGCCACAAAATGTATATAAAGTCACGAAGGTCACAACGTTGCCAAGTTACTGAACGTAAGCAATTCCTGCAATATTAGCAGGTGGTGTGTCTCGGCTGTTTATACAATTACTGCTTCCAGTCGCCTACGTTTAATTCCTGTATACGATCTTAGTTATTTTTAATTTCAGTACCGTAGTAAAAATAATCTTTGAAAGACGTAATCAACTATTTTTCAACGCTGTTATTAAAAAGTGGGTTAATCATTCAATGACAGAAAACATATAAGGTATAAAATGTTGTGATCACTTTATGCACACGTTCTTTTCTTGACACGTAAATAACTATATACTAAATAAAGATATAATAAGTATATCTTCATTGTACATTAGTATAATATGTAGTTAAAAAGTACAGTACAACCTGTCACGTCCGGACCTGTGATATCCGGAACCTCCCATATCCGGACGTATCTCCAAACTAATTTTTGCAATTTTGGTTAGCGAATGGTTAGGGATGTAAAGATACTACTCTTGATGTTTTGGCTGATCACGACTTTTTCTTCACTACACTTACGTCATTCTGCGATATGGTTCACTATTTTTGAATATTTAAGTTTTTACAATTGAAATACTTTATTTGGGGCAACTGAGTCTGGGGCAGCGGCGTTAGGTCGACTCACTTTGGCTTCATGGCTTCCAAAAAACGTGTGCTTTGTATGAAGCAGCCGAATCACAAACTTTTTCAAAAACTGATGTAGGCGTACTGTAAGTAAAACTTTTTAACCAATTTTACTTTTTGTATTTTAAAGAGTACAGTGTACAAATGCAAATGCTAAACCAATAGAAACGTCTAAAAAAACACGTTCTTCTTCTGTGTATCTTCTGTAATTGTTAATTATATTAATTGAGATTTTGGCTACTTATAGAGATTTAATTACTGAACACAATGCAGTTTTCAGAATTGCTGTATATTTATTGGTTTTGAAGTTATCGCAGGTTGAACTGCAAAAATGAATTGAATAAAATTTACTCATCCGTCCGCGAGTTTGACTGACGAAATTAGAGTGAGATAGTTGCTTATTATACCCTTTCTGTCTAGCGTACGGCGCAGCGCACAGTCTCCCTTTATGTACATAAATATGTAGGAAAAATAAGGAAAATATGTAGCTAAATATGTAATATTTAAGAAATATGTAGTATTAAAATACTTTCACATCAACAATATAATTTACATTTTACGAGAACATAACAGTGCCCTCTTTGAAAGGTTTTGAAAATAATAGGTGCTTCATTTTAAACTTTTTAAAATCACTTTCAAAACATGCAAATATATTTTGAGCAAAGTCTATGTAATCCATAAAATACTAATCAAGTTCAGGGCAGATAGACTTTTATTACAAATATTTTTTGCTACGGTTTTCTATAAATAGTAACTATTCTCGGTAAAATAAAAATAAAATAAAAGATTAAATACAAATATCTAATATTTTCTGAATAAAATATGTGTATATTTTAACAAATAATAATTATGTAACTCTGAAAAAATTTAAGACAAATCTTCATTAACTCTTGTAGGGAATTAATTAAATCTTCATTAATCTTTAAAACTCTTGTAGGGAATTCGTTTTACACACTTAGGCCTATATGTATTGAACATAATTATTATAAAACCATTTATTATTAAAAGGGATTGTTTAAATTACATATTTATTCCTACCATTCGCCCACTCCGATTATTTCTTTTGTTAAATAAATCTTATGACATGTCTTTTATATGTTTTGTACACCTCAGATTTTGTGTACACTGTATATATTTCGTATTTTTAATGTTTTTAGCTAAGTTTTCATTGGCCTAGGACACCGGTCCTTCTCAAAATTTGCATATAATTTTACCCTGATTAACGAAACAGCTCCTCTCTGTCACGCATAGTAATGTTTATTTGGCTGAGACAAGATAAACGAGAAACGTGACACATTTCTGGCGGGAACGATTATGCATTTTGCAAACTGGCGTCTACGTCACACACGTCCGTATTTGCTACAAACATTGTGCACAGTTTAATCTGAGTTGTGGTATCTCGAACTCACAAATGGTTAATATACGTCAGCCACTGGTATGTACAGTTATATGTGTTGTGTCTATTCAGCGCTAACACCACAAGATTTCTCATTCCCGTCAACATGAGTACCTACTCAAGGTCAAATAACATTCTTAATGTTGTAATGACAGACGTGTACGTTTACAAAACACTGTTTTGGCTGACACATATATACACATCTACGTCTGAACTCGCAACCTCTTATTTATCAGCTGGCCGGTTTTACGTTTCTACCAAACGTGTTCCAGAAAATCATATTAAAATAATATGAATATTTTATAGTAAAAACATAATAAAAAAAATAATAATAATATACAATTTAAAAAGTTAATACACTACCTCTTGCTTATCCTAAGTTTTGTGCGGAGAAATACCTGACCCAGTCAGTTTTCCAAGGATTCATAAAATTGTTATCTCGAATGATACATGGATCTTGTAGAGCTCGTAATCCTAATGTTCATTGCATGATTGATGGAATATGTACACATAATAACCGAGCAACATTTTACGTTAAACTATTGAAAATAACAATGGTTTTCCAAAGTACCGAAGACGAGATGATGGAATTGTTGAACTAAAAGGAATACCGTATATCATTTGATAATCGTGATTCGTTCAATACAATCGCTTCCTAATTCTACAGTACAATGCTCACATCAATATTGAAAACCGATAAATACATGTATAAATAGGCTTACCATACGTCCCGGTTTGACCGGGATTGTCCCGGTTTGACGACCTGATCCCGGGGTCCCGGCCAGTTTGTCAATTGTCCCGGTTTGAAAATTGACGAGAGTAGTTTCCGTCCGGGCGAAGACGTTGTGCAAGCTAAGCTCCCGATTTTTTGTTAAATCAATAGAAAAGAGAGTTTGAAAGATTAAAAGTAATTTTTCATGAATGGAAAATTCAAAAGCTGCAGTAGTCACTTTGCACGAGTATACACATTCAAATGACTTAGGGAGCACAAAAATCCTAATGTGTGCTATACTTGCTTTCCTTCGAAAAGATGTAGAATGTGGCTGGCAGTATATCGATGGTCAAGTTCCAGAGGAAGAGAAACTCGATTAATTCTTTAATTGTTTCGTAGAACAATAGCTAGACAATGATTAGTGCCACAGGAGTTACGGAACTGCTACTTCCGACGTCATACAATGAATAATACCGTACAAGCACGCATCAGAAACTAAACAGCCACGTTGGAAGACCACATCCAAGAATAAAAAACATTATCAAATGTTTATAATCTGAGGCAGAGAAATGTATTCAGAACACGATGTAACGATGGAGTGAAATTTTTAAGCTATGAAAAGGACGAAAAAGTATACTGAATTGGATAAACTAAAAGATATGAAAAAGATTCTGAAGTTGGGATGTTTCTCAAGATCACGTCGTCCGTTCTACAAGTTGACTAATAAAAATAAATAAAAAATAACCTTCCTTTTTAATTTAGAGAGAGAGAGAGAGAGTGAGGGAGCAGCTATGCAAGTGTGTGTGTGTTTTATAAAAATTGTAACTTGGTAAACGTAGTTGGTAACAAAAAATACATTTAACGAATTATAAAAACATAAACACAATACAGGGTGGATGTACATACATCGTTGTTTGTGTGTTCGCAAGTGGGAGGTACTCTCACGTATCAAAAATTAATTACGTGTCTTATCTACTTGAGTGTTCGCAAGTGAAACGAGTTGCAAGTGCCACTGTTCGTAAGTGGGAGCACACCATCGTCGGCCGGATACGAAAAGCAGATTAATTTACCTGGTTTCTTCGAGACAAAAGCATCAACATGAATCAAAAAATTTAACTTGCAACCATTATTTTAGTAAAACGTAGATGATTGTGGGTATCATAGCTTAGGCTTTTAGAGCATAGGCTTGTACATTTATCTAGGATTTACATTATGTAGCTGATGATAGAAGTTCAAATGCGAGTTCCTGGTCCCTAAAAACATGGGTATCTCAGCTGGGAGAGTGAACTCCAAGACAAAATACTGATCCTTCAAATGTGTGCGTGTCGGGTAGGTATAGGCCTACTCTGGGCTCCTTAAAAAAGCTACTGCTAAAATAACAGTGATTTGTTCTAATTTTGTTTGCTACATAATAAGGTGACGCCGTATAACATTAAAATTTGGGTTTGGCAAAGATTATCAGAATTGGCACATTCAACAATTAAAAGTTTTGTACGAATGAGCAGAAAATAATGGTATTTAAAAGGAACTATAAAGACATATCTTATGGTCATAAACAAACCGTAGAAGAAATTACTATTGTAATCAGTATAGTCATATTTGGACAGGTGTAGAAAAATATGGAGAAGCCTGTACAGGTGTGTCGGTGCTGATGGGGACACACATAAAAACGTTTGTATGAGATTAAACGTATGTATCCAAGATAAATACCGTTTTATCTACAACAGGTGGCTTCGAAATATGAATTTGGGGATTTCCCTTTTATTTAGGGGGAATTGTTATAAGGTAAATACAGTACAACCTGTCACATCCGGACCTGTGATATCCGGAACCTCCCATATCCGGACGTATCTCCAAACTAATTTTTGCAATTTTGGTTAGCGAATGGTTAGGGATGTAAAGATACTACTCTTGATGTTTTGGCTGATCACGACTTTTTCTTCACTACACTTACGTCATTCTGCGATATGGTTCACTATTTTTGAATATTTAAGTTTTTACAATTGAAATACTTTATTTGGGGCAACTGAGTCTGGGGCAGCGGCGTTAGGTCGACTCACTTTGGCTTCATGGCTTCCAAAAAACGTGTGCATTGTATGAAGCAGCCGAATCACAAACTTTTTCAAAAACTGATGTAGGCGTACTGTAAGTAAAACTTTTTAACCAATTTTACTTTTTGTATTTTAAAGAGTACAGTGTACAAATGCAAATGCTAAACCAATAGAAACGTCTAAAAAAACACGTTCTTCTTCTGTGTATCTTCTGTAATTGTTAATTATATTAATTGAGATTTTGGCTACTTATAGAGATTTAATTACTGAACACAATGCAGTTTTCAGAATTGCTGTATATTTATTGGTTTTGAAGTTATCGCAGGTTGAACTGCAAAAATGAATTGAATAAAATTTACTCATCCGTCCGCGAGTTTGACTGACGAAATTAGAGTGAGATAGTTGCTTATTATACCCTTTCTGTCTAGCGTACGGCGCAGCGCACAGTCTCCCTTTATGTACATAAATATGTAGGAAAAATAAGGAAAATATGTAGCTAAATATGTAGTATTAAAATACTTTCACATCAACAATATAATTTACATTTTACGAGAACATAACAGTGCCCTCTTTGAAAGGTTTTGAAAATAATAGGTGCTTCATTTTAAACTTTTTAAAATCACTTTCAAAACATGCAAACATATTTTGAGCAAAGTCAATGTAATCCATAAAATACTAATCAAGTTCGGGGCTGACACTAATCACCAGTTAGATTACCACTTCTGTTACAGAAAATAAGTTAACCCTCAGAATACACAGTATCTGAAAGTTCAACTCTTTGTTGAAGAGTTTACAATAAGACAGCATGCATAAGAAATGAATTACTTTTCAATTGTTTATTGTACTTTAGAAAATTTATGAAAACATATTTTAGAAAACAGTATTAAAAAAGAAACCTTGATATTATAAAATTAACAACAACAAAGTATTTTACCTATGGATTTCTGTAGTATAGGACATGAGTATAAAGTAAAAAATTGAGAATTATTAACTATTTAACAAAGTATTTTACTAGGAGAGTTGAAATTACTATAAAATTAAAGGTAGATTTTTGACTTGAAAATCTATATTGTGTATATATATATATATATATAACTCTACTATAACTCTGCATAAGAATAAAGTGTCCATGTAAGTTTTTTTTTTTCCACTGTTTAGTTGCACAATTAATTATTAAATACTTTTCTATATTGTCTGTTGACATGGACTGTCTTCGGTCTGAGAGTATGTTTTTATATATAGAAAAGATCTCTCGACATCACATGTCGTCACCGGCGCATGTTTATATAGAGGAATCGTACTTGGAAGAATATTCTCAATCGATTCTACAGTTTTGCCGTTACATATGCGATAAGTGGTATGTAAAGTTGAGTAACCAGGGTTTCTATTCAGCACAGCATTTAATTTAGTAGAAACTTTGTCACCGACTTCACCCTGCACAGCATTTAACTTGTTAACTGCTTCTTCAACTATTCCTATGGCCTCTTGGAGAGTCAGACCTGCAGTCTCCAGTTTCTTGATACAACTGAAATGCGTTTTGATGTACGAAACTGAACATATCACCTTAGAGCTGTTGAATGCAGACAAGGATTCGCTCGCTGACACTGCAGAATCGGGAGATAATGTTTCCACCACATACTTCACAGCTTCAAAGTTGTCACTGTAGAAATTTACGGCTTCGATCCAGGTTCCCCATCTTGTAATTATGGGTTCTGGAGGCAGAGGTGTGTCAGGTAGCCTTTGTTTGTAGCACTGGATACGGTAAGGAGCTTTCAAGAACACCTTTTTTGTTGCTGATATTAATGTATTTACTTCGGGGAAAAGGTCTCTGACAGTTTCAGCTACTCGATGCAATCCATGAGCCAGGCATGTAACATGTAGTAGGTTGGGGTAAAACACATTTAGAGAATTACCTGCTTTTAACATGTATGCTGCTGCATCTGTATACAACAGCAGTACCTTCTCTTCTTTAACACCATTTGGCCATAACAAACTTGGCAAAATACAGCTTTATCGTCAGTTGTAAAAGCACTGTCAATCTGTACTCATGATTTTAACTTAGATGACAAAGATGATGCGGTCGGTGCCATGATAAAACAAGGATATTTGTATTTAAAACTCTTAAGAACTTGCGTTGAACAATACCGCACAATATATTATTTAAGACGTCTTTTGTCCAACAACGAGAATCCGCCAAGGCAAGAAACAAGCAAGCGCAGAAGTGTAGGCGAAAGACAAAACACTGACTTGACAATAACTTCAACACACCACACTGCACACCAGATTGTTATTTATGTGTAGGCTTACACTCCGAGAGCGTCGATAATACTGGCGTCAAAAATCACATTGTGCCCTACAATAGCATAGAGTTATATAGATATTTGTTTGTTTAGGTAGATGGAATCCATTGCGAGAATTGCAAGATCTGCGAAGAGTATTTATTTACCGCGGACAGCACGTTCTTTCCCCACCGAGCCTGCTGAACGTGCGAACAAAACGTAAATGAGTGGGGCCGCGCATACCATTCTCATCTAACATCCCGTGCAAAATGCCTTACTTGTCGCTTGAGCTCGTAAAAAATTTTACTTCTTGAAAGTAGAATCTATGTGTGCAATTGCAACAGATGCAATATTTTGCCTTTTCTTGTAATAAATTTAATTGGACCTGATTCTGATTAATTGCACATTTGCGCATCTGAGTAATGTTGTTATAGGCCTAACTATTTTTTGCCATTTCAATTTTCAAATTGAAGTAAAGTATAGTAAAATAGCTGAAATATGTAGAAATATGTAAGATGGAGTGAAATATGTAATATGAACAAAATATGTAAAAATATGTAAAATTAAACTCGCGGATAAGACAGCTATTGGTATGATTCGCCGATATCTGGCTTTTCCGTGTAAATGTGCACTCAGCATTCAAATATGTAATTACATAAAAATCCGGGCCTTAATCATCACCTACACCTGCATAAATATGAATGTAGGGGCTACTCATTACAGTATTCACTTCCCCTTCCTTTGTATTTTGATTTGACAGCATTACAGGATGTTTACACTACCTTGTAAGCACGTATGTTTCCCCTTCTGTTTTGTCCAATATACAGTAGATTTGATAGAAATTTTAAATGAAGAAGGAAACTGCTACTTGGTAAATTAATATGTATTGTGCTTTTAAAAGGAAAAGAGAGATAGCTACCGTTTTTCTAATTCTATCAGTAGGATAGAAAACAGATATAATATAAAATGTACGAGACCCCATTAATATTAAGTATTTATCTCTAAATCACCAGTCGATTGTCTCAAAATAATGCGAAAAATTGCGAAAGAAACTACCGTGTAGTTATTTTTATCTCGCAAGGGTGTGTACGATGAACTATAGGAAAGAAACTTGTAGATAAATGTTTTTAAACAATGCCGTTTGTTTGCTAATCCCCGACCTTATAACTTTTTTATATACTTGCTTTTGTATAGAAAAGTCTTATGAAGTGAAAAGAAATTAGTAAAAGAGAATGGAAAATTCCAGGGTGAGGAAGAATATTTAACGTTACGAATTATAAAACGAAGGAGATATTACAGCTGCAATAAAGAGCAGGCAACGAATTATATCAAGGGCTCAAGAGAGAAGTAACGCAACGGAAGGCTGATTGGAATTCCTCAACTTAAATGTGAAGGAGGTATTGTATAATATTAATACTACCTGTAACTCCCGCAGACCTTCCTTTGTCATAAACCGTCTCCTCACCATTCCCGATGGACCTCCTCCCAGAAACCCCCGCCAACGGAGAAATAGAAATAATTAAGTCTCTTCGTCATACTTACTACACCTGGCTTCCTTCTTGATAACTTAACATCTTAAATTTTCCTATCTACCTATCCGGTCTTTATCCCTCTCCTTTGTGCCTCCCCGCCTTACCTTGACGCCTCTCTGACACCTCCCTCCAGCTTTGGCATCCTGCGTTACTCGACCTCGTCTTGGCTGTCGTTTGACTTATACTTTTATTATGGCTCTTCCATCACCCATTTGGCTCTGCACACTACGTAAACACACAAATACACATCCATACACTACACTCTATCCTGAATGCCTCCACCTACTTCGCCACCGGTCCGCGCTGCGCTGGCGTGCGACTCCTCTAAATCTCCAATCGGCGGAAGGGTGCTTGCCCCAGATCAGCCTGAGTCTTATCCTCTGAGACAAGTCTCAGACAACGCAAAAAAAGGTATAATATTATAGCCTACTGTCTACTATGACTGTGAGACGCGAATATGACAGCAGATATGCAAGAATGTAGGAGGCTACAGAAGAATAAAGGAACGGTCCAACTTCGGATATTATGGCTTAAGTAATCATATTAGAAAGGATTATTACAATTTATTTTATACACCACACAATATATGTGATAATTTTAATTTTTTATTTATCTATAAATTTTAAAACGAATTAAGACCTGTATTAACATCAACCGTTGTGTATATAATTCTTTTCACTCAGACTTTTCACAAAGTTTAGTGATATATTAAAACCATGTGTAAGATAATCAATTTTTGTGAAACCTATAATATACCCATTAAATAGTGTAGACTAGACAAGTATGATAGTAGCTTAATACAGTCTTTTTTCCGGGATGAAAGGGAAATTATAATATTGTGCGCTTAAGAATGAAACTTTTTTTGTTACTAGACCAACGTTTATGAAAATCTATTTGTCTTCATTTCTCAGATTGTAATAAAATTGGAATCAATTATAGCCTATATCAAATTAAAAATTTTTGCCAAAATTATTTGTTACTAACCAAGTTTACTTTATTTTCTTAACCGATGGATTTTTGCATATCAAATTCCGTTTATTAGACATCGATTTTTCAATATAAAATTGGTCTCTAGATTACTGATTTGCGTTAATGCGTCCAAGAAAAATAGTAGTTTGATAAACCTTATTACTAAGTTTTAATGTTTGTTTACATACGGCGTTTTCAAGAAACTGTAACAGTGTTAGAATAAATAGGCCTACTTAAAAATTTGATTACATACCTGCACCTAGTTTCGTATACAGAAGCAGTGTAAAAAGTATTTTGTAAAGCTTTCTTACAAAATTATAACATAACTGAAGCCCAAATGATGTTTAAGATTTTGCACGTTAAGTCATATGAAGTTTACTTAAGAACCTGTTATGTTCAGACTTCCTGAGATACAGTTATTGAGAAGAACAAGAGTAACAGAAAGAAAGAGAGAGAGAGTGAGAGAGAGGTCAAAGTACATGATGTTTACTACAGTTGGCTACTTATAAGGAACTTGAAAATAATTAAACTTATTGTAATGTAGAAAGTTAACGAAACATGAACCAAAAGCGAGGATTATGTGCAGCAGACTCAAGAGTTTTATTAACAGGATCCAAACAGCCTTTGGTGAAACGATTATTACGTTAAATAATTTATTCGCAATTAAGAAGTGGTACATTTTGAAGAAAGGAAAAAACCGAGGATGAGGAACTTATAAGTTGCTATTAAAATATGTAACTTACCTTTTGGATACCTAATTATTTTACAAGCAAGTTACGGAAACTATAAAAAAAAATTAATTCTTAATATATAAGCCTTCACGTATTATTTCAAAAAAATTAGATTACTGCTCACTGTGATATACGAAAAGCAAAAATATAATTAATGTAACATTACAACTCTTCAACTCTGTAAGATATAAACTCTTCTGCTTCTGCAGGTTGTTATTTATATTATTGGTACTTGTAGAAATTTTTATTAATCAGAATGGTGAATAAATTTCCAACGGATGGGAGTCAACTTGAAACATGTTGCTTCTGTACTACTGTATACCAATAACTGCATAACTATATTCTTACAAATGATATTCGGTATGAATGAGAATAATTAAAAATTCGTAATTCTCTCTCCCCCGTCTCTCTTCTCCCCCTCACTCTTTGTCTGTCAATTTTCCCCATCTACCTCACTAATAGGGACAAACCTCACTACTACCTTTAATTAAACATGACTACCTCACTATTAATTTCCTTTTATTTTCATTAAGTTAGCACGGCAGGTCCTTCTGCGACTGCACCCAAAGCGCGCCTCTTTAAGTGTTTGTTGAAATGTTACACTGCTACAAACAGATTACTCAAGTTTGAATGTGTAGTCTATACGAACACAATGAATGATTAAACAAACACGCACAAACAAACAGTGAAGGATTGTGTGTAACACTGAAATTGTTGACAAGAAAAAGAAGAAACTGTACGAGTTGGCGCGCGTGCGTGTGCGCGCGCGAGAGAGAGAGAGTGAGTGAGTGAGTGAGTGAGTGAGAGGACTGAAAGAGAGAAACATGGGCAGAGGTAAAAAAAATCTGTCGCATTAAATTCACGCCAACAACATTCTTAATGTCGTAATGACACAACAGTCTTTGTTTACAAAAATTACTACCGTTGTCACGACACAAATATACAGATCTAATGTGTGTTGGCAGGCTGACGCGTTCGTACTACTAATTCATTCGAAGGCTGTATTCACTCCTGTCTGTATTAAAATAATACAAATGTTGTTTTATAGTAATAATATAATAATAATAATAATAACAACTATCACGATTTGTAGGCTTAAGCATTCATAACATAAACAGTTTTCTAACGTTCCCTCCACTCAAGACTTCTACGAACTTTTTTTAATCTGTTGATTTTACTCCATTTTTAATAATTCACCAATCCCTTCAGTTTATAACTTACTGCTTACATGTCGGAGTCATGTGATAGTATGAAACTTTTATTGAGCAGAATTCAGTATGACGGATATTCGTGGCATACCTACGGAGATGTGAAAGTAACGTAGTTGTACTTCGATTGCAGCTTGGATTCACTAAATTCTGTTGCCTTCTGTACGAGCGGGTAAATTCTATGCAGGAATGGGAAAATTATTATGTAAAAAAAAGCAGTGATCATTAAAGACAGAGGCACTGAGTGTAGGAGATCAGACCGTTGTAGGTCAAGTACTAGTAAAACCTGGAAAAGCTTATCGTCCACTACTACATATTAAGTAGGTTTAATGAAAATTATGTAAATGGAACGGATGTAATTTCGAAACTGTTAATTTCCTTCAAGTGTGTACTAAAGTAAAGAATGTTACAATTTATAAGTTGGTAATTACACCAGGTAATGCTAACAACCAGTAGCCTACTGATTCGAATGTGTGTGTGAAGAGGGCTTTTGAGTCGATAATAACGCTATTACCTACTTGACACAGAAATTCCCGTGTCACCTGCATTTTGTATTATGCAAACGTTCGGAGGATGTAAATTTTTCAACAACATTGTTGGAGTGCCAACCTTTAGAATGAACCGTTGTGGCGGAATGCAAGATTGATTTAAAGAATTCAAAAATTCTTGGAGATAGTACACTATATTTTCAATATTAAATACGGTGTTAATAGATTCTTCGGACTTTTTATTATCCCCAGAAAATTTTTCCAAACTTGTATCATTATTTTCCTTCACAGATTCGATTCTTTGGGAATAACCACTTGTAATTTTTATCAAGTAAACACTTGACGTTTTGCACAGAATTTAGCAATTAATACAGTGTTGTACTATTTACTATGTCCCAGTTTTTTGTCAATTTCTGTGAAGCTATCGTCATTAGGAACACTACCGTCACCGAGGTGCAGTAAGTTTGTAGAAAAATCACCATCTCCTCCTCCTCCTAAATGGGCTCTCATATTGCTTTGCAAATTTAGTCTGAATAGCATTCCACATCGCCGAGGACTTTAAACACACTGAGACAATATCAGCGTGGGTTCCTCTTGCAGTTACCGGTAATCTCTAGCGAGAATCCTCTGAAATAACAAATGTTACGCTACCCACTAATTTGTTACAATTTCTTAAGTCTTGGAGAGTTTGATTGACCGTTTCTATACAGTCCACAAATCGCCTTCGTTTTACCGTTCATGATTAGTTTCCGTTTTGATCGCTCTTTCTTTTGTCATGCCTCCTCTTCAATACGAATTGCTTTTTTAATAGTAGTCAGTGAGAATACTTGACTTTTTCTTCTTGGCGCATTTTTATTTTATTTTTGCAGTCGCTTTCGGATAAGGGCGAATTTATTCTGGTGTCAATTGTGATAAGGTATTAGCAGATGTCTCGTTTATTTCCGACGTGGGAGGTCCGGCTACTGTGGTCTCTTGACAATCTTTTGTTGGTGTTAATCTTCCTTCATAATTACTTTTGTCTCCTATCTCTCTGTCAATTACAGGTGAACACAGAAACTCTTCGATACTGAATATATTTTCATTTAATGGCCAAATTCCAGTTGAACTAAAACCTGCTGTCAGTTAGATGGTGTAGCTGCCTTTGAAAAAGTATCTTTTGCTAGCCCAGGTATGTCATGGTTTTACCTGGGTTTATTGTCATCCAGCTCTCAGCGGCTGCACCGAAACAGGCCATATAAACACTTGTCTAATGGCTGAAGTCAGATTGTAATGGGTATGAGGTATAAACTGTTTCATAAATAGTAAAAAAAGAGAGGCTGTAATTTATCTTGATGGATGTGCTACTCCAATACAACCTGCTGGTCCATAAATAATCAAAGTGATATCTACATAACACTCTGTGGATATAACGATAAGTGGTGGTTTCCAGCTGCCATCTATGAAAATACCACTGGTTTCACCCTTTTCCAAAGGGGTAACCCTGCTGACTTGTTTATTTCCCTTCAAACTGACAACTTTGTTAGGACAGTGCACTGTCGTTATGCTGCCTGGTTTCCTTCACATTCCAAATATTGTGACAGTAAAAATGAAGGCGACTTATCACAGAATTCCAATATTGAAGAAAGTTTTATGTTATGTTTATTAAAACTAAATGCTATTGCAAAACTTGTTGCTTCAGCCTCTCTAAAAGACAACCTTGAATGTCGCTGCATGAAGCCAGTAAAACAATCTTTTACCAGTTCACCAGAAAATCGACATTATTTGCAAACACGTATTCGGAGGCTAACATACGAATATTCTTAGGGTACAAACCATAATAACTAACAGAATAGTGCAGATCATAACACAGAAATCTGATTTTTCTTTTTGTTCTTTCCTAAATACAAGTTGTGGAAAACGCTGAGTCTTTGTAGGGTTTGTGAGCTACATCGCCCCAGAAAGTTTTTCACTTGTACGTTTGAACCAAATATGAAAAAAAGAAAACAGAACAAAATGTTTTACTTACATTGTACCAACATACCACTTTTCCTTCTGGTGAAATTGAAGGTACACCTTTAATTTTAAAATTAGTGGCTGAAGTGTAGTGCTGCTGGCCAATCTACCTTTAGTGCGTGTGTCGAACACTCACTTTAGGCAACCTATTCTACCTCCTAAATTTCCTAGGCGGCATAAAAAGGAGCCATTATTACTATTATCATTTTAAAAATTTTAGTTTTTTAGGATTTAATAAACACGTAATCTTCATTATAGGATCACAAGTAACTGACACATAATTAATTCTGAGATCTGTTAGGTTATGAATTAATTTTCTTTTAAAAGTTATAGAGAAACATAACTTGCCCTCATGTTGCCACATTGCTTTTGTATTAGTATGAATCAATTGTACACTTACCATGGATCCAACAAAGTACGTAGCTGTAAACACCCATAGCAAATTAGTGACAAAAAGGTTGCTTTACACGTTCTAAAATACAAAAGGGAACAAAGACTCATTTTACTGTACACTGCTATAATCAGACTGGAGGAGCATGTACTACAAGCTATAACAAAAACGTTATACAGTTGCAGAGGTGCTGCGACTAAGGGACACTTGAAGAAGTACAAAGTATCAACTTATGTCTCTCTGCTCTCCCCTATATGGTAATACTGTCTTATAACGACTGTTAAACAAATCAAATGTATTGTATACCTTTATATGTGTATTTATACACAATATATCATAAACGTTTTTTGTGGCAAAAATACCTTTATATGTGTATTTATACACAATATATCATAAAAGTTTTTTGTGACAAAAATATCTGTCAAATTTTTGTATGTTGTAATGGTACATATAACACTACCAACACCAGCGTACCACAAATAAGTTGAAAGCCACTACAATTAAGAATACCTACAAGGTCAAGCATACGATCATGGATAAAAAAGGAAGTATCATAAGCCAAAACCAAGTGAATTAAAATGAAGAAGGAATTACCAGTAAATGTGCAACTAAAGAAGATAAAGCAAGACTAACGACGAGACGACATACATAATTACCCAATAGATCAAACAGTGAGAAGGAAACCCATTAAAGACAAAATCAAGAAGAAACCTATTAACCGTGAGAAGGAAACCAGTGAAAACAACGCCATGAAGAAACTTATTCAGAGGGAGGAAGGAATCGGTGAAGAGAAGAAGAAAATATCCAGATCAAACACAAAAAAGGGAGATAACATGAATTATACTGAACTAACATATGGCAATAAAAGAATTATTATAAAAGAAGAAAGAATAAATGGAATAAACAACATGATTTAAACCCCTAAGCTGCAAAACAAATTGACACTGACCAAAACTTATTAAGTGAATACCTTCCTTGACAATGTAATACAAACAATAATCAATAAGAATGAATTATTGAACATAAAAAGTAAGAAAGAGAATGAATAATAATAAGTTCTTAGCTAAATTATGTGTAGACATGAAAAGCGGGCTATGTCCAAAACACCAATGACCAATTGTAAAGTGGAATTGATATTAGAAATAACCACTAATTACCAATAGTAAAGACTGTAAAAGATAAACAAAATGTAATCTAATAATAACCAATAGATATACCAGTACTACATAAAGTCAAATAAATCAAATGTAATACAGAAACACAAAACCGACAATAATCCATTGTTGTATATTATAACTATATGCTTGCCATAGAATGGATGCATGATGAACAAAATTATCTTGTAAACTTATCATAAAAGAGTAGGAACTAAACCAACAACATTGAATGAGGCAGAATACTATTCGAATAAGTAAATTCAAGGATTATAGCCACCCAAATACTAATAATAACAATAATAATAAATAAACCATGTTGACAGCTAGATGCAAGTAATCTTGGTTACTTTAAACCAAAGCAATTTTCAGTATAAATGCAGAATGAACTACTGCACAATAATAACAGTGCTATCAAAACAATGATAAGAGATATTCAAGCAATAACGAGAATAATTTGATAGGATTACAACCCATATAAAAAGGTAACTTCCTAAAGTATAGTAAACTCAGTTAACAAACTATAGTTAAGGTAATAAAACCACAAGATGAAGAAAAAGGACACTATCAGAAGTGACAATGACCAATGCAGTATGCATAGGCCATAATAAAATGTTATTAACTATTAATGTTATAATAATATTAAGTATCATGTACATGTTGTGTTTATGTTAGTGTCTATACAGGAAAGTACAGAGCAACTCACCGCAGCTAATAATAGAAGAGTCAACGCAACTTCTTCAGAATTGAACTCATGAAATGTAACAAAAAACATTCTAAACTATTTAAACAAAATTAATAAACGATGTCAAAGAGTAAGTAAACCGATTTATTCATATCGGATTCAATAATAGATTGAATTGGGTAGAATAAATCAATAAACCAAAAATTAATAATAAAAACCAAAACGTTAAGAATAATAATAAAACAGACAATCTCGTCGTGCTAAAATGTTCATACACACTTTTTAAGAGAAAATTACTTAACACTTCGAATCTAACAAGAAAAATATTGTGTCGAGTATTCATAATGCAAACCCTTAGATATCAAATATGAAATGAAAATATAAGAACCAAGTAAAATGTATATTCTATAGCCGGCAGAATAAGGGAAGGACAAATAAAATAGAGGCAGGATATCAAGAGAATGGAAAACATGGGACTACCTAAACAAGTAATAAGATACAGACCTCAGGGAAGACGAGATATAGGTAGGGCAAGGAAAAGAGATGCCTTCAGTGAAGGCAAAACAGGCTGTAATCCTATACCTTGACATGGAGAAGATTCCTAATACTTAATAGCACACTTAAGAACAAAATATTGGTATGGAGAATCATACACGACTTCCATGTTCTAAGATTTATATTTAAAATCATTTTCGAAATGAAATATTTCCATTAAAACTACTTCTTTCTACTTACTGCTTCAGCCACTTACTGTGGGCACTAACGTATACCACCTCACGTTATCGCACTTGATTTTCACTGATGATGGAAGTCGATGGCACTGGCGAAAAGTCTGGTTTTGCAGAAAACATTGGTCTACGGCCAAACAGGCCGGGAAGGAATTTTAAAAACAAACTGCTTCTTTGTTGTCAATAACGTAGTACATATATACAAAAAATTATCAGGTAAACTATTACGTTACAACAAAAAAATGTTTCAGGTAAACTACCCTTTCTCCGTAACCGATCTTCACCAAAATCAATAGGCCTTGAGTCCTCTATAACTCGGGCACATATGTAAAAAAATATCTGATTCTGTTTGAATTTACGGCAGTTATCGTTCGTCATGAAAAAATTTCTCTTGTTACAACATAAAATATTGCAGGTAAACATACAATACTACCCCTTTATCTTAACCGATCTTCACAAAAAACAATAGGTCTTGAATACTCTACAATTCAGGGCTGTATGCAAAAAATTATTTGATTCTGTTTGAATTTGCGGCTCTTATCGTTTGCCATAAAAATCTAGACAGACACACAGACACTTTTCGATAAATTACTTTTTTTCATGTTTTGAGGGTAGTATAATCAGAATCTGCAAAAATCTCTAACACGATTTTTTTGCCATCACCATACTTCCATTTCCTTATGGAACATGAAAGTAAAATCAAAGTAAAATTCTGATGGCAACAAAAATCAAATATTCTATCAAAAATTGGGGATATACATTTTTGGTAGGTATTTGGTAGGCCTACTTGCATTGCACAAGGAATGTGTTATTTTCAATAGGTTATTGATAAAAAATGACTTACAAGTACATTGATTTTTATTACAAAATTTATACAAAACAGTTTCAATTCTAAGGTATCAATAATTAATAAATATTAAGGATAATGAACAAATTATTTCTTCATAGAAGATACATAAAAACATTGCAAAAATAATACATATCAGACAAATATTATTACAACAAAAATACCACACAGACATTTGGGCTTTGTTACTTTATCAGTAACTATAAGATTACATTAATAAAGTACATAGAATATTTATTTACAAGAACATAATTACAAAAAGTGAAAACACCTTTGATGAAATAAACATTTTATTTATTACATCAAACATAACTAAACTCAGATGACAATATAAATGAACTAAATATAGGTTTTTCTGCGAGGGAGTGTAGGATTGATTAGGGGTTCAATTAGTTCAAATTATTAAAAAAAAAAATAGCATAAACTATAAATAGAAAAACTAGACTGGTATGTTTACAACAAAATGAAAACTTCAAGTTACATTTAAGAGATATTCCGTGTCAAATCAACAAGTGCTACAACCTGACCCTCTTAGATTTATTTGAAATTAAGTATGCATGTAGTATTCATAAATAGTAACACAAATCAATTTTTTCACATTTTTCTGACGAAAGGTTACTGAGTAATGGGTGCTCAAAAATGAAAAAAATAAATAAAATTTTTGACTTGCGCAACAATATTGATTTGTTCACAACTTGTGTTCTAATTAAGCTAGAACAATGACATCGAGTTCATTTGAAAGCTCTTTTAAAGGGCTTTCATATGATATAAAACATAATTAGTTGAAAATATATATATTTTTTATAAACACATCATTATTGCATTTACTGAATTTTGAAAAACTGTATTTTTAAAATTCTCAAAAAAATATATGTGAAAGATATTGTTTTCCTCTACATATTCTGAAAGTTTCAACTTGGGATGAGCATGGGATCACTATCAAAAGTAATTTTATGTTTATCACGATTCTGTAAAACGTCATTCAGATCGGTGAATTATTATTATTTTTATTTTCCTACCCGTGACAATTTTTCAGAATCATAGTTGGATTTATTACTTGGCCTACAAAATTGTACTTTTCTTTCATACAAATAACTGTGTTTTAAAGCTTAGCACTAGCTAAATTAATAGCTCAAAATTAATAAATTGACCTACATATCTAAAATATATATCTTAATACAGTGATCCAGGTTTTCCGTGTACAAGCAAAAAAATCTCATTTTAAAGACTATATACAAAATGGTTGGTTGGTGTGACTATCTCCCATCTGTTTAGTATTTTGTCATCGGATAATATTCAGTCAGCTGTTGTCAACTGTTGTTGAAAGTGACCTGTACATTTTCTTTTGGTGTGACATAGCCTATAAAGTGAAAAAAATGTGATTAATTCTGAAATGTTGTGTTTTGAAATTAGCTTAAAGGTACTTTTGTACAATTCTCAAAACAGTGTATAAGTTTATATGCCTACAACCAGTTAATATTGTAACGAGACATATGAGCCCAAATATTTCAGTAACCCAAAATATTAACACATGTCAATAATTGAGTGAAAGAGACAAACCAAGTGTTTCTTCTAAAAGGCCAAGCATGAAACTACATGAGCTACTCATCACCAAGGATAAACTCACAACAATAAGAGTTAATAAAACTAATGGTAACTAACAAGTGAAATAACATTATAAGAAAAAGAAGATGCACCGAACAATGGTTGTACCACAGGAACCAACAACCCAATAGTTTTCGGTCAGTAAGGAACCAATGAAGACAAGGAAGAAACATACTACGAGAAAGACACCTAACAACCATGGCATAAAATATAGATTCCAAGAGCCAGTCAACTATAGAACATCTTACCCGTATATGCAATGACTGAACAACTTACAGATTGAAGAGATGGACAAGAACTGACTAACTGAGATGACCAATATTGTAACGCAACAGAAATGCTAGCATTCAAGTTACATAAAAACAAGGTTCACAGAATAATAAGTCAATATTTAACCCCATGATAGAACAAAGATCTAATAATTATATTTATAATCATAGATAAAGGTAAATAAGGATGCAAGGTAATATTAACAATAATAACCGAACCTGTAAGTTAGACAATAGTTGATGATATATGTTTAATGAAAAACAAACAAAAAATGAAACAATAATTTACTAATAGCAAATAAGAATTTTGAGTTAAGAGGTATTATTTTGTGACAACAAATGTTATGATAAAGTTTATGTTATGTTATACCAAATATGTGTTGAGTTAATGAAAGATAATGAAACAAGATGTATTATTCAATGACTGTTGTAGAATGAAGTGTGAAGCAGCTAATTAACGTTAATAGATTTGAATTTTCTTATATGTGATCCATAAGTCAAGATAAAATTGTTATTAGATATGGAAAAAATAATTGTTTATGTAAATGTTAATAGTTAAGATTTAATTATATGTATGAATTTATGTAAAAGGGGCTATAGATGTGTACCAGTTATAAACACAGGTAGATCTGTTTACAATAAAAGGCCTAACAGCCAAAACCACTATATAACCACTCATAACATAAAGGTTAGGTACATCAATTAATAATAATTAATGAATACGATTTGAAGAGCTAGAAAAAACAATAAATTAATAATGATATATAATAAAATTTATACAAATTATGATAATACCATAATGCCATGATATCGATTAATAACATTAAATATCGAAAGTGGATTAAATATAAAAAAAGGAAAAAAACCGGCTTATATAAAAAAACCAGCAGAATATGTTTAGAAAATAATAAACCAACTATCGGTAAAGTTACATTCCGATAGGATAGCAAATTGATAAGGAATAGACAAAAAATATATGAAATAAACACTATATTCAAAACATGTGGAAGGAAGAAGTCGTGTGTTGCTAGGGACGACAGAAGAAGAGGAAGTTGTTAATTTGACAATAATTGCTTTGATGATCTGAATGTGATGAGATTAAAAAACCCAAGAATTATCTATTTAATCGGAATATTTTAAATCATCAGACACGATTATAAAACACAAAATCCTAATGACAATGTTTATGACTATCACCAGTACAGTTTCATCCAAATAACACTACAGTATGAAATCACAATAGAGAATAAATAACTGGATTATACAAGGAAGAACTTGAACTGTCCCATATCCGAAGGGAATTGATGATATATTAAACCAAATAGAAAGAATTAACAGTATCACAATTAATAATATTCACTACACCAGAAGTTATAACCTTTCAAAAACACGGAACAACACTAATTGCTTCAACCAAGAGAAGAACGTATTTGGATCCTGGCGTTGCAGAAGAAGCATCAATCGGGCTGTAAACCAATCCGGAAAGCTGTAATTCCGAAGTGGACAGGAGAAGAATTCCATTCTATTAAATCGAAGAAAGAAAATCGTACGGCATAATTGTCCAGAACAGTAAATTTATCAATCAACCGCCTACACGATTGGCTTCGTTCTAGTCTGGTAAATTATTATTATATTAATCATACTAACTACACAACACTTTAAATTTGTAAATCTTGCATTCTTATCTATGTATTTTTAATCTTCCCCACAGTTACAAGAACCTTCACACCCTGAATTAAATTAATTACAAATTAAAACACACTATATAACTAAATTTAAATAAAGTATCAGAATAATCAACAATCGATTCATACAATCCATAGCCCAAGCATATATTAATTAGAACATATATTATTCAATGTTAAAGAAGTAAACAAATAAAGAATCTTTATATATTGGCAAAATCTTGTTATTTGGAGTATGGTTTAATGAGCTAGGAATAAAAAAGTAACTGAATAAGTATAGAATAATTGGTTAACATAAACATTGAAATAACCTATAAGTTTCGTTGAGCCGATACTACAGCGCTTATAGCGGAATTATATGACACCAAAGAGAGAGCGTAAAAATACAAAATTAGACAGAATTCTCTTCAAGGTATAATAGGGTTGAACGGAATTATAAAATAACTCATTAATTATTTAAGTTACAGGTACACAAACACTGATAGTTTTTAGAGAGCTAAGTTAATAATTAATTACTTACATCAATACATCCCACAACTCCAAATATCTCCGAGATTTACATAATTAAAATAATTCAAAACACATTGGCATAGGTGTATGTACAAATTGACAAACACAACAGTGGGGTTTTAAGGAGAGGAAACCCATTCCTGTACAATATACAACAGATAATATTATAAATGTATAGGAAAAGATATGTTATAAAAGAATGAAAGTAACTATACTGTTAACTGAATAGAAGCTGTGAATAAAAGCATAGTAACATGTTATGCATAGCACCCATGTAACATAAAGAAGTATTAAAATTGTCTCATAATAATAACAAATATTACTCAAATAGTCAAACAATCATGTAAGATAAGAAAAGGCAATAACTAAAGAGTTATTAGTTATCATTTATAAAACCAAACTTGAGAAAATAAGGTTAAAAGAATGTAAATTTGTATCAACCTAACATACACATTGTTGGTACAAATTTCACCTAAATTCACATCTATCAGTAGGAAAAGCCTACCTAAACCAAAATGTTTTGTGCCTTAAACCAAGAAGAACTGATAAGCTTTCTACAGGTACCAATATAAGATACCCAAAATGGATTTTAAATAAGAATTTAAGTAAATAAAGTGAACCAAAACCGACCAAAAGGGGATTCACTAAGTAAAACGTGAACAAAACCACTTTATAATACCAAATAGAAGTAAAAGGTTAATGTCTATACCACAAGTAAGGTGTAATGCCACTATTGTAATAGTATAAGAATATTATAAGAAAGGACATAATGTATTATAATCGTAATTAAGAACACCTGTCATGTGACACCACATTTAAGTAATGTTAGTCAATGATATACACTAAGGGACAGACCAGTGTACAAAAAACACTAAACCAATTATAAAGAGACTACTATGATTAAACTATTGTAACTAAATAATAGTAGAAAGAGATAAAAGAATACCAAATAAGAATGGAAATAAGTGTACACCTCATAGTGCAAAATAGAGGTCAGAGAGAGATAACTATATAAGAATACAGCAGTTCTATAAGGAGAAATTTACCTCCAAACTTATAAATTTTGCACAATCATCTGGCGATATAAGAGCTTCTACAACAATGGACTCTGTAACAAAGAAAGAATTTTAGCTAACAGAGAAAAATAATTATCATTGCCAGTATCAACAAAAGTGCAAATTACTAAATGAAATAATTGCAATTTTATGGGAAATAATGTTATTAAACTAATTATGTACTTTATTAAGAACTTTTGTTTTCCAGCAGCTTCCAAAACTCTTTATATAAAAAATAATATAAACAAACTTATTTAGAGCTTCTAACAATACTTATCTTAAAATTATCATATGATTATACTTTCCAAAGGAAGCCCCTGATTTGAAAGCATTGACACATAATACTACTAATTAAAAATGATTCCAACTACTATGTTACTAAATTTTCTCATTTAAAATGTAAATGGGACTGTTAATAACTTTATATTGTTGTCATTAACAAGACAAAACAATCATTAATGGCTATTTTATCACAAACTTCAAAATCTCCTATAAAGCTTGCTCAATGAAATAGGACATTCCTGATGCAGAAAATTAACTTTGCCATAACACAAATTAAATAGGCTAACACCCAAACAAAAAAAATGCTTTGAAAACAAAACATTAATGAAATATGGTATGAATTAATTGTGCTACATTCAAAGCTGATTTTCTTAATTGATTTAAAGTACCTATACAAGTCTAGTTTGTCAAGTAAAGATAATTTAGGTAAACCTAACACTACATATGAAACAAACATTAAATCAAATATGCTAATGTTACAAAATTCACAAACAGAAAAAAAAAATTTTAAATTATCTATAGGCTAAATTGCTTTGATTATATTACCTTCTCCACTTCATATGTTTTCCACATCAATATCATCTGATGTCGATACTACTGATGGTGCAATAATAGTCATTTTTTCCCAGTCAATTCTGGAAAGTTCAGGAGGAACCTGAAAGATCATTACAAAACTCATACATAATTTTTCACTAAGTTAATAATTATAATAATATTAAGCTAATAATTAAGAGAATAATTTATTTTCTTAACCTAGCACAATATTTGTAGGTTAGCACTATGAATTTACAAAAAGTTAATGGATTTTGTGTAAATTTCTAAAAAAAATTAAATTTGCAGCATAATCTAGTAGTTATTTTATAGTAATCTATTTTAATTTAAATGAACTCAAGTCACTATTGCTTGGTTACATCCCTGCACTGAAGATTCCTGAAAAAGATTTCTAATATAATCATACAAACTCGAAAAACAAAAACTGTTCAAATGATTAACATTGAATAATATAATCCTGATTATAACGGTATTATAACTAGCAAATACATTACGGATAATTCATCCATACTCCGTATCATTTAAATCTACTATTAAGTATAACACACCCCATAAAATTTAGAATATTAAGATACTAATTTTTTAAAATTTCATGTGATATTAGTTGAGTATCATTTAGGAGGTTAAACAATATAAATACAATTCTACACATTAAGTTACAGATTATAAATACAGATAATAAGAAATTAAATAAAAATAACACTATAGGCCTACATCAATTATCGGGTTTAAGAACCTGCTGCTGTAAGCAGTGATAATTTAGTTTAGTGAGCTTTAATCAGACTTGCATGCAATAATAAATTTTACATAAGATAAAAGAACGATGCTTTCTTTAGTCACCAGCAAAACCTTTTCTGTCTGCAAGTTAATATTATAAAATTTAAAAACAGCACAATTTTATTAAAAAATTTAATCTAGATTAAAATGCATGTTTAAGTCAAAAATTAAAGAAGTCAGAGTTCATATTCTCTTTTCACTTTTTCTTTTACCTGAAAAATGTTAGCCCTTAATTTTTAAAGCAGAGCTGTGTTAAAACAAAATTTTTATGACAAATATATTACAATTTAATGGACTCAATGGTATGAAAGTAACTATGTGTACAAAAAATTACAACAGTTTGCTTCAGTGAGGATACAGTAGCCATAGGCCTATATTATAAATTTTGTTATATTAGGTCTTAAAATTAACCTTAACTTACTAAGTCATATCTTATTAAGTAATTACGTTTCTCTGAAAAATGCTGAATTTGAAAGTATATTTAGAGTAATATAGCTGGACTGAAGAATTAAATAAAATTTGTAACTAGTTAAATACGAGCAGAGTTCAAATTAAATATATTATAGTAAGGCGTACCATCTTGTGTTAGGTAGGACCACATTTTACGAATAAAATGATTTACAAATTAGATACATTACACATATATAGGTAGGCTAGAGTAGACAAAATAATTGTCAGACTTACAGGAGTATCTATAATAAAGAAACTTTATTTAATTAAATTGCTTCAGTGCCTTACAGGGACTTTTTTTAAAAATTAGTTAATTACCCCTTGGGTAATTATGAAGATTCTCATCAATGCTGATATTGCGCTGATATATTTTTATTATATTCTTCTATGTTATATAAACACGAGAAAAATAATTTTAAACGGCGGTCGAACCTATTTACGGAGACAAAAAATTAAATTTTTACTCCCATAAGAACGCATGGCATTAGCCTAGGTATATTGTATTAATTAAATTAGAATGCTAATTTGCTCCATTATTAAATTTTGGACAGAACACAGTGATATTATGTATAGTTGGGTCTATAACAACCGGTAGGCCTAGTGTACAACCCAAAGTAATCGAGACATTCATACATAACCTAACAGCTAATTTCCTACAAACAACGGACAACATACACTAAATAAATGATCATCTTACCTTTCATTATTATTCCTAGCGCCTCCAACATATTTTTACTTCGACTTGCAATCACAAACACTTCATACGAATTACAAAATTCTGTCCCACACACGTTACCAAACGTAAACGAATTACCGCACAACGACGACTAAACAGAAATATGGTAGGTCGCAATATTTCGTTATACCAACTAAACAGAATAAAAACACACTTCCCTCTGTAGTGTGTCTTCTTTACACATGTTAAAAATTTTATAGAATAATTATTACGAATGCCAATATGGCCGACTAACTACCCATATTTCATTATATACATTTGTATATATCGAACTGGTTGTCTGGCTTCAGCGTACAGCAAAAATACGATGTATAAAAATTTGTATAAGTTTTTCGTACGCTGACACACCATAACTTGGGCAAAATAACTTCATCACCTAAAAATGTACTTATACAAGTTCGTCAAATTTGTTTTAGATACCCTGGGTAAAAATTGGGGTATGATAAAGAAATTATGCGGCGCTAAGTCTATATATATATATATATATATATATATATATATATATATATACAGTGAAACTTCCCTAATTCAGACTTCACTAATTCGGAATTTCTATAATTCGGACTGGGGTTCTCAGTACTGTAATTTATACGTACATATGTAAAAATTCAAAATCAAGTGTGGATTTAGCCTACTTGAGAAGAGAAAGGCCAGAAATACTGTACATAGTATATTTCCATGAACTGGGATTATTAATTGGTAGGTCAGCGATAACGAAAAGCAGTGTTGTATACATTTCCTGGAAATTCTGAACAGTAATGTACAATTCATAACAACAGATATGACTCATACAGACTTTCACATTTGTCATCATTGTGAACGCTCGTCCCATAGCCAGTCACTTTACGTTTTGACTCCGTAGTGTTTATACCTTTTACTGTGTTCAAAAATGAGTAAACGGGGTTCGTATAAATCGCTCACGATAGAACAAAAGATAGAAGTTTTAAATGTATTGACAAAGGTGATTCGGTTCAGAGTGTTTTACGCCATTTCGGTATCAGTAAATCGACATTTTACGATATTAAAAAAAGCAGATCAGCAATTACAAATTTTTCATTGAATAGAGATTTTGATAGTGCCAGTGAAATTAAACGAAAACGGATGACTCCTGCCAAAACGTCTGACATTGACGAAGCTGTTTGGACGTGGTATAAACAGCAACGAGCTGCTGGTGTACCGATCCGTGGGATAGAATTGCAAACTGCTGCTGAACATTTTGCTACTCTATTTCAAAACCAAGATTTTAAGGCAAGTACAGGGTGGTTGTTTAGATTTAGAAATCGACATGGCATAGCAAACCGATCGATTTGTGGAGAACTTTTAAGTGCAGATCATGAAGCTGTTCAACCATATAAGGATAAATTACAAAAGACTATTAATGATAGTGAACTTGAACCGTGGCAAATCTACAATGCTGATGAGACGGGATTGTTTTGGAAGGCAATGCCAAAAAATACACAATCGACTAAAAAAGAAACCCATACACCTGGACATAAAATAAATAAAATGAGGCTGTCTGCAGTACTGTGTGCCAATTCCGATGGTACGCATAAATTAAAATCTGTCGTAGGAAAATCTAAAAACCAAGAGCAATGAAGAACATAAATGAGACTGATCTTCCTGTGATTTATAAAGCTCACAGAAATGCGTGGTTCAGCTGTGAAATTTTCAGTTCTTGGTTTCATAACAATTTTATTCCATCAGTCACAACATTTCAGATGGAAGAAAAAAATGTTGCTAGGGAAGAAGTTAAAGCAGTGTTGTTATTGGACAATGCTCCAGTGCATCCTGCAGAGGACATTTTACGAAGTGATAATGGAAAAATAAAATGTCTATTCATGCCTCCTAATACATCGGCACTAATACAACCAATGGACCAAGGACTAGTCTATAGTTGCAAACGGCTGTACAGAAAGAAACAGCTACAAGACTGTCTCGTATTTTTTGAAGATGAAGTGGGTTGCAGTACCAGTTTAGGTGAACAGACTTTAATCAATATAAAAAATTACAACATAAAAAATGCTTTATTTAACTGGGCTTCAAGTTGGAAGGAGGTGAAAGCCACGACGATAGCTAATTCTTGGAAAAAACTTCTTAACGCTGAAGATAACGAAGAAGAGGATTTTAATGGAATTGAAGAAGATGATTACAGAAATATTTTAGAAAATGAAGGAGAACATGAGACAAACACGGAAAATATTCGAGAGTGGCTGGATGAAGATGCTGGTGAGGTAGGGTACGTTGTGCAGTCGGAAGAAGAAATAGTTGCTACCATAGAAGGTCGCCAAACTAAGGGACTGATGACAGATGGTCAAAATGGCGATGATGATGACAATCACGAAGAAAGTGAGAATGTTAAAATAAGTGATGCAATAAAAAACGTACAGTCCTTGTTGAAGTTCGTAGAAATGCCTGCAAACTCTGACTTAAGCAAATATTTTTTTGTTTTAAGTGAAATGAAACAGGATTATGTGAGGAAACAGCTAAAAACAAAATACACGCAGAAAAAAGTTAGTGATTTTTTTAAGAAGCTGTAGGCTTGCTAGACTATGTACTGTGGCAGTGAAAATAGAGTGTTTTGTATTTAAGTACTGTATTTAAGTTTTGTTTTGTATGTAAGTTACGTACTACAGTATAAAACTGAATCGAATTTTTTTAGTAAACATCACATAAACAGGTACTGTACGTTATTTATTATTTTATACCTCTTCTACTACAAATTAATAGAGTATTAAATACAGTATTTTTAACAAGAACATGCAGTAGCCCTCTTGTAGATTCAAATTTGGTTTCAGAATGATTTATTTTATATTGTCTGCTATCGGTAACCGATAGACACGCAAAAACTCGTGATCAGTTCGTAATGTTCTATAATTCGGACTTTCAGCAATTCGGACTGAGCTTGGTCCGAATTAGTGAAGTTTCACTGTATATTTATATATATTGTACTGGTTTATTTTTTTTTATTACAGGTATTGTAATAAAGATCTTTACCTACTGTTATTATATTTTTTTATTTACCAGTGCATGTAAAGAAACTCTTTTTCTCAGGGTTAATGATTATTAAGTTATTTTATCGTATTTACGATTATATCTATTAATTTCTTTTCTTTAAACCAACCCAGATTCAGTTAATGGGTAGTACTTTGGTAATTAACCATGTAAAAAAATAACTAACGTATTAGTGTAACTTAACCGTCTCTGAATTCTTCTAGCTGCCACGGGTTCACTTCTGGTTGTTGTTTACCTTTCTTCAACAGCAATATTCAGCTTGGCAATCTGTTTCTTCACACGTATCTCTTATTGCTCTTACTGCTGGATACCGCTCTCCAAGATTACTGCAACACCGATGTCTCCTTTGAACACTTAATTATTCGTTAGGGCCACTGAAACTCTTCTCCAGTCCAAGATTTTCCTCTTCTGTCATCGTTCTATTCAGGATATTGTTATATTTTTTGTATTATTATTTATTTATTCGATATTATAATCAAACTCTGGAATCACTATTCAAAATCCTTTGCTTTATTTTCTTTTCCAAGTTACATTACTTTTATGATGTACAACAGTTATTATAATTTAATATTCTTAATGTGACTCTGATTGAATTAAAAATTAGACTCTATTTACATAATTCCCCTGTTTCATCTTTATAGTATTCAATATTAAATTAGACTACTCATGTTACTTTCCTTGGATACAAATTTAGACTCCTTTTACATAATTCCTCTCTTTCATCTTTATAGTATTTGGTATTAAATTAGACTAATACATTTTTTCTTCATCACTCTCCAAAACAATCTCTAACAATTTACATATTTGCCACCTTGATAATTCCCTACCTTCGTTACATCTTTTTATCATATGCCTCTTAAAAACTTATATAACTTTTCTACTTCTTATTAAATATATTTATTTTATTTGTAATATTCTAAATTCTAGTTTGTATTTATAATATGATCATTCTCTTACTATTTCCTCTTATTATAATATTCATTTCAAATTTCATATATTCTTTTCATAACATATATCTTTATACTGTTTTATCTCATATAGGCATCTACCTCTATGTTGATGGGTGAGTCGATACAATGTTTTTGTTTACATTTTCAAACATATGTTACAATTCTAATAAATTTATATATTTTTTCTTTTAAAATTTATTATTTTCCTCTTATGTACTGTGTTGCATTTTAACAGCAGTACATAATACCTTCCCTTATTTCATAATCTCAGATACAACTTGATATGAGATTTTGAAATAATTAATTTCTTATCACAAACATGGTCGAACATTAATATTGAAAACATATGATTAATTCGCTAATTGTATATCACAAAATTTATTTCATAAATTGGTTTTTTCTTTTATTAACTTAACAAGTATGGTTCATCACTATCAAGAATCACCATATCTTACACATTCATTTATGGCTTAAAATAACATTAATCAAACCAACTGGTTTTACATCAAAAATAATAAGTATAAAATAACAATTGTGCCTAGTTTCATGGCTAAAAAACTCAAAAACATGAATACAAACATTATCTTTTCTTTTAAATCTCACCTTCCCAATCCTGGTCATAAATTTCATGTGTTCTTAATTGCAGAATTATTTTTCTTTTAATTTAAATTATTTTTATTATAATATGGGTATCAGCTTTAATGATGTGATATGCTTTGTAAACCTAATAGCTGTCCATGATAATCAGTATACCTATATTTCCTACATCTCCTATCACTAGTTGATAATGGTCCACAAATGTCAATAAAACTTTCTCTAATGCTCTCCATGCTTGATGATTTATCCACCTTCCCTCATATCTGACATTGGCTACCTTGACTTTTTTTTTACAAATATCATATATTAACTTAGTACCTAAAACTTGATGTCGATTCTTTATACACTTTGGGTTATTCTATCATTTATTTGGTTACTTTTAATTATATTCCTGTTTTCATGTTGGAACACTTAATTTCTTCTTAATTTTCATACCTCGAGTCATGTTGTCATATTTATTTTTGATCTCTTTACCTCGTTGTTTGTATCATCCCTAAAATACCATAATTCCCTAACATTACATACTATACATGGGTTCGGATTCGGAGGGGCACTATTGGCTTCCATTACTCCGCCGTTTTCCGTAAATATATCATCTGAAATCAGAGGAACTTCATCTCTGTCCAGGAAAAAATTAAAGTTGCACTATCACAACACAATACATGTAATTATTACCTATAAGGTAGCTCCTTCGCTACAAAATTATATTCAAGGGATTGTTACATGATTTCTTTGAGGTCTCTTCACATTTTTATTCCATTACTGTTTCACTTCTGGTGTTTTATCACTTCAATTAATATTCTATCATTCACAGGTAACTGGTTAACATTATTCGACATACATGTTGGATTATTCCCATCTTGGTGTTGTTAATCTATGATATTTTAGATTCTATTTTCATCTTCATTTTTATTTATTTATTCCCCTTTAATTATGCAGTTAAGTACTGAATTTCATCATTATCGTAAGTTGTATTTGTCTATTCTTTCTTCATCTAATTCATTTCTACCCTTCTTAAATAGTACCTAGTCTTAATTGTTCTTATCATGGTTATTATACTGATTAAAATGGTTATTAAAATAATTATTATGGTTATTAACTGTCTTTCTATTCTTAATTGATTCAAAAATAATTTCTCTTAACTATCCGGTAAGATGTTCTTACTTATTTTATAATTTGGTGGGTTATTTCATCTTAATTCATAATAACTTTCATATTATGTCGTTTGTATTAATAATTAATCTAATCTTTGTTCAATTAGTTTGCTTTGGTCCATACCCAGAAAATCAGTCCCTTCTTTCCATATTTTTCATATTTAGTTCATCCGTTGTCAAATACGTAAGTTGTCCTTGTTGCACGGATTATTATTAAAGTGTCCATAATGATTTCTGTTTTTATTAAATACCTCTCTGTCACCCTGTACTCCCATTCTTTTGATACTACATGTTCATCTCTACCTATGCCTACATCAGTCACTTTCCTATTTATTTTATTGAACAGGTATTTTAATGGTATTTGAATTATTGATGACATTACTGACAGTTTGCTACACATTTCTATTTCTGTGATATTTAATTTACCTATAGACTTTCTGACGTTTTTTCTCACTATTTTATTGTGATTCCCTTTGAAATATTCTATTGAGTTCCTTTTATGATCTTTAAAATTACTTATTCTTCTGTAGTTAGTACTTAGGATGTTAATTACATTAATCAGTCCATTATTCATCATCTCCAATTCTTCTCGTATATTTTTAATTTTCTTAGGATGTGTTATTCTTCTTTCTTCTGTTTTCTTAATTATTTGCTTCTTTATTCCATTATCTTCTATTTTATGACTTACTTGCTCCCTATTTTGGTCATTTGGTATTATTTCTATCTCCGTTTTGTTGTCATTTATTACTTCTTCCGTTGTCTTATTCAATGTTTCCACACTTTGCATGTCATCTTCTATCATTGTTTCTATTGACTGGTTTTCATCACTCATTATTTCTTTCATTGTTTCTATATTCAATTTCATTTTTGCGGGTTGCCTAATGTTCCTTTCCTCACAATTTTGTAATATTAACTTGATTTCAGCCTTTTGCTGGTCTAATTTATTCTTCACCCCATTTATTTGTTGTTGAATGGTCTCCTTTAATTCCTCATTATTTTGTTTTAATAAATTTTCATTATCTAGTCTCATTTGTTTAAAATTTTCGTTGGTTTTATTATTCCCTTCCATTATAATTCTCATCATCTCCTGGAAATTTGCATCCATTAGTTGGTTTGGTTTCTTTGGTTGGTCCCCTTGGGCATCCTCTACTATTATTTCCATTTCAGTTTCTTCCTCTTCAACACTATTACTCCTTAATTCATATCATTGCTCTAGTTTGTTAGCCATTTTACAATATTGAACTTAATTTAATTACAAGGAGATTTTTATACTAATTAAATTTAACAAAATTGTGTTATTTGGTGCTGGTTTAAAGAAAATCTTTGCTTTCACGTATGGGCGCCATTTTGTACTGGTTTATTTTTTTTTATTACAGGTATTGTAATAAAGATCTTTACCTACTGTTATTATATTTTTTTATTTGCCAGTACATGTAAAGAAACTCTTTTTCTCAGGGTTAATGATTATTAAGTTATTTTATCGTATTTACGATTATATCTATTAATTTCTTTTCTTTAAACCAACCCAGATTCAGTTAATGGGTAGTACTTTGGTAATTAACCATGTAAAAAAATAACTAACGTATTAGTGTAACTTAACCGTCTCTGAATTCTTCTAGCTGCCACGGGTTCACTTCTGGTTGTTGTTTACCTTTCTTCAACAGCAATATTCAGCTTGGCAATCTGTTTCTTCACACGTATCTCTTATTGCTCTTACCGCTGGATACCGCTCTCCAAGATTACTGCAACACCGATGTCTCCTTTGAACACTTAATTATTCGTTAGGGCCACTGAAACTCTTCTCCAGTCCAAGATTTTCCTCTTCTGTCGTCGTTCTATTCAGGATATTGTTATATTTTTTGTATTATTATTTATTTATTCGATATTATAATCAAACTCTGGAATCACTATTCAAAATCCTTTGCTTTATTTTCTTTTCCAAGTTACATTACTTTTATGATGTTCAACAGTTATTATAATTTAATATTCTTAATGTGACTCTGGTTGAATTAAAAATTAGACTCTATTTACATAATTCCCCTGTTTCATCTTTATAGTATTCAATATTAAATTAGACTACTCATGTTACTTTCCTTAGATATAAATTTAGACTCCTTTTACATAATTCCTCTCTTTCATCTTTATAGTATTTGGTATTAAATTAGACTAATACATTTTTTCTTCATCACTCTCCAAAACAATTTACATATTTGCCACCTTGATAATTCCCTACCTTCGTTACATCTTTTTATCATATACCTCTTAAAAACTTATATAACTTTTCTACTTCTTATTAAATATATTTATTTTATTTGTAATATTCTAAATTCTAGTTTGTATTTATAATATGATCATTCTCTTACTATTTCCTCTTATTATAATATTCATTTCAAATTTCATATATTCTTTTATAACATATATCTTTATACTGTTTTATCTCATATAGGCATCTACCTCTATGTTGATGGGTGAGTCGATACAATGTTTTTTTTTACATTTTCAAACATATGTTACAATTCTAATAAATTTATATATTTTTTTCTTTTAAAATTTATTATTTTCCTCTTATGTACTGTGTTGCATTTTAACAGCAGTACATAATATATATATATATATATATATATATTTAATATTTGTAATGAATTTACCTCAAGATATTTTTTTTCCTTATTAGGAACATGTTTTGGGTACCATCTTGTACCCATCCTCAGCCTTCTGGTTTTTGTGTCTGGTGAAGTACATATGTGTTGGTTGACTATTATTATTGTGGCTTTCTGTTGGCTTCTGGTACTTCAAATTGGTTTTATTGTGTGTGATTGTGGTATATGTGTTAGTTTTTTGTATATTTTCGATGTTGAGTGCTTTGAATATTGTGTCATGTTTTGTATTGATTTGTATTTGTTCAGGTATTAGTTTGTTTTGTGTTTTATGTTTGTATATTTGTAAATTTTCCCAGATGTTCATTATGGTGCCTTTGTGTGGTATATGTTTATTAGTGTCAGTCACATTGGTTATGTCAGGGAATTCATGTCCTGTGTTTATTGCATGTGTGGCTAAATTGGATTTATATATTTCTGGTTTTTTGTATGCGTTTAGGTGTTGAAAATAACGTTTTTTCAGTTGTTTTTTTGTTTGTCCTATGTAACATTTATTACAATCTTGGCATTCAATTTTGTATATACCGTTAGTTGTTGTATTACTTTGTTGTGTGCGCTATGTAGTTTTTGTAAATTATTTTTATTAGTTCTGTATGCTATTTTTCTATCCGTGTTTTTAAATAGTTTTGTTAGCTTTGTAATTTTATTATTTATGTATGTGAATGTGGCCCATTTTTTATTGTTGTTATTATTTTTGTTTTGTTCATTTTGATTAACTCTTAATTGTTCAGTTTTTATTTTATATTTGATTTTACTTTCTATTTTGTTTACAGTATTTTTATTATATCCATTTTCATAACCAGTTTGGTAAATTATATTTCTTTCTTTGTCTGTTTCTTGTTTGTTTAGGGGTATTTTGTACATTCTGTTAAATAGTGAATTGAATGCTGGCATTTTATGTTGTGGTGGGTGGTCAGAATGGTTAGGTATAATGATGTTAGTGGAAGTTGGTTTCCTGTATATTGCATATTGTAGGTGGTTATTGTATCTTGTGATGGTTATGTCTAAATAGTTGATTTTGTTGTGATTTTCTTTGTCTTCTGTGAATTGTATTTTTGGATGTATGTTATTGAGTTGTTTTAATATGTTATCTGCATTTGTATTTTTGTTACTTGATATATATAGCCCATCATCTACATATCTTATCCAAATGCCATGTGGATCAAAGGATTTTATAATATTTTGTATTTTGGTGTCTATATGTTGTAAGAATATTTCTGCTGTAATGCTAGATAATGGAGATCCCATTGCCAATCCTTGTTGTTGTTGATAAATTTTGCTATTGAATTCAAAGTAATTTTGTTTTAGTATTAGTTGGAGGCTATTTTTTATTTCAGTTATATATTGTGTATCTTCATTTTGTTCTTTAAGTTTGTTTATTATTATGTCTGTTGTTTCATCAATTGGAATGTTGGTGTACATATTTGTGATGTCATATGATGTGAAATATGTGTTTTCATCTATATTTATTACTTTTAGTTTGTCTATTAATTCGTACGTATTTTTTATGTTGTGATAATTATTTGTTAGATGGTTATTTTTTAGTTTTTGTGCTATTATTTTTGCTATTTTGTATGTAGGTGCTTTTTTGAAGTTGATTAATGGTCATATTGGGTTGTTTAATGTGTGTATTTTTATTAGGCTATTCATTGTAGGTGGTTCTGGATTATTTATATATATATATGTCTGTATTTTTATTATTGATAATGTTTTTAGCTGTTTTTATTAGTTTTATTGTTTGTTTAAGATATTTTTCTGTTGGGTCTTTATTTAATTGTATGCAATCATTATTGTTGATGAAGTCTTCAGTTTTTCTGATGTAGTCTGTTTTGTCAATAATTACTGTTGCCTGGCTTTTGTCTGCTTTTGTTATAATTAAATTGTTGGTATTTACTTTATTTTTAATTTCTTGTATTGTCTTATTATCCTGCTTTTGTTTAGATTTGTTTTTTATTTTACTTGTGATTATTTTTTGAATTATATTATTTTGAACACCTAAACGCATACAAAAAACCAGAAATATACGAATCTAATCTGGCCACACATGCAATAAACATTGGACATGAATTCCCAGACATAACCAACATGACACTAATAAAACACATACCACACAAAGGCACCACAATGAACATTTAGGAAAATTTACAAATATACAAACATAAAACACAAAACAAACTAATACCTGAAAAAATACAAATCAATACAAAACATGACACAATTTTCAAAGCACTCAACATCGAAAATACACAAAATACTAATACATACACCACAATCACACACAATAATACTTAATACCACTTTAAAATACCAGAGACCAACAAGAAACCAAAATAGCGTCCAGCCAACACACAAATACTTCACCAGACGCAAGATCACGAAGGCTGAGGATGAGAACACAAGGGTTCTCGAAACATGTTCCTAATAAGGAAAGAAATATCTTGAGGTAAATTCATTATAAACATTAAATATAATATATACATCAGGAAACGGACTGTAGCAAAAAGTGTTTGAATATATATATTATAACAGCACCAAATATTAATTATTTGGGGTTATATGTCACCTGCATACTAAAATCATGTTTAAATAAATTGTGATAGTCAAAACTCCATTTGTATGTAGAGCGATGGAAAATAATGCTTTGTAAAGCGACGCACACGTGGCCGTTATGTAATCAGCTCGCGGTACAAGGAAGGGCGACACCCAAACTGTTAATTATTAATATCTCGGAAACTAATAAATTAAGGCGAAATCCAAGATAGCCAAAATGTTTGCCGAAATATTAATAATAACGTGTGCAAATTTTACGCAATATAATTAACAAATAAAAGAGTTAATTAAATTAGTTGAATAACTTCTGTAAAAATAGCGCTACATTAATGAGATTTTACTATATTATAAAGATAATAATTTCCAACAGATTGTATATTTTAGATTTCGCACAACTTGGTTTGCAACCAAGATATTGCAAAATGAAATAATTACAGGAAATCCGGAGCGACAAATTGGTTCCGCCGAATAATAATATTAGTAATAATATTAATTCTCCGTTTGTGGGAATCTAACTTCATTCTCACGGACCAAGGGAATTCAAATTTTATGTAGTAGGGAGAGGGTGTCAGCCAATCAAATCAGTTGACGAAATCCCCGACCTGCGCGGTGTTTTTGGGCTGAAACATCACTCTTCTGCCAGTACTTGCGAAGTAAAGACGTAATTCTTCGATCGTCTCGTAACCATAGTTGTGAAGATTCAATCAGAAGACTCTACGTGGTCATCACATGCAATTACGAACACAGTAAATACAGATCAACTGTACAGCTCGTAATTATTGCGTAAAGGCGAGATACTCTTCATTACATCAACCAAGCTTATTGTGTACTGCAAGCTGTGGTCATAAGCACGCAAGAGATCCGCCAGACTTCAAGACCAGACTTCAAGAATACAGCAGAGAGGCCGTCTCAATCATTGGTGAACAGCTGACGAGCAGAGCTACCACTCGAACGAAACACACACACACACACACACACACGCTGACGTGCAACGTGCGAATCGACGAGGGGCAGAAACCAGTTCCAGCAGAGAGCCGTAGACGTTAAAATATACAACGAACAGCAGGACAGCAGAGTGTTGCCGAATTCTGAACTCAACGACCGAATCCAGGAGCTCTAAGCAGATTACTTTCTCTAGCGACCGGACCGGAATCAACGAGGGACAATTGGGAGCAACTCTACCATCCTCTTCAATAACAGGAAAGCAAAATCATCTTATTTATTTTTCAACATCAAATTTTCTATTTTTCATTTAAAAACATTGTAATTCAAACAATTCAGGTGCCATACAAAAATCAAAGACTCTAGTAATTAAGAATAAATTCATTGTGATAATCTGTATAGCAGGCTAAGTCATTAGTAGGCAGTAGTTAAGAGTAAATAGAAGTAATATAAAAGCGCTATACAAATCTTAACTAACAATCTAATTATTAGCTCATACTGCAGTATAACAGAAGTCAAATCACTAGAAATGAAATGAGGTGAACTAGACTGTCTCGTGTAATTTATTTTTGAAAATTATTCTAATTAACTTCAGAGTTTTTATATTTTGTTTTATTAACATTTAAATTCAAATTAGTTAAAGCAATTTAATTAAATCAAATCAATTAATTAATTAAATTTTCAATTGCAATTAACTCGTCAAATTACGAGTTTAGTTTCTTTTCAATTATTAACCAATTGAAAAACATTAGTCAACATAGATTCATTGTTTAGACAGTAAGATAATTGATAATATAATAACCATTTTATTCTTGTGTGTTATTGGAGTAATAAACAACGTTTTATTACCCCATATTTCATTGTTTTATTGTTGTACGACAAAGCCTACCAGTCTCGCAAAACTCTCCCCCTTTAAAGTAACTTATTTTGTGTGTTGTTGCCATAAATTTGAGATTACTAGCTTGCGAACTTCAAATCCAAAATCCACACGCCCTAGTCGGAAGAATCCGCAAGATCGGACAGCAGGTAGGTACTCATACACAACACGGCACAACAACAACGCATATAAGTAGAGTTGCAATATATATATATATATATATATATATATTATTTCAATCACTTTCTGCTACAGTCCGTTTCTTGATGTATATAATACTTTAATATTTATACTAAATTTACCTCAAGATGTTTTTTCTATTTGGAACATGTTTCGAGAGTTCCTGTTCTCTCATCTTCAGCCTTCGCCATCTTGTTTCTGATGAAGTATTTGTGTGTTGGCTGCTGGATGTTATTAAGGTTGTTTGTTGGTCTTTGGTCTTTTAAAGTTGTATTATTGTGTGTGGTTGTGGTATATGTTTTTGTATTTTGTGTATTTTCGATGTTGAGTGCTTTGAATATTGTGTCATGTTTTGTATTGATTTGTATTTGTTCTGGTATTAGTTTGTTTTATGTTTTATGTTTGTATATCTGTAAATATTCCCAAATGTTCATTATGGTGCCTTTGTGTGGTATATGTTTTATTAGTGATACATTGGTTATGTTTGGGAATTCGTGTCCTGTGTTTATTGCATGTGTGGCTAAATTGGATTTGTATATTTCTGGTTTTTTGTATGCGTTTAGGTGTTCAAAATAACGTTTTTTCAGCTGTTTTTTTGTTTGTCCTATGTAACATTTATTGCAATCTTGACATTCAATTTTGAATATACCATTAGTTGTTGTATTATCTTTGTTGTGTGAGCTATTTAGAATTTGTAATTTATTTTTATTAGTTTTGTATGCTATTTTTATATCTGTGTTGTAACGTATTTCCGTGTTACAAATCCAGGGAACCCATCTTAACTGACGTCTGCCAATTACATGGGCTGCCTACGTTGTAACGAACTGTATTTAAAGTCAAATTAATTGAACAAATTACTCACTATAAGTATAAGGAAACAAGGGAAGGTATTTTACTGATTTATGCAGTCATTTTCATGTGTAACAAGATGACTTCTCTTTATTAACAACAGTTACTAAAAGATCCCATGACATCATTAATTAAACTAAAATATTTAAATGCTTTTCATAAAACTTTGGGATCAAATTGATTATGTATTCTTATACCTCGGATCCGAGTTTACTTTATGTATATTTATAGTAAAGACTTATTATTATTTTCAGTTCGTCTAGAAGCTTGCAAGACTTCTTTTACCATTTGAAGAATGGCATTATTACTTGAAGTGATAATAAATTACTTTTACATTTAAGGCGTTACAACGTATGATAATTGAATTTTACAGTAAACTCTTAGATTGTCTCATTTTAATTTTTAAATAAAATTAATCGTCTTTAAAAAGTCTCTTTTAGAAGTGAGTTGTGTATCAAATATGATTAACTCTCGATAGCAAGGCTATCGAGTCACCTTTACAATTGAACGTAGTAACCTCGTCCTGGGGTGTCCGTCTTGGGAATCCTTGTAGTCGGCATCGTCATCTGGGTCGTGTCTTCAGCAAGAATTAGGTCGGATGTTCACTGCGGAGATTGAAGTTTCTTTGGTGTAAGTAGATGTAGATTCACGGATGTCCTAGGCAGAATCTTATGCATCGTATACGTGTCTTTATGAAGTTACTGCAGATCACATCTTCAGGAGTGAAGTTGTAATTGGAGTTACCTCTTGAGGGGAGACGTCATCTTGCTTACCACTAGTTCTGTTTTTGTGTTACATTTTACATCTTCTTAACACATATTTATGTTATTGATACATGACACAATGCTTTCCACGTTTAGCAGTGGTAGCTAATATACTACAGTTAAATAAAACAAACAAATCAAATACATTTTGGTAGAGCTCTCGCTCTTACGTCTGTACGGCGTGAAGGCAACATAGCGAGTCTTTTTGCTCGATTCATCTGGTACATAACAAAGGAGAGGGGCAATTACTCCGCGACAATATAGTTCCTATTTTTATTTAAGTTAACATTCTTATTACCAAAAACCATACCTTAATTATACATATATAATTTAAGTGAGTTATTTTAACTACTATTTGTGTCTTCAAATTTCTAATTATAAACATTATGATTTTTATATCTTACTAAATTACAGATGACTCGATAAACACGTTGAGTCCAGAATAACAGGTCACCGCATGATGACTAGCAAACGGTTAATTATGATAATAATCACTTTTTACAATTCGGCCTTTTTATTAGTGTTTCTTTGGATTTTTTAATCACTTCTCATTCAATTCTCCTACTGAGTTAATACGGGGGTTTAGGTTTTATAGTGAGATTTAAAAATACTTAATCGCTTGCAAACTTAATTTTTTTATTTACGATTACAGTTAGAATTTAAATTGTCACATACTCCACCGCTTAAGTTTCACGTTACGGGGGTTTTTTGTGAGTCTAACGCACAGTTGGGGACTTGGAGTATGCATGGTGTCGGTGTGGGAAGTTTAATTTTTTTTTTATTTGTGCACGGTTTTGTTTTCTCTAATTCTCGTTAAATGATCATGTTCATTTAAATGTTCTCCTCCGTGAAATTCCCTTTTTCTCATTTCTTAACACGCTAACTTATATTTTAAGTCTTAATACTAATTTCCAAACCTTAGATTGGAAAGATCCCTACTTATCCGTAACTCACAATATCGTGGCCCGACTGACATCGGCTTACTCTAACTACACCAGTTAGCTTTCAGCACTCTTTTAATGATCTTTGGCACCTTTCTGCCCCCATCATTACCCTTTTCAGTCGGCGCCGTTGTGACTTGTTACGTTACACATATATAATTATGTCTTAATTATATATCATAGACTTACCTCTAATATAATCTAAAGAGGATCCCATACTCCACTTTAGATTATAGCTAATCCTAACATCTTATGCTACAGAGAGAAGCGGAACTTCACGAAGATAATTCTTATTATCTCTTTAACAATTCTTAAACAAACTATGCGGAAGGGGAGACACTTTACACAAAGCAATGTAATACACAGGGGTGGTTTACTTCGGTACCGGTTCAGAACAATAGGGAGGGTGACTGCTTACTACAATTCTCAACACGCTTTATTTCCTCGAACTGGCCACGACCGGGGTGTTTACAATATGCAACTACACTATATTATTATTTTCCTTTCTCTTATTTACTGCTATACTTCACACTATTTAGTTTAACTTAAGATTTATTCAGCCTTATTATTTAAAACAATTATTATTATTCACTTATTCTGATTTACTTTCTTTATTATTATGTACTTTTATTTTCTTTCTAAGAAGCTTACCTTTTTCTTTTAATTTATTTATTATTTACTTAGGGGAGATTTAAGAAACTTACCTAGACCTATCTTCTATTTAATTACCATATTTATTTAGCACACTTTATTTATTATTATAAATTTATTATTATTAAGTCACTACATTATGTAATTGTCGTCACGGTGAAAATATTTGATCTACTATACTATACATTAATCACATATATAAGATAAATTCTTGAGTAAATAATTTGCATAATTCAGAAAAGAACAATTTCTCTTCTAAGGGAGAGACAGAAATTCCACACACACATATTTTTCAAAGTTAAATAGCCGATCAGCTGTTTGCTGGAATGTAGGCCACCCTATTTTATTTAGTAAACAAAGGTAGGGTCAGTGTGTCCGTGAGAATGCAAGGGGGTTTACGCTCACGTATTGTTCTCTACACAATGCCACCGATTAACTAAATCGACCGGTTTAAACTGGAGAAGCCGGTCGGACACTAGGGTGAATTTAATTCAACAATGCACGCCTTCAACTTACACGTGTATTACGGTTTATAACAGTTTGACTTTATTCATTCATGTACTTTCCCCAATTAAATCAATTATTTATTTTGGTAACAATTTCAAGTTACGAAATTCTTTCCACGTAATTAACCGGGTCTACTTTACACAGGAGCATTATTATTAACAAAAATGTTTTTTTTTACCATGACAACAGACATACACTAACATATACTATGCAGATTGAATAAGCCTGCATTATTCAAGAAACAACAGGTCTTGGATTGTCATAATATAAACTTGTTAAAGACTGAGCAGTTGACCAAGCATTACAATTCATGTATGCAAGTAGGTACATGCATATATCTTCATACAATGATATTTCAATTTATACTGACTATCATTTACGTATCTCAAAACAAATTCTTTTTTTTTTTTTTTAAATTAAAGTTACATCAATTACATTCTCTGAGTGCATAGATCAATAACTGAATGCCGTGAGTTATCTACTTTACTAATAAATTAAGCAACTATTTTAACATAAGCAGTGTGGCGCAATTTTGTTTGCGTCACGATGCTTACAAAACTTTTATATAAATCAGCAGAGTGGCGCAATTTTGTAACGTATTTCCGCGTTACAAATCCAGGGAACCCATCTTAACTGACGTCTGCCAATTACATGGGCTGCCTACGTTGTAACGAACTGTATTTAAAGTCAAATTAATTGAACAAATTACTCACTATAAGTATAAGGAAACAAGGGAAGGTATTTTACTGATTTATGCACTCATTTTCATGTGTAACAAGACGACTTCTCTTTATTAACAACCGTTACTAAAAGATCCCATGACATCATTAATTAAACTAAAATATTTAAATGCTTTTCATAAAACTTTGGGATCAAATTGATTATGTATTCTTATACCTCGGATCCGAGTTTACTTTATGTATATTTATAGTAAAGACTTCTTATTATTTTCAGTTTGTCTAGAAGCTTGCAAGACTTCTTTTACCATTTGAAGAATGGCATTATTACTTGAAGTGATAATAAATTACTTTTACATTTAAGGCATTACAATGTATGATAATTGAATTTTACAGTAAACTCTTAGATTGTCTCATTTTAATTTTTAAATAAAAATAATCGTCTTTGAAAAGTCTCTTTTAGAAGTGAGTTGTGTATCAAATATGATTAACTCTCGATAGCAAGGCTATCGAGTCACCTTTACAATTGAACGTAGTAACCTCGTCCTGGGGTGTCCGTCTTGGGAATCCTTGTAGTCGGCGTCGTCATCTGGGTCGTGTCTTCGGCAAGAATTAGGTCGGATGTTCACTGCGGAGATTGAAGTTTCTTTGGTGTAAGTAGATGTAGATTCACGGATGTCCTAGGCAGAGTCTTATGCATCGTATACGTGTCTTTATGAAGTTACTGCAGATCACATCTTCAGGAGTGAAGTTGTAATTGGAGTTACCTCTTGAGGGGAGACGTCATCTTGCTTACCACTAGTTCTGTTTTTGTGTTACATTTTACATCTTCTTCTTAACACATATTTATGTTATTGATACATGACACAATGCTTTCCACGTTTAGCAGTGGTAGCTAATATACTACAGTTAAATAAAACAAACAAATCAAATACATTTTGGTAGAGCTCTCGCTCTTACGTCTGTACGGCGTGAAGGCAACATAGCGAGTCTTTTTGCTCGATTCAACTGGTACATAACAAAGGAGAGGGGCAATTACTCCGCGACAATATAGTTCCTATTTTTATTTAAGTTAACATTCTTATTACCAAAAACCATACCTTAATTATACATATATAATTTAAGTGAGTTATTTTAACTACTATTTGTGTCTTCAAATTTCTAATTATAAACATTATGATTTTTATATCTTACTAAATTACAGACGACTCGATAAACACGTTGAGTCCGGAATAACAGGTCACCGCATGATGACTAGCAAAGGGTTAATTATGATAATAATAACTTTTTACAATTCGGCCTTTTTATTAGTGTTTCTTTGGATTTTTTAATCACTTCTCATTCTCCTACTGAGTTAATACGGGGGTTTAGGTTTTATAGTGAGATTTAAAAATACTTAATCGCTCGCAAACTTAATTTTTTTTTTACGATTACAGTTAGAATTTAAATCGTCACAGTGTTTTTAAATATAGATATAAAAGATATAAAAATAGCATACAAAACTAATAAAAATAAATTACAAATTCTAAATAGCTCACACAACAAAGATAATACAACAACTAATGGTATATACAAAATTGAATGTCAAGATTGCAATAAATGTTACATAGGACAAACAAAAAAACAGCTGAAAAAACGTTATTTTGAACACCTAAACGCATACAAAAAACCAGAAATATATAAATCCAATTTAGCCACACATGCAATAAACACAGGACACGAATTCCCAAACATAACCAATGTATCACTAATAAAACATATACCACACAAAGGCACCATAATGAACATTTGGGAAAATTTACAGATATACAAACATAAAACACAAAACAAACTAATACCAGAACAAATACAAATCAATACAAAACATGACACAATATTCAAAGCACTCAACATCGAAAATACACAAAATACAAAAACATATACCACAACCACACACAATAATACAACTTTAAAAGACCAAAGACCAACAAAAACAACCTTAATAACATCCAGCAGCCAACATACAAATACTTCACCACAAACAAGATGGCGAAGGCTGAAGATGAGAGAACAGGAACTCTCGAAACATGTTCCAAATAGAAAAAACATCTTGAGGTAAATTTAGTATAAATATTAAAGTATTATATACATCAAGAAACGGACTGTAGCAGAAAGTGATTGAAATATATTGTAACATTACAACGTTGCAAAGTTGCATAATATTATATTGTATGTGTACAAATTTACATGTAATTTATGTTTGTGATGCCCCACGTTGGAAGCGACATTATATGCAACGTAACAAATTGCAAATTTAATATAATTTAAATTTGTGGAGCCCCACGATCTTGGAGCGCCAAATTTATGCAACGTTACATATACATAAAAATAGACGTGACCGGTCTCACGTTCAAGATTGACAAATTATTTAACAATATAACATTTAAATTGGGTGTCAGGTGTATCTGCAATAAGAACTCTATGTAACTTGAAACGGTAATTAAAATTTATTTGATACTATTAAAAAATGTGCACATGGCACTGACTTCGATTTAAAACATTCGTTATTATTTGTTATTATGCCGTAAGGCTTAAGCTATATACATCCTTACTGACTAAATATTCTATTCTACTAATTATTGTATAAAAGAAAAATCTCATTTTCAGACTACTCAGTCAATTAATGTGTTTCAAAATATCAATATTTAAATCTCTTTTTCTATATTGTAATGTACTCAAAATATTAATTGTTATTGAATTTATCTTTTGTTTCTCAGTACTGTTTTCTCAAATACTAATTGTTTTCATTTAAATGCTTTGTAATCATTTTATATCATATTAATTTGAGCTCTTGTTACGTTAATCGTATTTCTAAAACATCTATGATTTTAATTCTACTTTACAAGAAACATTGCTCTTACTTTTAAATAAAATAGAAATGTCTTTAATTGTCTTTGAGTTCTTTGTATGATTAAGATATAAATAAGTTGTTTATCACCTTATTGTCATCAATCATACTCGATCATTTTTTGATCCATCGGTATTCGTCCTCGTCTCACCTCCAGCGTCGGCTGTCTCTCTTCTCCTCTTGTCCAGCGTCGGCTGTCTCTCTTCTCCTCTTGTCCAGCATCGTATCACTCTCTCTCTGGAACTCTCCTCTTGTCCAGCATCGTATCACTCTCTTGTCTAGTGTCGAATCATTCTCTGGAACTCTCCTCGTGCTGTTTCTGACGTTAATGGATCTTCTTATGTAGTTCTTCTTATGTACTGCTGTTATTAATTAAATGATTGTCTTTACAACTTAGTTACATAGTTGTACGTAACTGTAAAATTTAAACTGTTTACAAAAAAAATAAATACGCCGTGCTGACGGGCATAAGCTCCCACTGCACCGTGGATGATTTAAGAAAGAGAACCACTGTAGCTTGCGTGTCCTATTTATACCCATGTCTTGGTCGACACCTGCAGTGGTACGAAATCGACATGTTAGAAACTGTCTCTGGATTCAGTTCCCCCACTCTTTGTCAAATTCGCTTTTTTTATATTTCTGCGAATTGCAGAGTCCTGTAAGTATACTCTTATACTTATCTTATAACTATTTTTACAACACATGTTCACTGTAATTTTGGACATTGCAACTTAACCCTTTCGATTTGTACACAGTTATTTCACTATTACACTCGTACGGTGTGTCACTTTCGCGTGGTTTTCGTACACAGTATTTAGTAAATTTTATTACATTTTATTGTGCTTTTGGATTTTAATTCTTAATTATAGTTTATGAATAATTACGGAAAAACAGTAATTGTGCAATTATTCATCTTGGGGTGGCAAACTCGCCTGCAGAGACCTGCGTTCACACACACTAGCAAAATACTGGTGTACACACTTTCAGTTACATTTGTGTGTGTGTGCACGTCGATTCAGGTTGAAACACCTTTTCATATTTTTGTCTGAGCCAAGCTTGCAATCCCTGACATGCTTATTTCTAATATATTATTAATTATTTACAGTTTATTAGGTAAATTTAAATTTTTATATTCCATGCTCAGTACATCACTTATTTGTACTGTCGCAATATATATATATATATATTTTTTTTTTTGGAGAGGCCAAATTCAGTAATTTAGTAATTGAATACATACGTTTTCAATGTTTGCTGCCTGAGTATTGTCGATATGTGACGTTAGTTGCATATTGTTAATCATGCTGTACTCTAGTTGATTGTTTTTTGGACATTTGGTATTCATTATTCCTTAGTGTGCTATAATCTATGTGAATGGTCTGACGAATTTCTGTTCTCTGTCACACGTGTTTTGAAGTGTTGTGCTTGGAGGTTGTGTTGTGCTTAGTGTAGAGGTAAGAGCAGTGTTTTATTTTATAAATAACTTGTATTATTCATTTGAATGTTTCTTATAAACTACTTCTGCAGCATGTCTAAGTATTTGATTGAGGACGAAATTTGTGAATATGTTACAAGTTACAAACTATGAATCAGGTGATTCATATAGTATCTGCTTCCATTAAATTAAGTCCTATTCTCTGATTCAATTTCTCTCGTTAGTTCTTACACTCTACATTTAAAATTTTCCATTACCACTTTAATAATTGATCATTTGGTTGTATTTCGTTTCACTCACACTTCTAATATTAGAGTGTTTTAATATTTATTAGCTTCTCTTGAGAGACAATTCTCTTTCGAATTCACTTCTTTGTGAGTCGATAGAACTGAGTTTGAAATATCGTTCCAGTAGAAATCCAGTGTTCGACAATATGAAATAGCTTGACAAAAACGTACCTAAGTGTTTGGCTACAAATGTTTTGTTTACATCTTAATGTGATGTTTGACCATAACGACGTATACTTTGTTCACTCACTACCCTCTGTTGCAAATTGTAAGTACAAAAATGTTTATTTCATACCACCACTCTAACAATAACACAAGGTTACGTGACTATCCTCAACTATTTGTATAATAACAAGGTTTCCACTTGAGATACTGCAATTCCTCATATAAAAAAAGTTTCATAATTCACTAAGTCTGTTTGTGGTAGAATATACGTTTAAACGAGGTTTAATCACTAGCAACACTGTGTAACGCAAATTTTTGTAGCTGCTGAAAATTTCTCTGTTATTACTGAATCTTTCTTTTTATAGTACATATACATCTACTATAACAAAATATAATATAATTAATTATTTTGTGCCTTACAAATTGTTGTTTATTTAATAGTACAGTAATATGTGTACTTTGAAAAAAGTTCACTCCCTGTAGCAGTAAGTAGATGTCTTAATCGGGTGACGTCTACTTCAAATGCCTTCAATGCATAGAATGCATAATCACTACACTCAAAATCTGGCAACTGTGTAGCTCATTTAACCAATGCGGCAAATTGAATGTGGGGCGGCCATTAGAAAATTTTAATTTAAACTATTTATATATTTTTTATCAGTTTTCCTGTAATTAAAGTTGACAATTGCATTTAATTACATTTTACTAAGTTTCAAAAAATTCCACTATCAGAGGCCTAACTTACTAACATAGTTGCCACTGATCAAAGGGTTAAACAAATAAATGAACAAGAAACATTATGTTACGAATAAACCTTTTTCATTACGCTGATGATGTTGGACAACAGAGGTGAACGAAGTGTTCATAAGTGAATAAAATCAAATAAATACTTGCATAGAATTAGAACAAGATATCTTAGAAACAGCGCCTACCTCGAAACAAGGTTACCTCTGATTTTTATTTGCACATATTTTAAAATTATTTAACTTTATTTGAGAAAAAAAAACTTGTTATAGTGAAACAATAGCTGTAACATTTATAATATAGTGCAGTTAACAGTGATATAATTCAAGTATAGTTACTTAATTTTTAATTAATACCAAAAGACTTGAAGACATATTTATGAATATAATTTTGTTATAAATTTCCTCTTCCAGTCTTACCCCACCCCACCATATGTGTTTGAAGTCTGTGCCACTGCTATGAAAGTTAAGAATGCAATTAGTTTAACATAATCAAACAAGTTGTGACAGGAAAAATGTTTATTAGTACTCACCAAACTTGCTGGTCAACTCGTCAGTTCCTTCTTGAAAATGTAATTGGAGTTGCAGTGCACAATAAATGCCATCTATAAATTATCCAATACAAATCTCTGCCAATTATCACAGAACAAAGCTCAATATTGGGAAAAGGACCGTTCTGTGTCAGATGGATTCAGTCTGACATACTTTAAAAGACTAAAATCATTTATGTTTTCAATGACTACTTGCTGACCTTTGAGGACTTTGAATATATATTATAAAGTTCCATTTTTGATCCTTTGAGAGAACTGATTTTGCTTTCAACAAAACTTATTTCATTAACAGTTTCTGTAAAGAGGTTTATTGTTTTTTCTAGTTTTGTTATCGACTCACACATGAAACTCAGATTAGCATAAACATAAGCCAACTCATTTCTTATACTTCTGCCTTTCATCAGATTTGGAAGGATCTCTATTTATGAAGCATCATCTTTGTCCAATTTGTCAACAACTGATTTAACACTACCAAAATTATCTGCATAATATAACACTGCAGAAAGCCAAGTCCCACAGCAAGTGACAGTGGCTGCTTGTGGTAATGGAAGGTTAGGATTTTTGTTTTTGAAATGATAAATTCTCATAGGGGATTTGACAAACACTTTCTTTCCATTTGATACTAATCTCTCCACATTAGGATACAACAATTGGATAATCTCACACACTCAGTGTAGAGCATGCACAACACAGGTAATGTGTATCAATTTTGGATAGCTGACACAAAGGGCTTTCGCTGCTTTCTTCACATACGATGCTGCTTTGGTAATAAAAAGCAATACATTATCGTACTTAATGCCCTTTAGCCACAAAAAATTCATACTTTCATTGAACAACGAGTGTAATATGATTTGCTGCTGACATTTCCTTACAAACAATCAAAAATTAAAGTTCAGAAACTATTTTGTCATTTTTAAGCACACCAGTAACCACATTTCCCACTTTTCTTCCTGTCAAGTCTGTAGTTTCATCAACACTTACCTATATTTTCTTATTTTCAGTCACAGCTTTGATGTTTTCTATGTTTCTTTATAGCTGTTTGGAAGATAGTGTTTTCTTTATAGACTCATCCAGAAGATCTAAGTTCATGTACTTCATGAGAAAATTTCTAAGCAATGGATTGTTTATTCTGTATAGAGGAATGTCAGCTGAAAGCTCTGTATAAATCAGAACAAAATTAATGATACTTTGTAGGTCCTGAATGTGAGGAGGGGAGGGTCCTCTTTCACGTAAAAGCACTTGTTTCGAACTAGAACGTGAAGCCGCAGCGATATGTTTGTGATCAGCTTGTGATCGTTGATCGGCTTTTATGGATTTTGTGGATTTTCCACAAGGCTGGCAGTATAGTGTATTTCCATGTGAACTGAATATGCCTTTAAATTCTTCAACATACTGCTGTAACCGGGCACTGTCACTACATTTTACCTTCGGCATTCTGGTGAGCACTGTATGCGACATGAAAAGAACACTACATGTAACACAAGTACTGCTCTACAATGACAACAGATTAAGTAATTAGCTGGTTTAGTGCTTGCAAAATGAACAGTCGTTTCACACCCTTCATTACTACATCACTGTTTACAAAAATTTCCAGAAGTATTATTGAGTTGCCAGTTACGTTACTTAATCTTTTCTGTGGTAATAGGGAAATAAATTCTTTGTATGTTTACACTTAGGGCCACTTAAACATGAAACTATGTTAATTTGTAATAGCCATAGCAAGGATATCTATTGCTGTCAAGTGTTTAGTCTGACATCTTAGTTACGTGGGCAGAAATATTAAATGCTAGGAAATGTGTGTTTTATATATGGACAACAAGCACTTGAGTGAGTAAACTAAAACCTCACTGAAGAAGAATACAACTCCGAAACGGTGTATGACGGAATATCAACAAGTAAGTTTCACAAGTGCAAATACCATTAAATAATAATTATAAACTAAAACATAATGATTCGTTCTGGCTCTAGAAATGAAAGTCTGGATTTGTCTGTTGGTATTTTTATACATCTCGAGATCACTGGGTGTTCACAAAATGGGCTGATAATGAATCAGCTAATGTTGGCGTTCAGTTCACACTCAAACGTGAGTGCTATCCAGGGGCACGATCGAGGTGTGGACTGAGTCCCCCTTGTGCAAGAGGTGTGGCACTGGGATTGAGACACTGCAACACATACTCCTGGAATGTACGCATCACCAGACATGCAAGAAAATAAGGGTGAAGGAGCAACTTGGTAAATTGGACCAAGACACAAAAATGAAAACAATTTTGAGAGATAAAAAACTACTGGTTCTGGCTGCTCAAGTGTACAAGGTGCATCGTGCCATCGATTGCGGATGAATTGGACGCACGTACCAAGAAGTAAGAAGTAAGTAAGTATAATGATTCGTTATCTTGCAGAAGTGAAGAACAAAGAAATAACACTATTATTATGCAACACTGTGTATGGCATGTGGAGGTTATTCCCAAATAACTTAACATTGAAGTGTTAAAAATATGTGTTAATAACCTAATTATGAAAAATATTTAATTATTAATGTAAATATGAAAAATATTCATTATTAACGTATATATGAAAAATCTTTATTTACGTAAAAATCCATTCCCTACTTATCAAAAATTGATAAGTTGAAGTACATATTCAGAGGTTTATTGTAGAGGTAGAAATGAGTGTTGTAAGATTTGGAGTGCAGGTTTGAGCCGTTTATACTTGTATAGATGCAAGCTGTGATGACTGTTATAATCTTGACTATGATCAATACAATCCAACTGTAAAGTTGAGTGTTAACTGCTAATAGAATATAATACTGATGTACTAATACCAAATTGAGTGAAGAAATTTGTTTACTTGTTTTTAGTTGTGTGGTTTGAATCTGAAATTGTCACTGAAGACACCCAACTGGGATGCATTAACAGAACAGGAAATTAAGCTTTGTAGTAATAACACAGTTCCTCTCTGTGATTACAGAGAACCGTTGGCATGTGAGTACAGTTAACCTGTAATTAGTTTATGACATATAATAATAGTATTTTGTGTTTGCATATTGTAATGTGGTGGTATTGAGCATAATGTGTACAAAATGTTTGTGTAGTAAATGTAAGTTTCATGCAAGTTTCATTGGGTTGTGGTGAATTTGATTGTATAAACCATAAGTACTTAGAGTCAGCATGTGTTGGTAAGTAGTTGCATCAACAGTCTTACACATCACTGTATTAATGTGTTTTGTTTTGCAGATTTACCGAAACCTGACAACAGCAGCGTAGTTGGACAGGCAAGCTCAAGCGAGGACACTGTTCGCAATCCACCATCTCGACCACCTTTACCAGTTGTTAACAGGCCTAAGGTTAGTAGCAGTTTTGTATTTGTATGTAAATGTAGGAGAAATATATCAATCTATAAAATATATTTGTTGTCTGAACTGTGAGTTCAACATTTATTCTAGGTTAATTATTGGTTAATTATAGGCCCTTGTAAGCATTATTGGTTTTAGGTGAACTTCATCATGTAGGTATTAAATCTTTGCAGTCAAAGGATTGATTGAGAAGAGTAAGAAGTTTAGTTAACAAACCCATATAGCTGTCATTGATTAAGAAAAAACCTTTTATTGGGAGTATCATCAGATGCTCTAGAAAATTATGGGGAAAGATTTCCATATCACCTAATACATGTTATTTAGTTATTAGATGTATATATAAAGTCGCATAAATAGTGATAGAATCGGCTAGGAGAAAATTGATGAAAGTAGGGTTAATAAAAAATACACTGTGTATTTATGGTACTGCCTGGGAGTTGATTGGTTGTCAAGTGGTGTATTAAACCCCTTTATTCAATTGTTTTAACACAAAATTTTTTATTTCTTCTGCATAAAAAATGTTTTGTGCCCATAATAATTGGTACTTTAAAAACGTTATGGTATGTTTTAAGTGACAGTTTGAGTTAATTTGTAATTTCATATTTACCAAAGGTTAGTAGCAGAGGTACCAAAAGTCTATACAATGAAAATTCATAATTTATCTTCCCACTGTAGGTGATTAGTATCCGGTCCGAGTGGACCAAAAATGGTTGATGCGCACCGTGAGGACTAAAATGTTAATTAGAATCCAGGCACGGTGGACCAGAATGTTGAATAAGAATAATGATCCAGCAAGTGTGGACAAGAAAGTGTCAATGAATTGGGCCCGAGTGGGCTAAATGTATGCTTCTTGAGTGACGAATTCTGTCGGCTGGTCTTCCATGTTAGTTAAAAATACTGTGTAATGAATGCATTGCTTCTAGAGGTAGAAAATGATAAAAGATGGACTGTATATGAATAAATTTAATGTCTGACTTGGTTACATTACAGATATGTTATTTGCTGAAATGAGGTTGGCTAATACTGCGTTTGCGAAGTATTATAAATTTAGATCAAAATGAAGCGGGCCTAGTCGGCCATAAGCGAGAATGTAAGGCCTAAAGCCTACATTGAATGTCGACAATGAGTGACAGCGAAAAGATTCGGCGAACTGAGCGCCGAGAAAGCTAGCTACGCACTGTGCAAAGTACAAACACGCAAATATTGAGGCGAAACAGCAAACAGATTTGCCAACCTAGAAAACGAAATCATCGCGCTACCGTACATAAGCTGCCTGTCAAAATCAAACTGATTTTTTTAACATTTTTTTTTTAATAATAAATTATGATACATTTATAATTTAATTTAAAGAGTACAGTTCTTACTAACGATAGTTAGCTTCAAGGCTGAGTTGAACCTTGAGTTATGAGATTAGATAACGGCAATCCGTCATTAGTTTAGAGATAAGCATGCATAAGATAAGCCTAGAGATAGGCGGTTGTAGGCCAAGGTTGGCGAACAGCTGTTTCATATATAAGTAAGTCTGGTTGACCAATATTACTGACACAAGTATGTGCAGTATATAACATTATAAAGCATGAAAGAAAAATACATAATTATACAATGTTTAATGCATGATCGGAAGCTCATCACATGATGGCCTGATCGCTGGTAACCCTATGCAAGTCATAGATGGCTACTTTAAAATTAATTGAGGCCCGTGGACCTGTACAGAGAGTTCAATACATGAACAAAATTGTTGTTGAACATGTTGCAGTTACATGTTCTATTGTATATTCAGCAGGGCGGCATGTATTGATCTAGTCATGCTATTCCTGAAGTTTCAGGAACTTACAATATGTAACAATGTATGAACAAGCTAGATGCTGAATGCAAGCCCAGATGTGACATGTATGTCATGATTTTCATTAAAAGAATTGTGCATGGTTACTTGCAAAATGAATAAAATATAAAATACAATATAAATAAACCTAAACGTGGCAGTTACATACGGCAGACGCTAAATAATTTTTACATAGACACAATTTATGTGAATACAATAACAATAATTTAAATAATTACAAGATAAATAATTGCAATGTCAAATAACAATACAATACTGAAATTACAGAAACAATTTAACAATTTAAAGACATTCACAGAATAGTACATATTTATCAGCAACAATATAAAGAAATGAATGCATGGTTGCATAACGGCAAGACATGCGAATATTATGTAATAACATTTTATAAATAAGACCACCAAGAAACATGCAATATACCCCAACATCAAATGAAAATGTGTAAGACATAGTATGCCACACAAATTAACATACAATACAAATATTAAGATACCACCAAAACTGTGATAATTAGAAGCGTGCAATGACGCAAAATTGATAAGAGAATATTGTGATATTCATCACAATTATGTTGACCAAATGGTCGTAATAAATAATGAGCCAATGGCTGAATAAAGCAGCATCGTGCTAAATAATCATAATGTCAAATCTCGTCTCGCGCTGGCAACAGACATAATTTATGTATTGGTCTCCGCAAAACACCCGTAGGCGTGCGAATGTCCACGACACGAACCAAGTTATCTGGGCCGGGAAATGTGGCGATAATTACGCCAAATTTCCAGCCTAATGGAGGCAAATTATCCTCAATAAGCAAAACTAAGTCACCAATGGAAACATTATCTTTGGCAAACTTCCACTTGTGACGCTGCTGCAGCTGGTGCAAATAATCGCGAGACCACGCCTTCCAAATGCCCTGGACAAACCTCTGAAGGAGTTGCCAACGACCAAGACGAGAAACAGGAACGTGAGAAAGGTCCGGGTCCGGAATCGCCGTTAAGGGCGCGCAAATCAAAAAATTACCAGGTGTAAGTGGAACCGGGTCGTTAACATCCGAAGAGATAGCAAATAAAGGTCGAGAGTTCAGACATGCCTCTATCTGAGACAAAACGGTCGTGAACTCTTCGAAGTTTAGTATAGATTTGCCTACCACGCGGCGCAGATGAAATTTCAAACTCTTTATGCCGCTCTCCCAAAGGCCACCGAAATGAGGTGAGGAGGGCGGAATAAATGACCATGATATCCCTTGAGAGGATGTGAATGACTTAATCGAGGAGATGGCATCCTTATTGTGCCAGAAGTTGTAAATATCATGTAAGATGGTGCGGGCCTTCCTGAAGTTTGTGCCATTGTCGGAGTACAGTTGACTGGGTATACCCCGACATGCCATGAAACGACGTAAAGCAGCTATAAATGCGCTGGCCGAAAGGTCGGACACCAGTTCCAAGTGAATAGCCCTAGTCGCTAAGCAAACAAACAAAGATACGTATGCCTTAGTAAGAGTTCTAGACTTTTGCCCGCCATGACGAATCATGAAGGGACCACCATAATCAACCGCGCAAAATAGAAACGGCCTTGAAGGAGTGACTCTAGGGAATGGCAAAATACCAAGTCTCTGAACCTGCTGTGTGGCACTAAACCTGATACACTTGAGACACTTACGAATAATGGAACGGACGACTAGCCGGGCATTAACAATCCACCAACGTTGGCGCAGTGAATGATGCACGAGTTGAGCACCAGCGTGAAGTAAACGAATGTGTTCACGTTCGATGATAAGGCGTGTAATATGTGCCGATGGAGGTAATACAATAGGATGTTTCGAATCGTAGGGTAATTGGGAATGCTGCAATCGTCCGCCCACGCGTATCACTCCAGAGTCGTCAAGAAACGGGTCGAGAGAAGCCAACTTGCTCTTAATGGAGACAGAAGATCCGTTCCGAAGACAACTAATTTCGGTTGCGAAGTGGATCGACTGGGACTGTTTTATGAAGAAGTTGAGGGACTGATGAATTTCTATAGGGGTCAGATCGCCTGAAAGTTTATCCGCAGATGAGTGCCTAATATTTCTGATGAAACGAAAACAGTAAGCGTATACACGCGTCAGCCGGTGCAACGAGGAAAAGTCCAACGATAAGTCAACAGCCAAGGTAGACATTAGCGACAGGATATGTGTATTTTTCTCTTCCGCGGTGACTTCAGAAGACGACGTAGTGGCCGGTACGAAAGATGGGAAGGGATTAGACTCTGACGATTGAGACAGACAGCTAGGGCCGTGCCACCAAAGCGAGCAATCGCGCAAAACGTCAGGGAAACACCCCCTAGATATAATGTCAGCAGGATTGCGTCGCGAATCAATGTGATGCCAGGTATAAGTTTGGGTACGACGCTGAATTTCAGCAACCCGATTAGCGACGTATGTTTTCCAACGCGTAGACTGCGCATGAATCCAGTAAAGAGCCACCATAGAATCGGAATACAAATGTACATTATCAATAAACGAATAAAGAGCAGGAATAACCTTAGATACGAGTCGCGATAATAACAAGCAAGCGCAGAGCTCGATGCGAGGTAATGACACCTGGCGTAGGGGAGCCACGCGAGATTTGGAACACAAGAGGCGACAGGAAGCAGTAGAATCTTTATAAATGACTCTGATATATATACAACAGCCAAACCCCCTCTCTGAAGCATCAGAAAAACCATGCAACTGAACTGTAGCCGCCTCACGCTTGCAACGAATGGATCATGGGACTATTATTTTACCAATCAGAATCAATTTGTTACACAAAGAATGCCAATCCGAAAGTGACTGACCGGAAATCGGTTCATCCCAACCAAGCTTACAAAGCCAAAGTCGCTGCATGAAATGTTTATACAAAAAGACAACTGGCCCGATTAAACCAAGAGGATCATATATTCCCGCAATAATTGAAAGAATCTTTCTCTTGGATATGCTAGGATCAACCGGAGATAGTTTAATATCAAACAAAAATGAATCGGCAGTGTTGTTCCAAAGAATGCCCAGGGTGCGCACATTGTCCTGTTTATTTAGGGGTCGTGAAAAGTTGTGATGATTTGCGACCGCTGTGGGTTCATTTGATGCCCATTTGTGCAACGTGAAACCATATTGACCAAGCAACGCACCTAGATCGGATTTCAGCTTGGTTAGATCGGGGATAGTGTCCGAACCGGTAAGTAGATCGTCGACATAAAAATCGTTGGTTATGGCTAAAGCCGCTTGGGGAAAGGAAGTCTGATTGTCTCTAGCAATTTGTAGAAGGCACCGAGTGGCCAAAAAAGAGGCGCTAGCCGTGCCGTAGGTTACTGTTCGCAGCGCGAAGTGTTTGAGTGGTTCGAGGGGAGAGTCACGCCACAAAATGCGTTGATAGTGACAATCCCCTTCAGCTACGCGAATCTGACGATACATCTTTTCGATGTCGGCAATAAGAACATACTTGTGTAAGCGGAAATGCAAAAGAATGGAAAAAAGGTCTTGTTGAACATTGGGGCCTACTAATAATATGTCATTTAACGAAAGGCCAGTAGTAGTCTTGGACGAACCATCAAAAACGACGCGCAGTTTTGTGGTCAAGCTAGACTGCTTAAACACGGCATGGTGAGGCAAGTAGTAAATATTTGACGCTCCTAAATTGATAGCGCCCTGATCGATGAGTGTCATGTGCCCAAGATCCATGTACTCTCTGATAAAGTCCGCGTAGTCGCGAGCGAGCTTGGCATCGCGCCTAAATCGACGCTGTAAGCTTAAAAATCTTGATTCGGCACTTGTGTAAGATTCCCCCAAGTGGGGATTATCAGACTTGAATTGGAGTGACACTATAAATCTACCCTCGTGGTTGCGCTGAGTAGAGCGCACAAAATGCTCTTCGCAAGCCGACTCGCTATCAGGGGCATCGTCAGGGATAGTTTCTGCCTCCCAAAATCTCTCGAGAGATTGCAGAATTTGACTGTCATTGTTCCTTGCCAGGAACGAAACAGCAGGACCCTCGGTGTGGCAGTGCTTGGGCAGATTGCCAGCCAAAATGTAACCCAGTTTTGTTTCCTGAATGATAGGAAAATTGGGTCCGCGTGTATATTTATTGGCTAATATCAAATCTAGATAAAACTGTGCCCCTAATAATATGTCGATCTGCGAAGATATATTAAAATCTGGATCGGCCAGAAAAATTTTGTTTGGAATGTGGAACTGGTTGATATCAAACGAGGCTGAAGGCAGATTGTGAGTTACAGTAGATAAGACGGCATATTTCGCCTCGAAACTATGTCTCTGATAGCGAGAAATAATACGTATAGAAGCAATGTCAGTTGCGCAACACGCTGTGTTGTTTATTCCTGTGATTGGAATATTAGATTTGGTTAATTTAAGGTGTAACCTTTTTGCAAATGATTTTGTACAGAAATTGATCTGTGACCCGGCGTCCAGGAGCACTCTAGCTCTATGCCTGTTGCCAGCCTGATCAACGACAGATACAACCGCTGTAGATAAAAGAACATTGTTTTTGCACTGTAATTTAAGTGAGCAATAATTGCTGCTGGCAGCTGTTGATTTCGGCACGTAATTTGCGTGCAGCAATGTGTGGTGTCTTTTTGAACAAATTTTACAGACCTGTTTACTTTTACAGTTAGCTATCAGATGACCTGCTATAAGGCAGTTGATACAACATTTATGATTTGCAACCAATTGCCCCCGCTCAGCGGCGTTTGATACACGAAAATTATTACACATGTAAAGCGGGTGGTCAGATTTACAACACACGCATGAATAATGATTTGCCGCTGCGTGATAGCTCTTAAAGGTATTGCTGCCAGCAGTATTTCTTAAGCTACACTTCTCAAATTTATGGTTAGGTTTTACATTAAGTTTGTTGAATTGCTGTCCGGGTTCAATAGGCATTGTATTTTCCAACAGCTGTCTGCGCAAGTTTAAAAAATGCGTAAAGTCTTGAAAGCTAGGCAAGTTGTCAGGGTCTATTGACTCCTTCCAAAGTTTTAAAGTAATAGGGTCAAGTTTGGTGGAGAGCAACTGTATGGTGATAAATTCAAATGAATTCACTGACAGCTTCATTGCCGCCAGTGAATTAACGGAAGACGTTATTGTATTCGTTAACTCCGCCAAACTTTGGACCGAGTCCTTTATTGTGGACTTAACCTGAAGTAGGTTTTGTACATAGTATTTGGCTAATATAAATGGGTTGTTATACCTTTCGGACAGCAAGTTCAACGCTATTGCATAATTTTCTTGACAAATAGGTAATGATTTAATTAAGTCTAATGGTTCACACTTCACAGAAGAATGCAAATAATGCAGTTTTTGCACTGGTGTTAAATCAGATCTTGAATGCACTAGATCAGTGAAAATTGAATAAAAATGTTGCCACTCAAGTATGTTGCCTGAGAAGCAGGGCAAACTAATCGGCTTTAATTGCATGGGCGTCGATAATACGGGAGGCACAGTCTGAGTATTAAAAGTGTCAAGTAGTTGTAAAATGTTTGCGTCAGTTGAGTATATCATTTCTTCAACCTCAACTCGGTCTGCCTGAGCAACGCTCGTGTCTTTACTGATAAGCTCTATCTCAGACTGTACCTCGTCGTACTTCGAGGCCAAGCTTTTGAGACTTTCCAGTCTTACAGTTAGAAAATGTTTTGTGCTTAAATTAATATCGAATGAATTTACCGCGGATTGTATCCGCACTATCGCGGACTTTAATCCGCCTCTCTTTCTGGTCAGCACCTTGAGGCCTTCTTCAGACATTTTACGCACCTTTTTACTGTTGTTGGTGGTACCTCGTTGGCGACGTCCTGCAGCGTCGGCTCCTTGGTGAAGATGATAGACAGCTGGCAGAGATGACCACTTTGAGTAAGCACTGTAGCTGGCAGGCACTTGCTAATACGCTGTCTGAAGATGACGAGCGAAATGGCGATGCAAATCACGCCACGGTCGCATTAGCTGACGTGCTAATTCGCCCATGATGGCCAGAAACAGATGTAAAAAATATTGAATGGAAATCCAGGTCCGGAGTGACCAAAAAATGATTAGTATCCGGTCCGAGTGGACCAAAAATGGTTGATGCGCATCGTGAGGACTAAAATGTTAATTAGAATCCAGGCACGGTGGACCAGAATGTTGAATAAGAATAATGATCCAGCAAGTGTGGACAAGAAAGTGTCAATGAATTGGGCCCGAGTGGGCTAAATGTATGCTTCTTGAGTGACGAATTCTGTCGGCTGGTCTTCCATGTTAGTTAAAAATACTGTGTAATGAATGCATTGCTTCTAGAGGTAGAAAATGATAAAAGATGGACTGTATATGAATAAATTTAATGTCTGACTTGGTTACATTACAGATATGTTATTTGCTGAAATGAGGTTGGCTAATACTGCGTTTGCGAAGTATTATAAATTTAGATCAAAATGAAGCGGGCCTAGTCAGCCATAAGCGAGAATGTAAGGCCTAAAGCCTACATTGAATGTCGACAATGAGTGACAGCGAAAAGATTCGGCGAACCGAGCGCCGAGAAAGCTAGCTACGCACTGTGCAAAGTACAAACACGCAAATATTGAGGCGAAACAGCAAACAGATTAGCCAACCTAGAAAACGAAATCATCGCGCTACTGTACAGTAGGTTTCAGTGAAAGTTTATTTGTTACACTTGTATTTGTAATGACTATCTCATTAATTGGTATGTTTCCATGACTCATTATTTGTGTAGTTTGGTGCAGTCAGCAAAGGTAAAATATTCTTCTATATAGGAGTGTTTGTTGTCCATACTTTTTCATTTCTAATAGCAAGGATGTAGTTTTTCTTTTCGAAAGGGCTGTGAAAAATAGGTTTAATTTGGAAGGGATAAACAAAGTAATAAAACACAGAAAATAAGCTAGTTAATTAAATCTACTTTAATTTCAATAATTAATATCTCGGAAAGAGTGTGAATGTGTGTAGACTTAGTTAGACTTTTTATTTTGTCAAGAGTGTTACCAGTGTTTTGTATGTGTTTAAGAAACAAACATTATAAAATCCCAAATGCTTAAATAGGTTCCTTTTAATATTATTTGTTTGTTTTATTACACAAGGGGAAAAGTTAATACATCCTGCTCAAGAGTGGCACAAGATAGCGGGCAAGATAGGGAAATGCATTGAGTATATGTGACTTTCCCTACTATGTGACTTGAAAACATAAACAGATAAAAAGTAGTGTTGCGGATTTAATCGGTTAATCAAACCGATTAACCGATTAAAATTTGAACTTCGATTAATCAATCAAAACTACTTAATTGAATAATAGAGTCGATTAAAATTATTCGGTTGTTGAAATTTTCTTTTATGAGAAGTTGAAGCTTGTTCACCAAATACCTGAGTTATGTCTTGTCTCTTGAACGAGAGTCCCATTATTTTAAATCATTTAGTACTGCTGGAAGTTCCCAGAAAAACACTGAAAGAGAAGGGGTGGTGTAGTTGCAGTGGTTTTCGAAAGCCAGGTAGCGGCATGTCAGATTTAGTCCATGTACGATAAGATCTACAATAGAAGGCTGAGTCAGGTGCCTACTACTAATTGTCTGAGAGGGGGTGAGTATGCTAAAAATAAGAGTCCCACAAGAACCTGTACTCTCATCCTAACAATGGGCGACCTATAGTATAGTAAAATTGAAAATTAAGGGCATATACGCAGAAACCAATTTAAGAATTTATGGATGGACGAGTCCACTTTGAAATTGTGAATGGCGGGAGGGTACCGGAGAATCAGCTGGTGTGCAAGTGAAGGTGTCGCCAACTTTGCGTGTGATGTTTTAGTTACCCGTACATTCTTAGTTATTGTGTAACGTACTATCTCAGTCGTGCATTTGTTATTATTATTTCAATTTATTTTTAATTATATCGTTTTACAGTCACACATTTTTATTAGTTATTTAATTTTTTAGTTAATTTCTATTGGTAGTTTTTATTCTGTAATTATAATTACGTATTATTGTAATTATTTGTGTTATCATCCAGTAATGGGATTTGTTAAAATGGATACTTTTCCTTCAACTAGCAAAGACAGGAAAGGTATTCATAGTCAAGCACGGGAAGTTATAATACACAGTTTTTTGTTGTCCAGGATTAAAAGATTCTTGCAATTAAGTTACTACGAAGAATGTGTTCCTTTATGTAACGAGAAACTGTAGAGACAGTCGCGTGTAATTAAGGAGTGGAAGTGTACAGTTTGCAAATTCTGTTGCGATAAGAACGGTCAGAAAGGCTGTAGTTTTTTACATCTCAGCAGTACACAATGAGAGACCAAACAACACTCAGATATGTTTATAAAACATTCTGATATGTAAAAGAATGTAAATTTTCACATCTCACAGCGACTCCCTCCACATAGCCTTTCCTCTCTGACCGTAAGCGTTTTGCGCATTTCCATGCCCTTAACTTTCAATTTTGCTATAATAGTAACAGTTGGACAGGTGGCGTGTTACAGTGTGTTTATTCAGGTGAGGAAAACTTGTGTTTTTCAAAGAGGTTACTTTTTGTGTGAGTGTTTCCTGATACCATGCGTGAGATCTGTGTTATGGCGTACGAAGACTTACGAGGAAGACTCGGTGGAAGTTTTGGATATAAATTGAACGACAGTGGTAAAGTGACGGACAGGAAAACCGTTTTCTGTAAGCTTTGTGGGAAATCATTTAGCTACAGTGGTAGCACTAGCAGTTTGCAATACCATTTAAAACACGTCCATCCCTTACAAAGTGTTGCTGAATCATCTGTTGTTAATGCAAGTTCATCTCAGTCGAACTTGAATCATTTCATAGTGAAACCAATCTCTTCATTAAAGGAGGTTGAACTAACAAATAAAATTGTGAAATGGATAGTAAAAGACAGTCGACCTATCAATATAATTTCGGATGAAGGGCTAAAAGAAGTTTTAAGGGAAGCTGTAGGTAGTAGTTCTTATAATCTTCCATCTAGAGACGTTGTAATTAGATGGATTGAGAAACTTTATGATGTCGAACAATCCAAGCTGCTAGACAAACTAAAAGAAAAAAAATTTGTTGGCCTAACAGGTGATTTCTGGACATCGATAGCAAATCAAGGTTATTTGGGTGTTAGTGCTCATTGGTTTGATTCTAACTGGGCGTTCTGCAGTGCTGCGTTAGAAGTGAAACATGCGGTGGAGAAACATAGTGCAGCAAATTGTATGGAAGAATTCGAACAAGTTGTGTCTGACTAGAATCTTCAAAGTAAAGTAGTTGCAATATGTACAGACAATGCCAGGAATATTGTTCTTGGTGTCGAAAATTCGAAATACGATAATGTTAGGTGCACTTCTCATACCCTGCAATTAAGTCTGAATACAGCAATTGAGAATGTGTCTATAGATAAACTGCTTTCCAAATGTAGAAAAATGGTGGGTCATTTCAAGCACAGTCCTTATTTAGAAAATCAGCTATGCCAAAAACTGAAAGAACTTAATATTCCGCAATGCAAACTGAAACAAGATATAGTCACCCGATGGAATAGTACATGCCTTATGTTCGAGCCTCTTCTGGAAGCCAAGGAAGGAATTGTAGCTATAATGTCCACCAGTCCCTCAAACATCATTCCATTAACTGAAGTGGAATGGGAAATGACACAAAAAATGTATAAATGTCTTAAACCATGTTTGGAAATATGTGATTTTCTTGGAGGAAGTAAATACGTGACGGCAAGTGTTGTACTACCCGCCATAACTCATTTAAGAGTAAGTCTAAAAATTACCGACACGGATCCTGGTTACGTTACTCGATTCAAAACAGCTCTGTTAGATGATTTAACGGAAAGAGTAAATGCCTGGCCTAAAATAGAAATGTATCAAGAAGCTACGGCTCTTGATCCAAGGTTTAACTATTTGAAATATCTTTCAAGAGAAGCAAGAGGATTAGTGTGGAACAGAATTTCCAATAAAGTTGTGACCACTGCACAAACATAAATAAAACAAAATGTGAAGAAAAGAAAACTTGTTTTTGAAGAAGACGATGATAACAAGAGGGAAGAAACAGCTCCGTTAACACCGCTCGCAACAGAGGTTGATGTCTACAGATCTTTGGCAGAACTGGATGATGACTTTGCAGACCCCTTATTGTGGTGGAAAACACATTCCATTCAGCTTCCACTTCTTTCATCTGTAGCGAAAAAAATTGTTCTGCGTTCCAGCTACATTGGTTCCGTGTGAACGAGTGTTTAGTGACGCAGGCAATATTGTTACTAAACGTAGAGCAGCCCTTGATCTGGACCATGTGAACACACTCACATGCTTAAAATCCTGGTTGAAGCAGTACTGACTAGGTGAGTCTAATGTTATACCATATTGTTACCTTCATATTCATATTTGTCACTTAGTCTCCTGATAACAGTTCATATTATTAAATCTGTTCATACATATTATAATTACAATATTATTATTATTTGAATGTAATCCATGCTAATATACTGATTTTATAAGTTACTTAAAAACAAAAAAAAAACAAAAGTAACAATTAGATACATCGATTAAAATGAAATTTGTAAGCCATTAGTATGATAATTTTTTAGTACTCAAACTCGATTAATTGATTAAACTTTCTTGATTAACCGATTAAATATTTTGATCGATCGACAGCACTAATAAAAAGTGAATTTCAAGACAGGGTTACAAAATGCAAAAAACAGTAGAACTCCATTTATCTGAACTAATGAGTCCCAGACGTAATTCGGATATACAGAAATTTGGATAATTTGGACAAATATGAGAAAAAGCTTATGTTTGAAAGAAAACATGAAAATTGCTCAAAAATCACTTTTGTTTATTTTTATTACATGAGTACCGTATCTTAATAAAAACCAGGTCACCCATGTTTTGCAAAAAGTTCACTTTTACTACAAAAAAATTAAAAATAATACTCACCCATAATAATAATTTTTCAGTTGAATATGTCAAACAAAGTTAATTGTTTTGACATAGAAATTCGTTTGCATGCAGCCCCAGGTCCTGCAAACACTTGACAGAAAGAAGATGCACATGGTCGCATTCAGGCTGCCGTTCCATCTACTTTAAGGCAGTGTCAAAACAAGCAAATGCCTCATTCGCCATAGGTTCCTTTTCCAGTTCAACTGAAGCAACGTTGTCATCGTCTTCATCCACCTGCTGAGATTCATCATTTACATTTTGGATAATTTCATCATCGTTCAAAATTTGATATCCTGTAGAAAATTTGAATCGCACTGCAGCAACTTGTTTATGTCATCCACGTCACACTTGGAACAGCGAGGAATTTGTAAAATGATTTTCTGGATGTCTTCAGTTGATACAGCTTCATTTCCTTGTACACTTTATTTTGCTCTTTTCCCTCTTCCTTCTTGTTCATTGCCTTGTCTTTTTCTTCCTGGATTTGTTGTTTTGTTGAAATTTCATTAATTTTATTCCAGGCTCTCTTTAATGTTACAGTTTTCAACAAATTCCATGAATCGGCTATAATATAACAACAGTCCTCTAAGTAATTTTTTTTTTTGTATGTTACTGTACTTTCTTCGTCTTCATCTGTTAACAGCAGATTACATAAAAGTTGCCTTCTGTAATGTTGTTTCATACACTCTATTACACCTTGATCCATCAGTTGCAACAAACTCGTTACATTTGCCGGCAGAAAGAGCACTTTAAAATGCCCATTTCTTCTTTCCAACAGATCCACTGAAGGATGGGTTGGTGCGTTATCAATAAGAAGCAACACGTTTCCTTTTTTCTCACTTCCTTTTGATATTTTTTTTACCTCCGGAATAAACATTTCCTCGAACCATTCTGAGAACAACGCTGCTGTCATGTATGCTTTTGGTTGATTTTTGTATACGATCAGGGGCTTTTTAACGTTTTTGAAAGCCGTACGATTTTTTGATTTTCCTAATAAAAGCAATGTGAGCTGATGACTGCCCATTGAATTGGCACAACTAAGCACTGTCACACGTTATTTACTAATTTTGTGACCAGAAGCACTAGCTTATAGTGCAAATTTTTAAAAATATATCTAAAATATTTTTAGAGGATGCAACCAACGCGAAGGCAGTTAGTATCTGTCAAGAGTGTGATGGATAGGGGAGAGATACAACCATCATTCGGACAATACGTGTATTCAAGAACATGACAATGTGACGTCTTGTTTAGTGGAGGCAATAATTCTAAATTGCTGTGTTAAATTAGGGTGAGGCGAGAGAAAACGACTTCATAACAAATAGACAAAAGGCAACGCCTTGTACATGCACTTTACCGAGAACACGAGAGGCGAACAACGTAACACCATCTGTGAAAGGTCCGAGACGACACTCTGACACAAAGGGTTTACAATGACATTACGTAAAGGTTAGTCATATAAACAATAAGGGTTTTGCTGCGAGAGAAAATAGACGATGTAACGACAACGGGGGGGGGGGGTTCGTATACGATTCCAGACATGAATGGAACTAGGAGAAAGGCAGTTGTACTGTACCAAGAAGTTATCAACCAGCAGTGAGTAATAAAAACACTGAACGGATACAGCAAAACAATACTGAAATTCGTTACGCTTGAGACCAAAGGACGATAGGGTGACGGGGTATAAATCAGAGGTACATAACTCGAACTTGAGTTGAACAAAAGGATAATTGACAGGCGGAGGAATTGCTCTTTTCGAAGAAATAAGGGTGATGACACCAGAAAGTATGTTGGAGTAGGGTAGACAGCCTATCAGAGACCAAAGTTTGGCCAGGGCTGGACACAAGAACTATGTTGCCATGGAAACGATTGACGTAAACGAATCAGAAGGGAGTCGTGAACTTGACTCAAGACTTTGGATGGAGACTTCAAAGGAATTGAGACAAGAAACCAATGAGAAAGACATTGGAAGATGGTAGAGAGATGAACAAGAGATGTTAGAAGGGAGGTGAGATGATAAAACTGAGTGTTTAACACGAGGAGACCCCAGTGGTATTAGGAATTTTGCCCAGTTGTATTATAAATTTTGGCCAGTTGTATTATAAATTTTGGCTAGTTGTATTATAAATTTTACACCAGTAGTAGTACAATTTACCGAGAGTATTATAATTTTACGAGAGTATCATATAACTGTTAGTCAGTATCTTATAGACTTTAGTCAGTCTTACATAAACTTTGCTCAATATTATTGAGATGTGCAATAACTAAGTACATTAGTATGTTACGAGTTCGGAATATCAGTTTTCAGTCAACGATATTATAGTCTCATAGTATTATTGAACTTAGACACTCGTCATTATATACGTTAGCGCGTAATAACTTTATAATATGTCAGTTTTACTACCGCAACGGAGCACGACATAGTGCGTAGTAAACGGTAAGCGCGGTGGCAATACGTTAATTAACAGTTTCAATCTACTCATAGTAAGAACTGAGGTGTTAAAATGAATGGAAACATTATCGGTTAACAAGTAATTAATGTATAAACAATCTATCCTTGGTATTACACGTATATATCTAAATCAAACGAGACCGGATGCATACCGAAGTGGAGTGCGAGAGATGCATCGCGGAAGTGTGAGATCATTTGTGATATAGTGATAAGTGCAAAGTAATCGTACTGGAGAGTACAGGACAGAGACACCGGATGGAGAGTCTTCACAATTTGGATATCAATTAACAAGTAACGTAAATTATTTATTGTTAGCAGTTACTAATACACTGACCTGTTTCTCACAAAGAAACCACGTAGAAATGAATATAAATGATCAGATAATAGTTAAATCCTCTAAATGATCACTATAGTAGATGCAAGTCTGGAGCATGAACTCATTGAGTGTAGGGAGTTGTTAAATGTAAGGAATAATTTATTACGTACTTATGTTGTATACTAGAATAGTAATATTAATTAACAAATAAATTGTGTAACATTGTCTTATTTACAGGAACATGAAGATGTATTATCATGAATGTTGATTATTAATTGTTAGTAGATAATAAACAGTAACATATAGATCCAGACATGCATATGAGTTTTATTATTACAATACCAAATAGTGATCAATAAATATGCAAGATATGAAAGAAGGTGAAATCATGATAACAGTGAACCACACTAATTCAGTTGATGTCTAATATGAATATTTGGATTAACTCATTAGTTAATTACTTCATACTTTGATTGACATCTAAACACAAGATAATATGAAAAATATCAAAATTATATTTATGAGTATTTTATGATAGATAAAACGTATTCAATATCAATTCACACATCAATCATAAATAAATAAATGGAATAATTATCTTACAACAAGTATTGAGTTGCATTGGCTCCCAATCGCGGGGCTTAAGAAGATTATAAATCACCACTTAAGACTAAATTAAATTGATTTATTAATTAATTACTAGCATAATTAATTCATACTGCAATGGCACACCAACCTGTGGCAAGAATTAAATTTATATCTGGATTACGATCCAATAATTAAATCAATTAACAAATTTAATTAATTAACAAATTAATATAATTTGCATATATAAACCCCAGACGGGATTGGCGCCCAACGCGAAGCTTGATTAAGCTAGATTAATAAATAATTAAAGTTTATAATCAAGTTGGCTGAGAACAGGCAGTGGTGTAGGTACTTATAAGTAGATTAGAGTAAGAAATACTTAGTTAAGGTAGCTTGAATGATCACTCGAAGCCGTGCTAAAATGACAAGTAATTCAGACAGCATGAACTTTGAAATTAACAACCAGTTAGGTGTCGCAGGGTCCCAGGATGATAATACACCTAGCGATAACAATAGTGTAGAAAATGTAGAAGTAGGAAATAGGGCGGGGACACAAACATCACTACATCGCGAGATGGACGTCCAATTACTTATGGATTTCATCAGACAACAAAATGATGAAACAAGAAAACAGATAAACGAGAAGTTAGAGAAGCAGAAAGACGAATTAGAACAATACAACAAACAGATAAACGAGAAGTTAGAAAAGCAGAAAGACGAACTAAAACAACAGAATGCAGAACAGTTTGGACAATTAAAAACAGAATTACAAGAACAAAACAGAAAATGGGAAGAGAAGATTAGCGAGCTACAGAAGAAGACGGAAAGTGTGATAAAAGAGATAAGAGATGACTCAAAAAGGCAGACAGAAGAAAATAAGGAGTTACGAGAAGCGGATCGTCAGGAGTGGCAAGGAGGAATTAATAACACCCAGACGATGGTAGATAAGATAAGCGGTAAATTAGATACGCACATAAAAGATACCCATAATAAAAATGAAGGACTGAGGAAAGAGATACAAAATAATCTCAGATAGCAGCAGCAGGAGCAAGGAGAGACGATTAACACATTGAAGCAGAAGATCATGGAAGTGGACAGAAGCTAGCGTTCTAACGAACAGAAGTTTGACGAGACGGATAAAGAGAAAGGCACCCGGATTGAAGAATTGAGAAGCCACCTAGCCAAAGTTAAGGAAGGTCAAGAGAGACTGCAACGGCAATTGGCGGAAGTAGAGGTAGGACCAAGTAACAGAACAAACGGACGAACCATATTGACTTAAAGTACAACGGTATGGACAAATACCCTATGGAGTTCTTGAAGTCAGAGCTTCAGGACTTGTATTACCCTGCTGATAACATAAAATGGATTGGACGACATATGATAGCTGACGCGGAAATCTAGTGGAGAGTCATCAGAAACCAGATTACAAACTTTGAAGAATTTAAGGAAGCCTTCACGCAGAAATACTGGGGGCAGGAAAAACAAGATAGCATAAGGGATAATCTAGAATTCAGCCGGTATAATTGGCGCAGCGGAATTAACCCAATTCAATACATGGAAAGAATACTGCTTGAAAGTAGACAGTTGACCCCAACCATAATGGACCGTCAATTGATAAAAAAATAGCCCGACATTACAGTAAGGAGACTGAGATCACGGTCGTAACGCGTGGTATCAATACGATTCCTAATTTTGAGTCGTTGATTGTTGAATATACAAGTATTAACCAACGCGCCAGTAAGGAACAGTTTTGGCGCTATGCACGAAAGGTTCAATGTACGTAGCGGTGAAGGCACAACATACCCTTCGCCACACCCACATAACAAAGGATTTGGAGCCAGACCGCAAGAGTGGTTCGACAAAAAAAGGGAAAGTGACGGAAAGCGACCGTTTACAAGGGACAATGACCGTCAACAAGTAAACACAAGGGAATTTGTCAGCAATAAAGCGTTGGTGTCGCAAAAGGAGTCGTCGGATTTAAAGGTAGAGCAGAAGAGACGGAGTTTACAGTACCCATAATGCACATGGAAGTGATGAACGAAGAAGAAGGTGAAGAAATCGAGGAGAAGATTAACGACAAGATCGACAGTATGGTATGTGAGGATAGGGAAATATTAAGAAATCTCAAAGAAATTTTAATAAAGAATAAAAGTTTGTTTCGGGAGTGTCCTGGAAGGATAGACGGCTATGAGCACGAATTTAGTGTAACAGATAACACGCGAGAGGATTGCCTGTACCAATTGCGTACAAACAGGATGTGGATAAAGAGATTGACAATATGTTGAGATATGGGGTCATCGAACGATGTAACAGCCCATATATCAATCCATTAGTAACCGTAATTAAGAAGGATGGAAGAGTTAGGCTGTGTTTGGATGCAAGAAGAGTGAATAGCATCACGGTTCCGGATTACGAGGGAGCACCTCCAATTCAAGAGATTCTTGCAAGATGTGGAGAAATGAAATACCTATCAACCATCGATTTGACAAGTAGGTTTTGGCAGGTGCCACTAAAACGAAGCTGCCAAGACTTCACCGCGTTCATGTACGAGGGAAAATGTTACCGGTTTACTGTAACACCATTTGGTTTGAGCACAAGTTCAGCAGCTCTAACTAGGGGTTTGGATATGGTGGTAGAAGAAGAGGTAAAGAAGAACACAATTATTACGTGGATGATTGCCTATGCTATTCAAACGACGTTAAAACACACCTTATTCACCTGGAATTACTACTAAATAACTTAAGAAACGCTAACCTAACAATAAACTTAGAAAAATCACAGTTTTTCCGCCAGGAGATCGCATACCTAGGGTATCGCCTGACGACGAAGGGAATACATCCGACGGAAGAAAAGATTGCAGCAATAAAAAATTTCCCAACACCAAGAAACCAAAAACAATTAAAAGGATTCTTAGGGTTGACTAATTTTTATAACCGTTTTACCGAAAAATATGCCCAGACAACACAACCACTATTGAATTTATTGAAGAAAGGGAGTAGATTTACTTGGACACACGAGTTAGACAACTGTTTCCGAGAAGTAAAAGCTTTATTCATTGACACAGTGATTCTAAAATTTCCTAGGATTAATAAACATTATTTTATGCAATGTGATGCAAGTAACTTCGCATACGGAGGTCAGTTATACCAACTGGACGACGAGGGAAAGATCGGCGTCATTGCTTTTACTAGCAAAACGTTCAAAGGTGCTGAAAAAAATCAACATAATCCATTGCAAAGGAACGGATAACGTTGTCGCAGACATATTAAGTAGATACCGAGAAAATGTTGCAGAAGGAGAGGTGACGGACGACAAATGTGAATATCAAATTAACCATATGACAATAAAAATGAACAAGGGCGTAAGCCAGATAATTAAAAATATAGGCAAGTACCAATAAGGAGATAGTAAACTAAGAATTATAATAGATAAATTAAGGAGTAATTGTGAAGAAAAGGACTTATGTAAATTTTATAAATATAGTAATGAAAAGTTATACAGAAAATGTAAAGGTAGGTGGAAGCTATACATACCTACAATTATATCCGGTACAATCATTGCCGAGATACACCAAATGTATGGTCACCTTGGTACTAAAAAATGCACTAAGATGATACAAGAGCACTTTATGTTGGACAGAATGACCAAACGGATTAGTGAATACATTCGAACGTGCGATAAATGTCAACGTTGCAAAGACACGGACAACAGGAATTTATTTGGGGGCACGCGGCCCATATTGCCAACGCAAAGGGGTGACCTGGTTAGTGGAGATTTCTACGGGCCATTACCGATGTCGGCTGGCGGAGTCAGATACCTTTTTGTCTTGGTGGACAACTTCACCAAATTCGTTAAGTTATATACACTAAGAAGAGCAACGATTACAGCAACACTTCGGAGAGTTCGCCTGTATTGTAATGAGTTTGGCACTCCGAAAGCAATTTTGACCGACAACGGTACGCAATTTACTTCTAAGCAGTGGGTAAGTGGGTTATACAAGCTACAAATAAAACCCAGGTATACAGCCATTCGTAACCCTTGCGCAAACCTTGCTGAATGAGTCAACCATCAGTTAGGCAATTTATTTAGAATATTTGTTAGTGATCAACACACTAAATGGTCCCGATTTGTGACAACGATTGAAAGTTGCATAAACGAAACGTTTCACGAAACGATCGAAATCACGCCTTATGAAGCACATATGGGAAGGAAGCCAACACGTATATGGGAAAATTACATTGACAAGGAAATCTCGGGAGACCGTCAAACAGATAAAAATCAAATCTTCGTGAAAATGAAGACAAAACGAGAAAAGCAGGCGAAGAAAATTAATGCAAATTATAAGACAACGAAATTTGAAGTTGGAGATCTCGTACTAATTAGAACATACTGCCAATCCGATGCTATCCAGCGACGGATCGACAAGTTTTGCGAACTATACAGCGGACCTTACAAAGTGCAGCAAATCTTAGGGGAGGCGATGTATAAGCTCATGGACTGCGACGACAAACGCAAGATTCGTGGCAAGTTTAATATTAGACAGCTGAAAAAATATTTTATCCAGAGGAATGAAGAGTGAAGGAAGAAAATGCGTATATACAGTAAACAAAATAGATTACTGAGGAGAAATGTATACACGCATATATTAGAACATTCATGAAAAAAAAGGAGGTATATTAGTTAAGGAATTTGGAGTGATAGGATCGTGTCACAAAGTTAGGGTGAGTGACGCGACAAAATCATTCAAGTTGACTTAGCTAAGTTAAATGAATTGTCAAAAGAATAACATAGAGATATTTTATGACGTTCAAATATGTTAAAGACTAATATATAGAAGTAAGTTATTGTGTGTACGTAAGAAGTATAAAAGACTATATGTGGACTAAAATAATAATAACAAAGGACATTCAGTGACTAATGTGAAGTAAGTAGGAATAAATTGCTCGAAATTGAGAGGACAATAAGAGCTATTTCATGTATTAATTATTTCTCATGTATTAATTATTTGTAAGATAATTGTAAAATATTATATTGAAATTGCTAGTGCTAAGAACACATATACTTATGTAACTGAAACTCTAATATAAACAAAAAGGAACGAACAAATATGTTATAGTAGATCTAACACTTATTTATGATTCAAGGAGTAGGAAGATGTATATTAATATGCACATATATTGAAATGATACGAATATAATGGTAATGTAAATCTTATTTCGATTTTTATGAAAAAGTAAAATTAGCATGTGTTTAGAACTTTGAAAATATAGTATTGATTTGTAGTAATTCAATTATTAATACGCTTTATATATTAGCAAGTAGAAATGTTTATGACTATGTATAGTATAAATTTACTGAAATGTAGGAATGATTAATCGAATTTATGAGTTATGAAATCATTGTGGCTAGACATCAAGCATGACTTGAACGTTATTCTTATTGCTTAGAACAAAAGATATATGTAAAATGAGTTCATACCTTCCAGATAAGCAGCAATAAATTCGGAAATGAGATTAAAAGTTAAGGGGGTGATAATAATGAAATAAAGGGGGGCTCGTGTACTATACCCTCTCCAGTGGAAGATGTACGTGAATAGACACTTGAGACAGGGCATGAATTTAGTTTCTCCGGATTCCCTGACTCATCACGTTGAAACCAAATTGGGGACGCTATAGTGTAAATTTTTAAAAATATATCTAAAATATTTTTAGAGGACGCAACTGACGTGAAAGCAGTTAGTATCTGTCAAGAGTGTAATGGATAGGGGAGAGATACAACCGTCATTCGGACAATACGTGTATTCAAGAACATGACAATGTGACGTCTTGTTTAGTGGAGGCAATAATTCTAAATTGCTGTGTTAAATTAGGGTGAGGCAAGAGAAAACGGCTTCATAACAAATAGACAAAAGGTGACACCTTGTACATGGACTTTACAGAGAATACGAGAGGCAAACAACGTAACACCATCTGTGAAAGGTCCGAGACGACACTCTGACACAAAGGGTTTACAATGACATTACGTAAAGGTTAATCATATGAACAATAAGGGTTTTGTTGCGAGAGAAAATAGACGATGTAACGACAACGGGGGGTTCGTATACGATTCCGGACATGAATGGAACTAGGAGAAAGGCAGTTGTACTGTACCGAGAAGTTATCAACCAGTGGTGAGTAATAAAAACACTGAACGGATACATCAAAACAATACTGAAATTTGTTACGCTTGAGACCAAAGGACGATAGGGTGACAGGGTATAAATCAGAGGTACATAACTCGAACTTGAGTTGAACAAAAGGATAATTGACAGGCGGAGGAATTGCTCTTTTCAAAGAAATAAGGGTGATGACACCAGAAAGTATGTTGGAGTAGGGTAGACAGCCTATCAGAGACCAAAGTTTGGCCAGGGCTGGACACAAGAACTATGTTGCCATGGAAACGATTGACGTAAACGAATCAGAAGGGAGTCGTGAACTTGACTCAGACTTTGGGTGGAGACTTCAAAGGAATTGAGACAAGAAACCAATGAGAAAGACATTGGAAGATGGTAGAGAGATGAGCAAGAGATGTTAGAAGGGAGGTGAGATGATAAAACTGAGTGTTTAACACGAGGAGACCCCAGTGGTATTATAAATTTTGCCCAGTTGTATTATAAATTTTGGCCAGTTGTATTATAAATTTTGGCTAGTTGTATTATAAATTTTACACCAGTAGTAGTACAATTTTACCAAGAGTATTATAATTTTACGAGAGTATCATATAACTGTTATTCAGTATCTTATAGACTTTAGTCAGTCTTACATAAACTTTGCCCAATATTATTGAGATGTGCAATAACTAAGTACATTAGTATGTTACGAGTTCGGAATATCAGTTTTCAGTCAACGATATTATAGACTCATAGTATTATTGAACTTAGACACTCGTCATTATATACGTTAGCGCGTAATAACTTTATAATATGTCAGTTTTACTACCGCAACGGAGCACGACATAGTGCGTAGTAAACGGTAAGCGCGGTGGCAATACGTTAATTAACAGTTTCAATCTACTCATAGTAAGAACTGAGGTGTTAAAATGAATGGAAACATTATCGGTTAACAAGTAATTAATGTATAAACAATCTATCCTTGGTATTACACGTATATATCTAAATCAAACGAGACCGGATGCATACCGAAGCGGAGTGCGAGAGATGCGTCGCAGAAGTGTGAGATCATTTGTGATACAGTGATAAGTGCAAAGTAATCGTACTGGAGAGTACAGGACAGAGACACCGGATGGAGAGTCTTCACAATTTGGATACCAATTAACAAATAACGTAAATTATTTATTGTTAGCAGTTACTAATACACTGACCTGTTTCTCACAAAGAAACCACGTAGAAATAAATATAAATGATCAGATAATAGTTAAATCCTCTAAATGATCACTATAGTAGATGCAAGTCTGGAGCATGAACTCATTGAGTGTAGGGAGATGTTAAATGTAAGGAATAATTTATTACATACTTATGTTGTATACTAGAATAGTAATATTAATTAACAAATAAATTGTGTAACATTGTCTTATTTACAGGAACATGAAGATGTATTATCATGAATGTTGATTATTAATTGTTAGTAGATAATAAACAGTAACATATAGATCCAGACATGCGTATGAGTTTTATTATTACAATACCAAATAGTGATCAATAAATATGCAAGATATGAAAGAAGGTGAAATCATGATAACAGTGAACCACACTAATTCAGTTGATGTATAATATGAATATTTGGATTAACTCATTAGTTAATTACTTCATACTTTGATTGACATCTAAACACAAGATAATATGAAAGGTATCAAAATTATATTCATGAGTATTTTATGATAGATAAAACGTATTCAATATCAATTCACACATCAATCATAAATAAATAAATGGAATAATTATCTTAACAACAAGTATTGAGTTGCATTGGCTCCCAATCGCGGGGCTTAAGAAGATTATAAATCACCACTTAAGACTAAATTAAATTGATTTATTAATTAATTACTAGCATAATTAATTCATACTGTAATGGCACACCAACCCTTGGCAAGAATTAAATTTATATCTGGATTATGATTCAATAATTAAATCAATTAACCAATTTAATTAATTAACATACATTAATATAATTTGCATAAATAAACCCCACAGTGCAAGCTTCTCTCTTTGAAGCCAAAGTTTTACGTGGGAATGCTTTCCAATTAAGTCCCGTTTCATCAGCATTATACACGAATTCAGGATCGTAGTTTTTATTTATCATTTTAAATTCAACAATGAACTTATCAGCTGCATTGTTATCTGCAGAAAGTTTTTCTCCACTCAAATCTAACTCTCGAATACCATGCCTAGCCTTAAAATTACATAGCCAACCATTACTCACTTTAAATTCGGATAAACCGCCCATCTTTTCAGCAAACATGTTTGCTTTTTCACAAATAAAGGGGCCAGAGAGGCGATTTCCAAGTGACCATTGCTGCAAAAACCATTTAAAAACTTCATCGTATAGGTTTTTATTTTCAGCCGTTCTCATCACTTTTCTGGACAACATTCCATCTTCACTTTCCAAATTAGAAACAAAGATCAAAATCGAAGAACTATTTCTTTTTGTATTAGAAATAGTGACTGCACCTACATTATAAGTTTTGGCCAAGTGTTTGCCAGACACTCCTTTTTTAATTGTTCATTTATTTTCACTTTGTCCGTCATCGACAATACAACACCCTTCCTTTTAGAAGACATTTTATATACACACTACGTGAAACCACTTGACAAAAAACTGTGCTGTATAAACAGAACACATAACATTCACCACACAATAGACAGCAAGACACTGATCAACTGTAAATATGAGAGAGATGAGTGACCTGGCGGGGGATGGGTGTGTCCTTGACATTCAATTTTAAGAATGCGAACAGTAGGTGATGAAACATTGTACTGATCACTACGTAAACTATGATGGGTAGCTAACACAGTCTTATATGAATTTCATTTACTTATGATGTTTTTTGTTAGTACGGCAACTGCAGTTTGAATAAACTTTTTTTTAGAAATTGCATTTGTTTTAATTTCCTGCTATTGATTCGGATAATTGGCGATTTGGGTAACTGGAGTTCGGTTAATGGAGTTCTACTGTAGTAGTACAGTAGTATTAGTATTCTAATTATACATTAATATTATGAAATGAGTTAGTATTCTTGTGCACAGAATTGACTGATAATCCGAATACACTGTTATGAATTAGTAATAATTATGTCAGTAGTAATTACAGTAATCTCTCATTATAATGGACCCCATTGAAACAGACTCCACTTATAATGGCCAGCTCTAAGAAACATGGAATGTTGAAAATCAAAGACAGTGAGGCTTAAAAATGATGCTTAGCAAGTCTGGGCAATGTACTGCTTTAGACTGAGCTCTGTATCCCTGAGAGGAATGCTAACAGAGAGAGAGAGAGAGAGAGAGAGCATAGACACGTGGACATGCAGATGCAGTTGTGTTAAACAGCGATTATTGAGAAATACCAATTCACATTACATTATCAAAACTCGCTCAACGATCTCTTTAGCACTGACCGTTGAGCATTAAGCCAAAAAACTGTGATGCTGTGTGGTATGGTGGACCATACGTCTCGGTTTTTCCAGGACAGTACCGGATTTCGGACCTAGGTTCTGGTGTCCCGAAAAATTATTAAAAAGTCCTGGATGTAGACTTTGAAATATTTTATCATTTTAAAGCAAAAATTGTGCTTATTATACAATATACTTAACGTGAAAAATTTGTTTTTATGAAATGTGTGTAATTTTTGAAATTTTGTATTGGCTCATTTATGTTTTTACTAATGAGTTTTATTTGAAAACTCACATGTTTATTTAAAATATCATAAGTTTTGTGTAAGTTAATAAATTGAAAATGCTAAATAGAAATAATAAGCAAATTGTATTTTCTTCGGGAACTGTTTGAAGCGGGTTTCATGTTTTATCCATTTGTTCAGGACATGATAGTATATACACCCCAAGTTTTAAAATACCAAATTGGTCAGCAACATATTTTTATTAACAATTTTAGCTGCAAAATCATGTTTTTCTGGTTTTCTTAAAATATCTCCTCTGCTAATAATTGGATCAATAAAAGTTTTAATTAAAAACTGTTCAAGTTAAAATTTCAAATAAAACTGAACATATAAAAGTTATATGCGATAAATTGTTTTGATTCAGTAGGTATTTCAGTGTTTCGTTGTTTTTCTTCATCACATTTTTCAATGATATTACTAAATATTTCGCAACCGTCACTGGGAACAACAAAACTTCTTTTTCTTTCTTGCGATGATCCTTGAAGAGACATTGTGAATAGACAGCTATAAATAAACAAATAACAGGATAATTCACTCACTAACTGAAAGTAACTAAAAGTACACTAATCCTAAATGATAGTTCACAAATTCGTATTTTTAAAGTTACTATAACACAACTACTTAAAAAGTATCAGGTTGTAAGCACAATACCAATAATACGTAATCTTTGATGCACCTAATACTGCAATGGTAAAAAGCAGACTGCAATGATATTACAAACTATAATATCTGCCTTTCTCAGGGATGCCAGTGTGCACTGTGAACAGGGCCATGCAGCTGTAATGAATCATTGGCATTGCCAAACAAATGATAACACACACACACACACACACACTTTATCCCCTGCATGCAGAAAGTCCCAGTCCTCCCCGCTGGAACTGTGTAAACTTCCACCCACTTAGTCACCTATAACCGTGATGTGTACAGGTTTCCATCGTCATTAACTGGGAAAGGTCCAGCAACGTCTATGGAAATTCTCTCGAATGGCAGGCCAACGTTATACTGTCTCATTTTCCCCCTCCTTCTGGTTTGTAGGCCCTTGATCACAGCACATATTTCACATGTCCGACACCATTCCTCTACGTCGTGGTGAAGATGAAGCCAATAGAATCAATCGCTTCTGTATTTTGTCAAGGGTTTTTTTAATGCCAAGATGACCTCCAGATGTTCCACGATGCATCTCCTTCAAAACAGACTGCACTTTACTTCGGGGAACTATCAACTGCATGACCATGTCTCGGCCATCTGCACTTTCCCAAGCCCTTTACAGCAATCCGTTCTCCAGGGTAAGAGATTCCCATTGCACCCAGTAGCCCTTCAGCACTTTGGAACCATGGTAGACCTCTAACCAATATCAAACAGTAAAATAAATAGTTTCTATTTTTATGCACATAGTTTAAACGAGTCATATCCATATTTATAAGGCCTAATTGCTATTAAAATTTAAAGTTTTTTTACCTTAATCCGTCTATGTGACTGCTTAATTTTGTCTTCTTACGCATTTTGGATTATGGTAATCCATCATCAGAGATTAAAAAATTCGTCGGTTAAGACTTCGTTAAAACATTAAAAGTTACACTAAAAGACATTTAAGTATATATTCCACAAACCCAGCGACGTACGTTACATTTAAGTATATTTTAAGTAAATTTTAATTATAATTGTGACGCGGATACCAATACAATGACTTCTAATTGCTATGTACAGTTACAACAGACACCTCAGAGCCCCTATTAGTCCATTATAATTGTGACGCGGATACCGATACAATGACTTCTAATTGCTATGTACAGTTACAACAGACACCTCAGAGCCCCTATTAGTCCATTATAATTGTGGGTTACTACAGTTAGTAATTAGTATACTTATTTTTATTAACAAGTTGTACCTTATAACCTGTTAAAAAGTTTCCTAACTTTTGGCATATTTAAAGTAAATTAATTGAAAAATGGAGTCTGTGAAAATTTAAAAAAATATATATAATAAGGTAATAATTATTACCTTTCTAAATGATAATGAAACCTGAAGTCTAAAACACAGCCAAGAAATCAAATTAATACCAAGCAGAAATGAAACATTTTAGAAAAATAATGGGTACAACAAAATGGAATAATGTAAGAAACATGGAGTGTGGTTAATGAGGAATAAATTACATAATGGGCAACTGGAATAGTATGGACATATTACTAGGATGAGTCATAGTAGATTGTCCAAAATCATAGGAACATATTGTATATAAAACTTAAGGGAGGCCAACTAAGGAAGCAGTTGGCAGAAAGGATAGAAGAAATTTGTGAAAAACAAGGAAAGAACGAGGGGGATTTAAATGGAATTACACGAGAAAGGGAGAGACCGGGGAAGTGGATAAGGGAATTTTCTTCTTCTACTGGTATTACAAATCAGTATGGGTTTTACCCTCTTCAATGACTTAGATAAGGGAATTGAGTTAGCTTAAAATCGGACACCTTATAGGGTGCCAGAAAATGACATGAGGAGGAAGAAAATAATTGTGTGTGTGTGTGTGTGTGTGTGTGTGTGTGTGTGTGTGTGTGTGTGTGTGTGTGTGTGTGTGTGTGTGTGTGTGTGTGTGTGTGTGTGTGTGTGTGTGTGTGTGTGTGTGTGTGTGTGTGTGTGTGTGTGTGTGTGTGTGTGTGTGTGTGTGTGTGTGTGTGTGTGTGTGTGTGTGTGAACAAAAACTGCATACACAAAATATTAATTTTTTATTAAAAAATTTTTCCCGATTACAGTCCAAAGTATGCAGGCCAATGTTGGAATAGTAAAATAAAAAATAACCATATCTTTGAAATTTTAATTTTTTTCCAGTCACAAGCCAAAAAAGTAACTCGTAAGAAATGTTTCCTCTGTTCAGGGTCAAGTAATACTTTAAATAATAAATTGTACAGAACGAGTGAAATTTAATTCTTCTGAGTATGTTCAAACTTTTCCAGTTTCCAAATTAGTGAGTGTTTCATACTGTACTTGTCCTGTTGTACGGCACTCGTCTTAACAGGATTATTTTTTATTTATTACATGCTACTGTGAATAGATTTGTAGAAATACAGAAACCATTTGAAAAATACTTGTTATAATTTGGCTCGTCAGTATAATTTAGAAGTCTTTCAAGTTGGATTTTCCTAGGTTCTGTTTCTGTCTCTCAAGAGAAACGCTTCAGTGTATTAAAAAAATTTTGTAAAATGTGTGTGTGTAAAATACATTTTTCTGTAAGTGTGTGTAGGGGGAGGGAGGAAGAGATATATATATATATATATATATATATATATATATATATATATAGAGAGAGAGAGAGAGAGAGAGAGAGAGAGAGAGAGAGAGTAATAAAATTTATAGCAAGTATTTATATTTTTAGGCTGGTGTATTTAGTATTCCTCCGAGACTGCCACAACCAAAGGTTGAAGTGAGTGCATACCAAGAGCCTATTCCTGGAGGGGCATTTAATAAAGCAGAAGGAGGAGATAATGCAAATGCCAGCTTCAATAAACAGGACCAAGCTGTTGTCATATATGAAGAGATACCTAGTGAAGATTTTGAAAGTTCGCCAGTACCTTCTGTTCCACCACCTCCACCACCAGTTGCAAGTTTTGAAAATCCACCACCCCTTCCACAGCGTCAAGCTCCTGCTCCTCCAGCAACTCAGCCAATGCCTCCTCCACCTGTACCTCCAAGAGCAGGGGTACCGCCTCCAATACCTTCAAGAGCAATTCCTACCCCTCCCGTAACCCCACGCAGAACAGTCTTACCACCCTAGCCTGCAGTTGTTGGTATCCATGGATAATATACTTCTGTTAAATGCAATATTATTATATATGCGCTACCAAAATAGACTGTACATAATTATTTATTAATGTTATATAGTAAGGAAATTTAGATTGCTAAAAATGATATTGATATAGTACCTGTACGGAAAAACACATTGATATTAGACATTTGATAGGTTTTGCTAGAGAAATACAAATAGAACATTGTTTATAACATTTTTTTTAATGTTACAATGTTAATAAATAATTTTTTTATGACTGTAAAGTTTACACAATTGTTTGTGTGATTATGTAGTACTGTGTTTTACAGTAGAAACAAAAACATTGTTAGTACATATGTTAAATGTGTAACGAATTATTTTTAAATTACATTATGTTTATAATAGTAAACATTATTTTTAATGTTTATTTATATGGTTGTAATTTATATGAGCACTTGTAAGTATACTTTGTACATGTGGTATTCACATGGACTGTATTTTCTGTTAAGCATGTATGCTTTTATTTGAAGGCATTAGTGTTGATACGATAATTTCTGTACATCTCAGTACACCTGTTGTCTTTATTTTTAAGCATTAAATCTGTGATGAATTTGTTAAAAATACTTAGTATCCTTCAGTAATTGAACATTTTCCTGTAGCTTCAAATAAGTCTTAATATTTTTAGAGAAATAAGTAAAAAAATTTATGTAAGTTGAGTTTTATTTGTGTCTGATATACGTTGTGTGCGTAATAATATAAATTGTATGTTGTGTGCTACACATATATTGTTTACATTCATAGAATTCTTTATGAAAGTGTCTTTCCATATATTACATTGTGTTTCTTATATAAATAAGGGTATACTGTAAACTATAAATGTTACTGTAATAATAAAATTAATATGTTTCATCCATAGCAGCCAGCAGCATTTGTAATTGAATTTATATTAGATGATACTTTTGATTCTACTGTTGCCTTTATAGTAGGCTAATATAAAATATTGTTACGCACCATTTATATTTAATATTATTCTCATTTCATCATCATCATCATAATCGGCAATGAACACAGAAATACTAGTCCAGAAGAATAATGTGCAGTCCACATTACAGTCTTTGCTTGTCACAGATTCACACTAATGACACAGTGGGGACTGTAAGATACTTTCCAGAACAATACGTTGAAGCATATTGGAGCAGCTGTGCATGTCACAGCTGTACCGTGACTAACTGGTGACTGTAGGTAAGAAATACTAGTCCAGAAGAATACTTTTCAGCCCACATTATGCAGTCTCTGCTTGTCATAGATTCACACTAATACATTGGCCACTGTAGGGCAGACGCATACTTGTCCAGAACATCATAGATACGTACAAACCGTGTTAGATTATGGGTCGTGTGATGTACAGTCTTGCAATGGAAGTACTAAATATTGAAACCTCATTTTACTGAAGCAAGGTGGAAATTTATTACTAAAAAATTGACCTAATAGATTTTTCTTATGGGTGTGCACATGTAATATGATAAGTTCTACATATAAAATGTATCACATAAGATAATATGCTCAAAATAAAGAGAAAAACTTTACTAATTATGTTAATAAATAATATAATATTAGATCCGGTTGCTGCTATGACGAACCAAAAGCTCCTCTGGTGCACACATCAGGTGGTTAGTAGTTTCTTTGTTAGCAGTTAGAATGGAGCAGTCACCACTTGGTACATTTTTTTTCCACCGAATTTGTGGTAGGCAGGTTGCTGATGAGAACTATATTAAGTGAATAATATATTTGGGAGACAGAAATGTTTTTTGTGGTAAAATTATTTTTAAAACTAGTATCACTTTTTGTTATTTTATATGCAAATGTTTTTGAAATTGTAACTTGTATTGATAGTGTGTTAATAAAAAAATTGGATTGTAATACTCATAAGTTATGTGAAGTCTTAAAATTAAGTTGCACACATTATTGTATGCTTTGAAGTATCTGTGTATTCGGATCTACAACTTGTGTTAGTGTGGTAGCAGTGTATGGATGTGTTAGCACAAACAACATTCCCAACATTGTAACTACATTCGAATATGTTTGTTTTCAAATCTATGATATATTTATATTTGGACCTAACTACTGCTTGTGTTGAAATTGACATAAAAATTTTGTTAACGCAGGACCATATGTTCAAGTGATTCAGATTCATATATATGGTACCTCCTTGTATTATAATGTTACCTGTATTTTTTATTTAGATAGTTTTGGTCACCTGCAGTACTTATAAGTCAGTATGGGCTGTGTGAAATTCAGTTGATCTAATATTATTTTATAAATTGTGATGTAGATTTAAGTAATTTAGTAAATTATGGAACTTTCTTTTATTATAATGTAGGTGTTCTTATTTATTCTTGCCATTAGTAGTTAGGGTATTAATTGCAACCGTGATACAAGTTAATACAAAACTACTGTAGAATTAGTGTTAATATGTAAACATTAATGTAATTGATCAGTTGATGTGTATAAATACTCTGCTGCAACTGGAAGCTTGTTCACTTTTAATTGTGGCAACTATTGTATATTATGTGTTATGAGTTTGAGTAGTTGGGAGCCTACTTTTAACTTAAATTGTTTGACAATAACTTTAAAAGATATTAAATTGCTCTATATAAACATATGTACATAGTTAACACAATTGTGATTGGCAGTATAAATCAGTTGAGGTTTTTTCCATGGTATAGAAAACTTTTTTTTAATAGAGTTTTGGCTAAGAAGACTATGCTAGTTATTGAACATATTCAAATGTATTTGATTCAGATTAATAAACTATAATTTAGTAATTATATCATTTTTAATTTATCTATAAAATTCTTCATATTCTACAAACAGCTATCTCTGTTAGTTCCACATACTGTAAAAATGCAATCAAGAAATAAGAAATAATAAAAATATTTTTTGTATTTTTCTTGAAGAAATAAATGCCATGAAACAAGGGAATTTTTTAAGCTTGAAGTTGGCAACTGAATTTGTGATGGGCATGATATTTTTGAGATAATATAGATGACTTATCTCATGCTTGGTTAGATTGTTGGATATAAAAAGGTTGAAGTCTGTGTGTGTTGGTGTAAGTTACTAAAATATTTGTCCAAAGGAACATGTGGCATTTAAATGGAACACTAAATAAACATGAAGAGCAAGTAATAAGGAATCATTGTTATAGCTCTCTCATTTAAACAGTTACCCGTTGGCATCAAATCAACTGTTATCGGTTGTAATTAATTTTTTATCTCACATCAGTGTAGTTAAGTTATTAACCTGTTTCTACATATTATTAAACAATGGCTGTACCAACAGTAGAATAATGATGACACGGTGAGTTGGCTCAGCTCCATTGAAGGTGATAAGCTGCAATTGATGAATGGTGATAGTGACAAAGATCAATGTGGACTCAAAACTGTAATCACATCTTATTAATGGTGAACTCTGAGTGGTGCATAGTGACAGTATCGGGAAGTGCTGCACGTTTATAAGAACACATTACATCAAAGTCTTCTGAATGTCATCCTTTTGGCTGAGGCAGTACTAACCACAAATTGAAGACAGAATAGGAAAATTTAAATTGAAGAAAGGTAAATAGGATAAGGAGAGGATGATGGGATGAGGAAACTTGTGGTGATATACAAGAATTATAGTGTGGAAGTAGTAATTAAACAAAGCCAGACCCCTGTGGCCAAATTAGAATGTGCGTGTTTGTTAATAGCAAAGAATGGGCAAAGGGTAGAAAATCAGAAAACATAATGCTTCACATGATGAAACCTAGGAGAGGAGAGTAAGTGAAAGACCTGATGACTATGAAGGAATTGAATGGATATAAACAAACATATTTCAAAGCAATGATACTACCATGTGTTAAAAACTACCGTGTAGGCGCTAGGACTCTAGGAATAACAGGAAATAATTGATGTTAAATTATGTCCCTTTATATTTGTTTTGCAAAAGGTGAACATTGCGTGTGTATGCGTGCGCGCGTGCATGCATATGCATTAAGTGAAACAATCTGCGTAAAGACTTTGCTACAAAATGGTATAGCTACTGAAATATGCGAGATGAGTATAAATGTTAACTATTATTAGTATAGTAATTATTTATTTAAATGTGGAAGTGAACGGTGACTAATTCAGGATATATCTTGATACAAAAACTGAGTCAAAGATGTGGAAGTGTTCAAAGTCTAGGAATGCGAATTGTTCATTTTATTCTGCAAAAAATATTTATTTTTGTTCTGCTACCCATAATATTTTTTTTAATTTTAATGGGAGTAAAATGTAGGAGTTAACTGCTGAAACACCTGAGGGAGAAAACAATTGAACAAACACTTTGATTCCTGTGACTTGCATTTAGGAGGTGTATCACTTTGTTCAACACTGACAGCCATAAAATAATTGTGACAGAGAAGGTGAGATATCTAAGGAAATGGACGGATGTTTCTAAGATGATGAGGAGAAATAATAATTTTTAGAATAAGAAGAGATGTTAAAAAGTGACCACACAGGGAGTGAGAGCAGTTGATCACCACTGTATCATATGTACTGTCATATATGTGTTTGCATGAGATGGACATTGTGTTTATATGCACTTACCCAATTAGTTCACTTGAAAATGGTATTCAGGGTTTCCACTATGAGACAAGTGTAATGTTACTACCAGTATTTAAATGTAGAATTTCAGCTACGTTGACAGCTGTGTTGCAAACAGATGTCTTTGTTTTATTGTTTTCTTTCATAATAAGTATCCACTTGATGCATGAAAAATGTAAAATATATACATGTTATTGTACAAAGAATAAATTTTGCTTGTACTAGTTGTCATTTGTTTTTAATCTTTGTGTGATGATATTATGAGACATCACCTGATGAAACATAAATGAGAATGCAACAAATGAACAGCATGCCAGATATAAAAACATGAACAACCATTTAGATAATGGAGACTGCCATGTTAAGAAGGCACTGCACATGTACTTATTGATGTTGATGGCATATGCACATTTTGTACTCTGTGTGTGTGTGTGTGTGTGTGTGTGTGTGTGCACGCGTGTGTGTGCACGCGCGCATGCAACATGAGATTAGTGCACTTGAAAATAATAGTTACTGACAAAGTTGTGAGCAGTTAAATAAGATTGCAAAGTTCCAGACCTCCTAGGGAAAAGTGGCTTCTTAACATTATATTCTTGTCTTCTGCTTCTTCTTCCTCTTCCTCTCCTCCCCTCCTCCTTCCATCCCTTCTCCTTCCTCTTCTTCCTCCTCCTCCTACTCCTCCTCCTCCTTCTTCTTCTGCTGCTGTAGAATTTACAGCATGTTGGTGTCCGCATGTTGGCAAAATTACAATAAATTACATCACCAATCTTCTTCCAGCGTCTCCTACCCATTGCCATCTCACCGTAGCCCTTCGCATCTATTCTTGTATTTATAGCATCACAATTTTTATATTCTCAGACTACTACATTTTGAGGAACAAATTTTGGGGCTACGTTTTTTTAACTGTTTTTGTGTAATGCTGTGTGGTAAACTGTTGTCTGCTCAGTTGAAGTCACGGTGCTTCTGGGGATGTTTGCAGTACCTAAATAAATCGTGCTTCATGACATCACTTATAGATTTTTTCATTGGTAAACCAATGTGTGCATTGATCTGTCACAGCATAGGGAAAATAACAGAAAAGAAATATCTTAGTGAGGTTTGAAATAGTTCTGGTAGGTGTGCTGTACACAGGTGTCATCCATTTGCACTTTTGCTGTTTATTTTTCTGTACTGTTTCCTCTGCATGCAGTCAATGTTTACGAATTATACAAATCTTATTTCAAGATTGCAAATATGGGTATATAACTAGTACATAATGTAACGTTCAACATTTAACATTTAAGCATTCATAAAGTTATTTTATAACTACATAAAGTATGGCATCTTTATAAAAATTATGTTCCGATTATACAGGCTACACTAATATCTGTGTTTTGTACTTAACAGTTGTGGAAACATATGAGAAATATAAAATGTGACAGTTTTCATATGTTCAACAAAATTTGCAGGCTCCTATCCATGACATCACCAGTGCCACTGTTTGTGTGAAACATGCACAAAGAGGTTACTTATTATATGACAGAATTTGAGTGTAGTAAAAGTTAATTAGTAACAGTGACAACTACTTTGCTAACGAATGTCACTATTTCACTTCATACCAAGCACCCACATGAAATACATGGGAATCAATCAATGAATGACCGTTTTAATTCATAAGTGACACTTTGTGTAGGAGTTTTACCAGTTTATTAATTTCTGACAAGTATGAAATAATGATTACTGAATGGAATTTAAAGTAGAGAAACATAAGGCATAGGAGTTAGGGATATCAAAGGAAATGGATTGGATTATGGTAGATTGATAAAAAGGAACAACCTTTCTTAGATTAAGAAGAGATGCTGCCACACGTTGAGAAGGCACCATACAGGGAATGACTGCATTGATAGACACCAGTACTATGATTTCACAGGTTCCATCAATTAAAATTGTTTTATGTGTTCTATAAAGAGTACATTCTTTTTTTACGGCTTCATTTTTGTTTTTAATCCTTGGAAGAGTGTAATAAAATAGCAGTAAAAGGCTAATTAAAACATGGACACATCTTATCTCAAAAAATGAACAAAGATGAGACTGCTCAAGGTACATATATATATATATATATATACACTGCTGTACAAGGTATAATTATATTCCCAGCTGTCACGTATTGATCAGAACTGTGAACTCATGAGTGCTACATGCAGACACAGAATTGAAGCTTTTGAAATAACTCAGCTTTTAAAAAAAACTAAAGGATATCGCAGACTGGCTGTAGAACTAATGCATCAGTTCTGTATGAACTGAAAATAGATTATAAACACTGACTGCTACCAACTGTACAAAAGCAAATTGTGAAGTTTTTTGGGCACACGTTTAATTGGAATGGCTGGCTATTCAAGGTAATTTAGATGGAAAGATGAATATAGGTCAATCACTGCTCCGAATTAAGAACAGCCAGTGACAGAGGAGTACAGAGCAGTGGTGTTCATCCTCTAAGGTCAGTGGCACAAACTAGCCCCAAACTTTTTCACTGCCCCCAAGTTTTGCCTTCAGCTTATGCCTCAAATGTAACTGATAATAACCAAACATAATTAATTTATTTGTAAATCACCAAAAGAATTAAAGTATTTATTTTTAGTCAATGTAAAATCAACTTTGTATTTTTAATCAAAATCAATAAACTATAATTAATAATGTACAGAAGAGAAGCAAAAATCTTAACTAATCAGGACTATAGGGAGTTCAAATTATTGAACTTGTGTTTGTTTGGATTTTTTAACATAACAAATATACGACAGTAACAATACAACAAAACAAAAGTGGATTGTATAGTGTTCGAACAGTAAGTATTTAGTGTACATGTGAATGAATTTAACTTATATTTTTGTTGTTTGGTATCCAAAACATAAACATAAAACACCATGTTAGCCATAAACATAAACATGTTTTGCCATGATTGGTATCATTGTAAAACATAAAATACAAAATATTATTATTTCATTCACTATATTGTACTACATTTCTTTGGGAACTGACTATTTCTGTATATAAAATAAGTTTTAAGTAAAAATCAGACAATAATTAATTTTTCGCTTTCACTTCATGTCTGTTGAGTTTTTTTTTCGATCCAGATTACTGATGTTTGAATTTTTGACATCCTGCTGTATTAGAATTTAGCAAGAGCTGTATAAGAAAATTCAACGAAATTTTAAAATAAACTTTTGAACTTCTCGACCACTTAGTTTCAGCTTCCAATGCAGTGTTTTCTTTTTCAGTCTGTAACATTTATTATAAACAGACTTTCATTTATTTAAATGTTTTATAAAAGAGCTTTTAATTAGGTTTAAGGTGAAACAGAAAAAAATTAAAGTAAATTAATTCGTACATATGATTATGCAAAACTGAGCAGTACTACTGGAAACAAAATCACAACGATCGAAGCATACTCAGTAATGCTGAAAATGGCAAATTTGTTAATGATTTCTTCATTTTCAATTTGCTTGAGGCTGTCACTTTCATATGAAGGAATAAGTAATGATGAGATAAATTTTGCTCATCTGCAAACGCGTTAAGGAGCATTCAAGTTTTTCACTCAATATTGATCTGAAAAAATGTAAATTTGAATTAGGCTTAAAGTTGGATAAATACATTTTTTACACAAGTTTTTTAAACTGTTTTATTTGATTAAAACTTTTGTACCTAAAATTTTCCTCCCCAAAATTCTGATTGTACAACTTGTGCCATGATATCCCCCAACCCCTGTGGACACCACTTGTAGAGGTTAACTGCTGTATAGACACAATGGGTCATGACATTCAGGAACAGTGAAGAAGAAGAGTATAATATATTTACACATACTTGCCAGACAGAATATGCGTAATCAATATGTGAATTCAGCAGGTGTGTTACAAGAAACCAAGATTTTTATATTGGTTAACATATTCTAGGAGACAATCATGTTCAAATAAAGACTCAGATTTAACGGTATTTCTAAACAGCATTAATAAAACAATTATTTTCTTGTAAGTTATGAATGATTTATGTGCTAACTGCCTCTAGCAATAATCTAACCTGATACCAATTATCCAAGCAAGGTAATCAGGCAACCCTATAATAGAGTAGCTGTTCAGATTTAAACAATTTTTTGTTTTGTTTTTTACTACTTGTTACAGTAGCGTGGATTGTCTGTGAACACTGTCAAATTCAACAAGGAAGTTGTGGTGATTAGGTATGAGAATGTTTAAAATGTCATAAGCAAATAAAAAACAATAGGGTTATTGAAGAAGACATTTAGTCACAGTTCAACTTGTAAATATTACAGATTTTGATCATGTTCATTGAATTAAAATAGGAAATTACATGAAAATGTGAGAATCTATTTATATCGATTGACAGAGCTGTGAGTTGTGGATGTGAAGGTCAGAAAAGATTAAGGTGTCTGGAGTGTTTAAGGGAGAGATATAATGTTGAAAAATCTTAAATTAGAAGAGATTAGGAAAACCAACATATGTTTGGTTTTATAGAAAAAAAGTTGTTTTGGTCAGGACACCTACAGTGAATAAAGCAGGAAAAAATTTGGGAATAAAGAATTGAGAAAAGTAAGAAGAGAGTAAAACCTAAACCAACCTAAGATAAAGTGCTGGAAAGAAAAAGGGTAGTGTGGGGTGATCCAAAGACGCTGGCACAGAACAAAAAATAGTGGAAGAAATTTGTGTAAGTTGGAACTAGTAAAAATATATCTTTATATCGTAGTGTGGTTACACACACAGTAAATTCTCTTTAATGGAGCTTTATATAATGAAAAATGAAAACGACAAAAAATTACTGTGTGTGTGTGTGTGTGTGTGTGTGTGTGTGTGTGTGTGTGTGTGTGTGTGTGTGTGTGTGTGTGTGTGTGTGTGTGTGCTTTCATACTGTATAGTGGATTCAAATAATGTAATTCCATTTAAGGATGCTGTAATTTGGGTCAAACCTTCCTAGTAGCACTGTTTCTGTAACTATGAGTAAACGAGCTTACCATTTGCTACTACATAATTTATGTTACACTAATTCTATCAGCTATCACATAGGACATCTGAGTCTAGTCTTGTGGTCCCTTGTCTGTGGTTCAACTACTTGTATTTTTTCAAGCAGAGTGGATAAGTATGTAAAACTCATTAATGTTAAATTATGTCATTTGTATTAATAAATGGAATTTTGATCTAAACGAGAATTTTACAATAGAACGATCAATATTTATGCTCAACGGTGAGCACTGATATCAACAAATAAACAAAAGGGGTTGAGTTTAAAAGATACCATTGACTGAAGCACATCAGTTTAAAAGTTGCAGACCACACTCAAGCATGTTGATTACACTTAATTTGGTTATGTGTGAGAGTGTTTTTATAAATTATGTACAATTACCATGATAACTGAATCAAAGCAGACATAAGTTAGTCTTGTTTGTTCTCACAAACAATATGATCACATAATACCACCCTATATGCCTTATAATCCAACCACAAGTATTTTGTATTAAATGTAAAGGTATTTTAAAGTCTAAAGGTGCTTAAAACTGGAAAATAAGTCATGTTCTACTGCTTACAGAAACGGTCTGGATAAAGCTAAGAATTTTAAATTCTGAGGGGTTTTTATGTTTGTTATGCATTCTCCTTTTTTTGCAGTTTACACAATGTGTAAGAACTCTTACATGTAACTCCCTACTCTTTAAATACTTATGTAAAGCCACAAGGTAAAATTGTACATCAGGTATAATATGACATTTTGAATAAAGCTGAATTGTTAGTGTAAGGTAGTTTTGATTAGTGTAGAGAGTTTGTTAAGTTATAAGGAAACAGATGCAAAATTGTAACAAGTGTATTACGTTTATACATAACAGAAACTATGTACTAATATAGAATCAAATTTTTATGTGCTCAAAGTCAGTGTGGTTAATATTTAAAAAGAATCCTGAAAAAATTATAAATCAATCATATATGATTTATGTCAACAATAAGTTATAATTTTTCAGTGTATAAGCATATGGTATGGTTCCTCTGGTGACAATACATAGACTATGCTGGTCTTAGTGGCAGGGCTGCTTTCTTGATAATTTTAGTATTTGTACACATTGCTAGCTTGCTTGCTGTGAGGTGTGGGAATGGAGCTGGTAGCATACTGTTGTGTAGAAGTTACTGTACAAAGCATCTGTAGCTGTTACAATTTGGAATATGTAGCCTATATGCCGAAACGTACTTAACAATGAAATCCCATGTACACAATCATATGTTGAACTAACAATAAAATATTTATATTAGAATAATCACTCATATTATAATTAGGAGTAAATATATTACATTATAAATACTGAATAATTACTCAGCAAGGTAAAGTTGAATGTTGGTTAACTAAGAGATGAAAGTAATACTATTACTGTGTTATTGTAAGTAAGCTATATATTACCAGGCCTGTATTTGGGTATCCAGATGTCCCTGGGCAAAAGTAGCAATTGCTGGCCCCCTCCAAATGTAAAGAAAAAGTGAAGCCTATTAAATTTTCACATCACTCCTTACATGTGTATTTGCTTTGTTTTAATGTGCACAGAAAAATTACCTGTTTTTCCAATTTATCTTAATCTAAAAAGATAGATTAAGTTATTGTTAAATATTTAAAAAAGCTCTTAAAATTTGTGAATAATTAATTTTAAAGTCAATAATTAAATATCTGTGATCGTGGAATACAGAAACTCGGACACAATTAAAGTACATAAACAAGAATCAGACGATCACTCAATCACTTCCATCATGACACATTTTCCCCATTCTGAGGTTAACAATATGTGATATACATCTTCCCCTTTTACAACCGCACTTGGTATATTGTATTACTGTATTTTTTAACCTCAAATTTTCTACTCCCTAAAACATTTTGCACTGGACAAGTGCCCCCCCCCCCTAACACAGGCCTGGCTATAACTATGAGTGCTATGATACTTAAAGTGTACTAATCTGTGTAATAATAAATATCACTTTTTTTCAGTTTTATTATGCACTTGAATTATACAAATTGCAACGGACTAATAAATTTAAGACTGAAGTGTAAGAAAAAACAACAACATGTAAAGTAAAGGAAATTAAAATCAAATAAAATTTGTAATTAATTGAAAAAAAATAATTTCCTACAGTTTCCTGTTTTCAAAACACACACACACACACGCATGTAAAACTGTTTACAATTACAATTCTTTTTTAACCGAACAACGTGTTGGTGACAGTTTGTTTTAATTAATGATTCTATGTTAAAGAAAAATGTATAAACATTTATATAATTAGTTTGTATAATCTGTGATCTAGTTTATATAGCATAAACTATCTATGGAACAGAATTTTCGTATATAATTCATGTAAAAGTAACTTCATTAATTTTTTTCCAGCAGGTACAAAATTATTTTGTAACTACAATGTAATAATTATTTGTAAATTATGCGTATATTTAGAGTAGTATACTTAAGACAAGTATTAGTAAAGTGTTTATTTTAGTAGGTGGCATAAATTTTGTTGGCGTCCTGGATTTTATTCTGTCAGCATCGTACTTTTGAATATAAACTCCTGTTTGTATTATTAGGATGTACACATTATTTTAAAATTATTACATTAATGGGGATATTGAAATAATACATTGAGAATGTAGATAGCAATGAAGAACAACTGTATAAAATGAAGTGCAATTTTTACATTTGTCTGAAAATAAAGATTTTTATTTTCATTTTTGTTAAGCTAGGGAGCTAAGTGACAGTAATGCTGTATGGTAAAGCTATAGGAAACATACTAGTTCCATTTTCTGATAGGGTAGCATGAGTAGTAAAAATTAAATTATATAAAATGCTTGCAGTTACTGTACTGATCAGCCAATGAATTTGAATGTCATGTTGAAATATTTGAGTGTTTACACTGTATCCAGTTCACTGAGCTCAATCTACAAATCAGGTATGCTCTTTGGTCTTTCCTGTGATTACTGATTTTCGTTTTTGAATTGTAATTTTAAATGTGCATTGTGTTTTTATTGTAATCAGTAAGCGTCAACAATAATATGATAATCAAAACAAATCAGAATTATTGTTATGAGAAAATAGTTCTTAGTTATTTCTTAATTTTTATTTGTCTGTTATACATGCACTATTAAAATAAGATAGTACATGTGTTTTATAACATAATGAATATTAAATGAAAAAAGCAAAGTCATTTTTGTATACTAACGAAGTAGAAGTGAGTGTAGACACAAACATTTCTGTTGTGTTTCTGGTTTGCATATGAAATGTACCAGGAGTGGATGTAGCAACTATTTGGGGGGGGGGGGTATGGAAAGTTGGACCATTCTTTAAAGGACTAAACTATAAATGTTAGAAAATAGTGAAGACATGAAGATACAAATAAGGTTTGTTATTATCAACACAATAAGTTTATTGATGTACAAGTATAAACTTATATCTGTCTTTGTCAGTTTATTGTTTTCTTAGTAATAGTCACTCATGGTTTAAAATACACACTATTCATTTATGCTATGTATCAAACAAAAATTAACTTGCTGGTAACCATGAAACATATCATGATATGAATTTTCTATCATATTCACAATCACAAAATGATGAAAAAAATGTTTTCTGAAGTGACCATTGGGGGGGGGGTTCCCCCTCTGTGGATACGTGCATGATACATACAATTCTTTGATAATATGAATACTACAGACAATGAATTTTTGTGATTGCAAACACCAGATACTAAAAAGAGTACAATTGGCGCCTGTGTAAGTATCTTGTTAAAAATACGTGATTTCAATGGAACATTGATCTGATTTCAATGGAACATTGATCTGGCATAGATAAGGATTAAAACTAAATATTTTTATGTGTTTGTGAAGTGTGAAATTTGATAATTTTCAACTGTTAAAATCTTATACTAAGTTCAGTCATGTGTTTTATAACATAAAGAACATTAAATGAAAAATGTAAATTTTTGATGCTAATGAAGTAGAGGTGAGTGTAGACATATACATTTTCTTTTTGTGTTCACAGAATATGTGAAGTAAAACTTCATGAATTTGAACATGATTTTCCATTAATCTGAATAAATTACTCATAACTTGTGGTATACAAATTCTGCTTAACACTTTTCATGAAATATATAAAAATTATTCAAATTGCAGCAAAATGTTCTGTTTATTGGTTAAAATCCAGATTCAAGGTAAAAAGAATGTGATGTCTTATTTAACAGTGGCATTATGTTACTTATCGTCTTAATCAGGTATGTTAATATTGATTTGAATAATAGTAATAATAATAACAAAAACCATACTTTTACCAGCTAAGAAGTACCAGTTTGTCGTGTAATCAATCAAAGGATTATCAGTCATTGTTTCAAGTTACCAATGAGTATTCAGTAAAGTGTACCATCTGAAGGATTTATCACTATATACAGCTGTATTGGGTTGTATAGGACTGTGTCCCTAGTAAAGGACAATTATTCATTATGATTCATACAGTAATTCTTGTTCACAGACGGTTAAATTTTAAATTATTCTTTGAGGGATACCCACTTCAAAGTTGTGGGCAGATCTTTGACACACATGAACCATGTAAATTTTATTACATGTTTTGAACATTGGTTATAATTTGACAGTTGTGACTTATAGTTTAGGTAGATTTAGAAATAAAGAACATAAAACAGAGTTTTAATCAATTAATGTATTCCTGTATGAAGAGAGTGATAATAAATAATATAAGTGTGAAACCTGATCGCAGACATCATTGTATGGCATCGGAGATTGTGAACTTCAGCAAGTGTTACGAATGGCAAGACACCGAGATAGCTCAGAAGCTCTTGTTCACGCCCTAGAGTTTGAAGCTGCCAAGTCAGCTTCCCGCTATATTAATGGGTTTGTGCCTACACGTTGCAGTCAGAAGATCCCTGTATCACATTACCGTTATGATGGGTGCAGAAAAACAGTGTTGTCGGACAAACAATTCAAAAGTTCAAGAGAGTCGCAACGGTTTGAAAAAGACAGAAGACCGAAATGTTACAACTGTGGAAAACGTGGTCATCTACAGGTAGACTGTTGGGAGAAGAAGATACAGAGAGAAGAGACTGATCGCACCAATTGGAGAAGTAAAGGCCCAGAACAGCACACAGTTTCCACGCTACATAAGATCAGTGGAAACTTGATTGTTAGTGGATTTGCGGATGGTAAACCAACATCATTTACAGTTGACACGGGCGCAACAGTGTCCATTGTGCGCCCTGACTTAGTCTGTAACCGCCATCCTCTAATTAGCTCTTGTACAATACAGACTGTGACTGGAAGCCCCGTCAAGGTGCTAGGAAAGGTAGACGTACGTGTACGCCTGGGTCTTCTTGAGTTTAGCCACCAAATGCTCGTTGCAGACATTGTCGATGAAGTGATTCTTGGCACGGACATTATGAATGCCTACGGATTCGTTGTGGACTTAAGAGAGAATGTCCTGAAAGTTGGCCAAGAGAAGATAAAGCTTTGCATGGCTAAAATGACAGTGTCTACCAACCATTCGATTAAGCGAGTGGCATTAGTCGAAGAAAAATTCAACAAGTCTGGTCAAGAGGAAACCTCCCTGTTGCAAGCGGAAATGGAGGAAGAACTAGCAGAGGAAGTACAAATAAGTATAACGACAAAAGAAGTGATTGGAGAGCCAACTATGGGTGTCGAGACAAAACTCTTGCTTGTTCCTGAGCTGATAGAAGCGGCCGAGGGTAAAGTGGCTGAAGATGAGGTTACGCAAGAGGTTGTTGACGAGAACCAAACAAACTTGGATCAGCCAGTGGTATTGAGGTCATTAGTACATGACGCAACGAGAGTGATTCCAGCGAAGCTAGTGGTTGCGCGAAAGATTCGCATTCCTGGGAACGTGATGTTCGGATCACATGAGACTGAATTCGAAGAACGGGAAAATTATCCTTCGCAAGGATGGCCACCTAGATCGCCTGGTCGAGTATTACTTCGAAGACGCTTTGCCAGTTCGGGACGAACAGGCTTAAGGAGGGGGCAGTGCTATGACAGCACAGAACAATCTACGCGTTTATCGAATGCGCCAGAAAGATCTCGACGTAAGCGTGTGGTGTACGTGCGAGAATTTTCTCGACTCTGCCAGCCTTCGCTCGGGCGCTCGGACTGTGTCAAGGCCGCAGCAATTACGTAGTTCGCGAGAGATAAGACGCAGTTTGGAAGCTTCTGGTGTGTGAGCGTAACTATAAATATATCGCGTCGCAGCTTTAGTTTTCAGTTCAATGCGAGATTTTTGACTGTGCGGTTCGAGAGTATTAGTGCGATATATTTATAGAGCGGTTCGGGTTATTACGGTGTACGTTCAAGTAGTTATTAGTGAAGTGTTGCGTTTTATATTCGGACGGTATAATTGTAATACAGTTGAGTTTTAATATTTGTGGACATTTTATTGCGTATGAACAATTTCATTTGATTTGTTGTAGACACTGTGTTGTTAATTACGAACTGTTTTACTATAACAATTAAAGGTGTGATTAGTGACTTAATTGGTGTCTTGTACTTATTTTGTTTCCACTGTACCTACGACGATCGAGTAGACCGTCGTAACAATACATACTACCAAACGATAGATAAAAAAGGCTCTGATGACATGGGTTCGATGCTGTACCACTTTATCACAACTGTGTTAAATCCTGACATATGTAAACTTCACATATTTTGTGATTCTTGTGCTGGGCAAAACAAAAATTTCATAGTAATTAGGTTCCTTCACTATGTAACTGTTGTCCTCAATAGATTTAATATACTTAGTCACATATGCTATACGTGGGGACTCATATACAGACTCTGTATACACATATACAGACCGTGACAAAAACATGGCTTTAATAAACCAAAGATTTCCTGCTGAGACTCCAAGTGACTGGTAAAGTTTGGAGTCTTTCTCTAGATGACAACTATCAGAAGAAGTTTGCAGAGCCTACTCACCCAATCAGACAGCTAAAAGTGAAGTCTACCAACAACAACAAAATTTAGCACAGGGATCCGTATAATGAAGCTTTGTTTCAACAGTAAGAAACCAAAAAAAGGAGAGATCATTGCTCAATGATACCGCAACATCTGCAAACAATAATTCCTGAAAATGCATATCAAGGAAAAATCCCTTTAAAGAAGGAGAGATACAAAGGCCTACAAGTACTGAAAGTATTTTGTAGGGAGGATGCCCAAGAGTTCTTTGACCAACTTCCTGCCATTGACTGTGAGGTTCATTCTCCTGACCTTGAAGAACGTCATAGTGAATTAAAATGGGAAATTTTTTGTAAGATATAATACAAATTTAAAAATAAAAATAGGCCTAAAAATTACGTTTGATTTCACGTCGAAAAAAGTCCAGGAAAGATTTTGACTAAGAGAGGAAATTTAGACATTCTATACCTCAACTTAGAGATTTTTGATAACTCATACCTCAAAATAATAAAACAAAGTTAAATATTGTGTCATAATAAACAATTTAATGATTTGTCTTAAAGTCAATACTAATTTACTACAATTTGTAAATAAATAAGTAATTAATAACTGAACTTTATTTATCATTCTCTTTTTCCAGAGAAAAACCAGCAAGGTCCATGTAAGCTTTTTTTTTATTTTTTCAAAAGTAAAAACAGCTTTCCTGTAAAATTTCTGTTTTATGATATTGATCGCTCTTTCTCTGTACTCTTCATATCTACTGTATATCGTAATTGATTTAATGCAGTGTGATGGAAATTTTTGGGAAGAGTATCTATTATGTGATTATGGGTTTTCACTGTTTGTGTAAATAATCAGCTTAATATTTTATAGCCCATTTACTGTGGGATTGTTATTTTATTTAAGTGTTTAACACAAAAAACTGTTCATACAAAATTTTAACCATAATGCACTACACAAAAGTCTTCGCCCCAAGCCGTATCACACTACACATTATAATGTTCTTTCTGACTTTATCAGTTGACCTGCTGAATAGCTTAGATTAGAAAGGCAGACAAGAGGCATATCATCAACATGTTTTGGAAACAGTGTAAGTGGTTCAGTCTCCAAGTGTTTATTGTTTTTTCTGTCTGTTTTTCAATAGTGCATGAGAAACAGATGTGTGTTGAGGTTTATTTATATTGTATTTATTTACATAAATAGTATCAAATACTTAATAAAATGAATGGATGTTCAAAATGAATTTTGTATATGAGTTTAGCTTCAGCAGTGATAACACTGGTCTACAACAAAAAATTTTATTGACTGATCTATATAGTATTTTTTGCGCTGAATTCAAAAATGCCAGCCATTTTTTTCTGTCATGTAAGGGTTTCGTGTGACAGCTAGGTAAATATTTTACATTAATAACATTTACAGTAAAGAAATTAATGTTCAACGTACCTAAAAGGTGTTAGTTGAAGATTTCCTGGAGTACTTTGCATCAGGAACATCCCTTTTGAGAGTCCAGCAGTAATCTGCTAACATATTTGAGCTCCACTTCCCTTGATACTTTTTTCCATGCTTGAAATGTCTTGATGAAAGCATTAACCGTGTTCATCGCTGACGGCTCCAAGGTTTTCCTGAATGAAATCCAAGTGAGAGTGAAGAAAGTGGATCTTGAGAGACATATTGCAGCCTAAATGTTCATATGCTGTCAGCTGCTGATTTACTAGATCCCTGTAGTTTCAGACTTGTTGGTGCCTAAAAATTGTGTCACTATTTTCTTGAAAGAAATCCATGCACGTTTTTCTAAGTCATTCAACCGTCCTTCAAAATTTTCATCTTTTATTAGTTCTGTTATTTGTGGTCCTACGAAAATTCCTTCTTTAATTTTTGCATCACTAATTCTGGGCAACTTTTCCTTCACATATATAAAACCTCTTCCATTTTTGTCCATTGCCTTCACGAAATTTTTCATCAAACCTAATTTGATATGAAGAGGTGGAAGATATAGTTCTTTTTGGGATCAACTAAATGAGTATTCATAACATTTTTTTCACCAGGTGTGAGAGATTTACATGAAGGCCATATCTTCTTTTTGAAATGACTTTTGCGATCCCTGCTGTCCCACTCACATAAAAAGCAACAAAATTTTGTGTATCCAGTCTGTAAACCTAGCAGCATAGCATACACCTTAAGGTCTCCACATATGTTCCAATTGAATTTTTCATACATTATCTTGTCTAGAATAATCTTCATATTTAAGTTTCTTTCATATTAATAGCATGTGCTAGTGGAACTGATGGAAATTTGTTTCCATTGTGAAGAAGGACAGGTTTTAGGCTAGCTTTAGACGAATCAATAAACAAACGCCATTCCTCTGGGTTATGAGAATGTCCTAGAGTATCCATCACTGATAAAATATCATTACAGTACACAAAATCCCCTTCTTGAGAAAAAAAGTTCTCGAAATCCTCGTGACGATTTTGAAAGTAGCATACCTTAGTTCCGCGATCAAGAAGATTCCACCCTTTTAGTCGTGATCCCAAAAGTTCTGCCTGATTTTTGGATAAATGTAAATCACGCACTAAATCATTTAGGTCTCCTTGTGTCAATAAATGAGGCTCGTTAGGAACTTCAAAACTTGGATCATGTCGATCAGAGTGATCTTCATTCTGATCCTCTTCAGAGCTTGGATTTTCATTTATATCGATTGATACCGGGTGATTTGGTATTGGGAGATCATCACTGTGGAGAACAGGTCGAATCGCTGAAGGTATATTGGGATATTTCAAAGTGTGTTTCAACTTACTTGTTATTCCAGTTGTATTTGTTAAACAAAAATAACAGTTGGAAGAATGATCTTTTGGCTCTCTCCACACCATGGGAATTGCAAATGACATATGGCGAGATCCGTTTGCCCATCCCGTTAAAAGCCGTGAACAAGTAACACAACAAATATGGGGGGCCCAACTCTTGTCCTGATCTCCTACCTTGCAACCAAAATAAAGTTGATAGCACTTTTTTATTAAAGGAGTAAAGTTCCGCCTTTGAAGTTTAAAAGTCTGGATGGTTTAGGCACAACATAACCTCCAAGCACACTTCTGCACAAATGTTCACCATAGCCACACATATTACATCACAGTAAGAATCAACGAATACCAAACGTTTAAAAAACAATCTACCAGAGTGCAGCATGTATAACTTCACAACTAACATTGTATATTGGCAATACTGAGGCAGCAAAAGTTGAAAACGTACATATACGTGATTACTGAATTTGGTCCCTCAGATAAAATATCGGTATGGAGAACCATACATGACTTCCATATTCTAAGATTTATATTTAAAATCATTTTCAGCCAAACAGCCAGGCTGTGTCTTACCTGCCTTTTTATTGCTGTATTAAATGAAAAATATTATATTACATTAAAATGAAAAAATTATAATTTTATTGCCTGGCAACAAAATTATTTTATTTTTAACAATTACCATTGTTTCAAAAAGTTTAAATAAATTTTCAAGTACTTTACTCTTGTTAAAACGTAAAAGGTTGCAGGTAAACTACCCCTTCCCCTTAACCGATCTTCACCAAAATCGAAAGTCATTGAGACCTCTACAATTCAGGGACGTATGCAAAAAATTATTTGATTCTGTTTGAATTTGCGGCTGTTATCGTTTGCCATAGAAAATACGCTTGATAAAAAAACGTTGCAGGTAAACTACCCCTTCCCCTTAACCGATCTTCACCAAAAACAATAGGTCTTGAGTACTCTACAAATCAGGGCTGTATGCAAAACATTATTTGATTCTGTTTGAATTTGCGGCTGTTATCGTTTGCCATAGAAAATAAAACGTAAAAGGTTGCAGGTAAACTACCCCTTCCCCTTAACCGATCTTCACCTAAAACAATAGGTCTTGAGTACTCTACAAATCAGGACTGTATGCAAAACATTATTTGATTCTGTTTGAATTTGCGGCTGTTATCGTTTGCCATATAAAATACCCTTGTTAAAAAAACGTTGCAGGTAAACTACCCCTTTCCCTCAACCGATCTTCACCAAAAACAATAGGTCTTGAGAAATCTACAATTCAGGGCTGTATGCGAAACATTATTTGATTCTGTTTGAATTTGCGGCTGTTATCGTTTGCCAAAAAAAATTTCCCTTGATAAAACAAAACCGTTGCAGGTAAACTACCCCTTCCCCTCAACCGATCTTCACCAAAAACAATAGGTCGCGAGTACTCTACAAATCAGGGCTGTATGCAAAAAATTATTTGATTCTGTTTGAATTTGCGGCAGTTGTCGTTTGCCATAGACAATACGCATGATAAAAAACGTTGCTGGTAAACTACCCCTTCCCCTCAACCGATCTTCACCAAAAACAATAGGTCTTGAGTACTCTACAAATCAGGGCTGTATGCAGAAAATTATTTGATTCTGTTTGAATTTGCGGCTGTTATCGTTTGCCATAGAAAATACCCTTGTTAGAAAAACGTTGTAGGTAAACTACCCCTTTCCCTTAACCGATCTTCACCAAAAACAAAAGGTATTGAGAACTCTACAATTTAGGGCTGTATGCAAATAATCTTTTCATTCTGTTTGAATTTGCGGCTGTTATCGTTTGCCATAGGAAATACCCTTGTTAAAACATAAAACGTTACAGGTAAACTACCCCTTTCCCTTAACCGATCTTCACCAAAAACAATAGGTCTTGAGAACTCTACAATTCAGGGCTGTATGCGAAACATTATTTGATTCTGTTTGAATTTGCGGCTGTTATCGTTTGCCAAACAAACAAAATTTCCCTTGCTAAAAAAAAACCGTTGCAGGTAAACTACCCCTTTCCCTCAACCGATCTTCACCAAAAACAATAGGTCGCGAGAACTCTGCAAAACCGGGCTGTATGCAAAAAATTATTTGATTCTGTTTGAATTTGCGGCAGTTATCGTTTGCCATAGAAAAAAAATCTACAGACACACAGACAGACACACAGACACTTTTCGGAAAACGACTTTTTCATGTTTTGAGTGTAGTAGAATCAGAATCTGCAATAATCTCGAACACGATTTTTTTTGCCATCACCATACTTCCATTCCTTAAGGAATATGGAAGTAAAAACGTATATATATATATATATATATATACGTAATTACTAATCAAAGGTTTAACCGAAATCTATATGTCACATGTAGCTTTTGTTTTCATTACCTCAAATAAATAAACAATACGTGCTCCAAGTAAATACTGTAGTAATATTTATTGCAATGTTGATAGCAAAACTGGATTCCTTGTATGAAAATACATAAGAATCACATAAAATTTTGTCTGTGACAAAACGTGTTGACCAGAGTAATTATGGTCAATTATTTATTTGCAATCAGGTAAAGGGAAGGATGACAAAGATTGTGTTCCATCTTTAAGAAAATTATCTGACCAGTTATCAGAAGAAAGTGATGGTGAGCACTCGCATGATTTATCTGTTCAATAATACAGATAAATATTATTGAAAAAATACTATTAAAAATATGTTGTATTTTTTGAGCTGAAATTCTATGTTTGACTTATGTAAAGAAGAATACAGGCCTCCTTTGTTTTATGTTTCACAATTTATTACTTTTTCTAGTTGTCTGTTTTAGCTAATTTTGTTAGTAAACAAACCAGTATATATTATTGATGTTATAATTAGATATTACTTTAAAGGATTAATTAATATTGTTACGACGGTCTCCTTGATTGTCGTATAGTACAGTGGAAAACAAGTACAAGACACCAATTAAGTCACTAATCACCAGCTTTAATTATCAAAAACAGTTTGTAATCAACAAGATAGTCTCTTACAACAAATCAAATAATAATTGTTCACACGCAATAATAATGTCAACTAATATAAAACACAATTGTCCTGCACATAACACTTCGCCACAATACTTCAAACTGCACTTTGTAAATTGCTGACAATAACTGAACTGAGCGTCACTGAGTACTTGTATTTATACCCTGCCGAAATACCAGAATATTCCATACTATGCGTCAAGAACACTACTAGAAAACACCAGAACGTAATTGACTGCGGACTTGTGCACAGTGCGCGCGGACTGGTGAAATCTGGATTAGTCTCCGTGGACACATGACAAGTGTCACGTAATTGTCCTTCATCTCAAAGTAGCAGCAATATGTACGTGCACACATTACAGCCGGATTCCACTGGAATAGCCGAGAAACACATAGAATGTTTTGTAATGGAGCAAAACTTTTTTCGCATTATGTAACAATATTCATAATTTCAAATTGTATACAAAATGAGTTGAAGTGCAAGAAATAACTGAAGGTAAAAGTGGAACAATTGATTGAATCAACTGACGACATTAGAGTACTGAAGTAATAATGTGTCTAATAGATGATGTCAGTTAACAAACATATTTATGATTCTCCAATAAATTACATAGTGAATATGGGGGTAAGTGCATGCAGGATATAATGTTTTTGTAATATGTAGTGGCACCAACTAGTTTTGGGTCGATATAATCCACAATGCACTACAAATCATCCTTGAAAACCTGACTTCAAAGGGAACATGTCAGTAGGTGTGGGAAAACAGTAAAATTGATAGTAGATATAAATTGATTAAAGGGAATACATAAAACGTATGTGTGGATTTCAGAAATAATTTTTGATCCTCTCTCAAGCCTATGAGCCTAGGGAATCTGTCTTGATAAGATACTGTCTAGGTCACCTGAGTGAATCAAGCTGCAAGTACATTATTATCAAGGATTGTTATATCAGTGCAGCTTGTAAATTTAACCCTTTTGTTGACAGATTCTAGTCATTACTATGGTGTACTTTACCTGCATGTGTCTATAAGTCTACATGTAGATAAACTCTACTATTATAATAAATCAATTAGTAAAGATTTGTGTGTGCAGATATGTACACCTTAGAAGTATACTAAAGTAATCAATAAACATAATTAGAGTGTATATAAAATTGACTAGTACTTGTTTGAGGTCTAAATTTTGCGTATCTGTAATACCTGAGAGAAGCCAGTAATTACACTGATATTCAAAACTCTATTGGAGAGACAGACCGTTATAAGTGTGCATCATTGCTAAGGAAAATTGCAGTAAATTGTAATTTTGCACAGCTATTTTTTAATTATGGCAATTGAGATATTATGTATTTTATAAATTCTTATAGAATTGTATTAAACAAGATGTATTCTTAATTGTTTAATTGTCAGTTATATAATAATAATAATAATACATTTACTGTGAAATGTAATTTTACAATTTTGTGTCATCATTATTGCTCCACAGCCTCTGTCAATCCTGGACCTAGTTCAGGCTCTCCATTCATTGTTACTCAATGTCTGGGTTCATCAGTTTTTCACTTTATATTTCTTGGATATTAGCCATATAAATTGCCCTACAATATAGATGTAAGTTAAAATTCTGAAAATAACAAATTGTGTTACAACTATTGCAATTACAATTGAGCAACTACTGAGTTACAGTTAAGTAACTACTGCATAAATGTAATGGACCGACTTGTTTTGTTTTGTATTGATAGTTTTTAAGAACACAGCTGGTATTTTGCTTTTTTATATTTATTCTTTTTCAGTACCAGAAGAGTTCAGTACCTTGCCTTGTTCCATCACATCTGATGTTCCATTCAACTGATGTTCAGACTCAGCTTTGGAATTGGGAAATTGCACAACTCCAAGCATCAAGATCCAATGGCTGGGGATTTGTCTTGAGGCCTCTTCCCTACTCAGACCATATGCTGCTGTTAACATTTTCATGCTTCTGCCAAGCCAGAATATCCTTATTTTGTCCATCACTGAGCTATTCCACATGGTCTGTTTACTACCACTTTCGTATAGGTTGTGCTGTTTTAACAGCATCTACAGACAAGTAAGTGAGAATACGGTGATACGGATAGGCTGTGTTTTCTCTTGAATTAACTATTAAGTTGAATGTTAGAATTTCTTTAAATTTCAAACTACTTCAGATATTGCTCATCATGATCTTTATTAGTTTCAATTCGAAAGTGTCGTTTTCTTTCAGAATTCTGAAGAATGTTGAGATCGCAATGCCAAAGATGCTTAATTCTGTATGTATTTTACTTAGTTTAAATGGTTCCAAATCTTATATTATGTGGATTTCATCCTCAGTTGAAAGAACGTATATATAATAATACAGATGACTTTAGTAAAATATATCATTCTTGTTAGACACAGAAAAAGAAATTTTTTGTTAATAAAAGGAAAACTATTCTGGTTAGTTACATTTTTCTCATTCACTGCGGAAACACCACTGGATCACGCTTTATAGAATGAAGAGTTTTAAAATGGGTATGGTATATTGGAGGCATCTACGTTGCTAGAATTACTGGTACCTTGGAAACAATAATACTTTCACTATATTGTACTCCAAAATTGTTAAAAACTAGACCACTTTAATTCTGATCTTCTCCTTTTACCTTTTCAGAACAAAAATTCAGTTAAATTCTATAATTTTTACTCCAAACTGTGTACACCACATAACCAACCAGGGTAAAGAAACTAGTGGCTGGTGTACACAAATATTAATTTGTCAGGGAGTCCACTGTGTTTATTGTCAGGGACACCACTTGCGCATATATATATATATATATTACATTTAATATTTATAAATAAATTTACTTCAAGATATACCTTTTTTTCCTTATTAGGAACATGTTTCGGGTACTATCTTGTACCCATCCTCAGCCTTCCGGTTTTTTTGTCTGGTGAAGTACATATGTGTTGATGGTTGACTATTATTATTGTGGCTTCCTGTTGGCTTCTGGTATTTCAAATTGGTTTTATTGTGTGTGATTGTGGTGTATGTGTTAGTTTTTGTGTATATATATATATATTCAATCACTTTCTGCTACAGTCCGTTTCTTGATGTATATAATACATTTAATATTTATAACTAAATTTACCTCAAGATATACTTTTTCCCTAGTAGGAACATGTTTCGAGAGCTCCCGTGCTCTCATCTTCAGCCTTCATGATCTTGCGTCTGGTGAAGTATTTGTGTGTTGGGAAAATTTACAAATATACAAACATAAAACACAAAACAAACTAATACCAGAACAAATACAAATCAATACAAAACATGACACAATATTCAAAGCACTCAACATCGAAAATACAAATACATATACCACAATTACACACAATAATACAACTTTAAAACACCAGAGACCAACAACAACCTTAATAACATCCAGCCGTCAACACACAAATACTTCACCAGACGCAAGATCGCGAAGGCTGAAGATGAGAGCACGGGAGCTCTCGAAACATGTTCCTAATAGGAAAAAAAGTATATCTTGAGGTAAATTTAGTTATAAATATTAAATGTAATATATATATATATATATATGTATATTGCAACAAAACACAGGATGATGATCTATGAATAAGAATATCAGAGCATGGATGACGGACGTTAACATGTTTTAAATTGATTTGTGCAATTTTTGTCAAATAGCTGTTAGTTTTGTATTTAGTGATGGATAAGGACTTGTGTTATACCAAATTCTTTGTAAATTTTTGTTCTATAATGTCATGTACTTTGTTTGTGAATATGTGTGCGCGTTCGCGTGTGGTGAACCTTCATTGTTATATCTTCTGCGTGTGTTAACCGATCAGCATGAGATTTGGACAGTAAATTATGTATGAAAACAGCTACATTTTCTATATACTCTGTTGTTCTCAGCTATTTTTTAAATGTGGTTTTTTAGTAATTGAAAAATCAACTTTTCACGCTTATCAATTGAAGAGTAATAAAATTTCTAGATAAAATCTATGCAGGTTCTCGCAGACTTATACAAAGATTCGCCTGCAACACGTATATCTTTTGTCCAATCTACCACATAGACAGTCGATTGACCAATCAGAAGCCCCTAATTTCAGTCAGATCCGTCGGTTGTCATGTGTACTTCGAGGCAGTTCATCGGAATCCATTGCTTAGTGAACGTGTTTTCTTCGTCAAGAGTTTTTCTTGTTCGAACTGGTTAATCTAAAGTAACTCTAATTTGTGGGACTCTTTTCGAGTTGTTTGACTAGAACCAAGCGGGTGAACTATCTATTATATTATATTAAGTGCTATTATGTGTTAGTGGAAGATTTTCTGCTTAGGGAGATTTATCTACTGGGATAAATCCTTATTAACGCGGGACACATCAAGAATAACCGGAAGGTGTAAGCATTATACACCGCTTTTAAAATTGTCACTCATTATCACCCTGAGAATTAATAATTAATAATACCAAATTCCGAGCGATAAAACTAACGATTCGGAAAGTGACAATTAATGCGTAAAAGCAGTATCAGTGTTATCAGTTGTTCGGCGAACCCCCATAATGGAGAGAGAGTGTGAGAGCGGAGAGCGGCGGTCATTGCAGAGAGAAGAGCGAGTGACATCACGCCTAGTGTAAAGGAATTCTACATCCAAGTAAAATTCACCAAAACTGAACTATATAAACTTTTCTATAATAAATAAAATACTATACATGACATTTTGTGTAATTTAAATATATTGTATAAACAATTATTTCTTTGTGTGATAAATAAATAATTTTCTACACTTCCAATATAGACTTGTGCATAATTTAACACACAAAACTATCCTATGCAAAAATATTTATTTGTATCATCACATAGAGATAATTGGCGCCTGTCAACGTGTGGCACGATTTTATTGTAATTTATTAATATTATATATTTAATTGTGTAAAGACTAGATTCGTTTGGACTATTTATGTGTGTTATATTTGTAAGCAGGAGTGTATATAATTGGTTGAATATTCTCCGTAAGCAGATATTTGAACAGTATTATTAATTTAGTTTATTTGGAGGTTTGAATTATTATGTGTGTTTGTATTAGGTTAAGTTTTGTGAACATTTGATTACAATACTAGACTGTGACGTTATACATCATTTAAACTGAACATTAATATTATAATAATAAGAGTTAATAATAGTGCCGTTTACATTAAATAAGGACTATAATATTTGTTTGAATATATAAAACAACTATAAATATGGCTGAATCACTTGAATTACAAAATACGTTAGCTGCATACGTGTATCATCAACGCGAGGTAATGGATAGCAGTCTTTCTTTGTAACATCATTTAACCTCCGGCAGTCTACACAGAAACGTAATCCACCATCCTTCTTCGCTACCAGCACTACAGGAGAAGACCAAGCACTTGACGAAGGTTTGATTACTCCCTCTGTCAACATGTCCTGTACTAACCGAGACATTTCCTCTTGCTTAGAGAATGGAGGCCTTCGAGGAGGTTGGCATATCGATGTTGTGTCCCCGGTATTGATGCGATGTTGTACAAGAGAGGTTCTTCTCAATGACTGTCCCCGAACTGCAAAACAATCTTTGAATTCATGTAAAAACTGTCTTGAGTTCTTTTACCTCACCCCTTGAGAGGTCGTTAGAAGATCTGTTCAATAATTCCTGCAGTTCTTCTGGTAATTTGGAAGTATCCGAAGCACAACTGGATTTTTGTTGTGTCATTCCAGCTACCCAGGCCACAGGAGTCAATTTTCCTAGGAGCGTATTGCTTTGTAAAGTGACAGCTTGATCCAAAATATTCGCCACTCTAATAGGTACAGTTCCGGTTTTGTCAGGTTTTACTAAACTTCTGGCAATTAGTATGCCCGGTGTACTGACTACCTGGGGTTTGAATATAGAGTACTGGTTGCCCCTAGTATCTACCTCGGTTCTAACCATTTTCGGAGTTTGGTGGAGCAGTTACGGCAACTTGGTTTATGACGTCCATCGATTTTTCTGATGTCGTCAGCATTACCTCTTCTCCTCCAATTCTCAAGACATTGTTTTTGAAGTCGACTATGAATCCGTATGCGTTCATAACGTCCACACCAAGAATATTTTCATCCACAATGTCTGCAACAAGTACTTCATGATTAAACTCAAGTCGACCGAGGCATAGGTGTATCTCCACTTTTCCATACACTTTTACAGGCCGTCCAGTAGCTGTTCACAAGCTGCAAGAGCACCAGATTGGCTTGAGATCTTTCACCACGTCGGGGCGCACAATAGAAACTGTCGCAACTGTGTCTACTGTAATTGAGGTTGGCCTTTCTTGAATGAATCCGGTAACCACCAAGCTCCCACTGTTTTTCTGAACTGTAGAAATTACGTATTGTGTAGGGGCTTCGTTCCTCCAGTTAGTCAGCACATGCCCCGTTGTACCGACTATTGCTCGTTTCCCTACTGCTGAATTCTAACCCAACAATCTCGTTGTAGATGTCCAGGTTTCCCACATCTATAACACTTCGGTCTTCCATCCTATCTTATTTTATTCTGTGGCGCCGACCGTCGAGTCTCTGTTCCGTGTTCTTCTTCCTCATCATCTGTGCCATCACGATCTTTTAGCGCACGGACTTTATGACTTGTCCAACCAGACTCTGATTTGGCGGCCTCAAATTGCAAAGCATGTACCAGGGCGTCCGCACTGTTCTGGTGTCTTGCCATTCGTAACACTTGCTGTTGTTCGTTATCTCGGACACCGGCAGAAAATGTCTGCAATGCAGAACTTGTTCGAATATCTTCTGGCACTTCAGGATAGGCCAGTCTAATTAGTCTGTCGATACTTGCTCAAACTCTTGAAGGCTCTCCCCGGCATGCTGTCGCCTTGCTCTCAACTGGGTGCAGTACTCATCTCGCAAATGTTTATCACCACACCGTAATTCCAGAGCTTTTATCAATTCGGCATAGGTGTTTTGGCTGTCAGGTGGCACTTTCTGTAGTATTCTGCTGCAAGTCCTTTTAATGCAAGAACTAGTGAAACAGCCTTGTCTTTCTCTGTACAATTATTTGCGTATGCAGCAGCTTCGAATTGGCGTGAATACGTCGCCCAGTGCGTGCTTCCGTCAAAGGTTGGAGCTTTGACATGAAAAGTTACTACTACAGGCAAAGGTACTTTCGCAATTGACTCATTTTCAGTGTCTTTTTCTGTCTTTATTATTCGTACAGTCTGTTCAGAACTTTCTTTGGTTGTATCTTTATGAAGTGCTCAATTTCACTTTTAATTTGTTCTCTTATGTTTGCCATTGAGTTTTCTACTGCAGATATTTTTGTTGACATAACTTCTTCCACAGTCAAGACAGATTTTTCTACTTCAGCTATTTTATTTGACATGGATTCTCCTACATCAGATATTTTTGTAGACATCGATTCTTCAACATTCAAAACAAATTTTTCTACTTCAGCTATTTTTAATGTCATTGATTTTTGTACCTCCGATATTTTAGTAACTTGTTTATTAAGATCACCTCGTAGGAGTCCCACTTCTGTGGCACTATGTTCTTGCTCCTGTTTCTGTTCCTGTATTAATGCCTGGATGTCTTCTGTCTCCTGCTTACGTTTTTCATCCTGTTGTCTTTCTGCTTCTTCTGCTTCCTGTCTGCATTTCTCATCCTGTCGTTTTTCTGCTTCTTCTCTTTCTTGTCTTCATTCTTCTTTTTGTCATCTTTCTGCTTCTTCCGCCTCCTCTCGGAGTCTTTTCTCTGCTTCCTCTGCATCCTGTCATCGTCGTTCCTCTGTCTGCAACAGCAGCGACTGAAAATTTTCCATCATCTGACTGGCATCCATTGTTTCCGATTAATTACGAATTACACTCGTCTTGTACAAAGTGTCCACTGTTTCCACTGTTAACCGTTCTATCCCAGTTCTGACACCACTGTTACTACGGTCTACTCGATCATCGTACGAACAGTGGAAAACAAAATACAAGACACCAATTAAGTCACTAATCACCAGCTTTAATTTTCACCATTAAACAGTTCGTAATTAACAACACAGTCTCTTACAACAAATAAAATAAAGATTGTTCACACGCAAATAAATGTCAACTAATATTTAAACACAATTGTATTACAATATACCGCCCGATTATAAAACACAGCGCTTCACTAATATGCACTTGAACACACACAGTAATATCGCCCAATTATTACTCGAAGCGTACTGTAAATATATCGCAACTATACTGAATACTAAGGCTGCTGCTGCCTGTATTTATACCCCTGGTCAGAGACGTGAACATTCCTAACTACGCGTTATCTCTACTATGGCGTAATTAATTGTGGCCTTGACACAGTGCGTGCTGCTTCTGGCACAGGCTAGCAAAAGCACCGACAATCACGTATGCCTCACACATTAGAGCGAGATTCTTCTGGAACATTCAATAAACATGTAGACTGTTCTGTGATGTCGTAAATATATATAAATTACAAATGAAACTACATACATGCCATATATATAAAAAAAAAACATACAAAACCCAACAGCATAAACTTATGCTTTGTTTCTAATTACATTCACTTTAAATTGTGCAACTAATTGTCCACAATTTACTACAAATTCAAATTCCATATCATAACTTCATAATGAAGACATATTCACAAAAATTCCATTAACAAAACTTCATAAAACATCTACTACAATAGGGTGACCAGATTTTTTATGACGTAAAACAGGACATTTCTGAAATATGGAAATAAAAAACAGGACACGAGTTACAAAGAAAATGTGCTTCATATATGACTGCACTGCTTCACTAAGACAAATAAAAACTACTTTTTACACATAAAAAGACATATATTTTAATAACCAACTTAAAAACATGCTTATCATGGCACTGGATCATATTATAATTGATCAAGTTTTTTCAAGAATTATAAAATTATGATTATTCAAATATAAATATTAAAATTCTTAACAACTATAAAATTACATGGATGTGATTCATAGATATCAACAACCTGCTGAACATGAACTTGTGGCTTCTGAATCAGGAACATCACTATTAACTTTGTACTTATCACAAGACCTGATATCTCGCAAGAGCTTTGAATTACTTAATAGCAGGTTGTAGAATTCCTTACAGCTAAGGTCTTGAAAATGAGTTTTTAAAATTAAAATTGCTTGAATAGTTTTAGTAGTAAAACGGTTTCTTTCATCAATCCAAAGGGAGTTTACAATTGAAAAGACTCTTTCCACAACAGCATTTGTGCCTGGTACAGCCAGAGCAAAACTCACAACCACCTCTATGTTTTTACATGGAATGCCTATACTGTACTTTTAAGTATGTGGAAGACATCACACCATTTCTTATCAATCTCCACATTAACTTTTTCCCATTCCTCAAATTTTCTGGATAAAACTTTGTTCACATGTCCTATCTCATCAAATAATTCATCTTCATGTACCTGAATTGTTGAACATGAATCTACTGTCTTAAGAATTTTCAGACTTTTTAAAACCTCATCCCAAGATACAGAATTTTTCAATGTTATCCAATGAAATGATTTCAGAGGCTGATATGGAGAGACCCACTTGTTTAAATAACTTAAAAAAGTGTCACAAAATAAATTGGTAATCGTTTCATATTTCAATTGGGTGAAAAGACCTTCATTTTCTAAGTTAATTAAAATTGAAGAAACAACTGAAGTTTGAAACTTACTACATTTCCTGTTATTGACTTTTTCTGTAAGCAATTCTAATTCTTCAGCTACTTCAGTGGCTGAAATGTTGGTTCTTTCCAACTTTTGGATTGAATTTGAAAACATTTTCAGTTGGCTTTGTATGAAATGAAGCCAAAGAAGTGACTGTGGGTTCTCAAAAAATTGTTTTAGCAATGTAGGGCACCTATCCTGAGACATGAAAAAGACTTTAGAGGTTCATAAATATCAATAACCCTTGTAACTCCTGGCAACAATGACAACCATCTAGTTTTAACACTACCCAGAACCTGCTTATATTCAGTATCAACAAAATCACAAAATAATTTCAATTCCTCCACACGCACGGTATAAATGTGAAAATATTGAAATATTTTATTCACTACTGTTTCTATGTCGATAGGAAGAATGTCTGCACTTGTTTGTACACCATTGTGTACCACATGAGCTGCACAACCAATGCCTTGAATTTTCATTTTGAGCACACTGTTCAATTTAGAAAAAACGTTGTTTGTTCTGGCCCTCTTGTACCCACCAAAGTTAGTGTTACAGTTATCTGCACAAAACGTGATGATCTTGTCAACTAAATGATGTTTCTTTAAGATGTCCAGAACATGATTAGCTAATAATTCTGCTGTTTCTCCACCAACGTTCTGAAAACAGATTACTTTGCACTGAACACCTTTGGTAAGAATGAAATACCTAACTAGAATCGCCACTAATTTTAAGCTTTTGTGATTTGATGCATCAACCATCACAGACACATACTTAGCATCTTCAAGTTCTGATTGCACTTCACGCATTGCATACGGTGATAAAACGTTCACTAAAATCGACTCGCACTTTGTCCTGGAACACGTGAATATCTTCTCAAATAGTTCTCTGATGATAAGAGATGTGCAGTCCATTGAACGGAAAGAATGGTTGTGTTTTGCAGTATGAAATGCAAACAGCCCTTCTTCAGCAGCGATACGTTTATCTTCCTCAGTTTGTAGTCCATTCCTACTTACAAAGGAAGTTATACTACTGGAAGTTCTCGCGGAAACTGCCAACATGTGTTTCTTTTTCTTAATGTGCTGTATAATATCGGCACGTCTTCCATGTTCAATGGAAAAAACTGAACGACATAAAGTACATTCTACCTTTGTAGATGTGGTGTCGTCCTTCAAGAAAGGAAACTCTTCTTTCAGGGTTTTGGAGAAAGTACACTTTCTTTTCCCCACATTAATATGCACGTGTATCTCGAACCAAGCGAACAACAGACAATGGAGCAAGCTCGCCACGCCAAGCGTTAAAACTAACCAAACAAAAAAAGTTTACCTTGATTGCCTCACTCTCCCTTGATGCACTCTGGTGGAAACCAGAGATCATCATTTCTTTTCGCGATTGCGTTCCCTTAACCATTCGAGACCCGTCTTGACCTCAGTAAGAAAGTTTAAACGAACGAGACCAAAATGACACAAAAACAAATAAAAACTCAAAACGAAGCGAAGATAAAAGATTAGGTTATCCGATATTGCAAGTACGGAAAACAGGACATTTGACGTCCCGTTAATAATTTGCCGGGACAACGGGACACATAATGAAAAAAAGGGACAATCCCGTTAAAAACGGGACGTCTGGTCACCCTATACTACAACCCATTACAAATTTAAATTTCAGGTTAACTTTACATATGATTTCCTATTAAATTCATAAAAATTCAACTAACTAATTTTAACCATTTGTCACCAATTGCAAATTCAAATCTCAAACAATTTCAGATCAATTCAATTAAATGACTTGGAATCAAATAGAGTTCAGTTAAATTACCAATACAGTTTACAATCAAAATTTACTAATACCATCATAATTTCCAGTTACCCTTCTTCAACAGTAAGTATGCTTACACAACAATACAAAATACACATACAACAAAAAGATCTAATCAAATATCCCATCACAATAACAGCACATATAACCTCATACATAATACATTAAATCAAATACAAATTTATGTACAATATAACATAACCCATCAGTATTGTCCATAATCATTACTCAAGTGAAGCCAATGATCAAAACCATAAAATCAAATATACAACTGTCCATCCCATCAACATATGTCTACCCCCCCCCCATCATTATAAATCAGCCTGATATTGTACATACACAGTTCACTATAGTCCTCTTCCCTCATATTACCTATTTCAACACAAAAACCATTTAAATTTGTATAACCAACCACAATATCATAATAATCATAATTAAGATTACCCATCGAGAACCAATATGAGTCAACATCATGTGTTTTGTACCAGTCGGTAACAGTCCTGTCATTGTCGGGATTACTCATCATTATCAGGTAAGTACTATCACTATTTCCAATCATATCACCTATTATATCATTGTTATCACCACTTGCTTCATCGTCATCAACTGCTTCATCATCATCGACCAGGTTACCTACAGTCATAATATGTGCTGGTCGCTCCACACCTAGAACACTAATTACATCTTTATAACCTTTATTTATATTGAATATCTTAATCACAATACTTCTCTGCCTCTCATCATAAAACATACTCCAACCCCCTTGAACTACACCGCTCCTTATAAAGGGTACAAAAAACTCAGTATTACACATCCTGGCTTTACCAGGTAAACCACAAAAAACATCTAGGGTACCATTATGAGACACTATGTCTCCCACATAACCACTGGAGGAACCTTTGTCCTCAATAACCACATGTGGAGGTCTTACTCCACTTAAACCACGGCAAAAATTTGCCTTTGCACGTCACTCTCACCTAACCTATACATACTGTTTACACTTTACACTCTCTTTCAAACTCATCAACTGCTACCACACCACTAGTTTCTACTCCCACTAAAATTTCATCATCAATACCATTCAATATATAATTGTCTGATCCTATCTTATTTCCACTTAAATTATCACCATTATGTGTCATATTATTATCATTATCACTTTCACTACCAAAATCACCTAACTCAGTATCCATAACCTGGTCTAGTTTACTGTCTGTGTTCTCATTACGTTTATCAAGTCTGGTGTCTATATGTTCCTTAAACTCATTAATTGGTTTACCTACCTGTTCACTTAGATTATCTAACAGCTGTTTATTTAAGGTACTAATACGACTGTCTAACTGTTCGTCAATAGCACTCAAACGCTTATCAAACTGTTTTTGTGAATTACTTAAATCATCAAAACGCTTACTAATATTATTAGACATCAAATGTAAAAAATTCATTATATCATCCTTTAATGTACCTACTTTGGTTTCATGTATATCAGCCATGTCTATAAAATTTTTACTAACACCCTTATACATAAAAACAAATACAACCTTTCTAATAAAAGTCAAACAATAACCCTACAAGTCAACGCAATGAATATAATTATACACATCAAATGAAAATTCCTCTAATACATAAAACTACCACTTTAATGCATATAGCGAAACAAATAATACCCTCATGAGTATACCACATAAAAAACTAAACATTGACATATATATACGCATACCTCACAACCAGAGATACCCACATATACTGTACTTCACAACCTAAAATCAGCACATAACCTATTGTCACCTACCCTAATCCACTTTGGTGCTCCGAGTAGGCCTAACTCATTAAATAATTTTAATAAGCATCCTGGCAGGGTCGCCATTGTAATCGTACAAATAATAATAAAAAGAAGAGAAGAAAAGAAGCCCCAAAACTACCTTTTCTTACTTACTTACCGTCAGAAGATTCCAAAAAAAAAAAAATCAAAAGCCCTTGGGTCACCACCACATTTTTAAAGACGGAATGCTGAATCCATAATACTTTCCCCTTGGAAACAGTTTAGAATAAAAAACTGTCCCTTATCAGAAGATTCTCAAGTCAGTTAGACAAACTTGTTGAGCAGAGAGTATTGGTTAGGTAGTTTATGTTGAAATAATTTAACACATTTTCATTGTTATATCAAGATAATGGATCACAATAAATCCATTTATTGTGAATTATTTGCATTGTTTTGTAAAATTCTAGTAAATTTTACTTGAACTTATAAATAGATAATAAGCATTGGTACTTTTTATTTACTTGCTTACGTTTCTCTCTCACCCCCTTTTTATTCTCTCTCTCTCTCTCTCTCTCACACCCCCTTCTCTCTCTCTGAGTCTGTATGTAGTTTAGTTCCTCATTTTTTGTTTGTAGATTTTATTTGGCCAAAACTGTTTATCGAATTCCAGTTCTCTCGGGAGCACCACATGGCCGGTATTATTTCGCAATGAGCTCATGTGTAGTACTGTTAAGCCCCTGTACTTTTAACATGTGCGCACTGTCCAACTGTAAAACTTTTACAACTTAATTGTTTGTAATTACATATTAATTACATGTCACCCGGGGCACTGCTGACATTGTTTCTACTCCACTACATTTTACCGAGGCACGGCCTTCTTGAGTCACTGCCACTGCCGCTGCCATCTGTACTGCTTGGTGTTAAGATTGTGACTGACTGAAGCTATGCTTGAGCGTCTCTCTCCCCGCTCCTGCACTATACCGTTTTTTTTCACTCTGCAGTGAGAAAATTGGCAGGTGTGAAATCCATTGTGGCTGATGCAATGCTGTTTGGGTGTGTGAAACTGACTTTCAGGCATGTACACTTGCCAAAATAATTTTGCACTTCCCAGGCCAGAGTTACGTACTAAAAAATTCTAAGCTGTCTGATGTTTCTCGCCCACGAAAATCTGTTTTACCATTATAGTGGAAATCTGTTTTTGCGATGCTTAATGAAATGTATCATTACACCTGCACATACAAATAAGATCCCATATGTTAACTTCTTTGAGGTGATGGGTATTTCGGCCAACTACAGTTCATGTTGAGGAGAGTTGTGATTTGGCATTAGATCATTTACGAATCATTCTAACACTTTGGGAACCTGTAATTAATAAAAGAAGTGCCACCTTCTTTGACAAATAGGAAAATGGATTTGGAAAGATTTAGAGAGGATCTTGAAAATTTAGTTAGTAGTCAAGTGCCTCTAAAAACACCCACAGTAATTGGAGGAGGAAGTAGATGCTTTTATTACTAACCTGCAAAGGAAGCATGGAATAGTACACATGTGTCACGAAGAAGAGGAATTACGAGTACCTGTACAATAGAAATCCATGAAATGATAAATAAAAGTGGAAAGGTAGAAAGAGATGGCAGCATACTAGATCTCCTAGTGACAGATGTATGTTAAATAAAATTGGGAATAAATTCAAAAGAATGTTGAAAGACTTAAAAAAAAGTTGGTGAATTCCTGAGGCAGCTGACGGACAATAAGGATAGATAACTATTCTCTATAGAAAATAACAAAGAAAACTAAAATGCTGAAAATGCAGATACTTCCTACTGCAACAAGTAGTAAGCAGAAAGCGTAATTGTTTGCCAAGCATTTGGCAAGCACTTCTCAGCCCTTAATAAGACAAACTGTAGAAGAAAATATTTCAATAATAAGGGAAAGCCAAAATACGGAAATAATCGTGTAACTACTAAAGAACTGATTAAAGGATTATCTTGTTGTTGCATCCTCTTCGTTCACTTTATTAATTTAATAATATATATAAACTTTCACTAATGAACTTACTGTTGTCACTTCCCAAACGTTTCGAGATGTTGTTTCTCTTCTTCAGTGGGTGTATACTGATTGTCGATTACAGAATAACCGTTACGGAAAAATGGTGTGTGTGGTGGGGGTTGATGGTGGGAAGGGATTGGCGCTGAGGTTCGAATTGTGTGTATGGATCAGTGTATCGAATAGTGTATGTGATTTATAATGTATTTGTTCATTTAATATGTTGTTTGGTTGTAGTGTGTGATATCTGTATATTTCAAATTGTTCAGCTGTGTTTAGTTTTCTAAACAACTACTAAACCAACTCAACTGATATCCAAATTGAGGGTGAAATCTAAGCTGTTTGAAATGTTATTGCTTAGTAGATTTAATCCAGTGATCCAAAGAACATAACTTATACCATCACATCAGTTTGGGTTCCAAAGTAAGCATTTTACCATTGATCACGTACATCAGATTACAAATATAATAGAGAAGTCATTGGAACATGAAGACATCTGTTCTGGCATATTCCTGGATGTTGTCCAAGCATTTGATAAGGTCATGCATTGTGGACTGGAGTATTAGTTGGAATGAGGATATTATAGGATGAAAAAGACATAGAAACTAAGACGGTAGAGAAGTCACTTTGCCTCCAGTAGGGACAGTTTATGTGAAAGCTCCAACCTTTGATGGAAGCAGTCACTGGGCAACGTACCTCCGCCAATTTGAAGCTGCTGCATGGGCAAATAATTGGACACAGAAAGACAAGGCACTCGAACAGAAAGACAAAGAAAAGAACCTGCAGCAGAATTACTACAAAGTGCCAACTGACAGCCAGAACACCTATGCCGAATTGATAAAACCTCTAGAAATATGGTATGGTGATAAACATTTGCAAGATGTGTACTACACTCAGTTGAGAACAAGACGACAATGTTCCGGGGAGAGTCTCCAAGAGTTTGAAGCAAGTATCGACAGACTGATTAGATTGGCCTATCCTGAAACACCAGAAGATTTTCGAATAAGGTTTGCAGTGCAGACATTTAATGAGGGCATCGGAAATTGTGAACTTCAGCAAGTGTTACGAATGGCAAGACACCGAAATAGCTCAGAAGCTCTTGTTCACGCCCTAGAGTTTGAAGCTGCCAAGTCAGTGTCCCACTACATTAATGGGTTTGTGCCATCACATTGCAGTCAGAAGATTCCTCTATCACATTGCCATTACGATGGGTGCAGAAAAACAATGTTGTCGGACAAACAATTCAGAAGTTTAAGAGCACCACAACGATTTGAACGAGGGGAAAAACATAGAAACAGAAGTGTTACAACTGTGGAAAACGTGGTCATCTACAGGTAGAGTGCTGGGAGAAGAAAATACTGAGAGAAGAGAGTGATCGCACCAATTGGAGAAGTAAAGCCCCAGAACAGAACAGTTTTCACGTTACATAAGATCAGTGGAAACTTGATCGTTAATGGATTTGCGGAAGGTAAACCAAGATCATTTACAGTTGACACGGGTGCAACAGTTTCCATTGTTGCGCCCTGACTTAGTCAGCAACTGCCAGTCTCAAATTAGCTCTTGTACAATACAGACTGTGACTGGAAGCCCCGTCAAGGTGCTAGGAAAGGTAGACGTACGTCTACGCCTGGGTCTTCTTGAGTTTAATCACCAAATGCTTGTTACAGACATTGTCGATGAAGTGATTCTTGGCACGGACAGTATGAATGCCTACGGATTCATTGTGGACTTAAGAGAGAATGTCCTGAGGGTTGGCCAAGAGAAGATAAAGCTTTGCATGGCTAAAATGACAGGGTCTACCAACCATTTGATTAAGCAAGTGGCATTGGCCGAAGAAAAAGTCAACAGGTCTGGTCAAGAGGAACCCTCCCTATTTGAAGCGGAAATGAAGGGAGAACTAGCAGAGGAAGTACAAATAAGTTTAATGACAACGGAAGTGATTGGAAAGCAAACTATGTGTGTCGAGACAAGATTCTTGCTTGTTCCTGAGTCAATGGAAGAACCCGGGGAAAACGTTACTGAAGATGAAGTCACGCAAGAGGTTCTTGACGAGAACCAATCAGACTTGGACTAATAGCGTATAGGTCATCAGTATATGACACAATGGGAGTGATTTTCGCAAAATTAGTGGTTGAACGGAAGACTCATATTCCTGGGAACTTGATGTTCAGATCACACGAGGGTGAATTAGAAGAAGTGGAAAATTATTTTTTGCAAGTAGACCAGCTATGTAGATCGCCTGGCAGAGTATTACTTCGGGGATGGTTTGCCAGTTCGGGGCTAGTAGGCTTAAGGAGGGGCAGTGTTACGACATTACAGAACAATCTATGTGTTTCTTAATCAGTCCAGTGGAATACGGCTGTAATGTTATGTGCGTACGTTATTCTCAACTTGCATTGCGAGATTGTTCTGGACTCACTGGTCCATGCCTGCTGTGTGTAAGGCTGCAACCAATTATTTTCTGGTGTTTTCTAGTAGCATTCCTGATGCACGGTTAGCAAATATTCTGGCTATCAGCGGGGTATAAATACAGCCATTCAGCGACGGTCAAGTTAGTTATTGTCGGGCGGTTAAGCAGTCCAGTTTGAATTATTGTGGCGAAGTATTACATGTTTTATAATTGTGTGGGACAATTGTAATACAATTGTGTTTTATATCAGTTAACATTTTTATTGCGTGTGAACAATTTTTATTTGATTTTTTGTAAGAGACTGTCTTGTTAATTACAAACTGTTTAATTGTGATAATTAAAGCTGGTGATTAGTGACATAATTTGTGTCTTGTATTTTGTTTTCCACTGTACCGTACGACGATCAGTAGACTGTCGTAACAATACATATCTTAATCCACACCTTAATGGTACAATCTTTATTATGTCAATATAATAATGATGATACCAGAAAGATATTAAGCATAGAATGTTTACATAAACACTTCAATGTGAAAACTGTGGTTAATCTGCTGCAGCCAATGAAAACACAGATCTTTCTGTGTATCGAGCTGTACGCTTAAATGTAAATTTGAATAATAGATGCAAATGATTACCTATCAAGACGAAACATCAGAAGCGGTTCTATTTTGTCTATCGTATCTGTTTAATAAATAGAGTAGTTATTAAATTGGTTTCCCAAGATAAGGCCTCAGGCCACACAGAAGGGTGTTGCAGCTGCATGTGACCCCTGAGCCACCAGTTGGAAATCACTGGTTCAGAGTGTATAGACAGGTTATGTAGAGCATTTGAGAGTCATTGTTTAGAAACAATAATGGTGGAGACACCAAAAGGTCTTGTCCAGTGTAAAGCATGTTAACAGCTGTGCAATTTCTTCTTCAGCATTACAACCCAACATGATCCCTGGCTTCCAACACCAATCTTTTCCAACGTCTTCTATCCGTTGCCATCTCAGCTTAACCCCTCACATCCATTCTTCTGAGATGTCCAGCATATCATCCAACCATCTTATCCTAGGTCAATTCCTCTTTCTGTGTTTATACACATGTGCCATCAGGATTTTCTTTGGCATATGTTGATCATCCATCCGTTCCAGATGACCTAGTCATTGTATTCATTAAGCATTTATGAGTCTTACAAATTCCCTCATGCTTCAGTAGCTCATATATCTTCAGGTGATTTCTTATTTTCCATTCATCATTGTCGAATGAATTACCCTCTATACATAACTCTTTTTTATTGTTGATTGTTGTAACTGATGAAATATATACTGATCCCCCATGTATATCACACATGTTCATACTGTAATTAAAGAAGAAGAACGATCATTAAATATCTACTCTACAGTTGCATAAGACGAATCACTACTGCATTAACACAGAACTGCTGCTCTACTCTAGTATTTCCTTGGCCAATTAAAAGGTGACTTGAAAACTGAAAGGTAAAAATGTTAGTTACGTACCCCTAACACTACAACATTCAATCCAAAACCTTTCTTCTTTCTTTTTCCAAGAACCCTTCTTCACTGCTTCTGTTTACAACTGATGAAATAAATAAGTTATGTTACTGATTTACCATCATTCTTTAATGAATGTGTGTAAATCAAATATTCCCACTGTTATTAAGCAGGAACAAAGATCATAAAACATATAAACTTTATCTGGCATCTCTTTAATCAACACGTTAAATGAAAATTGTAAAGCTGTAGGTAAACTAATCTCTACACTGCTCTACTTTCTTTCTACTTAAAAGGATGCATAACCTTCAAAACATGCACCTTTTCAAAACTGTTAGCTTAATTTTTATATAATACCATTATTAAATATCCAGTAAGGTTAAACTTAAACAATACGTAATCTTATGGCTGTATATAAAATTCGATGTCCTGATTGTTCAAAATTTTATATAGTGCAACAGTACAAATAGGTTGAATACTGATACTGTGCATTGCACCAAGTAATTTAAATAAGTGATTAGAAGACATAAATAACGCATTTTGGTAATAATAATCATTCAGCCTGCAATATAAACTGTAATAGAATGTGCATGTTGAGACAGGGAGTAGAGCCAGCTGCTCTCTGCATGTGTGTACACACATAAAAGGTTTGTGTGAGTGCGACTAGTTCATTCACGAAAAGCACCACCCTTTTCAGTAACAATATAAATTATTATATTTAAATTAATTTATAATGCTTGTGTGCATGGTAGCGAAAAACTAGACACCAAAATGTGTGGTTAAAAATAACAAACAAGTGTATCAAAAATAGTGAAAAACATACAAAAAGTGTTAGTGTAGGAAGTTAAAAATCAATAGTAATTACAGTAATTAAGATAAAGAAAAACGGTTTGTGCATGGTGAACACCTAGAAAATTACTGATCGAATGAATATCGGATAATGTGCTAAAGACTTAGCAATTCGCGAAGACGAGCAAATTAAGTGTCATTAGAAAGCGTAGGGTAAGATGACGCTCTTAACAATTTCAAACATGCAGAATATTGTCGAGACACAATTTTTGGTGTTCTGGGTATACATAAGAGGACACGCAAACATCGTTCTCTTTCTTGTCAGACTATCTTAGCGGCCGGAGTCTCTGCTCAAGAACTACAACTTTTCTTCGTTCTACTACTGATGTAATCGGAGGCTATGTCCAACAACTAGAACTTCTAGGTTTGATCGACGACCATGGCAGCCAAAGAATCTACTTAGAAACAACAACCACAGTAGATCAACCACAAGCATAGTACGAGAATCCAGTGTAGCAGAGTACGAGCATCCAGTGGACGGGGAACGACTAGACTCCTAGAATACCCGACTCCAGGACTTCCAGGACCGAAGAGGATCATCCGTATCCAGGACCGAAGAGGACACGTTTCAGATGTACCACACAAATAACAAGGTGACAAATAACCATGCATTTATAAGAAACCAAGACCGAACCAAAAGACTTTAAATATTAAAGAAAAAATGAATAAACAATTCGATTCTAGTACGAGTCAAGTAACTGTATAGTTGTAGATATGTTTTTGTTTGTACGTTAAATACAGTAATATGAAAGACTGTGTAACGATAAGAGTTAGCAGTAACTGTAATTTAAAATATAATTGTTAGTAGTAAATGATGACCTTGTCAGAGAAATTAATAGAAAGCAATGCATATGCCATAACTAAAAGAAATTAATATAAAAAATTAAAAGAGTAGATAATCAGTAAGATAATTGAGCTAGCTGAGAGCAGCATAGGAAATTAATAACAATGTATTAGCAATAAGATTTTATAATATGTTTTTGTGTCAAATAAGAGTACGAATTATACGTAGTAGGTATGTAAAAATACGAATCATTTGGAATCGTAAAATAAATAAGAAATGAACATGTAATCTGAGATTGCAAACTACCCGTAATAAAAATGTCAAAATAATAATGAGTTTCTAAACCGCAAAACAAATATAAAAAAAGTGTTAATAAAAATTGAAATAATTTATAAACAAATCAAATAGCATTAATATTATTATGATTACAACCTTCATTCTTGCACACACATGAATTGAATGTAATGTAATGTACCTAAAGATATGTCACACATCAATTATTAAACACATTAAATTTGCTAGTGTTGTAAATGTCGCCCAAGAACGTGGGACGCGACCATAATCATTTAACATTTTAAAATTTTGTTGTAAGTTAAATGAATGCTCTAAAGAAAAGTGTGTTAAAGAAAAAAAAATATATTGTATGGAATAACTAGTATTGTAGTAAATGTTATTTCAAATTGTTGTGTATTATAAGAACACAACTGATGCTCAACTGGTAATAAATTGTAAATGAGGTGTAATCGTAATAGTATAATAATAATAATAATAATACATAATAAATAAAGTGTAGCATAACCGGGTATCACCAATAATAATTCTTATAAATTATAATATAATAAAGAAATAATAAATAAAAATAATTCAACATGGCGGAAGTTTAAGGATGGAGAAAGCAGTCGTAGATATGATGCAAGCCATGTTTGGCAAAGTAGATGACAAACAAATAGAAAAAGTAAAAGAAGATAATAGAAAACAAATAGAAGAGTTAGAAGAATTTTTTAGAAAACAAACAGAAAAATTAAGAGAAGAAAGAAAAGCAAAATTAGAACAAGATATCGTAGATAATACTACACAATTAGTACCTACGGATATCGACACTAATACGCACATGAAAATACAGTCAAAACAGAACTGTATGAACAAGCTAAGGTAATTGAAAATAAGCGAGAACGAACGTTAATAATTAATAAGGACGATTCTACTAAGATAATTAATACTAGAAAAGAGTATAAAATAAAATTTAAACGATCTTACCTTGTTCACAAGAATATCCAATTTGATGGTTACATGCACAGTAGTAAAACAATTAAAAATGTAACACAATTGAAACACATGACTCGCAGAGAAAACACTCAGCACAATTATCAACCGCAAGGTAATTATAACTGTAATTACAACCATGATGAGTATAAACCAACAGCATCACACACAGTAAATAGATCACCAATACGACACATGGTAAATAAACCAACTATGAATTACGCGCAGCACCCAACGACACAACAAGTGGAATGCAGCTGACCCGAGGTGGAACGGAGTACGCAACAAAACAACAGAGGTGGAAAAGGGGGTTACATTTGGCCCAGCTCAAACAAACGATTTCCTAAGCTGTATGAAAGAGGGGTAAATATGGTAAAAATGCACAATACGTCAAAGAAGGAAGGCTCAGAGGAAGCGGCGAACACACCCTCAACTTATAAACAATGACTTAGGAAACACAAAAGGCAGTATACAATAAACAATATATATCCGGGTGACATACACGATGAATTGCTTAGTACAGACCAGGATATAAACCAAGCGGAGCGCGGTCACACAAAGTGCCCCATTGTGAATGTTTATATTAATAACTGTCTAATTAAAATGTTAGTGGACATGGGTAGTCAGGTATCCATATCAGTAACCAATGCTACTTGGGTTCAACAAAATAAAAATTATTTTAAAAGTACAGCAATGTTACCTGTAAATAATATGAATATTACAACTGCTACAAATATATGAGAAAAAGTTAAACAACAAGCATATGTAACCATGACGTATGAAAAATTAGCTGTCCAATGATTATTATGAATAAGTTGATATATGATGGTATTATAGGAATTGATTTATTGAGTGTACTAGATGCTAAGATTGATATCAGTAAGAATAAGATAATATGTAATTTTAAGGGTGTTCAACATAACATAAATATGAATTCAGATACGAGACAGTATAAGGTAAGTGAGCCTTATATAGTAATGTGTTGTGTGATACAATAACACATTACTGTATTGTTACTATTTCTACTATTCCTAATTATCTGAAGATTATAATTCTCACACTGGTGTGTCACAGTAAAATTATTCGTTGTTCTGTGTGGAATTAAATTAATAACTAAACATGATATGAATTTAAAAAGTTTTATTCACATTTTTTCGTTCTTTCCATTTTAGAATTTTCCCCCATTGTGTTGTACAAATTATCTTTAAAAATTTATAAAAATTATAAATTTCAATTATAAGGATGTCTTAAGGGTCACCGAAAAATCTGCCTTGCTGTCACTAAATGGACGTGTTGTACAGAGAAAAAAATTATCACATATCAGAATGGCTGCTACAGTTAACATATTGGTTTGTAAATGCCATGCATGTCTCGTTCATTTATCAGCTTTCAAAATGTTATGATTAAAATATGATTCACATGCTGCAGCAGTGAATATGTGAATAATACATAAGAATATTACAGAAAAACAACTATTATTATTTTATGGTATGGTTGGTGGTTCTTTAGGCCTGCAGTACTTAAGCCACTAATTTCCAAATCATAATGACATTGCTGATAAACATAATACAATACAATCAAATTTAAATATATTATCAATTTATCTCAATCTGAAGACTTAAGAAACCTGCATTAATGAAATCAGACACTTGTAATGCATAACACTTGTAATTTATCTTTGTATTCAATAAATAATTCAAATCATAATATGACATTGCTGATAAACATAATACATACAATCAAATTTAACAATTTACCTCAATCTGAAGACTTAAGAAACATAATATTTCTTACAAACTATGCGTAAGTAATAACATCTAAATAAATATTTTCATAAAGAAAAAATATATACAAAATAGTTATTATAATATAAAATTAATAAATCACTACAACAAATTTTCACAGGGGGTCATTCCATGTCAAATCAACAAAACAAAAAATTGATTTGACACCCATGATCTCAGATTTTGATGAAACTTTGCATGTATGTTCCTTTCATGGACATGAGTAACCATACCAAATTTTATTGCTGTATCTCAAACGGTTTAGATTTTACAGCCTGTTAAAAGCTTTGGAATTTTGCGGTTTTATAGATCGGATGGAGGAAGCTAAATTTGTTTTCTGATGAAAAATAAAATATATCTTCCTTGTTTACCAACAAATGTTGATGAAAATTTGTATGAGTATATTTTAATATGTAAGGAATCCAGAAAAAAATAAATTACACCAGAAACTATGTACACATGGTCAGGAAAAAATCCTAAAATGTTACTTAGAAAATTTTTAAATGAAATACGGAGTTCCACGCTAAGTGGAATATCTTCAAAAGGGAAAAGGATAATCAAAAAAATTTTTTTACATTTTTATTCTACAATATATACTCTAAAATGGAAAAAATAAAACTGTTGGTTTTATAATGTCAATTAGGCCTGTACAGAAAAGATGAATAATTAAAAGAATATCCTTAATTAATTAATAGAAAATTACATTACGATTTAATTTAGTTTTAAAAACTAATTATTCTAAACTCCAGTCAACTCACTAGCAACTTTTATTACAAGAAAATTTATTATAAGCAAGCAAACCATTCACGCCGTAACAACACAATAAGTGGTGCTCTGTTTACTGATCAAGTATACTTGTTTAAACAAGTGAGCCTGCTCAGCAGACAGAACCTGACATCCACTGGTCAGTCAGTCACAGTCTGTTGCCAGTGTAACATGCATGATTAGTGGTTAGTTTTACAGTTTTTTTATTTGTTTCAGTTTTTTACTGTTCAGTAGTTCAAACTGTGTTAGATTTTTTTTGTACTGTAACTGTTTGGTTAACAACTAAGTGTGTGGAATTTTGATTAGTGTTATTTTAATGTTTAATTTTAATTTTAATGGAATATTAATGTTATTTTAAAAAGAATTTATTGTTAATCGATATTCTTTGAATGGTGGAAAAATGGAGGAGAAATGCAGTTAAAATAAAAATATGTAAAGTTTTATTTGTAAATGTAATGGGATGATAAACAACGTACATGAAGTGGACTCAAGGTCAACGGTTTAACAGCGAGAAGCAATTATTTTTAGCCATCTGACCTCTGAACTATGCACAAATTGGGGTCACGCTATATGACGTCAGGAGCCAAGCCTTGTTTATGTCACTTTGGAACGCGGGGAGAAGTCAACAACGCCTTAAAATCTGTCGACATAATACCAGCAAACAATAAAATGAGACCACGTGACAGCCCCTCCAGTTCAGATTTTCGACCAATTCATCTCGGCCCAGTAAAAATTATACTCTCATCCGGTACGGCCGTACACAAATTTGGGGACGAATTACGGGCATGCCCAACACCAAAAGGTGTTAAATGTAAATTTAAAAAAGGAAAGCAGTTATTTAACTAATATAAAATGAAGTGACAGTTTCGGCGAATAAACAGAAAGTGAAAGAAGAAAGGTGCGGAGTGAAAAAAAATTACGTGAGGAGGCTGGACTGTGGATGGACAATGAACAGCTAAGTAACAAACAGGGAGAGTAAAGTAAACCATTCAAAATTAAATTTAAAACCATTAAAAATTAAAATTAAATATGAGCTCAAAGGGGATTGTGAAATATGTGTATGTGTGTGAATGGAAGCGCTGGTTTGTGAAAGATAAAATGAAGTTGGTAGTTAGTTATTTTTTATTTTTACTTTTTACCATTTTATTTTTATTTGAATACAGTATTACTAAAACTAAATGTATAAGAGAGGGAGAAGGAATATTTTATATTTAATGATGGGATTAAAAGGAATGTTAAGTTTTTTTTTATTTTTAGAAAAGATTTATGAATTCGATTCTCATGTAAAAAAAATCAGATTGATTTGAGAATAAGTAAATGAATTATTTATTTCAAACAACCATGTTTGCTCTCACAAATTCGGTCAAACGGACTCTGGATAAGTATTTCAACACAGTTGACAACCATTCAAGATGGCGTCCGGAATGCGGATGTAAACATTAGGTAAATAAAAAATAATTATCGTTACAATTGGCGCCCGAACAGGGACATTTGCATAAAAGTTATTTATGCAAACGTGGGCCTGTTTTAGAGAGCAAAAGAGTTGTTTGAGGTGAATAAATAAAAACTTTTATTTTCGTATAAATAGACGTAGATGACAAGAGTGTCAGATAAGGTTATGTTATAATATGATTGGTGTATGTATATTATAAATAAGTAAGAACTAAATAATAAAAATGAGCACAAGTGAGAATAATAACGATGAAGTCAGCCTAACTGACATTAATACAGAAAGTCAATCAAATATAGAAATAAGCGAAACAGAGTCGATAATAATGAAAGACGTTAAAAATCAATCAATGCCAATCCAAAATAAGAAGTCATCTGATGAACATGTTATAGTGAGTAACACCTTAACGGAGTCTACTCCCGTAATAACTAAAACTAAAGAAAAAGAATGGTCAATGGCCGGTATGATTGAATTAATGAGAGTAATGTCTAATGATATTAAGCATAGTATGGATGTTAAGTTAGAGAGTAGCTTCGATGTACAGAATAATAAATTTGATGAACTCAAGATGGATATCAATGCTGTAAATGTTAGATGTGAAAGTAATTTTAAAGAATTAGAACAAAATATTGAGAAAATGAAAGAGTGGAGAAGAGATACAGGTAAGTTGATTGAAAATGAGAATAACGAAGTAACAGACGACAATATAAATAATGGTGATAAGATGACGAATAATAACGAAGAAATAATTAATGAGGTAAGTGATAATTATGATAATGAGTTAACAAGTAATAGTGGTAAGATAGTTGAAAAAGGGGTATCTAAGGGTGATACAGAAAAAATTAATAGAGAGAATGAGAGAGTAATGGGAGTAGGGGGTAGTGAAAGGGTAGTAGTCAGTGTTTGTAAGTTAGAGAGAGAATATGAGGAGAATTTAAGTAGAAATATGGGGCAGAGGGTAAATTTTCCCCGGGTATATTGTGAAACAAGGTGTTCACAGGTGTTTTACAAGGACAGAGTTTCCTCCAGAGGTTGTGTGGAAGATGAGGTGTCTTAAAGTAGTCCCTTAATTTTTTGTAGTCCTGGAAGAGCCAGGAGGTGTTTTTATGATGTAGTAGTGCCCTCTGCATGGAATGAGAGAGAGAAAGTAGAATGGGGTTGTGTAAGCGATTTTGAGAGAGTGAGAGAGATAGAGTTGTTCAAGTTGAGGAGAGATTATAAAGAGTTAATAGAGAGAATAAATAGTGAGAGAGTTGATTATATAAAAGGCTTACCTTGCGAAGTAATTGATACAGCAGTAGTAGATGAAAATGATGATATTGGTGATAACAGCACTTACCTTACGGTGTAACGGAGGTAGTAGTAGATAACTGTGATGATGATGAGATCATAGCTTACCTGGGGTTGACAAAAAATACTTACGGAGACTGGAATAGAAATACTGATGTAGACAGGTTATATGATAGAATAATAATGTGGGATAATCTAGTAAATTATTACGTGGTTATAACGCAACAATTTAAAATAGTAAAGGGTTATTGATATAATATGATAACCCTTATTGGTAGTATAATGATAACAAAATAAATTTATTGAAAAATGAATTGTGTTGTAATAAAATAATAAGATAAATCTACGATGATGGTGGTTAGATATACAGTGAATGAACATTTAATTATTTTAGTTTATGGTAATTACTTGGCTAACTTATGTAATGAGGTGTGGTAAACTAGAAAATGATATGACAAAAATTGTAGATAAATTTGTGTTGATGTTAACTGTACTTATGTAGTAAAGTTATGTTGTTGTAAGGATAAGGTAACAGAGAATACAACGTGTTGTATGAAGTATACTCAACTTTAATAATTGACAGTTGGTCATTGTGAATTTTGTTAAAGTAATTAAAGCAATTTGATAATTAAAGTAATTGAAATGTGTTTGATAAAATAGTTGAATTAATTTGAAAGGAGCTAATGAAATGTTGTATAAGATGAATGTTGGTAATAAATTTAAATTTGGGAGAATTTAATTGTATAATAAATGATAAATAATTAAAGGTTGATTATTAAAAAGTTAAATAGAATGTCAAAGTTGAAGTGATAATGCAAGATAACTAGTTACAATGTTTAATCAATAGAAGTAGAAAGTCAAAGTTGTAATGTTTGTAATTTTGAGGCAAATTTAAAGATGAGATGTTTATTTTAATGTAATAATGTTAATGTTCAATTTGAGTGTTTATTATGTTGTAGTATGTCGATTATGAGAAACATAAAGTGTCTAATTGAGTAGTGTGTAATTGTGTAGGGATCTAAAACATATATAGTATGTTTTAAATGGGATTCCCCACTTTTGGGCGGTCCCGGCCTTACCAGCCCAGACTGTGGCTTTGGCTGTCAACCAGTTATGGGCAGACTTATTGTAAACTGACCATGGTTGGTTGCCTTTGAAATTGGTGTAATTTAGAAATTAACGGGGGGGGTAAATCAGGGGAATCAACATAACTATGGAACAGCGGCTACCATCGAATGGGATGATAGACCACATTAAGGGCATATGAATCATTATAGTAGGATTACTGGTGTCCTCGGATACCAGTAATGCCAAGTTTTTATATAAAGCCGAAGCAAGAACGGTGTAAGCAGCGTTTACACCCTAATAAACTTCAGTTCTTGTGGAAGCAAATGGGTGCTACAGTCCAACATCACAAATCAATAGTGTGTGTGGAAAGGAGCTGGCCGTTACAAGCCAGGGACATAAATAATAGAGTATGTATGTAACAACGTAAATGCTTCGCCCGGTTTACCCGGGAGGTGATTTACCTAATTGTAACTGGGTTAAGGGGGGGAATATTAGAAAATTATGTGAAGGAGGAAGTTGATGATTATTATAAACGGGATAAGATAACCTGATTAAATGGAATTATGTTGGTAAAATAGAATGTGTAGTTGATCTTATGATGTAACTAAATGATTTGGTGTTGATTTGAGGAGTATTATGGAGATGATTAATGATTTTGAGAAAAAAAAATATAAGTAGATAATTTGTGATTATGTAATTGATTTAAATGTGTTTAAGAAGAATTATACTAATAAATTTAAATATTTTTGAGATGTGATTTGGGTAATAAAAGATATTTGTAATATTGTAATAGGAAGTGGTTATTTAAATTCTGATTGGAATCAGGGAAATATTTTGAATTTGGGGTAAAGAATTAACTAGAGAGAGGCATACAGAATGTTGATAGTAAAAATTAAAGTGTAACATGTTATGTTAAATATATATGTATGTTAGAAGTTAAAAAAACCAGTGCTTCTTAACGCAAACCAGCACAGCTAAAGGGGACCAGATCAGTTGGGGAGGGGATATGGTATAAAGTAAGGCCACTATTTGATGTTTTTGATTTAATGTTTCAGGGTCTGGTGATGCTGTGGCGGCGGTCCTGTGCTGGCCTGCGCGTCAGAGCAGGGGCATCAAGTGCCTGTCTTGCCTTGCGGTGTTGGGATCTCGAGAGGGAAGTCCAGTAAGGTCATTCAGGTGCGGCCACAGTCACTAGACCAGTGGGGTAAGTTATCCATGAGTGTTAATAAAATGTAAAGAGGGTTATAGCGCCATATCTGGGCTGATCCCTTTAGGAAGAATGAGAGTGTCAATGAGAGTTTTTATGCTTCGGCATAATACCTCTCATTGAGGGGGTATTGTAACGGTACAGGTAAAACCCTCCCGATCAATAAAAATATGTAGTTTTATTTGTAAATGTTATGGGATGATAAACAACGTACACGAAGTGGACTCAAGGTCAGCGGTTTAACAGCGAGAAGCAGTTATTTTTAGCCATCTGACCTCTGAACTATGCACAAATTGGGGTCACGCTATATGACGTCAGGAGCCAAGCCTTGTTTATGTCACTTTGGAATGTGGGGAGAAGTCAACAACGCCTTAAAATCTGTTGACGTAATACCAGCAAACAATAAAATGAGACCACGTGACAGCCCCTCCAGTTCAGATTTTTGACCAATTCGTCTCGGCCCAGTAAAAATTATACTCTCATCCGGTACGGCCATACACAAATTCGGGGACGAATTATGGGCACGCCCAACACCAAAAGGTGTTAAATGTAAATTTAAAAAAGGAAAGCAGTTATTTAACTAATATAAAATGAAGTGACAGTTTCAGCGAATAAACAGAAAGTGAAAGAAGAAAGGTGCGGAGTGAAAAAAAATTACATGAGGAGGCTGGACTGTGGATGGACAATGAACAGCTAAGTAACAAACAGGGAGAGTAAAGTAAACCATTCAAAATTAAAATTAAAACCATTCAAAATTAAAATTAAAACCATTCAAAATTAAAATTAAATATGAGCTCAAAGGGGGATTGTGAAATATGTGTATGTGTGTGAATGGAAGAGGTGCTTTATGAAAGATGATATTAAGTTGGTAGTTAGTTATTTTTTATTTTTACTTTTTACTATTTTATTTTTATTCGAATATTACTAAAACTAAATGTATAAGAGAGGGAGAAGGAATATTTTGTATTTAATGATGGGATTAAAAGGAATGTTCGGTTTTTTTTTAATTTTTAGAAAAGATTTATGAATTTGATTCTCATGTAATAAAATCAGATTGTTTTGAGTAAATGAATTATTTATTTCAAACAACCATTTTTGCTCTCACAAACTCGCTCAAATGAACTCTGGGTAAGTATTTCAACATAGTTGGCAACCATTCAAGATGGCGTCCTGAATGCGGATGTAAACATAAGGTAAATAGGTAAATAAAAAAGTAATTAATGTTACAACATTCATTGCTCAATAAATAATGTTACTTTAAGGACAGTACTTAAGACATGTGTAAAAGGCATGCTGTTGTCACTTTACCATAACAAGGTGCGTAACCTCTTGTGACAATTTCTCTTACAGTAAAACATTTAATACAATAACACTTTACTGTATTGTTACTATTTCTACTATTCCTAATTATCTGAACATTATAATTCTCACACTGGTGGTTCACAGTAAAATTATTTGTTGTTCTGTGTGAAATTAAATTAATAACTAAACATGATATGAATTTAAAAAGTTTTATTCACATTTTGTAGTGTCATTCTACATGTTTCTCAGCTAGTCGAGCAGGTGCAGTGTCTCAGTCAAGGCAGTGTACTAAAGTAGCTTACAGAATGTTAGAGCTCTTGTAAATAACACACATTATGTCGGCATGCAGCCAGGAGTATGAAAAATTATTCTGGAACATCTGTGGGATCTAAATAAGCATCTACAGCTGGCTTAGTCAGTTAAACCTGGCGATATTGTAGAGTGCGGAACAAGTGATTGTTGTGGATTAGTGGAAAGTGATTATTGTGTTATAATTAGGGCAGAAATCTAATAGTTGACAATATTATTATTGCGTGTGGACTAATTTAACTTGAATAATTGTAGGGGAGTACCTTGTTGATTTCAAATTGTTTATTGTGACTAATTAAGGATAGTAATTAGTGACTTCATTGGTGTCTCTATTTTGTTTCTACTGTACAATACAATGATCGGAGTTTTTCGAGAGCATTCCATAAAAACCATAGGTTATGCAAGTGTTGTGTTATTTTTTATTAGTAAGTATTAATTTTATTATTTAGTCTATTGACCATATTCTATGTGAACATTTGACTCTCTATCACAAAGTCATTTTTGACTCTCATTTTTTCCTACTCTCTGTCACTTGGGGACAACAGTTTAATTTATTACTGTGCTGATGTAATTTAAGCATTAAATTATTCGGCGCGCGCGTCGCACAGACAGTGCCGTCTGTATAGCGAGTCGAAGGGCTGCGTGAGCAGCCTGCTCCACTGCGTGACTATATCGCTTAACCTTGACCGTGACGTGGCGATAATTGTGTGTGTATGTAATCTAGTCTGCCATTCCGATCAGCTGATTTGTTCAACTCTCTGTTCGTGTGGGTTGGCAGGCACCGACATTTGGTCTCATTTCTGGTTCTGCACTCGAGGGAAACACTGGTCTGGCGGCGTCACCTATTGTTCTATTATCTTTGAAATGAGTTGCTGAGTCATTAGAGAGCTTCAGGTGAGGAAACGTATGGTATTAATTTTGATTAATTCAGGGATTATTGGGGTTTTATATTATATGTATGTATTTTTTGTTTGTGTGATTTTGTGTGTGTTGTGTCTTGTATAGTTGAGAGCATGTTGCCAACTGGCCTTTTCCTGTATTAAAAAAATTAATCAAAAATGTTGTTACAATCAAGTTCAAATGTAGAAATAATAATTAACTAAGAAAGAAAATTGAAAGTAAACGTAAATTGAATCCTAGAAAAGATTATTTTGAGAATTGTGAGGAGTAATATTTCTATTCACATTTAGTTCGCGGAATAGAATGGTGACAGTGTGTGTCTGTGATCAGTGTTACAGGGGCAAGAAAGATTTGTGTGAGGGTATTTTCCTGACAGCAGTCTACAGATAAAAATTTTTCCAGGGTTCCCGGATAGCCGGGAGGTGAAAGGGGAAACAAGGATGGAGACAGACCATCAGTCTTCATTGGGCGAAGATCTACGCAACACCCCAATGCCGTCAGACCTCTAGAGATCCCCATACTGCCAGCCTGAACCACTGCCCGGAGGAGGAAATGAATTCCTGGAATTTCGGACTCTCCAGTTGTGTCATTATGTTCTATATCATCGTGCATCCTGAGTAAAGTAATCTTCTGTATACAGGTGGGACTATTCCTTATATTTTAATACACGAACACAGCAACCTACGGGATTTAAAGTATGAACTTAAAGACATTTTCATAAACAGTAACTTCACATATACTATGACCAATGGTCTGTGTAACATGTCCTTGTGGACATCCAGTGAATTTTGTAATTAACTGAGTTAAAGAATCTGCCTGTTTAAAGGTATCCAATACTGCTGTATTTTATAGGACACCACTTGCCTTCTAGCTGTGGGTAATTAGCAAGGAAAATTTAAATCTGTTTCTTGGTCAGTTTTATTAACTTTCGTATGAAGATTAAATCTCATGAACAAGCTTATACTGAATGCATTGACAAATAACTATGGGAGTAGTTCTTTCTGAACGTTCTTGTGTGAACAGGTTCTTTATCATGGGCTGTTACTGTATTGTGCCAGAATAAGTATCAAGTATTAGTACTCAATTTTATGGGCAACTGGGGTTTGTAAGAATATGGCAGTGATGTTAAGATGTATATAATAGACTATGTATTTATATTACTCCTGTAATGTACAATTCAAATTTTTTGACTAGTTGGCAATATTAATTATTACCTGTCTCTTGACAGTGATCATTATTCGAGTGTAAATTTAATTCATAATGTATCTAAATTCTAACGTAATAATTGTTATTGAGACTGTGATCTATAAATGTTATTTGAGTAAATGTCAATGTATAGCAATGTTGATTTATATCGAAACAATGCAAGAAAAGGTGTTTGAAAAATTTGTTGTTGTTAATTATGTAATGGTTCAGAATTAATTCTTGTTACTAATGGCAATGGTCATTATTCTGAATATTGAGAATTTAAACATGCATATTGTATTAAAATGTTATTATCATAAAAGTAAAGAACACTAATAAAAGCTGTTATTGTTATGGAAGTGTTTCATTGCAAGTCCTGTCACGGTGGGCTCAGCGCATCTTTTCCAGCTAGACAATGTGTTTAGTTTTAAGAATTAAGTAATAAAAAAAATGATAAATAAAAAAATAAAAAAAAAAACTTAACAAAAAATTTTATAAAAAACTCAGGGGGAGTTTCAATGGTAGTAGAGCGCGGTTAAGATCGATGGGCTGAAGGGAGACGGGACTTGCAAGTAATTTGGGCAGTTGAGATAGATCCTGGGGCAGTAAGGGAGAGTGCAATAATGTGTATATCTGTTGAGATTTTATTAAGGAAATGAGTTGAAGGAAAAGTTTTATTGATGTTGTTCATGTTAATTGTTTTATGAAATGTTAATGTTGTTTTGTGTATATGAATCTTATGTATGTAAACCTGATGCAACATGTATATATGTATGTAACTATATCAAGGTCACACACTCATTTACACGATTCGTTGAGTATCTAGGTTTTCTTGCAGGCTTTTGAGCATGTTTAGGGTATCAAAATTTTTACATTGCCCAACGCTGTCAGACCTGTTGGAGGAGTTGGTCGGGATCTGTTAGAACGTGTCGTATTAACCTGAAGGGTTGCAGTATAGTCGATATGATTGTACTGTCTGCGTGATCGATAGATCGTTTGCTTGTTTCCATATTATGGAGTTATTCTACTCGAAATAAAAATAAAATAAAATATAAATTAATATTGCAGAGTGCGGTATGGTCGGGCCACATATGTCACTTGTGTATTGTCATTTTTGAAGTGTGAATTATTTGGGATTCTCCGTCATGAATGTTGCTTGTGCAACACATATATATCTATGTTTTTTTAACAAATCTTATTTATTCTAGTTGTATTAATTTGTATCGTGTGGTGTTATTTATGTATGTACATTTGGTACTAATGTTGTCGTTTGTTTTCTTGTGTTGGGGAGACTGCTCTGCCTTTCATTTCCCCTTTCCCTCTCGCTTCGTTAGGGAGCCCTGAAGCAACTTGAGAACCCTGAAGCCACTTGAGTATTCTCAAGTTTTTCCTCTTCTTTTGTTGTGATGTCATGTTGAACTGTTGTCTGTGATGTTTTTTAATTTGTAATTCTGGTGGACACTTAGCGAATTTAAGTAGTAAGAGTGGCGTTCCAAATGAAGAAGGAATTAAGATGAAGTTGAGTTATGATTTTTTTGGGGGACCTTGTTTATGAAACGAGAATTTTAACGCCAACTGCACTTAAGACAACATATTTTAGAAATAATATATTAAATATTAAACCAGAAACAATGCAATAGTTTTGAACAGTGATACAGACTGATGAGAGATAACCTTTGGCCAGTTGATAGTGTGCCGTAACTAAGGAATTTTGTTATGGCAACAAACAAAAAATTATGAAGTCAAATTACTGTATAGTCGCGATGTGTAAAGAGACTCTCGCGCGATCTAGTAGAGAGACCAGGCAACTTGATTTTCCTGTCTCGCTGAGTGGCGGCGTTGTTGTTGAGAATGCAGTAAGCGTGTCGGACGGTCTCGTCTTGTTCAGCCTTCAAGCCGGCTGCATGTGATCAAAGTAATTTAATTGTTCTTTTTGTAATACCGGGCGTAAATTATTTACCATGGCTGGCTAAGAACCAAGGTGTGCCCTAGGGTGTCTCCAGCTCGCTCAACCGTGACCAAATGACCGGGCAAAAATGAAATGTGAAGGAAATAAAGGAACGCATAAGTATGTAACGTGCTCCGGCCAGAATGAAAGGTATGTCTCTAATGAACTTTTCTGGTGTATGCTGTGTAAGTAAACTTTTATTACAATGATCAAAGCAATAATTCTAGACAATGGACAGTGTTACTTCGGTTAAATGGAGAATTAATTTAATTCCTTGGTGTGCATATCTGTACCATCTGTACCACTTGATACTCTGGTCAAGTAATGACCTGGCAAGCTGACTTAACATAAAAAAAAAGACATTCGCTTTAACTCTTGATTTCATCTTTACATTACTTAATATCCTGCAAACCCAGTTTATTTTAATGATAACGAATGTATATCTGAACAATAGTTTTTCTTTCAAAATACAGTTGAACAAGACTGGCATCTGAAATAATTTTCTTATAGTGAGGACAGCTCCTTACAAGTATAATTATTAGGTGATAGTGATACTTTATGTGCAAAAAAAAAGAGAAAATAATATAAAAACGAAATGTGTTAAGCTACAGCTGGTGAATTGGCATTTACTTAAACTATGCAGTGTGAGGGCACTTCTCAGCATTACTAGAATGAGTCATACATCGTTCCTTTATTTTCACTGAGGAAGTCTCTCAGTTATTTATCAGTGTTGTCTATGTAACTGTCTTGCGTGTAAATTGTGAGGTGTATGTAAGTCTTAAAAAAGGAAATTATGTAGTCATATGTATTGAGTGTATAACCATTGTCATGACAGGTAGTGAACTATCCATCACATGTATTGAAGCTATGTTATATTCATACATGTTTTGGGATTTAAAATCAAGGTTAATTTTTCATATACATGAATTTAATGGAACTTAGTAACTTTCCTCAATTTAATATTCTTTGAATGAATGTTTTTTTTTATATCTGAAAATTTGAAAATAATTTACAATGATTATATTAATTGAAAAATGGAATGAATGAACGTTTGAATTTCTGAAAATTTCAAACGTGTTACAGTGGTTGAATTATGTGTAAAATGGTATAAAATATTTTAAATTGGTGTTTCAGTATTGACATTATTTTAATTAATTGTAAAATGGAATGAAATTATGTTTTGAATTCCTGAGAATGTCAAAATAACTGATTAAATTAATTATGTAGTGAAATGGAATAATGTTTTTAATTTCTGAATATTTCTAAATAAGTATTGATGATTAAATTAATGGTAATATGGAATGAAATAATGTTATCAATTTACAAAAAATTCGAAAATAAATAAATTGTAAAGTAGAATGAAATACTGTTTCGAATTTCTGAAAATTTCAAAATAAGTAACCGTGATTAAATTAATTGAAAATGGAATGAAATAAAGTAACAGTGATTAAATTAATATTAATACAGAATGAAATAATTTTTTGAATTTGTAAAAATTTCAAAATAAGTTTAAATTAACTCTAAAATGGGATGAAATAATGTTTAATTGTAAGAGTTTTAAAAGGAAATAAGAACCAATAAATGTTGATTGTTGAGTTTTGGAAATTGAGGTCACTGCATTAATTAATTAAACTAAGTGTTCCCCAGTACGATGCTTTTCTTCCTCTAGGAGGCGCCCTCCTAGTTCTAAACAGGTGAGCCGGTCATCCAGGTAAGCTATAGAAATATAGATGTATATTAAGAAATTTAAAATTATAAATTTTGAATAGTTTAAAGTGTTGTCAAGTCAATTCGGTTTTCTTGATACTCGATGGTGGGGGCGAGTTGGTAATGGAGGGAATGAGGTCAATATAGCGGCTCACAAATGGTAGCAGAGCGTGGTTAGATGTAGTCCTGGCCACCTCTGAACCGAAAATTGATGCGGTGGCCTCGATACTTAATCGACATGCACTGTCAGTCTTGTAGTGAGGTCTCATACCTCAATGTATGTAATAAGCCTATGTATAGTTGATTATGACATTTTTCTTGTACAGTAATTTATGTGTATGGTATTGTTGTAAAGGGTCGGTTTTTGGGAGCGGTTGCTGGGGTGGGACACCAGAGGGTGAGCACAGGCATGTTAACGATTCCAAATTGTATCTTTGGGGCGTTCTGAGTTAAGTGTCAATTTGATTGTTTGTGTACGTGTTTATGTCATTGTCCATTGTTGGTGTTATAGCATATGGTCTTTTGTATTGGTTGTTGGTCCGGTGTCGGGTCGGGGTACCCTGGGGTGTTTTGATTGTCATTGGTTGGTTGAAATAAAGACATAGTATCGTGGGACGATGTCAGAGGCAGAGCAGAGTAGTGGGCGGCGCGAGGGCCGCGGCCTGATGCCCGAGTATTTTAATAAGGACGAGTTACAGTATGAGATACGGTTGCGGGGCGGGGTCCCCCAGAGGGATGTAGCGTCCTTGAGAAAACAACTGCGAGAGCTGCTTGCGGGGGATGTCCCTCTCCAGAGAGTCGAGATTGAGGACCTGGAGGAGGAGTTAGCGTTGTGTGCTGATAAATGGACGGAGTTCTCCACCCTGATGGAGGACTCTGAATATATGGCGAGTTCTATCAGTTTGGCAGAGGGTGACCCAAAAGATGCACCCACCACTTGTCCGATCGTCTCCGCAATTTGTTGGCGCAGGATGGACTGGGAGAAGAGGTTAGGCGGGCTGCGACAGCCCTGCAGTCGAAAATTTGCCTTCCTAGTGAGGTTCGGGAGAGTCCGAGTAAACAGAAAGAGATGCTCACGCGCCAGGCTGTGGCCACTGAGCGGGTGGATCTCCTGGGGGAATCATGTAATGCACTGGTGGAGGAGCGTCCTCTTATTTCGTTGGACAGTCGCCCCCAGGGATTTCAGGGTGATCAGGTGGAAGTCCCTCGTGGTTTTGGTACCACCCTTTCCAGCGTCAGATACGATTCGTTACCGAACCCCATCTATGATCTTCTCCGTCGGCTTCCTGTGGTCGACGGCCTGGATCTGAACCAGCTGGTGAAATTTTTTGAAGGGGTTTTCGGTATTTATGACTTCCCTGGGGTGACTGGTGCCTCTCTTTTGAACATGATCTACCCATATTGTCGGGCGCCTTTACTGGATCGTGTGGTCTGGTATCTCGCCGCGGGCGGGGATTTCGATACCTTCCACAGAGATGTTTATGCCCGGGAGGCTGCGTGACCAGATGCGGCAAAGACTATTTTATAGAGTTCAGGGGCACGGGGAAAATTAAATGTTTTCATAACTTCAATCAAGAGTGCTGCCCGCGTGCTGCGTGTGGACGTGTCGGAGGCTGAGGTGGTGCGTGTCATCTTGGAGGGCCTCAATCCCCAGGAGAGGTCACGTTTGGTGTTCCTGGAGAGACCGCGAAGCTTCGAGGATCTCAGCAGAGCTTGTGTCTTCGCCCGCACCATCCAGATGAATGATGAGACTCGCTCCGGCACTTCGGAATTCCCGGTCTCCTGTTCCGCATCTGGTCAACAGCGGCCACCTCCCCGGGAACAACGAGGTAACAACACGGAGAGAAAAAACTATGGTTGTTATAATTGTGGTAAGATGGGGCACTTGGCCCGGAATTGCCAATTCAAACGGTCTGAGGTCTCGGGTGAAAACGCCCTTCAAAAAACGGCCTGTGTGGGGGGGGGGGGTTGAGGGGACGCCGGTCCCTCTCCACGCGTGGTAGAGTTAGCGTACCTCATGTTCCGTCTTGTTCGGTTGAAACTGGGCACCCATCTGGGAAGGCCTCTCCTAAGCCTATTCGTCCTGGTCTCTCCGTGTGTCCCTATCTCGAGTTAGAGGTTGGAAAGGGCCGTATTAGGGCCTTGGTGGACTCGGGATCGGCGCGGTGTTTAATCGCGTCCCGTGTTTATCAGCATTTGGTTAGGGAGTCCTTAATTAAGGCGAGTGCACCTTCGTCGGTGGTGTGTTGGACGGCCTCGAGGGAGGTTTTGCCTACCTCATAAATGGTGGCCTTCAAGATTAAAATAAACTATTTTTCGTGGGTGTGGGAGTTTCTAGTCGCTCCTAATCTGAGTGTAGATTGTATTCTGGGTGCGGACTTCGTTGCTAAAAGTGGTCTGGTTCTCGATATCCAGGGGCACTTTTGTTTTTTTAAGTTTAACCGTGGCGTGCGCATTCCTTTTTTTGGATATCGGGACGCGTCGGGGGAGGGACTTGAAGAACGTCAACCCCCGGCGTCTATTAATAATTTAAACCAATCCCAACAGACCACTTTTCTTCAATTGTGTGAGGAGTTCCCCGAGGTACTGACTGCCAATCTCGGACTCACACATAACCTTGAGTATCGTATCCGCCTTTGTGACTCCTCGGTTGTCCGTTCGCACCCTTATAAATTCGCCCCTCCCAAAATGACCATTTTGCGTGAGAAGGTTCAAGAATTGTTAGACCAGGGTGTCATTGAACCTTCCACGTCGGCCTATGCCAGTCCAGCATTCTTGGCGCCTAAACCGGGAGGGAAGTATCGGCTGGTTATTGACTATCGAAAATTAAATCAAAATATAGAGGTTGAGTCGGTGCCCCTCCCGGACCTGCATTCGGCCTTTGACTGGTTTTCGCAGGCCCGCTATTTCACTATATTTGATCTAAATTCTGCCTACCACCAGATACCCTTACACAAGGATTCTCGGCCGTACACGGCTTTTTGCGTACCGTGGAACCTGTACCAATATAAGGGAGTCCCCATGGGACTGGTTGTTAGTGCTCAGACGCTAACCCGTCTACTAGACACTGTGTTCCACGATGTAAAATTCCAGTATGTATTCAACTATTTAGATGACCTACTGATTTACAGTACCACCTTGGAGGAACACATGGATCACCTCCGTGAGGTGTTGTGTCGCCTGAGGCGCGCGGGGCTTACAGTAAACCCCGACAAGGTGAAATTTGCCCAGGAGGAAATTTCTTTCCTCGGTCACCTTGTGTCTCATAAAGGGATCACGGTAGACCCAGAGAGGACTCAGGCTATTCGGGATTTCCCTCCTCCAAGGGACGCTAAAGGGGTGGCCCGCTTTGTAGGTGTTAAGATGCGGCCCGATAGGACAAAAAAAAAATGTTAATGTTAGGAAGAATGATGCTTGTGGTGCTATTGCCAGGATGCAGAATAATGACGATAGTGGACTGTATAATACATTTATTAAGATTGTTGTACACTAAATTCTGAGCGTTGAGGTTGGCTATGTCTGGTTGAGATTTAAGTTTTAAATGAACGTGTCGCTAAGAAAGCTAAATGGTAGATGAGGCGCAAATGTGCGGCACTCAAACTACATCAAGAAATGTTAAGGCCTAAGGCCTATACGAATGTCGTAGATTGTCGTCAGACTTGAGGCGCGAGTACGCGGCACTCAAGCTACATGAAAAGAATTAACAAGGTATTGCTAATGTATTGCAAGTGCAATATATGTTGTGGCCTAAGGCCTACAATGATTGTCTGACGACAAGAAAAATGATGATGACAGAACAAGCGAGCAAACGTTATGACGTCTGCCGCCTGCCGTAGATCGGACAACTGCGACGTTATAAAAACGAGATAAGAACATGATAGCGCAATATCAGAAAGCACAGATTAGCCAACCTATTAATGCGAAAATTACCACACTACTGTCCATAACTGCCCGCTAAAAAATCCAAAGATTTTTTAATACATTTTAATAACTTATTGTAGAAAAATACAGAGTTCTTAATAATAAAGGTTAATATCTCAGTAGGCTGCATTGAACCTTGAGTTGTAGTCTTAGATAACAGTTATGACATTAACTGTTTAGTGATAAGTTTGAATGATGATAAGGGTTGAACAGGCCAAAATCGGCTTGCAACCTGATTATACATGAGTATAAATGTAAGATTAGCAATGTATTGCCAATATATATTGTATGTAATCGGTGACTCATCACATGATGTGCCCGATAAATTGTAACATTTGTGCAAGTCATAATGGTTATCTTGAACCAGATAAGGCCAGTAGACCTATACAATAGTATGAATACAATGAACAAACAAAATTGTTATAAAATTATACATGTAAAGACAAGCTATACATAGTTGAATGATTGTAAGCACAAAGTGTAATGACATGTATGTCATAATTAGCATGAATAATAATAATTGTGCAATACATGATCACAAAATACAAATACAAAATATAATATAAAAATATAGGCGTGGCGTATGGTTATAGACAGTAAATGCGGATAAAACAATGTGTTTTACATAGATACAAGTTATACATAATAAATACAATAGAAATTGGTTCAGGTAATTACAAATATATGAATACAAGGCACAATAGCATAAGTGACAAGTACAACAATGTGGTTATACAAATGTAATACATGGTTTGTACAGCTGCAGACCATGCGAATATTATACCAGATTTTTACATAAAAACAATAGTAAGCAAAGACATGAGGCGCAAATCAAATGTTGCATATACGAAAATACAAAATAATAATTAAAGCTTTGCATATTAAATAAACTGACACTTGCTTGAATAAAACAAACAGTTTCTGAATCAAAAATATACAAATTAAAGCTTATGCTAAAAACAAAGGTGCTTATAACTAACAAAGTCTTCTTTGAACATCTGATTTACGTATTACAGATTACAAATATATACAAAGGAAAATAAACCCTTTTTTTACTGTTCGTCCCTAGTAGGGACCAAACATAATTTATGAATTGGTCGGCGATAGGTGCCAGTAGGCGTGCGAACGTCAACTACTCTAATTAAGTTGTCTGGGCCGGGAAATGTGGCGGTAATTACACCAAATTTCCACGCTAATGGAGGTAAGTTATCCTCAATCAGTAAAACCAGGTCACCAATGGAAACGTTATCTTTGGCGAATTTCCATTTGTGACGTTGTTGTAGTTGATGTAAGTAGTCGCGAGACCAAGCTTTCCAAATGACTTGGACAAACTTCTGGAGAAGTTGCCAACGTCCAAGACGAGAGATGGGAATGTGAGATAAGTCTGGATCAGGTAACGCCGTTAATGGTGCGCAAATCAAAAAATGGCCAGGTGTAAGTGGCACCGGATCATTTACATCCGATGAAATGGCAAATAATGGGCGAGAGTTTAGACATGCCTCTATCTGAGACAAAACCGTCGTAAACTCCTCGAAGGTGAGTATAGACTTGCCTACCACGCGGCGCAAGTGATACTTTAAACTCTTTATACCGCTCTCCCAAAGACCACCAAAATGAGGTGATGAGGGCGGAATAAGTGACCATGTAATACCCTGAGAGGTCGTAAAGGATTGGATTGATGAGGTGGCATCCTTATTATGCCAAAGATTGTAAAGTTCATGCAAAACATTGCGGGCCTTCCTAAAGTTCGTGCCATTATCAGAATATAACTGGCTGGGTATGCCCCTACGGGACATGAAACGACGTAAGGCAGCTATAAACGCGTTGGCTGTAAGGTCGGAAACTAATTCCAAATGAATAGCCCTAGTTGCTAGGCAGATGAACAAAGATACGTACGATTTTGACAGAGTCCTAGATTTCTGCCCGCCATGACGAATCATGAAGGGACCACCATAGTCAACTGCGCAGAATAGAAACGGCCGCGAAGGAATGACTCTGGGAGATGGCAAAATACCAAGCCTCTGCATCTGATGTTTGGCACTAAACCTGAGGCACTTGACGCATCTACGAATGATAGAGCGAATGACTATCTTGGCGTTAATGATCCACCAACGTTGACGAAGTGAGTGATGCACGAGTTGAGCACCAGCGTGGAGTAGACGAATGTGTTCGCGTTCAATAATAAGGCGAGTAATATGAGCCGATGGATGCAAGACAATAGGATGCTTATTGTCATAAGGTAGTTGCGACTGCTGTAATCGTCCGCCGACGCGTATTACGCCAGACTCATCAAGGAACGGGTCCAGAGAAGACAACTTGCTCCTGATAGAGACAGAATTCCCATTACGCAGACAATTAATCTCGGCAGCGAAGTGGATGGACTGAGATTGTTTTATGAAAAAATTGAGAGTGGAATGAATTTCAACGGGGATAAGAGCGCCCGATATTTTCTCAGCCCTGGAGAGTCTAATGTTTTTGATGAATCGAAAGCAGTAACCGTATACGCGAGTCAGACGGTGCAACGAAGAAAAGTCCTTAAAAAGATCAATAGCCAGGGTAGACATTAGAGAAAGTTTGGGGGTTTGTTTTTCCTCCGCAGTGAATTCAGAAGACGACAGATTAGAAGGTAAAAAGGGTGGAAAAAGATTGGACTCGGAAGACTGAGACAAACAAGCGGGACCATGCCACCAAAGCGAACAATCGCGCAAAACGTCGGGGTGACATCCCCTAGAAATAATGTCAGCAGGATTATGTTGAGAATTGATGTGATGCCACGTGTAGGCTTCAGTAAGGCGCTGAATTTCGGCAACACGATTAGCGACGTAGGTCTTCCACCTGGAAGACTATCATGAATCCAGTAAAGGGACACCATAGAGTCAGAATAGAGGAGAACACTATTGATAAAGGATTGAAGAGCAGGGGCGACCTTGAACAAGAGTCGCGATAACAACAAGCAAGCGCAGAGTTCAATGCGAGGTAATGACACCTGTCGTAGGGGGGCTACGCGAGATTTAGAACACAGAAGGTGACAAGAGGCCGATGAATCTTGATAAATGACTCTAATGTAAACGCAACACCCATATCCCCTTTCAGAAGCATCCGAAAACCCATGTAATTCAACTATCCTTGCTTTAGACTTGCAGCGAATAGACCGTGGGACAATGATTTTACTGATCAGACATAATTTATCGCATAATGAATGCCAATGCAAGCGTAATTGCCCGGAGATTGGCTCATCCCAACCAAGATTGCACAGCCAAAGATGCTGCATAAACTGTTTGTACAGGAAAACAATGGGACCGACGAGTCCGAGTGGGTCGTATATACCTGCGATAATCGATAGGATTTTCCTCTTAGAGATGCTAGATTCAACGGGGAATGATCTGATGTCAAACAAAAATGAATCGGTAGTGTTATTCCAGAGAATGCCCAAGGTACGCACATTACCCTGTTTGTTTAAAGGGAGTGATAAATTGTCATGATCTGCGACCACATTGGGTTCATTTGATGCCCATTTATGTAGAGTGAGACCGTATTGACTCAATAACGTACCTAAGTCAGATTTCAACTTGGTCAGATCAGAAATGGTGTCTGCACCGGTTAACAAATCGTCGAGATAGAAATCATTGGTTATAGCTGACGCAGCGTCAGGAAAAGAAGTTCGATGATCCTTACCAATCTGATTAAGACAGCGGGTAGCCAAAAACGAAGCACTAGCAGTGCCGTATGTTACAGTTCGCAGTACAAAATGTTTAAACTGTTCGAGGGGAGAGTCACGCCACAGAATACGTTGATAATGACAATCCTTCTCGGCTACCAGAATTTGTCGATACATCTTCTCGATGTCGGCGATGAGAACATAGTTATGCATACGAAATCGCAAAAGAATAGAAAAAAGGTCTTGTTGGACGTTTGGGCCTACCAACAAAATGTCATTGAGAGAAAGGCCATTGGTAGTTTTGGACGAGCCGTCAAAAACGACGCGAAGTTTTGTGGTAGAACTAGAATGTTTAAAGACGGCATGGTGAGGCAGATAATAAGTATTTGAAACACCTGAATTTATGGAGCAATCGTCGACAAGCGTCATGTGGCCAAGATCCTTATACTCCTGTATAAAGTTTGCGTAATCGCGCGCAAGCTTAGAATCGCGCATGAACCGGCGTTCTAAACTCAAGAATCTTGCTTCAGCGGTAGCATAGGACTCACCCAACTAGGGGATTGTCTGACTTAAATGGTAGCGCAACAACGAACCTACCCTCTTGATTGCGATGAGTAGACTTACGAAATGCTCCTCACAAGCTGACTCGTTATTAATGGGTGTATTATCAGGGATAGTTTCGGTCTCCCAAAATTTCTCGAGAGACGCTAGGATTTGACTGTCATTGTTCCTAGCCAGGAACGAAACAGCAGGACCCTTATAATGGCAGTGTTTGGGCAGATTGCCTGCAAGAATGTAGCCTAACTTTGTTTCCTGTATAATAGGAAAATGAGAACCTCTTACATATTTGTTAGGTAAAATTAAATCTAAATAAAATTGCGCTCCTAAAAGTATATCGATATCAGCCGATATGTGAACTGTGGATCGGCGAGATAAACGTTATCTGGGACATTAAACTGATTTATGTCAAAAGATCAATTTATCTTATTTATTTATGTTATTTATTTATGTATAAAGGTCAATTTATGGGTTAATGCAGATAAGACAGCACACTTTGCCTCGAAGCTAAATCTTTGATAGCGAGAGATAATGCATATAGACGCAAGATTAGTGACACAACACGCGGTGTTATTTATACCTGTTTTATCGGTATGTTAGATTTAGTCAAGTTAAGCCGTAATTTCTTGGCAAATGATTCCGTACAAAAATTTATTTGTGACCCCGCATCTAATAGAACTCTTACGGGTTGTCTATTGCCAGCCTGGTCGATGACAAACACAATTGCTGTTGATAAAAGAATATTATTTGTGGATTGTAATTTGAGTGAACAATAATTACTGCTGCTGGCAGAGACTGGCTTCGACACATTGTTTATATGCAACAATGTATGGTGTCGTTTTGAGCAGATCTTACATGATTGTTTAATCTTACAATTAGATGAGAAATGATCTGGTCTTAGACAATTAGTACAGAGTTTATGATTTAATATAAATTGCTCTCGTTCTGATGTGCTTAATGCACGAAATTTGTCACACATGTAAATTGGATGACTAGATTTACAGCATAAACATAAATAATTATTTGACGCTGAGTGATAACTTTTAAATGCAGTGCTGCCAGCAGCGTTTCGTGATTTATGTTTGTCAGATTTATTATTGAATCTAAAAGTTGACTTGTTGAGCTGCTGTCCGGCATCGATAGGCAGTGTATTTTCTAGCAACTGTCTACGTGCGTTTAAAAACTGAGTGAAACCTTGAAAGTTAGTAAGATTATCAGGGTCTATAGACTCCTTCCATAATTTAAAAGTAGTATGGTCCAGTTTTACTGACAATAATTGTACAGTGATAAGCTCCAATGAATCCACTGACAGTTGCATAGCCGCCAGTGAATTAACGGAAGACGTTATTGTATTTATGAACTCTGCCAAACTTTGGACAGAGTCCTTAACTGTTGACTTTACTTCAAGTAAATTCTGAATATAATACTTAGCTAGTATGAATTTGTTGTCATATCTAGCGGACAGCAAACTGAACGCTATCGACTAGTTTTCGTTACAAATAGGTAATGACTTAATTAAATCTAGCGGCTCATTTTTCAGAGACGAATACAAATAGTGTAATTTCTGCACTGAGGTTAAATCAGATCTGGCGTGCACCAAGTCCAGAAATATTGAATAGAAGTGCTGCCATTCTAAGATATTACCTGTGAAGCAGGGCAAACTTATCGGTTTTAATTGTATGTTGCTTGTTAATACGGGAGATACAGTCTGAACGTTGAAGCTTTCTATCAACTGCAAGATATTGGCTTCTGTTGAATATAACAGCTCTTCAACCTCAATTCGGTCTTCTTGAGCAGCGTTTATGTCTTTAGCAATGAGTTCAATTTCGGACTGTACCTCATCGTATTTTGTTGCCAAACTTTTTAGACTTTCGAGTCTAACTGTTAAAAAATGTTTTGTGCTAGTGTTTTTATCAAAGCTAATGATAGCCGAATTAATACGCACTATGGCAGACTTTATGCCGCCTCTCTTTCTGACGAACACTTTGAGGCCTTCTTCAGCCATTGTACGCACCTGTAATGATGTGGTACCTGCTATGCGATGTCCTGGAGCGTCGAAGTGGTGGAGAAGATGGCAAACACACAGACCGTAGAGATGACTGCTCCAACTGGAGTGTAGACGCTAGCACATGGATGTTCTTGCAATGATGTCGTCACGAGGCTCAATGGCGATGAAAGAAATGCTGAAATAAGTCCCGAGACGGTCGGATCAGCGAATGTGCTGAATCGCCCGTGATGGCCAGAAATTGGGGCAGAAAAATGATGAAACCGCTAGAATATGTTGCAAGAGGTGAATGACGAATCCAGGCACGGAGCGACCAAAAAAATGTTAAGATGCGGCCCGATAGGACCAAAAAAAATGTTAATGTTAGGAAGAATGATGCTTGTGGTGCTATTGCCAGGATGCAGAATAATGACGATAGTGGACTGTATAATACATTTATTAAGATTGTTGTACACTAAATTCTGAGCGTTGAGGTTGGCTATGTCTGGTTGAGATTTAAGTTTTAAATGAACGTGTCTCTAAGAAAGCTAAAAGGTAGACGAGGCGCAAATGTGCGGCACTCAAACTACATCAAGAAATGTTAAGGCCTAAGGCCTATACGAATGTCGTAGATTGTCGTCAGACTTGAGGCGCGAGTACGTGGCACTCAAGCTACATGAAAAGAATTAGCAAGGTATTGATAATGTATTGCAAGTGCAATATATGTTGTGGCCTAAGGCCTACAATGATTGTCTGACGACAAGAAAAATGATGATGACAGAACAAGCGAGCAAACGTTATGACGTCTGCCGCCTGCCGTAGATCGGACAACTGTGACGTTATAAAAACGAGATAAGAACATGATAGCGCAATATCAGAAAGCACAGATTAGCCAACCTATTAATGCGAAAATTACCACACTACTGTCCAGTAGGGATGGTGAATTTTTATCGGCGGTTCATTCCTGGGGCCGCCGAGATTGCTGCTCCCCTAAATTCCTTGAGAAAAAAGGGTGTCAAATTTGTGTGGGGCGACGAACAGCAGCGGGCCTTTGAGACCCTGAAGGAGACCATTCTGTCGCCGCCCGTGCTTCGGATGCCTGACTTCACGAAGCCCTTTATTTTGCAGTCTGATGCCAGCTCTGTTGCGATCGGCGCCATGCTCTCGCAGGAGGTGGATGGTGCTCGGGAGCCAGTAGCTTTTGTATCTAGGACCCTCACCGACACTGAAACGAAATCATCTGTTTATGAGTTGGAGTGTTTGGCAGTTGTCTTCGCCCTTGACAAGTTTAGAAGGTATTTGGAACATGCTGAGTTCCAGTTAGAGACCGACAATCAGGCTCTCTCTTGGCTTCTGGCGCATCCCCGACAACTGGGTAAAATTGGCCGCTGGGTGGTCAAAATCTCATCATTTAAGTTCAGGGCACAGCATGTACGGGGGACCCAAAATGTTGTTGCCGACGCTTTATCACGAATGTACCATATACCCAGTGAGGAGCCAATAGAAGAACCCTGCGCCTTACTCTTGGAGTTTCCCCTCGCCTTTACTGATGTCATCCCTCATCAGCTTGATGATGAGACGTTGGGTCCTATTATCGAAAATATTAAATTAGGCGAGATTAAGGCTCCTTATTTTCTGTCCAAGGGCGTCCTCTGCTGCAAGGAACGTAGAGGACGGGTTCCTAAGATAGTGCTGCCGAGCAAGCTTGTACCCATGGTCTTCCAGTACTATCACAATTCCCCGGTGGGAGGCTATTTGGGTGTTTCTAAGACCATCGCCGCGATTAGGAAGAACTTCATCTGGAAAGGCATGGACCGGGACATCGCCACCCGGGTGAAGTGTTGTCATCTGTGTAGTCTGAGCAAGCCCGCTCAGAACACCAAGTTGGGGTTGCTGTTTTCTGAGGTGGCTAGCAGACCTATGGAGAAGGTTTTCATCGACTACATGGGTCCTTTCCCACGTAGCAAGGCCGGGAATTCGTTCCTCCTTGTTTGTGTGGATGCCTTCTCTAAGTTTGTCTGGCTACTTCCTTTGCGTCAGGCAAGTGCTGCACTACCATCACAGCCCTTCAGACCAGCACCTTCAGCATTTCGGGCTTCCCTCCATCATTGTCTCGGACAATGGCCCCCAGTTCATTTCAAGGCAGTTCCGAAACATGTGTTTCAAGCACGGCATTCAACATGTAACCACTTCACTTTATCACCTTCCCACGCTGAACGATTTAATCGCAACATCAGATCCGCCCTCATCGCATACCACGCGGAACAGCAGAACACGTGGGACCAGAATCTTAGGTGGTTACAAATGGCTTTCAACTCCTCCCTTCATGAAAGTCATAGAGCCGTGCCCTTGGAGGTCATGTTTGGTTTCTCCCCTGTACACCCCCTTAGCAATTTGTGGAGATTGGAGGATCTTCTTCCGGATTCGCCGAACGGGGGGGGGTCTCGCACAGGTGGAAAGAGGTGAGGAGAGCTCTGCTCCGATCGCACGAGCGCGTGCGGCATCGTTACAACGCTGGTAGAGTCCCCAACCCTTTTAAGGTGGGACAGTTGGTGTACTGTAGGAGCCACCCGCTCAGCTCTAGAGTGGAGGGTCGCGCCGCCAAGCTCTGTTATCCGTGGATGGGACCGTTCCGAATTTCAAAATTTATCTCTCCGGTAACTACCAGCCTGGTGGGTCTAAAGGACGGAATGCAGTTGAGAGTGCCGCATGTTTCGCATTTGAAAGCGTGTCCTCGATTAGAGGTTCCTTGAGAGAAATGTATATATATATATATATATTGCTACCCCAGTAAGGATTAATTAAGGTCTTTGGGTTTGGTTTTCGGGGGGCTTTCTGGAGGATCTGGTTTTAATTATTTTTGGGTTTAATGGTTTTACCTTTTAGAGTTTTAACCGTTTTAAGGGGGGTCAAAAGGGGTTTTAAAGTTTTATATGGATTTTAGCTCCTCTCCTTTCCTTTCCTCTTTCTATCTCTTTAGGTCGCGACCGCTCACACTTCCAGCATCTTCCACACACACACACACATCCCGACACACACACCCACCTTGTCCTTCATTCCGGTGTCCTTTCGTTTTCAACTTCCGTTTTATTTTACCTTTTTAAACAGTTTTATTGAATCCCCAGCCTTCCTCCAGTTGTAGCCGACCCAATGTCGTCCAACCCGTTGGACTCCTTTTGTTGTGGGGGTGTGCCGTAACTAAGGAATTTTGTTACGGCAACAAACAAAAAATTATTAAGTCAAATTACTGTATAGTCGCGATGTGTAGAGAGACTCTCGCGTGATCTAGTAGAGAGACCAGGCAACTTGATTTTCCTGTCTCGCTGAGTGGCGGCGTTGTTGTTGTTGAGAATGCAGTAAGCGTGTCGGACGGTCTCGTCTTGTTCAGCCTTCAAGCCGGCTGCATGTGATCAAAGTAATTTAATTGTTCTTTTTGTAATACCGGGCGTAAATTATTTACCATGGCTGGCTAAGAACCAAGGTGTGCCCTAGGGTGTCTCCGGCTCGCTCAACCGTGACCAAATGACCGGGCAAAAATGAAATGTGAAGGAAATAAAGGAACGCATAAGTATGTAACGTGCTCCGGCCAGAATGAAAGGTATGTCTCTAATGAACTTTTCTGGTGTATGCTGTGTAAGTAAACGTTTATTACAATGGTCAAAGCAATAATTCTAGACAGTGGACAGTGTTACTTCGGTTAAATGGAGAATTAATTTAATTCCTTGGTGTGCATATCTGTACCATCTGTACCACTTGATACTCTGGTCAAGTAATGACCTGGCAAGCTGACTTAACATAAAAAAAAAGACATTCGCTTTAACTCTTGATTTCATCTTTACATTACTTAATATCCTGCAAACCCAGTTTATTTTAATGATAACGAATGTATATCTGAACAATAGTTTTTCTTTCAAAATACAGTTGAACAAGACTGGCATCTGAAATAATTTTCTTATAGTGAGGACAGCTCCTTACAAGTATAATTAGTAGGTGATAGTGATACTTTATATGCAAAAAAAAAGAGAAAATAATATAAAAACGAAATGTGTTAAGCTACAGCTGGTGAATTGGCATTTACTTAAACTATGCAGTGTGAGGGCACTTCTCAGCATTACTAGAATGAGTCATACATCGTTCCTTTATTTTCTCTGAGGAAGTCTCTCAGTTATTTATCAGTGTTGTCTATGTAACTGTCTTGCGTGTAAATTGTGAGGTGTATGTAAGTCTTAAAAAAGGAAATTATGTAGTCATATGTATTGAGTGTATAACCATTGTCATGACAGGTAGTGAACTATCCACCACATGTATTGAAGCTATGTTATATTCATACATGTTTTGGGATTTAAAATCAATGTTAATTTTTCATATAAATGAATTTAATGGAACTTAGTAACTTTCCTCAATTTAATATTCTTTGAATGAATGTTTTTTTTTATATCTGAAAATTTGAAAATAATTTACAGTGATTATATTAATTGAAAAATGGAATGAATGAACGTTTGAATTTCTGAAAATTTCAAACGTGTTACAGTGGTTAAATTATGTGTAAAATTGTATAAAATGTTTTAAATTGGTGTTTCAGTATTGACATTATTTTAATTAATTGTAAAATGGAATGAAATTATGTTTTGAATTCCTGAAAATGTCAAAGTAACTGATTAAATTAATTATGTAGTGAAATGGAATAATGTTTTTAATTTCTGAATATTTCTAAATAAGTATTGATGATTAAATTAATGGTAATACGGAATGAAATAATGTTATCAATTTACAAAAAATTCAAAAATAAATAAATTGTTAAGTAGAATGAAATACTGTTTCGAATTTCTGAACATTTCAAAATAAGTAACCGTGATTAAATTAATTGAAAATGGAATGAAATAACGTAACAGTGATTAAATTAATAGTAATACAGAATGAAATAATTTTTTGAATTTGTAAAAATTTCAAAATAAGTTTAAATTAACTCTAAAATGGGATGAAATAATGCTTAATTGTAAGAGTTTTAAAAGGAAATAAGAACCAATAAATGTTGATTGTTGAGTTTTGGAAATTGAGGTCACTGCATTAATTAATTAACCTAAGGGTTCCCCAGCAGATGCTTTTCTTCCTCTAGGAGGCACCCTCCTAGTTCTAAACAGGTGAGCCGGTCATCCAGGTAAGCTATAGAAATATAGATATATATTAAGAAAGTTAAAATTATAAATTTTGAATAGTTTAAAGCGTTGTCAAGTCAATTCGGTTTTCTTGATACTCGTTGGTGGGGGGGGTCAATATATGATATGATGGTTGGTAATGGAGGGGATGAGGTCAATATAGCGGCTCAATAGCCGCATGGGTAGCTGAATTCAATCATTGTTCCCTTTATCAGATAGACCGTTGTAAGATATCATATAATTATTGAATTACTGATATTCTGAATTCATGACCCACTTAGTTTGTTCCATCAGCTGTCCCATTGTTGACGAATGTGATCGGTTATTAAAGTTGAATTATTATTTGGCCTGTTCCATGCCGAATTCCGGGTTGATGTCCCCAGTTTTGTTTTGGGCGTCTGTTATATTGCTGAGTGTAGGCCGTCCGCAGGGAGGTTGCCTCCCCCTCTCCACCTCCTCAAGTATTGAGATGACTATTAGAAAAGGGAGATTGAGAGATTGCTGTTCGCGTGCCTCTGCGTGGTCTTCCTCTGATTAGTTAATCGGAGCCATCCGCCCTAGAGTAGGGAAGTTGGCCATGCATATGTCAAGGTCGGTGGTTACCTTGTTGTGTTGCATATGCGTGATCAGTCCACAAGGTGGACAGTGGTAGAGTAGGTAGGTGCTCACATACAAGGTCAGTGGTACCTTGTTGGCCTTCGGGCATGCATATGTGAGTGGCAGTAGTAGTAGTAGGTGGTGGTCACCAATGAGGGTGACGTGTAGGGGCGGCCCCCTGGGCATTGGCAGGCAGGGGAGGATCACGTGGGGATGGTCGGAGTTATGTTGAGTGTTTTTCAGTCCTGGGAGGGGGGGAATAGAAAACAGTCCTGGTTGGTAATTGCTTTTGGGTCTCAGTTGTTTGAGTGTAGGAAGCCTTAGGAGGTCAGAACTCGGAGGGGCCCAAAACGTGTCTTTCTTCTTTCTCCTTCGTCTTTGTTTCTGTATGCTGACCCTGATCAAGTCATGCATGCAGTACTCTCACACTCACCTTGATACACTCCCATGCATACAGGCACACACACTACACTTCTTCCTTCGTTTTCTCTCTGAGCTTTCTGTACTCCTAAGAGCGGATAGGTAGCTGAGATTTCCCATAAATGCCAAGTAGAGGATGTGGAAGTAAAGGTCTCGAGAACTGGGGTCCTAGACTGTGGCTACTGCCTTGAGTTTTGTTGGCAACCAAGTTGCCCTTTTGGGGTGAGGGTGTGCCGATGTAATTTAAGCATTAAATTATTCGGCGCGCACGTCGCACAGACAGTACCGTCTGTATAGCGGGTTCAAGGGTTGCGTGAGCAGCCTGCTCCACTGCTTGACTATATCGCTTAACCTTGACCATGACGTGGCGATAATTGTGTGTATATGTAATCTAGTCTGCCATTCCGATCAGCTGATTTGTTCAACTCTCTGTTCGCGTGGGTTGGCAGGCACCGACATTTGGTCTCATTTCTGGTTCTGCACTAGAGGGAAACACTGGTCTGGCGGCGTCACCTATTGTTCTATTATCTTTGAAATGAGTTGCTGAGTCATTAGAGAGCTTCAGGTGAGGAAAAGTATGGTATTAACTTTGATTAATTCAGGGATTATGCGGGTTTTATATTATATGTATATATTTTTTGTTTGTGTGATTTTGTGTGTGTTGCGTTTTGTATAGTTGAGAGCATGTTGCCGACTGGCCTTTTCCTGTATTAAAAAAATTAATCAAAGATGTTATTACAATCAAGTTCAAATGTAGAAATAATAATTAACTAAGAAAGAAAATTAAAAGTAAACGTAAATTGAATCCTAGAAAAGATTATTTTGAGAATTGTGAGGAGTAATATTTCTATTCACATTTAGTTCGTGGAATAGAATGGTGACAGTGTGTGTCTGTGATCAGTGTTACAGGGGCGAGACAGATTTGTGTGAGGGTATTTTCTGGACAGCAGTCTACAGATAAAAATTTTTCCAGGGTTCCCGGATAGCCGGGAGGTGCATCCTGAGTAAAGTAATCTTCTATATACAGGTGGAACTATTCCTTATATTTTAATACACGAACACAGCAACTTATGGGATTTAAAGTATGAACTTAAAGACATTTTCATAAACAGTAACTTCACATATACTATGACCAATGGTCTGTGTAACATGTCCTTGTGGACATCCAGTGAATTTTGTAATTACCTGAGTTAAAGAATCTGCCTGTTTAAAGGTGTCCATTACTGCTGTATTTTATAGGACACCACTTGCCTTCTAGATGTGGGTAATTTTAGCAAGGAAAATTTAAATCTGTTTCTTGGTCAGTTTTATTAACTTTCGTATGAAGATTAAATCTCATGAACAAGCTTATACTGAATGCATTGACAAATAACTATGGGAGTAGTTCTTTCTGAACGTTCTTGTGTGAACAGGTTCTTTATCATGGGCTGTTACTGTATTGTGCCAGAATAAGTATCAAGTATTAGTACTCAATTTTATGGGCAACTGGGGTTTGTAAGAATATGGCAGTGATGTTAAGATGTATATAATAGACTATGTATTTATATTACTCCTGTAATGTACAATTCAAATTTTTTGACTAGTTGGCAATATTAATTATTACCTGTCTCTTGACAGTGGTCATTATTCGAGTGTAAATTTAATTCATAATGTATCTAAATTCTAATGTAATAATTGTTATTGAGACTGTGATCTATAAATGTTATTTGAGTAAATGTCAATGTATAGCAATGTTGATTTATATTGAAACAATGCAAGAAAAGGTGTTTGAAAAATTTGTTGTTGTTAATTATGTAATGGTTCAGAATCAATTCTTGTTACTAATGGCAATGGTCATTATTCTGAATATTGAGAATTTAAACATGCATATTGTATTAAAATGTTATTATCATAAAAGTAAAGAACACTAATAAAAGCTGTTATTGTTATGGAAGTGTTTCATTGCAAGTCCTGTCACGGTGGGCTCAGCGCATCTTTTCCAGCTAGACAATGTGTCTAGTTTTAAGAATTAAGTAACAACCCCTGATAAAAAAAAAATTTATAAAAAACTCAGGGGGAGTTTCATTACTTATAATCATGTATTGGTTTACGGTTAGTTTGAAGGTGGCTGCAACTGTTTGCATGGCCAAAACATCTCTCTTATAATTTTTCTATGTTGGCAAAAATCTTTCATTTAGATTGTAATGTCTACAATCCATCAATGAAATTATATAAGTTGATGTACAATCTTCGGAAATACATTGTGTGCAATAAGCTGGGCTACTACACACTTTACTTTGAAGATAGCATCTCATTTTTAAGGTAGAAATTCAAACTACAAATGAATCTTTCTGACATAGAAGAATTCTTAAAATCAAACAATTATTGTACTATGTTGTGACTGTGATTGTTTAACTCATTCTCACAATCAGCTTAGAGACAACAGTCTCCTTAATAATCTACCTTCACACAGAAATACAATCTTTTTAATTGAATAAGGACTTTGTAAGGTGCTTACAAAATTACCAAATTTGTGAAAAAACAAGACAAATGAAACATATGGAGAAATTAAAAGGTATTAGGCGGATAAATAATTTAATAGATATTCAAGAGAATTTTGATAGCATACTGAATATACATATTTTAAACAGGAAGGCTTAACATGTATGGCGTACAGCCTCAGTCCAGGAGCTGCTTCTGCGATAAACAGTAGGATTATTTATAATAGAAAATAATGATATTTATGATACAGGGCAAGATTCTGGTTTTGCCTACCCTGATCTCATCGCCTGAAATGCACAGTCAGCCTGACAGTGGAGCGAGGGTTAACATTACCGCAAAGTCGCACAGTGAAACATAAAAACTGAACTTTAATGGAGGAAAACAGAAATATGCATAGTGAGGTGGAGAAGCACAAAAAGCATGGACCATATTACTATGCTACGACTTTTCTGGTGCAAAGAAAGACCTATGTTGTATACCTACCTTCACCTAGAGGTTGTCAGGTGTCAGGTTGTAGACCTAGATGACACCTACCTTCATATCTGACAAACAAAACTTTGGGATGGGTGTAAACATTGAAATTTATTATCCCTTGATGCGACTCTCATATTATCTTTCCTTACATTATTATCTGCTACCTGATCGTCTTTATTCTCATTTGATTGATCTGTCTCTCCACCATTTTCTATCAACCTTACTACACCATCATCATTATCATTATTCACTGTCTTATTCAAAGACAAGCAGTCAGTGTGCACCTTGGTGGAACCTCGTTTTAACCAATAACACATAACAATGCTATTACACAACACCTGTCTGTGTTTGTATCTGGAGTCAACTAGGCCAGACATATTACGTAATCGTCTACAGCTCATGTCGGCCGTGAATCACGGAAAACGCCAGTTTCAACAGGCAGAAAAAATATAAGGATTCCCGGGTTGAGCGGCGGGACCTACCGGCCAATCAGAGAAGGCGAAATCAAAAATACTTATGTTGGCGCGCAGCTGGGCCATGCCTATCACATCAGTCGTTGACTAACAGTAGAGGAATAGCAGTCTTCAAACAGAGCAGTTGTAATTGGCCTCGGGCGTGTAAGATAGGCCGAAAATACTATAATCGGCCTATCTAGTAAAGTGTGCAATGTAACAGTAAACTAACTACAGTGCCGGTGAAACGAAAAGTTTTAAACGTGAACTTTGGTATCGAGTAAAACGCAGACTTACTACGTAGTATGCGACCACGTATTGATAAGTAACAGCGAAAACAATCAATTTAACCTTAATCCTTCATTTACTTGTTTCAATAGAAGGTGTACACCAATAAAGAATGAGATCTCAAACAGTGAGGTAATTAAAGAGAGTGAGAGAGCGAGTGTGTAAAAGAAAAGGGGAAAATAGTCAAAGACTGGTTGGCTATAGTATAATTTGTGTCCGAAGATTGTTGATTTTCATAAGGTCTATATTATTACAATTTGGTGTCCAGTAAATTTTATTTGATACAATAACTATTTGACTTAAAATAAACTCAGATTTTGTATGATGATAACCATGCGTAGAGAGTAGTTATTACGCCCGTGTAACATAACCTATCCTGTATGGAAAATATCGCCTAAACGAACCTGGTAAGTAAGTAAAGTAAAAAAGGGGAAAATGTATTAAGGTTTCCATATTTGCCCGTTTGTTTAAAAATATTGGTGGCAACCTATAAGTAATTTTGGAATCTTCTGTTTTGGTAAGTCAGGCTAAAGGGTAATCAGGGCGAGTGCGTAAAAAGGTCGCACGAGGTAAGTAGAAGTCATGTGGGGGGATTTATTGTAAAAGTAATAAAACATTACAATCAGCTCACACATCACTGCTTGTGCAAGAACTTTTGGCCAAAAAATAAGACCGTGATGGTATACTGCAATCACCGTATTCACCAGATATGACCCCCTGTGTTTTTCCTCTTCCAAGAATGAAAAAAAAAATAATGAAAGGATGACGTTTCACGACTGTTGAAGAAATGAAACAAAAATCGTTGACCAAGCTCAAGGCTATACCAGAAAGTGCATTCCATAAATGTTTTGAAGACTGGAAAAACCATTGGCATAAGTGTGTTATATACGATGGAGGTTACTTTGAAGGGAGCAATGAAATGGATAATATATGAATAAAGACATCATTTTTCAAATAAATAAAAATTGTATGAACGTTTTGATCAAACCTCATATTACGCTTGCCCACACACACACACGATAATAATGAGGGTATATAAGTAATGATAATAACCTACAGCAGCTTCCTTTCAATCGTCTGGACGGCGCTGGTTTCGCTGGGCATTTATTCGGGCGTTAATTTGAGCGGCCCATCTTTCCAGTAACGTTCCGGGCTACGTTACAAATCCAGGGAACTAATGATAATTGACGCTAGCCAATTATACAGGCTGCCTACGTTGTAACAAACTGAAATTAAACTCAACACATAGAACAATAATATTTACTCTAATTATTAGGACACAAGGGGAAGGTATTACACTGATTTATGCACTCACTTCAATCTGTAATAAGATGACATCTCTTTATTAACAAATTATATAAATGGATCCCATAACATAAAAACTTATACTGAAATATTTAAAAAGGGTTTTCTGTCAAACAAGGGATCATATTGATCATGTAATTTACCTCGGATCCGAGTCTCTTTAAATCTAGTAAAGACGTCTGAATTATACTTTGCTAATCAAGGAGCTTGCATGATTACATAAACCATTTGAAGAATGGTATTATTTAATTAAGTGATTATAACTTAAATTTCAAGATTAATGTTACAACGTATGATTTTCGATATTACAGTTTACATTTCTTTTGTTTTATTTATTGCTTAGAGAAAATTATTGTCTTTTGAAAAGTCTCTGCCGTGTATGAAAAGTTATGTTTTAAATGTACTTAATTCTCGGTAGGCAAGCTACCGAGTCACCTCTCAAATAAGCTTTTGCTGTCCTCGTCCTGGGGCGTGACTCTTCGGAACTCTGGTAGTCGGGGTAGTCATCTGGGTCGTGTCTCTGGTGAATATCTTATAGCTGTATTAGTGAGGAGATTGATGTAATGCTGCATGAAGTCGGTTTGCTCCTCGCCGGTCCTGGTCAGTGTTGTATGGGTTGTAGACGTCCGTATATGCAGTTGGGCACGTCACATATTCACTGGTAGAGTTGTACTGGAGTTTGCATCTTAACTTGAGACGTCACCTTGTTTACGAGTTCTTAATTTTTTTTTTTATATTTTACCACATTTCTTTAACAAACCTTTTACTACATCTTACACATATAACTAGCACTAGCTCCCCACGTTTTTAGTGGTAGCTAACCATTATTTGAAAGTTTAAATAAAACATTTTTGAAGAGCCCTCTCTTGGAGGTGTGTACTGTCTGAACGCCGCATCGTAACTCTTGCATTGATACGACAGGTACATTACAACGAAGCGGAGCGAGTACTCCGCCATAATATAGTTCCAACTTTTTATTTAAATAGACATTCTTATAGCAAGACTAAACAAATTATTTAGACTTATTTAGTTTACAGGAATTATTTTAACTACTACTTGTGCCTTCAAATTATTAATTACTTACATTACGATTTTCAGATATTTCTAAGTTACAGACGGTTCGCTATGCACGTTGTGTCCGGAATTCAACAGGTCAACGCATGATGATTTACTAAAGGGTTAACTGTATTATTCTTAACTTTTTACATTACGATTTTTTTTTATTACTTGTTTAGTTAGATTTTCTCCATTTAAATCTCATACTTATTCTGAGTTAGTACAGGGGTATTTGGTTTAATTGTGCGATTTAAAAAATACTTATTTGCTTTCTAATTTATTTTATTATTAAATTTTATTACCAATTAAATCGTCACATACTCCGCCGCTTAAAATCGACATTGAGAATTTTAGTAAGGAAAAATTCAAAAGTGGGGTACTGGGAGTATGCTTGGCGTTAATGTGTGGAAGTTCAATTTAGTACACGGTTCATTTTCTTTATCTCTCTTGAAAATTTATTTATTTCTTGTCTTGTTCTCATTCGTGAAATTCCCTTTATTTCGTTTCTTAAAACGCTAACTTATATTTTAATTCTTAATACTAATTTCCCTACTTTCCTTAACTCACAATATCGTGGCCCGACTGACATCGGCTTACTCTAACTACACAAGTTAGCTTTCAGCACTCTCTAATGATTACCTTGGCACACCTTTTTGCACCATCATTACCCTTTTCAGTCGGCGCCGTTGTGACTATGTTACGTTACATATATAATTCTTTTATATATTTAAAATTTCCTCTAATATAACCTAAAGCGTATCCCATACTCCACTTTAGATTATTTCTAATCCTAATTTCTTACGCTACTGAGAGAAGCGGAATTTCACAAAGATAATTTTTATTTACTCTTTAAATGATCAGCTGTTATACTCAAACAAACTATTCAGGAGGGGACAAACACTGGACGCATTGTATTATACACTAGGGAGGTTTTCATTGTCTAGTGATGCTACCATTTCATAACAATAGGGGGAGGGTGGCAGCTTACTACATTTCTCAACACGCTTTATTTTTCTCGAACAGGCCACGACCGGGTGTTTACACTATTCAACTATACTTTTATTATTATTTTCTTTTTCCCTTATTTACTGCTACACTTTACACAATTTAGTTTAAATTAAGATTTAGTCAGCCTTATTATTTAAAGCAATTATTATTCACTTATTATTAATTTCCTTTTGGTCTCTTTCTAAGAAACTTACCCTTTTCTTTATTTATTTATTATTTACTTTGGGGGAGATTTAAGAAACTTACTTAGAATTATTTCCTATCGAATTACCATATTTATTTAGGACACTTTATTTACTTTGTTTTCAGTTTTACTTAGTTTAAAAGTTTACTGTTTTGGGGCATGGGGTTTAACACTTTACCTAACAATGGAGGGTTAACTAAGTCATTTATTTATTTGAAATTTAAGTCACTATGTTATTTAATTGTTGTCACGGTGAAAATACTTGCTCTACTATACTATACACAATTACATAGACAATTGGTTAAATCATTTGCTTTGTTCACAAGAGAATAATCTCTCTTCTAAGGGAAAGACAAAAATTCCACACACACGTCAATGTAAAGTCAACGATCAGCTGTTCGCTGGAATGTAGGTCACCCTAGTTTACTTTGTAAACAATGGCATAGTTGTATGCGTGGGAACGCGAGGATTACACTCAAGTATTGTTCTCTATAACAATAGCGGAAGGCTATCTTTATCGACCGGTTTCAACTGGGGGAAGCCAGTTGCACCAAGGGGTGAATCCGATTCAACGAAACACGCTTTACAAGTTACAGTGTGTATTACGGGCTGTAACAAGCTGTGTTTAGTAATTAATTGTCTTACGTTCTACATTTAATTACTGGAATTATTTTTACTTCCATGTTCCTTAAGGAAATGGAAGTATGGTGATGGCAAAAAAAATCGTGTTCGAGATTATTGCAGATTCTGATTGTACTACACTCAAAACATGAAAAAAAGTCGTTTTTCGAAATGTGTGTGTGTGTGTGTGTGTGTGTGTGTGTGTGTGTAGATTTTTTTCTATGGCAAACGATAACAGCCGCAAATTCAAAGAGAATCAAATAATTTTTTGTATATAGCCCTGATTTGTAGAGTACTCGCGACCTATTGTTTTTGGTGAAGATCGGTTGAGGGAAAGGGGTAGTTTACCTGCAACGGTTTTTTTTTATCAAGGGTAATTTTGTTTGTTTGGCAAACGATAACAGCCGCAAATTCAAACAGAATCAAATAATATTTCGCATACAGCCCTGAATTGTATAGTTCTCAAGATCTGTTGATTTTAGTAAAGATCGGTTATGGGGAAGGGGTAGTTTACCTGCAACGTTTTATGTTTTAACAAGGGTATTTTTTATGGCAAACGATAACAGCCGCAAATTCAAACATAATCAAATAATGTTTTGCATACTGCCCTAAATTGTAGAGTTCTCAAGATCTTTTGTTTTTGGTGAAGATCGGTTAAGGGAAAGGGGTAGTTTACCTGCAACGTTTTATGTTTTAAAAGGGTATTTTATATGGCAAACGATAAGAGCCGCAAATTCAAACGGAATCAAATAAGTTTTTGCATACAGCCCTGATTTCTTGAGTACTAAAGGCCTATTGTTTTTGGTGAAGATCGTTTAAGGGAAAGGGGTAGTTTACCAGCCATGTTTTTTGTTTTATCAAGGGTATTTTGTATGGAAAACGATAACACCCGCAAATTCAAACAAAATCATATAATATTTTGCATACAGCTCTGAATTGTAGAGTTCTCAAGACCTATCGTTTTTGGTGAAGATCGGTTAAGGTAAAGAGGTAGTTTACCGGCAACGGTTTTTTATCAAGGGTAATTTTTTCTATGGTAAATGATAACAGCCGCAAATTCAAACAGAATCAAATGATGTTTTGCATACAGCCCTGTATTGTAGAGTTCTCAATACCTATTGGTGTTGGTGAAGATCGGTTAAGGGAAAGGGGTAGTTTACCTGCAACGTTTTATGTTTTAAAAGGGTATTTTCTATGGCAAACGATAAGAGCCGCACATTCAAACAGGATCAAATACGTTTTTGCATACTGCCCTGTTTTGTTGAGTACTAAAGACCTATTGTTTTTGGTGAAGATCGGTTAAGGGAAAGGGGTAGTTTACCAGACACTTTTTTGTCTTATTAAGGGTATTTTGTATGGCAAACGATAACAGCCGCAAATTCAAACAGAATCATATAATATTTTGCATACAGCCCTGAAATGTAGAGTTCTCAAGACCTGTTGGTTTTGGTGAAGATCGGTTAAGGGAATAGGGTTGTTTACCAGCAACATTTTATGTTTTATCAAGGGTAATTTTATTTTGACGAACGATAACTGCCATACATTAAAACAGAATCAATTACTCTTCTGCATACCTTTGTGAATTATACATAACTCAAGGTCTGTTGATTTTGTTGAAGATCGGTTAAGGGAAAGGGGTAGTTTACCTGCAACGTTTTATGTTTTAACAAGGGTATTTTTTCTATGACGAACGATAACTGCCGTAAATTCAAAGAGAATCAACTAATGTTTTGTGTACAGCCCTGAATTGTAGAGTTCTCAAGACCTATTGTTTTTGGTGAAGATTGGTTAATGGAATAGGGTAGTTTACCAGCAACGTTTTGTTTTATCAAGGGTGTTTTCTATGGCAAACGATAACAGCCGCAAATTCAAACAGAATCAAATAATTGTTTCCATACAGGCCTGAATTGTAGATTACTCAAGACCTATCGTTTTTGGTGAAGATCGGTTAAGGGAAAGGGGTAGTTTACCTGCAACGGTTTTTTATAAAGGGTAATTTTTTTCTATAGTAAACGATAACAGCCGCAAATTCCAACAGAATCAAATGATGTTTTGCATACAGCCCTGTATTGTAGAGTTCTCAGTACCTATTGGTGTTGGTGAAGATCGGTTAAGGGAAAGGGGTAGTTTACCAGCAACATTTTATGTTTTAACCAGGGTAATTTTTTATATGACGAACGATAACTGCCGTAAATTCAAACAGAATCAACTAGGTTTTTGCATACCTTTTTGAACTAAAGAGAACTCAAGGTCTGTTGATTTCGTTGAAGGTCGGTTAAGGGAAGGGGTAGTTTATCAGCAACGTTTTATGTTTTAAAAAAAGTAATTTTTTTTATGACGAACGATAACTGCCGAAAATTCAATGAGAATCAAATAATTTTTGCACTCTTTCCTGAGTTGCAGAGAGCTCAAGGTCTATTGATTTTGGTGAAGATCGGTTAAGGGAAAGGAGTAGTTTACCTGCTATATTTTATGTTGTAACAAGAGAAATGTTTCCATGACGAACGATAACTGCCGCACATTCAAACAGAATCAAATATTTTTTGCATGCTTCCCTGAATTGTAGAGGACGGAAGGTCTATTGATTTTGGAGAAGATCGGTTAAGAGAAACGGGTAGTTTACCTGAAAGATTTTATGATTTAACAAGAGTAAAGTACTTAATTTGTATAAATAAAGTATCCTGATAAGAAGCTCATAGTAATCCACTGTACAAACGTAGATGAAATATCTATAAATGAAGAGGTTAGGTGAACGGGGTGGGGGTAATTTTCTATTATTAAAAATTATAGTTGAAGGTGGAGGGGAGAATTTTTTATGTGTACTACGTTATCGGCAACAAAGAAGTAGTTTTTTGTTAAAATTGCTTCCCGAGCTCTTTAGCTGTAGTCAAATTTTTTCTACAAAACCAGACTTTTCAGCAGTGCCATCGACTGCCATCATCGGTGAAAATCGAGTGCGAAAACTTGAGGTGGTATACGTTAGTGACCACAGTACTGTGGTTAATGCTGAAGCAATAAGTAGAAAGACGTAGTTTCTATGGAAATATTTCATTTCAAATATGATTTTAAATATAAATCTTAGAACATGGAAGTCATGTATGGTTCTCCATACCGATATTTAATTTTTTTGGTAACAAAATTAAGTTACGAATTTATTTACACGTAATTAACCTGGTCTACTTTAGTCAGGAGTTTATATTTTTCACCGTGACGACAGACATACACTTACATTCTATGCAGGCATATTCAGGAAACTACAGGTCTTGAATTGTCGCAATATAAACCTGTTAAAGACTGAACAGTTTGACAAGCACTAAAATTCATGTACGTACTTGCATTGGTGTAATACAATGATGGTTTGTATTATTTTGCGTATCTTAAATAAATTACGTTATACGCAAGTTAGTGCGTAATCTTGAACAAAATAAATTCACCTTATGTAAATTAATATTAACATGAAATACAGTAACTGAGTGCATAAATCAGCAGAGAGTTATCTATTTTACTACGTAACAATTATTTCTTATTTAATTAGCAGAGTGGCACATTTTTGTGTCACGATGCTTGCAACTATTTTAACTTAAGCAGAGTGGCGCATTTTTGTAACGTTCCGGGCTACGTTACAAATCCAGGGAATTAATGATAATTGATGCTAGCCAATTATACAGGCTGCCTACGTTGTAACAAACTGAAATTAAACTCAACACATAGAACAATAATATTTACTCTAATTATTAGGACACAAGGGGAAGGTATTACACTGATTTATGCACTCACTTCAATCTGTAATAAGATGACATCTCTTTATTAACAAATTATATAAATGGATCCCATAACATAAAAACTTATACTGAAATATTTAAAAAGGGTTTTCTGTCAAACAAGGGATCATATTGATCATGTAATTTACCTCGGATCCGAGTCTCTTTAAATCTAGTAAAGACGTCTGTATTATACTTTGCTAATCAAGGAGCTTGCATGATTACATAAACCATTTGAAGAATGGTATTATTTAATTAAGTGATTATAACTTAAATTTCAAGATTAATGTTACAACGTATGATTTTCGATATTACAGTTTACATTTCTTTTGTTTTATTTATTGCTTAGAGAAAATTATTGTCTTTTGAAAAGTCTCTGCCGTGTATGAAAAGTTATGTTTTAAATGTACTTAATTCTCGGTAGGCAAGCTACCGAGTCACCTCTCAAATAAGCTTTTGCTGTCCTCGTCCTGGGGCGTGACTCTTCGGAACTCTGGTAGTCGGGGTAGTCATCTGGGTCGTGTCTCTGGTGAATATCTTATAGCTGTATTAGTGAGGAGATTGATGTAATGCTGCATGAAGTCGGTTTGCTCCTCGCCGGTCCTGGTCAGTGTTGTATGGGTTGTAGACGTCCGTATATGCAGTTGGGCATGTCACATATTCACTGGTAGAGTTGTACTGGAGTTTGCATCTTAACTTGAGACGTCACCTTGTTTACGAGTTCTTAATTTTTTTTTTTATATTTTACCACATTTCTTTAACAAACCTTTTACTACATCTTACACATATAACTAGCACTAGCTCCCCACGTTTTTAGTGGTAGCTAACCATTATTTGAAAGTTTAAATAAAACATTTTTGAAAAGCCCTCTCTTGGAGGTGTGTACTGTCTGAACGCTGCATCGTAACTCTTGCATTGATACGACAGGTACATTACAACGAAGCGGAGCGAGTACTCCGCCATAATATAGTTCCAACTTTTTATTTAAATAGACATTCTTATAGCAAGACTAAACAAATTATTTAGACTTATTTAGTTTACAGGAATTATTTTAACTACTACTTGTGCCTTCAAATTATTAATTACTTACATTACGATTTTCAGATATTTCTAAGTTACAGACGGTTCGCTATGCACGTTGTGTCCGGAATTCAACAGGTCAACGCATGATGATTTACTAAAGGGTTAACTGTATTATTCTTAACTTTTTACATTACGATTTTTTTTATTACTTGTTTAGTTAGATTTTCTCCATTAAATCTCATACTTATTCTGAGTTAGTACAGGGGTATTTGGTTTAATTGTGCGATTTAAAAAATACTTATTTGCTTTCTAATTTGTTTTATTATTAAATTTTATTACCAATTAAATCGTCACACATGTTGATCTGTTTATAGACAATGATCCCAACGGTAACATACAAAACTGGAAAACAGATAACATCACTATGGTTAGTACTAATCATCAGTAATAATGTTATTGCTACAGGTATCAATGATCACTTACATAGTTAGTTTTAATGTTATATGCATTAGTAATAAAAACTATCACTGTCAGAATCTATAATTTTTCATCACCTGTATTAATAATTGCTAACACCGCCAGTAATAATGTTACTGTCTTCATTAAAAGTAATCTCTGTCATCATCAGCAATCATATGTGAACATCAGTATAATAATAAGCTCTATCATCATCATTAATGTTTTCTTAATCAGAATAAGTAATGTCATTTATCATCTGTAGGCCTAAAGATAAGGTGTCATTGTTATTAACGATACAAAATTACTGTCTACAATAGGCTAATAGTCCTACTTGGCAACTTATCGGCTCTAAAAACAACATCAATAATGATGATGATAAAAACAGAAAAAAATATGTTTCTGATTTAAAATTTGTACAGACACGAATGAGTGAAAATTTGTATTTCACAGTACTGTTTATTGCAGCATACAGAGTATTATACTGGTACATGCAGTAAATAATTATGAGAAACTTGTTTAGAAAATAAAAATTATGGTTAGATCATAAAAAATAATTAGGCTACATATGTGTGTGCAAGTATACACACAAATACACACTCAAAATATTTTTTTTTTGCTTCTCTTGGCCTTACAGATTTTATTGTTAAATATCATATCTCTTTTTCATTTATTTAATTGGGCAATAGCTAACATGATAGCAAACAGAAATCCTTTTAAAACCTAAAAACTTCAATAAACTTTTGTAGTTACTCATTCAGGCAAACACATTGGATCAGCTGAGACTTGATATTTATAAAATCGTGTTCATGATACTATTCTAAAATTACTTTAAATTGTAACTGTTCCTTACCAGTATGTTAAATTTTTTGTTATAATGCCATAAATGAGTAGGGCGTATTTTAAACTGTGAGTGAAAACTATTAAAAGAACAATGAAATGACAAACACAAGTATGATTTTATGATTGTACGTTAATAAGCTTAATGTGTTTAAATAACATGCTGCATGATATTTTCATCTTAAATCATTCATGTTATTTATACTTTAAATCTTTAAAGAATGATCCAACTTTTCATAACCCCCTCCCACCACAAAGTATTTTTTGTTCAAGTGACTCTGGTTATTTCAGTTTCAATACAACAATCAAAAATTTAGATCGATATAAAATAGATTAATCATTAATTTACCTTAAAATTGATAATTCGTTAATTCACATTGACACCTCTGATGATAGGCCTACAGCTTGTTTTATAAAACTTGCATCAGGTCTTCGTGTAGCCTATACTGATTATAATTAAAACGTGCTAACAGAAGTAATCTACTCTTTAATTATATCATTTATATATAGCAAGAAACAAAAATATCAGTTACTTGAACAGAATATTCTAATCTAGTAACAAGGTAAGTTTTTGGAATACTGTTTTAGCTGAATTTATACACTAGGAGGACACTCAGCGTTTAGTTTGTGTGTGTAACTCTGGTTAATCAAAGAGAATTATTTGTGTAAATTCAAATTTAGTAATACGAATCTACTACTGTAAATGCCTGGAATGCTATGCATTAAAGAATTTTAATTAACTTTATATGGGGAAAACTGGTTTACATACATTATTTCTGAAAATAATAATCCTGAAATGTAATCAGTACCTACTTATATCAAGTTAAGTGCAATAACTAAATATATTCTTCAACTTGCACGTTAAATAGATCCCTTCTCCTTCACTTACCAGGCACATAAGGGAAGCTCTAAACTATGAACTGTCCCAGTAATGAATGCTACAATGAGATCTTTAGAGTCTGTATCACTTTCTTTTAAACTTCTAAATACAGGATTTCTTGGAACTGTGTAGAGTGGGATCAGTGGAGTAACTTGCGGAGGGGGGTTATCAGGGGATCAATTCCCCTCCAGAACTATTCGAAATTTCAGCAGAATTCCATAATTTCCTAAGTAGACCCATTTCTAAGCCAGTTTTGTTTGTACAAGTAATACTTATAAATAATTATAGAAATAAAAGTAATTACAATATTGTAACGTTATGTTTTCCCCTTACATAAAATAGGCCCAACTTAAACCATTTCATGACCATGATACATGAAGAACAAAATACTAAGTCATTAACTAAAATTGTATACTATAAATATTGTCTGAGATAATAAAAAGAGATAAGAATAATGGGGTAATGAAACTGACAAGAACATTATGAATAAGATTTTACTTTAGTAAACTGCATTAAAAATTGTTAAAAAAGATAAAACCTATACTCCATACTGCAGTAATAAACTGGATACTCAATAAAGAAAATTATTAATTCAATAATTAGTTTGCCTTTACTAGTACCTGTTCATTAGACAACAAATAATAACTATAGTTTCCATTAATTTTGTTAATGTTCTTTGCCATTCATTATTTAGTTATTTTTTTACTGTCAGGAAAGGTTCTGTACGTGTTATTTTTGGTCTCTCTCTCTCTCTCTCTTTCTCATTGTTATTTATTGAAAAAACTGACACTCCTCTGTATGTGTCCACATTGCATACAATTAAAAAAATTAAAAACATACTTGTGATCTTGCAAAAGAGGATCAGTCCTCTGTGTGTTTTAATGATAATTAGTTAATCAATGAACATGTCATGGACAACAAAATGCAAAAATTTACAAATGAATAATGAAAACACAAAGATTAAAAACTAATAAGAAATCATTATAGACATAAAGAAACAAATCAGTAAGATTTATTAATGAATCAAAGGAATTCAGAAATTCAACTGATAATCACACATTAGTACATAGTGTTACTAATTTCACAATTCCACAAAATTTGTAATTATTGGATAGTGAACATTGGATTTCAATATAGTAAGCATACACATATTAATTTTAAGAACGTTTTACAAATAGTGAATGGAAAAGAAAATAAATACTCGATTTCAACTTTCTTAAACTGAAAACAAGAAATTCTTTTGAGTTAGTGTAATGTGTTGTGTTACTGTAAGACAGAGCAGTGCTGTTAGTGTACTAATTAAGATGCATTAAATGTATAAATAAAGCTAATGAGTTATTCTTAGATGACATTAATCTTATTGGTAATGGTGTAAAAGCCTTCCCACAGCAGTTGCAGGTTTGGGCTGATTTCTTTCTTCCTTATCATGTTATAGAACTAAGCCTGGCAGCAGGTGTGAGCCCTGAAGAAATTGCAACCAGTCTTCATCTTTGTATTTGCCAAAATAAAGCTGTTCTGAGCCAGGTCATGTAAATTCAGATTAGGCCAAGTTGCTCATTAGACTTTGTCTAAATTTTAAAGATATAAAGTGTTGATAAAGATTTTAGGACCGTACATTAAAAACATTGTTTGCACATATGAGTAGGAAGCAGATGTATTAATATAATATGTTACCCAACAAGATACAGGAACAATTATGTATATTTAATTAAGTAGTTAGTGGACTTAAAACCTGCAGTAGAAACTCCAGTTTTTATAAAACAAATAGGGAGATAATTGAAGATTTGATGTTTGTAAATGTTATATATCTATTTTCTTCACAAGTAACTATTGGCTGGTTATTAGTAATCACGTTTTCTCATAATGTATGTTGTTAATGACCTTTTTTTAGGGGTATGAAAAAAACAACAGATATTGGTATTTGAAAAAAGGTGAATTTTATTGGTACATACTAAAGTATAGAGTCAAATTTGTTTCTATTCATTAACAAAGGTCCATACTGTAATAATTTTGTGTGTAATATATAAGCATTCTTTAATATGTTTACGAGATTCTCCCAATTTTATTTGCATTAATTCAGACCGTAGTAACATTAAATTCCACTGTAACCCATTATTAATACTTAATCATTTGCATGTTAACAGAAACTGCAGATTGCTTTTTATTGCATTATGTTGAAAATGGGATTTTAATGTACTTGTTCGGTTATACATTAGATTGTACTAGGTTCTAAATTGGAAGTACGTTTTAATTCTGGTACTTTGAATAAATACAGCCTTTAATGTTATATACAGCCTTTGAATGTACACTAACTAAGGAAATGTCTGCTAAGTCTAATTAATTTTAAAATCTAAAAGGTTAAGTTAAATAATTAAACGTAGCCACAGCTGCCCAAAATCGTCTCTGTACCGTAATTATGTGCGATAAATGTAAACTAAGTTCTGTACTTCCAATAAATACAGCCTTTTAATGTACACGAACAAAGTAAATTTTATTTAAGTTACATTGTCGTACATAACCTCCATAAGCTGGCATTACTTACTTCGAATAAATACAGCCGTTAATGTTATATACAGCCTTTTATTCGTACAATAAATACAGCCTTTGAATGTACACAAACTAAGGAAATGTTTGTTAAATCTAATTAATTTTAAAAACGTAAAAGGTTGTTATATTGTTAAACGTAGCCACAACCTCCCAAAATCGTCTCTGTACCGTAATTATGTGCGATAAATGTAAACTAATTTCTGTACTTCCAATAAATACACCCTTTTAATGTACACTAACAAAGTAAATTTTATTTAAGTTACATTGTTTTACATAACCTCCATAAGCTGGCATTAGTTACTTGTGAAGAAAACAGTTGGATGTACACATCAGACACCGAAATATAGTACACGTGCGGCGACGGAAGTTACATTTTGCCGCTGACTATTCCCCAAGACCCGAAATGTGTGGTAGGATTTACTAAAACGTTTAGTGTTATTGAAAACCACTATCACCAGAGTAAGACAAGTCCTCATGTTTACTTAAATTCAGACTTAAATCTTTAAAAAATAGTTTCGTTTGTACAATTTACATGTTGCTGTTACCATGAAAGTAAAGGAAATTTTTTTCCGTCATATTTTCAGAACCATATTTAATATAGGCTTTTGGTAGACCATGTGTTGATGAGTGCTGAACATGCACATCCTTATATGAAAGAATACAAAATGAGTAAAATTGTACAAAAAATAATAGTTGATGACATAAAACCATCAATTAAAATACAAAGCTTTTTACAACTTTTTAAAAGAAGACAGAAACGACCTTTTGACTCTTACCATTCGATTGTCAGAAGACTCAAGTACTGCCTAGGGTCCCTGATCAAATTGCCTATTATTCCAGACAATTATAAAAGTACAATTTTATAGTAGTTATTGGCACCTCTAGGAGTACAAAAAAAAAAATGCACACATCTATGAATGGGATGAAACCGAGCATAATAAGGATCCATTGAAATTAGTTCAGCTGTATATCACTGATTATTAAACCTCCAAATACCAGAACATATTAAAGTAATTCATTTTGCCTCTGACGGATGTGGGGTACACAATGAAATTTCAACATTGATTGGAATGTTGACAATTTGGTTTTTGAGTTTTGGCCCCCAAAAGGTAGAAAATTAGACTGTACTTATCCACTTGTAGGATATTCATTCTTGTCATCTAACCATGTTTTTGCTTCAACTAAGAAACAATTTAAAAATTACAATCATTAAGACATCATTGATCCTTCTAAATACATAAACATCTTCAGTGACTATGGAACTGTAGTTCCATTAAGAGGAAAGGTTTTCTACCGGAAACATTCTCTTCAAGATGTAATTGATTCTCCCTCCGGGACAATGGAACTTCCTGTTCAATCCAAACAAAAGGGTTTGTTTTCAAGAAAAACAAAAAATGAGTCAATGTTTTGCTGCAAGGTGAGTTGCATTACCGTTCTGAAATACGGTCGTTTAAAAGTATACTCAAACATGGGAAAGTTATTAAAGTCACCAGTATTCTAATAATTATTAAAAAATGAGTACAGTTTTCCTCAAAAAAGATTACAGTCATATTGAATCTATTAAAAAATCATTTTCGAGAAAACTGGAGACAACTAGAGGCCTTAAAACGTTTTATAAAAAAACTTGAACTAGACAGTTACAGCAGAAAAAATGATTAAACATAAGCAGTGTGTGAAAAAATGGAGAAAGTTTCTCATTTACTTAGCTAGAATAATAAAAAAAAAATTTAATTTTTATAATTCTAATTTGAATATTCTGTATAATAAATGTAAATAAAAAATTATTTTTTGTAACCAACAACTTCTAGTTTGTTTCAAAACCAGATACAGCTAAAATGAGTTTCAAACCAGATACATCCAAAACATTTTCTCAAATATGTCAATACAAATAGAATTTAAGGCCTTAAATTTCAGAATCTAAGTAGTCTATCTCATGGCAATACACCTGCAATATCACGATTTTCCAATGTTTCACATTTTTGAGATATTTGGTTTTTAGCTCACGTGAAAATTTCCATTTTTTGGATGTATTTGGTTTTGATATTAACAACTCACATATTACAAATTAATGAAATCTATAGATTATAATATGAAATAGGCCTTTACAAAATAGGAAACATACTATAAATAATATTCAAAAAATTATATAAAATAAAACCTATAATAATCATTATTATTATCATTGTTATAGGCCTAGTAGCAAAAATAAGTCTATGGTGGGCTGTATAAAGGTCTTAAGTCAAAAACTCAATTTTTTCAGGAGAGGAAAAACAAAGTTTGAAAAATTCTGCAAAATTTTTAAGATAGATTACATTTTCAAACAATAGCTCTTTTTATTCGTCTTTTCTTTATCTTATGATTAGTATGTGAACTTGTAATTTATTTTTTTTTTATATTATTTGTCAGTGTTTTTCAACGGCTATGTACCGACTTAAACCCTTTGTACCAATTGAAATTTGACTAAGCTCTTTTGACCAACATTTCCTACTATAAAAAATATACATTGCTATAATTATTTGGTGACAAAATTGTAGGATAAGTATTTAAATAAGCTCTTAAATGACCTTTACTAAATTATTTTATTTTATAATTATTATTAATTAATACAAAACATTGTAAGAAAAAAATTATACGAATTAAAATACAAGCATAGAAAAAAATCCTGATTAGCAACTAGAGTAATCAATACAATACAAAAAATAACCATGATATTAGTAACATGCGAAGCATTATACTTCAAATCGAAAGTCATTATTAAACTAAACATTTGTACATGTACAAAAAAATTGTTTTCAAATTTATTAAAAAATTATCAGTAAATTCTATAAACTAACACTACACAGTATGATTATAATAGTGTAAAAATAAAAATAATGACCATATGATTAACACACAAACAATGACAATAGTCTCTTTCGTCATGTTTATTATAGTAACCACTTAGATAACATTTATGTTATTTCAAGATACACAAAATTTTATTTGTCTTCTGGATCATCATAATTAATTTCTTCAAGATCTGGGTCAACATCTACAATATCATGAGCTGTTTTCAACTTTAAGTAAAAGTCGTGGAATACAGGGGGTACTAATGGGAGAAGATCTATTAAATCTTTTTTCTTTTCTTCCAAAATTGCAACCATTTTGGATAGCGTCTTTTAAGTTGTGTGTCATGAATATTTCCACTCTTACCCCGACGACGGAAGCTTACTTGCTTGAACTCACTCTCATCCAAATATTCTTTATAATACAAAATACCTTCATCCTTGGAATAAGACAGCCACCGGACACTGTGCCATTTGAAAGGTGTGCCTTCTATATTTTTCTTCCTGTTTACTAAAACAGTTTTCAACAGCCCAGAAAAGTCAAAAAAATTATCTTGTGTCATTTCACAAACAGTAAACTGCTGCTTCTTTCCAGTGGTTCTAACTAACTGAAACCAATCGTGTGGATGGAAGATTGGCATAGAAAGTTTCTTTTTTCTCTTTTCAATTAGTCCACTCCAGATAATAAAGCCAAAGGAGGAAGTGGTATTATTATTAAGAATAGGATTAACCACTATGAGGAGTGTCACCTTCAGACTGCAGAAATCCAACTCACTGTAGTTGGAATCAAATTCACCAAGCAAAAACTAATCGTTGGTACGATATACTGTCCTCCAAGACACAACCTAAAGGAGTTAGATTACAAGAAATTTATATTACACCTGGGTGAGAGATTCATTGTAGGCGGAGACTACAATGCTAAACATGTAGATTGGGGATCCAGATTAACAACAACTAAAGGTAGCGAGCTTAATATAGCAATACAAGAAACATGTTGTAGCTTCCACAGTACAGGCCACCCTACTTACTGGCCCACAGACCCTAATAAAATTCCAGATCTATTAGATTTCTTCATATCAAGGAGGGTCTCGCAGAACTTTATTGGTATCATGGAGAATTTTGATCTTGACTCTGATCATTCAGCAGTAATCCTGACGCTGAGTGAAAGGATAATAAAAAAAGTAAACAAACCAACCCTAGTTAACAAAACTACTGATTGGGAAAGCTTCATATTAGAACTTGAAGGCAAGATACAACTAAATGTCCAGTTGAGAATTAAGCAGCAATTAGAAATAGAAGCCGAGAAGTTTAATTATAATATTCAAACTACAGCCTGGAACAATACGAGAGAAATCACCCATAGAATTGTTGGTAACAACACCCTAGAGAGATCAGGGAACTTGTCAAAGAAAAGAGGCGAGCTAGAAGAAAATGGCAACAGTCTCGTGAACCAAATGATAAACTGTACTTAACAACAAATCGCAACAACTAAAGCGTGTAATACAGAAGTTAAAAGAAGCATCAATAGCTTCCTATTTGGAAAATCTAACAGCAGATGCAGATACAGAGTACTCGTTGTGGAAAGCAACGAGGAAGCTTAAAAGGTCGATCACTCAAGTACCACCTATTAGAAAAAGCGACGGTACATGGGCTAGAGATAATAAAGAAAAAGCTGAAGCGTTTGCTGAACATCTAGCTGACATTTTTAAGCCAAATAATACCCAGTCAGATACAGAGCTAGATGAAGATACAAATCATGAAGAGGAGGACATTCAACTGGTCACCCCAAAAGAGGTAGCTAAGGAGATCAAGATAAACTTGAACCCCCGAAATCACCTGGCTTTGACCTCATTACAGGTGAGATCTTAAAGCAGTTACCTAAGAAAGGGATTGTTATGCTTACATATTTATTCAATGCGGCACTTAGGCTAAAGCATGTTCCTAGTGTCTGGAAGGTGGCAGAAGTTATTATGCTACGTAAACCAGGCAAACTGCCAAATGAGGCCAAATCATATCGGCCCATATCACTGTTGCCAACTATATCAAAGCTTTTTGAAAAACTTCTGTTGCAAAGGCTAAATCGAGTAATAGAGAGAGAAAAGCTGATACCAAATCATCAATTCGGGTTCAGACAAAAACATTCCACAATAGACCAAGTACATAGAATAACAGACACAATAGAGAAAGCACTAGAAAAAAAGCTAATCTGCTCGACAATCTTCCTCGATGGGGCTCAGGCCTTTGATAAAGTTTGGCATAAAGGTTTAATACATAAACTTAATAAAATGCTACCAAAACAATATGTTGACGTGTTAAAATCATATATATCGGAAAGATTATTTAGAGTCAAACAGGAAGATGACTATTCTGAGCTAAGAGAAGTGAGGGCAGGTGTGCCCCAAGGGAGTGTTTTGGGGCCCATCCTCTACTTGTTGTTTACATGTGATCTGCCGCACCAGAGAATGTGTCTGTTCCTACTTTCGCTGATGACACAGCTATAATGGCGATTGGTTCGACCTTAGGTGAAGCTACCAACATGCTTCAAGATGCTAGTGATCAGATACAGCAGTGGACTAGGAGATGGAAAATTAAGCTTAATGAACTGAAATCTGTCCATATCAATTTTACAAACAAAAGAATAGAAAACAGTCTTCCAGTTACCTTAAATGGTGTTGTAGTACCATATGCAAACACTGCCAAATATTTGGGGATGACCCTGGATGCAAAGCTACGATGGAAGGAGCACATCAGAAAAAAAAGGACAGAGCTTGGTCTCAAATATAGACAACTGTATTGGCTCTTGGACGAAATTCTCAGTTGTCAATACACAACAAAATTATGATATATAACCAAATTCTGAAACCAATTTGGCTTTATGGAATTCAACTGTGGGGTTGTGCGAAAGAAACGAACATTAGATGTACTTCCAGAATAGAGTGCTACGGAACATGGTAAGTGCTCCATGGTACATCAGAAATAGTGATCTACATCGAGACCTTAGGATCCCTGATGTCGCCAGTGAAATTAAAATGTTTGCTGCTAAGCACGAATCTAGACTACACCAGCATATCAATGTAGAAGCTATTCAACTGCTTGACAACGCCAATACAGTGAGAAGGCTGAAGAGAACTAAAACTTTTGAATTAGTGTAGTGCAGTGTGTGCAGAAATCTAGAAAGTAATATATAGTACACCAGTGGGCGACTGTATAAGTTGTGACAGTACGAAAAGCCTGATATAAAATGTATGGTATACAAGGTAGCAAATTATTGTATTTCGATATTTTTTACATTCATTTTTATGGGTAATACAATTTCCCTGGTTTTGCCGGCAACGACGCAGTTCCGAGACAACGAAATAATTTCAAGGCCAGCAGTGTACGTGCAAATAAGAACACTTAAAATGGTTACAGCAACTAATACCGGCTCTACATACATCTGTTTCATTGGCCGACAGCGCCAAACGTCATTTAAAAAACAATTACGTGAATAAAATACGTAACAAGCAGGGCGTTTATGTAACGAAAGACAAAGAACAATGACGTGTACACACACATACATACGTAAAAATTGCGTATTGTTCGGCCCAGTCTACACAACACCGCAGCAGCGGTAACACCTTGCTAAAGGCAGCCGGCAATTTATACCGGCCTAGTTGTTTTAAACAGTGCAAAATGTAATCAAAATGTAATTATGTGCTAGCTAAAAGAGAACTAAGACAGTGTGCAGTGATTGTTTTTCAAAATTATACATTAGAGTCAGTGAGTATAGTAAAAATGTAACCACGCCACTTTGAGACAGCAACATGTGAATCCGCTTCTAGAACTTCTAGTCTACAGAATCAGGAAAGTGCAAAACCAAAATTTTACTTAAAGAGCTCTTTACCCAAATTGCAGATATATGTTTACCCAAAAAGTAAATTGAGATTGTAAGTATGAATGAGAGTGAGGAAGTGGGGCGTGTATTATGATAAATGTCGACATCCAAACGAGCTGTTGGTTTGCGTTTGTTTTAAGAAAATATAATTAAAATCATTTAATAACGAAGCAGCTGCATAGTCAATATATATAAAATTTGGTAAACTGACGTTTAAGAAAATATAAAAGAGTTTTATAACCAAAGAGAGTTAATGTAAGTAAAGGCCGCCATTTTGAATTCTTGTCCGGTGTACACATAAAAGAGAATAAACCAATATTGATGTTTTAATGTTTTCAACTGAACGTATTTTTTATTTCAATGCCTATCTCTGTCAGCAATCACGCTGAGTCGAAACCCTGGACCCTAGGTAATAATAAAAAGAATAATAATAAGATTGAAACAACAGGTTTTTCAAAGTATGGTAAGTACCATAATTATGGTGTGTGGGACATACGTGCCTGATATAAGAAATGTAAACAAAACCAAATATATGTTGCTTGTTATTTCTTCTTCTAAATACATTTATATGAAGATAAAAAAGTGTGTAAAGGTACAATTTGCGCCCGGAACAGTGACTATATATGTAAAATGTACAATTGGCGCCCGAACAGGGACGATATGTAAATGTATAATTTGCGCCCGGAACAGTGACTATTTATTTAAATTTATGTAAATGTACAATTGCCGCCCGAACTGGTGACTATATAAAAATATATTCCGTTGTATTTTATATAATAAGCCTGAATGACGGCAGAGTGGGCATTGAAACTAAGAATGCGGTTGTAGGTTAGGTGGTAACGCTAATATAGAGCAACAAATCATTAACATTTTATAATGGCAGATAACGAAAGCATTAACGTAGAAAATACAAATACAGAATCATTGATGTTGAGCGCACAACAGGCGAACTCAACGCCTATAGTAAATAACAGAATGGAAGAGAATGACATAATAAAAATGATGAAACTGCTTTTCAATGAGCAGAGCGTCAAATTTGATCAATTCGATGTACAATTGAGTGATATCAAAAAAGAAATTAAGAAACAGAGCTGTAATTTTGACAAAAGAATAAATGAAATAGGTACAAAGTTAGACAAAATACAGTTAGAAAATAAGAGTAGAGAAATAGACAAATTAGATAGAAACAAAGACAAGGTAAGTGGGGTAGAAAATTATGATAATATAAATAAAAGTATGATATTGGAAAATGATTGTGTAAACAGGAGTAGTGATAATGAAATTTTATGGGGAATAGAATATAATAATAAGGGAATGATAGTGTGTTTTCAAGGTTTAAAGAGTGGGTGTAAAGAGAGATATATTGTGAGAGAGAAGTGTTGTTGGGAGAGGTATTATTATGAAAGATGTTTTAAGAGAGAGAGATGGTATGATAGTGAGAGATATAGTGAGAGAAACAGAGAAGTAGAAATTTTTAAGATATGTAGAAATTATGAAGAATTTATAGAAAGGTTAGGTGGAGAGAGAAGTGAAAATAATAACAAATACTTACCTTGCAATGAGACTGAAGTAGTAGGAGAGAATGAGAATAATGACTTGACGAAATACTTAATTCTGACTGAATTTACTGAAGGTGACAGAAACATACCCGATCAGGAGTTATATGAATTTGTGGAAACGGATAAAAAGTTGAATAGTTGGTGCATGTATAAGGATGTTAGTATAAAATATCTAATATTAAACCATGTATATAGTTTTAAGGTTCGATTGTTATTTGACGATGGAGGTTAGTTGTTCTTATTGTGTTTATGAACATTTAATTATGTGACCAGTGTTTTTCAGGAGGGACTGTTTATGACTGATTTATGGTAAATGATTTAACGATTATGTGGATTGTATATTTTTGTGTATATTAATGTCAATGTATTTGTGTATTTTTGTTGTGTGTATTTTATGTATTTTTGTGTAACCATGTACTGTAGAAAAGTTTAATAATGATTTTGAAATAACTATGAGGTTTAGATTCAAATGGTTAGTAAATGATTATATATTTGGATATTGAGAGGTATTGTTGTTAGTAGGTAAGTGATGAATTTTCTAGTGGTATATTAAGGTGAAATGTTGTAAAAGAGTTTGGGAAATAGTGATAAATAGAGGCATTGGAGTTAGTTAAACAGAGTTAATGGGAGTTAGTGAAAATAAGAGTTGAGATACTGATAATATATAAAGAGGTGTTAGATATTTTAGGGACACAGTGGTTAGTGATTATATGTAGAGGTGAGTAATGTGAATGGTAATTTTATAGTTGCTGATGATGATATTTTGTAGTAAGGATCCGGTGTTAAGGAGTGATCAACGAGCGACGTGGCAAGGGACCAGCGTGCAGCGTTGTGGCAGGCGGAGCAATTTTGGGTTAGAGTGTTTGCCGATATTGGTGGAGGGCAAAGGGTTCGGAATGGATATGGCCAGGTAAGTAACATACATCCTTATAAAAAGACAAAATGAGCGGTGCCAGAGGTTTTAAATGGGATTTGTGAAGGGGGTTATTATAGAGATATTGGTGTCATAATATATTAATGGTTAGAAGCGGTTAGTAGAGAAAAAGAGGTGAGTAAGGTTAGATTGACAATGCCAAAATAAGATAGAGAGAAAATAGTGAATAATTGAGAGTCACCCAAACTAAATAAGGATAAAAGGGTTAGAAAAGGAAAAATTCATGGTAGAAAGGTAATGTAACAGAGGGATTGATGATAAATTTGAAAATTTTTTGTATAGAATCTAAATGAATGTTAAATAATAAAAGTTAATAGAAAGTTGAAACCGTAATCTCTTATTAAAGTTTTGCTACAAGTTATGTAAATATGAATTAAGTAATGTGAATTGTTCAATGTTAGTGTTTAATGTTTAATGTACAATGTTTTATTGTGTTTTATGATGTACATGGTACAATAGGTCAGGAGGTTACTATAAGGGTAGTGACGGTAATAATATTGAATTTTATGTTAGGGTAACAAATCTCTAGAAATGATTCGGTTATAAAAAGGTAAAATTAAAGTAAAGAAAACGAGTAAAGAAATTTAGACAGCTTTAAAGTTGTTTGCCATGATATATAGATATTGTAAGGTTATATGAAGTAAAATATTTGAGTTAATGGTTGTTGCTAAAGCAGTAAAATATATTTTTTGTTTAGGTTAAGAACAATTGTTTTCATGTGATAAAGAGAGTGAATATAATTGACAGGAGTCAGAGAGGTGTACTAAATACCGGGTTATTAAAAAGAGAAGGAATTTTTTATCTTAATTCTTGATATACATTGTTTGAAACTTGTATAATTAAGCAAACCAATGCCCCAAAAAACGCAAACCAATGCCCCAAAAAACGCAAACCAACGTACTAAGAGGAAACATATCAGTTGTGGATATGGATATAGAGAAGGCCACTATTTTAAAATTTTGTATTGCATGTTTCAGAGTTTGGTGGTGTGGTGACCGCGGTCCTGAGCTGGCCGGTGCGTCAGAACAGGAGCGTAAAGTGCCTCATGGCCTTATGGTGTAGGGATCTCTCCGGAGAAGTCCAGTAAGGTCAGAAGGTGCAAACCTCATCATTGGACCAAGGGTAAGTGATTGAATTTCTTTTATAGTAACACTACAGGGGGTTGTGGCTCCATATCTGGGTTGATCCTTTTAGAGAAGTGTGAATGAGTCAATGAAAGTTTTTGTGTCTCGACACAAAACCTTTCATTGAGGGGGGTTTGTGACAGTACGAAAAGCCTGATATAAAATGTATGGTATACAAGGTAGCAAATTATTGTATTTCGATATTTTTTACATTCATTTTTATGGGTAATACAATTTCCCTGGTTTTGCCGGCAACGACGCAGTTCCGAGACAACAAAATAATTTCAAGGCCAGCAGTGTACGTGCAAATAAGAACACTTAAAATGGTTACAGCAACTAATACCGGCTCTACATACATCTGTTTCATTGGCCGACAGCGCCAAACGTCATTTAAAAAACAATTACGTTGAAACCCCTACTTCATTTTGAGTAGTTAAAACAAAAAGAATATTTCCTTTTGTAAAGAGGGGTTACAAGTTAATTAAAACTAGGCTAAGGCCTAGAGAAGCTAAAAATTGCGCTGGATCCAGTAAGACGGGACTTGCAATAAAAACTCAAGAATTAAATAATTAACAATGGTTTTATTATTCTATCTCATAATATTAATAACAAAAAAACAACAGTGATTTAGAATTCCCCTTTTAAATGGTTAACTAAAGAAGTATACCCTCTCAACAAGGCCACCTGAAAATATTAACTGAGTCCATGAGAATAATTGCTATGTCACCATCAATGAATTGAAAAAGTAAAAATAATCATTAACCTCAAAATGAAACTCCCATTAAACTATTTCTTAAAATATAAAATTTATATTTTATGTTTCTTTTAAAATGCATTATATAAATTGATGAAGGTAAATAATTTCATTCACAGTTACTATTAATAATTAAAATAATTATTCATCCAATTTAAATGAACTTTAAAGGTGACACTTACTATACTTGTTAAATAAAATAATTAATATTCATAAAGAAAAGATCAGCCACGATTATTGAGATAGAATACTCGTCTACTGGTGTATACAAATCCTAATAATAAATAAAATCCCTATATCCCACCAAAAGTACAGCAATGCATAATATTTATATATATATATATATATCCCCCAAAATGTACACAGAAATATACAGACATAACACGTTCCACAAGACAAATTATATATACAATAGTATACAAATACATAAAGGTCTCTTGCCACGCCCTTGTTTATATTAGCCTTCTGGTGTATATAAATTCTAAACTTTTGCTTTATAGGAATCCCAATTAGGATTAAAGATTTATTTCTATGAATGTACCCGCATGGTGTGGGTTAATTGCACGTCATGTGTATCATAAAGTATTGCATACAAATGTCCCCAGGACATTAAAATTTAAAACCAAGTGCCTAAGTGGCTAAGTGCTAAAATACTTAATTAAGGTGAGAAATAAAAAATGTTTAAAATAATTAACGCCCCCCAGTTACCATGATTAATATAAAGAATTTATATAGACTAAAATAGGGCCAATTAATGAAAGGGAAAAATTGCACAATATTAGCACCTTATATAAAAAAATACATTTGTGTGTCAGAGACAGACATGTTTCTTCAATTTATAACCAGTCTCAACAACCTTGTTTCAACAACCTTGTTTCGACAAACAAGTTGAAAAGTGTTTCGACAGGCACAGCTTGGTTGAAACTAATTTAAAATAACACCTACCTCCCCAGTAATCTTTTTATACAAATGGCCTAACCTGATTTTAAAAATAAGAGAAATATATGTTTTAATGCAGAGTAAATTATACTTGAGAAAATAATAATAACAAAACTGACTTTAAATCTGTAGCGAAAGTACTATAAAGAAATGAGTGGAAATCTAAGTTGGATGCTGTGTGGTACACATGTCAGTCTCTGAACTGACAATTTACATGTATTGAAATTTACAATTAATACTTAGTGTTCACACTAAACTGTCCCATCAATTGGGGATCCAAATGAATGTATACTGGTACCATGTTGATTCTACGTGTGAATATAAAATGGATATTTTTCACCTGCTTTGTGTGCCCAGAAGGATGATCTTATTTATAGCGTGGCGATCTCATGATTGGCATGTTGTTGCGGCCTGGTTGTTCTCTTCGGTGTCGAGTGTGGAGCTTTAGGATGTCATTTGGTTCAGTCTTAGCAGGACTTGTCTCTGTTCAGTGAACCCTATTGTCACACATTACATTTTTAGTGAGAGACCACACACAAATGCCCCCACTGTTTGGACACCCTCCAAAATACATAAATAAAAACGACACCTAGTTGTGTTGTACATAATAAAACTTGGTAACATTATTTTGGCCAACATGCCTTACTTAAAAAGTTCTCTAACAATGATTCTTTATAACGCTTTATAACTTGAACCTCACTGAATGTGAGTTGCCTTTGCAATATAATAATTTATCTTGGCTCTGTAACACCTTATGAACTTATCACTTTGAGTGAAATTGAGGTTACCACGTGGCGAAGAATTTATTTAAAACACATAGTTTTTTACTCCATAGAATTTGAGAATACTACTACTTTGAATGTGACATGATTTACGTTTAAAACGTGCCTGAGTAAGTTCCCAATTATGTATGTATAAAGTTTTACTGTCATTGTAGCAAAACTTTATACCACTTAATGACGACGTATTGTGTAATAGGTTAAGTGAACAACACAATCTCGTTACATCCGTTTTAATGAAAGTTCAATATTAAATATATTGTGGTTATTGTACTTTAGGTATTAAAGCCGAGATTCTGACACTTCAATAGTCAAGCTTTATTGGTTTATAAAAACTTTACGAACAATTACGTCTCACAATGCATGCTCCGACAAGTGGGGGCTTACTCAAGCTTACTAAAAAAAAACATTTTCTCCTTTAAAAGTTTAGTATATAATTAATATAACGGAATCAAAACTTACCGCAGTCATTAAGAAACTATCTCATGTTTAAAAAGAAGTCGACGCTAGATTTTCACACTCCTCTCCACCGAAGAGATATTCTACGATGTCGTGAGTTAGGCTTCCATTTTGAGACAAACTTTAACAAAAGTTTCCGTTCGTTGTCCGTTTGTAAGGAAATTCTCACCAGGCTGCACCACTGTTGTTTAAAACTGCTGGAAATTCTCAGCAGATGGAAACACCTATCAAACGGTGAAAACTCGAAAACGGTAGCCTCTCCTATCCGCGGGTAGAGAGCAGCACTCCTAATTACTTTAACTTTTGTACTGTCTTTACCGTCCAAAAATGCCAATACATTTACTAAACTCGCGCTGAATCATTTGACTCAGCACAACGTGAATAAAATACGTAACAAGCAGGGCGTTTATGTAACGAAAGACAAAGAACAATGACGTGTACACACACATACATACGTAAAAATTGCGTATTGTTCGGCCCAGTCTACACAACACCGCAGCAGCGGTAACACCTTGCTAAAGGCAGCCGGCAATTTATACCGGCCTAGTTGTTTTAAACAGTGCAAAATGTAATCAAAATGTAATTATGTGCTAGCTAAAAGAGAACTAAGACAGTGTGCAGTGATTGTTTTTCAAAATTATACATTAGAGTCAGTGAGTATAGTAAAAATGTAACCACGCCACTTTGAGACAGCAACATGTGAATCCGCTTCTAGAACTTATAGTCTACAGAATCAGGAAAGTGCAAAACCAAAATTTTACTTAAAGAGCTCTTTACCCAAATTGCAGATATATGTGTACCCAAAAAGTAAATTGAGATTGTAAGTATGAATGAGAGTGAGGAAGTGGGGCGTGTATGATAAATGTCGACATCCAAACGGAGTGTTGGTTTGCGTTTGTTTTAAGAAAATATAATTAAAATCATTTAATAACGAAGCAGCTGCATAGTCAATATATATAAAATTTGGTAAACTGACGTTTAAGAAAATATAAAAGAGTTTTATAACCAAAGAGAGTTAATGTAAGTAAAGGCCGCCATTTTGAATTCTTGTCCGGTGTACACATAAAAGAGAATAAACCAACATTGATGTTTTAATGTTTTCAACTGAACGTATTTTTTATTTCAATGCCTATCTCTGTCAGCAATCACGCTGAGTCGAAACCCTGGACCCTAGGTAATAATAAAAAGAATAATAATAAGATTGAAACAACAGGTTTTTCAAAGTATGGTAAGTACCATAATTATGGTGTGTGGGACATACGTGTCTGATATAAGTAATGTAAACAAAACCAAATATATGTTGCTTCTTATTTCTTCTTCTAAATACATTTAATGAAGATAAAAAAGTGTGTAAAGGTACAATTTGCGCCCGGAACAGTGACTATATATGTAAAATGTACAATTTGCGCCCGAACAGGGACTATATTTATGTAAATGTACAAAGTAACTTAAAATTATAACAAACATTATATGTAAATTGATGGTTGGTCTTTTAAACCAGTTTCAAAAAAAAAAAAAAATTAGTCCATGGTCAACATCACACTCCATATGAGAGTGACCAGGGATCAAAAATTTGTGGTGTATGACATTAAAATTCGGAAAGTCAGCCATTGCTTTTAGAAATATAGCAGATAGGTGGGAGTTTCTATTCTGGCCACCACATGTGTCAGAATAGAACGTCACCTCTTTAACATTTTCAGGAATTGTACTTAAGTGACGATAAACGCATGACGCAATTTCATTTGCTCCCCTTGCAGCTAAACCTTCATGCCACATGTAATGAGTTGATGTACCAGCTGTTGTATTGTGGATAGTTAAATTAAATGTCCACAACTGGCTTTATAAAATGCCACAGAAGTACAAACAAAGGGTGTTGGTAAACACTGCTGAAGGTCGAACACAAAACACATCTTGTTTTCATTATTTTTTGCAGCTTCTTTATCAATCCTCTTTGCATTATATGCTCCATCAGCAGCTTCATGATGCATTTTAAGTTCATATTCAGCCTCTGATTTAACTTTGTCATCTGAAGCTTCACTAGCAACTTTGATTTTCATCGTGAGTACATCACATTTGTGACAAGTGTCAACTTTGGGTTTTTTGAAGAACAATTTCATATTGTGGAATTCCCTCTCATAGATTTTTCTACTCACCGGCTTGTCTGTCTTCTCACAATAGAGATCATACATGATTCGTAAATTCAAATGTGATGGGAGATATTTCTTATTATTTGTCCTTCGCGTGTAGTGACTTTCAAAGGAAGGGAAAGATTTTATATGGGATCTTACTTGCTCTATTTCATTCTTTGTTTTTTGTTAACTGAAGCAAGCTTGCCTCGCTGATCAGGTTTTGTAATACCAGACATGCTTAACGATTTGTTCTTTAAAGCATTTAGAATAAACTTTTCTTTTTCATCAAGGGTTTTGATGAAGCAGTCCTTGCAAACAACATGTCTTACTCCTTTGATTTGGAAAAAATATTCATAAGTTATGTTTCTTGATTTTAAGCTTTCAGGCTTTCTCTTTCGGTTGCACAGTACTTCTTTGCTAGTAGTGTGGGCAGCTATAAAGGCTACTCTTTTATCATGGGAACCTAAGCTCCAGTACTCATCAAAAATGGCAGTGCATACTTCCTCAACTAAAAATTGATAACATCGTTTTCTACATTCTTTTAGTGGTTTCAGTTCTCTTGCAGCTTCTTCTCTTCCCCTATAATTAGTATAAGCCTTACCAGTGTGCATTTTTTCTTTTCGTTCTTTACGAATTTTTCTAGCCCATTTCTTTGACTCTTTTTAAATCTGCTGATCTGATAGTTCCCCTTCATGAACTACAGATTGTCTTTGTGAACAATTTTCAGTCTTGCTTATACTATCTAAATCTGCTTCATCAGTTTCATCTACAATAATTTTAGACTTTTTTTAATTTTATTTTTTCTTGACTCTTGGGTTTTCTCTGAATTACTTGAACAGGATTTTCTTCACTGAAATCACTTTCTGAAGAAGGGCGGTTTGTTTCATCATGGTCAGTATCATCTTCCATCTTTTCCAATAAGTCTACATTTTCATGCGGTGACAATGAATTGGTATCAGAATCACTTTCGCATATTTTTTCCAAGTATTTTAAGACTTTGCATCCATTCGTACTGGTGATGTACTTTGTGAAGTTATGGATGTATCGATGTCTGAAACAACAAACTAGATATTCTATTGTGCAAAGCAAAATTTAAAAGTTTGTGCTAGTTTGGTAATAAAATGTTGATATCTGACTATTTTGTACGCAAAATTAAAATATCAGTTATTGCAGTTTATAAAATTTACTGTATAATTAAGGCTTTATTTAATAATAACCAATAATATTTTTAAAAAACTGTATTTACCAGACAAATATACATTACATGGAAACTTATTAAATTAAATTCTAAAAACTGGATAAGATTAACACAGAATAAGAAAAAATAATGAACATATTATATAGGTTAGGTTATAAACTAATATAGGTATGTATTTTAGAATAAATTTTCCAGTGAGGCTATATTGAATCTAGCAATTTTAGGTTATGCTATATGAAACAGTTATCGTTAGCGAGTGATGATGAAACGTGAACCAAGTAAATAAATAGATGAATCATGCTTGCGTGTAGTACAAGTTACGTCTCAACGATACACAGAGTGGATTAAACACATCATGTATATAAACTATTTTGGTTATGTTTGTGTACTGGACAGTAGAAAGAAATCTATTAAATAAATATCTTCTATTAAATAAATTTGGATTAGTGAAACAGAAGTATGATCAAAAAATGTTTCATTAAAGAAGTAATCTTTCTCAAAGAATTGTTATACAGACCCTACTAAACAATTCATTATTTTCATAATAATTTAAATTAAAAAATTATGCTGCTTACCTGAAACCTCTTTTCCCTTATTAATTTTTAAAGCCATTTCTAGAATTCGTCCCGAGCACTCTCCCATATTTAATATTTAAACTTTAAACAAATAAGTTTCTGAATAATATCTCTTAACCAAGAACACCACAACTTAGTACATACCTAACCTCTCACAAAATATCAGCTGTTCAATGCCAGGCATACCAACACCATTGGTATACCAACACAGGCATATTATCATATACATCATCAGCTATGATTTGAAATTGTAATTATTACCTATAACCAGTGCCGGATCTAGAAATTTTTGGCCCCCCCGCAAAAATCTTAAAAGGCCCCTTTAACAAAAAAAAATTAGTTTGTACCAAATTACGGCATTTTCGGTGGAAACTTGGAATAGGAATAAAAACAGTTAAGATTACTAATAAGTTTATTTACAGCTACATTGAACAGAAGGATCAGTTATGACATAAGTCTTTGCAAGTTTTCAGATTTCAAAAATATCAGTAATATGTTAAACAGTTCAGATATTAGAATCATTTAACTTTACGCAGAGATTGGTACGATCAGTCCAGATTACACCACATCATTCAAAATTAATCAAATAGCTTGAATGTCACAAACCCTTCAAAAGAAATTCTTCCTTCTTGATTTCATTTCTGCAAAGTCCCTTATCAGTGCTCTCTTATCCAAAACTGAGGCTTCTGCGTGGTTGGTAGCTAACATTCCAAGCTCACTGACTCTCTCCTGCTCCATCGAGCTCCTTAAGTAGCTTTTAACCCTCTTCAAGACAGAGAATGACCTTTCAGCAGATGCAACAGTTACAGGTAGAGTCAGGAATAAAGCCAGAGCAGTTAATACCTCAGGATAACTTGATGCAATGGTGTCAAACTCAATGTAAACAAGAGCTGCCAATTCGGAAACTGTATTGAGCTTAGAAATTTGATTTTTTAGTCCTGAGCGAAGGGAGATAAGCTCTAGCGGTAGGGATGGACCAGTGTCTTTTTCATGCTTCTTTTGAAGTTTTTCAGCTCTGGCTAAAATTTCATCTTCTGATAGTTGAAGAAGAACTTTGGGGAACAGTACAGAAAAGCTTTCTACCACGTTTTCCAGGGCAGAAAAACGGTTGTCTATTTGGCTGTTGACAACATCCAAAAGGGCATTAAAAACATTCACCCTGAAGCAAGACTCCGAGTCGGAATATGTATGATCCTCTGGCAGTTCGTCGAAGTGCTTCTTCACTTTTGGATGTCTCTTCTGTAAGAATACAGGCTCCACTTTCCATTTTGCAGCAACAGTTGTGGCTTCCTCTTTCATGCTATCATATTCGCCTCTCATCTGTTTCAGAGTTTCTTTGCTTTCCTGAAGAGTGCTTAACACCTTCCCAAGGTCTGTCTCTTTTCTCTGGAGAAGCTGTGAAGTTACATTCACTTCAGAAAATATCTTTGACAGGATCACAGTCAGAAAGACAAACTGGAAGCAGTCCATAGTTTTTACCAGTCGATTTGCTTCCGATACTTCGTCCTTATTTTTACTTACGAGTGAAATTTTTCTGAGGGTCTTCATAACATCAAGATACCTCACCTTGATAGCTACAATGGACTGATGCCTTGATGCCCACCTAGTTGGATTGAGCTTTTTTAGTGTGACAGTAGATTCACCTGTCATGGAAGAGAGAATGTCCATCTGTTGATACTATAACCAAAGTAAACGTACAAATCCTGCAGAGCTGAGAAGTAATTAGCCACTTCTCTTACACTTCTGACTGCATCGTTGATGACTAGGTTTAAGTTGTGTGCTGTACAATGCACATACACAGCTAGTCCCTCCTTTTCACGCAACCTCTTCTGCACTCCTAAGAAAGCACCACTCATCACAGCAGCTCCATCATATCCCTGGCCTCTGCACTTTTTAAAGTCTAAACCCAATTTTTGCAAATGATCTAACACTAGCGTTGCGAGTCCAGATGCAGTTGGATCTCTCACTTGTAAAAATCCCAGAAAAAACTTCCTCAATCTTGATTTGTTGACAATTCTCTTTTTCCAAACCCTCTTGTACTTCAGGTTCAGTGAAACTTGCATACCGAATAACAAAACTCATTTGATCTTTTTTTGACAGATCTTGTGTTGTATCAATAATTAATGAAAAAAAAGGTGCATTATTAATTTTCTGCAACAGTTTGCCTTGCAAGTGTGAAGACATGCAATGAATCACTTGATTTTGGATGTCATGACTGAGATACTTGATATGTCCCTTTGGTAAACTGATTACTCGTGCCATCACAGTGTCATATTTGGCTAGTAACTGCACCAATGATAGAAAGTTGCCATCATAGTTTCCACTATGCTCCTTCAAGCCTCTAAATGTGAGACCGTTTTTTGCTAACATGAGCGTAATATCAAAAAGTCTCTTTAAAACCTGGGCCCAAAACTCACCTTCAGACTTTCTTTCATTTTCCAAGGACTCATCAATTCTTTTACGTACTTCCCATTCATGGAAGACCAAACAGGCTGAAATGTGCTGTTGAGATTTGCTGTGTACTTTGATTTTTTTTTACAAACCTTGCCAGTCTCTGATACCAGTGGCCCATCCACTTTTACTTTCACCACCAGAAAATAGCCAACATGGCAGGCAATACACACAATCCAACTTTTTTGAGTAATTTAACCATTTCACTTGTAAAGACTGTCCTGCTGCTGCAACTGTTTTGTAGTAGACAGTAGAGAATCCTCTTTTCTTTTCATCCTTGGAAAATGGACCATTTGGTTGGCAGCTTCCAGTTTTAACAATAAAATTCTTGAGCTTGTCAGATAAATTAATATTTTCAAAATGAGCTTTATCAGTTGGATTCTCCTGTTTCAACAAACAAGTAATGAAATATTCATCACTCAAATTTGACTTATTCGTGGATATGGTGGCAACGTCTTGGATGTCATCAAAATTAAAGTCTCTAGTGGATGTGGAGGGAGAATCTTCTGTCACACTATCAGTCTTAAAATCAGATCAAATCTCTGGATAGCTGGTGAGGTTTTGGAGACAGGAACAGAAGTCTCACTGCTAGGATGGAATGTGTCAAGGCCAGATGTCATGTCATAAGCAGTGGAAGTTTCAGTGCCTGAAAAAAAACAAAGCCACAGATTGGTTTAATGGAAAATGCAGTTTATGAATACGAATTTCAAATTAATAACTTGGTCAGTAAGAGGATCCTTCCAAAAACCTTCAGTCGGAAAGACAGGACAGTACTATGTTAAAGCACGGTGAAAGAAGCGAAAAAGTGACGGTGTTGCTACCTAGCGAACATGGAGTAATAAAATTTATAAAATAGTTTTAAAGGTTTGGCATATATACCTACGTATATATAATATCATAATAATTATTAATTTATCATTACAGAGGAAGGTTTTTTCCCTTACTATCTTCTCAAGGCTTTCTTTTGGTATTGGTGAACGTGATTGGACAATTTCAATTTTATTTTAGCAATTTTCAATTTAATTTTTTTCTTATTCTACGACTTTTTTTGAGTAAGAATATGTAAGTTTTACGTATGAATTATGTTTTTAACATACTTAAAAGAATATTAAAATGTATACATGCAGGCCGATTTTTTAGTAATAACACTCACAACGCTGCGCCTCTTGGTGTGTTATATGTTATATTTATTAGTTTTACATACATTATTTTCCTAATACAGATTTAGATGTTATAAAGGTTATATCGAATAAAGGTAAGATAACCTTCCAATCAAAAAGGCTGAAAAAGCTATATTGGAACTAACAAAGGAGGTTAAACAAAAAAGAAGAGTTCTAAAAAGAAAAAAAGACGAAAGAGATGCAGAAAAAGATACTTCCTATTTCCTATGGTGGTGGACAATTTTAATAAGCATTTATTGCACTTTATTTGGTTTTTTGTTATTTCCCGAAAGTGTTGTTTTTTTATATTTAGGAACATTTATCTCCTAAAGTATCTAACATAGAGCATTGGAATTTGGTATGTATATAAAGATATATGTTTTCTATAAACTGTACCAAAATAAATAATTTTTGTTAAAAAATAAAATTAAAAAAATTGTTTACCATCATATTTTTTTTGTAAAATTATTTTATTACTTTTCACTGTACAAGATAATTTCTGCAAGTAAGGTTTTATAAGATAGATCAGTTATTTAGCTACTGAGTACACATATATATACAGTGAATATGTGGTAAAAATTTCATAGAAAAATTCCATACCGTTACTTAGATAAATGTACCTACATATTACATGTATTTCTTATGGAAACGTGTTCATTGACGTCTCTTCCTTAGTTTTCTCGGTAAAATTTACATTGCACATACTGGTACTAAGCCAGACATGTTGATGGCATTAAATGCATAGGTACTTAGATTAAATTACACTATTAGCACCTTTAATCACCACCATCACATGAACAATACCGTACGTCGAAATTGGAGTAAAATGAGTTTTCACGTGTTCTGATTAAGCTGGTCAGTCTTCTTCGTGAAGGTTTTTGATACTTGTTCAGAAAACTATCAATCTACAAATGACGGAATAAAACGGTTGAATCTCAATCTAACTCACCTGGTGTAGGTCCAGTTTCCGTGATTCCCAATAAGGTTTGACTAGGAACAAGAAACAACGTAATTTTTTTGTTTGTTCTATGTAATGTTTCTGTCTGTAAACGTCGTTTTCGTCTTTTGCCCGCACCACTTGTTTCACTTAGCTCCATCAGTATTTTGTTATTGTTTGTTACAAAACACAAACACTTAAAACCCTTGTTAAGTTACAAAACACTTTTACTTTGTCACAAAACACTAAGGAAGATACACATAACCTAGTGAGTCGCAACTGGAAAAATAACAACCTAAACGGGGACGCCAACTATTCTAAAGTTGCCTCACCCAAATGTACAGCATGAGCCTTCTATTATAACACGTCTATCTTCTTTTCCTAAACCAGTAACAGTGTAACCACTCGCCAAATATTCCGGAGCAAAATTTCTCTTTCCCAGTCTCCGAGATTGGATCAATTTTCGAAATTCCATATTTGGAAATTTTTTTATTACTGATTGATGTTTACTAATGCAGTGTTTAAATTTTGCTCCGACATGGCCTGGGGCCCCCAGGGGTCCGCCCCCCCGCATTGCGGGGTTTTGCGCCCCATAGATCCGGGCCTGCCTATAACAGAATATTGTAAATGAAATACATAAAAAAAAGCATATAATATATTTTTATCAGACCAAAAACTAATTTGAAATCTGGTCACAAAGAATTATGTTGACTTAAGACTTTTATACCGACCTTAAATTAATGGATAAACGTGGTCAAAAAGAAGTAAGTTGAGTTATGACTTTTATACCATCCAGGTTAAAAAAACTATACTGATCGAAAAGACACAAGTTGACTTACATTTTTTATACCAACCAAACACTTCAGGTTTTGACTTAAATCTTTTAAATCACAGTATGTAAAATCATTCAAAATAGGAATTGACTTAAGTCTTTTATACCATCCGAAAGATTTTTTTTTCTATATGTCTGGACTAAAAACAAAAAATCACTTTTTTTGACTTAATACCTTCATACCGCCCACCATAGAAGTGATACCACCATATTTAAAATTTTTGTATTTTGAAGAACGGTCACGCTCTAGTGGAAGAATATGGTACTAGTGTAGCGCAAGGTAGTGTCCGTTATTTTGGAGACCTCATTCTCGCTACTCGCTAGTGGAACTGCATGATACAGTGACAAGACAGCTCTTCTTTATGTTTTGGGACTACATGTATGCCTGCTTTTGCTTAGGTAAGACAAATTATCATTTATTTTTATCTTTCTTTTCGAACTTTTTTATTAAACTGTGTTATTTGTCTTATTTCATCTCATGAATTGAATTTAGTAAGTTACAAAGACAATACGAATTCTTAAACATTTAGACCTACAGTCATCCAGTTTAAACATTAATTCAGAATTAACATTAAATAATAATGTATTATTGAGCAATTACATTTGATTTCAGAGACCAGTTTATGATTTGCAGTTTTAAAATATAATCCGTCAAATATTACATTATTTTATTGATCTCTAGTAAGCTGGTAAATGGTAGGTTATGTTTGCAACAAGTCACTACAGGTGTAAACTAATGTGACTTGTAATTATTTAACTTTTGGAATAATTTAATGTGGGATTATAATTTTTTTACTTGTATGTTCCGTGTTGAGATGGTATCATCAAAGATTAAATGACACGTATTCAGACATAGCCTATAACCGGTATCCTGTAAATTTCAGTTGACTAGAAAGCAGATCTGTGCGCGTATGAATATGTGCGTGTCTGTGTTTTGAGTGTGCGCGTAAAAATAGTGTGTTCGTTGAAATTATTCCCTCCTTAGCCGAATATAGCTGATTAGAGTTTTATTAATCTCCCGTCGCCTATAATTTATTAAAATGTCCGTTTCTGTGGTTTTCCTTGTTGCCTATAGCACCTATTTATGTAGCATTTTAAAACATAAATTAATTATTAATGAAGAAAGTTGTGTTAGTGGTTAAAATCACAAGGAGAATTATCACTGTTGCACACCACTATATAAAAATAATTCCGATTAGCACTTTCAAGCTTCACAGCTCATCGTCAGATCGGAAATGAACAAACGGACATGAAAACAAACCCTTCATCCCCACCACACCCCACCCTGCACAACAAGCTATAATTCAAATGTCCCTTCCCCACCCTCTGAGTCCTGTCACCTCCATCTGGACAGTTACATATTTTTCTAGCAAATTCCTTGTGTTTCAGTGTGTGTGTGTGTGTACATTCCTTTTAAACCTAACCGTCTTTCTCATTCACACTTGTGGGCCAGTCACACACCCTTATTTTAAAAACATCCAATTAGTCCTATGCAATTTAATTCTTAATCTTATCTATCGGTCCTCTATCATTTACTTCTTAATTATGTTATAAAATATTTCTTTATTATCAAATTTAATTTTAGTATTAATTAAATTGTCTAACCCTTTTTCTCTTTCTTTCAATATTTCTAACTCCTCCCTTCCTTTCAACTGTGTTATTTACTACTTTTACAATTTTGTAGTCTTCCAAAGGATTAACAAACTTATGGTTGTCTTCTATGAAATGTCTTGCATATAACGAACTCATTGTTCTATTACCTTCTCCAAGTTTGTGGTCAGACAACCTGCATATGAATTTTCGTCTTAAAATACTTGGAAAAAATATGCGAAAGTGATTCTGATACCAATTCATTGTCACCGCATGAAAATGTAGACTTATTGGAAAAGATGGAAGATGATACTGACCATGATGAAACAAACCGCCCTTCTTCAGAAAGTGATTTCAGTGAAGAAAATCCTGTTCAAGTAATTCAGAGAAAACCCAAGAGTCAAGAAAAAAATAAAATTAAAAAAAGTCTAAAATTATTGTAGATGAAACTGATGAAGCAGATTTAGATAGTATAAGCAAGACTGAAAATTGTTCACAAAGACAATCTGTAGTTCATGAAGGGGAACTATCAGATCAGCAGATTGAAAAAGAGTCAAAGAAATGGGCTAGAAAAATTCGTAAAGAACGAAAAGAAAAAATGCACACTGGTAAGGCTTATACTAAGTATAGGGGAAGAGAAGAAGCTGCAAGAGAACTGAAACCACTAAAAGAATGTAGAAAACAATGTTATCAATTTTTAGTCGAGGAAGTATGCACTGCCATTTTTGATGAGTACTGGAGCTTAGGTTCCCGTGATAAAAGAGTAGCCTTTATAGCTGCCCACACTACTAGCAAAGAAGTACTGTGCAACCGAAAGAGAAAGCCTGAAAGCTTAAAATCAAGAAACATAACTTATGAATATTTTTTCCAAATCAAAGGAGTAAGACATGTTGTTTGCAAGGACTGCTTCATCAAAACCCTTGATGAAAAAGAAAAGTTTATTCTAAATGCTTTAAAGAACAAATCGTTAAGCATGTATGGTATTACAAAACCTGATCAGCGAGGCAAGCTTGCTTCAGTTAACAAAAAACAAAGAATGAAATAGAGCAAGTAAGATCCCATATAAAATCTTTCCCTTCCTTTGAAAGTCACTACACGCGAAGGACAAATAATAAGAAATATCTCCCATCACATTTGAATTTACGAATCATGTATGATCTCTATTGTGAGAAGACAGACAAGCCGGTGAGTAGAAAAATCTATGAGAGGGAATTCCACAACATGAAATTGTTCTTCAAAAAACCCAAAGTTGACACTTGTCACAAATGTGATGTACTCACGATGAAAATCAAAGTTGCTAGTGAAGCTTCAGATGACAAAGTTAAATCAGAGGCTGAATATGAACTTAAAATGCATCATGAAGCTGCTGATGGAGCATATAATGCAAAGAGGATTGATAAAGAAGCTGCAAAAAATAATGAAAACAAGATGTGTTTTGTGTTCGACCTTCAGCAGTGTTTACCAACACCCTTTGTTTGTACTTCTGTGGCATTTTATAAAGCCAGTTGTGGACATTTAATTTAACTATCCACAATACAACAGCTGGTACATCAACTCATTACATGTGGCATGAAGATTTAGCTGCAAGGGGAGCAAATGAAATTGTGTCATGCGTTTATCGTCACTTAAGTACAATTCCTGAAAATGTTAAAGAGGTGACGTTCTATTCTGACACATGTGGTGGCCAGAATAGAAACTCCCACCAATCTGCTATATTTCTGAAAGCAATGGCTGACTTTCCGAATTTTAATGTCATACACCACAAATTTTTGATCCCTGGTCACTCTCATATGGAGTGTGATGTTGACCATGGACTAATTGAAAAGAGAAAAAAGAAACTTTCTATGCCAATCTTCCATCCACACGATTGGTTTCAGTTAGAACCACTGGAAAGAAGCAGCAGTTTACTGTTTGTGAAATGACACAAGATAATTTTTTTGACTTTTCTGGGCTGTTGAAAACTGTTTTAGTAAACAGGAAGAAAAATATAGAAGGCACACCTTTCAAATGGCACAGTGTCCGGTGGCTGTCTTATTCCAAGGATGAAGGTATTTTGTATTATAAAGAATATTTGGATGAGAGTGAGTTCAAGCAAGTAAGCTTCCGTCGTCGGGGTAAGAGTGGAAATATTCATGACACACAACTTAAAAGACGCTATCCAAAATGGTTGCAATTTTGGAAGAAAAGAAAAAAGATTTAATAGATCTTCTCCCATTAGTACCCCCTGTATTCCACGACTTTTACTTAAAGTTGAAAACAGCTCATGATATTGTAGATGTTGACCCAGATCTTGAAGAAATTAATTATGATGATCCAGAAGACAAATAAAATTTTGTGTATCTTGAAATAACATAAATGTTATCTAAGTGGTTACTATAATAAACATGACGAAAGAGACTATTGTCATTGTTTGTGTGTTAATCATATGGTCATTATTTTTATTTTTACATTATTATAATCATACTGTGTAGTGTTAGTTTATAGAATTCACTGATAATTTTTTAATAAATTTGAAAACAATTTTTTTGTACATGTACAAATGTTTAGTTTAATAATGACTTTCGATTTGAAGTATAATGCTTCGCATGTTACTAATATCATGGTTATTTTTTGTATTGTATTGATTACTCTAGTTGCTAATCAGGATTTTTTTCTATGCTTGTATTTTAATTTGTATAATTTTTTTCTTATAATGTTTTGTATTAATTAATAATAATTATAAAATAAAATAATTTAGTAAAGGTCATTTAAGAGCTTATTTAAATACTTATCCTACAATTTTGTCACCAAATAATTATAGCAATGTATATTTTTTATAGTAGGAAATGTTGGTCAAAAGAGCTTAGTCAAATTTCAATTGGTACAAAGGGTTTAAGTCGGTACATAGCCGTTGAAAAACACTGACAAATAATATAAAAAAAAAATAAATTACAAGTTCACATACTAATCATAAGATAAAGAAAAGACGAATAAAAAGAGCTATTGTTTGAAAATGTAATCTATCTTAAAAATTTTGCAGAATTTTTCAAACTTTGTTTTTCCTCTCCTGAAATGATTATTATAGGTTTTATTTTATATAATTTTTTGAATATTATTTATAGTATGTTTCCTATTTTGTAAAGGCCTATTTCATATTATAATCTATAGATTTCATTAATTTGTAATATGTGAGTCGTTAATATCAAAACCAAATACATCCAAAAAATGGAAATTTTCACGTGAGCTAAAAACCAAATATCTCAAAAATGTGAAACATTGGAAAATCATGATATTGCAGGTGTATTGCCATGAGATAGACTACTTAGATTCTGAAATTTAAGGCCTTAAATTCTATTTGTATTGACATATTTGAGAAAATGTTTTGGATGTATCTGGTTTGAAACTCATTTTAGCTGTATCTGGTTTTGAAACAAACTAGAAGTTGTTTGTTACAAAAAATAATTTTTTATTTACATTTATTATACAGAATATTCAAATTAGAATTATAAAAATTAAACTTTTTTTTTTTATTATTCTAGCTAAGTAAATGAGAAACTTTCTCCATTTTTTCACACACTGCTTATGTTTAATCATTTTTTCTGCTGTAACTATCTAGTTCAAGTTTTTTTATAAAACGTTTTAAGGCCTCTAGTTCTCTCCAGTTTTCTCGAAAATGATTTTTTAATAGATTCAATATGACTGTAATCTTTTTTGAGGAAAACTGTACTCATTTTTTAATAATTATTAGAATACTGGTGACTTTAATAACTTTCCCATGTTTGAGTATACTTTTAAACGACCGTATTTCAGAACGGTAATGCAACTCACCTTGCAGCAAAACATTGACTCCTTTTTTGTTTTTCTTGAAAACAAACCCTTTTGTTTGGATTGAACAGGAAGTTCCATTGTCCCGGAGGGAGAATCAATTACATCTTGAAGAGAATGTTTCCGGTAGAAAACCTTTCCTCTTAATGGAACTACAGTTCCATAGTCACTGAAGATGTTTATGTATTTAGAAGAATCAATGATGTCTTAATGATTGTAATTTTTAAATTGTTTCTTAGTTAAAGCAAAAACATGGTCAGATGACAAGAATGACTATCCTACAACTAGATAAGTACAGTCTAATTTTTCTACCTTTTGGGGGCCAAAACTCAAAAACCAAATTGTCAACATTCCAATCAATGTTGAAATTTCGTTGTGTACCCCACATCCATCAGAGGCAAAATGAATTACTTTAATATGTTCTGGTATTTGGAGGTTTAATAATCAGTGATATACAGCTGAACTAATTTCACTGGATCCTTATTATGCTCGGTTTCATCCCATTCATAGATGTGTGCATTTTTTTTTGTACTCCTAGAGGTGCCAATAACTACTGTAAAATTGTACTTTTATAATTGTCTGGAATAATAGGCAATTTGATCAGGGACCCTAGGCAGTACTTGAGTCTTCTGAAAATCGAATGGTAAGAGTCAAAAGGTCGTTTCTGTCTTCTTTTAAAAAGTTGTAAAAAGCTTTGTATTTTAATTGATGGTTTTCTGTCATCAACTATTATTTTTTGTACAATTTTACTCATTTTGTATTCTTTCATATAAGGATGTGCATGTTCAGCACTCATCAACACATGGTCTACCAAAAGCCTATATTAAGTTGTCTTGATTGTTCATCTCTTCTTTCACAGCACTACACTTTACTAAAAATGAACTTTATCTTATGAAAAATTTAATAAGTACAGAAACGCCAAACAACAAGTAACAAAAACTTCCTTACACATAGCATTCAATAAAACTTGTCGAAAACACAACATCATACCAACACACGCACAAGTTACAATAAAACAAAACACGCATACAGCACTTCAAGCCAAACGGAAATTACAACAAATAAACCTAAATAACATAATCAATTATTTATACCATAAAAAAGACACACTCAACAAACAGGCATATAAATTACACATGAAACTCACACAAATATTACACCACACGGAACTTGAAAATGTAATACAACACACACAAGACAACATAGAAAAACTCAAATTGACAATACAAGCTAGACACAACAAAAAAATAACTAACCTCACAACACGCACAATTGAATCTATCCCTGAACCGGCATACAAATTCCACGCACGCGTAGTTAATACAACAACCATAAATTTCACAAAGGATGAAATAGATTTATTAAACAAAGGACTGAAACATAATTTAAATAACAATACAACTAACAAAAATCACAATAAACACACACGTGACATAATCATAGACGCAGAAACAGCTGTACAAAACACGCACTTTAATGACCAGGACCCGATTCGCCACGAAATAAAACGAAAACTTCTAAACACACATACAAAACCAAAAATACACAACAATGAAATAAAAACACTTAACAATGTAAAACACAAGTTACTTGAACACAACACAACAATCCTAAAAGCTGACAAAGGTAACATTAGCGTCATAATGGACAAACACCAATTAAACACTAAAATCGAAAATTTTTTCAACGAAAATAATATAACGGAAATAAATAAAGACCCCACACTAAAATTTCATAAACAGATTAATAAGTTTATAAACAACACAAAACATATAATCAAACCAGAAAGCGCCAAATACCTTAAACAAATAAAACCTAACCCCCCTAAACTAAATGCATTACCAAAAATACATAAACCGAACATTCCCATCAGACCATTAATAAACAACACACAGGCACCCTCCCACAAAATCGCAAAACAACTAGACAAGATAATCAGAGAAAATATTAATCTCAGTAACAACACATCTATCAAAAACAACATAGACCTAGTCAAGAAAACTGAACACATCCACATCCCACGTAACTCAACTCTGGCATCTTTTGATATAACCAATTTATACACTAATGTCCCCATCAAAGAAACCATCCAAACACTAGAACAACTACTCAGACAAAACAACACACCTGAAACACACATACAAGAAATCATCACACTGACCAAACTAATAACTGAACAAAATTACTTTACATACAATAACAAGATATACACACAAACAGAAGGTCTCCCAATGGGCTCCCCCATATCAGGAATACTAGCAGAAATATATATACACAACATAGAACAGAACCACATAATAAACAACAACAAATACACTAACAAAATTATATATTGGCACAGGTATGTAGATGATATATTACTTTTATTCAAAGGCAACACAAGACAAGTTGAAAACTTCCACAAATACATAAACACTATACACCACAAATTAAAATTTACACTGGAAATTGAACAAAACAATAGTATAAATTTTCTAGACCTAACAATTAACAAAACTAACAACACGCACACATACAAAATATACAGGAAACCAACCACAACTGACATGGTTATACACAACACATCAAACCACCCAACACAACATAAACATGCGGCCTTCAACCATATGCTCCATAGACTAACTAAAATACCCTTAAATAAACAAGATTACACCGACGAACTCAACACAATAAAATACATAGCAATCAAAAACGGTTACAACCCTAATTTAATAAACACACTACACAAACGCATCAAAAACAAAAACAACAAAACACAAAATACCATCAGCACACAACACAATAAATACATCACACTCACATACCACAACTCCTACACACACAAAATCGCCAACACATTCAGAAAACACAAATACAAAATAGCATACATAACAACCAATACCATTACAAAACACATCAATAATACAAACACAGACATAGACAAATATAACAAAACAGGTGTTTACAAATTAAAATGTAATGACTGCAATAGTTTCTACATCGGCCAGACAGGAAGATCTTTTTCATCCCGTTATTCTGAACATTTAAAAGCTCTAACCAACAACAATATACACTCCGCATTTGCCACACACATACACACAGAAAACCACAGTTACACCAACATAGACACCAATCTCGAAATTTTACATTACTTACCTAAAGGCCGAAAACTCAACACAACTGAACAATACGAAATATATAAACACCACACAACACAACCAAACAACATACTCAATGATCAATTACAATATAAATCACATACACTTTTTGACACAATTTTACAAAAAACAAACATCAAGTTGAATCCCTGCACCTTCCTCCACACACCACCCCCACTACACCTTCCACACAAAAACCGTTACGAAATGATGGCAGTCTGACTAAAAGCCGAAGAAGGCGGATACTTAAGCCGAAACGCGTCCGACGAAAAAAGTAAGTTTTTCACAAGATAAAGTTCATTTTTAGTAAAAAAGTAGTAAAGCCTATATTAAATATGGTTCTGAAAATATGGCGGAAAAAACTTTCCTTTACTTTCATGGTACCAGCAACATGTAAATTGTACAAACAAAACTTTTCTTTTAAGATTTAATTCTGAATTTAAGTAAACATGAAAGAATTGTCTTACTCTGGCAATAGTGGTTTTCAATAACACTAAACGTTTTAGTAAATCCTACCACACATTTCAGGCCTTGGGGAATAGTCAGCGGCAAAATGTAACTTCCGTCGCCGCACATGTACTATATTTCGGTGTCTGATGTGTACATCCAACTGTTTTCTTCACAAGTAACTAATGCCAGCTTATGGAGGTTATGTACAACAATGTAACTTAAATAAAATTTTAATTTGTTAGTGTACATTAAAAGGGTGTATTTATTGGAAGTACAGAAATTAGTTTACATTTATCACACATAATCACGGTACAGAGACGATTTTGGGAGGTTGTGGCTACGTTTAACAATATAACTTATCCTTTTACATTTTAAAATTAATTAGACTTAGCAGACATTTCCTTAGTTAGTGTACATTCAAAGTCTGTATTTATTCAAAGTACCAGAATTAAAACGTACTTCCAATTTAGAACCTAGTACAATCTAATGTATAACCAACCAAGTACATTAAAATCCTTTTTTCAACATAATGCAATAAAAAGCAATCTGCAGTTTCTGTTAACATGCAAATGATTAAGTATTAATAATGGGTTACAGTGGAATTTAATGTTACTACGGTCTGAATTAATGCAAATAAAATTGGGAGAATCTCGTAAACATATTAAAGAATGCTTATATATTACACACAAAATTATTACAGTACGGACCTTTGTTAATGAATAGAAACAAATTTGACTCTATACTTTAGTATGTACCAATAAAATTCACCTTTTTTCAAATACCAATATCTGTTGTTTTTTTTTCATACCCCTAAAAAAAGGTCATTAACAACATACATTATGGGAAAACGTGATTACTAATAACCAGCCAATAGTTACTTGTGAAGAAAATAGATATATAACATTTACAAACATCAAATCTTCAATTATCTCCCTATTTGTTTTATAAAAACTGGAGTTTCTACTGCAGGTTTTAAGTCCACTAACTACTTAATTAAATATACATAATTGTTCCTGTATCTTGTTGGGTAACATATTATATTAATACATCTGCTTCCTACTCATATGTGCAAACAATGTTTTTAATGTACGGTCCTAAAATCTTTATCAACACTTTATATCTTTAAAATTTAGACAAAGTCTAATGAGCAACTTGGCCTAATCTGAATTTACATGACCTGGCTCAGAACAGCTTTATTTTGGCAAATACAAAGATGAAGACTGGTTGCAATTTCTTCAGGGCTCACACCTGCTGCCAGGCTTAGTTCTATAACATGATAAGGAAGAAAGAAATCAGCCCAAACCTGCAACTGCTGTGGGAAGGCTTTTACACCATTACCAATAAGATTAATGATGTCATCTAAGAATAACTCATTAGCTTCATTTATACATTTAATGCATCTTAATTAGTACACTAACAGCACTGCTCTGTCTTACAGTAACACAACACATTACACTAACTCAAAAGAATTTCTTGTTTTCAGTTTAAGAAAGTTGAAATCGTGTATTTATTTTATTTTCCATTCACTATTTGTAAAACGTTCTTAAAATTAATATGTGTATGCTTACTATATTGAAATCCAATGTTCACTATCCAATAATTACAAATTTTGTGGAATTGTGAAATTAGTAACACTATGTACTAATGTGTGATTATCAGTTGAATTTCTGAATTCCTTTGATTCATTAATAAATCTTACTAATTTATTTCTTTATGTCTATAATGATTTCTTATTAGTTTTTAATCTTTGTGTTTTCATTATTCATTTGTAAATTTTTGCATTTTGTTGTCCATGACATGTTCATTGATTAACTAATTATCATTAAAACACACAGAGGACTGATCCTCTTTTGCAAGATCACAAGTATGTTTTTAATTTTTAATTTTTTTAATTGTATGCAATGTGGACACATACAGAGGAGTGTCAGTTTTTTTATGTTTTTTCAATAAATAACAATGAGAGAGAGAGAGAGAGAGAGAGAGAGAGAGAGAGAGAGAGAGAGAGAGAGAGAGAGAGAGAGAGAGAGACCAAAAATAACACGTACAGAATCTTTCCTGACAGTAAAAAAATAACTAAATAATGAATGGCAAAGGACATTAACAAAATTAATGGAAACTATAGTTATTATTTGTTGTCTAATGAACAGGTACTAGTAAAGGCAAACTAATTATTGAATTAATAATTTTCTTTATTGAGTATCCAGTTTATTACTGCAGTATGGAGTATAGGTTTTATCATTTTTAACAATTTTTAATGCAGTTTACTGGAGTAAAATCTTCTTATTGATAATGTTCTTATCAGTTTCATTACCCCATTATTCTTATCTCTTTTTATTATCTCAGACAATATTTATAGTATACAATTTTAGTTAATGACTTAGTATTTTGTTCTTCATGTATCATGGTCATGAAATGTTTTAAGTTGGGGCCTATTTTATGTAAGGGGAAAACATAACGTTACAATATTGTAATTACTTTTATTTCTATAATTATTTATAAGTATTACTTGTACAAACAAAACTGGCTTAGAAATGGGTCTACTTAGGAAATTATGGAATTCTGCTGAAATTTCGAATAGTTCTGGAGGGGAATTGATCCCCTGATAACCCCCCTCCGCAAGTTACTCCACTGATCCCACTCTACACAGTTCTAAGAAATCCTGTATTTAGAAGTTCAAAAGAAAGTGATACAGACTCTAAAGATCTCATTGTAGCATTCATTACTAGGACAGTTCATAGTTTAGAGCTTCCCTTATGTGCCTGGTAAGTGAAGGAGAAGGGATCTATTTAACGTGCAAGTTGAAGAATATATTTAATTATTGCACTTAACTTGATATAAGTAGGTACTGATTACATTTCAGGATTATTATTTTCAGAAATAATGTATGTAAACCAGTTTTCCCCATATAAATTTAATTAAAATTCTTTAATGCATAGCATTCCAGGCATTTACAGTAGTAGATTCATATTACTAAATTTGAATTTACACAAATAATTCTCTTTGATTAACCAGAGTTACACACACAAACTAAATGCTGAGTGTCCTCCTAGTGTATAAATTCAGCTAAAACAGTATTCCAAAATCTTACCTTGTTACTAGAATATGTGACATGATGAACTTTTCATCATGTGTTCAACTTTATGTTTGGAGTTAAGCATTTTAATAATTTTTACTTATGCAGGCGTATAGCAAAATCTGATCATCATGGAAAAGGAATAAGGCATTTTGTAATAGCAATTAACTGATTAGTTCCTGCTGTATTACCGAATCATATTACAAGACCAATTTTTGTTTAATTGAAAAGATATATTTTAACTGTTTCTTTTGGTGCTATCTGTAAATTCCATGACACACATGCATAAAGGTTTGAAAATATGCTTACTCCAGTTTGATAGGAATAAATTCTCAAAAAACTAATACAAATTTGTTATGTCTGATCACACCAGCTATCCTGTCTATTGGCAATGAGACTTTTATCCAAATTAATCATATAGTATTGTGCCAAGATGTTACACTACATTTGTATACTGTAATACAGTATATTATTTGCAGACTGACAGGGTTAAAAAAATTCTGAAAGAATTATTGCTTTTACAACACCATCCTTTATCAAGTGACCACTCAAATCTGCCAGTTTTTCACAGAAACTGAAGTTTGATGATCAGATCCCCTAGTGATGCTCCAAACATTTCAAGGATTCTCCTGGCCTTAAAAAACTGGACTGGCCTCATTGATTGACATGACTAATGTTAAATTTACTTTGGGATACTTCCAAAAATAATACAGTTTACAATAAACAAACAAAATATTATGCCTGTCTAATTTTTCCAGAACTGTATACACATAATTTGATGTGGATAGAACATTTATTAAACAATAATACTATTTGATGCAAATAATTAAAATATCGGTATGGAGAACCATACATGACTACCATGTTTTAAGATTTATATTTGAAGTCATTTTAGAAATGAAATATTTCCACAGAAACTATTTCCATCTTCAGCCTCAACCACAGAATTGTGATCACTAACATATACCACCTCATGTTAGCGCACTCGATTTTCACTGATGATGGCAATCGACGGCACTTCCGAAACGTCTGGTTTTGCAGAAAACATTGGACCACGGCCAAACAGCCTGGGAAGGAATTTTATAAACAAACTACTTCAATGTTGCTGATAACATAGTACACATATAAAAATTATCCCCTCCCCTTCACCTATCATTTCCATTTATAGAAAATTATCTCCTCCCCCTACCCCTTTTCATTTATAGATATTTCATCTACCTTTCTACAGTGGATTATTATAACCTTTTCAGGATAGTTTATTTATCAAAATTAAGTACTTTACTCTTGTTAAAACAAAACGTTGCAGATAAACTACCCCTTCTCCTTAACCGATCTTCACCAAAATCAACAGACCTTGAGTCCACTCTACAATATGCAAAAAATTATTTGAATTTGCGGGAGTTATTTTGCTATAGACAAAATTCTACATACAGACATCTTTCTAAAAATGACTTTTCTTTATGTTTTGAGGGTAGTACAATCAGAATCAGCCCTCACGGGACACTAATTATTAGATACAATTTTTACCTTCATTTAAGCCAGCTTCCACTCACTGTGTACTTTCTCAGAGGCCATAACATGTTCTTTTTAACGTTGCCGAACATAAATTGATGTTAAATTAAAAATAAAGTAAAGGCTTAGCACCTTAAGTTTGCAACGTGCAAGTTGAAGAATCTATTTAATTATTGCACTTAACTTGATATAAGTACTGATTACATTTCAGGATTATTATTTTCAGAAATAATCTATGTAAACCAGTTTTCCCCATATAAAGTTAATTAAAATTCTTTAATGCGTAGCATTCCAGGCATTTATGGTAGTATATTTGTATTACTAAATTTGAATTTACACAAATAATTCTCTTTGATTAACCAGAGTTACACACACAAGCTAAATGCTGAGTGTCCTCCTAGTGTATAAAGTCAGCTAAAACAGTATTCCAAACACTTACCTTGTTACTATGGTGTCTTCGACGGGTACTTTGGTGTACAAATTCGTAATGTCAAATGATGCTAATGTTGAGTTGTGTGGTATATGGATGTGTTCTAGTTTTTTGACAAGTTCTATGTTGTTTTTAACAGAAGTGTTTTTGGTTAGATTTATATGTTTTCTGATTAGTTTATCTAGGTGTCAGGCGATTTTGTGGGAGGGTGCTTGTGTGTTATTTATCAAAGGTCAAATGGGTATATTGTGTTTGTGTATTTTCGGTAATGCGTTTAGTTTTGGGGGTTAGGTTTAATTTCTTTTTAGGTATTTTATGTTTTCTGTTTGGATTATGTATTTTGCAATATTTATGAATTTGTTTTTGGTATTTTATTGTGGGATCTTTGGTTATTTGAGTTATATTGTTTTCGGAGAAGAATTTCTCAGTTTTATTGTTTATTTCTTAAATATTAGAATTACCTTGGTCCCTTCTTTGCAATTATGTTTATTTCTTGTTTGTTCATTATGACTGTTGTAATTTATATAGATACTTTTGGTGTGTTTGTTGTAATTTTGTGTTTTACATAATCTTTTGTGATTAAATCATTTGGTGTAAAATGTTCCAGATTATAAAATACACCTAACAGTTTTAACATACAATATATATATATACATATATATAGTAACACCTCTATACATAGTAACAGGTATATCAATATGCCTGTAATCACAGGTATGGGAAAGTAATGGCAAATCTTGCATAATCTTGTTATCAGTTATTGTTGTTATTTGGCTAGTACTATTAAATTCATATTGGCCCAAAGTGATCACAAAAGGAATTTATTATATTTGTTTACAGTCATCAGTGTAGATTCCAAGTGATGATTTGAAATTTATATAAATTCATTTTCACTCACATGAATGAAGTTGCACTGTAAAGAAATACAGAATATATTTTTTATGACAGCAGACAAGACAGGACACTTGTATTTTGTCTTTTTTGTGTGTACATACATTCAGACATCATTTATTTGGATTGACTTCTGCAAGCTTGAAATCAGATACTAATAATGTTTTATGAATATTAATTACTACACTTTCACATTTGAAACTTACTTTGTTTATTTTCCTCGTATGACGTTTCAGTGTGGTGTTCGCCTTCCTCAGCGAGGTATGATACAGAATGTCCGGAACTTGTAACGGTTTGTCTAGTTGGTAGGTTGTGTGGGGGAGTGTGGAGGTGGAAGGGGATTATGTAAAATTATAACCCTCAAAGTAAATATTGAATTAATTGGGATGTTTTGTTAAATTGTTACGACGGTCTCACCGATCGTCACATAGTACAATGGAAACCAAAATAAAACACACTTATGAATTTGCAAATTACATTATATTGTATATTTCATTGGTGTTGTTACATGCTTGTTCACTTTTTTGTTATATTTAAATCAGTGTTGTGTTGTGATTAGCTACGATGGTAGTGTTATTAGTGCAGACGAGGATGCTGCAGTTTCTTTTCTTAAAGAAAAAGATTTTGTTCACAAGCCTCGTCAATGTGGTAATGGACATGATATGATTTTAGCGCTTGGGCAGCAACAGCATTGGTGTTGCAATAAGAAAACTTGCCGTGAGTATAAGATAGTTCGCAAGGACACATTTTTAAAGGGGTCCAAATTACTGCTGAGAACAATAATAAAATTTATTTTTGACTGGTGTGAAGGGCGTAGTAGTGTGAAAAACAGTAAAAATCAACTGAAAATTGATGCCGAAACACACGCACATTGGACGGTTTACTTAAGACATATCTGTGCCGTAGACATCATGAGCAACCCACAGAAAATTGGAGGACTGAATTTAACAGTTGAAATTGACGAGAGTCTCTTTGCCAAGAGAAAAAATAATGTTGGCCGGGTGTATCCACAACAGTGGGTTTTCGGAGGATTCTGTCGAGAAACAAAGGAATGTTTCTTGTGTCGTATCGAAGATCGGTCAGCAGTTACCCTCCTACCTCTCATAGTGGCAAATATTGAACCAATGTCCATTATAATGTCAGATGAGTGGCGTTCATACCGTCAAATTGTTAATTTGCCACAACAGTACATTCATTTGACTGTAACCCATATTTATAACTTTGTGGATCCTCAAACGGGAGCGCATACACAAGGCGTAGAAAGCATGTGGCAGTCCTGTAAATGCCAAAACGTGATTGAATGTGGTACGAGAAGAGAACGCTTAGAGTCCTATTTAAGTGAGTTCATGTGGCGAACAAGAAATGCAAACCAGGATTTGTTCGAGTTCATGTGGAGGTCCGCAGAGATCCAGAATATCTTTCCAGGTGATGCATCAACAATAATTGAGTAGCTACTGGAACAATCTGGGGATTCACAGACACTTAACTCGCTGTATTAATGTAGAAGCATGTAGAGTCACCTCCTTACCACTCATGACTACCTGTAACAATATTGTAAATAATTATAAGCTGAACACTGGAAGAAAGTGCTACGTGAAGGAAGAAAAAGTGTAATATAATGAGTGATCAGTAATAACAGAAAAGACTGTTAAAATTAGTGATTCGCCCCAAATGTATGAAACAAAAGAAACATAGACTATAAGTAAGATTAAGGGAGACATGATTTGTATTATTCTGAATGTTCAGCAACATTGTATTCATTAGGATTTAAAGCCAAGTCCCATATTTGTTTCAAGGGAAAAAACTACAATTAGAAGGTTCAATTTGTTTAATTAATTGTATTAAGAGTTAGTTATGTTTAAATATGTTTTGTGTGTAATAATGTTAGTTATATTGCTATTAAGAATATTATGCTATTATGGCTATTATGAATTGTCAAAGAAGAAAAAGGTTGTAAGAAAATAGACACACTGTTATGTATAAAATACCATAGATACCTAAATTAGGCTCAGACACACTAAATAGATTTAATTAGTTTGCCAACAAAATTTGGCAAACTAAGGAAAAAATTACTACTATGGAATGTAAACCAGTTTGTAATAAGTAATAATCCCATCAATCAATGTAATCCCAGCCATAAAGGCACAACTCTAAAGTAGCATGTCTATAATTCCTGTTTTAAGGTAAAATTAGTGTTGGAAGTTAATAGAAGCATTAATTTCAGATAATCAAACTACTATAAACTACTCCTTTCTCTTAACCGATCTTCACAAAGAACAATACGTCTTGAGTACTCTACAAATCAGGGCTGTACACAGAAAATTATTTTATTCAGTTTGAATTTGCGGCTCTTATCGTTTGCCACAGAAAATACCCTTGTTAAAACGTTGCAGGTAAACTACCCCTTTCCGTTAACCGATCTTCACCAAAAGCAATAGGTCTTGAGTACTATACAAATCAGGGCTGTATGTAAAAAATTATTTGATTCTAAATATAATTATTACACTACTATTGTGTTCCGAATCGTAGTGTAATAATTATATTTAGTTAATTAACGGACATGTCATGGACAACGAAATCCAAGTATTCGATTCTCTTTCAGTTTGTGGCTGTTATCGTTTGTCATAGAAAAAATCTACACACACACACACACACACACACACACACACACACTCACGCACACACACACACACACATTTCGAAAAATGACTTTTCATGTTTTGAGGGTAGTACAATCAGAATCTGCAAAAATCTCGAACACGTAAAAGGTAAGGGGCTTAACAATATCTACCACTTTTTAGATAAAGAAGGAGTATGCACTATGGTTAATAGCTTATGCTACAAGATACATAAGTGTTTATTTTAAAAATTAGTACAGTAACATACAAGACAGGTTACATGAACAATTGCTGGAAGAAACGGAGAATAAACAGTTACAGTGAGGTCAAAAGACGTAGAATTGAGCATTACAGAGTCAATTGGGTTTGTAAAGAAACATCAAACCCAATGTACTATCATTACACACAACAATGTACTATCATTACCTAACCAACCACAACACTCATGTACAGTAGATGTATTATTTAGGAAGTATCTGTGCCTCAACCCAGTACTAAATCCAGTATACTGTAACAGGATCTACTGTTCCGCACTGTAAATAAAGAAGACAGGCAATAATATATATTGTAACGTTTATCCCTTTTCCTTACCTTTAAATCTGTAGTATTTTGTAGTTACCTTGTAGTATTCTATATTGTAATAGATGTATTGGTATTGTTTTTGTATTCGTCAGTCTCACCTAACGTTATAGTTAAATTGTGTACCTTTAATTCAATTGTAAAGAAGACTGTTTGCATTAAATGTAATGTAATAATGTAACAATATCTATGTGTAGGCTGAGGAGAATGGAATGGCTGTTTACTTACCACTTTACCTGGTATTTTGGTCACTTAACCAAAAATTTGTCCATTTTAAGTACAGACTCTGACCTATCAGATTGCAATGTAACTGGAATTTGTTGAAAATAAGATTAAACTATCACTCATATGTTCAACCCCCCCACAGAGAGAGGGAGGGGGAAGAGAGAGAGTTATATATCATTGTTGAACAATTAAGACATTCCTTTTAACAAAAATATACTTTTTAATTAAATTATTACAACTATTTATTTTTACTTTATTTTACTTTATTTATTTTTTATGTTTCTGAAGTAATATTAAATACAATACAATAATTAAAATAAAAGTATATGTTTGTTAAAAAGTATTTTATTTAATAATAATAATAACATAAGAATATAGAATAAAGTAAATTGTAAATATATCGTAATACTTCTGACATGTAAATTAGTATACATCAATCGTCTACTCTCATACAGTATACGAATTTGTTGGAAAATACCATGCACACTACTTGGCAAAGGTTCAACACTGATTTGAAAATGTTTTGTTTAATGCAAACACTGAAACATACTATACACAAGAAATAGAACTCATCATGAACATAACGTGATTATATTACTTCTTATGGTATAAGAATATGATATCGGTTTTTTGTTTAATACCCACTTGTAAAGGAAAAAATACAGCAGATAATTATTTTATAAATAACTTTGTTACAGCTGCTGTGAAGTTGTTTAGATTAAATAATGTAACCTAACCAACTTTTAAGTATTGAATATTAAGTATAAGTATAATTAATCCTCAGAGAAAATGAACAATTAACACCAGTTTTTGAAAGAACCATGAAATGAGAGAAGATAAGCTTGTATACAAAATGCAAAGTGAAGTATCTTATGTAGAGATGAAAGCTCAACAGTTCAAGCCAAATACATATGAATGGAGATGATTGGTAATATCTGGGACCTGTCACACAACAGAACACCATACAATGATGATAGTGTGTATCACTTATTTCATCACATCTCTTACCATGTAATGTGCCTGCTTTTAATAATATTCTCAAAGGATTTTAATACTTTGTTTTGACTGGTTTCACTGTGTAAATTACAAACCTGAATATAGTGCTGGAATACATACGGTAATCAATTTTTCCATTCACAGCCACGTTTCACATTAAATCACGAATGCCTGCAAAGAAAAATAAATTACATCACTGGACACACAAAGTACTGACATATGAACATTAATCAATTATTTTGTTTAATCAGTCAACATTCTAGGAGACAAATATTAAAGGGTTTACAGATTATTGACGCATCCACCAAAACACACACACACAGGTTGTGATATGTGTTACAATTGTGTCTTATTTTCAGCCAACCGTTCTTTTACAGGTGAAATCAGTACAATTATACCTCATGAGTATAAGGTTAGTTTAATCTGTAACCTACGATATTAAACATAGGGTAAGACTGCCCAAGAGTATGCACTGCTCAAGAGTACGCATTGAGCTTCAATTTTTAACCGATAGATTTCAGCATCTGTCGCAAGCAGGGGATGTGCTTCTTAACCAGCCGAATCCCGTTGGCACGCGGCAGTCGAGATTCTTTCACCAAGAGAGGAGGTATGTTGAATTTGTTGCATTACTACTATTTTGTCTTATATTTGTCGCAAAGTAGTATATTGTTTTTACATGTAAATGTTAATATTTTAAATTGTATTTTTTATATTTTATTATTACATGTTCCTGGTTCATATTTATTGGCAAATTTATTTAATACATGAAGTAGTTTCGATATTAAGATGTCCAAAAATCAAAATGGCGCGATGTCATAAGAGTACGCACTGGCTTCTTTAATGCGTACTCTTGGGACACTTCATATGACATTGTGCCTTCAATGAGTTTTCTTCATTCCAGGTACCATGTCATCAAAATATAAACATAAAAGTGATAGGCAGTTGTTCACTCAAGCGCAATTGACCACAGCTCAAGATAAAATTGCAGCAGGCAGTACTGTGAGAGTTGCAGCGAAATTTGTGGGAGTACATGAGGCAATGCTGCGAAAGAGATTGAAATCAGTAAGTTCAATATATTTATTCATTTGGTCGTCTTATGGCATACTAACAATAGTAGGCCTAGGCCTACTATCCCTAAAATAATAAAAAGGCCTAATAATAATTATGGTGATAGCCTATTAATTATTTTTGATAATAATAATAATAATAATAATAATAATAATAATGACCGCCTCCGTGATGTAGTGGTCAGCACGTCTGACTACTAATCCAGAGGTTCCGCGTTCGATCCCTGGCAACCCCGGAAATTTTTCTGAGGGAAATGGATCTGGAACGGGATCCACCCAGCCTAGTGAGGACAAATGGGTAGCTACTTGACCGATTGGTAGCGGATCTGGTTAAGAAGGTTGGCATCTTAACAGGTTGAGAGGTGCGTGGTGCTAACCACATCACCCCTCTATCCACCAGCTGCTATACAGTGGTGGCAACCTGGCCGACCGGCCTAGACTCCTTGAAGCTGTTGAGCCACAGATTTTTAATAATAATAATAATAATAATAACAAATGTATCCTTTAGGAATGAATATTAATTTTTAAATGTTATTTTCAGGGAAGAATACCAACTTCCTTGGGCAGATTTAAACAAACATTTTCGAAGCAGGAAGAGGAATTCTTGGTGGCTCGTATTAAGATTTTAGACAGCAAATTTTTTGGCATAACAAGGAAACAATTAATGGCTGTAGTGTTCCAACATGCTACACAGAATAATATTGCTCATCCATTCAACAAGAATAAGAAGATGGCAGGTGATAAATGGGTGAGAAATTTCTGCGAAAGGCACTCCTTAACATTACGGCAGCCGGAGAAATGCTCTCTAGGAAGAGCCATTGGGTTTAATAGAGTACAATTTGACAAGTTCCATAAAAACCTTAAAATAATCTTAGATGAGAACCCTGCACTTTCTGCAAGTGACATCTTTAATATGGACAAAACAAATGTGTCAACTGTTCCCAACAAGCTTCCGAAAGTAATTTCTCCAAAAGGGAAACGGCTCATGTCAAAGGTTGTCTCCAAGAACGAGGAGAGTCGGTGACTGCAGTTTGCTGTGTCAGTGCTGCGGGTTACTATGTTCCACCTGCTCTCATCTTTCCACGAAAGAGATTCAAACCAGAATTTTGTGATAGAACACCACCAGACACTTTGGGAATGGTATCTGATTCAGGTTTCATAAATTCAGAGTTGTTTATGACCTGGTTACAACACTTCACAAAATATGTGAATCCATCTCTCGAAAAGAAGAAATTGTTACTACTTGACAACTATATATCACATTGTACTTTGTCAGCAATTGAATATTGCCAAGGATAAGGCATCATGTTGTTGTCTTTGCCACCCCATGCCAGCCACAAACTACAGCCCCTTGATGTGGCATTTTTCAGACCCTTGAAGAAGTTCCTGTCAGAAGAATGTGATCGGTGGGTCACGGAACATCCAGGTCGACCTATAACAATTTATCAAGTGGGTGAGATTTTTTGCTCGGCCTACTCCAAGACTGCTTCTGTTGAAAGAGCTGTAAAATAATTCCAATGCACTGGAGTTTTCCCACAAAATCCCTCAGTTTTTAGGGATGAAGACTTCATGCCTGCATCAGTGACTGAGAGGGAGTTAGAAGGTCCAATGCCCTCTCAAGAATCTGATTTGGGAAACGAGGCTGGGCCATCGTATGAGAGGGAGAATAATGTAACAAATGGCCAAAATCAGGAAGCCAACATCCCACCAAGAAACCAGAATGGATTTCAAGATCAAAGCAAGTCTGCAGCCACAGAAATTCAAAGTCCTACAAGTGGTACATCAGCTAAAGACCTTCTTCCTAGCCCCAAAGGATGTAGAGGAAATAAAAGAGGGGGAAGATCAAAATCATCCACAATAATGACTTCCACCCCTTTCAAGAAGACTCTTGAGGAAGAAACTATTGCAAAAAAGAAACCCAAGAGAAATGCGGCGAAAAAACTAACTTTCACATTGGAAGAAGGTGACGACGATGATGGGGAATGTTTCGACGACGAACAACATGATGATCCAGCCTGCATTTATTGTAACAGTCTGTATTCTAAATCCAAGTTTCGCGAAGGTTAGTTCCAGTGCCAGAGCTGCCAATTGTGGGCCCATACTGAATGTGCCGGCGTTGAACGTCGAACAATAATGTATAAATATGAACTGTGTATGTAAAAGTTTTTGGTTTCAATAATAAATAATTTTCTTCCTTATAGAACTTAGTTTTTATTGTTTTTATTTAGTGCGTACTCTTGTGCTCACTAAATGCGTACTCTTGGGACGCTGTATGCCTAAGAGTACGCATTTGCATATTTTAACTAAAGGCAGCCTAGTATTTAAATAGGTCTTTTCATTGAGTTAACACCTTAATATTGTTTCACTAACTTAACAAGGAAGAGATTAAGCTAATTTCCGCAACTCTAATTTGGACTAAAGTTAAAGAAATGTTATTACAAATAAAAAGTACGTACTCTTAGGCAGTCTTACCCTAATAATACACTGAACATGATTATTACACTTTATATGATATCAGCTTTTTGGCTTAATATTCACTTGTAAAAAAAAATATACAAAATGATTATTATTGTATAATTAACTTTGTTACAGCTGTTGTGAAGTTATTTAGAATAATAATGTAACCTAACCGCCTTTTAAGTACTGAATACTTTTAATGTGTCATGTACTGTGTTCAATAAGGAAACGAAATACTTTTACAGAATACTTAAAATCTTTGAAAATGGTATTGGATTAAGCTTGAGCAATGAATAATTAAACTAAGCACATGATTTCAAATTTCAAAGTCAATATCATTATGAACTACGTATTCTAAATAGAACATACCAAATTGATAATACTTACCAAAATCATGTAAAACAAGAATCATAAAGGGGCCTCATATTTTTTTATATCTTCAAGCATTTTCTCGAACAAATCCTGGTTTGCATTTCTTGTTCGCCACATGAACTCACTTAAATAGGAATCTAAGCGATCCCTTCTCGTACCACATTCAATCACGTTTTGGCGTTTACAGGACCGCCACATGCTTTCTATGCCTTGTGTATGCGCTCCCGTTTGAGGATCCACAAAGTTATAACTATGGTTTACAGTCAAATGAGTGTACTGTTGTGGCAAATTAACAATTTGATGGTATGAATGCCACTCATCTGACATTATAATAGACCCTGGTTCAATATTTGGCACTACGAGAGGTAGGAGAGTACCTGCTGATCGATCTTCGACACGACACAAGAAACATTCCTTTGTTTCTCGACAGAATCCTCCGAAAACCCACTGTTGTGGATACACCCGGCCAACATTATTTTTTCTCTTGGCAAAGAGACTCTCGTCAATTTCAACTGTTAAATTCGGTCCTCCAATTTTCTGTGGGTTGCTCGTGATGTCTACGGCACAGATATGTCTTAAGTAAACCGTCCAATGTGCGTGTGTTTCGGCATCAATTTTCAGTTGATTTTTACTGTTCTTCACACTACTACGCCCTTCACACCAGTCAAAAATAAATTTTATTATTGTTCTCAGGGGTAATCTGGACCCCTCTAAAAATGTGTCCTTGCGAACTGGCTTATACTCACGGCAAGTCTTCTTATTGCAACACCAACGCTGTTGCTGCCCAAGCGCTAAAATCATATGTCCATTACCACACTGACGAGGATTGTGAACCAAACCTTTTTCTCGAAGAAAAGAAAGTGCATCCTCTTCTGTACCAATAACACTTGACAGTTCATCGTAGCTAATCATAATTAATTAATAATTAATGTGAAACTCCCAACACAACACTGATTTAAAATGTAACAAATTCGGTGAACAAGCATCATAACTTTTTTGGTTACCGCCATCTTACAACACTATTTTACCACGTGCTGGTGCTGTACAAATGGCATTTGACTATTCTAAGCAAAATTTAAGACCTTTAGGAAAAACGGGTAACTTTTAAAACAAATTTAAAGACTCTCTATATTAAATTTAAAGTCTACTAAAATTAACGACACATGTTATTTCAAAAGGACAGTGAATAACTCAAAAGGATACTAAATCATTCTTACTACTGTTCAGGTACAGGATGTACTCCAGAGGCAGATTTATGCATAGGCAAAGTAGGGAACTGGCGGCAAATTTTGTGAATACCGGAGAGATGCAGACACGGAAATTTGCGAACACAAGCTATTTCCGGAGATTTGCGGACACTAGGCCTTTTGGTACCTGAGAGAGGGATGACAAAATTCCAAAAGTATTTCTATACTGGAGGTTAGCGGACAGGCCGTATCTGAGGTGCCCCCGCTTGTAAAATTTTATGACGGGGTCATAGTCTGAGATGCACCCATTTTACTTTGAGTCCCCCATGTAGCTGCGACCCCCCTGCGTTTTATTATTTCTAGCCTAACCTATCTACCAACAGTCGTTTGTGACAAACTTTGTTTTATGGTTTTATATAATAAATTCGCTTCGATTTTATATATAAAGTTTCTGGTCAGTCACTCAATTCGAGTGGTCAGGTATAGAATAAGGGATTATTCTCTTATGCACATACGCACATCGACCATTTTCAGGTACACCGGGCGCAACTCGTCTCGGCCCTGCGGACACTACCCTTTCGGGTGTGATAGAATGTGGAACCATGTCAATGAACCCGCCCACCAGTTTACCAGTACGAATCCACTCCAAGTATTTGTCACTTTGAGTTTGACATTCGTAGAGTGAAGACGAGTATGGAAGTTGTTACAACTACTAAGGGTAAACCTTGTGCCCATTAAAATGGTTATGCGTATCGTAAAATTTCGGGAGTCAAAAGAAGGTGTTGTTACGTGGATGTGTTTATGGGAGAAGTCCAATCGCTGTAAAGGAAAGATGTGGTCGAAGAAAGAAGATGTTTTAGACGTTTCCGAACATTTGTGTGGACCACCTGATGACGCGTCCTTAGAAGTGAGGAAGCATGTGGAGAAGGCGAAGAAGAGGGCATGTGAAGAAAATACTCAGTTATCTGCGATATACACAGATGAAATTGGAGATCTTCATAATAGAGGTTATGATTTTGTCACAGTACTGCCCCATGCAGAAACATTGAAGAGAGCCATGCGGGATCATCGGTGTAAAGCCCAAGGAAACCAGCATGAACCAAAGAATTGCGAAGATATTGTTCTTTCAGAAGACATTCTAAAAATGAGCGATGGCAGCAGTTTCCTTCTTAAAGATGAAGCATTAGAAGAGAGAATTATCGTTTTTAGTGGCAGCAAAGGAAAGGAATGTCTAGGAAACTCTTCACATTATTTTATGGACAGTACATTCAAGAACTGTTGTAAGCAATTTACACAAATCTACACAATCCATGCAGATTTGTTTGGCGTCCAAGTGTGGTAAATGTAGACTTCGAGGCTTCTGCGATTGCGGCCCTTCGTCAAGTTTTCCCCAAAGTTGAAATAAGTGGATGTTACTTCCACATGAAAAAGTGTTTGTGGAGGAAGGTCCAAGATGTAGGCCTAACAGCAGGATTGAGGAGACGATCATGAAGTATGAAGATACTGGCAACATCAGGTCCTGTTTGAAAGCCATTGCACACATCCAGAAGTTGGACTAAATGCTTGCGCCAGAAAAATCTGCAAAGCAGCAGACAATGCAGTCCTTGTAATGTGTAAAAAAATGACGATGGTTATTAACAGCTGATTTTAAAAAATAAAAAAAATGACAATGCTATTTAACAGCTGATTTGTAATGTGTAAAAAAAATGAGGATGCTTATTAACAGCTGATTTTAAACACGCCAAAATGATATATGGTTATCGTTTTGACAGTCCAAAGCCTGTACAAAGTGTGATGGGAATCAGCCGTTTTATTGACCTATTAGGCCTGTTGTTATGAAAGAAGATTGATTTTAAGGTTCACCCCCCTTTCCTCTTGCGAAGGTGTCCGCAAACCTCCGGTATAGAAATACTTTTGGAATTTTCTCATCACTCTCTCAGGTAGCAAAAGGCCTTGTGTCCGCAAATCTCCGGAAATAGCTTGTGTTCGCAAATCTCCGTGTCCACATCTCTCTGGACACCAATTTTGTAAAGGTCGTTATGTTGTTTTTATACCTAAGAGATGTTTCAAATGCCGCTTCATTTCATTTCAATATGATAAAAAGCTTTTAAAAATATATATTGTTTAGTAACAAGGCTTATTACATAAAGAGAATAGTTCATCATTTACTTCTGATCTGTATATGAAGTAGGCCCTACATTGTTTTTTCACAATTACATTTATATACATTATATATGTGATACTTCCGTTATATTGGTTATGTAACATTAATTTGTTTACATTCAAATTCCGAACATCCTTTACCGACTCTGTAATTAGACGTGTGTGAATGTCAAAAGATGCCACTAGCCGCTAACACACACACTATGAGCATAGTATAATTTCATACCCAACTCTAGTGCCACTTGAGCTTCGACCTGCCGAGGAGGGAAATAAGAGGTCTACACATAGTACGTGTCCGTTAAACACCTGTTGTATTTTACATAAATTGTTAAATATATATTCATCAAATAATTTGATAGGCAAAAAGTGATAAGTGAAAAGATGATTATGTCAAAAGATGTGTCTATAATGTATTTTCATTTATTATGTTAATGTAATAATAGTGGAATGATAATATTCTACCACTACTGTATTACAGTATACAAATGTAGTGTAATATCTTGGCACAATACTATATGATAAAGTTGGATAAAAGTCTCATTGCCAATAGACAGGATAGCTGGTGTGATCAGACATAACAAATTTGTATTAGTTTTTTGAGAATTTATTCCTATCAAACTGGAGTAAGCATATTTTCAAACCTTTATGGACGTGTGCCATGGAATTTACAGATTGCACCAAAAAAAACAGTTAAAATATATCTTTTCAATTAAACAAAAATTGGTCTTGTAATATGATTCGGTAATACAGCAGGAACTAATCAGTTAATTGCTATTACAAAATGCCTTATTCCTTTTCCATGATGATCAGATTTTGCTATACGCCTGCATAAGTAAAAATTATTAAAATGCTTAACTCCCAACACAAAGTTGAACACATGATGAAAAGTTCATCATGTCACATATTCTAGTAACAAGGTAAGTTTTTGGAATACTGTTTTAGCTGAATTTATATACTAGGAGGACACTCAGCATTTAGTTTGTGTGTGTAACTCTGGTTAATCAAAGAGAATTATTTGTGTAAATTCAAATTTAGTAATACGAATCTACTACTGTAAATGCCTGGAATGCTATGCATTAAAGAATTTTAATTAACTTTATTCGGGGAAAACTGGTTTACATACATTATTTCTGAAAATAAAAATCCTGAAATGTAATCAGTACCTACTTATATCAAGTTAAGTGCAATAATTAAATATATTCTTCAACTTGCATGTTAAATAGATCCCTTCTCCTTCACTTACCAGGCATATAAGGGAAGCTCTAAACCATGAACTGTCCCAGTAATGAATGCTACAATGAGATCTTTAGAGTCTGTATCACTTTCTTTTGAACTTCTTAATACAGGATTTCTTGGAACTGTGTAGAGTGGGATCAGTGGAGTAACTTGTGGAGGGGGGTTATCAGGGGATCAATTCCCCTCCAGAACTATTCGAAATTTCAGCAGAATTCCATAATTTCCTAAGTAGACCCATTTCTAAGCCAGTTTTGTTTGTACACGTAATACTTATAAATAATTATAGAAATAAAAGTAATTACAATATTGTAACGTTATGTTTTCCCCTTACATAAAATAGGCCCCAACTTAAACCATTTCATGAACATGATACATGAAGAACAAAATACTAAGTCATTAACTAAAATTGTATACTATAAATATTGTCTGAGATAATAAAAAGAGATAAGAATAATGGGGTAATGAAACTGATAAGAACATTATCAATAAGAAGATTTTACTCCAGTAAACTGCATTAAAAATTGTTAAAAATGATAAAACCTATACTCCATACTGCAGTAATAAACTGGATACTCAATAAAGAAAATTATTAATTCAATAATTAGTTTGCCTTTACTAGTACCTGTTCATTAGACAACAAATAATAACTATAGTTTCCATTAATTTTGTTAGTGTTCTTTGCCATTCATTATTTAGTTATTTTTTTACTGTCAGGAAAGGTTCTGTACGTATTATTTTTGGTCTCTCTCTCTCTCTCTCTCTCTCTCTCTGCTCTCTCTCTCTCTCTCTCTCTCTCTCTCTCTCTCTCTCTCTCATTGTTATTTATTGAAAAAACATAAAAAAACTGACACTCCTCTGTATGTGTCCACATTGCATATAATTAAAAAAATTAAAAATTAAAAACATACTTGTGATCTTGCAAAAGAGGATCAGTCCTCTGTGTGTTTTAATGATAATTAGTTAATCAATGAACATGTCATGGACAACAAAATACAAAAATTTACAAATGAATAATGAAAACACAAAGATTAAAAACTAATAAGAAATCATTATAGACATAAAGAAACAAATTAGTAAGATTTATTAATGAATCAAAGGAATTCAGAAATTCAACTGATAATCACACATTAGTACATAGTGTTACTAATTTCACAATTCCACAAAATTTGTAATTATTGGATAGTGAACATTGGATTTCAATATAGTAAGCATACACATATTAATTTTAAGCACGTTTTACAAATAGTGAATGGAAAAGAAAATAAATACACGATTTCAACTTTCTTAACCTGAAAACAAGAAATTCTTTTGAGTTAGTGTAATGTGTTGTGTTACTGTAAGACAGAGCAGTGCTGTTAGTGTACTAATTAAGATGCATTAAATGTATAAATAAAGCTAATGAGTTATTCTTAGATGACATCATTAATCTTATTGGTAATGGTGTAAAAGCCTTCTCACAGCGGTTGCAGGTTTGGGCTGATTTCTTTCTTCCTTATCATGTTATAGAACTAAGCCTGGCAGCAGGTGTGAGCCCTGAAGAAATTGCAACCAGTCTTCATCTTTGTATTTGCCAAAATAAAGTAGTTCTGAGCCAGGTCATGTAAATTCAGGTTAGGCCAAATTGCTCATTAGACTTTGTCTAAATTTTAAAGATATAAAGTGTTGATAAAGATTTTAGGACCGTACATTAAAAATATTGTTTGCACATATGAGTAGGAAGCAGATGTATTAATATAATATGTTACCCAACAAGATACAGGAACAATTATGTATATTTAATTAAGTAGTTAGTGGACTTAAAACCTGCAGTAGAAACTCCAGTTTTTATAAAACAAATAGGGAGATAATTGAAGATTTGATGTTTGTACATGTTATATCTATTTTCTTCACAAGTAACTAATGGCTAGTTATTTGTAATCACGTTTTCTCATAATGTATGTTGTTAATGACCTTTCTTTAAGGGTATGAAAAAAAACAACAGATATTGGTGTTTGAGAAAAGGTGAAATTTATTGGTACATACTAAAAAGTATAGAGTCAAATTTGTTTCTATTCATTAACAAAGGTCCGTACTGTAATAATTTTGTGTGTAATATACAAGCATTCTTTAATATGTTTACGAGATTCTCCCAATTTTATTTGCATTAATTCAGACCATAGTAACATTAAATTCCACTGTAACCCATTATTAATACTTAATCATTTGCATGTTAACAGAAACTGCAGATTGCTTTTTATTGCATTATGTTGAAAAAAGGATTTTAATGTACTTGTTTGGTTATACATTAGATTGTACTAGGTTCTAAATTGGAAGTACGTTTTAATTCCGGTACTTTGAATAAATACAGCCTTTAATGTTGTATACAGCCTTTGAATGTACACTAACTAAGGAAATGTCTGTTAAGTCTTATTAATTTTAAAATCTAAAAGGTTAAGTTAAATAATTAAACGTAGCCACAGCTGCCCAAAATCGTCTCTGTACCGTAATTATGTGCGATAAATGTAAACTAAGTTCTGTACTTCCAATAAATACAGCCTTTTAATGTACACGAACAAAGTAAATTTTATTTAAGTTACATTGTCGTACATAACCTCCATAAGCTGGCATTACTTACTTCGAATAAATACAGCCGTTAATGTTATATACAGCCTTTTATTCGTACAATAAATACAGCCTTTGAATGTACACAAACTAAGGAAATGTTTGTTAAATCTAATTAATTTTAAAAACGTAAAAGGTTGTTATATTGTTAAACGTAGCCACAACCTCCCAAAATCGTCTCTGTACCGTAATTATGTGCGATAAATGTAAACTAATTTCTGTACTTCCAATAAATACACCCTTTTAATGTACACTAACAAAGTAAATTTTATTTAAGTTACATTGTTTTACATAACCTCCATAAGCTGGCATTAGTTACTTGTGAAGAAAACAGTTGGATGTACACATCGGACACCGAAATATAGTACACGCGCGGCGACGGAAGTTATATTTTGCCGCTGACTATTCCCCAAGACCCCACATTTCAACTTTCCTTCATAAATTTTGGATTGTTGGTCCCCTCCCTCTTTGTTCCATAGGCATACAAGCATTTAAAATTTTGTTAGAAATGACAATATTAACTCTATTTAAAAATGGATTCTGGCAGACTTGAAGTTTTTCTCTAGTATCAGCTTAAAGATATAGTATTTTATAATCAGTGTTCAATTTTCTTTCTTATTCATAGTATATTCACTACGTATGTTCTTTTTGAAATGATAGCTTTAGTGTATTTTAATATAAAGTTATCCTGTCTCATGTTTTATTTGTGAATCATCTTTATCAAGATCATAAAACTTTTCATGGAAATGTTGCTTTCAGATATGTATTACTTTTTTATTATCGTTACAAGTTAATTTTTTTAAAAATCATGGAGCCTTGTACCTGTAAGAAACACAGAACTTTTAGAATACTGATAATAAACCCCACATAATTTAACAAAATTTATTATCGTTATTAAATTGACTTAAAACCAATGTAACTTATTAAAAAAGTACTTGATTAGATAATGGTAGTGCTTTTATTTTATAAACAAGATTCTTTGCAATAAATACAAATATTCCAATTTTAAAAACTGACTGCTGTTCGTATTTATGTCTTTCAGGAATTAAGAAACAGATTAAATTGACTATAGCCCTACATTATAGTTCTGTACACTTAATTATAACATAAATCATTGTATAATAGGATAACATAAGATATCCTATTAATAAAGTTTTAGCGATTCCTCATAGCATTTCTTTTAAATGTTAAGTTTATGAATTAATTTAGCTAACACGCCATCCTTTTGATTTTAAATAAATGTGTTTCTACATGGCCCAACAAACTCTACACTAATATGAAAGCCACACAAGCAATCATACATAGCTTTGTCTCTTTTCTTTATTTTCTTTCCACATGGTTTTATTTTGTTGTCTTTTGCATAATATATTTACAGAAACTTTTTCAGAATTACAATTGATTTTGATTGATAATGTTAATATCACTATTAAAAAAATAACTAGTTTCTATAATCAGTCAAGAAACAGTTTTTAATCTACTGTTCAATAAACATAACTTCAATTGGAAATCTAGCGATGTCATGGCCGGTGTCAACATTGTTGGAACTGCTATTTGCTGGGCTGTTAGATCATTGTCTAGTGCTTATATTCAAAACAGACATTTCTGCCTCACCATGGAGGCCATCTTCAACATAGAAACGATTAACAAATTGGGACAGTTAAAATTTTCAGAAATAACATTAGTAACTTAATTTTGAAAAGCTCAATGTTTCTAAAATACATGGCTGCAGACACCATGCCTAATTGTGAATCGTTTCAACACTGATGATGGCTCCAATGGTGGGGCCAAAGCATCTGTAATCAATATAAGCAGTGGACCACGGCCTACCAGCCCGGCAAGTGGCAATTCCAATAATAACTTTAATTGTTGGGCATATGAACAGCTGAGCAGCAGCCAGCTATTAGGCACGGTCATTTGAGGCTAATGGATGTATCTGGTTTTGCAACTAACCAGCAATTTCAACTCCAATTCAATAAGGATGCATCTGTTTTTGAAACTTGTGAAGTAGATAGGGACATGTAGAAGGTAATAAAGTATAGGAAAATGCAAAAATATGTGAGACAAGCAAGAAGACTAAAAAAAAGGATAGCATAAGTGGAGCTGGAAGAATCTAAAAATAATCCAAGTTATGGGGCAGGATTGTTTTAAAGCTATGTATAAATAAATTGTGGTCTTATGTTTAAAAATGTGTTACTTGACTTTAATTGCTATTTTCTCAAAATCACTTTTTTTCACTTTAGCCATACTTTTTTCAGTAATGAGTTAAGGTAGAGCCATGAAAAGTTTACCACATGTAAAATATATTACTGTAAGCAGTTTAACATTGGCGTTTCTTAATATTCTTATTAGTTGAAGAAATAAAAATAAACATATTTTTTAAAACGTGTCACAAAAAGTGCTTTAGAAAAAAATTATAAAGTACGTAAATAATTTTTTTAATTCTTTCTGTTAAACCACATAAAACCGTCGGTCAAAGAAACCCTAAAAATTTCATTTTAAAGTAGTTCCTGGTTCCTAAGAAAAGTGTGCACAAAATTTGTAAATTTTACATGGGTAAGATAGACCTTACCTTATTCTTACTAATTCTAAAACATCTTTATACTTATAGTATCCAAGTTATTCTTATTACAATAATTTGAAAATAAGTAGCCTGTATGAATTTCTCATAGAACCTGCAAATTTTATGTCATGTACAGCAATTTTGCAGATGCAGCAGTATCCAATAGCTACGCTTTTTATTGTACTGTCCAATAAATGTTGAATACTAAAAAATTTTGAAAGAATTTTTATATTTTGTAGCTATACTTGTGGACCTTTATACAACTGCCCATGTGTTAGTTTGCAACACATTTTGAAGTCCAGTCAGCAAGTCGGAGAATAATAAAAATTGGTAATTTCTTACACAATTTCTCAAAATTAAGGAGCACAAACATCGGTCGAATATTTGGAGAATAAGGCTTGGTATTAGAAGAGAAGTAATACTGTATTACTCTGATGATAAATGGGTATGTAGTTTTAGTGAAACGTTATTATGGCTTATAAAAATATGAAATAAATTATTTTCTAAAATAATTTACTTCTATTTAAAATTTAAAAAAATTGTAACTTGTATTAAGATTTTTTTAAATTTCACATTACAGTTAAATTATTAACATGTTTATTTAAAATTACACATACAATTGTAGTAAATCATTTTATTTCTAATGTTTCATGATTCTTTTTCCACTTTAAGTGAGACAAAACGCCTTCAAACACAAACATTATGAAAGAGGAGATGTAAAAGTACAACACAATAAAAATTACAAAATAAAAGGAGGACGAAATAAGAAGTCAGCAGAAAATTGCCATTAATTTATTTCTATAAACAATGCTAAATCATGTCATCACACTTTCTCCTTTAAAACAATATATATTTTGTTATGATATTTGATAGTTAATGTTTTTTTGCTTTTTATGAAGTTGAGAAAAGTACATGTTTTCACTTAAAAAAGTCAATTGACATTAGGATTCAACTCTTCACCGGTCACCACCACATCACACTGTTCTGATCATCCGGCACACCAGGTCAACCCCTTAGATTCTAGTGTATAGCTGGGACAACCAGTACCCTCCAATATTTGGTTAGCTGCTGATACTTGGGGTGTCATGAGGATGTTTAATGCGGTGGTCTCCCCTTACCATCCTCATCCTATGGTGTTGACCGATATGCAGCTCCACCGCGTTTAGTGGTGATTTCTCATCCCAATGGGGAGATTTTGTCCTGGACATGTACAGGCTAGTCCACTGTCCTAGGAGGCTGCTGGCACTCAGCGGTGTAATTTAGAGACCAGGGGCCCCTGGCAAGTTTCAAGGGAGACCCCCTTCGAGTTCTATAGATAGTTCTCCTTACGTGTTTTATAATGTTTGAATAATTCCATACCTAATGAATCTACTGGCCTGTTACTAGCCAAAACCGGATCAGGAAAAGAGGACCAAGTTATTCTTACTAGATAAATTAATATATAAATATGAAATTTACTGTGAAAAATTGTGCAACAAGTTGTTTTGCAATATAAAGACAAGATGTCAAACTTGAGGCTAAATAAAAGGCCTTCCTATAAATTTTGCTAGATCAATCTAGAAAAATTTTAAAACTTCTTGGAAATGGCACCAATTATTGAAAATTCACTATGAGAGTACATAATTTTTGCTTATTTAACCAAGTACAACTTACACAAAAGCCTTTTAATTATCTGCAAGTTTGACTTTTTAAAATGTTCCGTCATTTACTGTTTTATGATCATTACTAAACCAAGATTCACTATTGACATTAATATCAATATTTATTTATTTTTTATATTAAAATAAAATTATTTTTTTGAAATTAACATTAAAAAAGGAAAACACTTTGACTTGAAACACATACATTGTACAAATCAGCTTACCAAGGATGTTCGGAATATGGTCATTGTGACAGTACAAAATGGGTATAATTATTTTGTATGGTGCAATAATACGATCTATGTAAAACTGAATAAAATATGACTTTTGAAATTGGGATGGCATGAATCAGCCAGTGTGACGTAGACGTTACCATCACAGAATAAATAAACCTAACCATATATGTGCACGAATTTTTAGCGATCAGATTGATGTCATTAGAATATCACAAAATGAACACATGCTTTATAATATGGAACGCAATTTGGGCATTTACAAAAGTCTAGCACATTCAATGAACAACAGATGAGACGGGGAGCGGATAGCGAGGGGTACCACGTGACCTGCTCATATAGTATACACTCTGAGATCGCCATTTGCCAGTCTACGAATAACAGCCAAACGCCGTACTGGGTGTTTAACCCTAGTCCGCGGACAAAGTAGATTTAGGCCTTTAAAATAGTGAAAATGCATATAAAACAGTGCTAAATAAATTTCTTTGAGTATACTAGTTAATCACAAAAATTAATTAACAGTTTAACAGTTTCGTGAATGTTGAAACAATAGTGCACTACAAGAACAATGACGCCACATGTGGAATAACGTATCCAGATAAGTCCTTTCGAAACTAAGTCGACCAGACAGCTATCAACAACTATGTATCCAGCATTAAACACTAAATTCAGATCGTAATGAGAGCTTAAATCTAAGGGGGGATTTCAGAGAGTGAGTGAGAGCATGAAAGCGAAGTACTGGTTCGCCTTGATAGATTAAGTAAAGTAATCTTGTGCAAATAATGATTATATATGTTCAATGTTGGGTGATTTACTAATCACCATATATGTATAGGGGCAATGCCCATTTGGATTTCAAAAAATGAAAATAAAAACCAATTTCTATATCACAAAGACCACGTGTTGAATGTAATTGTTGCGCTGAAGCCCAGTCTGTTTGCTGCATCCAAATCTCGCCTAATCGAATTCTAGAGTCTTCTGAGTCCAGGGAAATAAAGTGATTAAATCATACAGGTATTGTTTAATGAAAAGAGTGGAATAGTTTGCATATTAACTTCAAATATTCTGGCCACCCTGTTACGTGCTGACGAAGAATAGATCGCCAAGGTAGGTAATATTTTGGGCGGGTAGATTTGAAAAAGAAAAATACCTTTACAATTGGCGACACTGCCAGGATGTTTAAAATGAAAAAGAAAAATAACTTTACATCATGAAGGAGGCACTAAGTCAGGTATCTATGACTTAATTTCAATTTATATGTTAAATTACAAATTTTTTTAATTTTCATAGGGTTAATTATTTCCTAACTAAATAAGGACAATTTCAAAGTAGATTGGGGTAGTCTAGTACTAATGTATGAATTATGGTTACCATATGAAATTTAAAACCTTGATATCTCAAAACTTAATATTTTAACTTAGTGCGGTCTTTTTAGTAAGCCCACGATATCTCAAGAAGCGATAGATGTATCTTAATGAAATTTGGCATGTATATTTATATTACCAGTATTTAATGGGTTGAGAAATATTTCTAATTTCATAATTAGGAGTACGGTTCATTCAGTATAAGAACAAAATTATTTAAAGTTCGTAATATTTTTTAAAATTACCTTACTAATAACAAAGTAGTTTATAACAAACTAATGGCTTGATTTTTAGTGAAATTAATAACTTTTGCACATTTAAAAGCACATGTATGATGTGAGGGTTCTTCTGCCCACTAATGATTATTATAGACATTAGTAATTCCATTTCATGTAAGACTTGCTTCATCAGTGCATATGTTAGGGACTAAATAAGTGTGGTTCAATTCACAGTAAGTATAGAACATAGTATTCTGTATGGTATGGAATGCTGTATGCACAGTAGCATTACTGAGTGTGTGATGTCACACGCCCCACTAGTGTCTTACAGTGCTTTGCTTTCTTACGAGTACATGCAGTGTTTATTATCATGTTTTTGTGTGCCTTTATGTGTTTTTGTGTATGTTACAAGTGTTTAAATTTTGTATTGAGTGTTCTGTGAAAAATGGCTTCCACTTGTGCTGTTGGAAAGTGTAAACATAATTATAAAGTGAAGCGAGAGGTATTACCTTACATTGGGTTCATTTGTATAAAGGTAAAGATAGCTTCAACATACAGAAAGCTGTGTTGTGCTCTGAACATTTTGATTTAAACAATTACGAATGGGATTTACCCTCTAAGAAAAGATTAAAGACAGCAATTCCTCATCTAAATATTCCACAATCTTCAGAAAAATGTGCTAGGCCTACATCTTTGTTAAACGAAATTGATCATAAAAACAGATTTGAAATTAAAAAAAGAATGCAAGGTATCAGCAATTTATTAAATGATAGTGTAGGAAAAAATATTTTGATTGAAAATGTAGTCAATGTAACCGGTGAGTTAGGCATAAGTAGTAATCAGTATGAACACAAAGTGAGTTTACTAACAAATAAAAATAAGAATTTATAATTAACTATTTTAGCATTAGAGGAACAGATTACTATTCTCAAGGAAGAAATTGCTTTCTTAAAAAGTCTCTCTGTTCAAGACAAAGCATATTTAAATGTGTATGAAAATATTTTTACATGTGAACAGATAACATATCTAAAATCCGGAAAATGCCTGAATTATGATTTTGAAGATATTGCAAAAGCAGTTGCTCTTAGATCGCTGTTGAAAAAAGCATTTTATTATACAACGTGTGTTTTAAATTACCCTCTGCCGAGCAAACATACGATTCAAAATCGACTTTCTGTTGTGAAATGTCAACCTGGTGTTACTGAGTTAAGTCTTCGGATTATGTGAGAGTAAGTTCATTTTTTCAATGACGGAGAAAAAGACATCATTTTGTTATTTGATGAAATGAAAGTTACAAAATATTATTTGTTATGACAATGTAGACTACTGTTTCATTGGACCTCACACAAATGTACAAGCGATAATGGCCAGAAGTCTTATGGGAAAATGAAAACAAACTTTGTTTTATGACTTTGATGTGATTGATTGATAAAAACAACAATTTCTGTTGAATCAATTGGTTTCAAAGTGTGTGGTATTGTATGCAATATGGGTCCTTCCAATCGCAAGCTGTTTTCAGAACTGCTCATTACACCATCGAAATCCTACATCACCAATCCCACTTGCGACAAAAGATAAGTTTGGGCTCTGTGTGATGTGCCACATTTACTAAAACTCTTGAGGAGTCACCTTATAGACTACGGTTTTGTTCTTACCACTGGTAAATTAATAACAAAGGACGTATTTGAAAAGTTAATTGAACTGAATTATAATAGATCGGAACTTCAGTATTGTTATAAATTAAGTAGTTCGAATGTGATTAAATTTCCGGTAGTGAACAGCAGAATGCCAGGAAGGCAGCAGAATTACTCTCAGAAACAGTTTTGAAAGGGATTTTATATCATTTTCCTGAACAGTTTCATGTAGGAGAATTTGTGAAAACAATAAATGATGTCCTTGGATTTTGTTGTCCATGACGTGTCCGTTACTTAACTAAATACAACTATTTCATTAACGAACATTAATTGTGTTCCGAGTCGTTAATGTAATAGTTGTACAGTATTTAATAAATGATGGTTTCGATGTACTAAATTATAGATGCGGTGTGAATAAAAAAAACATGACAAACAGTGGAAATGGAATTGATTTACAAGTACAAGACGAAGCTCTAGATAAATTACTGAACTTATGCTTACAGATACAGGTTATGGGAGAAACTGCCCTACTTCCGTTTCAAAAAGGCTTTCACATTTCAGTTGAATGTTTAAGAGGTTTATTTAATGACCTGAAAAAAAGGTATTTATTTTTAATGTTGTCAAGGTTAAATCAAGGCTTGGAAGTTCTTTTTAGGAAGTTTGGGGCTTAGGTTTGTTTCACGATCATCCAAATCCGGTAGCAGTTATTCAAAGAATTAGGTCTTCAATACTGGGTAAAAACACCTTAGTAGTTTTAAACAACAGCAACATACAAACTGTAAATGATGACACAAGTGAGAACATACCGTTAACTGCACACATAATAAATAAAACTTTTCCTATGGCTTATGACGATAATTTGCTTCCGAATGACAGTGGCTTCCCTGAGACCGATGTGATGGACTTTTTGAGTTCACTAAATCAGTCAAATTTAGAAGGAGAAAATCCTACTCTTCTAAAGAGGAAACGTTAACATCAAATCAGTTTAGAATTACTTGTGGCACAGAGCTGAATGAAAATGAGGGACTTCTAGAATGTATCCTTGCTGGATACATATGTTACAGGTGGTACAAAAAATTCCCAAAATATAAAGAACTAATGCGTTACCAACAAATGGTTAAATTGTTGTTAACAATTAACCATGGCCAGAGTCAATAGTAAAGTCTACAGCTATGATGAAGGAACACCTTATGTATGGATAGTAAAGTGGAACATGATTCAATAAATCAGTTTAAATATACAAAAAGTTAGTATTTATTTTTTTAATATTACAAAGTTGCATAGTCTACCATTTTAAGTTTAAAACAGATATTCTACAAAAATACATGATAATTATATTAAAAAATTATGTGATTAAATTCTATGCTACAGTAAAATACTGTTTGTTTTAATCATAAAAACTTAAACACAGTTATCTTTTTTGTTTTGTGATTCTTTGCTTACAGTTACAGTTATCCTGTATTTTATGAATGTACTGTACATAACTCGAACTAATATTCTTTCAACTATTTATCAGAAATATGTTTACAGTGCATAACATAATTAGTTACCTCATAACAGATATTAATTTCGCATGTTTTACAAGGAAAACTATATTAGACACTTTACTAAAAATGAACTTTATCTTGTGAAAAACTTACTTTTTCGTCGGAAGCGTTTCGGCTTAAGTATCCGCCTTCTTCAGCTTTTTGGTCAGACTGCCATCATTTCGTAACGGTTTTTGTGTGGAAGGTGTAGTGGGGGTGGTGTGTGGAGGAAGGTGCAGGGATTCAACTTGATGTTTGTTTTTTGTAAAATTGTGTCAAAAAGTGTATGTGATTTATATTGTAATTGATCGTTGAGTATGTTGTTTGGTTGTGTTGTGTGGTGTTTATATATTTCGTATTGTTCAGTTGTGTTGAGTTTTCGGCCTTTAGGTAAGTAATGTAAAATTTCGAGATTGGTGTCTATGTTGGTGTAATTGTGGTTTTCTGTGTGTATGTGTGTGGCAAATGCGGAGTGTATATTGTTGTTGGTTAGAGCTTTTAAATGTTCAGAATAACGGGATGAAAAAGATCTTCCTGTCTGGCCGATGTAGAAACTATTGCAGTCATTACATTTTAATTTGTAAACACCTGTTTTGTTATATTTGTCTATGTCTGTGTTTGTATTATTGATGTGTTTTGTAATGGTATTGGTTGTTCTGTATGCTATTTTGTATTTGTGTTTTCTGAATGTGTTGGCGATTTTGTGTGTGTAGGAGTTGTGGTATGTGAGTGTGATGTATTTATTGTGTTGTGTGCTGATGGTATTTTGTGTTTTGTTGTTTTTGTTTTTGATGCGTTTGTGTGGTGTGTTTATTAAATTAGGGTTGTAACCGTTTTTGATTGCTATGTATTTTATTGTGTTGAGTTCGTCGGTGTAATCTTGTTTATTTAAGGGTATTTTAGTTAGTCTATGGAGCATATGGTTGAAGGCCGCATGTTTATGTTGTGTTGGGTGGTTTGATGTGTTGTGTATAACCATGTCAGTTGTCGTTGGTTTCCTGTATATTTTGTATGTGTGTGTGTTGTTAGTTTTGTTAATTGTTAGGTCTAGAAAATTTATACTATTGTTTTGTTCAATTTCCAGTGTAAATTTTAATTTGTGGTGTATAGTGTTTATGTATTTGTGGAAGTTTTCAACTTGTCTTGTGTTGCCTTTGAATAAAAGTAATATATCATCTACATACCTGTGCCAATATATAATTTTGTTAGTGTATTTGTTGTTGTTTATTATGTGGTTCTGTTCTATGTTGTGTATATATATTTCTGCTAGTATTCCTGATATGGGGGAGCCCATTGGGAGACCTTCTGTTTGTGTGTATATCTTGTTATTGTATGTAAAGTAATTTTGTTCAGTTATTAGTTTGGTCAGTGTGATGATTTCTTGTATGTGTGTTTCAGGTGTGTTGTTTTGTCTGAGTAGTTGTTCTAGTGTTTGGATGGTTTCTTTGATGGGGACATTAGTGTATAAATTGGTTATATCAAAAGATGCCAGAGTTGAGTTATGTGGGATGTGGATGTGTTCAGTTTTCTTGACTAGGTCTATGTTGTTTTTGATAGATGTGTTGTTACTGAGATTAATATTTTCTCTGATTATTTTGTCTAGTTGTTTTGTGATTTTGTGGGAGGGTGCCTGTGTGTTGTTTATTAATGGTCTGATGGGAATGTTCGGTTTATGTATTTTTGGTAATGCATTTAGTTTAGGGGGGTTAGGTTTTATTTGTTTAAGGTATTTGGCGCTTTCTGGTTTGATTATATGTTTTGTGTTGTTTATAAACTTATTAATCTGTTTATGAAATTTTAGTGTGGGGTCGTTATTTATTTCCGTTATATTATTTTCGTTGAAGAAATTTTCGATTTTAGTGTTTAATTGGTGTTTGTTCATTATGACGCTAATGTTACCTTTGTCGGCTTTTAGGATTGTTGTGTTGTGTTCAAGTAACTTGTGTTTTACATTGTTAAGTGTTTTTATTTCATTGTTGTGTATTTTTGGTTTTGTATGTGTGTTTAGAAGTTTTCGTTTTATTTCGTGGCGAATCGGGTCCTGGTCATTAAAGTGCGTGTTTTGTACAGCTGTTTCTGCGTCTATGATTATATCACGTGTGTGTTTATTGTGATTTTTGTTAGTTGTATTGTTATTTAAATTATGTTTCAGTCCTTTGTTTAATAAATCCATTTCATCCTTTGTGAAATTAATGGTTGTTGTATTAACTACGCGTGCGTGGAATTTGTATGCCGGTTCAGGGATAGATTCAATTGTGCGTGTTGTGAGGTTAGTTATTTTTTTGTTGTGTCTAGCTTGATTGTCAATTTGAGTTTTTCTATGTTGTCTTGTGTGTGTTGTATTACATTTTCAAGTTCCGTGTGGTGTAATATTTGTGTGAGTTTCATGTGTAATTTATATGCCTGTTTGTTGAGTGTGTCTTTTTTATGGTATAAATAATTGATTATGATATTTAGGTTTATTTGTTCTAATTTCCGTTTGGCTTGAAGTGCTGTATGCGTGTTTTGTTTTATTGTAACTTGTGCGTGTGTTGGTATGATGTTGTGTTTTCGACAAGTTTTATTGAATGCTATGTGTAAGGAAGTTTTTGTTACTTGTTGTTTGGCGTTTCTGTACTTATTGATGAAATACGCTTTATCTGCGGTATTATAGTTGTCTTGATTGTTCATCTCTTCTTTCACAGCACTATCACTTTACTAAAAATGAACTTTATCTTGTGAAAAACTTACTTTTTCGTCGGACGCGTTTCGGCTTAAGTATCCGCCTTCTTCAGCTTTTTGGTCAGACTGCCATCATTTCGTAACGGTTTTTGTGTGGAAGGTGTAGTGGGGGTGGTGTGTGGAGGAAGGGGATTGGTGCAGGGATTCAACTTGATGTTTGTTTTTTGTAAAATTGTGTCAAAAAGTGTATGTGATTTATATTGTAATTGATCGTTGAGTATGTTGTTTGGTTGTGTTGTGTGGTGTTTATATATTTCGTATTGTTCAGTTGTGTTGAGTTTTCGGCCTTTAGGTAAGTAATGTAAAATTTCGAGATTGGTGTCTATGTTGGTGTAATTGTGGTTTTCTGTGTGTATGTGTGTGGCAAATGCGGAGTGTATATTGTTGTTGGTTAGAGCTTTTAAATGTTCAGAATAACGGGATGAAAAAGATCTTCCTGTCTGGCCGATGTAGAAACTATTGCAGTCATTACATTTTAATTTGTAAACACCTGTTTTGTTATATTTGTCTATGTCTGTGTTTGTATTATTGATGTGTTTTGTAATGGTATTGGTTGTTCTGTATGCTATTTTGTATTTGTGTTTTCTGAATGTGTTGGCGATTTTGTGTGTGTAGGAGTTGTGGTATGTGAGTGTGATGTATTTATTGTGTTGTGTGCTGATGGTATTTTGTGTTTTGTTGTTTTTGTTTCTGATGCGTTTGTGTAGTGTGTTTATTAAATTAGGGTTGTAACCATTTTTGATTGGTATGTATTTTATTGTGTTGAGTTCGTCGGTGTAATCTTGGAGCAGTCTCCATAGACTAACTATAATACCCTTAAATAAACAAGATTACACCGACGAACTCAACACAATAAAATACATAGCAATCAAAAACGGTTACAACCCTAATTTAATAAACACACTACACAAAAGCATCAAAAACAAAAACAACAAAACACAAAATACCATCAGCACACAACACAATAAATACATCACACTCACATACCACAACTCCTACACACACAAAATCGCCAACACATTCAGAAAACACAAATACAAAATAGCATACAGAACAACCAATACCATTACAAAACATATCAATAATACAAACACAGACATAGACAAATATAACAAAACAGGTGTTTACAAATTAAAATGTAATGACTACAATAGTTTCTACATCGGCCAGACAGGAAGATCTTTTTCATCCCGTTATTCTGAACATTTAAAAGCTCTAACCAACAACAATATACACTCCGCATTTGCCACACACATACACACAGAAAACCACAATTACACCAACATAGACACCAATCTCGAAATTTTACATTACTTACCTAAAGGCCGAAAACTCAACACAACTGAACAATACGAAATATATAAACACCACACAACACAACCAAACAACATACTCAACGATCAATTACAATATAAATCACATACACTTTTTGACACAATTTTACAAAAAACAAACATCAAGTTGAATCCCTGCACCAATCCCCTTCCTCCACACACCACCCCCACTACACCTTCCACACAAAAACCGTTACGAAATGATGGCAGTCTGACCAAAAAGCTGAAGAAGGCGGATACTTAAGCCGAAACGCGTCCGATGAAAAAGTAAGTTTTTCACAAGATAAAGTTCATTTTTAGTAAAATGATAGTGCTGTGAAAGAAGAGATGAACAATCAAGACAACTATAATACCGCAGATAAAGCGTATTTCATCAATAAGTACAGAAACGCCAAACAACAAATAACAAAAACTTCCTTACACATAGCATTCAATAAAACTTGTCGAAAACACAACATCATACCAACACACGCACAAGTTACAATAAAACAAAACACGCATACAGCACTTCAAGCCAAACGGAAATTAGAACAAATAAACCTAAATAACATAATCAATTATTTATACCATAAAAAAGACACACTCAACAAACAGGCATATAAATTACACATGAAACTCACACAAATATTACACCACACGGAACTTGAAAATGTAATACAACACACACAAGACAACATAGAAAAACTCAAATTGACAATACAAGCTAGACACAACAAAAAAATAACTAACCTCACAACACGCACAATTGAATCTATCCCTGAACCGGCATACAAATTCCACGCACGCGTAGTTAATACAACAACCATTAATTTCACAAAGGATGAAATGGATTTATTAAACAAAGGACTGAAACATAATTTAAATAACAATACAACTAACAAAAATCACAATAAACACACACGTGACATAATCACAGATGCAGAAACAGCTGTACAAAACACGCACTTTAATGACCAGGACCCGATTCGCCACGAAATAAAACGAAAACTTCTAAACACACATACAAAACCAAAAATACACAACAATGAAATAAAAACACTTAACAATGTAAAACACAAGTTACTTGAACACAACACAACAATCCTAAAAGCCGACAAAGGTAACATTAGCGTCATAATGAACAAACACCAATTAAACACTAAAATCGAAAATTTCTTCAACGAAAATAATATAACGGAAATAAATAACGACCCCACACTAAAATTTCATAAACAGATTAATAAGTTTATAAACAACACAAAACATATAATCAAACCAGAAAGCGCCAAATACCTTAAACAAATAAAACCTAACCCCCCTAAACTAAATGCATTACCAAAAATACATAAACCGAACATTCCCATCAGACCATTAATAAACAACACACAGGCACCCTCCCACAAAATCGCAAAACAACTAGACACAATAATCAGAGAAAATATTAATCTCAGTAACAACACATCTATCAAAAACAACATAGACCTAGTCAAGAAAACTGAACACATTCACATCCCACATAACTCAACTCTGGCATCTTTTGATATAACCAATTTATACACTAATGTCCCCATCAAAGAAACCATCCAAACACTAGAACAACTACTCAGACAAAACAACACACCTGAAACACACATACAAGAAATCATCACACTGACCAAACTAATAACTGAACAAAATTACTTTACATACAATAACAAGATATACACACAAACAGAAGGTCTCCCAATGGGCTCCCCCATATCAGGAATACTAGCAGAAATATATATACACAACATAGAACAGAACCACATAATAAACAACAACAAATACACTAACAAAATTATATATTGGCACAGGTATGTAGATGATATATTACTTTTATTCAAAGGCAACACAAGACAAGTTGAAAACTTCCACAAATACATAAACACTATATACCACAAATTAAAATTTACACTGGAAATTGAACAAAACAATAGTATAAATTTTCTAGACCTAACAATTAACAAAACTAACAACACACACACATACAAAATATACAGGAAACCAACGACAACTGACATGGTTATACACAACACATCAAACCACCCAACACAACATAAACATGCGGCCTTCAACCATATGCTCCATAGACTAACTAAAATACCCTTAAATAAACAAGATTACACCGACGAACTCAACACAATAAAATACATAGCAATCAAAAACGGTTACAACCCTAATTTAATAAACACACCACACAAACACATCAAAAACAAAAACAACAAAACACAAAATACCATCAGCACACAACACAATAAATACATCACACTCACATACCACAACTCCTACACACACAAAATCGCCAACACATTCAGAAAACACAAATACAAAATAGCATACAGAACAACCAATACCATTACAAAACACATCAATAATACAAACACAGACATAGACAAATATAACAAAACAGGTGTTTACAAATTAAAATGTAATGACTGCAATAGTTTCTACATCGGCCAGACAGGAAGATCTTTTTCATCCCGTTATTCTGAACATTTAAAAGCTCTAACCAACAACAATATACACTCCGTATTTGCCACACACATACACACAGAAAACCACAATTACACCAACATAGACACCAATCTCGAAATTTTACATTACTTACCTAAAGGCCGAAAACTCAACACAACTGAACAATACGAAATATATAAACACCACACAACACAACCAAACAACATACTCAACGATCAATTACAATATAAATCACATACACTTTTTGACACAATTTTACAAAAAACAAACATCAAGTTGAATCCCTGCACCAATCCCCTTCCTCCACACACCACCCCCACTAGACCTTCCACATAAAAACCGTTACGAAATGATGGCAGTCTGACCAAAAAGCTGAAGAAGGCGGATACTTAAGCCGAAACGCGTCCGACGAAAAAGTAAGTTTTTCACAAGATAAAGTTCATTTTTAGTAAAGTGATAGTGCTGTGAAAGAAGAGATGAACAATCAAGACAACTATAATACCGCAGATAAAGCGTATTTCATCAATAAGTACAGAAACGCCAAACAACAAGTAACAAAAACTTCCTTACACATAGCATTCAATAAAACTTGTCGAAAACACAACATCATACCAACACACGCACAAGTTACAATAAAACAAAACACGCATACAGCACTTCAAGCCAAACGGAAATTAGAACAAATAAACCTAAATAACATAATCAATTATTTATACCATAAAAAAGACACACTCAACAAACAGGCATATAAATTACACATGAAACTCACACAAATATTACACCACACGGAACTTGAAAATGTAATACAACACACACAAGACAACATAGAAAAACTCAAATTGACAATCAAGCTAGACACAACAAAAAAATAACTAACCTCACAACACGCACAATTGAATCTATCCCTGAACCGGCATACAAATTCCACGCACGCGTAGTTAATACAACAACCATTAATTTCACAAAGGATGAAATGGATTTATTAAACAAAGGACTGAAACATAATTTAAATAACAATACAACTAACAAAAATCACAATAAACACACACGTGATATAATCATAGACGCAGAAACAGCTGTACAAAACACGCACTTTAATGACCAGGACCCGATTCGCCACGAAATAAAACGAAAACTTCTAAACACACATACAAAACCAAAAATACACAACAATGAAATAAAAACACTTAACAATGTAAAACACAAGTTACTTGAACACAACACAACAATCCTAAAAGCCGACAAAGGTAACATTAGCGTCATAATGAACAAACACCAATTAAACACTAAAATCGAAAATTTCTTCAACGAAAATAATATAACGGAAATAAATAACGACCCCACACTAAAATTTCATAAACAGATTAATAAGTTTATAAACAACACAAAACATATAATCAAACCAGAAAGCGCCAAATACCTTAAACAAATAAAACCTAACCCCCCTAAACTAAATGCATTACCAAAAATACATAAACCGAACATTCCCATCAGACCATTAATAAACAACACACAGGCACCCTCCCACAAAATCGCAAAACAACTAGACAAAATAATCAGAGAAAATATTAATCTCAGTAACAACACATCTATCAAAAACAACATAGACCTAGTCAAGAAAACTGAACACATCCACATCCCACATAACTCAACTCTGGCATCTTTTGATATAACCAATTTATACACTAATGTCCCCATCAAAGAAACCATCCAAACACTAGAACAACTACTCAGACAAAACAACACACCTGAAACACACATACAAGAAATCATCACACTGACCAAACTAATAACTGAACAAAATTACTTTACATACAATAACAAGATATACACACAAACAGAAGGTCTCCCAATGGGCTCCCCCATATCAGGAATACTAGCAGAAATATATATACACAACATAGAACAGAACCACATAATAAACAACAACAAATACACTAACAAAATTATATATTGGCACAGGTATGTAGATGATATATTACTTTTATTCAAAGGCAACACAAGACAAGTTGAAAACTTCCACAAATACATAAACACTATACACCACAAATTAAAATTTACACTGGAAATTGAACAAAACAATAGTATAAATTTTCTAGACCTAACAATTAACAAAACTAACAACACACACACATACAAAATATACAGGAAACCAACGACAACTGACATGGTTATACACAACACATCAAACCACCCAACACAACATAAACATGCGGCCTTCAACCATATGCTCCATAGACTAACTAAAATACCCTTAAATAAACAAGATTACACCGACGAACTCAACACAATAAAATACATAGCAATCAAAAACGGTTACAACCCTAATTTAATAAACACACCACACAAACGCATCAAAAACAAAAACAACAAAACACAAAATACCATCAGCACACAACACAATAAATACATCACACTCACATACCACAACTCCTACACACACAAAATCGCCAACACATTCAGAAAACACAAATACAAAATAGCATACAGAACAACCAATACCATTACAAAACACATCAATAATACAAACACAGACATAGACAAATATAACAAAACAGGTGTTTACAAATTAAAATGTAATGACTGCAATAGTTTCTACATCGGCCAGACAGGAAGATCTTTTTCATCCCGTTATTCTGAACATTTAAAAGCTCTAACCAACAACAATATACACTCCGCATTTGCCACACACATACACACAGAAAACCACAATTACACCAACATAGACACCAATCTCGAAATTTTACATTACTTACCTAAAGGCCGAAAACTCAACACAACTGAACAATACGAAATATATAAACACCACACAACACAACCAAACAACATACTCAACGATCAATTACAATATAAATCACATACACTTTTTGACACAATTTTACAAAAAACAAACATCAAGTTGAATCCCTGCACCAATCCCCTTCCTCCACACACCACCCCCACTACACCTTCCACACAAAAACTGTTACGAAATGATGGCAGTCTGACCAAAAAGCTGAAGAAGGCGGATACTTAAGCCGAAACGCTTCCGACGAAAAAGTAAGTTTTTCACAAGATAAAGTTCATTTTTAGTAAAGTGATAGTGCTGTGAAAGAAGAGATGAACAATCAAGACAACTATATTAGACAGTTTGATTATGAATCAATAATTAATATCGTACCTTCCTGAGTATTTAAAAGATTAGGCTCAGTCATTCCTCTTTTTTTAATGTAAACAATAGCTCTACACCTTTAAGTCACTTTTATGATAATATTTCAACTCAAAAAAATTTCTGCTATAATCTATTTTTAAAATAACTTTGTTTATGATCATAATAAGACATCATTATTAGCAATATCCACCTCTACAAAAATACTGACAATTATAAAATTCCAGACAATATAAATTTATGTATGTATTATTTCCTTTGTATACTATATGAGTTACAATTGCACATGAAATTTATATATTATTATTGCTTTATGGATATAAACTATCTGAATGTTGTAAACACTAATTTATTTTTATAAATGATACGCATGTACAATTGCTGTATGTTAACTACATTACTAAAATTAAATCTGCTAGTATTCTTTTTGCATCCAGAATTACAGTCTTTCCAGAAAATAATTAGCAGATTAAAGATAAATATTCATTTAAAAACTGTTCCTCTTGAACCAACTTCAAATCTAGGTTATCATCAGCTACTTCTGACAACATATCAAATTACTTTTCCTCCTTTTTATATTGTTTTGCCTGTTCTTCATTCTCCTAATCAAAATTATCCACTGTAATAACAATTTAAAAAATCATATATTTACAAATTATAATCCTAACAACAAAATACATGGGCTAATTCTAATGCCTAATGAGAATATACACATAATGCTATGTTTGTGTGCACACATTTTATTTTCATTAGGAACAATAAAATATAAACAATCTTTCATGTTGCACATTACTTCTAATATTATATTAAAATATGACTGCTTTCCAATGTCGCCAAAGTAGTAGGCAAAATATTGGTACGACAATTATGTAATGCTCTCAGAAAGTTGAGAGAGTCATGCTACGCGTTTCTTGGCTAACTGAGCATGGACAGCAACTTGGTTAAGACCAGGTACTCATCTACACTCTAGAGCAGCATTTCCCAAACTTTTTTTTTCGTGACCCGGCAAATTATGCTTTTGGGAAACACTGACCTGGAGCAGCATTTCCCAAACTTTTTTTTGTGACCTGGATATTTTAATATTTTTCCTTCATGATTCAGTAAAAATTTTTTTGGCTTATTGGTAAAATGAAACAAATTTTATTGTTCAAAGATTTTTCATTTATTATTAAAGTAACAAAAATGTAAAAGTACAGTAAAACAATAAAAAATTGTTAATGGGAAGTTTGATGCTGTTTCTCGTCAACTAGAAATTTCAGGTTTGGAGAAAAAGATGACAATTTTATTCTTAAATCGGGTTCGACATCTAATCGGTTTCTGTATTTATTTTTTAGAAAAACAAGTGTTGAGAAGGCTGTTTCACACTTGTAAGTTGTGACAAAAGGCATTAGAAACTTTATTGCCTTTTGTGCCAAAAATGGATACTCTAGACGACAGGATAGCCAAAAATCCATCAATGGTATTTTGTCAAAACTGTCTTTAAGCGCTGTATCACAAGACAGTTCAATTATGGATTCAATATCTGAATCCAATAATTCCATTTCTGATTCTATATTAATTGTGAAAGGGTTTCTTATCCATGCTTTGTTGCGATTAATTGGAGGAAAATATTCTTTCAGATTTGTATGCAATCATATCAGGTGTTCCTTGAGAGCACTTGAAATTTCATCAGGCATGGAAGTAATAGTGTACTCTTTTTGCACTTCAGTTAGCTTGATAAAAGCATTACAATTTCCTGCTTTCACACGATGGATCCACAAACCGAGCTTTTTCATCGCAGCTTCCATCTTCTCTTGCACTTTGAATACAGTAACATTGTTGCCTTGTAACAAAAGATTTATTTTATTTAAAAAATCAAAAACGTCACAAGGTAGGACAACTTAATCAACCAATTAACATCACCAAAACTATCTTTAAATTCAAATATTGCATCCTTAGCCGTTGGGGGATGTTGGTTTAAAAACATTAAAATTTCTTCTCTCATTTCAAAAAGTCTCTTCAAAACATTTCCTCTGGATAACCATCATACTTCGCAATGTAAAAGAAGATGTTTATGTTCACTACTCATTTCTTTACATAATGCAGTGAATAACCTAGAATTCAGTGGACGATGTTTTATAAAATTTATAATTGTTATACACTCTTGCATAGCAGTTTGCAAAAGCAATGGCATTTTTTTTATGGCCAAAGCTTCTCTGTGTATGCTGCAATGCACCCATACACATTCTGGTGCCATGACTTTTATTTTTGGAAAAAGCTCCGAACGGACTCCTGCCATTGCGCAGGCACCATCGCTGCTCAGTCCCACGCACGCAATTTTTACAGTCAATGTCTTTTCGATTGAAGTGTCAATCAAGTTAAAAATTTCTTCTGCTGTTGTTCTTGTATTTAATGGTTTGCAAAATAGAAATTCTTCATTAGATGTATACTCAAAGTCATATCTCACAAAACACATTAAATTGGCATTGTCCGATATGTCTGTACTTTCATCGACTTGAAGAGAAAAAAAACTGCACTGTTTTAAGTGACCTACAACAGTTTCCTCGATATTATCTGCTATTTCCACAATTCTACGCTTCACTGTGTTATTGGAGAGAGACAACATATTTATGCTGTTTTTTATCACATATTCAAGATGCCAATATTTTCATTGCTGGAAGTATTAACTTTTCCGCAACTGTATGAGGATACCCAGTTTCAGCAATTAATTGGGATATTTCATAAGATGCCATAACTAGATTTTTAGACAAAGCACCTTGAGAAAAATTCGAAGTCATAGTCTTCTTGCTAGCTATGAATTCTTTCTTTTTATTTATAAAGAAATCTATCGGCTTGTTAATGTAGGTCGGGTGTGTTAATTCTAAGTGGCGCTTCAATTTTGAAGGTTTCATGGACTCATTTGATAGTGCCATACAACAGATAACACACAATGGTTATTCATCAGCACCTTTCATGAAACCAAATTTTATATAATCGTCAAAATACTGTGGAAACCAGGTTGTTTTCATCTTTTTTGCATGTGTAATGGATAACACATCATGCGGCCGTTTATTAGTGCCACTCTCAGAACTCGTGCTTGGCTGACTGTCACTTAACTGTTTATTGTTAGTATCACTCAGAAAAATTGTTTTAGTTTGGACATCATTTGATTGTTTATCGGTTCTAACTGGCACATTGTTTTTTTGTTGTTTCATTAACCATTTATCCATTGATAAATTAGATGTAATAGTATGCAACAAATACAAAAAAAGTATGTAGTAACTGACCTAATAACTAACAAATAATCACTGAGAGTGAGAATACACGCATGAAAATAAGAACTAAACTGTCACACGCTGAACACGTATTTATTAATAAGAGGTTATAGTGGAAACGCGGAGGGAAGTACACAAACATCATCACTGCGCAGACTTGTGCAGAAACCAAAATATGTCCATGAACGCTATATTAAGGCTGTCCAGTGTCACGCGTGGTTAGATTTTCTTGTGGTTCTTTTTAGCTATTTTAAACTATGTATTTCTTGCTCCTATTTAAAAAATCAGTTAATCAGTAAAACGTTGCGAATTTTTCAGGTTTCCTGTACTTTTATGTACTTATGTATTTAATTACATACAGACCCTATTATGTATTATTAGTCACTTGATATAGATGTATATCTAGTGACTTTATTATGCGCTTATTTTAATTAGATTATTTTTTTAAATAACATATTTTCGTAACTTTCGTAAAATTTTTCTGCAACCCTGCATCTTGCTTTCATGACCCAGTACCGGGTCGCGACCTGGCATTTGGGAACCGCTGCTCTAGAGTGTTCGAGCTCTTGAACTACACAAATTATGTTGCAATGCTGCCAGAATTGTGGAACATTCTGGAACCTCTGCAGGATCTATATAAACATCAGCCACCTTAGAAGTCAATTACACCTGGCGATATTGTAGACTGCAGATCAAGTGATTGTAGTGGATTAGTGGAAAGTGATTGGTGTGTTATAATTAGTGCAAAAGTCTAATAGTTGACGTTATTATTGCATTTGAACAAATTACCATGATGAATTACTATATGAGAGTACCTTGTTGATTTCAAATTGTGACTAATTAAGGCTGGTAGTTAGTGACTTCATTGGTGTCAATATTTTGTTTCCAATGTAAAATATGATGATCCACTAGACTGTCATAACAATGCATCAGAACCTCTAACATTGGAAACAGAGGAACCAATCTATTACTTTGTAGAAGAGTAGTGTACATAATTAATCTGTAAAAATGGATACCAGTCAGATGATGGAAGCTTACCATGCGCTGCTGTGGCAAACACAGGAATAACAAAAAGCAGAACAACAGAAGACAGAAGAAGCAGAGAAAGGGCACTGACAAGACGCAGAAGAAGCAAGAGAAATGACAGAAAGTACTAATGTGGAAACAGAAGATGGACAAAAGGAAGAACATAAATGTGATACAGATGACATCAAAGCATTGATACAGGAGCAAAAGGAGATGCCAGAACATACTGCTGCAGAGCTTGATCTATTACAAAGTGACTGTAATAAACAAATTACTAGAATACTGGAGGTACAAGAATCAGTCACGTGAAAAATAGCTGAAGTAGAAAAAATCCCTCAAGTTTGGAAGAAGCTATGTCAATAAGAATATCTGCAGTAGAAGACTCAATTGCAAACATAAGAGAATAAATTAAAAGTGAAGTTGAATAGGTCATGAAGATGCCATGTGTTTCGAAATTGATGCATTGGAGATTGTAAATTAAAATATGTGTTACAAATGGCAAGGCACCGAAATAGCTCAGAAACTCTCACACCCTTGAGTTTAAAGCTGCCAAGTCAGCATCCCACTACATTAATGGGTTTACGTCATCACACTGTATTCAGAAGATCCCAGTATCACATTGCTGTTACAATGGGAGCAGAAAAACACTGTTGCAGGACAAACAATTCACAGGTTCAAGAGTGAAACAGTGAGTTGAAGATGGGAAAGGATAGAAGACCAAAGTGTTACAACTGTGGGAAATGTGGTCGTCATCTATAGACAGATTGTTGGCAGAATAAAATACAGAAAGAAGGGTGTAATTGCAAATAATTGGGGAAATAAAACTCCAGAATAGCACACAGTTTTCACACTCCATAAGACTAGTGGAAACTTGATTGTTAATGGATTTACAGAAGGTAAACCAACATCATTTATAGTTCACATGGGTGCAACAGTGTCCATTGTGTACCCTGACTTGGTCAACAACTGCCAGCCTCAATTTAGCTCTTGTACAATACAGGCTGTGACTGGAAAACCTGTCAAAGTCTTAGGACAGACATACGTGTATGCCTGGGTCTTCTTAAATTTAGCTACCAAATGCTCATTGCAGACATTGTCGATAAAGTGATATTTGGCACAGGCATTATGAATGCCTACAGAGTCATTATGTACTTAAGTGACAATGTCTGAGGGTTGGCCAAGAGAAAATAAAGCTTTGCATGGCTATAATAACAGGATCCGCCAGTGATTTGTCAAACAAGTGACATTAGCCAAAGAAGATGTCTGGAGATGTAGTAAAGAGGAACCCTTCTGGAAGAAGAACTAGCACAGGAAGTACCAAATTGTACAACAATAAAACAAGTGATTGGAAAGCAAACTATGGGTGTCAAGGAGGGATTCTTGCTTGTTCCTGAGTTAACGGAAGCACAGGGGGAGAAGTTGCTGAAGAAGAAGTTACAGAAAAGATTGTTAATGAGAGCCAAACAGACTTCAACCAGCTAATAGCACATAGGTCATCAGCACATAACACAACCAGCATGATTCTAGTAAAACTAGTGGTTGAGGTGAAGACATTCCTGGGAACGTAATGTTCAGATCACCTGAGACTGAATTCTAGTGGCCGTAGAATTATTCTTTTCAAGTAGACCTAATTCCTGGATTACCTGGCCAAGTATTACTTCAGAGATGTTTTGCCTGTTTGGGATAAACAGACTTAAGGAGGGGGCAGTGCAACAACAATTACGTAAAGCTCTTTACAAGTCGAGAGTGTCATTCTATGCATTTCTAGGCTAATCAAGCAGGTGCAGCATCTCGGTCAAGGACAGGCACTCACCTAGGCTCCAGACTGTAAAAGCTCTTGTAACTACACACATTATATTGGTATGCCACCAGTAATATGGAAAATTATTCTGAAGCCTCTACAGGATCTGTAAAAGCCACAATGGGTGGCTTAAAATTTACACCTGGCAATATTGTAGAGTGCAGATCAAGTGATTATTGTGGATTAGTGGAAAGTGTTTATCGAGTTATAATTAGTGCATAATTCTACTAGTTGACATTATTATTGCGTGTGGACAAATTTAACTGAAATTACATGAGAGTACCTTGTTGATTTCAAATTGTGACTAATTAAAGCTGGTAATTAGTGACTTCATTGGTGTCGGTGTTATGTTTCCAATGTAAAATATGACAATCCATGAGACCATTGTAACAATGCGTCAGAACTTCTAACTTGGTAGAAGAGTAGCGTACATTGTAATTAATCTGAAAACATGGATAGAAGCTTACCAAGCCAATAGTCCACACTTTCCTGCTGAACTGTTTGATTATTTGACATTAAATTTGTCCTTTTAATAATGGTATAAAGGGACCAAAGATATACAAACTTGTGCTGAAATGTGCCTGTTATGTAGTGCACTTAGCGCATGTATGAGTACCCCACTCTACATAAACAAAAGCACAACAGCAGACTGCTACATAACACACGTTTTTGTTAAGTATTGTGAGTTCATTTTGTAATTTATCTTGTTGTGTAATAATTTATTGATAACCTTCTTTAGTCATTTACATATTAGTCATTAATATTGCACTTATTAATATTATTAAATGGCTTTCTTCTTGTCTAGTGTGTCTGGACAGGCAATAAGAAGCCATGCACAGAAATTTATTATAATCTTGAAAAACATTATAGGACAAAAAAACAACCTTAAATATAATATGGCACAATCAACCAGTGAGATGAAAGGTATATTTCAATAATCTGTGAAGCGTGATTTGGCAGCAGGAACAAGTTCTTTAACTAAAGGAAACTCATGTTTTCAACACCAATTAAGAAAAAGATGTGTCATGCAAAGAAATAGTTGTAGACAACTTTCAAAAATGTATCACCAGGTGGGGAGCATGGATTTGTTAAAACTTTTCTCTGAATTTTTCAATTGGAGCAAAAAACTGTGCTTATCATGATGACTTGTACTTCGACAATTTTTCTAAATGGCTTCAAAGCATGCTATTCCCGAGTTTGCCTACTAATCCTGTTGTTGTTCTAGATACTGCAGGTTATTGTAAAGTGCACGATAATAAAAAAAAACTGACCTTAACAGTTTGTTAACAAACTGTTTGTTGATAGTGGTCATACACTTGTGTGTTTGCTACCATATTATTTTGACTTGTCACATTTCAAACTTGCATGGGCTGACAGGTAGAGGCAATGAGTACTTAAATGAATCCTTGCATGTCAAAAGGCAAATTTGTGATAATTTATTTTCTGAGTAGTTAGTTGACAAGTGGAAAAAGTGTTGTGAAAATGTGCGGGAAAGGACTGTTTCCAATGAACGTTTTTACAACTATGGTCCCTTTATACCTAGTTGCCTACACAGATGAATAAAAGTGGTTCTGGCACAGACTACAATTTTCCAGAAACTGTGTAGTTAACTTTTTATATATGTGTAACAATACATGATTTTTTTTATGGAACCTACAGCCAGTAGCGGTTCTAGCCTGGGGCCGGGGGGGGGGCCCAGGCCCCCCCAGATTTTTGCCTAAGTGGTATGTGATTAGATTTTAAAAAGTTTACAGTGAAAGTGTACAAGTGCGTTTGTTTTGATAAAACCGCTCAGCATGGGTGACTGTATAGTCATGTATGAAACTGCACACAATACGATGCATGATGACTTACATACATGAAAAAGTTATCACTCAGAAATATAGTGTAACGTACACATCGGCTGAGCACCACCAGATGTGTTTAAAGTCAGGGATGAACCGACGAGATCAGCAATGCTTGGTAAAAACGTGGGACAGAAAAAAATTGCGTTTACCACTGCCACCTTGTGGTCAGACAGTGGAAGCTTATCCGGTTAATTCAAATGCAAAGGCGCGAATGTCCAGTGCTATGAAACTGCACACAATACGATGCATGATGACTTACATACATGAAAAAGTTATCACTCAGAAATATAGTGTAACGTACACATCGGCTGAGCACCACCAGATGTGTTTAAAGTCAGGGATGAACCGACGAGATCAGCAATGCTTGGTAAAAACGTGGGACAGAAAAAAATTGCGTTTACCACTGCCACCTTGTGGTCAGACAGTGGAAGCTTATCCGGTTAATTCAAATGCAAAGGCGCGAATGTCCAGTGCTAACTTAGCTGCTAACTGGACATTCGCGCCTTAGCATTTGAATTAATCAGATAAGCTTCCACTGTCTGACCGCAAGGTGGCAGTGGTAAACACAATTTTTTTTCTGTCCCACATTCTTACCAAGCATTGCTGATCTCGTCGGTTCATCTCTGTTAAAGTAGGTATAAAATTCATTCGTTTGGAATTTGCAACACTGTTCACCGATATTGTAAACATCAGCTGTTGTTTACCTCAGTTCTCCGTCTCACGAAGCTAACGAGAAAGACCAGACCCTGGCACGTGAAAATCACGTGATCTTAGTACATGGGATTGTGAGCGTTAGTACATTAGCTGTGCGTCTCATTGTAGTGTGAAGTGTGATTGTTCTTTGGTGATAGTGTTGGTGATTATGTTGATAACAACACAACATGGCTAGTTGTCAAAGTAGTTTATTTAGTTTCTTCGACAGGAAAAGAAGTGGCGGTAACTGTACCGAAAGTACGGATAACACTTGTGTTACACCAACACCAAAACAAACTAAATATGCCGACGACGCTGTAAGTACATCTAATATTGTGCTGTTATCTAGTGAGACATGTGTTAGTGTTCATAGTGCAGGGATTCGAAATGATATTAGTAAATTGATTCAAGACGGACCCCACCAACCTCGTAAGTCCAATTTCAAGCAAACAATTATAAATAATAAAATAAGAAGCTTTAACAGTGCGTGGTATGACAAGTTTAAGTTTATTGAGTACTCTGAGCAAAATTATGCCATTTACTGCTTTCCTTGTCGCCACTTTGAGCCTATATCTGGGAACGCTGAATTAACTTTTACAAAACTTGGGTTTTCAAATTGGAAAAAAGTGGGTGACAAACTTTTAAGACATGAAAAAAGTGAGTGCCACAAGCTGTCATTAATTAAATGGAACATGTCATGTCTATGATCAGTGCACAAAATAGAGATGAAATATTATGTAATCGGTCTGCTGTTGCCACTACGGCTCGAGTGGCACTTGTATGTGCTAGACAGGACATAAGAGGTCATCGTGAGACTGAAAGTGATGATAAAAATAAAATTTTGTGAATATGGGAAATTTTTTGGAAATCATAAAACTAGTAAAATTAGAGAGTGAAACGGCTAAAAATAATTTAGATAATTTGCCACGAAATGCTACTTACTTATCTAAGGATTCCCAAAACGAATTATTAGACGTGTTGGCTGATATTATATTAAAACATATTGTCAATGAAACCACATATAATGATGGGATATTCTCATTGATTTTAGATGAAGCTAGAGACTCCAGTAAATTAGAACAGATGTCTGCTTCTATTAGGTATGTTAGTCGAAATGGTGTTGAAGAATGGTTTGCAGGTTTCATTCAGTTAGATGAATTAAATGCTAGGGCTCTTTCTGATAAAGCCTTGGAGCACCTTAGCTCGATTGGATTGGTCCCCGAGAAATGTATTGCACAGGCTTATGATGGAGCCTCAGTAATGTCTGGAGGTACAAATGGTGTTCAAAGTTTATTTCATAAAGCAGCTAAGAACCCGTGTGTCTATGTGCATTGCTATGCACATCATGTAAATTTGGTACTAGTTGATGTTTCTAAGACAGTTGATATTGTTGGTGATACATTTGGTTTACTAGAGGTCATTTACGCATTTCAATCTGTCTCTTCATTGAGACATAATTAATTTATTAAAACGCAAATAGAACTTTATCCCGGCAAAAGAAGTTTAGAACTACCATTACAGAGTGACACTCTCTGGGTTTGCAAGTACAGAAGCATTAAGTATTTCCAAAGTTGTTTTGCATTTGCCAAATCAGCACTTCAGTACTTTGCAACTTCCAACAATAAACGAGAGGCTGCGGAAGCTAAGGGGTTGTTAATGCAGTTCTGTAAATTTAAAATTATATTTGTACTACATATATTTAGTGACTTGCAAGAACTTACTAATGGTTTATCGATGATGCTACAACAAAAGGAAGTCGAATTGGGTACTGCTGTTAAAATAGTAAAGTACATCATTCTCACTCTGGAAGACAAAAGGTCGGATGATTATTTCAACCAAATTTGGGATAAATCAAAATCAAGGGAGTTTGCTGAAAATGTAGATGTAGAAGAGCCAAAAGACTTTAATACTAGAAAAACTGTAGTACCTAAAAAACCGAGTGACTACTATACAACATTAGCCACTTGTTCATCTGAAGACCGGGACCGGGAAGTAGGCTCTCTTCCTTTGAAGACAAAATATAAGAAAGCTTACTTTCAAATTATAGATTCTATGAAAGAAGAATTCAGCTCTAGATTTCAGCAAAACGACTTTGTTTGTAATGCTGCAGACGCATGTAATCCCAAGAGAAATTCATTCCTGGATTTCAAGTGTATTGAAGCATTTGCAGAAAAGTACGAGGCATTCTTTAAAAATAGAACCAAACTGAAATCAGAAGTTGATCTACTTAGGAACATGTTTCATGAAAACAACATGACTTCAGCTTCGACTACACAACTATTTTTTGAACTACAGAAAATGGAGATTGTGTTTCCGGAACTATTAACATTAATAAAACTTGTATTGATTCTACCCATGACATCAGTGACTGCAGAACGTAGTTTCTCTTCTATGAAACGTATAAAAACATACTTAAAGTCGACAATGAAGGCAGACAGACTTTCGAATTTAACACTTCTCTCTATTGAGCGGGAGCTAAGTAAAAAATTGTTACAACATCCTGACGAAATAGTGAAGAAATTTTCAAAGATAGGCAACATAAGACTCAATTTATAGGTAACGTACTATCATCATCTGCTCATATATTGTTTGTTATTCATCTGCATATATATTGTTCCTTATTATGTATAATTACAAATTACTTTTCTTACGTGCAAATATTATGTTTGTTCCCATCTACTACGGTGGACCCCCACTTTACAAGCTCTAGAACCGCCACTGCCTACAGCTCACCAGGATGTTAGAACAATAGGAACTCAATATTTCATTGTATGAATATTTAGGCTCTAAGTATTATCTATCTTCAATGTACTGGATGAGAATATATGGAGTTGTAAGATTTCATACATGGATTTGCTTTAATGCAAAATAAGTATCACATGACAAGAATCAACACAAAATTCTCATACAAAAAAATACTTGTACTTTATACTATTGAATCATCTCTAGCTGTAATATTTTTTTACTAACAAATTAATATTACAAAAATAAATAATTTAAATAATGTATAAGGATTGTGACACAACTGTATCAACCAGCTGCAATTAAAATAGTATGCCATACTTACAGATTTCATCTTCAATTATACCACCAAATGCAGTTAGTTCTTCAACAGCACTTTCAACATTCCCTTTATGTTTTCTTAATACAATTTTAGCCATACGTCGATCGAAACCCATTTTGGTTACCTGTATTGCAAAATGTAGGCTATGCCATTCTACAAATTATTGTTTTATAAATTTTACTGTAAAAGTCAATTTTTACATTCCACTACTACCTGGGTACACATTTACTCATAGTATCTGAATTACAAATACAAAATATATATTGTCAATGACAAAAGGGTATAACAAAGTGTATTGTATGATAAACTTGTTGGCAAATAAGATTATTAGTTTTGTTACATTATTATATTAGTCATTAAATTAGTTATATTGTGACAATATATATTCGGTGTTGATAGATATTTTATTGTTCCATTAATTGTTCACCTGAAGATGGTCTCTGACTTTTATGGGTCAAAACAATGTGTGTGATATACATATTTTTATATGATGGCTAATTCCAATATTAAAGTACACTAAGTTGTGAATTAATTAAGTGTAAACAGTGGCAGATTTACGCACAGGCAGACTAGGCACATGCCTGGGGCAGAAAATTTTGGGGAGCAGCAAAATTTGAGTTAAGAAATGATATTTTTAGATTCAAACAAATTTATAAGTATAAAAGCCAGTTCAGTTAAGCACACACAAATATAAAAATTATCTCCGATAAATGTATCTACAATAAAATTAGTTGAGTTGCATATACAACTGTGGGGGTCAAAGGTTGGTAAAGGGTCTCAGAGGCGATCTGGGTTGCTGGTGCCCAGATAGCAACAAAACTCTGAGAAAGGCCCACTGTTTTCTGACGAAAGAGTCAGAGGTTCTAGATGAACTCACCTCTGCCAACAAATCCTACTCTCACGTCCTCGAAGACTAATTGTAGTCGCGTGACCCCTGGGTGCATGGCGTGCCTGTTTGTGCGCCATGTAGCAAACATGAGAGAGGATGAAGGGCGAGTTTCCAGCGCCCGAAATAATTAACTGGAACAGACCAGCTAAGGTATGGTAACCCCGACAGAAGTGTCCCTGGTCCTCCAGGATGGGGGTTGGTCGTGGAGCTTACGACCCACACCATAAAATATAACTGTAGAGAAACCCAAAAGCAGAAGCCAGGGCTCACCATGGGCTGTAGTGCTGGAGAGTAGTAGTAGTAGTAGTAGTTGCATATATAACTGTACCAGTGTTACAGTATTTTCCGTTTGTCATTTAATAAATAATGTTTGTACCCATATTTTATGTGATTTTATTTACGTTTCCCTTAATTTCTAACTAAAATTAATTATTTGCTTCTGACAAGTAAATATTTATATTATCAATGTTTATTTATTTTTACATGAAATATAATTCACCTGACAGTCAAAGGAAACGAGGCAGACAATCAAACTGGGGGGAAAGAGGATGTGAAATAGAAGAGGGGAAGGGAGGGGGAATGAGGGAGAGATAGGAGTGGGTGGAGGGGGCGGCATTATCTGCCATGCCTGGGGGCGGCAGTACACCAAATCCGCCCCTGAGTGTAAAGTAAGATATTAATTTTAGTTACTTAGTTCAGTTGAACCCATCATTGTAGTAAATAATGATTTATTATTTTACCTACCTGAACTTCCAATTCCTTTTTTCTGTGTAACAAATCTAAATCTTGAGTAATAATCTCATCGACTAAAAATCTGTTCTGAGCATAGAGAAGAGTTGTATTGTAACATCATTTTGAAAAACATGTGCTGACAGTTTTTAAATTTTCAGACACAAAATTTTTATAAATGATCTGTTAGAAGGGTTACCTTCTAGTTTTCTTGACATGGCTTGGCATCAATGAAAGTCTGGCTATATTGTCACAGATGTTTAATATAAAAAAAATGCAATGTGATTAGAGCTCTAGCTAGATCACATTACCATGATATCTAGACACAATAAGCCCAAATTAACCATTGGTTGGGAAAATCATTTGTTCAGCTGGACACCAACATCCTGAGATGGATCTGAACCACATAATACACCACTTTACAATCAAGAGGACTAACATACAATCAGTCCATTAACATACTACCCGGACTTCATCGTAAAATTAAATTTTTTTAAACATATATAACTATGAATAATATTATAATTATGACTCTTATGAGTACAAAAACTGGTTACATGAAGTAGGAAAGGAAATTATTGTGATAATTAGTAAAAAGTGCATGTTACAAAATTTAAAACTGAGGCCCAAGTATTGAGTACGTTGCTTGTGCAAGAGGGGGGGTGTTACATAAACCAAGACATTGGACTTATCAGTATGCTCCAAAAAAGAACGTTTTTTATTATAATACTATATTTTCAATTGCTGAACTTATTAGGAACTGCTTTCACTAATGACCATCAGTTTCCACTAGATCCATATAAATCTTTACATTCATGTCATTTTTGTGTTACAGTAAATATCTTTTTCTTAAAATCTTCATTAGATATTTTTATTACCAATAATCTTTTTACTTTATCTGTAAAATATTATGAGGTGTTAATTATATGGTACAAATGAAACGGCTTGTTTAATATAAAATACCGTTGTACAAGTCATTCAGAAGTAATGTATGTACAGATATTTTGCAAAACAAATTTACATATAAAAACAACACAAAAGTCATTCCAAGATTCTCCATAAACTAGGAAATATCAAGGAATTATCTTTGGAGGCAGCAAACATCAATTCTGACATGCTGTAACTTGATTCTAAAGTGACAATGTCACAAAATTGGATGTTTCCCATCTCATTGTTTTGATGTTTTTGTTCACTAATTATAAGTCTAATACTCCTGACTCAGAACATAAAGTTTGTACTGGTAAAAATGTAAAATTTTTACCTTGTGGACTGAACCAGTTTTTGCTTATTATAAGCTTTATCAGAGGCTGCCACTAGGAGCGCTGTCCGTCTTGTTCTTGGTGATGGCACCATTGTTTGAAAGATCAATTTTGTGTGTGTGTGCAGTGTGATGTGTGATATATAGCTGACTTCAGAACCATGATACACAGACTAAACAACATCCCACTAGATGATAAAACCTACAAAGACAAACTAAACACGATAAAATATCTAGCAGAAACCAATGGATATAACAGAACAATAGTCAATAAACTCCTACACAAAACAAACAACAGGCAAAGACAGAAAACAACAAGTTCATAACGCTAACATGCATCAATAATCACACTGAAGAATAGCCCACAAATTTTAAAAAGCAGGATACAGAATAGCATACAAAACTACAAACAAAACAGAACATGCACTATCAAAAAACATAGTCAAAGAACACAACAAATTTGCTCTACTAAGGCCAATAAGTTTGTACTAAGGTCAAATCTTGTTTACAAACTAAACTGCTCAGGATGCACAAATTCTACATAGGCCAGACAGAATGTTGCTTCAAACAGAGATACAGTGAACATACAAAGGCATTACAATCCACCATCAAAGCCACCTTCGCAAACCACACATACACAAACATCAAAGCAACATGGATATTGTACACATACACACAAAAGGCCAAAAACTAGACACTCTTGAAGAACTAGAAATGTAGAAACATACAAAAACATATAAAAATGGCATCCTAAACAAACAGATACAATTCAAATCACACATACTATTCGAACATATCACACTGCACACACACACAACATCGATCTTTCAAATGACAGCGCCGTCATCAAGAACAAGACAGACAGCGCTCCTAGTGGCAGCGTCTGATGAAGCTTATAATAAGCAAAATCTGGTTCAGGCTACAAGAATAATAACTTTGTGTCAGTAGTATTATAATTAGTTAATCAATGGACACGTCATAGACAGCAATATCCAACACAATTTTTTTTTTCATTTCCAGCTACATGTTTTTTTACTTACCCAAAGACAGTTTGTTGAAAACAGTTATATTCAGAAGCTATTCAAATCCAAATCCAGAACTATTCAAATACATCTACACAGTTTACAAATTATGAAAAGAAATAAATGTAATATTTACTAGTTACTAATAGATAAATAAAACTACTAAGGTGGTCGATCATTTCACTCAGAATAACTGGATATTCAAAAGCAGCTGTTAATATATGAGGTATGTGTAGAATATCCTGTATAGCATTATAGATTTTATTGTTTGCTTGTTTCAAAGCTGCTGCTGCCAAATTGAAAGAATAACCCATGTCTACAAGTTTCTTCACAAATTCAATTCTCACCCATTGCTCACCATCTGGACATTTTCATAAATTCTGAATTCTGTAAATTACCAAATTTATAGAATTATACAAATTATAAAATTACTAATGTTTAAGATTTTATAAAATATTATTATATAAATTATAAGTTATTGGAAATTATTCCAATAATCTTATGGGCAATGCCAATAGAGGGGAGTAAATTTAGCAATGCAATATTATTTAGCAATGCCAGTAAGATACAAGTAAATTCACAAAATAGAAAGGGAGGTTGAAAAAACAATTTGTTTTCAAACTTATGGACAGATAACAATATAATAAATTGTTTTCAGTTTTCATACAAGATATTCTAAACAATTTTTAACTTACAATTACAACTTATAATTTTAAACTTTTGGCATTATTATGTATTTTTAATTAAGTTCATGGTGTAAACATATATTTTTATTATATAATCTAAGTTTATGATGAGTCAAATGTGTACTTGTCACTTGTACCCTGCACAATTCAAAATAAGATATTCTAATTATCTAATAATTATTGTTCTGCCTGTCAAAAAATACAGGATTTTACCTAGTTAGTTGATTATTAGTTTGAAAGTTTAAAATTATAAGTTGTAATTATAAGTAAAAATTATTTAGAATATCTTGTATGAAAATTGAAAACAATTATATTTTTATCTGTTAGTTAACTTGAAGTGACGCTTGTTAGTAACTTAAATTTTGATGCTTTCTATCAGTTGCATGAACAAACATATCAGATATCATCTACACAATCTGCCTTGGGTTAACCGAACATGATCTGCTTTGTCTTAACAGACAGGCTGCCTAGATTAATAACAATGATCAAAATCATAAAATATACCTAACGAAATTTATGAACCATTTGGAAGATATACTGCATTTGATATAAATACTGCATTTGGTATACAAAGTTCTAACACTCATTCCAAGAGAAAAAACATCAGAATAATGACCAATGTCAGAGTAAATCTGCCATTTTGTTATATGTTACTGAAACAAAATAGTATAATACTCAAAACATTCAAAAAACAAATACTTTTCAAGTTCTATCCTATGTGTTAGGGTACGTGCATGGCGCAGAATACTAGCATAGGAGCTTTGCATGATGATTGAACATATCATATCACACATGTATGATAGGTGTACATACCAAGGATGAAATAATGTCTGCTACATGAGAATAGTGAACAGTGTTGAGTTCTGTGCATGCTGCCATAAGCACATTTTACAGCAGATTAGAGACTGAAATGTTTACACTTTACTGGGAGTTGTACATTGGATAGAATTACATGTGGCTATAGTGCAGGAAATGCCCTTGAAGGAACCAATCAGAGCTCAGAAGTATTCCATGTGCGATGAAAAAAAAAACTTGTTTGCTTTCCGAAGAGGATCAGTGATGATATTCTCTGATATGTGATGTGTGATGTGCTTCACAATACATGGTGCCATATAAATACATGAGTTTGTTTTCACAGTGACTATAATCTGTGTGAATAGTCTAAGCTAATATTCTTCTCATGCATGGGCCCTTAGATAGTACACCTTATCTTACCTCTTCCTACGTATAAGATCATCAGCTGCTTCTATACCACGATTTTTTGCACAGAGAACAAGTCTTGCTTGTGCTGGACTAATCCCTAACAATAAAAATTGACATATTAGCTTGTAAAGAGTAATATTTTAATTTTAAAAAGTAACATTTTATATAGTTACCTAGTTAAGACAAGAGTTCTTGTTTTACTAATAACTTGATAATAAAACATTGAAACAAAACGATGCAGCTAATACCTAATCACAAATCACCATTACAATGAGATTCATTATAAAATCAAATTACAGAACATGTCATTCACCTTTATAAAGAAATTAGCAACTTGTAAAGTTAAAAAAAAGAAAACATACACACACAAACTGCCTCCCCTTAGCATATGACTAAACATTTTAAAACAGTTTCCATATTTAAACATATGATTATAAATACACAAGTCTCTTGACTTTACAATGACAACATATTAATTATGGATAGTCTTCATTTGTTTTTAATTCAGCCTTTAAACCTTCTTCAAAATATCCAAAATAATGGTATAAATGTCATTCTAGAGCAAACTCAAGTTTGCATACTTGAGCCAAATATGCAAATCTCATCTTCAAATATGGAAAATGAAAAAATGTAAAATAATATTACTCCTTGGTTTTAAATACATACACACTAAAACAAACTTGAAACCCAATAACTACTGAGACTGTAGAATTGAAGTACTATACAGTTTCCATGGTACACAGCACCATTTTGTATATAGAAGGTTCACCTAAAAAATAGTTTTTCCCCTATGAACTGGCAGCACTGCTAGACCAAGAATTCAAGAGCTGAAAGCAAGTTTGGTTACTGTTATAAAAATGTTCAACTTCTTAACTTTAGCAGATCTGGAGTCTGCTATAATTTTTTGTAAACATTTACTTTTTCTTAAAAAAACAGCTGAGCAGCTGACAAGTTGCCATCCAATGTTGAGTGAATTTCAAGAACCAATAAAATAGAAACATTTAACAAGTCAAAACAGGCTTACCAATTTGTAACTACATCTTGGTCTCAAGCACACCATGATGTGACCAAAATATGTCAAGCGTGAGAGGTATCATTAAGTCTGATCATCATTTGATGGTAATAATAATTATAATGTAAATTTAAACCACCACACTGTTCATGAAATTTTGAAGCATGAGTTGAGTCCTGCAAAAGATGGTGCTTGGATGCTTCATGACAATACCTCATAATATCACATCATACTTCCAATAAGCATTTCTGCAGTACTCCAACCCCCTTACTCACCAGGCCTTAGTCCATGTGATTATTTCCTGATTCAAAGGAAACAAAAGGCAACTCAAGGAATCACTATATTGAAAGTGTGAAGAATGTTCAAATGACTACAGTGACTAACTAAAGGCATTGATAGATGAAGACTTCAAGCATTGTTTCAATCAATAGAAACAAAATCTCACCAAGTGTGTAACTTTGCAAGGGAACTACTTTGAAGGGGATAAACATTGTTTTACAGTTGTTGTGGGAAAAATTAGTTTCATATAATGAACCTCATTAATTTAGAGACAAACCTTTTATAATAATGTACAAAAAACAAGTCTACCTCTTCTTATTCAATGTGATGACATTACAATTTGTTGTTGGTTAAAAAAAGGCTGTAAACATACATTGTTCTTGGATTTCGTTGTCCATGACGTGTCTGTTACATAACTAAATATCACTATTGTTTGACGACTCGGAACGCTAAGTTTTTTATAAGTAAAATCGTAAACCTTACAGCCTAAACCGGCTTTCACCTTTAGAAGGCCTCATCAGAGGTAGCGCTGTCCGTCTTCTTGTTGACGACAGGATAGTTTTTGGAAAGATCGAGGCTGTGTGTGTGTGTGGTGAGATGTGTTCGAATAATGCGTGCGATTTGAATTGTGTCTGTTCGTTTAGGATGTCGTTTTTATTTGTTTTTGTGTGTTTGTATATTTCTAATTGTTCTAGAGTGTCTAGTTTTCGGCCTTTTGTGTGTACGTGTAGAATGTTCATGTTACTGTCGATGTTTTTATATGTGTGGTTTGCTTCAATGAGGTGGTTTGCAAAGGTGGATTCTGTAGTGGTGTGGAGTGCCTTTGTGTGTTCAGTGTATCTCTGTTTGAAGCTACGTCCTGTCTGGCCTATGTAGAATTTATTGCAATTTGAGCAATTTAGCTTGTATACACCGGGTAGATCGAATTTGTTTTGTGTTTTGTGCATGCGTTTTGATAGTGTGTGTTCTGTTTTGTTAGTAGTTTTGTAAGCGATTCTGTATCCTGCTTTTTTGAATTTGTGGGCAATTTTTTCAGTTTGTTTGTTGATGTATGTTAGTGTTATGAATTTGTTGTTTTCTGTCTTTGTCTGTTGTTTGTTTTGTGTTTTGTGTAGGAGTTTACTGACTATTGTTCTGTCATATCCGTTAGATTCTGCTAGATATTTTATCGTGTTTAGTTCGTCTTTGTAGTCTTTTTCATCTAAGGGGATGTTGTGAAGTCTATGTATCATGATTCAAAAAGCAGCTAGTTTGTGTTGTGTTGGGTGATTGGAGGTGTTGTGTATTAGTGTGTCAGTTGTAGTTGGTTTTCTGTATATACTGAATTTGTGCCTGTGTTCTAGTTTTGTGATGGAAAAGTCTAAGAAGTTTATGGTATTGTTGTGTTTGTATTCGACAGTGAAGGTTATGTTTTTATGTATTTTGTTTATGTGCGTAAGTAACTGTTCACATTGTCTTTTGTTCCCCCTGTATAGTATTAGAATGTCGTCAACGTATCTGTGCCAATATAGTATTTTATATGAGTGTCTGTCATTGTTTGTGAGTATTTTTGTTTTTTCTAAGTGTTGGAGGAAGACTTCTGCTAGAATGCTGGATATGGGGGAGCCCATGGGTAAGCCATCATTCTGTGTGTAGTATTTATTGTTATAAGTAAAGTAGTTTTGTTTTGTGATAATATTCAGCGTTTCTGTTATTTCGTTGATAAGTTCGGCTGGTGTGTTGTTTTGTTTGAGTTTGTTTTGTAGGATGGTGATTGTTTCAGAGATGGGGATGTTTGTGTACAGGTTTTTAATGTCAAAGGAGGCTAATGTGGCATTATGGGGGATGTGTATGTCTTTTATTTTTGTTACTAGGTGAGTGTTGTTTTTTACTGCAATGTTGTTGTCTATTTGTGTGTGTTGTCTAATAATTTTGTCTAGATATTTTGTGAATTTGTGTGCAGGGGCATTACGGTAGTTGATAATGGGGCGGATCGGAATGTCTTCTTTATGAATTTTGGGAAGCGCTTGGAGGGTAGGTGCTGATGGTCGGATTTGTTTCATGTAGGGCTTTTGTTTATGTGTCATTATGTGTTTGGCTTTGTTGACTAGTTGTATTACTGAGTTTTGGTATCTGTCGGTGGGGTCGTGTTTTAGTTCTGTGATGTTGTTCTGTTCCATGAAGTTTTGTACTTTTTTGTGTAGGTTGTCTGTGGGGATAATTACAGTCGTGTTGCCTTTGTCTGCTTTTACAAATGTGATGTTGTGTTTGTGTGCCTTTTTCCTCAGTTTAATGGCTGTGTGTATTTCTGAGTTGTGGTTGTTGTTGTCGGGTGTCTATGTACTCCTATTATGTTGTTTATATTATGTCTTAGAGTGTCTTGATGTTCTGGTGCTGTGTTTTGTATATTTGTTTCTCTGTCAATTATGAGCTTTGTTAGTGTTTGGTTGTTATGTTTGTAATGTATGTTATGTTTTAGGCCTTTATCAAGGAGTGTTTGTTCGTTTTTTGTGAGTGTGACGTTTGTGAGGTTTACTGTACGTGGGTAGAATTTGTGCGAGGGAATTATATCTGTGTTGATTGGTGTCAGGCTTTTTATTTTTCTGTCATGTTTTGTCTGTATGTTATGTATTTGTTTTTTTGTCCATTCATTTGTGTGATGTATTAGTTCAGTCATGTAACTGTGTCCGTATGTGTTGGCGATATGTAGGTGTAGTGTTAGTGCTTTGCAGTTGAGGGCGTTTTTTTCTTATATAGTTGTTTAATCGATTCTTTTATGTATGTCCTTTGTGCGATGTTTTGTGTTATTCGGGCGGCCTGGTTGTTGTGTTTAATTTTGATTTGGGCTTATTTAGGTGTTAATGATATGTTTATGCATGTTTTGTTGAATGTTATGTGTGCTACGATCTCTCTAACCTTCAAAGTTGTGTGTTTGTACGCTTGGACTGTGGCTCGTCTTGCTGAGTTAAATTCTTGGATTTCGTTGTCCATGACGTGTCCGCGTTACTTAACTAAATATCACTATTGTTTGACGACTCGGAACAGATTTACCTTACAGCCTAAACCGGCTTTCACCTTTAAAAGGCTTCATCAGAGGCTGCCGTAGGTAGCGCTGTCCGTCTTGTTGTTGCGACGGGATAGTTTTTCGAAAGATCGAGGCTGTGTGTGTGTGTAGTGAGATGTGTTCGAATAATGCGTGCGATTTGAATTGTGCCTGTTCGTTTAGGATGTTGTTTTTATTTGTTTTTGTGTGTTTCTATATTTCTAATTGTTCTAGAGTGTCTAGTTTTCGGCCTTTTGTGTGTACGTGTAGAATGTTCATGTTATTGTCGATGTTTTTATATGTGTGGTTTGCTTCAATGAGGTGGTTTGCAAAGGTGGATTCTGTAGTGGTGTGGAGTGCCTTTGTGTGTTCAATGTATCTGTGTTTGAAGCTACGTCCTGTCTGGCCTATGTAGAATTTATTGCTATTTGAGCAACTTAGCTTGTATACACCGGGTAGATCGAATTTGTTTTGTGTTTTGTGCATGCGTTTTGATAGTGTGTGTTCTGTTTTGTTAGTTCCCACACATACATTGTTCCCACATCACATGATAAAAACTTTTATAGAACTACTGGATTACCCATTTTACCTTGACATACAATACAAAAATATTGACAACCACTGGGGAACAAACATCAGTATCAGTATCAACAGCAACAACCTAAAAATTATATGCGTATACATATGGAATCTTATTTCACATAATACAAAAAATGAACAGCTGACAATAACACAACAGGTATCAATAAACTACTTGCAAGATAGTATCTTCCTGTCTTCTCCACAGGAAGAGAAGATGCAATAAGTTAGAACCCACAATCCAAATTTACTTCTGTCTTTGAATTTGTAACCTTGTAAGAAAATGAACACAGAACATCAAATTACTAACATTATATGCGATTTTCTTATAACAAACCCCTAAAATGTTCACCATAGCAAATACTGGAAATGTTTAGTCATACACACAAATATGTATTACTTTTCCAGTAATCCTAATGGTAGTACAGTACATTGTGGTCAGTTAATGAGATTCATTCTACACATTATAATTGAATCACACATTGTCACTAAACTCTCTAAACTTATCAAATTTTAATAATTTTTAACAATTATCAATTATTTACCAAGTTCTATTAATGTACTAAGACGTTCATAATTCGTTTGAATGCATTGAGTTCATTTCTCGCTCTTTCAAAAAGCCTTTTAGCTTCTTCACGTTTGTTTTGGTATTAGAGTACTACTCCTTGCAGTAAATGTAAATGGATGAATAACCCAGCTACATTTCCTGCAACTAACATATAAGCAAATATATATAACACATATAACAAATATAACAAGCAAATATAATTTCATATACGAATCTTTTATGTACTAAAAGCTAAAATGATTTTGAATAGAATACAAAAGTCTATACATGTCAAAGTGGTTCTCATTGTCATAGACTGTGGTAATTAAATTTTTATTTCATTTTGCGTATTAAAGACTATGTTCTACTAATCTAGTTACAATTTATTACAAATGCAATTTTGTTTTATTTTTTAAAATTATTTTTGTATTGAATGACTTGTGTTAACTCAAGTGTGTAATTACTTACCTGCAATGGTACAAACCATTTGAAAAGCATGCCAGTGTAAATCATTGATATTGCTATTGGTATATCAACATGTATGGATTATATGAAACGAAGAGACATGATTGAGAATGGACTGGATTGGAAAAGTTGTCAAGCTTTGCAGAAAAGAATATTGGTGTTGTATTATATTTTTATGTAATCAAAATATTAACAAAGAATGACTGACATTGGGAGCAAAACTTAAAGAAATATTGAAAGAAGAATGTTAGGTGAACGTGGGTTAGCACCACATAGCTACACAGTGAGATGTTGAAAAGTATTTCGTCAAGTATTATATTTTTGTGAAGTAAAAATATTAACACAGTAGTAATGAAATATATATTAGAGATGACAGTGAAAAAATGTATTGTTGTCAGAATTAGTTAAAACAAAAAAGCCACACAGTGATATTTAGAGTAGTTCAGTTTCGTTCACACGTTCTAGCTATGCATGCTTTTCTGTAGTCTTTGAGTATCAACAATTTTTAATTAGATATTTTTAAACGACACATAAAAAGAGTCACAAAAATGTTAAAGTCTAATACACAGCTAGATTAAAACTAACTCCAGGGCTGTTTGGCCATGGTCCAATGTTTCCAATAAAACCAGATGTTTCAACAGCACCACTGGCTGCCATCTTCATTGGAAGAGATGAGTCAACGCTAACGTGGGATGTAGTAAATTAGGACCACAGTACTGTGGTTAAGGTGTTACATGTTAAGTACGTTACACATGGGTTGTAGTACGTTAGGACCACAGTACTGTGGTTAAGGTGTTACATGTTAAGTACAACCCACGTTAGTGTTGATTTGTTTCATCCATTGAAAATGGTAGCCAGTGGTGCTGCTGAAATGTCTCATTTTGATGGAAACCTTGGACCATGGCCAAACAGCCTGGGAGTTAGTTTTTTCAATTTTATATTTACGAAAATATATGGCATCGAAATAGCATCTAGTAGAAAAGAATATGACAATACATTCGGAAGCAGATTTATTTCTGTCATGCCACGTGATCTGCAATCTGGCAGCATTTCAGGCAACCAAATGCCATCAATATTGCCATTGTATATCTCATCAGGCGGCTAAATAGCACTGTATATTCTATGTGGACCAAATGATGCTAATTATTTCTGCCACCATATGCAATGCAATTTGCAAAATCGTTATTATCGAAGATAGAGCAAACAACTCATTATTTAGGAGTGAGGCCTTTTAAAAGAACAAATATATTCCGTAAAAACAAGATATACATGAAGATTTCGGGTAGCAGCTAAATAGATAGGCGGATGTAAAAAAAAAATATATATATATAAACTATGTGCATAATAAAACACTATAAGGGAGCATAGTAAAATCACAAAATGTAAATGTGTGTGTGTGTGTGTGTGTGTGTGTGTGTGTGTGTGTGTGTGTGTGTGTGTGCAAGCTTTTAGAAGGAAATTATTATATAAATATTCATATAAATAAAAAGCACTTGTTTCTTAATTGGTTTAAAAATGTGATTCAAGAGTAAGAGTATAAGTTATTTTTTTGATAAGAATTTAAAGCAATTAAGTTCAAATTAATGCAAATTCTATAAATATGAAACTGCAGCATTATCACAATTAAATCATAAACCAAATTAGATTGTAAGCATTTTATGTGTCTTGAAATATATACATATAGTTATCATATTTATGAATAGGTATAATTCCAATCAATTTGATAATCAATACCATCAAAAGACAACTGAAAAAAGCATGAAAGATAATGTTTTGGTTAAATGTTTGTGACAATAAAATTATCTGTTAATATAATTTTACACTAAGTGTTTTTATTTGTCACCTTACCCTGACCTAACCTGTGCTCTATGGGTTTGCTTAAAAGTACCTGGACCCTGTCTTCTTCTATAAGGGTTTGTGTATGTATTTTAATGTTTGGGCTGTTGTTTTTTGGGGGACAGTGTTGTGGGTTCTGCATTCCACCTGTCAAAATGTGGTGGTGTCCTGGGGATTTCTGATGTTCTGGGGTTCCTTCAAGGGGGATCTCTTCTCCGCATACCATTACATACTACAGCCATGACAAATGATAATTTACTTACTAATTTATTTTACTTTGATGTGAAATAACTAGCTTTAAATGAGCAATTAATTGCACATTGCATCTTTGCTATTATATTTACAATAAATAAAGATTTGAACACTGCAAGAAATACAGTAGAGTATGGTTTAACTAGAAGTCAACTATCTGACACATTTCTCAGAAATAAAAATAGAAGTCTGTTTGGGAGACAAAACATCCCACAAAACACCTTATTATCTAGTTTCCAGAAAATTACCTCATAAGTTCAGCAGAAACACCTTAGTTTCAAATGCGCTGAAATGTTCTCTGAAATTTAGCAGACTTCACATTTTATTTTCTGCAATAGTTGGTGCAGATGATTTCCATTCTAGTTTACTTCAAGTTCCTGCTTTTGTTAAAAATGTAAGATATTTGGTTGCATATTTAGCAACCTAACCCATGTTAATACTTACTTTTTTAAATTCTATTTTTAATTCTATTTTATCATTATGCTATCCATTGACTTTTAAAATGTATAAAAATAACCAGAAATCTTTTTGAATTTCAGTTTTTGTTACACTAACATGAAAAATAATTTTACCATTTTATGTTCCATGTAATGAAACATTAATATGAGACCAGATTATATCCAACCTCTTCATTCTACTATTACTATGAAAAAACTACAGAATGCAGTGAGTGAAAAAATGCCATCATGGGCAGACGTATGAGAAGTAACATAGAGAAAAGCAAAGTAATTGTCATAACTAAGCAAAGTAGCAAAGAGGTACTGAATGTAAAACTTGGAAGGAAGACAATTGGAGCAGGCCAAGATATTGTTTTAAATATCTGGGAACAGTAATAATCCTTGATGGAAAGGCTAGTAAATAAGTGAACCATTATGTGCAGAAAGTAAACCACATACATTACCAGATTTTGATTGTTACTGTAGATAAAAAACAAATCATACAAGCCAAGTTACACGTATACAGTAGTTCTTCTACCCAGGTTACTATATGGGAAAAAATCCTCACCCTGCCTCAGAAGCACAGAAACAGATTGTAGGCCAGAGTGAAATAAGACTTTTGAGGAAGGTGGTTGGAAGAACTAGGAGAAACCAAATTAGGAATATGACAACCAGAAATCTGTTCCAGCAGGAATCAGATGTGGAGATAGCAGGCAGAAGAGTACTACAATGGTTTGGTCATGTAATGAAGATTGAATAAAGGAAGCTAATGTTTTTTAAGTAAGTATATCCAGACAGAAGGAAAGGAAGACAAAGAATGGGATGGGTTGATTATAAACTGAGAAGCTGGCTACTAAAAGGGGGATGACCTTAGTAGAAGTTAAACATTTTGAACATGCCAAAGGAAGTTTAGGAAGTGGCTGAAAGAATCTGACACTTGGGAGCAATCCGGGATGGACAACAGAAAGAAAGGTGTTCCATACTGATTACTTCTATAATTTCCTAGAAAAAACTCTTTTTATGTGCTGTTCACTTATCAAGGAAATCAGTTTATCCAGTAAAGTAACACTGTTTATTATTCTGGAAAATAAATTAATAACTGCGTTTATATAAAATGTACATACAATGTACAATCTCTCTCGCCTTCTTTTAACATAGGCATGCAGACATACACAAAGTTTTCATTAATTTAAATAATTTACAGTAGCTACAAAAAGAAGAAAATTACCAGTATGTCCTTTCAAAGGAATCATCATCTCTAGATCTGGCCCATAACAGACATGAAAATTAGCTTCACACTGTTTAAGTTTAGCTTCTGCATCTAGATTCTGAGTGAAATTTCGAAGGCACAGATAACACCAAGCTTCATCAAGATGTAGTATATCACAGTTGACCATGTTCGGTAAAAATTCAGAGTTACATGCACTACAAAATAAAGCGATGCATGTAAATCTTATAACACATTAATTAATTAATTAATAGAACCCTCTCACTGACTATATATTTCATATCTCTGCAAAACAGAGTGTTGCGCTGACAGTGTGTAACATGGCATTTTGGCCTACCTGAGGCAATCTAAAGAAATTTGTATATTTTTTGTAATAAATAAATAAAAATCTTCATTTGTGACAAAACATACAAAACTTAGGTAAATTTGTTATTTGGAGCAATCGCGACGATGGCAGCACTGCTTGAGACGGTGAAGACAATATTATTATTCGATGATATTTTGTAAAACAGATTCAACAGACGCAGAATTAATAAACTGCCACTGTGTCAAGGTCAGACAATGACGAACACGAAACCAGTAAACACATTATGTAACGGTAAACAAGTTATGTAACAGTGTCAGGCGATCTGACGTCAGGGCCTATCCTTGGTGAGTAATTCAGTTATGTAACGGTGACATGCAGCTGGCGAAGTGATACAAACTCTAAGACAAAGAAAATGTGACACACAACAACCGTCGCTTCACAAAATAGCGCCTGTTTCTCAGCCCAGTCTAACGCCATCACCACTCGCGAGTGGATGACATAAAGTTTCGAAACGTAATAGTGCGGGCCTGCATACTGCATATAAAATGTGTATAAAACATTAAAAATGTAAAATAACAAAATTAACTTTCATTAGAGTGGCTAACAACTAAAATTCTTCTTCAAAACATGTAAATTTAGTGCGAAATAACAACGGTAGTGCGTGCACGAGGAGTCATCTGATGAACGTACATAGAAGGATCATAAAAGGAAAGTAAAAATTAATACAATCTTTATTAAAATCTTGCAAGTCCCCTATTCTAATATAAAATGACCTCATTAAGGGGAATATAAAATGTAACACAAGAATGTGTGTGTGCGTGAGTATGTAAAAAATATATTTAAACAAAGAAGTGCTGGTTTCGTAATTTGGTATAATAATCTTATATAGTAGTTAAGTTCATTTGATTTCTTGTTTACAATTAACTAAATAATGAGTTGTTTTTTTTAAATTGAGCCTCGTGGCCAAAATATAATCACAATATTATAATGAAATGGGAGTTTGGCAAATAAAATGAAAAGCGTTCGTTAACCATGAATGTGTGTTGATAATTTGCGTTAACCTGTTTCTCTCTGCTAATGAGTACACCTGACGAGATCCTGGAATTTCACGAAAAGTTTAAACAATCAAATTACACAGTAATAAATTTATTTTAAAGCTAGTATCGCTTCAATGGTGCCCGTTAACATGGACTTTGAAAAATTGAGTTAACAATTTTACAAACAGGTCGAAAAAATGGCAGAGAGGAATATGAACGCAGATTTAGGTAGAGGTAGCGTAGAAGAGTCAATTTTAAATGTCACGCAAGATCATATGATAACAACCAATGATTTTGTTGGTGAAAGTGTTGAAACAAATGTAGACGAAACTGTAGTAGCGGGGAGTAGTAGAGACGAGGGGGTAAATATATTTAACCAATTAGCATTGATGATGGAGATGATGTCAGGAGTGAAAAATGAAATATCAGGAATGAAAACTGAGATTAAATCAGAAGTAAATTCTATAAATGTTAAACTAACTGATTTAAATAACGAGTTTATAAATGTGAGGAGCGAATTGAGAGCGAGTGAAATAAGTATGAACAGCCGTTAGAAAGTATGAATGAGACTATTATTGGAATGAGAGATGAACTGACTAGTGTTATAAATAACGTACAAGACGAAATGAGAAACGATAGAAAAATAATTAACGAAAAACAAAAAGAAAAAATGTTAGAAACAAATCAAAAATTTGACACGTTGACAAGTAAATGTAATGATAAAATCAAAAAGCCAAATGACAAAATGGACTGTAATGTTCAATGTTTAATTAATGAGTGTGAGCAAAGTGAAATACAAGAAAATACAGGGTGTCAACAGAAATTCTGTTTTAATTTTCCCTGACTTTCCCTGACCTACTTACAGAAATTTCCCTGACTCACTAAAATGCATAGTACGTTAATTCTTTGAGCATTATATTTTACAAGGAAGAAAAAAGAAAACCCAGCCTCCACCTTCCCCATAGCTGGCCTAATTCTCTCTCCACTTTCTTTTTTCTTCCTCTTTTATTTTATTTATTTTTTATTATTTATTTATTGAAAAATACAAATACAATGATGGCATTTTAAAAATAAATATTTCCATTATTACCTTAGGTAACATAAGAATGAGAGTATTTTCACTAGAACTTAATAAAATAATATATGAACAAGATAAAATGGACTAATTAATAGAACAACTTACATGGTAACAAATAATTATAATAATCAGCTACAGCTTTCAAAATTGAAAATGAACCAGTCCGACAGGATGAGAATGAAAAAGAAAAATATGCACTCCTAGTGTGATCTCTTCATGTTCTCCAGCAGTTTTTTCTTTTCCCCAATTTCTACAGCCTCCATTTCTCTTTCAAGTTTCAACTTTTTTCTTTTTTCTTCCAACTCTTTCAACTGTAATTCAATTTTCCTTTTCTCTATTTTCTTTTTTTCCTCTTCTGACTGCATTTCTTTTTTCTTTTCCAAATATGATTGATATCTTCTTCTTGAAGATCTGACCGAGGTAAGCATACTTCTGTTGATAGTCACATTCCTCAAACCACCTAGATGCTTTATGCTATCACAAATAACTCTTTGGGACACAAGGGATTCTTCTAGAAGATTTTCAACTAGTAAATGCTTATTGACAGAAAAGCCAGATTCAACTGATGCATTACCATGGGACAAAATGAAACACAGCTTCATTACAGACCAAAGCTCTTCATATTTCTTATCTTCTCCTAAAAGGCCGTAGTAAAATTCGTCCAATCCCATGTCATCAGATGTTTTGGAAATGAAATCATTAGCTTCTTCAGTTAGCAAAGATTACTGTCGTTTGGCCTTTTCAGCACTTTTATCACATATTCTTCTATGGCTGTGCAGGTTTTCTAGAACAACATCAATCCTTTTTATTGCCAAACTGGGTTTGAGCATTATCATTTTAGGGTCTAAGGCAGTGAGGCCTCGTGCTAAATGTGATTTCAAAGGACTTTTCTCTCTGAGTTTTTCTATCATGGTGGTAAGGAGATATTTGAACTCATTTTTAAAAACAAGTTTCTCTTTTTCTGAGCATTTAATTTGTTTCATTAAGCTTTCTGCAGCATAACCAACGTCCACCTTTTCTACTGAAACCAGATTGGCACTGTCTTGCAAGTCCAAGTTCATTAATTTTTTAGTAGTACTTGCTTCAGCTATTTTTTCATATTTTACAAATCTCATCATTAGGTTTTTCATAAGTTGTTCAAGTGAAGTAAAGAGATAAGGGACCATAGGCTTCTGACTTTGGAACCTTCTCAGGAACGGCTCAACGTCTGACAATATGCTTCTGAAAGCACTTAGTTTTGCCTTAAAAATGGATTTTTCATAGCTTCTCTAAGGTATTGCAGGTTTTTGTTGTATTTTTCGTTGTATTCTTTTACAAATTTATCGACATGATCACATATTTTGAGAGCTTGATCTACGCAGTGACCATTTTCCAGCCATCTTACTGCTGTGAACTTAAAAGGGAAAGAGGTGCTGGTTGTAATATCTGAGTATTTTGCTTGCCGAGCTGGGCTATCTTTGAAAAGACTGTAGAGAGATCTAAAAAAATGAAAAAGTTCCCAACCAGTTTTGGAGATCCCAGTCTTCAGGGCTCCATTAACTGTATGCAAACTGCATATGCCAATATCAAGAAGGGACTTTCCCTCTGAATTTAAGACTTGCAAATGGCTCTCGAGTTTTTTCATAAAACTGAGGTTAACATTCGGCCCGTCCATTGAGATTTGCAAAATATTTCCTAAAGGTAAGGAGAGCCCTTGAATAAACCCATCTAACAAGTGATCTGCAGTTGCCCTGCCTAAAAATACACTATTCCAATATCGTGTTGAAACTTTCTGAAGGTTTACTTCCCAAAACCTTACACACAAGTCCATTTGTCCTCTTTGAACAAATTTGTTCAGAGATTCATCAAAACAAACAACATAGTCAGAGCACTGTTTCATGTTATTTTGCAACATTTCTTGAAAATATGGGGCTAACCCATGATTTATTACATAGGAAGCCTTAGTCTTGCCCATAGAAAAGCTCCGAGTGATTTTACTGTCTGGAAACATATTGTTGAAGGCTGCAGAGGTTTCATCACAAGAGTAGAGAGACATTTTCCCAGTGATGATGTGGAGAGCCCATATTGCTTCGGCTGACGTAACATCATCTTCATTCACACTGAAACTCTTTAAACTTGTTTGACTTGTTCCTGGCACTACTAATAATTCTTTTGTAGCTGAAGTTTAAGGTGTTGGCTGCACATCTTTTAATAGAGATTGAGTAGTAAAAAAAGAAATTGCCGGCTGGGAAGCCTTTGCTCTCATGTTTTTTACATGAGTTGGTCCCTTAGCATGAGAAACAATTGCTTGTTTCCCCATATTGCTTAGTTTAAAAGATTTGAGACACACTTGACAATAAGCCGAATTTGCATCACTAACCACCAAGTCCAACCAACCACTAAATTCCGGAAACACTTTACTGTGCAGCCAAAGTTTATTAAACAAACATTTCTTGTTAGCCATTGTAATGAGTGTAAGTCAGCAGCCTAAAAAAACTTAAAATAGAAAAAGAATTAGCTAAATCGGTTGAAAAAAGGACACAAGGGCACAACAAAAAATATATAATTGTTGTGCACTTCTTGTGAAAAATACCTGGAAAAAATGCTACAATAGTCTGGGTTACGGCAGACTAGAGCATTCAAAATTCCCCTCAAATCCATCATCAGGGAAGATTTCCCTGACTTTTCAGATTTTTCATGGGTTGCGGCAGACTAGAGTAAAAAATTACCCTCAAGTCTGTCATCGGGGAAGATTTCCCTGACTTTCCAGATTTTTTGTTTATTTCCCTGACTTTCCCTGACCAACTTTTTTTTCCCTGACTTTCCCTGACTCTCCCTGACTTTCCAGAATGTGGACACCCTGAAATATAAATGATGCATTCAGAAGAAATTGTGAACAAGTTGATGCAATTAAGAGTAATGTAACTAGCTTAAAGAATAAACAAGCAGAACATGAGCGTGAAATATTTAAAGTCAGAAAAGACTTAAATGTAACCATTAATCAGCTGTTAATTAATGTGAGTGAGAGAGATTTATATAGAGAGTTGTATGCAGATAGAGAAATGGAATTATACAAGTTAAAAAGAAATTATGATGAATTGAGAAAAAGATTACCTGTTGAAAGAGAGATAGAGAATTATTTTGGTAATATTTGTATAACTAATAATGACTTATCTGACGTGATAGTTGAGGAATATAGAAATGATAAAACTAATTACCTGACGTTAAACGATAATACTGATGTAGACTGGACAATCATAACTTATGGTGACAAGATTTGTAATGGTATAATGGATAAAGTAAAGTTGATGGGTTATTATGATAATGATAATGATAACAAATTATGTGTGGATGACAATGATGCATGTTACAAATATATTAGATATATATATGACGATGGAGGTTGAAAATAAAATATCAGTGAATAGACATTTTTAAATACTGTAAATTTTGGTGATGACCTTGCAGATTTGGACATATGAAGTGAAACAATTGAACAGTTATTGACGTATACTTTGTAAAAATAATGTCAGGAATTCATTTGTGTAGATATATTATTAATATTTTGCAGTTTACATAAATAATTATGAAGACAATAATTGATGCTTTGTAAATTTTGATAATAATTTAAATATGTTGTGTTTAATAATCAATTGAAGTGAATATTTTGAGATAGCTAAATATTGTGATTTAATGTTGTATGATTGAATTTTTATGAGATATTTAAATTATTTGATGAAATTCCAATTGAAAAACAATTAATGACTAAATAAATCTTAAATAGTTTAGTTTGTGGAATAATATAAAGGTTAAAAATAAATGTTAATAATAATTTTGAAATTTTAAGAAATTTTTTCCTAATTTTAAGAATTGTATGACGGGCCATATGAGGTTAGCCAAGTGAAAATGGAGAATGCTTATATTTTAATAGATTTGCAAACTCGAGAAATAAAAGGAACTTATAATGTGACCCAATTAAAAAAGTATTATCTAGCTGAGTGATGATGGATGTATTTATAAATATTAATATTTTTCATACATAAACAGACATTTTTATATTCTATTATTATAAATTGTTACTATTGTTTATACACACATTATGTATTTTATGTAAATGGACATTAAGATAGTTAAGAAAGAAATGTATTAGTTAAAACACCACCAAGACTAGAAAGGTCATGTAATATAAATTATCAATTTTAATTTTAAAAGGAAATATTATACTTGTGATTCCCCAACTTTTCGGGCGGTCACGGCCTCACCGAACCCTGACCGTGGAATTGGTTTAGCTTTAACAGCTATGGTTGGGGCACATTACGATTACGCGCTGACCATAACTGGCCATAGCTGTTATCGTTGTAAAGGTGTACTTTGAAATTGATGGGGGGTGAAATTAAGGGGAATCACCAAACTTATGGAACAGCGGCTGCCACTCTGCCCGCGTAGGGGTAGCAGAGACAGGTGGTAGAACCGCAGTAAGGGTGCATAATTATAGACAAAGATATATTGATATCTATACCTTTTTAAATGTAACGCAGAAGCAAGGACACGGAGATGTCACATTCCTCCATAACTTCAGTCCTTGTGGACGCAACTGGACGCCACAGTCCAGGGGGTGTCATAGTGTGTGTGGCTGGGAGGTTACCAAGGTGGGTAACGATTTAAAAAATTGTTTGTGGCATTTTAGTAATGATGACTCGCTATTAAATACTTTTATTAAAATTTGAAAAAATAGATGCACTAGATATTCTATATATTGTGTTTATTATGTCCTATTGAGTTGATTGCAGGTAGTATGTTAGGAATAAGAATTATAAAACTATAATAAGTTTTCTGTTTAAAGATTTTTACAAAAAATGAAATAAATGTATGATAGTTGAAATTTCCAAAAAAAAAAAAAAATTGAGAAACGAATTAATAAAAGTAAAGTGAGTTTAAAGGATAATTTTATGATTTTATATACAAATTTAATGATGTAAAGTATGTAACAGTTTGAATACAAATTGTTTATTTTAAGATGATAATGCCAAGGTGAATTATTAATGTACTATGTTTTCTTATGTTATACTGTGTTTGTTAGTATAAGAGAATTTTATGAATTTAGATATTTTAAATGCATTTTAAATCGGGGATGAAATAAATGTAATATGATAATGGGAATGTTTATTTAAATTCTGATGGGAATCAGGGCAATAATTTTAAATTTTGGAATAAAGTTAATAAGAGAAAGTAGATGGAATTTTAAAAGAGGTATCATATTGTTGGTAGGTATGTTAGAAATAAGTAAAAACAAAACCAGTGCTTCTTAGCGCAAACCAGCACCGCTAGGGGGAAACAAATCAGTTGGGGATATGGTGTTGTATAAGGCCACTATTTAATATTTAATTTGTTGTTTCAGTGTTGGGTGATGCTGTGGCGGCGGACCTGAGCTGGCCAGCGCGTCAGAGCAGGGGCGTTGAGTATCTGTCTGACTCTACGGTGTTGGGATCTCGAGAGAGAAGTCCAGTATTGTCATTCAGATGCGGTCACAGTCACCAGACCAAGGGTGAGTTGATTATATTTTTTGTAAACTATACGGGGGGTTATGGCGACATATCCTGGCTGATCCTTTTAGCAAGTATGAATGTGTCAATGAGGTTTTTTATGCTTCGGCATAAAATATCTCATTGAGGGGGGTATTGTAACATGGCATTTTGGCCTACCTGAGGCAATCTAAAGAAATTTGTATATTTTTTGTAATAAATAAATAAAAATCTTCATTTGGGACAAAACATACAAAACTTAGGTAAATTTGTTATTTGGAGCAATCGCGACGATGGCAGCACTGCTTGAGACGGTGAAGACAATATTATTATTCGATGATATTTTGTAAAACAGATTCAACAGACGCAGAATTAATAAACTGCCACTGTGTCAAGGTCAGACAATGACGAACACGAAACCAGTAAACACATTATGTAACGGTAAACAAGTTGTGTAACAGTGTCAGGCGATCTGACGTCAGGGCCTATCCTTGGTGAGTAATTCAGTTATGTAACGGTGACATGCAGCTGGCGAAGTGATACAAACTCTAAGACAAAGAAAATGTGACACACAACAACCGTCGCTTCACAAAATAGCGCCTGTTTCTCAGCCCAGTCTAACGCCATCACCACTCGCGAGTGGATGACATAAAGTTTCGAAACATAATAGTGCGGGCCCGCATACTGCATATAAAATGTGTATAAAACATTAAAAATGTAAAATAACAAAATTAACTTTCATTAGAGTGGCTAACAACTAAAATTCTTCTTCAAAACATGTAAATTTAGTGCGAAATAACAACGGTAGTGCGTGCACGAGGAGTCATCTGATGAATGTACATAGAAGGATCATAAAAGGAAAGTAAAAATTAATACAATCTTTATTAAAATCTTGCAAGTCCCCTATTCTAATATAAAATGACCTCATTAAGGGGAATATAAAATGTAACACAAGAATGTGTGTGTGCGTGAGTATGTAAAAAATATATTTAGACAAAGAAGTGCTGGTTTCGTAATTTGGTATAATAATCTTATATAGTAGTTAAGTTCATTTGATTTCTTGTTTACAATTAACTAAATAATGAGTTGTTTTTTTTAAATTGAGCCTCGTGGCCAAAATATAATCACAATATTATAATGAAATGGGAGTTTGGCAAATAAAATGAAAAGCGTTCGTTAACCATGAATGTGTGTTGATAATTTGCGTTAACCTGTTTCTCTCTGCTAATGAGTACACCTGACGAGATCCTGGAATTTCACGAAAAGTTTAAACAATCAAATTACACAGTAATAAATTTATTTTAAAGCTAGTATCACTTCAAGTGCAGCCATTTAATAACTGATTGAATAGGTTCTATGAAACTTAAACTATGTCTCTTACAACAATAAACACACTCAAGTTCCAAAAGTTATTAATTAATATTATTAGAAAGTTCACCAGTAAACTTCAATTATTCTTTCAGTTTAATTATTATCAATAAAAACTTTCAAATGGCTTTATAAAAATCTATTATTTTTTATAGTAAACATGACTTTATAACTTTGAAACTGTACATTAGTTTACCATAACTAATATATTTATAATAAGAGTCTGATAAATATTTTTGGATTGCAAGGAGACGAAAACCACTTCTTAGTTTTCTTAGCTGCCATAACTTTTTAATATTTTCTTTTCTCGATTCTTCTTAATGATGAATTTAAAAAAAGTAATCTTATAATTACGGAACGTATAATGTTGGCACTATTTATTTATTTAGTTGTTTTGCAGAACAAGGAACACTTAAAAGCTTTAATAAAATATTGTACGGTAGTTGTTTGTACTAAAATTACTACTTATGAACTAGAAATTATCAGTCTGCATCTAATATGTCTCAAAGAAATTAACAGTAAACAAAGTTAAATAATGAAACAACAAAATTTAATGTGTGCACCCCATATTTAAAATTTTACTGAAGTAAAACTCCTTTACATGAAAACTGATACCAGCCCACTTTCTGTGATAAAACATGAAACCTGAGACCATAAAGATACCTCAAAATAACGAAATATCTTTAAAATAGAATTTCAAATATACAGTAGCATGCAAATTAATCCGAACACAGATGTTTTCCATAAAAAGCTACTTTATTCACAAACAAAACCACACAAGTACATTTATAAAAATAACTAGTAGCTGATATGTCCTCCTTTGTTCTTAATGAGGTCAGAGACACGTTTCGGCATCGATTTGACAAGTGTGTTGCAGATTTTTTTATTTCTTCATCATGAAAACATACCTTTATGACAGCTTCAATCAGTGCATTTTTTGTGGTACAGTTCATTTTTTCCACTCTCCGCTTTGCGATAGCCCACAAGTTTTCTATTGGATTCAAATCCAGGGAATTGCCAGGCCAATTTAAAACAGAAATTTTGTGTTGTTGAAAAAATGCTTTTACTTTTTTGGCAGTATAGCATGGTGCTAAATCTTGCTGGAACACTCCGTTGCCTTCTGGGAACAGTTCCTGAAGTTGTGTGATGACTCTTGTTTGCAGAATGTTGATGTATTCATCACTTCTTAGCATACCATTCAGTGGAACCAATGATCCAGGGCCTTTAGAAGTAAAGTTACCCCAAAACATTTTTTTTTTTTTGTGCTTAACAGATTGCTGGAGGTGCGCTGGTGATGTTTTTTCATTAGCTGATTTTCGAACGTAAGGTACTTTTTGTCCCTGAACAAAAAAAATGTGTCTCATTGGAAAACATTATATTTTTCCAGTCTTCCATTGTCCAGTTTGCATGTGCTTTGGCCCACGCTAGCCTTTTACTGCACATTGTGGTGGTTAAAAGCTGTTTTTAGTTTTTAGTTGGTCGGCGAGCTTTTCATCCAGCTGCTAACTCTTGGTTCAAATCCACAGCAGAAAGTGTAGGGTTAATTTTACTTTTTCTCACCAACATCTGATCTTGTGATGAAGTAGTTTTCTTTTTTTGGCCACAACTTCCCTTTCTTTGTGGTGAAACCGAACCAGTTTCTTTGAACTGATTTACAAAAGCATTCACAGTTCATAGGCCTACACCACACTCAATAGCTATTTGACACTGTGTCATATTGGTGTGCTCAGAAAGAGCAACAATCTTGGAGTATTTTCTTGGAGTTATATCCATTACTACAAATGCACTATTTATTTACAAGTTTAAAATTAAATAAGTGTATTTCTTATCTGCTTCTAGCAATAATACTAACACCAGAGCATAATCTTCTCGCTTAAATGCTGCTTTACCCTTTTTATGTAATATCATTCCAATATCTAAAGGATCACTTTCGTCTAAAGGTAACAATCACCTGTCTGGCTTATTTCCCATCTAATATAAACAAAAATGAATAAACTTACTGACATTTATTAAGATTACCTTATATTTAAAAGGCTAATGATAGCCATGCATAACGAATAAGAAACTAATTTAGGAAATCTGCACAGAGCATTTCAGTGGTGGTTGTACGGCTTGTAATATACCAAGGAAGGCATCTCAGTCAATAACATTAAATGTAAAAAATGTTTTGCTATGATAGATAATAAAAATAGTACATATTTAAAAATTCTTGGATTTTGTTGTCCATGGCGTGTCCGTTACTTAACTAAATATAATTACAGTAGAAGCCCTCTCGTCCGGCCACCTCGGGACCAGACCCTAGGCCAGATTACAGAATGGCCGGACGAACCGAAAACACGCTATAATGATAAAATAATGCTCTTTAATGAATGATCCATACAATAAGTGACCAAATACAATATATATAAATTACTAATAGTTATAATTACTCACTCTTACTCCATGGTAGCAAGTAAAAAAATAAACAAGGAAATTACTACAAACTCACAGAGATATTACTGGACTCTAATACTCTGGACCGATTCGCCCTAATCGACACGCTGAAGGACTTGTAATTTTTAGTCCATAGTCACGAACGTGTGTTTTCGTTTCGCACTCGTTGGAAAACGTTTTTGTTTACACAGATACATACAGTATTGCTATATACACAGATATATTTACACAGACTATATACACAGAACTCATAACATAAGACATACATCCTCACATTAACAAAAGCACAATTCAACTAAGCTACATATATTTTCTGCTTAACAAGTTGGGACCTGTCCCTGGAGGCTCGTCTAGACTGTGACTCACCATATGGCTGGCCAAACAATCCGATGGCCGATCCAACCGAGGCCGGACTAGAGGGCGTCTACTGTATTTCACTACAACTCGGAACACAAAACTTTTTATGGGTAAAAAAGTAAAAGTTTTACCTTATAACCTGAACCGGTTTAAACTTTTAAAAAATCTTCTTCAGAACTTTTACGTTTTTACCCATAAAAAGTTTTGTGTTCTGAGTCGTAGTGAAATAATTATATTTATTTAAAAATATTGTACAAAAACAGCCTGGATCCTCCACCCCTGGAGCATTTGTTTCAAAATGAAGCCAACAAAGGATTACCAGTTACTTTGTTTGAACCAGAAGCTCTTAAATGGTTTACTTACATAAAAAAAATAATAGCATCATCCGAAATACTTCTTATTCCTAAATACTCGAAGTCCTTCAAGGTTATCTCAAGCGTATTCGGCATCTTTTCAACTTCCTAAAACATACATAAACTTTATTGGTGTTTGTTGTATTAAGAAATTTTATTTAAAAACTTTAATTTAAAATGTAATATGATTCCAAATATTAAATTTTTAAATTAATTTTAATATTCAACATCAATTCACTGTTATCCACTTCCTCATCTAAACATTCCCAACAAATAAGTGTCAATTTATAGGTGTTAATGGCCTAGCACCACGTATTTTTATTCTACATAGTCCAAACATATTTTACAAAGAATAATTTGTAATTCATACAATATCATTTTTGCCTATGAAGACTTTATAGCAGAAAGCTTCCCTAAAAGCTGTATAAATTCAGTTAACCATATTCTATACAGTTCTACTGTATAGACAATCCAGATGTACAAAACAAATAATCCACAATAACATACAATACTGCTACATTATAAATATCTTACTGTGTATATACTGTGAAATGTTTACCAAGGTTAGAAATGGTTTTAACACATTAGAAATGTCATATATACAAGGTTTCTCTGTTAGACAGTGTCTATAAAACATAGAATCTCACAATGCACTTTAAAGTAGAATTTGAACTTCAATATCCTAATAAATGTAGACTTCTAATGGTAACTATGAATTTTTTTTAATTCCCCAATAAAACATTTGCTTGTACACTATTTTACACACTGGCAAAATGTTTTTAATCCTGTTGATTGATTCTTTCCTATATATTAACAATGTATTTTGTTCCAATTCTGAAGTGCTGAACAGTTTGATAACTTTATCAATTCTATATCAGGGGTCCACATCTTGTGGATTCGGGTTTGGCAATCCTGATGTGCCCTAGCTGGATTCTTACTTTGCTTCAACTTGTCTTGGGTGAGATTCCTGCTTTTAATCTTTCCTGTCTAGTCTCTCTTGACTGACTCTTGTTCTTTCCGACCCCAATGCTACTGGAGTACTCAAGGGTTAGGGTGTCTTTCTTTTATCATCTAATTTCTTAATTATGTAGGAACCATGAGATGGACAAAACATTTTGATCTAGTACCCCAGGTGGCAGACCAGACACTCTTGAAAAATCCACCCTCAGCTATGGAGGTCGGACCCACAGATTCTGAGGGGAGCCAACTACTGCATTCAGGTGATCGATTTGGAAGGAGCTCCAAACTAAATAGGTCACTACTGCTACTTGGAGTGACAAAACAACCAACAAGCCCGGGGGTTGGAAAGAAGGGAGAGCTGACAATTCAAACCTCATCAAAAGCAGGCACCATAAAAATGGAATGAGAAAATGCCGAATTAAGAGACAGGCTAACTGAATTGGAAGAACTAATGAAGCAGCTGCAACAGAAAGTAGTAAGCCTAACACAGGAAAATAAACAGTTGAAAACATTGGTAACATAAAAAGCAGCTAGTAATACAGAAAACAATGCTAGCAAGCAACATCTCATTGAATATAGTACTGATGAAGAAGAGAGCTGGTTAGGGAAACTGACTGGATTGTGAAAAGAAAATTGAGGCCTAGCAAAAAGCATAAAGCTGAGCCCTCACCAGAGATAGAGGTAAAACCACACCCAAAAGATGGAGGAGAACAAATATCACCAGTCAAAAGAAAAACCATCGTGCTCAGACTATACAGAGTACTAGCAAAAAGTAAAAAACTACACTCCCACCACCAATTAACATTGCTAGAGTAGCAAATTTTGCTGAAGTTAGAACACTGATGGCCTCACTTACAAATGCTAATATAGACTGTTGAATAGTGACACAAAATACAAAGGCCCATTAAGGTTATGGCTAGAGGCTTCACCCAACTTGTGAAAAGCAAAATATTATGATGGATCTGCAGCAGAAGGGCTTCAAGGTAATTGATGGTGTGAATATCATAAAAAAAAAGATGAACAAGGTAATTGGGTGATAAGTAGGAAAGGGTTTCCTCTATTCATGCTTACATTCAACTGCAAAGAGAAGGCAGATCATGTTCACAACATACGATCAATTCTTAACATTAAAGTTAAAATTGAACAGCTCCAGAAAACGTCTGGTCTGATACCGTAATGCAAAAGAGGAGACTTATTACCGCCATAAGTAAAACATAAATTATGCATGACACTATAAAAATTGGTACATGGAATGCAAACAGACTTTTACAACATTTAGCTAAACTAGAGATTTTTCTGAATGTGAAAAAATTGACATCTGCTTGATCTCAGAAAGTTATCTAATAAAGAATTTGGTTGTCAAGATTCACGGCTATAGTTGCTATCATGCTACCCATCCAGCAGATAAAGCCAGGGGAGGCTTTGCCATCCTGACCAGATCTTCCAGCAAACATTTCCAAGGCATGGCAATTGAGGAAGATTCGTTCCAAGTGGCAAAGTGTCAATATACAACTGCTAAGCAGAGGACGCTTTAAAATATTTGCAATATATTGGCCACTGAGGCATAAACTGAAAAAAAGGACTACATTGTACTCCTTAGGTCTCTAGTTAACCATTTCATTGTTGGAGGCAACTTTAATGTAAAAAACACCTTCTGGGGTTCAAGATTAACAAAAGGTAGAGTGTTATTTAGAGCAAGGAGAGCACTAAAAATTGACTTCCATTCAAGCGGTACACCAACATACTGGCCAGCAGACTTCAATAAAGTTCCAGCCTTGATTGATTTCTTTGCTGTGAAAAGAGTATCTGGACTTTATATATATATATATATATATATGTTGAAAACAGCAAGGATCTTTCATCAGACCACTCACCAGTGGTCTTGATAGTTAATGTGCAGGCAGGAACACAAAAAACCCCAACCCAGCTGATAATAGCAAAACAAACTGGACCCTATTTAGACAGCTCCTGGAAGAATATATAGAACTCCAAGTTCTGTTAAACAACATATCCCAACTGGATGAAGAAGTTGAGAAACTAAATGTGTGCATATGGAAACCATCTTGGGAAAGCACCCCTCAGTTTCAAGGAAAAAGCCAAAATCGAGCCAACTACCCACCTGAGGAAAAATAGCTTATCAGGAAAAAGAGAAAAGCTCAGATATCCTGGAAGAGGGTTTGCACCCCAGAAAATAAAAGAAAAGTAAATTTGCTCTGTAATGATTTGCTCAAAGAGCTGATAAGGAAAGTTATAAATGAGAGTGTTTGAACATTTCTTGGTGGACTTATGGCACAGATGGACACGAACTACTCACTGTGGAAAGTGACAAAAGGACTGAAAAGACTGAAGATCCAATTGTCTCAACTCAGGCAGGAGGATAAGTCTTGGGCAAGGAGCCCAAAACAGGAAGCAGATCTCTTCATGGGGTATGTTGAGGAAACTTTTCACACACTGCCCAGGCAAACAGCAGAGGAAAGTACTATCTTTGTACGCAAGATTGATAGGAAAGATATACAATGAGTAACTTTGCAAGAACTAAGGAATGAAAATAAAAACAATCTGAACGCAAAGAAAGCTCCAGGGTATGCGTTTTTTGCGTTTTATGACCTTATAACAGGAAAAATACTAAAGTAGCTACCAGAAAAAGATCTGAAAAAGTTACAACATTTATTCAATGCTGCATTCAAGCTAAAGTGCATTCCAAGCCAATGGAAAGTAGCTGAGGTGGTCATGATCCTGAAACCTGACAAGGCACCAAGTAATAAAAAATCTTATAGACCAATTTCACTGCTGCCAGTGATCTCAAAACTGTTTCAAAAACTGCTCTTAAAGAGGTTCAAGCCTTTGATTGAGAAAAGAAATCTTACCACAAATTTGGTTTTATAAACAAGCACTCCACAATAGAGCAAGTGCATAGAATCACACACGTGACTGACAAATCGCTGGAGGAGAACTGTATTCCTGGATGTAGCACAGACATATGATAAAGTCTGGCACCATGAACTTGAATATAAGTTACACAGAGATCTACCAGAGGAATTCTATCTCATACTTGGGTAGTATATTGCAGACCGATATTTCCGTGTTGTGTGTAAACAAGTACTCAGAATTGAAGAGGATTTCTACGAGTGTTCAGCAAGGCAGTGTGTGGGGGCCCTATTTTGTATCTATTGTACATGAGGGATTTGCCTAAGTGTGAGGAAGTTACCATGGCAACATTTGCTGATGATACTGCAATCCTAACAGTGAGCAATGAGGTTGAAGCAGCAGCAAACAAGTTCCAGATCTCTATTGCAGAAGTATGAGCATGGGCCAAGCGGTGGACAATCAAACTTAATGAATCCAAATCAGTTCATATCAACTTCACCAACAGAAAAGTAGACCCAGTAAAGGTGTATTTTAATGGGCTGGAAGTGCTATTTATACTAACACAGCAAAGTATCTAGGTATGACGCTGGATATAAAGCTTAAATGGAAAGAGCGTGTAAAAAAAAGGAGGAGCTCAACACAAAATACAGAAAAATGTACTGGCTGTTCAGAAGAAACTCATAACTAACAGTTGAAAACAAACTGCTGTTGTACAAACAAGTTCTAAGGCCTGTGTGGACTTACGGAGTTCAGCTGTGGGGCTGTACAAATAAAACAAACTTAGAAAAGATACAAAGCTTTCAGAACAAAGTAGCCTACTCAGAAGCATAGTAAATACCCCTTGGTATATAAGGAACGACAACCTACATACAGACCTCAATGTATAATATGTATGCAAAATAATAACAAAATATGCAGACAAACATGATCAGAGGATTCAGATACATGATAACCCATTAATGCCACACATGCTGGAAGAAGTTCCACATGTCTTGAGGCGACTCAAAAGACAGAAGCCACATAATCTGGTATCACGATAGAAAGCAATTAACATGTATAGATCCATAAAACTCTACGTGAGAAAAAGACAGAATAATCTTTGGATTAGCCACTGGGCTTAACCCCATCACCCGTAAAGGAAATGAAAGAGAAGCTGCTGGATGAGCTTGCTCAGTTGTAGCATTAAGGGAGGTGTTTGTAGTGTGTTAGAGTCTCACACTACTAGGAACTATGGGGTTGCTAGTGTCTATAGAGATTTTCACCTACCCTCATAAAACAAAATTATGAATTTATTCATGAAGTAAACATATAACTAGTGTAAAAAAAGTATGTCAAATTTCTACAAAAACAGCAAAGTAACACTTTTTCCATTCTTAGTTCATTCCTGATGTAAACAAATACTGTAGGCTATTTGGTGATGCAAACCTCTGAAATGCTAATTGCTATTATATTGCTAATCATACAAAGTTGATACCTTGTAAACAGAAGCTAATCATGATAAATTTTACTTTACTGACCAAAATAAAACCTGTTGTCTGTGACAGAGCAAAAACAAAATATTTTATAACACCAGTTAATGGCTTTTATTTCATTGTTTCAAAAATCACAACAAAAGCTGTGATATAGTTACAGTTTCTATAGCTTATCTTCTTCATTGATTACATGCTGAAAACAATGACACCATCTGTCTGCTGTTATTTCATTTACTGCCTTCTCAGTCAATTGCTGATATCAGCCAGCTTATATGTTGAATTAAGACAGGCAACATATCCTTTCAGCTGGCTCTATATTAATTCAATAATTCAATGGAATTGAGAATACAGTGATAAGAAGGAAGCCTTAAAACAGTGTGTCCTGATTTGTCTGCAATATTCTCTACTAAAAACTTTGTAAACTTGTGTTCATTTTATTCCACTAACTCTAAAAGTTCAGTTTTTATATAACTTTCTTCAGAATATATATTTTTAAATTAGGCCATGCTTTGCCGTGCATTTCACAGAATATGGAAATCATGGAATCATTGATCATGGAAATCATATACTTGACTCAAAATATTAATCATAAACAGATACGACTAAATGTTGTAATAAAAACCACATATCACACTGATACTACTGGTCAGACAATTATCACATGACTATACACATATTCTGCGCATGTGAATAACACATACTCATAACTGTATGAGTAGTGGTAATACCCTTGACCAATAGTCAATCAAAATGCAAAATGTGTCAAGTAAGTTTGTTTACTTCAGAAATAAACAAGGACTGGAAAGAGTTATAAGAGTAGTTTACAACTATTATGGTTATTATATTGAAATGGAAATAAAAATTTAATACACTAAAATTAAATGTTGCACTTGAATTTTCATTAAGTGTTAAACTAGACATTGACTGATAGTGAAATGGAGTAAAACCTGCTGTAATAGCTCACAAAGGCAGACTGCATAACACTTGTAATGTCCTTTTTGTTTTACTGTACTGAACTTACCTGTAATTCACTGAGATTCTCAGTCAATATTACAGCCATAATTTGGATTCCATTTTTTACTGCCTGTGATCCAAGATTCTTTGAGTTTTCCAGTACCTTACCGCCTGATATAAACTTTATTCTGTAACACCATTAAAATTTAACAATATAAAATTTCACAAATGACAAAAAAATATCTCAAAATATACTGCCAGGGTAACTCACAAAATATTCATTTTCAAAAACTATAGTAATTTCCATTTGGTCTTTACTCATTCAACATTTACCAAAAAAGTTCAGAGAACCAATGAATTGAATATATGGACCTATATGTTGAAAATACACTGCAGCATTATTATATAAAAACAACATTCTAAATTCTTTTAAAAACAATTTACTAGAAATAAAGACACCAGCATTTCAAATCACCAACACAGTAAAACCACTGTATATGGTAAAAATATGAGGCAATTTATTCGTTTAAATGAAAATGTATAAAATATTTCTAGCCGTTTAAATATTTCTATTTATTAAAAACAAATGTAGAATTCATGTACAATACATGTGCATTATGTGTTCTGATTTGACATTTCTGTTTCCATAATTGTGGTAATGTTAACTTAACTTACACATTAACTGGTAATGTGTTAATGTAACTTATACTAGCCATATGAAAACTGTGGAAATATAAATACAACATATTAAATTTGTATAATTCAGCAAATTTATTTTGCATGTTAGAAAAATATTATTTTTATAAAATAATTGTATTCAATTTGCAAATATATAAGCCCTATTAATTATGAAATTCTATACATAAAACTAACCTGTTTATGGCAACTTCAATTTTCTCAGCAATTTTGTCTATAAGCTGAGCTGCTGTTTCATCCAGTAACACTTGAATAGGTAATGTTTGTGGTACATTGCCAGGTACTCTTACTTGTATAGTTGCCAAACCAGTTTGTCTGAACACCTCTCTCTCTTTGAGACGCATTAAAGCTTGGTATTTTAATTCTCGTAATGCAATACCACATGATGTTCATCAATATTTAATAAACTGCTGTATTCTTAATTGCTGTAAAACCAAATTTGTCATTATATTTATTACAATCCAGTAATATATTATATTTATTTTGGAACACAAAAAAAACAGAGCATTAGAATATAAAACAAATTCCTGCTAATAATTATTTCCTATGCAATGTTACAGCAGGGAGAAATATCTTAACATTACAAATGCGCATAATGGTTGAGGGAAGTATGGCTTGAAAGACAAAGCATACCTGTATATATATAAGGAGTGGAACAAATTCCTGAATTGTTCCATATTATAAAACAAGATCATGTCTTCCAGGAGTCTTTTGTGTCCTCATTAATGGCTAGTTTCTTGATATACTGATTTCTCTTAAATCTTTAGTGACTTTTTAGTGTGATTTATACACTGACTTTTTTAGTGTATTCATAGAGTTAACTCCATCTACCTGGAGAAATTATGTACATTGAAAGTGCTAAAATGCCCACACTGCCTGATTATTTTTATTCCTGATGCACTGTCTTTCTTAGATGCATGAAACAAGTTTGATACATGATTGTTAGTATCAAAGAATCTATCATTTTATGGATTCTCATAGCATCATCTAAAACTTATTTTTCATAGTTTAAAGAAATAATACAAAACATTTAGAGTATTAAGGAGTGACTACCTGAGGTGTCTATATCATAGATTATGAGACAGTGATACTTAGTTTTAAGAGACAGTTATAGTTGAACCCTTTATAACAGATATTTGTTGTGGCTCATACTCTCCTTCATTATCATGGTGATGAACACACTAAAAGGTTTAGTAGTACTAAACATCAACTCTGGCACAATATACTCAAAGCTTAGCTCCAACTTTTATAGAATTATGATTATAGCTGAAATCGTGTACATTTTAGTATTTAATATATATGCTTATAAATAATGTATACTTCTGCAAGTATATTTAGAAATTTATTATCATTGTAGGTAAAAATACAATGATAATAATTTATCAAAATATAGGCCTACTTACAGAAGTATTTATTATTTGAAAAAAAAAGATATATATATATATCATATAGAAATCCTACAAGAAACAGTAAAGAGTTACTCAAGAAATAAAAGGTTTAATTATTTGTAACAAGAAACAAAATTAGGCCTATATAACTTGCAAATGTAAACTAACAGTGTAGGAAGTTACTTGTATAATATTTCTCTGTGATGAGTATTTCAGAATTTAGAAGTATATGATCCATTAAATGTAATGAATTAGGTAGTACCTGAGAGAGAGAGGGGGGAGAATTTATGCCTACGTCTTATTTGTAGACATAATAACTCGTATATTTTACAATTTTATAAAAACAGAGGTTAGCACTTGCCTAATTTTTACAGACCTACTAAAATTAGTAGCGTTAGCAAACACTAAAACAGCAGCTATAATAAGTTTTTGCCTAACATGCTGATAAGGGTACACACTATTCTCTTCTCAATATGCTTTCAAATATCTTTTTCAAATTTCGAAGGAGTTTCAGCAATTAATGAAACCGCATAACATCATTATTAAAAATACTGAAATCTTCAACCACATACTTTTTTCCATTGTAATCATATTACAAATAACTTCCTCCAGAAAAACAAAGAACAATAGTTTAAGACACAGCCACTCTCACACACAAGCGAGCAAACAAGGTGATTTCAGGTTTTGCTTAAATAAGTGAATTAATTCTGTTTAATTTTTTCAGTTTATAACTCCTTATTCAAATAAATGTCGTAACATGTTCGTTTTGACCTGTTTGAAAAAGATAGCTTTACTCGAAATGCTTTATCCTCTTGATCATTTTCTGATGACTCGTCATTAACAGTGTATGGAGGAAGCCAAAGTTTCACTTGGTCTTTCTTAGGCTGATCTCTGATTTGCAACAAAATATCTTCCTTTCTCAAATCCATAGTACTAAATTAATCACAACGTTTACATCAGAAAGTTCCAGAACAATTTTACTTTTATGACATGCTGTTACCACTAACACTGTTGCCAACATTCACTGCTGCCACAACAAGCACACTACATTAATGTGTGACACATGAAATGCATAAATACAAATTTACGAATTGAATAAATCACATTTCGTGAATATTCTCATAGTACATACAATTCGCTGATAATATAGTAAACAATTTTAGTTGTAATCATAAAGTACGGATTTTACATATCTAGCTGGTTTCAATATTTGAATAGCAAAAAGCCTACTTCTTTCCGTCAGTCACATTAGCTGGTAACGGTAGGGAAAATCGTATATAATATGTATTAATTTATTACTAACTAAATTTGCAGCTGGAAGTAATTATTAACCTGTAACACAGCGAATGGAAATATTAAAGAAAAACAATTGAATCGATTTCTACAACAGTTTTCGACATCATCAATGTTGATAGAAATTAAAAGTTAACAGTATTTTTTAGAACACTAAAAATATTACAGAGCATAAGTAGACACTTGACTCTGAGATTTCCAAATAGACCTACTATACAACTGAAATGTGGTTTTATGAAAATAATTGATAGCATAACTTAATAATTGAAAAATTAAATACATATGGAACGTATCGATCTTATCGATATCAATTACACTTTGTTTTAGCGGTATTTTCAAATAAACACATTATGACATTCTGAAAAACAAAAAAATTGGCAACCATAAAGGACAAGAATATAGTTAACTTTAAAGTACAGTACACAATACCAGCGAATCCTTCTTCCCATACATCTGTCAACTACGGTGTTGTACGATCAACATGCCCCTGGTACGTGTCATATGCCCTCGGGCGCTACTTGACGGTCCACCATAGGTATTTCTATGAATGAGCCCCGCCTGCATCCTCCACCGCATTCCTTATAATTCCTGAAACGTTGCCTGGCGCAAGTCAGGCAGCCTCCCACGGAAGCGGCTTACCTACGCTTTGCTGGCTCGTCACTCCAGCATCTACCAAATACATATTTAGACAGATAGAATCACTAGTGCCTAGAGGTTCACTGTTGTGCGTATAATGAGCCTAACAATGTGATGTGGTGTTGGCCGAGTGATTACGAATTCAGACTAAGGTAACCAAACCTGTCCCGCACGAGTACATTCGTTTTTGATAAGAGCGTGATTACCGATTAATAATGTAGGATAATAAGTTTTTTTATTAGTCCGTTTTAATACATCAAATTAATTTAAAGTGTTAATTAAATGCAGTGGCGGCTGGTGTTATGGTTGCAGCGTTGCACAACCACCAAAGTAGAATAACTAAACTGTAAAATAATATACGAAAACATAAAATAGTTAAGAGTGTCATAAATTTCAAGGGAGAGAGTATTATATTCTATGCGGCAATGTTCACGACTATTCAAATGTGGCGCGCAGGCTGATGGTTTGTGAATCGTTCTTAATGCAGTGATGGACAACAGTCGGATGTTGCCATGTTGACCATCTTTGTTGGTAAAATTCTAAATACAGAGATAGTCAACTAGTCAACTTTAGGTAAACAATAAGTACTAGGAGGGGAGTGTGGTTGTCCATCTCTGTACTCTGTAGAAAAGCCCGCCAATGAATTTTGTCCAAGCCGTCTGCGGTGAGCAGAGGCGTAGTTCCAAAAAATATTTCTCTATGAAAATAATTTAAAATAATAACTATGAAACAGATTTTAATTTAGCACATTTTTAAAGGCAAAAAATAAAAATCTGATGCTTAAGGCCTTTTATAGACTATATATTAACTAGTTATTTTCAAAACTTCGTGGGGGTTATGTGTAAGATGTACAAATATCGTAAATGTTTTTGTATGGTTGTAATGGAATTAAAAAATAAATGATTAGTTGGTACTAGAAGAAACCTACGTTTTAACAAAAATTTCCGTAATTAGTGTACAAAAAACGGCTGTACTTTTGAACCTGAGACCATGCTGAATCATGATTCCCTATTACCATTCTCTTCCGGTATAATTCTTATGCAGTTTCCAATATAGAAATTAAGAATTTCCATTTGTAAGAAAGAAAGTTGATATGTTCAATGCGAGGCGATTTACCTGTTGACCTTTTTTTTAAAAGCATAATTGTTATTTAGTTTCCTTTCTTGTTCTGAATTTATTGGACCGAAATTATAACCTAGTTCCCATTTACAGCACATTATTACCTTACAAAGACGAATTTAAGAATCACATTTTTTTAAGTGAATGTTTATTCAGAAACTAATTCTTAGGATGTCTTGTTTGTTCATCATTTTCTTTCACAGCACTACACTTTATATAATATTGAAACTTTCTCTTGTGAAAACTTACTTGTCTTTTTCGTCGAACGTGTTTCGGCGTCGTATTCGCCTTCGCCTTCCTAATTCTTAGGACTTTATAGAATATTGAAACTGTCATCTTGTGAAACTTACTTGTCTTTTCTTCTCGTACGCGTTTCAGCGTGGTGTTCGCCTTCGTCAGCTTTGAGACAGACTCAAAGCTGATGAAGGCGAACACCACGCTGAAATGCGTACGAGAAGAAAAGACAAGCAAGTTTCACAAGATGAAAGTTTCAATATTCTATCAAGTTTAGGCTGTGAAAAAAGACGATGAACAATTAAAACAATTCTTAGGAGGTTGATAATTGCTTCACACATGCTCAGTAACTGAATTGATGAAAAAATTACTCAAGTACAACTTTTATTTGCACCAATCATGGGTACAAGTAACCACAGGATATTTTATAACCAGTATAATAGGTTTTCTGACTAAACATCTTACAGAATGTACTCCAGAAACCACATATAATCTCAGTGCTAAATCAAATTTTAGTTTTCCTCAAGTTATTCTGGTAAGAAAGAGTCCAGTCAGGAAAAGATTATCCAGATCGTGGATGCCACGTCATGAACAAGTTCCTTTGGAATTATCTCAGGGCAATACAAGTAAATCAAAATATATGCATCTTATAAGCGTTTTATTTCATTAACCTAGTCACCATAGTGCACATTTCCTATTGGCCCTTTATTTTTGGCATATCCAATCTGTTCGTTATAGTTTATTCATATAATTTTGTTTGTCATTGACTAATAATAGTCGTAATTTCTGTGTATCATAGTAATCACCAACTTTTTTTTAGTCTGTTTATTTCAGTGTTCAAACTTGGCACTATCCTTAATAGAAAATTTAATGTGTACATTATAGGTATCACCATCAAGGTTAAGAAAAGAAAATGGTTTCTAAAGCTCGCATCTACCAACATAAATTGTGTATAAAAAAGGCAACTATCACAATGTCAGAGCATTGGTGCAGTAGATAATTGAACTGAACAAATAAATAACTTTTTTGCATATACAAATTCATAACTGAAATTAAAATTATACCCATACACCAAGAACTATAAAGTAAGCCATACTACACCGTTGCTGGTGCAGTGCTACAGTAATAAGCTTTTCAATATGTAAAATAAGTATTAAAAAAAAGTATTCCATACTGAAATAGTTACATTAAAAAATGCCAGCACCAAATTTATATCCAACCATGAAGAAGATGAGGTAGATGTGACTGACAGGTATGGTCACTCTGAGCTCACTCAAAACAAAACAGAAAAAGTGAAGAAACAAAATTCTTATTTAAAATTGTTTTTATTTTATTTCTTCAACTTTTTTAATTGGTTGCACAATTTATATTTATTTACTTAAATAAAAATAGTAATTAACATGACTAACAAAAGGTAAGTATTGAAGACATATCTTCCAAAGAGGACTCATACAAGAGGTGATTAGGCTAGCCAGCAATGCGGAGCATCAAACAAGTGATTGGCGTGTCTTGAAAGAGGGAGACATAAATGATAAGTAACTACAGAACTAATTTTTGTTCTCCTTTCTATTCTTTTACCCATAGTCTGAACTGTAAAAAACTCAGTTAAAATTATTTATGATAAAAAGTTATTTGCCTTGTATCATCCAATGAGTTTACAGGAATACATTATGGTACCAAGTTTGTAATCTGTTGGTAACAATACTTCATCTCTCAAATATACTGTGCCAATAATTATGATAAATATTAAAGAAATATATTAATTAATTGCACTTTAAGAATTATAATTATATGCCAATGTGGTGAATTAGTGTTGCATACTAGAAAAGTGCAATGTTTACGTAAAAAGAAAGATATTGTTTTTTAATTTTTTGAATCAACTAGTATTATTTCATAAGTGTCCTATCTGGATCAAATTATGTGTTCACAGTTTCTCAAAAACTCTAGAGATAGGCATAAAATATAATATGTAAGAAAAGCGAAAAACATGAGTCTTTATGTCAACATTTGGAAGGTTAGTTCTTTCTGAAAGATGTTGGATTTTTTTAATTTTCAAGTCATCAGCAACATGATTGGTCCTTCACAGGCATCTCAAAGTAATTTTAAGATTAATCCTTCCCATCAGCAACCCCAATTTAGTGTAATAAGGCTAGGTGAATCTGAAATGTTTGTAGTGTCACCAGGTCATAATGAAACTTCAGCTTGCTGTTGAAAAAAAGCAGATTTTAGTAGTTACTTGATAAAGGATGATGTTTTAAGAGCAATAATTCTTTCAGAATTGTTTTAATAGCCCAGCTGCAAATAACTATTGCTTCTTTAGACATTCAGCTGATTTGAACTTTTCTTAATCATATTAGAAAAGTTTTATATACAACTGTTTCTAATCACATAAAACCTCTGGACGTATGAAACACACAAGGATAAGTTGAATTGTGTTATAGGGTTAAGTGGGATAATTGTAAATGGTAGGGAGGTTTTAGTTTTCAGACAATCAATATTGTCATTACATCATCTGTTGAAGTTCCATTCAAAACTGCAGTGCTGCTGGGCTTCTAATATAAGGGTACCATATGTGTTAATATTTATAACCAAAGTTTTCATATTAAAATATACTGTGAAACAGTTTTGTATGACTTTGAAAGTATACTGATTTTTGGACAGAAATTACACCAAAACAACATAAATGTAAATCTAACAGTCTTTATTAACTTTTTGTGATGTTCTGTAAAGGATTTTTAAAAGTTTCAAGCTATACTGCATTTACAATTACCCCACAAATTTGCCCAGTGTGGTAAATCTAAATGTGATTTTGGGGTAATTGTAAATCCTGTTATTCAAATCGTCTTTTTTGTTTAGTACTATTAAATATCAGAATTTACCAAATCTAGATACTATTATGAGTTCACCACTCTTAAAACATATTCTATGAAAGATAAAATTAATTAAATTATTCAAAAACCTATGTAAAAAGATTTCCAGATATTTTGTTATGCCTATGTTAGTGTAGAACAGATGTGAAAAAAAATTTCTGCATCTGATAAATAGTCAGGTGTATTGTTATGTTAGTGCTTAATTGTCACTAATTCACATAACTGATAAAATTCAACCAATTCATAAATGTGTTTCTGACTCGGTAAAATATTTCTTGGGAGAAATAATTGATAAGCTTGACTGAGAAAAAAAGACAAGAAGTTGTCCACTGACAAAATGTGAATTTTCTACACTATTTGGCCAAGTGTGGAGAGAAGGTATGATTAGTAAAAAAAGTCATAGCTGGTTTTAACAACAGGAATTTTTCAAGTCTGAAGAAAGTTTCAGAATCTCCTTTCAGTCCAAAAGAACACAGTGAGTATAAGAAGAGTAGGGCTATTATATATATTAAATGTTCAGTTCATCTGCAAGCAACTCTAATGATGAGGCACGTCTGCTTCTCAGATAAGTACTCCACCAAGTAACATTCCTTGAGAAGACACCTATTAATATGCCACAACAAAATTCAACTCCAGAAACATCAACTAGATTCGTAGAAATATTTACATCAGAAATTAGAAAAACTCAAAAGTCTGATGTCTAAAGATCCCACTATGCAAAAAGAAAGAAAGATACTTTGCTTGAAATCTGGAAGATACAGAGAAGTTTTAAGAACTGAAGACAATGTCGAGTAAAAGAGTAAGAAGAAATATCTAGCAGAAACAATGTTAACAGAAAAACAAATCTAAGAAGAGGATTGTATTTTGATCATACAGTAATAAAAATTCTAAACAACATCCTATTTATTGCGATGACTTTGATTATAACAAAGATTAATTCGCAATAAGTCTTTTGAAAGACACTACCATGGAAGTAACTATCAAATACGAGAGTGGCAAAAGATTCAACCACGAAAATATGTTCTTATTGTTTTTGCTGGAGGACCAAGAAATAAAACTCGCTGCAAGTATGTTTATTGTGTAGAAAGTAGATAATGGTGAGGGAGAAATTTATGCCACAGGATATCAATCCAAAGATGGACATTTCTACAAAGTTATATTACAAGAAAATTATGAAAATAAGCTTTGAACAAATATTGACAGATTTGACCAATCCAGAAAGTAACAGACAAATTGTCTATGAATTCCATGTAAATGTTTCTATGTTTGGAAAATGATAAAGACTTTATTGTATTATGTAACAGAACAACATTTCTTTATGATTTGTAATAAACTTAGTGGCTGAAGTATCTTGTTTTCCATGTTTTCATTCACTTTTCACATAGATGAAGAAGGTGTAATTGTAAACATGCAGTTAGGATTAAGAACACAACACAAAATAGTACAATGTCAACTAGTTTACAGTTGTTCCAATATTTCAATGTATAAAGAAAACGCATGTTTACAGTTGCCCCTAAGAGGTTGGAGTAACTGGAAATGGATGGTATTATTATAAATTGAGATTTAGATGTGATTATTCTTGATATTTAAACAATATTTTTGCATGCAACGTAATAACAAAACTTGAAATAACTATTATTTACAGTTATTTCATTTTAAAACCTATACATAATTTTTAATCAATAAACATTCTCCAATCCTTCATATTTCATTTCCTATAACTCAACTACATATTTTTAGGTTAGGTACACTTTTCAAAACTTTTTTATCAAATGCTGAGAAGTGTGAGCTTGTAATTGTTTGTTTTGATAAACCTCTTAATAAGGTTTCTCAGGAACAATAACTGGAAGCTACAGTTTGCTTCTAGGATATATCTCATGAAATAATGGAAACTTGCTACCTGAATTCTGTTTTTCTTTGACTTCCTATTCCAGAGCCATATGATACTTTTAGTTTTTCAAGGGATTGGAAGACGAGTCTACGAGGGATAAACCTGTATCTTAATAAAGTGTTACAGATTAAGTGTATGGGTGGGTATAATCCTAGATGGAAATTTTATGAACAATTCAAAAGACTGTGAGAAAGCAAATTGATGAACTGTAAAAAGGGAGAAGTAATTATATTTAGTTAAGTAACAGACACGTCATGGACAACAAAATCCAAGAAATTAGAGAACCGTAAAAAGAACTTATTGGGTCTTTGACTAATCTAAGCAAAATTCAAGAGCTCTAAAAAAACCATTTAAAACAAATAACTTTAGCAGATTACTCATATTAAGTCTCTAAGAATATATAAAAATTACAGCCTGTTTCATGCACTTGTTATTTCAACTTATTTTCTTAGCAACTGACAATAGTGTTAACTGGATATAGAAACACACCATATATTGGTAGTCTTTTCTATAGTCATAGTGTGACATGTTACAATCACTGTGCTGGTTGGTCACTAATCTCATCAGCCATGTTCATCCATTTTCTGGTAGAAAATATTCAAGCAAATGGAAATACTCGAGCAAAACATAGGCCTACATAAATAAAATGATACATACTTGAGCACTTTTCAAAAATAAAGTTAACTGAAGTCTATAGAGTGTTACAGAGTGAACTGCTTTGACAGTTTCTGAAACAAAGCTTTCTAGAGAAGGAGACCTACCTCCAAAATTATAAGACTATAGTGTTTACAGTGCTACAGATAAATAGAATGTAGAATAATAAAATCCAATGTTTTGAAATGAAAACTGACAGCACAAAGATGAAAAACTGATAAGGAATCATTCAATAAACAAAAATACAAATTACTAAAATTATTAATAAAACAAATGAACACAGAAATTTAATTGAACCAAATTATTTCTATTTAAGACAAATAAAATATAGATTGATAACCAAACATTAGTCATAGGATTGTTAATTTCACAATTCCATGAAATTTTAACTATTGGATATTGAACATTTGATTGAAAATATAGAATACCAGTAAGCCTAGAAGCATTAATGTAAAGCCTGTTTTCATAAAAAGTGAATTGAAAGAAAAGAAATACACAATTTCAACATTTGTTTGAACTATAACGAGAAATTCCTTTGAATTAGTGTAATGTGAGACACAAAAATACTGCTATTGCACTAATTAAGATGTAGTTAATGTTAAAATAAAGGTAACTGACACTATTATGTTATTCTTAGATGTAGTAAGTTAGGTTAGGCCAAATTGCTCATTAGACTCTGACTAAATTTCAATGATACAAAGTGCTCATAAAGACGTTTAGTCCTACACTTAAAAAAATTATTTGCACATATGAGCCAGGGGGGCATTCCTATTCTAGTTACATTGCCATGAGCAGGAAGCAATTAGATTTATAAAATATCACTTAACAAAATACAGGAATAATTATTTATAATAAATTAAATAAGCAATGGACTTAAACCTGCAGTAGAAACTTTAGTTTATTATAAAACAAATAGGAAGAGAATTGAAGATTTCTTGTTTCCAAATGTTATACCAGTTTTCTTCACATACAAGTAATGGCAGGTTACAATTTTTAATCATATTTTCTCATAATAAACGTATGTTGCTACTGATTTTTGTTTGTTAAGAGTATGAAAACATGTTTTTTATTATGATGTGTGAAAATAATCATGGAACTGTGGGTCGTGAGTGTCTATTTTTATTCAAACCTGAGAAGTTGCTATATAAAACAAATCATTACACCACGTAAAACAAGTTTCTATACACTTTGTAAAAGGCTATAAATGTCAAATATTTAATTTTTGTATTCAGAATATACAAAACTTTGTTTATACATTAGTTATTTCAATCTTTTTAATAACAATAGACATTATGAAATAATATCTATCAGTTTGTGAATTTTAATGGTAGGCCTACAAACTAGGCCTAAGTATGGGTTTTTATTTGTTTCTATTCATAAACAAAGGTCCTTACTGTAATCAGTTTTATGCATAATATACTCTTTGACATCTTTTAATGCAATATAGGCTAGTCATTTTATATTGGTTTCGAGTGGTTCTTCCTATTTTTTTTTCATTAACTTAGGCCAACATAAAATTCCACAATAACCAATTAGGCCTACTAATAATTAATCATTTGCATATTGATAGAAACTTCCATGTTGGTTTTTATTGCATTAGGTTGAAGTGAGGATTTTAATGTACTTCTTTCGTTATAAATTAGATTTACTTAAATTCGTCTTTGTAAGGTAATAATGTGCTGTAAATGGGAAATGGGAACTAGGTTATAATTTCGGTCCAATAAATTCAGAACAAGAAAGGAAACTGAATAACAATTATGCTTTTAAAAGGTGAACAGGGAAATCGCCTCGCATTGAACATATCAACTTTCTTTCTTACAAAATAATGGAAACTGCATAAGAATTATAGTGGAAGAGAATGGTAATAGGGAATCATGATTCAGCAGGTTCAAAAGTACAGCGGTTTTTTGTACACTAATTACGGAAATTTTTGTTAAAACGTAGGTTTCTTCTAGTACCAACTAATCATTTATTTTTTAAATCCATTACAACCATATAAAAACATGTACGATATTTGTACATCTTACACATAACCCCCACGTATTTTTGAAAATAACTAGTTAATATATAGTCTATAAAAGGCCTTAAGCATCAGATCTTTATTTTTTGCCTTTAAAAATGTACTAAATTAAAATCTGTTTCATACAGTTATTTTAAATTATTTTCACAGCGAAATACATTTTTGGAACTACGCCTCTGCTCACCGCAGAGGGTGAGGCTCGGACAAAATTCATTGGCGGGCTTTTCTATAGAGATGGACAACCAAACTCCCCTCCATTGTACTTAGTATTTACCGGAAGTTGACTAGTTGACTATCTCTGTATTTAGAATTTTACCAACAAAGATGGTCAACATGGCAACATCCGACTGTTGTCCATCACTGCATTAAGAACGATTCGATGGTTGTGGGAATCATTGTTAATGCAGTGATGGACAACAGTCGGATGTTGCCATGTTGACCATCTTTGTTGGTAAAATTCTAAATACAGAGATAGTCAACTAGTCAACTTTAGGTAAACACTAAGTACTATGGAGGGGAGTGTGGTTGTCCACCTCTGTAGAAAATAGAAAAGCCTGCCAATGAATTTTGTCCAAGCCGTCTGTGGTGAGCAGAGGCGTAGTTCCAAAAAAATATTTCGCTATGAAAACAATTTAAAATAATAACTCTATGAAATAGATTTTAATTTAGTACATTTTTAAAGGCAAAAAATAAAAATCTGATGCTTAAGGCCTTTTATAGACTATATATTAACTAGTTATTTTGAAACTTCGTGGGGGTTATGTGTAAGATGTACAAATATCGTACATGTTTTTATATGGTTGTAATGGATTTAAAAAATAAATGATTATTTGGTACTAGAAGAAACCTACGTTTTAACAAAAATGTCCGTAATTAGTGTACAAAAAACGGCTGTACTATTGAACCTGAGACCATGCTGAATCATGATTCCCTATTACCATTCTCTTCCACTATAATTCTTATGCAGTTTCCATTATTTTGTAAGAAAGAAAGTTGATATGTTCAATGTGAGGTGATTTCCCTGTTCACCTTTTAAAAGCATAATTGTTATTCAGTTTCCTTTCTTGTTCTGAATTTATTGGACCAAAATTATAACCTAGTTCCCATTTCCCATTTACAGCACATTATTACCTTACAAAGATGAATTTAAGTAAATCTAATTTATAACGAAAGAAGTACATTAAAATCATCACTTCAACCTAATGCAATAAAAACCAATGTGCAAGTTTCTATCAATATGCAAATGATTAATTATTAGTAGCCTAATTGGTTATTGTGGAATTTTATGTTGGTCTAAGTTAACGAAAAAAAAAATTGGAAGAGCCACTTGACACCGATATAAAATGACTAGCCTATATTGCATTAAATGATGTCAAAGTGTGTATTTTTCATAAAACTGATTACAGTAAGGCCCTTTGTTTACGAATAGAAACAAATAAAGAGTCCATACTTAGTTTTGTACCATTTACAGACTTTGTACAATTGTCTATTGTTATTAAAAAGATAGAAATAACAAATGTATAATCAAAGTTTTGTATATTCTGAATACAAAAATTAAATATTTTACGTTTATAGCCTTTTACGAAGTGTATAGAAACTTGTTTTACGTGGTGTAATGATTTGTTTTATATAGCGACTTCTCAGGTTTGAATAAAAATAGACACTCATGACTTACAGTTCTATGATTATTTTCACACATCATATTAAAAAACATGTTTTCATACTCTTAACAAACAAAAATCAGTAGCAACATACGTTTATTATGAGAAAATATGATTAAAAATTGTAACCTGCCATTACTTGTATGTGAAGAAAACTGGTACAATATTTGCAAACAAGAAATCTTCAATTCTCTTCCTATTTGTTTTATAATAAAATAAAGTCTCTACTGCAGGTGTAAGTTCATTGCCTATTTAATTTGTTATAATTATAATTATTCCTGTATTTTGTTAAGTGATAATATTTTATTAATACATCTGCTTCCTGTTCATGTCCAATGTAACTAGAGTAGGAATGGCCCCCTGGCTCATATATGCAAATTATGTTTTTAAGTGTAGGACTAAACGTCTTTATGAGCACTTTGTATCATTGAAATTTAGTCAGAGTCTAATGAGCAATTTGGCCTAACCTAACTTACTACATCTAAGAATAACTTAATACTGTCAGTTACCTTTATTTTAACATTAAATACATCTTAATTAGTGCAATAGCAGTATTTTTGTGTCTCACATTACACTAATTCAAAGGAATTTCTCATTATAGTTCAAACAAATGTTGAAATTGTGTATTTCTTTTCTTTCAATTCACTTTTTATGAAAACAAGTTTACATTAATCCTTCTAGGCTTACTGGTATTCTATATTTTCAATCAAATGTTCAATATCCATTAGTTAAAATTTCATGGAATTGTGAAATTAACAATGCTATGACTAATGTTTGGTTATCAATCTATATTTAATTTGTCATAAATAGAAATAATTTGGTGAAATTAAATTTCTGAGTTCATTTGTTTTATTAATAAAGTTAGTAATTTTTTGTTTGTTTATTGAATGATTCCTTATCAGTTTTTCATCTTTGTGCTGTCAGGTTTCATTTCAAAACATTGGATTTTATTATTCTACATTCTATTCTTCTATAGCACTGTAAACACTAGTCTTATAATTTTGGAGGTAGGTCTCCTTCTCTAGAAACCTTGTTTCAGAAACTGTCATAGCAATTAACTCTGTAACACTCCATAGAATTCAGTTAATTTTATTTTTGAAAAGTGCTCAAGTATGTATCATTTTATTTATGTAGGCCTATGTTTTGCTCGAGTATTTCCATTTACTTGAATATTTTCTACCAGAAAATGGATGAACATGGCTGATGAGATTAGTGACCAACCAGCACAGTGATTGTAACATGTCACACTATGACTATAGAAAAGACTACCAATATATGGTGTGTTTCAATATCCAGTTAACACTATTGTCAGTTGCTAAGAAAATAAGTTGAAATAACAAGTGCATGAAACAGGCTGTAATTTTAATATATTCTTAGAGACTTAATATGAGTAATCTACTAAAGTCATTTGTTTTAAATGGTTTTTATTAGAGTTCTAGAATTTTGTTTAGATTAGTCAAAGACCCAATAAGTTCTTTTTACGGTTCTCTAATTTCTTGGATTTTGTTGTCCATGACGTGTCCGTTAGTTAACTAAATATAAGTACTTCTCCCTTTTACAGTTCATCAATTTGCTTTCTCACAGTCTTTTGAATTGTTCATAAAATTTCCATCTAGGATTATACACTTACCTGTACCACTTTATTAAGGTACAGATTTATCCCTTGTAGAGTCATCTTCCAATCCCTTGAAAAACTAAAAGTATCGTATGTCTCTGGAATAGGAAGTCAAAAAAAAAAAAAAGAATTCAGGTAGCAAGTTTCCATTATTTCATGAGATATATCCTAGAAGCAAACTGTAGCTTCCAGTTATTGTTCCTGAGAAACCTTATTAAGGGGTTTATCAAAACAAACAATTACAAGCTCACACTTCTCAGCATTTGATAAAAAGGTTTTGAAAAGTGTACCTAACCTAAAAATATATAGTTGAGTTATTGGAAATGAAATATGAAGGATTGGAGAATGTTAATTGATTCTTGGATTTCGTTGTCTATGACGTGTCCGTTACTTAACTAAATACAGCTATTATATTAACGACTCGGAACACAAATTTTTTTATTATAAGTTTCTCTTATAAGTACCTCCCACAGGTACTTCTGAAGAAGCCTTTTAAAGGTGAAAACCAGTTCAGGTTGTAAGGTAAAACTTTATGTTTTTACTTATAAAGAACTTTGTGTTCCGAGGTGTTAATATAATTGTTGTATTTAGTTTATTGATTAAAAATTATGTATAGGTTTTAAAATGAAATAACTGAAAATAATAGTTATTTCAATCTTTGTTATTACGTTGCATACAAAAATATTGTTTAAATATCAATAATAAACACCTCTAAATCTCAATTTATAATAATACCATTCATTTCCAGTTACTCCAACCTCTTAGGGGCAACTGTAAACATGCGTTTTCTTTATCTTTTCTTTATACATTGAAATATTGGAACAACTGTAAACTAAATATCACTATAGTATTGACGACTCGGAACACTAAGTTTTTATAAGTAAAAACGTAAAGTTTTACCTTACAGCCTAAACCGGCTTTCACCTATAGAAGGCTTCATCAGAGGCTGTCGTTAGTAGCGCTGCTCGTCTTGTTGTTGGCGACGAGAAAGTGTTTCGAAAGATTTAAGCTGTGTGTGTGTGTGGTGAGATGTGTTCGAATAATGCGTGCGATTTGAATTGTGTCTGTTCGTTTAGGATGTCGTTTTTATTTGTTTTTGTGTGTTTGTATATTTCTAATTGTTCTAGAGTGTCTAGTTTTCGGCCTTTTGTGTGTACGTGTAGTATGTTCATGTTATTGTCGATGTTTTTATATGTGTGGTTTGCTTCAATGAGGTGGTTTGCGAAGGTAGATTCTGTAGTGGTGTGGAGTGCTTTTGTGTGTTCAATGTATCTCTGTTTGAAGCTACGTCCTGTCTGGCCTATGTAGAATTTACTGCAATTTGAACAATTTAGTTTATTTAACTTAACTAAAAATGAACTTTTTTCATGTGAAAAACTTACTATTTTATCGGACGCGTTTCGGCTTAGTATCCGAAATTTAGTTTATATACACCGGGTAGATCGATATAAAAATTATTATATAAAAACTTTGTGTTCCGAGTCGTCAATATTATAGTGATATTTAGTTAAGTAACGGACACGTCATGGACAACGAAATCCAAGAATTTAATGTTTTACCTTACAGCCTAAACCGGCTTTCACCTTTAGAAGGCTTCTTAAGAGGCTGCCATAGGTAGCGTTGTCCGTCTTGTTGGCGACGGGATAGTTATTCGAAAGATTGAAGCTGTGTGTGTGTGGTGAGATGTGTTCGAATAATGCGTGCGATTTGAATTGTGTCTGTTCGTTTAGGATGTCGTTTTTATTTTTTGTGTGTTTGTATATTTCTAATTGTTCTAGAGTGTCTTGTTTTCGGCCTTTTGTGTGTACGTGTAGAATGTTCATGTTATTGTCGATGTTTTTATATGTGTGGTTTGCTTCAATGAGGTGGTTTGCAAAGGTAGATTCTGTAGTGGTGTGGAGTGCTTTTGTGTGTTCAATGTATCTCTGTTTGAAGCTACGTCCTGTCTGGCCTATGTAGAATTTATTGCAATTTGAGCAATTTAGCTTGTATACACCAGGTAGATCGAATTTGTTTTGTGCTTTGGGCATGCGTTTTGATAGTGTGTGTTCTGTTTTGTTAGTAGTTTTGTAAGCGATCCTGTATCATGCTTTTTTGAATTTGTGGGCAATTTTTTCAGTTTGTTTGTTGATGTATGTTAGTGTTATGAATTTGTTGTTTTCTGTCTTTGTCTGTTGTTTGTTTTGTGTAGGAGTTTACTGACTATTGTTCTGTCATAACCGTTAGATTCTGCTAGATATTTTATCGTGTTTAGTTCGTCTTTGTAGTCTATTTCATCTAAGGGGATGTTGTTAAGTCTATGTATCATGGTTCTAAAAGCAGCTAGTTTGTGTTGTATTGGGTGATTGGAGGTGTTGTGTATTAGTGTGTCAGTTGTAGTTGGTTTTCTGTATATACTGAATTTGTGCCTGTGTTCTAGTTTTGTGATGGAGAGGTCTAAGAAGTTTATGGTATTGTTGTGTTCGTATTCGGCAGTGAAGGTTATGTTTTTATGTATTTTGAAGCATTGAAGCAAACCACACATATAAAAACATCGACAATAACATGAACATTCTACACGTACACACAAAAGGCCGAAAACTAGACACTCTAGAACAATCAGAAATATACAAACACACAAAAACAAATAAAAACGACATCCTAAACGAACAGACACAATTCAAATCGCACGCATTATTCGAACACATCTCACCACACACATACACAGCTTCAATCTTTCGAATAACTATCCCGTCGCCAACAACAAGACGGCCAACGCTACCTATGGCAGCCTCTGATGAAGCCTTCTAAAGGTGAAAGCCGGTTTAGGCTGTAAGGTAAAACTTTACGTTTTTACTTATAAAAAACTTAGTGTTCCGAGACGTCAATACTATAGTGATATTTAGTTAAGTAACGGACACGTCATGGACAACGAAATCCAAGAATTTAACTGTAAACTAGTTGACATTGTACTATTTTGTGTCGTGTTCTAAATCCTAACTGCATGTTTACAATTACACCTTCGTCTACGTGAAAAGTGAATGAAAACATGGAAAACAAGATATACTTCAGCCACTAAGTTTATTACAAATCATAAAGAAATGTTGTTCTGTTATATAATACAACAAGTAAGTAATAGAATAAAGATTATCATTTTCCAAACACAGAAACATTTCCAGGGAATTCATAGACAATTTGTCTGTTAATTTCTGGATTGGGCAAATCTGTCAATATTTGTTCAAAGCTTATTTTCATAATTTTCTTTTAATATAACTTTGTAGAAATGTCCATCTTTGGATTGATATCTTGTGGCATAAATTTCTCCCTCATCATTATATACTTTCTACACAACAAACATACTTGCAGCGAGTTTTATTTCTTGGTCCTCCAGCAAAAACAATGAGAACAAATTTTCCCTGTTGAACTTTTGCCACTCTGGTATTTGATAGTTACTTCCATGGTAGTCTTTCAAAAGACTTATTGCGAATTAATCTTTGTTATAATCAGAGTCATCGCAATGAATAGGATGTTGTTTAGAATTTTATTACTGTATGATCAAAATACAATCTTCTTAGATTTGTTTTTCTGTTAACATTGTTTCTGCTAGATATTTCTTCTTGCTCTTTTACTCGATATTGTCTTCAGTTCTTAAAACTTATCTGTATCTTCGATTTCAAGCAAGGTATCTTTCTTTCTTTTTGTATAGTGGGATCTGTAGACATTAAAGACTTTTGAGTTTTTCTAATTTCTGATGTAAATATTTCTACGAATCTAGTTGACGTATCTAGATTTGAATTTTGTTGTGGCATTTTAATAGGTGTCTTCTCAACTCCAGTTTAGTGTAATAAGGATAGGCAAATCTTTGAAATTGTTGTAGTGTCACTAGGTCATAATGGAACTTCAGCTTGCTATTGAAAACAAGCAGATATCAGTAGTTACTTGATAAAGGATGTTTTAAGAAGAATAATTCTTTCAGAATTGTTTTAATAGCCCAGCATTCTGCAAATAACTATTGCTTCTTTAGCCACTCAGCTGATTTGAACTTTTTTTAATCATATTGCAAAAGTTTCATATACAATAATTGTTTCAAATCACATAAAACATCTGGAAGTATGAAACGCACAAGGACAAGTTGAATTATGTTGTAGGGTTAGGTGGGATAATTGTAAATGGTAGGGAGGTTTTAGTTTTCAGACAATCAGTATTGTCATTACATCATCTGTTGAAGTTCCCTTCAAAACTGCAGTGCTGCTGGGCTTCTAATATAAGGGTACCATATGTGCTAATATTTATAACCAGTTTTCATATTAAAATATACTGTGAAACAGTTTTGTATGACTTTGAAAGTGTACTGATTTTTGGACAGAAATTGCACCAAAACAACATAAATGTAAATCTAACAGTCTTTATTAACTTTCTGTGATGTGCTGTAAAGGTTTTTTAAAAGTTTCAAGCTAAACTGCATTTACAATTACCCCACAAATTTGCCCAGTGTGGTAAATCTAAATGTTATTTTGGGGTAATTGTAAATGCTGTTATTCAAATACTCTTTTTTGTTTAGTACTATTAAATATCAGAATTTACCAAATCTAGATACTATTATGAGTTCACCACTCTTAAAACATATCCTACGAAAGATAAAATTAATTAAATTATTCAAAAACCTATGTAAAAAGATTTCCAGATATTTTGTTAGGCCTATGTTAGTGTAGAACAGATGTGAAAAAAATATTTCTTTCTGCATCTGATAAATAGTCAGGTGTATTGTTACGTTAGTGCTCGTCACTAATTCACATAACTGATAAAATTCAACCAATTCATAAATGTGTTTGACTCAGTAAAATATTTCTTGGGAGAAAAAATTGATAAGCTTGACTGAGACAAGAAGTTTGTCCACCAACAAAATGTGAATTTTCTACACTATTGGGCCAAGTGTGGAGAGAAGGTATGATTAGTAAAAAGTCATAGCTGGTTTTAACAGGAATTTTTCAAGTCAATGGAAGAAAGTTTTCAGTCCAAAAGAATGCAATGAGTATAAGAAGAGTAGGGCTATTATACATATTAAATGTTCAGTTCATCTGCAAGCAACTCTACTGGTGGGGCACGTCTGCTTCTCAGATAAGTACTCCACTTGATAGGCAGGATTAATGTTAAAATTACTTTGAGATGCCTGTGAAGGACCAATCATGTTGCAGATGACTTGTAAATAAAAAAAATCCAACATCTTACAGAAAGAACTAACCTTCCAAATGTTGACATAAAGAGTTTTACACTTTTCTTACATATTTTATGCCTATCTCTTGAGGAGTTTTTGAGAAACTGTGAACACATAATTTGATCCAGATAGGACACTTATGAAATAATAATACTAGTTGATTAAAAAAATTACAAAACAATATCTTTCTTTTTATGTATACATTGCACTTTTCTAGTATGCAACAATAATTATTAAACTAATTCACCATATTAGCAAATAATTATACTTCTTAAAGTGCAATTAATTAATATATTTTTTTAATATTTAATGTTATTTATCATAATTATTGGCACAGTACATTTGACAGATGAAGTATTGTTAGCAACAGATTACAAACTTGGTACCATAATGTATTCCTGTAAACTCATTGGATGATACAAGGCAAATAACTTTTTATTATAAATCATTTTAACTGAGTTTTTTACAGTCCAGAGACTATGGGGAAAAGAATAGAAAGGAGAACAAAAATTAGTTTCTCTAGTTACTTATCATTTATGTATCCCTCTTTCAATACACACCAGTCACTTGTTTGATGCTCCGCATTGCTGGCTAGCCTAATCAACTCTTGTATGAGTCCTCTTTGGAAGATATATATTGTAATGTAACAAAGTTAAGGTCCCAGATGTTACATAAAAACTTTGTCCATAGAAACTCAAACAATACCCAATGTATGCCATAGTTAAGGTCAGGAGGGCAAACCTCACTTAAAAAATATATTAATAATACCTAGTAAGGTTACTAGGTAATAAAATAGTAAAAATGTATCTAAATATAAAATATGGAGTGATCAGTGGAAGATGTAAACTATAAACACAGTGTCTAATGAGATGAATTTACTGTAGACGAGTTTGAAAATAATAGACTGTTTAATTGATATTTAATGTTTTATAAAGATGTACATGTTGTTGTGCTTTATCATGATTATGTGTTTACATGATATTTATTTTGTGTTTTGTATGTAGCAGGTGTGAAGCCATTGCTTTAAGAAAGTATTAAGTAATGGGTACTAATTTCATTCATGTTAAACTTGTATTTAAGTAATTAAATACAAGTGTATTTATTATGTATGGTATAATGCTAAGTGTATTTACTTTGAATAATTAATAAAGATGTCTTAAAATAATATTTGTAAACTTGGCCAGGAAGACAATAATTGTTAATAAATTGTCAAGTGGTCATTATAATTATGTTATAAACCAATGAAGGGTTCAATTATAAAATAAATAATACTAATCATAAATTGAAATCAAGGTAAATTAAAATTAGAATAATTGACCATAAGCCAATGAATCTTTGTACAGTAGGTCAGGTCAGAAAAGTTAAATCAAAAACAAAAAATTATAACACATGTAATAAAACAAATAGGCCTAAAATTAGTATTTTGTAAAAGGAAAATAATACCTTTTAAAATAAGTTGAGCAATAAGAAAATGTAGTAAAATGTATATGGTTTAATAATGCATATTAGGTGGAAGTTTTATGTGATTTAATGTAATTATAATAAGGGAGTATTTTATTAAATAAGTGTAAGAATATTTCCTAATTACGGCTCTAGGATAACAAATATTATCCAATAACATAAGAGGAAAATGGTTGTTAGGGACAACAAAATGCAAGATATCTTGTTGATTTCAACATTCAATTGTTAGATGTGAATGGGTAAAGTTCAGCATACAAATTTAAAAAAAAGAGAAAACCAAATTATATGAATTAAATTAAATAAATTAAATGTCATAAAAGAAATCCATTTAAAAGGACTGAGTAGTAACTCCTGAAACTATATCTCAGCAAATATAATTCTGCATACCATTAAAGTTAACTGAATTAAAAAAAAAATATCCATTCAACCTACTTACAGTAAAAGCGTAATGATGAAAATGAACTATAATTAAACAAAGATGATCCATAGCGGAGGAATGCAAAATTAATTAAAATATATATTAAAAAACAAACGAAGAACTTTTGTATTGAAGTACCAAACCTCACTTTCAACAAACAAACGAAGTCTTAATACTACACAAATTCCATTGGGACCGGCAACTACCAGAACCGTGAAGAATAACGAAGACCAGAACTGGAACTTCTATTACATTCCGGGACATCAAATCTAAACTTTTATTGAGAAGCTGGACGTTGTTTTTATTCAAGAGCTGCATCGTCATTCCGTTCTCGCCTTGTCGTAACCAGACACTGCCACATTAAGTATCTGATCCAGTTTGGTAATAAACCTGCTTATGTTTAATTTTATATAATAAGAGTTTATAACAATATGGTAATACTTAGTAACCTTAAAATTGCATTACCTGACCTTACTAATAGTTAAAAGAACTACATGTACCCTGAGATAAAAGACAAACTGAAAATTATAATTAAATTGTAACATCTAAAACACGAGTACAATAACAAATCAATTCTGTATTGTGTGATCGATATGATGTATTAGTAGCAGGAGGAAGCAGCTGTTAGAATTTAAACATATATAAAATAAAGAACCCTTCTTGAATTTGACGATTTTGTGTTATTTGTAGAATAATTAGTGTATTTTGAATAGGATGTAATTTACTGAGAAAGGAACGTGAGAAACACCTCAAGTGGAACGACTTAACCTATAAAAACTGGTCAATCATAAACCACAGCGCTCGTCTGTTGACAGCTGGTGAATACAGGAGAATAGTGTACTAACTTGCTTTACACGCTCTCCTCTCTTCGCTCTGGCGATAATATATACTGACTAGGGTTGGAGAAAAATATTGAATTACTCAATACAATAACTGGAAGAGAGCGTTTTTCTCTTGTAAAACACAAAACAACTATTTAATACAGATCTATTGTCAATAACCGGATAATATCAACCACATAATAAGTAATTTTCTTTATAAATAAATTAACGTTGATTTGCAGGAGATCTCATCTACAGTAAAATATTACAGATTGACGCATTCCACAGCGGAGCTTTTGATCTTCATCTAATTAAATAAGTAACAACATCATTACAGTTTGTTACAAATTGGCGAACCCAACAGTGGGGCTTAATTAGGCGAGAGTTTTGAAGTTACATACACAAGAAAATTACATTTGGTTTCAATATTCAATACTTACCTTTTGTTAGTCATGTTAATTACTATTTGTATTTGAGTAAATAAATATAAATTGTGCAACCAATTAAAAAAAGTTGAAGAAATAAAATAAAAAAAATTTTAAATAAGAATTTTGTTTCTACACTTTTTCTCAGTTTTGTTTTGAGTGAGCTCAGTGACCATACCTGTCAGTCACAGCTACAGACACTTTGCCTCATCTTCTTCATGGTTGGATATAAATTTGCTGCTAGCATTTATTAATGTAACTATTTCAGTTTGGAACACTTTTTTTTAATACTTATTTTACAATTATCTTGTTGATTCATCCTCTTCATTCACTTTATTAAATTTATTAATATATATAAACTTTCACGTAATGAACTTACTATTCGTTGTCACTTCCCCAAACGTTTCAAGGTGATGTTCCTCTCCCTCAGTGGGAATATACTGAATGTCGATTACAGAATAACCTTTACGGACTATAGGTGTGTGTGGTGGGGGTTGATGGTGGGAAGGGATTGGCGCTGAGGTTCAAATTGTGTGTTTGGATCAGTGTATCGAATAGTGAATGTGATTTATGATGTAATTGTTCATTTAATATGTTGTTTTGTTGTAGTGTGTGATATTTGTATATTTCAAATTGTTCAGCTGTGTTTAGTTTTCTACTTTTAGGTAAGTAGTGTAATATTTCCATGTTGTGTTCTATGTTTGTGTAACTGTGGTTTTCATTATGTAAATGTGTGGCAAATGTGGAATGTATGTAGTTTGTGGTGAGGGCTTTTAAATGTTCAGAAAATCTTTAAGAAAAAGATCTTCCCGTCTGGCCGATGTAGAATTGGTTACAATCATTACAATTTAATTTATAAACCCCTGGTTTTGCTGTATGTGTCAGTGTCTTTGTTAGTATTATTTATGTGTTTTTTAATGGTGTTGTTGGTTCTGTAGGCTACTTTATAATTGTGTTTCCTAAATGAGTTTGCAGTTTTGTGTATATTGGAATTGTAGTATGTAAGTGTTATGCATTTGCTGGGTTGGGTGCTGTTGGTGTGATGTGTTGTACTTTTTGTGTTTAGGATTCGTTTGTGTAGTTTATTTATTAATTCGGGGTTGTATCCATTTTTGACTGCTATATATTTTATTGTGTTTAATTCACCTTGGTATTCATGTGTGTTTAGAAGTATTGAAGTGAGCCTATGGAGCATGTAGTTGAAAGCTGCATGTTTGTGTTGAGTTGGGTGGTTGGATGAGTTATGTATGACCATGTCTGATGTGGTGGGTTTCCTGTATATTTTGTATGTGTGTGTGTTGTTTGTTATGACTTTATATTATATAATAGAAAAACAGGCTTTAAATAACAAAATTGAAACATTTTTTAATGAAAACAACATCACTAAATTAAATAAAGACCCCACCCCAAAATATCACAAACAAATAAACAAAACCCTAAATAACACAAAACACATAGTATCACCAGAAAACATCAAATATCTAAAACAAATTAAACCAAACGCCTGTACATTAAATGCACTACCGAAATTACACAAACCAAATATTCCCATCAGGCCACTTATAAACAACACACAAGCACCTGCACACAAAATAGCTAGACATTTAGATAAATTAATCAGAAATAGTAAAAATTTAACAAACAACACCACTGTCAAAAATAATTTAGATCTAGTGAATAAAACTCAACATGTACACATTCCCCACAATTCCACACTAGCTTCATTTGACATAACAAACCTATACACCAATGTTCCCATAAGAGAAACCATAACTACATTAGAACAATTACTAAAAATAAATAACACACCTGAAACACACATAAAAGAGATCATCCATCTAACTAAAATTATCACAGATCAAAATTATTTCGCACACAACAACATGTTTTACACACAAACAGATGGACTACCCATGGGCTCCCCTATATCAGGTATACTAGCCGAAATATTTGTACACACCATAGAACAGAATCACATACTGAACAACAACAAATACACCGATTAAATAATATATTGGCACAGGTATGTTGATGACATTTTACTCCTTTACAACGGCAACAAAAGACAAATAGAAAATTTCCACAAATACATTAACACTATACACCATAAATTAAAATTCACACTTGAAGTAGAACTAAATAATAGCATAAACTTCTTAGACCTTACAATCACCAAAACAAACAACACACACACCTACAAAATATACAGGAAACCCACCACATCAGACATGGTCATACATAACTCATCCAACCACCCAACTCAACACAAACATGCAGCTTTCAACTACATGCTCCATAGGCTCACTTCAATACTCCTAAACACACATGACTACCAAGATGAATTAAACACAATAAAATATAAAGCAGTCAAAAATGGATACAACACCGAATTAATAAATAAACTACACAAACGAATCCTAAACACAAACAGTACAACACATCACACCAACAGCACCCAACCCAGCAAATACATAACACTTACATACTACAATTCCAATACACACAAAATTGCAAACGCATTTAGGAAACACAATTATAAAGTAACCTACAGAACCAACAACACCATTAAAAAACACATAAATAATACTAACAAAGACACTGACACATACAGCAAAACAGGGGTTTATAAATTAAATTGTAATGATTGTAACCAAGTCTATATTGGCCAGACGGAAGATCTTTTTCTTCCAGATTTTCTGAACATTTAAAAGCCCTCACCACAAACTACATACATTCCACATTTGCCACACATTTACATAACGAAAACCACAGTTACACAAACATAGAACACAACATGGAAATATTACACTACTTACCTAAAAGTAGAACACTAAACACAGCTGAACAATTTGAAATATACAAATATCACACACTACAACAAAACAACATATTAAATGAACAATTACATCATAAATCACATTCACTATTCGATACACTGATCCAAACACACAATTTGAACCTCAGCGCCAATCCCTTCCCACCATCAACCCCCACCACACACACCTATAGTCTGTAAAGGTTATTCTGTAATCGACATTCAGTATATTCCCACTGAGGAACAGGAACATCACCTCGATATATTTGGGGAAGTGACAACGAATAGTAAGTTCCTTACGTGAAAGTTTATATATATTAATAAACTTATTTTATATATTGAAAAGCTTATTACTATAGCACTGCACCAGCAACGGTGTAGTATGGATTACTTTATAATTATTGTTGGTATTTGGGTATAATTCTAATTTCAGTTATGAATTTGTATATGCAAAGAAGTTATTTATTTGTTCATTTCAATTTTCTACTGCACCTATGCTCTGACATTGTGATAGTTGCCTTTTTTATACACAATTTGTTACGATGGTAGATGGAGCTTTATAAACCATTTTCTGTTTCTTAACCTTGATGTTGATAACCTATAATGTACACATTAACATTTTCTATTAAAGACAGTGCCAAATTTGAACACTGAAATAAACAGACTAAAAAAGTCTGGTGATTAATATGATACACAGAAATTATGAGTATTATTAGTCAATGACAAACAAAATTATATGAATAAAATATAACAAACAGATTGCATATGCCAAAAATAAAGGGCCAATAGGAAATGTGCACAATGGTGATTAGGTTAGTGAAATAAAATGATTATTAGATGCATATATTTTTATTTACTTGTATTGCCCTGAGATATTTCCAAAGGAACTTGTCCATGACGTGGCATCCACGATGTGGATGATAATCTTTTCCTGACTGGACTCTTTCTTACCAGAATAACTCAAGGAAAGCTAAAATTTGATTTAGCACTAAGATTATGTGGTTTCTGGAGTAAATTCTGTAAGATGTTTAGTCAGAAAACCTATTATACTGGTTATAAAATACCCTGTGGTTACTTGTACCCATGATGGGTGCAAATGAAAGTTGTACTTGAGTAATTTTTTTCATCAATTCAGTTACTGAGCATGTGTGAAGCAATTATCAACCTCCTAAGAATTAGTTTCTGAATAAACATTCACTTAAAAAAAAAGTGATTCTTTTTGGAATAAAGTGAAATTATTCTCAAGCATTTCTTTTTACTTCATCTTTATTTAAGTACTTACCAAATACATAAATGAGATACAATTCCTTTATATTTTAAATTATATTTAAATGAGATACAAGCCATCTCATCAATCTGTACATGTTAAAGTATAGTATATATTAAACATCTTATTTCAAGTTACGTTCAACACTTCCACATACATTTGACAAGTGCAGATATAATGCCAGAGGAGTACTCATCATCAACAAGTCTGTCTAGTGACCTGTCAACATATTATTTTGTATAACGCTACGTAACTTTTTGTGTGCCAGCATATTAACTTCTCATTGTGATGGATCTTAGCTTAATTGTTATGTAATTAATTATATAACTGTAAGAAGCCACAGTCACACACACACACACCATATAGAAATAGTTTGGTTTCCATTTAATAAAGTTACTTGATTATGTTAAATAGTTAGTCCCTTTTGAATGAAACCTGTTTCTTCAGTTGATAGTAAGATACAATGTCACCTTCTTACCACTCGGGACTGCGTACTTGTGGCTAGCAAGTGTTTCTCCCAAAATACAATATCTGATGTTTACAATATTTTAGATAAGGAATGAATATGCATTATTATTATTAAGGTTAGTCTTATTAAAATGCTTACAATGTACATAACGGTTTATTAAAAAAATTATATACAGTAACAAAACAATAATTACGTATATAATACATGAACAATAATTACATGAATTATAGATACGTTGCATGAATAATTGTTGGAAAAAACTGAGAATGAACAGAGTTGCAGTGGGGTCAAAAGATATATAGGATGGAGGACTACAGAGAGATACGAGACTTTGTCAAATAGGTTTTAAAGAAAGAATTCAAATACAGAAATGAGAAGACTTAAGGGTAAAGAACAAGTGAGTGTTACTATTGCAAACATATCATTGTAGATACAGTAGAATCCCATTAAAACACACCAGCTTATTACAATATCTCTTGTAAGACACGCTTTTTGTCTGGTCCCTACACGTCTTGTATATCGACATTATGAAAAATCCTGTTATCTTTCCAACATGCACTTGAAATTATTTTAAACTCAGAATTTAATACAAATTCTTTGTTCCATCATTTCTAAAACACACAGTGTAATGGTACATTTCAATGGAATTTTCACGGGTTAGAGAGAGATGTGAGAACTGCATGTGACCTTGGCCTGGGAAGAGATTTGTGCATAATTATGTATATGCGTTCAAGAATCAGTTCGCAAGATCGAGAAGTATTTCATCAGACAAAACATGGAAAATTTGGCCAAATAAAATATAAAAAAAAGAACATAAAAACAGAAGATATGAAATAAAACAATAATTGTGTGTGTGTGAGAGAGAGAGAGAGAGAGAGAGAGAGAGAGAATTGATTTCATTTTTATGTTATATTTCATTGATAATTAAATGATCTAATTGCAGTACGGTAAAGTTTTTTCAAAGTTTTCATCACATATTGATGGTGACTGCACCACATAGGGTAACAGTTCCACTAGATTACCTTATAAAAGATGATATCTTTTAAACAAAAACATTAATTTTTGTGAAATATTTTATATTAATAATAGCAATTAATAAACTTGTGTAAGTAATGATAAATATGAGTTAAGTTATTTTAACATCACCCGTCTTAACCTAACCTGTGCTCAATGAGTTCGTCTAACGGACTTTGGAATTTTCTGATAAGGGAAAGTTTGATACTTTTAAACTGGTTTCACAGGGACATTGATGCGGCTTCCACCTGTAAAAATGCAGTGGTGACTAGGTTTTTTTAGTAATCTTCTGAATTAAGGTAAGTGATAGTATCGGGGCCTCTTTCTTATTTGTACAATTACAACAGCTCACCAAGCATGCTAAAATGTGTTGTCAATGTTCACTTGTTAAACACAAACAAGGGTCTAATAACTGACATATGCATCAGAGATTGTGGTATGAACGTGAGAAAAAAATATATTGTCCACTGAAAATGTATAGACGTGAAATTAAGAAATTCTCGTTACTTTTTTTCTTCTCATCACTTCGTATGTGACAATGTTGTGTGAACTAATGTGTACACCTTGGTAAGTGGCGAGAAATTCTCTGTGGGAATTTTGTGTATAATACAAAATGATAGCAAGAGAAGTCAAACTACACAGGATGTTGTAACATAACGAGATTATACCCATAATCATGTCATAGCCAAGAGCATTACTAATCGAATCGGGAGTTTTTAAAAGAAAGGGTATTGTTGAAACATATTTGAAATAGGTCAGAGCAGTTTAATTTGAACCTGGACATTTTATACAAAAAAATTAATGTTACACAATGAATTAATGAAGAAAAACTTAAAAAAATAATGAGAAGCATAATGGTTTAATATAATACACGGAAAACTGAAGGCCAGAAGATAAATATCAAGAAATAATCTGTAGACTAAACTTACAAATTTGGTGAGATTGTTCCATCATGTTAAAATATACCTTTGATCAAACATTATTCAATTCAAAGCAAAAGAACAGTGAAATGAAGTAACAAAAACACTATAAACTTTATGATTATTAATTTTATTTGTTCATTGTAATTTTTTTTAATTTTATTAGTTGTTCCTATAAGGTTGTTTCTCTTGTATTATCCAAAGAACACCTAACACATATACAACATCACTTTACTAAAACAGATTTATAATTATTATATTTTATTTCATATGTATGACTTTAACTGTACATAGACTTTAATTAATTTTTTATTAACCTTGAGAAAGGGTTTTCATGTTATTGAACCTAAAGGAGCTACTAACTGAAGAGAAGGGCATTGTATGTTAGTGAATCTCAATATATGTTAAAGAGAAAAGAATAATAAAATTTATTGAAATTAAGACAAGACAGAATAAAGGAGTTCAAATTTTTTAATTCACATAGTTAGAAAAAAATTAATTTAACATAATTTGGCACCAACAACCTGAGGCTACAGGATATAGTTACATTGACGAAGGGTAAGATTAAGATTTAAGACTTATTACAATACTATAAAACAAAAGTAACAATAACTAATAAAAAACAGATCTAACAATGTACACAAAATTATACGAAAATTTAATACAAAAAACTATTAAAACTATAAACAACTTATACTGCACAAAGTATAAAAACTATAAAACATGCAGAACAATGAATGCATATAAATAAGAATGTGAATAAATGCACATAAAATAAAAATCAGTTAAAAGACGATACTGTCTTAAATAAAATACGTGTAGTATTTTTCTAATTATTTTATATATACACTATTTACACAACAATTTTCTATTTAGTTCTCTTGCGTTTCAAGACCTGATGTGTGTGTTAATACCTGCAACAAGTGACAACAATATGGGCGTATCTTTGTATAACAGAAATAAACATAACTGCAATAATGCAGTCAATATATCAAAGTGAAATTTTTCTTGTATGTACCCAACTGGAGAAAGCAGAAAAAATTGAGCAGTTTATCATATTTACTTAGTAGTACATATTTTACTTACTGGTTGCCTAAAAGAATATAACAGTACAAGAGAACTGTTAATTTTCAAAAAACCTTAAAATGCCTGTTTACTGGTAGTAATAGTTTTGTATCGGGTTGGTACTGAAAGTGCTAAGTCTCATTGAAGATTTTGTACATAAATTTTTCATATTTACTGAGATGAATAATGAAATGGATTTAAATTTTCATATGAAAAAATAGTTTGGTACTCAATGAAATTTGAGATATAAATTTGATTACAATATACAAAGTATTATTATTTTTTAAGACTAAGAATTTATATAAGTATGAAGGTCCAGAACTCCATGATAGCTGATAAAATTTCAACAAATCCCGTCACCAACAACAAGACGGCCAACGCTACCTATGGCAGCCTTTGATGAAGCCTTCTAAAGGTGAAAGCCGGTTTAGGCTGTAAGGTAAAACTTTACGTTTTTACTTATAAAAAACTTAGTGTTCCGAGTCGTCAATACTATAGTGATATTTAGTTAAGTAACGGACACGTCATGGACAACGAAATCCAAGAATTTAACTGTAAACTAGTTGACATTGTACTATTTTGTGTCGTGTTCTAAATCCAAACTGCATGTTTACAATTACACCTTCATCTACGTGAAAAGTGAATGAAAACTTGGAATACAAGATATACTTCAGCCACTAAGTTTATTACAAATCATAAAGAAATGTTGTTCTGTTATATAATACAACAAGTAAGTAATAGAATAAAGATTATCATTTTCCAAACACAGAAACATTTCCAGGGAATTCATAGACAATTTGTCTGTTAATTTCTGGATTGGGCAAATCTGTCAATATTTGTTCAAAGCTTATTTTCATAATTTTCTTTTAATATAACTTTGTAGAAATGTCCATCTTTGGATTGATATCTTGTGGCATAAATTTCTCCCTCATCATTATATACTTTCTACACAACAAACATACTTGCAGCGAGTTTTATTTCTTGGTCCTCCAGCAAAAACAATGAGAACAAATTTTCCCTGTTGAACTTTTGCCACTCTGGTATTTGATAGTTACTTCCATGGTAGTCTTTCAAAAGACTTATTGCGAATTAATCTTTGTTATAATCAGAGTCATCGCAATGAATAGGATGTTGTTTAGAATTTTATTACTGTATGATCAAAATACAATCTTCTTAGATTTGTTTTTCTGTTAACATTGTTTCTGCTAGATATTTCTTCTTGCTCTTTTACTCGATATTGTCTTCAGTTCTTAAAACTTATCTGTATCTTCGATTTCAAGCAAGGTATCTTTCTTTCTTTTTGTATAGTGGGATCTGTAGACATTAAAGACTTTTGAGTTTTTCTAATTTCTGATGTAAATATTTCTACGAATCTAGTTGACGTATCTAGATTTGAATTTTGTTGTGGCATTTTAATAGGTGTCTTCTCAACCCCAGTTTAGTGTAATAAGGATAGGCAAATCTTTGAAATTGTTGTAGTGTCACCAGGTCATAATGGAACTTCAGCTTGCTATTGAAAACAAGCAGATATCAGTAGTTACTTGATAAAGGATGTTTTAAGAAGAATAATTCTTTCAGAATTGTTTTAATAGCCCAGCATTCTGCAAATAACTATTGCTTCTTTAGCCACTCAGCTGATTTGAACTTTTTTTAATCATATTGCAAAAGTTTCATATACAATAATTGTTTCAAATCACATAAAACATCTGGAAGTATGAAACGCACAAGGACAAGTTGAATTATGTTGTAGGGTTAGGTGGGATAATTGTAAATGGTAGGGAGGATTTAGTTTTCAGACAATCAGTATTGTCATTACATCATCTGTTGAAGTTCCCTTCAAAACTGCAGTGCTGCTGGGCTTCTAATATAAGGGTACCATATGTGCTAATATTTATAACCAGTTTTGCTAAAATGTGTTGTCAATGTTCACTTGTTAAACACAAACAAGGGTCTAATAACTGACATATGCATCAGAGATTGTGGTATGAACGTGAGAAAAAAATATGTTGTCCACTGAAAATGTATAGACGTGAAATTAAGAAATTCTCGTTACTTTTTTTCTTCTCATCACTTCGTATGTGACAATGTTGTGTGAACTAATGTGTACACCTTGGTAAGCGGCGAGAAATTCTCTGTGGGAATTTTGTGTATAATACAAAATGATAGCAAGAGAAGTCAAACTACACAGGATGTTGTAACATAACGAGATTATACCCATAATCATGTCATAGCCAAGAGCATTACTAATCGAATCGGGAGTTTTTAAAAGAAAGGGTATTGTTGAAACATATTTGAAATAGGTCAGAGCAGTTTAATTTGAACCTGGACATTTTATACAAAAAAATTAATGTTACACAATGAATTAATGAAGAAAAACTTAAAAAAATAATGAGAAGCATAATGGTTTAATATAATACACGGAAAACTGAAGGCCAGAAGATAAATATCAAGAAATAATCTGTAGACTAAACTTACAAATTTGGTGAGATTGTTCCATCATGTTAAAATATACCTTTGATCAAACATTATTCAATTCAAAGCAAAAGAACAGTGAAATGAAGTAACAAAAACACTATAAACTTTATGATTATTAATTTTATTTGTTCATTGTAATTTTTTTTAATTTTATTAATTGTTCCTATAAGGTTGTTTCTCTTGTATTATCCAAAGAACCCCTAACACATATACAACATCACTTTACTAAAACAGATTTATAATTATTATATTTTATTTCATATGTATGACTTTAACTGTACATAGACTTTAATTAATTTTTTATTAACCTTGAGAAAGGTTTTTCATGTTATTGAACCTAAAGGAGCTACTAACTGAAGAGAAGGGCATTGTATGTTAGTGAATCTCAATATATGTTAAAGAGAAAAGAATAATAAAATTTATTGAAATTAAGACAAGACAGAATAAAGGAGTTCAAATTTTTTAATTCACATAGTTAGAAAAAAATTAATTTAACATAATTTGGCACCAACAACCTGAGGCTACAGGATATAGTTACATTGACGAAGGGTAAGATTAAGATTTAAGACTTATTACAATACTATAAAACAAAAGTAACAATAACTAATAAAAAACAGATCTAACAATGTACACAAGATTATACGAAAATTTAATACAAAAAACTATTAAAACTATAAACAACTTATACTGCACAAAGTATAAAAACTATAAAACATGCAGAACAATGAATGCATATAAATAAGAATGTGAATAAATGCACATAAAATAAAAATCAGTTAAAAGACGATACTTTCTTAAATAAAATACGTGTAGTATTTTTCTAATTATTTTATATATACACAATTTACACAACAATTTTCTATTTAATTCTCTTGCGTTTCAAGACCTGATGTGTGTGTTAATACCTGCAACAAGTGACAACAATATGGGCGTATCTTTGTATAACAGAAATAAACATAACTGCAATAATGCAGTCAATATATCAAAGTGAAATTTTTCTTGTATGTACCCAACTGGAGAAAGTAGAAAAAATTGAGCAGTTTATCATATTTACTTAATAGTACATATTTTACTTACTGGTTGCCTAAAAGAATATAACAGTACAAGAGAACTGTTAATTTTCAAAAAACCTTAAAATGCCTGTTTACTGGTAGTAATAGTTTTGTATCGGGTTGGTACTGAAAGTGCTAAGTCTCATTGAAGATTTTGTACATAAATTTTTCATATTTACTGAGATGAATAATGAAATGGATTTAAATTTTCATATGAAAAAATAGTTTGGTACTCAATGAAATTTGAGATATAAATTTGATTACAATATACAAAGTATTATTATTTTTTAAGACTAAGAATTTATATAAGTATGAAGGTCCAGAACTCCATGATAGCTGATAAAATTTCAACAAATCCCGTCGCCAACAACAAGACGGCCAACGCTACCTATGGCAGCCTCTGATGAAGCCTTCTAAAGGTGAAAGCCGGTTTAGGCTGTAAGGTAAAACTTTACGTTTTTACTTATAAAAAACTTAGTGTTCCGAGTCGTCAATACTATAGTGATATTTAGTTAAGTAACGGACACGTCATGGACAACGAAATCCAAGAATTTAACTGTAAACTAGTTGACATTGTACTATTTTGTGTCGTGTTCTAAATCCTAACTGCATGTTTACAATTACACCTTCATCTACGTGAAAAGTGAATGAAAACTTGGAATACAAGATATACTTCAGCCACTAAGTTTATTACAAATCATAAAGAAATGTTGTTCTGTTATATAATACAACAAGTAAGTAATAGAATAAAGATTATCATTTTCCAAACACAGAAACATTTCCAGGGAATTCATAGACAATTTGTCTGTTAATTTCTGGATTGGGCAAATCTGTCAATATTTGTTCAAAGCTTATTTTCATAATTTTCTTTTAATATAACTTTGTAGAAATGTCCATCTTTGGATTGATATCTTGTGGCATAAATTTCTCCCTCATCATTATATACTTTCTACACAACAAACATACTTGCAGCGAGTTTTATTTCTTGGTCCTCCAGCAAAAACAATGAGAACAAATTTTCCCTGTTGAACTTTTGCCACTCTGGTATTTGATAGTTACTTCCATGATAGTCTTTGAAAAGACTTATTGCGAATTAATCTTTGTTATAATCAGAGTCATCGCAATGAATAGGATGTTGTTTAGAATTTTATTACTGTATGATCAAAATACAATCTTCTTAGATTTGTTTTTCTGTTAACATTGTTTCTGCTAGATATTTCTTCTTGCTCTTTTACTCGATATTGTCTTCAGTTCTTAAAACTTATCTGTATCTTCGATTTCAAGCAAGGTATCTTTCTTTCTTTTTGTATAGTGGGATCTGTAGACATTAAAGACTTTTGAGTTTTTCTAATTTCTGATGTAAATATTTCTACGAATCTAGTTGACGTATCTAGATTTGAATTTTGTTGTGGCATTTTAATAGGTGTCTTCTCAACCCCAGTTTAGTGTAATAAGGATAGGCAAATCTTTGAAATTGTTGTAGTGTCACCAGGTCATAATGGAACTTCAGCTTGCCATTGAAAACAAGCAGATATCAGTAGTTACTTGATAAAGGATGTTTTAAGAAGAATAATTCTTTCAGAATTGTTTTAATAGCCCAGCATTCTGCAAATAACTATTGCTTCTTTAGCCACTCAGCTGATTTGAACTTTTTTTAATCATATTGCAAAAGTTTCATATACAATAATTGTTTCAAATCACATAAAACATCTGGAAGTATGAAACGCACAAGGACAAGTTGAATTATGTTGTAGGGTTAGGTGGGATAATTGTAAATGGTAGGGAGGATTTAGTTTTCAGACAATCAGTATTGTCATTACATCATCTGTTGAAGTTCCCTTCAAAACTGCAGTGCTGCTGGGCTTCTAATATAAGGGTACCATATGTGCTAATATTTATAACCAGTTTTGCTAAAATGTGTTGTCAATGTTCACTTGTTAAACACAAACAAGGGTCTAATAACTGACATATGCATCAGAGATTGTGGTATGAACGTGAGAAAAAAATATGTTGTCCACTGAATATGTATAGACGTGAAATTAAGAAATTCTCGTTACTCTTTTTCTTCTCATCACTTCGTATGTGACAATGTTGTGTGAACTAATGTGTACACCTTGGTAAGCGGCGAGAAATTCTCTGTGGGAATTTTGTGTATAATACAAAATGATAGCAAGAGAAGTCAAACTACACAGGATGTTGTAACATAACGAGATTATACCCATAATCATGTCATAGCCAAGAGCATTACTAATCGAATCGGGAGTTTTTAAAAGAAAGGGTATTGTTGAAACATATTTGAAATAGGTCAGAGCAGTTTAATTTGAACCTGGACATTTTATACAAAAAAATTAATGTTACACAATGAATTAATGAAGAAAAACTTAAAAAAATAATGAGAAGCATAATGGTTTAATATAATACACGGAAAACTGAAGGCCAGAAGATAAATATCAAGAAATAATCTGTAGACTAAACTTACAAATTTGGTGAGATTGTTCCATCATGTTAAAATATACCTTTGATCAAACATTATTCAATTCAAAGCAAAAGAACAGTGAAATGAAGTAACAAAAACACTATAAACTTTATGATTATTAATTTTATTTGTTCATTGTAATTTTTTTTAATTTTATTAGTTGTTCCTATAAGGTTGTTTCTCTTGTATTATCCAAAGAACCCCTAACACATATACAACATCACTTTACTAAAACAGATTTATAATTATTATATTTTATTTCATATGTATGACTTTAACTGTACATAGACTTTAATTAATTTTTTATTAACCTTGAGAAAGGTTTTTCATGTTATTGAACCTAAAGGAGCTACTAACTGAAGAGAAGGGCATTGTATGTTAGTGAATCTCAATATATGTTAAAGAGAAAAGAATAATAAAATTTATTGAAATTAAGACAAGACAGAATAAAGGAGTTCAAATTTTTTAATTCACATAGTTAGAAAAAAATTAATTTAACATAATTTGGCACCAACAACCTGAGGCTACAGGATATAGTTACATTGACGAAGGGTAAGATTAAGATTTAAGACTTATTACAATACTATAAAACAAAAGTAACAATAACTAATAAAAAACAGATCTAACAATGTACACAAAATTATACGAAAATTTAATACAAAAAACTATTAAAACTATAAACAACTTATACTGCACAAAGTATAAAAACTATAAAACATGCAGAACAATGAATGCATATAAATAAGAATGTGAATAAATGCACATAAAATAAAAATCAGTTAAAAGACGATACTGTCTTAAATAAAATACGTGTAGTATTTTTCTAATTATTTTATATATACACTATTTACACAACAATTTTCTATTTAGTTCTCTTGCGTTTCAAGACCTGATGTGTGTGTTAATACCTGCAACAAGTGACAACAATATGGGCGTATCTTTGTATAACAGAAATAAACATAACTGCAATAATGCAGTCAATATATCAAAGTGAAATTTTTCTTGTATGTACCCAACTGGAGAAAGCAGAAAAAATTGAGCAGTTTATCGTATTTACTTAGTAGTACATATTTTACTTACTGGTTGCCTAAAAGAATATAACAGTACAAGAGAACTGTTAATTTTCAAAAAACCTTAAAATGCCTGTTTACTGGTAGTAATAGTTTTGTATCGGGTTGGTACTGAAAGTGCTAAGTCTCATTGAAGATTTTGTACATAAATTTTTCATATTTACTGAGATGAATAATGAAATGGATTTAAATTTTCATATGAAAAAATAGTTTGGTACTCAATGAAATTTGAGATATAAATTTGATTACAATATACAAAGTATTATTATTTTTTAAGACTAAGAATTTATATAAGTATGAAGGTCCAGAACTCCATGATAGCTGATAAAATTTCAACAAATCCCGTCGCCAACAACAAGACGGCCAACGCTACCTATGGCAGCCTCTGATGAAGCCTTCTAAAGGTGAAAGCCGGTTTAGGCTGTAAGGTAAAACTTTACGTTTTTACTTATAAAAAACTTAGTGTTCCGAGACGTCAATACTATAGTGATATTTAGTTAAGTAACGGACACGTCATGGACAACGAAATCCAAGAATTTAACTGTAAACTAGTTGACATTGTACTATTTTGTGTCGTGTTCTAAATCCTACTGCATGTTTACAATTACACCTTCATCTACGTGAAAAGTGAATGAAAACTTGGAATACAAGATATACTTCAGCCACTAAGTTTATTACAAATCATAAAGAAATGTTGTTCTGTTATATAATACAACAAGTAAGTAATAGAATAAAGATTATCATTTTCCAAACACAGAAACATTTCCAGGGAATTCATAGACAATTTGTCTGTTAATTTCTGGATTGGGCAAATCTGTCAATATTTGTTCAAAGCTTATTTTCATAATTTTCTTTTAATATAACTTTGTAGAAATGTCCATCTTTGGATTGATATCTTGTGGCATAAATTTCTCCCTCATCATTATATACTTTCTACACAACAAACATACTTGCAGCGAGTTTTATTTCTTGGTCCTCCAGCAAAAACAATGAGAACAAATTTTCCCTGTTGAACTTTTGCCACTCTGGTATTTGATAGTTACTTCCATGATAGTCTTTGAAAAGACTTATTGCGAATTAATCTTTGTTATAATCAGAGTCATCGCAATGAATAGGATGTTGTTTAGAATTTTATTACTGTATGATCAAAATACAATCTTCTTAGATTTGTTTTTCTGTTAACATTGTTTCTGCTAGATATTTCTTCTTTCTCTTTTACTCGATATTGTCTTCAGTTCTTAAAACTTATCTGTATCTTCGATTTCAAGCAAGGTATCTTTCTTTCTTTTTGTATAGTGGGATCTGTAGACATTAAAGACTTTTGAGTTTTTCTAATTTCTGATGTAAATATTTCTACGAATCTAGTTGACGTATCTAGATTTGAATTTTGTTGTGGCATTTTAATAGGTGTCTTCTCAACCCCAGTTTAGTGTAATAAGGATAGGCAAATCTATGAAATTGTTGTAGTGTCACCAGGTCATAATGGAACTTCAGCTTGCTATTGAAAACAAGCAGATATCAGTAGTTACTTGATAAAGGATGTTTTAAGAAGAATAATTCTTTCAGAATTGTTTTAATAGCCCAGCATTCTGCAAATAACTATTGCTTCTTTAGCCACTCAGCTGATTTGAACTTTTTTTAATCATATTGCAAAAGTTTCATATACAATAATTGTTTCAAATCACATAAAACATCTGGAAGTATGAAACGCACAAGGACAAGTTGAATTATGTTGTAGGGTTAGGTGGGATAATTGTAAATGGTAGGGAGGTTTTAGTTTTCAGACAATCAGTATTGTCATTACATCATCTGTTGAAGTTCCCTTCAAAACTGCAGTGCTGCTGGGCTTCTAATATAAGGGTACCATATGTGCTAATATTTATAACCAGTTTTCATATTAAAATATACTGTGAAACAGTTTTGTATGACTTTGAAAGTGTACTGATTTTTGGACAGAAATTGCACCAAAACAACATAAATGTAAATCTAACAGTCTTTATTAACTTTCTGTGATGTGCTGTAAAGGTTTTTTAAAAGTTTCAAGCTAAACTGCATTTACAATTACCCCACAAATTTGCCCAGTGTGGTAAATCTAAATGTGATTTTGGGGTAATTGTAAATGCTGTTATTCAAATACTCTTTTTTGTTTAGTACTATTAAATATCAGAATTTACCAAATCTAGATACTATTATGAGTTCACCACTCTTAAAACATATCCTACGAAAGATAAAATTAATTAAATTATTCAAAAACCTATGTAAAAAGATTTCCAGATATTTTGTTAGGCCTATGTTAGTGTAGAACAGATGTGAAAAAAATATTTCTTTCTGCATCTGATATATAGTCAGGTGTATTGTTACGTTAGTGCTCGTCACTAATTCACATAACTGATAAAATTCAACCAATTCATAAATGTGTTTGACTCAGTAAAATATTTCTTGGGAGAAAAAATTGATAAGCTTGACTGAGACAAGAAGTTTGTCCACCAACAAAATGTGAATTTTCTACACTATTGGGCCAAGTGTGGAGAGAAGGTATGATTAGTAAAAAGTCATAGCTGGTTTTAACAGGAATTTTTCAAGTCAATGGAAGAAAGTTTTCAGTCCAAAAGAATGCAATGAGTATAAGAAGAGTAGGGCTATTATACATATTAAATGTTCAGTTCATCTGCAAGCAACTCTACTGGTGGGGCACGTCTGCTTCTCAGATAAGTACTCCACTTGATAGGCAGGATTAATGTTAAAATTACTTTGAGATGCCTGTGAAGGACCAATCATATTGCAGATGACTTGTAAATAAAAAAAATCCAACATCTTACAGAAAGAACTAACCTTCCAAATGTTGACATAAAGAGTTTTACACTTTTCTTACATATTTTATGCCTATCTCTTGAGGAGTATTTGAGAAACTGTGAACACATAATTTGATCCAGATAGGACACTTATGAAATAATAATACTAGTTGATTAAAAAAATTACAAAACAATATCTTTCTTTTTATGTATACATTGCACTTTTCTAGTATGCAACAATAATTATTAAACTAATTCACCACATTAGCAAATAATTATACTTCTTAAAGTCCAATTAATTAATATTTTTTTTTAATATTTAATGTTATTTATCATAATTATTGGCACAGTACATTTGACAGATGAAGTATTGTTAGCAACAGATTACAAACTTGGTACCATAATGTATTCCTGTAAACTCATTGGATGATACAAGGCAAATAACTTTTTATTATAAATCATTTTAACTGAGTTTTTTACAGTCCAGAGACTATGGGGAAAAGAATAGAAAGGAGAACAAAAATTAGTTTCTCTAGTTACTTATCATTTATGTATCCCTCTTTCAATACACACCAGTCACTTGTTTGATGCTCCGCATTGCTGGCTAGCCTAATCAACTCTTGTATGAGTCCTCTTTGGAAGATATATATTGTAATGTAACAAAGTTAAGGTCCCAGATGTTACATAAAAACTTTGTCCATAGAAACTCAAACAATACACAATGTATGCCATAGTTAAGGTCAGGAGGGCAAACCTCACTTAAAAAATATATTAATAATACCTAGTAAGGTTACTAGGTAATAAAATAATAAAAATGTATCTAAATATAAAATATGGAGTGATCAGTGGAAGATGTAAACTATAAACACAGTGTCTAATGAGATGAATTTACTGTAGACGAGTTTGAAAATAATAGACTGTTTAATTGATATTTAATGATTTATAAAGATGTACATGTTGTTGTGCTTTATCATGATTATGTGTTTACATGATATTTATTTTGTGTTTTGTATGTAGCAGGTGTGAAGCCATTGCTTTAAGAAAGTATTAAGTAATGGGTACTAATTTCATTCATGTTAAACTTGTATTTAAGTAATTAAATACAAGTGTATTTATTATGTATGGTATAATGCTAAGTGTATTTACTTTGAATAATTAATAAAGATGTCTTAAAATAATATTTGTAAACTTGGCCAGGAAGACAATAATTGTTAATAAATTGTCAAGTGGTCATTATAATTATGTTATAAACCAATGAAGGGTTCAATTATAAAATAAATAATACTAATCATAAATTGAAATCAAGATAAATTAAAATTAGAATAATTGACCATAAGCCAATGAATCTTTGTACAGTAGGTCAGGTCAGAAAAGTTAAATCAAAAACAAAAAATTATAAAACATGTAATAAAACAAATAGGCCTAAAATTAGTATTTTGTAAAAGGAAAATAATACCTTTTAAAATAAGTTGAGCAATAAGAAAATGTAGTAAAATGTATATGGTTTAATAATGCATATTAGGTGGAAGTTTTATGTGATTTAATGTAATTATAATAAGGGAGTATTTTATTAAATAAGTATAAGAATATTTCCTAATTACGGCTCTAGGATAACAAATATTATCCAATAACATAAGAGGAAAATGGTTGTTAGGGACAACAAAATGCAAGATATCTTGTTGATTTCAACATTCAATTGTTAGATGTGAATGGGTAAAGTTCAGCATACAAATTTAAAAAAAAGAGAAAACCAAATTATATGAATTAAATTAAATAAATTAAATGTCATAAAAGAAATCCATTTAAAAGGACTGAGTAGTAACTCCTGAAACTATATCTCAGCAAATATAATTCTGCATACCATTAAAGTTAACTGAATTAAAAAAAAAAATATCCATTCAACCTACTTACAGTAAAAGCGTAATGATGAAAATGAACTATAATTAAACAAAGATGATCCATAGCGGAGGAATGCAAAATTAATTAAAATATATATTAAAAAACAAACGAAGAACTTTTGTATTGAAGTACCAAACCTCACTTTCAACAAACAAACGAAGTCTTAATACTACACAAATTCCATTGGGACCGGCAACTACCAGAACCGTGAAGAATAACGAAGACCAGAACTGGAACTTCTATTACATTCCGGGACATTAAATCTAAACTTTTATTGAGAAGCTGGACGTTGTTTTTATTCAAGAGCTGCATCGTCATTCCGTTCTCGCCTTGTCGTAACCAGACACTGCCACATTAAGTATCTGATCCAGTTTGGTAATAAACCTGCTTATGTTTAATTTTATATAATAAGAGTTTATAACAAAATGGTAATACTTAGTAACCTTAAAATTGCATTACCTGACCTTACTAATAGTTAAAAGAACTACATGTACCCTGAGATAAAAGACAAACTGAAAATTATAATTAAATTGTAACATCTAAAACACGAGTTCAATAACAAATCAATTCTGTATTGTGTGATCGATATGATGTATTAGTAGCAGGAGGAAGCAGCTGTTAGAATTTAAACATATATAAAATAAAGAACCCTTCTTGAATTTGACGATTTTGTGTTATTTGTAGAATAATTAGTGTATTTTGAATAGGATGTAATTTACTGAGAAAGGAACGTGAGAAACACCTCAAGTGGAACGACTTAACCTATAAAAACTGGTCAATCATAAACCACAGCGCTCGTCTGTTGACAGCTGGTGAATACAGGAGAATAGTGAACTAACTTGCTTTACACGCTCTCCTCTCTTCGCTCTGGCGATAATATATACTGACTAGGGTTGGAGAAAAATATTGAATTACTCAATACAATAACTGGAAGAGAGCGTTTTTCTCTTGTAAAACACAAAACAACTATTTAATACAGATCTATTGTCAATAACTGGATAATATCAACCACATAATAAGTAATTTTCTTTATAAATAAATTAACGTTGATTTGCAGGAGATCTCATCTACAGTAAAATATTACAGATTGACGCATTCCACAGCGGAGCTTTTGATCTTCATCTAATTAAATAAGTAACAACATCATTACAGTTTGTTACAAATTGGCGAACCCAACAGTGGGGCTTAATTAGGCGAGAGTTTTGAAGTTACATACACAAGAAAATTACATTTGGTTTCAATATTCAATACTTACCTTTTGTTAGTCATGTTAATTACTATTTGTATTTGAGTAAATAAATATAAATTGTGCAACCAATTAAAAAAAGTTGAAGAAATAAAATAAAAACAATTTTAAATAAGAATTTTGTTTCTACACTTTTTCTCAGTTTTGTTTTGAGTGAGCTCAGTGACCATACCTGTCAGTCACAGCTACAGACACTTTGCCTCATCTTCTTCATGGTTGGATATAAATTTGCTGCTAGCATTTTTTAATGTAACTATTTCAGTTTGGAACACTTTTTTTTTAATACTTATTTTACAATTATCTTGTTGATTCATCCTCTTCATTCACTTTATTAAATTTATTAATATATATAAACTTTCACGTAATGAACTTACTGTTCGTTGTCACTTCCCCAAACGTTTCAAGGTGATGTTCCTCTCCCTCAGTGGGAATATACTGAATGTCGATTACAGAATAACCTTTACGGACTATAGGTGTGTGTGGTGGGGGTTGATGGTGGGAAGGGATTGGCGCTGAGGTTCAAATTGTGTGTTTGGATCAGTGTATCGAATAGTGAATGTGATTTATGATGTAATTGTTCATTTAATATGTTGTTTTGTTGTAGTGTGTGATATTTGTATATTTCAAATTGTTCAGCTGTGTTTAGTTTTCTACTTTTAGGTAAGTAGTGTAATATTTCCATGTTGTGTTCTATGTTTGTGTAACTGTGGTTTTCATTATGTAAATGTGTGGCAAATGTGGAATGTATGTAGTTTGTGGTGAGGGCTTTTAAATGTTCAGAAAATCTTTAAGAAAAAGATCTTCCCGTCTGGCCGATGTAGAATTGGTTACAATCATTACAGTTTAATTTATAAACCCCTGGTTTTGCTGTATGTGTCAGTGTCTTTGTTAGTATTATTTATGTGTTTTTTAATGGTGTTGTTGGTTCTGTAGGCTACTTTATAATTGTGTTTCCTAAATGAGTTTGCAGTTTTGTGTATATTGGAATTGTAGTATGTAAGTGTTATGCATTTGCTGGGTTGGGTGCTGTTGGTGTGATGTGTTGTACTTTTTGTGTTTAGGATTCGTTTGTGTAGTTTATTTATTAATTTGGGGTTGTATCCATTTTTGACTGCTATATATTTTATTGTGTTTAATTCACCTTGGTATTCATGTGTGTTTAGGAGTATTGAAGTGAGCCTATGGAGCATGTAGCTGAAAGCTGCATGTTTGTGTTGAGTTGGGTGGTTGGATGAGTTATGTATGACCATGTCTGATGTGGTGGGTTTCCTGTATATTTTGTATGTGTGTGTGTTGTTTGTTATGACTTTATATTATATAATAGAAAAACAGGCTTTAAATAACAAAATTGAAACATTTTTTAATGAAAACAACATCACTAAATTAAATAAAGACCACACCCCAAAATATCACAAACAAATAAACAAAACCCTAAATAACACAAAACACATAGTATCACCAGAAAACATCAAATATCTAAAACAAATTAAACCAAACGCCTGTACATTAAATGCACTACCGAAATTACACAAACCAAATATTCCCATCAGGCCACTTATAAACAACACACAAGCACCTGCACACAAAATAGCTAGACATTTAGATAAATTAATCAGAAATAGTATAAATTTAACAAACAACACCACTGTCAAAAATAATTTAGATCTAGTGAATAAAACTCAACATGTACACATTCCCCACAATTCCACACTAGCTTCATTTGACATAACAAACCTATACACCAATGTTCCCATAAAAGAAACCATAACTACATTAGAACAATTACTAAAAATAAATAACACACCTGAAACACACATAAAAGAGATCATCCATCAAACTTAAATTATCACAGATCAAAATTATTTCGCACAAAACAACATGTTTTACACACAAACAGATGGACTACCCATGGGCTCCCCTATATCAGGTATACTAGCCGAAATATTTGTACACACCATAGAACAGAATCACATACTGAACAACAACAAATACACCGATAAAATAATATATTGGCACAGGTATGTTGATGACATTTTACTCCTTTACAACGGCAACAAAAGACAAATAGAAAATTTCCACAAATACATTAACACTATACACCATAAATTAAAATTCACACTTGAAATATAACTAAATAATAGCATAAACTTCTTAGACCTTACAATCACCAAAACAAACAACACACACACATACAAAATATACAGGAAACCCACCACATCAGACATGGTCATACATAACTCATCCAACCACCCAACTCAACACAAACATGCAGCTTTCAACTACAGGCTCCATAGGCTCACTTCAATACTCCTAAACACACATGACTACCAAGATGAATTAAACACAATAAAATATAAAGCAGTCAAAAATGGATACAACACCGAATTAATAAATAAACTACACAAACGAATCCTAAACACAAACAGTACAACACATCACACCAACAGCACCCAACCCAGCAAATACATAACACTTACATACTACAATTCCAATACATACAAAATTGCAAACGCATTTAGGAAACACAATTATAAAGGAACCTACAGAACCAACAACACCACTAAAAAACACATAAATAATACTAACAAAGACACTGACACATACAGCAAAACAGGGGTTTATAAATTAAATTGTAATGATTGTAACCAAGTCTACATTGGCCAGACGGAAGATCTTTTTCTTCCAGATTTTCTGAACATTTAAAAGCCCTCACCACAAACCACATACATTCCACATTTGCCACACATTTACATAACGAAAACCACAGTTACACAAACATAGAACACAACATGGAAATATTACACTACTTACCTAAAAGTAGAACACTAAACACAGCTGAACAATTTGAAATATACAAATATCACGCACTACAACAAAACAACATATTAAATGAACAATTACATCATAAATCACATTCACTATTCGATACACTGATCCAAACACACAATTTGAACCTCAGCGCCAATCCCTTCCCACCATCAACCCCCACCACACACACCTATAGTCTGTAAAGGTTATTCTGTAATCGACATTCAGTATATTCCCACTGAGGAACAGGAACATCACCTCGATATATTTGGGGAAGTGACAACGAATAGTAAGTTCCTTACGTGAAAGTTTATATATATTAATAAACTTATTTTATATATTGAAAAGCTTATTACTATAGCACTGCACCAGCAACGGTGTAGTATGGCTTACTTTATAATTATTGTTGGTATTTGGGTATAATTCTAATTTCAGTTATGAATTTGTATATGCAAAGAAGTTATTTATTTGTTCATTTCAATTTTCTACTGCACCTATGCTCTGACATTGTGATAGTTGCCTTTTTTATACACAATTTGTTACGATGGTAGATGGAGCTTTATAAACCATTTTCTGTTTCTTAACCTTGATGTTGATAACCTATAATGTACACATTAAAATTTTCTATTAAGGACAGTGCCAAATTTGAACACTGAAATAAACAGACTAAAAAAGTCTGGTGATTAATATGATACACAGAAATTATGAGTATTATTAGTCAATGACAAACAAAATTATATGAATAAAATATAACAAACAGATTGCATATGCCAAAAATAAAGGGCCAATAGGAAATGTGCACAATGGTGATTAGGTTAGTGAAATAAAATGATTATTAGATGCATATATTTTTATTTACTTGTATTGCCCTGAGATATTTCCAAAGGAACTTGTCCATGACGTGGCATCCACGATGTGGATGATAATCTTTTCCTGACTGGACTCTTTCTTACCAGAATAACTCAAGGAAAGCTAAAATTTGATTTAGCACTAAGATTATGTGGTTTCTGGAGTAAATTCTGTAAGATGTTTAGTCAGAAAACCTATTATACTGGTTATAAAATACCCTGTGGTTACTTGTACCCATGATGGGTGCAAATGAAAGTTGTACTTGAGTAATTTTTTTCATCAATTCAGTTACTGAGCATGTGTGAAGCAATTATCAACCTCCTAAGAATTAGTTTCTGAATAAACATTCACTTTAAAAAAAATGTGATTCTTTTTGGAATAAAGTGAAATTATTCTCAAGCATTTCTTTTTACTTCATCTTTATTTAAGTACTTACCAAATACATAAATGAGATACAATTCCTTTATATTTTAAATTATATTTAAATGAGATACAAGCCATCTCATCAATCTGTACATGTTAAAGTATAGTATATATTAAAACATCTTATTTCAAGTTACGTTCAACACTTCCACATACATTTGACAAGTGCAGATATAATGCCAGAGGAGTACTCATCATCAACAAGTCTGTCTAGTGACCTGTCAACATATTATTTTGTATAACGCTACGTAACTTTTTGTGTGCCAGCATATTAACTTCTCATTGTGATGGATCTTAGCTTAATTGTTATGTAATTAATTATATAACTGTAAGAAGCCACACTCACACACGCACCATATAGAAGTAGTTTGGTTTCCATTTAATAAATTTACTTGATTATGTTAAATAGTTAGTCCCCTTTTGAATGAAACCTGTTTCTTCAATTGATAGTAAGATACAATGTCACCTTCTTACCACTCGGGACTGCGTACTTGTGGCTAGCAAGTGTTTCTCCCAAAATACAATATCTGATGTTTACAATATTTTAGATAAGGAATGAATATGCATTATTATTATTAAGGTTAGTCTTATTAAAATGCTTACAATGTACATAACGGTTTATTAAAAAAATTATATACAGTAACAAAACAATAATTACATAAATAATACATGAACAATAATTACATGAATTATAGATACGTTGCATGAATAATTGTTGGAAAAAACTGAGAATGAAGAGAGTTACAGTGGGGTCACAAGATATATAGGATGGAGGACTACAGAGAGATACGAGACTTTGTCAAATAGGTTTTAAAGAAAGAATTCAAATACAGAAATGAGAAGACTTAAGGGTAAAGAACAAGTGAGTGTTACTATTGCAAACATATCATTGTAGATACAGTAGAATCCCATTAAAACACACCAGCTTATTACAATATCTCTTGTAAGACACGCTTTTTGTCTGGTCCCTACACGTCTTGTATATCGACATTATGAAAAATCCTGTTATCTTTCCAACATGCACTTGAAATTATTTTAAACTCAGAATTTAATACAAATTCTTTGTTCCATCATTTCTAAAACACACAGTGTAATGGTTCATTTCAATGGAATTTTCACGGGTTAGAGAGAGATGTGAGAACTGCATGTGACCTTGGCCTGGGAAGAGATTTGTGCATAATTATGTATATGCATTCAAGAATCAGTTCGCAAGATCGAGAAGTATTTCATCAGACAAAACATGGAAAATTTGGCCAAATAAAATATAAAAAAAAGAACATAAAAACAGAAGATATGAAATAAAACGATAATTGTGTGTGTGTGTGAGAGAGAGAGAGAGAGTGAGAGAGAGAGAGAATTGATTTCATTTTTATGTTATATTTCATTGATAATTAAATGATCTAATTGCAGTACGGTAAAGTTTTTTCAAAGTTTTCATCACATATTGATGGTGACTGCACCACATAAGAACAGTTCCACTAGATTACCTTATAAAAGATGATATCTTTTAAACAAAAACATTAATTTTTGTGAAATATTTTATATTAATAATAGCAATTAATAAACTTGTGTAAGTAATGATAAATATGAGTTAAGTTATTTTAACATTACCCGTCTTAACCTAACCTGTGCTCAATGAGTTCGTCTAACGGACTTTGGAATTTTCTGATAAGGGAAAGTTTGATACTTTTAAACTGGTTTCACAGGGACATTGATGCGGCTTCCACCTGTAAAAATGCAGTGGTGACTAGGTTTTTCTAGTAATCTTCTGAATTAAGGTAAGTGATAATATCGGGGCCTCTTTCTTATTTGTACAATTACAACAGCTCACCAAGCATGCTAAAATGTGTTGTCAATGTTCACTTGTTAAACACAAACAAGGGTCTAATAACTGACATATGCATCAGAGATTGTGGTATGAACGTGAGAAAAAAATATGTTGTCCACTGAAAATGTATAGACGTGAAATTAAGAAATTCTCGTTACTTTTTTTCTTCTCATCACTTCGTATGTGACATTGTTGTGTGAACTAATGTGTACACCTTGGTAAGCGGCGAGAAATTCTCTGTGGGAATTTTGTGTATAATACAAAATGATAGCAAGATAAGTCAAACTACACAGGATGTTGTAACATAACGAGATTATACCCATAATCATGTCATAGCCAAGAGCATTACTAATCGAATCGGGAGTTTTTAAAAGAAAGGGTATTGTTGAAACATATTTGAAATAGGTCAGAGCAGTTTAATTTGAACCTGGACATTTTATACAAAAAAATTAATGTTACACAATGAATTAATGAAGAAAAACTTAAAAAAATAATGAGAAGCATCATGGTTTAATATAATACACGGAAAACTGAAGGCCAGAAGATAAATATCAAGAAATAATCTGTAGACTAAACTTACAAATTTGGTGAGATTGTTCCATCATGTTAAAATATACCTTTGATCAAACATTATTCAATTCAAAGCAAAAGAACAGTGAAATGAAGTAACAAAAACACTATAAACTTTATGATTATTAATTTTATTTGTTCATTGTAATTTTTTTTAATTTTATTAGTTGTTCCTATAAGGTTGTTTCTCTTGTATTATCCAAAGAACCCCTAACACATATACAACATCACTTTACTAAAACAGATTTATAATTATTATATTTTATTTCATATGTATGACTTTAACTGTACATAGACTTTAATTAATTTTTTATTAACCTTGAGAAAGGGTTTTCATGTTATTGAACCTAAAGGAGCTACTAACTGAAGAGAAGGGCATTGTATGTTAGTGAATCTCAATATATGTTAAAGAGAAAAGAATAATAAAATTTATTGAAATTAAGACAAGACAGAATAAAGGAGTTCAAATTTTTTAATTCACATAGTTAGAAAAAAATTAATTTAACATAATTTGGCACCAACAACCTGAGGCTACAGGATATAGTTACATTGACGAAGGGTAAGATTAAGATTTAAGACTTATTACAATACTATAAAACAAAAGTAACAATAACTAATAAAAACAGATCTAACAATGTACACAAAATTATACGAAAATTTAATACAAAAAACTATTAAAACTATAAACAACTTATACTGCACAAAGTATAAAAACTATAAAACATGCAGAACAATGAATGCATATAAATAAGAATGTGAATAAATGCACATAAAATAAAAATCAGTTAAAAGACGATACTTTCTTAAATAAAATACGTGTAGTATTTTTCTAATTATTTTATATATACACAATTTACACAACAATTTTCTATTTAGTTCTCTTGCGTTTCAAGACCTGATGTGTGTGTTAATACCTGCAACAAGTGACAACAATATGGGCGTATCTTTGTATAACAGAAATAAACATAACTGCAATAATGCAGTCAATATATCAAAGTGAAATTTTTCTTGTATGTACCCAACTGGAGAAAGTAGAAAAAATTGAGCAGTTTATCGTATTTACTTAATAGTACATATTTTACTTACTGGTTGCCTAAAAGAATATAACAGTACAAGAGAACTGTTAATTTTCAAAAAACCTTAAAATGCCTGTTTACTGGTAGTAATAGTTTTGTATCGGGTTGGTACTGAAAGTGCTAAGTCTCATTGAAGATTTTGTACATAAATTTTTCATATTTACTGAGATGAATAATGAAATGGATTTAAATTTTCATATGAAAAAATAGTTTGGTACTCAATGAAATTTGAGATATAAATTTGATTACAATATACAAAGTATTATTATTTTTTAAGACTAAGAATTTATATAAGTATGAAGGTCCAGAACTCCATGATAGCTGATAAAATTTCAACAAATCCCGTCGCCAACAACAAGACGGCCAACGCTACCTATGGCAGCCTCTGATGAAGCCTTCTAAAGGTGAAAGCCGGTTTAGGCTGTAAGGTAAAACTTTACGTTTTTACTTATAAAAAACTTAGTGTTCCGAGACGTCAATACTATAGTGATATTTAGTTAAGTAACGGACACGTCATGGACAACGAAATCCAAGAATTTAACTGTAAACTAGTTGACATTGTACTATTTTGTGTCGTGTTCTAAATCCTAACTGCATGTTTACAATTACACCTTCGTCTACGTGAAAAGTGAATGAAAACATGGAAAACAAGATATACTTCAGCCACTAAGTTTATTACAAATCATAAAGAAATGTTGTTCTGTTATATAATACAACAAGTAAGTAATAGAATAAAGATTATCATTTTCCAAACACAGAAACATTTCCAGGGAATTCATAGACAATTTGTCTGTTAATTTCTGGATTGGGCAAATCTGTCAATATTTGTTCAAAGCTTATTTTCATAATTTTCTTTTAATATAACTTTGTAGAAATGTCCATCTTTGGATTGATATCTTGTGGCATAAATTTCTCCCTCATCATTATATACTTTCTACACAACAAACATACTTGCAGCGAGTTTTATTTCTTGGTCCTCCAGCAAAAACAATGAGAACAAATTTTCCCTGTTGAACTTTTGCCACTCTGGTATTTGATAGTTACTTCCATGGTAGTCTTTCAAAAGACTTATTGCGAATTAATCTTTGTTATAATCAGAGTCATCGCAATGAATAGGATGTTGTTTAGAATTTTATTACTGTATGATCAAAATACAATCTTCTTAGATTTGTTTTTCTGTTAACATTGTTTCTGCTAGATATTTCTTCTTGCTCTTTTACTCGATATTGTCTTCAGTTCTTAAAACTTATCTGTATCTTCGATTTCAAGCAAGGTATCTTTCTTTCTTTTTGTATAGTGGGATCTGTAGACATTAAAAACTTTTGAGTTTTTCTAATTTCTGATGTAAATATTTCTACGAATCTAGTTGACGTATCTAGATTTGAATTTTGTTGTGGCATTTTAATAGGTGTCTTCTCAACCCCAGTTTAGTGTAATAAGGATAGACAAATCTTTGAAATTGTTGTAGTGTCACCAGGTCATAATGGAACTTCAGCTTGCTATTGAAAACAAGCAGATATCAGTAGTTACTTGATAAAGGATGTTTTAAGAAGAATAATTCTTTCAGAATTGTTTTAATAGCCCAGCATTCTGCAAATAACTATTGCTTCTTTAGCCACTCAGCTGATTTGAACTTTTTTTAATCATATTGCAAAAGTTTCATATACAATAATTGTTTCAAATCACATAAAACATCTGGAAGTATGAAACGCACAAGGACAAGTTGAATTATGTTGTAGGGTTTGGTGGGATAATTGTAAATGGTAGGGAGGTTTTAGTTTTCAGACAATCAGTATTGTCATTACATCATCTGTTGAAGTTCCCTTCAAAACTGCAGTGCTGCTGGGCTTCTAATATAAGGGTACCATATGTGCTAATATTTATAACCAGTTTTCATATTAAAATATACTGTGAAACAGTTTTGTATGACTTTGAAAGTGTACTGATTTTTGGACAGAAATTGCACCAAAACAACATAAATGTAAATCTAACAGTCTTTATTAACTTTCTGTGATGTGCTGTAAAGGTTTTTTAAAAGTTTCAAGCTAAACTGCATTTACAATTGCCCCACAAATTTGCCCAGTGTGGTAAATCTAAATGTGATTTTGGGGTAACTGTAAATGCTGTTATTCAAATACTCTTTTTTGTTTAGTACTATTAAATATCAGAATTTACCAAATCTAGATACTATTATGAGTTCACCACTCTTAAAACATATCCTACGAAAGAAAATTAATTAAATTATTCAAAAACCTATGTAAAAATATTTCCAGATATTTTGTTAGGCCTATGTTAGTGTAGAACAGATGTGAAAAAAATATTTCTTTCTGCATCTGATATATAGTCAGGTGTATTGTTACGTTAGTGCTCGTCACTAATTCACATAACTGATAAAATTCAACCAATTCATAAATGTGTTTGACTCAGTAAAATATTTCTTGGGAGAAAAAATTGATAAGCTTGACTGAGACAAGAAGTTTGTCCACCAACAAAATGTGAATTTTCTACACTATTGGGCCAAGTGTGGAGAGAAGGTATGATTAGTAAAAAGTCATAGCTGGTTTTAACAGGAATTTTTCAAGTCAATGGAAGAAAGTTTTCAGTCCAAAAGAATGCAATGAGTATAAGAAGAGTAGGGCTATTATACATATTAAATGTTCAGTTCATCTGCAAGCAACTCTACTGGTGGGGCACGTCTGCTTCTCAGATAAGTACTCCACTTGATAGGCAGGATTAATGTTAAAATTACTTTGAGATGCCTGTGAAGGACCAATCATGTTGCAGATGACTTGTAAATAAAAAAAATCCAACATCTTACAGAAAGAACTAACCTTCCAAATGTTGACATAAAGAGTTTTACACTTTTCTTACATATTTTATGCCTATCTCTTGAGGAGTTTTTGAGAAACTGTGAACACATAATTTGATCCAGATAGGACACTTATGAAATAATAATAATACTAGTTGATTCAAAAAATTACAAAACAATATCTTTCTTTTTATGTATACATTGCACTTTTCTAGTATGCAACAATAATTATTAAACTAATTCACCACATTAGCAAATAATTATACTTCTTAAAGTCCAATTAATTAATATTTTTTTTTAATATTTAATGTTATTTATCATAATTATTGGCACAGTACATTTGACACATGAAGTATTGTTAGCAACAGATTACAAACTTGGTACCATAATGTATTCCTGTAAACTCATTGGATGATACAAGGCAAATAACTTTTTATTATAAATCATTTTAACTGAGTTTTTTACAGTCCAGAGACTATGGGGAAAAGAATAGAAAGGAGAACAAAAATTAGTTTCTCTAGTTACTTATCATTTATGTATCCCTCTTTCAATACACACCAGTCACTTGTTTGATGCTCCGCATTGCTGGCTAGCCTAATCAACTCTTGTATGAGTCCTCTTTGGAAGATATATATTGTAATGTAACAAAGTTAAGGTCCCAGATGTTACATAAAAACTTTGTCCATAGAAACTCAAACAATACCCAATGTATGCCATAGTTAAGGTCAGGAGGGCAAACCTCACTTAAAAAATATATTAATAATACCTAGTAAGGTTACTAGGTAATAAAATAGTAAAAATGTATCTAAATATAAAATATGGAGTGATCAGTGGAAGATGTAAACTATAAACACAGTGTCTAATGAGATGAATTTACTGTAGACGAGTTTGAAAATAATAGACTGTTTAATTGATATTTAATGTTTTATAAAGATGTACATGTTGTTGTGCTTTATCATGATTATGTGTTTACATGATATTTATTTTGTGTTTTGTATGTAGCAGGTGTGAAGCCATTGCTTTAAGAAAGTATTAAGTAATGGGTACTAATTTCATTCATGTTAAACTTGTATTTAAGTAATTAAATACAAGTGTATTTATTATGTATGGTATAATGCTAAGTGTATTTACTTTGAATAATTAATAAAGATGTCTTAAAATAATATTTGTAAACTTGGCCAGGAAGACAATAATTGTTAATAAATTGTCAAGTGGTCATTATAATTATGTTATAAACCAATGAAGGGTTCAATTATAAAATAAATAATACTAATCATAAATTGAAATCAAGGTAAATTAAAATTAGAATAATTGACCATAAGCCAATGAATCTTTGTACAGTAGGTCAGGTCAGAAAAGTTAAATCAAAAACAAAAAATTATAACACATGTAATAAAACAAATAGGCCTAAAATTAGTATTTTGTAAAAGGAAAATAATACCTTTTAAAATAAGTTGAGCAATAAGAAAATGTAGTAAAATGTATATGGTTTAATAATGCATATTAGGTGGAAGTTTTATGTGATTTAATGTAATTATAATAAGGGAGTATTTTATTAAATAAGTGTAAGAATATTTCCTAATTACGGCTCTAGGATAACAAATATTATCCAATAACATAAGAGGAAAATGGTTGTTAGGGACAACAAAATGCAAGATATCTTGTTGATTTCAACATTCAATTGTTAGATGTGAATGGGTAAAGTTCAGCATACAAATTTAAAAAAAAGAGAAAACCAAATTATATGAATTAAATTAAATAAATTAAATGTCATAAAAGAAATCCATTTAAAAGGACTGAGTAGTAACTCCTGAAACTATATCTCAGCAAATATAATTCTGCATACCATTAAAGTTAACTGAATTAAAAAAAAAAATATCCATTCAACCTACTTACAGTAAAAGCGTAATGATGAAAATGAACTATAATTAAACAAAGATGATCCATAGCGGAGGAATGCAAAATTAATTAAAATATATATTAAAAAACAAACGAAGAACTTTTGTATTGAAGTACCAAACCTCACTTTCAACAAACAAACGAAGTCTTAATACTACACAAATTCCATTGAAACCGGCAACTACCAGAACCGTGAAGAATAACGAAGACCAGAACTGGAACTTCTATTACATTCCGGGACATTAAATCTAAACTTTTATTGAGAAGCTGGACGTTGTTTTTATTCAAGAGCTGCATCGTCATTCCGTTCTCGCCTTGTCGTAACCAGACACTGCCACATTAAGTATCTGATCCAGTTTGGTAATAAACCTGCTTATGTTTAATTTTATATAATAAGAGTTTATAACAATATGGTAATACTTAGTAACCTTAAAATTGCATTACCTGACCTTACTAATAGTTAAAAGAACTACATGTACCCTGAGATAAAAGACAAACTGAAAATTATAATTAAATTGTAACATCTAAAACACGAGTTCAATAACAAATCAATTCTGTATTGTGTGATCGATATGATGTATTAGTAGCAGGAGGAAGCAGCTGTTAGAATTTAAACATATATAAAATAAAGAACCCTTCTTGAATTTGACGATTTTGTGTTATTTGTAGAATAATTAGTGTATTTTGAATAGGATGTAATTTACAGAGAAAGGAACATGAGAAACACCTCAAGTGGAACGACTTAACCTATAAAAACTGGTCAATCATAAACCACAGCGCTCGTCTGTTGACAGCTGGTGAATACAGGAGAATAGTGAACTAACTTGCTTTACACGCTCTCCTCTCTTCGCTCTGGCGATAATATATACTGACTAGGGTTGGAGAAAAATATTGAATTACTCAATACAATAACTGGAAGAGAGCGTTTTTCTCTTGTAAAACACAAAACAACTATTTAATACAGATCTATTGTCAATAACTGGATAATATCAACCACATAATAAGTAATTTTCTTTATAAATAAATTAACGTTGATTTGCAGGAGATCTCATCTACAGTAAAATATTACAGATTGACGCATTCCACAGCGGAGCTTTTGATCTTCATCTAATTAAATAAGTAACAACATCATTACAGTTTGTTACAAATTGGCGAACCCAACAGTGGGGCTTAATTAGGCGAGAGTTTTGAAGTTACATACACAAGAAAATTACATTTGGTTTCAATATTCAATACTTACCTTTTGTTAGTCATGTTAATTACTATTTGTATTTGAGTAAATAAATATAAATTGTGCAACCAATTAAAAAAAGTTGAAGAAATAAAATAAAAACAATTTTAAATAAGAATTTTGTTTCTACACTTTTTCTCAGTTTTGTTTTGAGTGAGCTCAGTGACCATACCTGTCAGTCACAGCTACAGACACTTTGCCTCATCTTCTTCATGGTTGGATATAAATTTGCTGCTAGCATTTATTAATGTAACTATTTCAGTTTGGAACACTTTTTTTTTTAATACTTATTTTACAATTATCTTGTTGATTCATCCTCTTCATTCACTTTATTAAATTTATTAATATATATAAACTTTCACGTAATGAACTTACTATTCGTTGTCACTTCCCCAAACGTTTCAAGGTGATGTTCCTCTCCCTCAGTGGGAATATACTGAATGTCGATTACAGAATAACCTTTACGGACTATAGGTGTGTGTGGTGGGGGTTGATGGTGGGAAGGGATTGGCGCTGAGGTTCAAATTGTGTGTTTGGATCAGTGTATCGAATAGTGAATGTGATTTATGATGTAATTGTTCATTTAATATGTTGTTTTGTTGTAGTGTGTGATATTTGTATATTTCAAATTGTTCAGCTGTGTTTAGTTTTCTACTTTTAGGTAAGTAGTGTAATATTTCCATGTTGTGTTCTATGTTTGCGTAACTGTGGTTTTCGTTATGTAAATGTGTGGCAAATGTGGAATGTATGTAGTTTGTGGTGAGGGCTTTTAAATGTTCAGAAAATCTGGAAGAAAAAGATCTTCCCGTCTGGCCGATGTAGAATTGGTTACAATCATTACAATTTAATTTATAAACCCCTGGTTTTGCTGTATGTGTCAGTGTCTTTGTTAGTATTATTTATGTGTTTTTTAATTGTGTTGTTGGTTCTGTAGGCTACTTTATAATTGTGTTTCCTAAATGAGTTTGCAGTTTTGTGTATATTGGAATTGTAGTATGTAAGTGTTATGCATTTGCTGGGTTGGGTGCTGTTGGTGTGATGTGTTGTACTTTTTGTGTTTAGGATTCGTTTGTGTAGTTTATTTATTAATTCGGGGTTGTATCCATTTTTGACTGCTATATATTTTATTGTGTTTAATTCACCTTGGTATTCATGTGTGTTTAGGAGTATTGAAGTGAGCCTATGGAGCATGTAGCTGAAAGCTGCATGTTTGTGTTGAGTTGGGTGGTTGGATGAGTTATGTATGACCATGTCTGATGTGGTGGGTTTCCTGTATATTTTGTATGTGTGTGTGTTGTTTGTTATGACTTTATATTATATAATAGAAAAACAGGCTTTAAATAACAAAATTGAAACATTTTTTAATGAAAACAACATCACTAAATTAAATAAAGACCACACCCCAAAATATCACAAACAAATAAACAAAACCCTAAATAACACAAAACACATAGTATCACCAGAAAACATCAAATATCTAAAACAAATTAAACCAAACGCCTGTACATTAAATGCACTACCGAAATTACACAAACCAAATATTCCCATCAGGCCACTTATAAACAACACACAAGCACCTGCACACAAAATAGCTAGACATTTAGATAAATTAATCAGAAATAGTATAAATTTAACAAACAACACCACTGTCAAAAATAATTTAGATCTAGTGAATAAAACTCAACATGTACACATTCCCCACAATTCCACACTAGCTTCATTTGACATAACAAACCTATACACCAATGTTCCCATAAAAGAAACCATAACTACATTAGAACAATTACTAAAAATAAATAACACACCTGAAACACACATAAAAGAGATCATCCATCAAACTTAAATTATCACAGATCAAAATTATTTCGCACAAAACAACATGTTTTACACACAAACAGATGGACTACCCATGGGCTCCCCTATATCAGGTATACTAGCCGAAATATTTGTACACACCATAGAACAGAATCACATACTGAACAACAACAAATACACCGATAAAATAATATATTGGCACAGGTATGTTGATGACATTTTACTCCTTTACAACGGCAACAAAAGACAAATAGAAAATTTCCACAAATACATTAACACTATACACCATAAATTAAAATTCACACTTGAAATATAACTAAATAATAGCATAAACTTCTTAGACCTTACAATCACCAAAACAAACAACACACACACATACAAAATATACAGGAAACCCACCACATCAGACATGGTCATACATAACTCATCCAACCACCCAACTCAACACAAACATGCAGCTTTCAACTACATGCTCCATAGGCTCACTTCAATACTCCTAAACACACATGACTACCAAGATGAATTAAACACAATAAAATATAAAGCAGTCAAAAATGGATACAACACCGAATTAATAAATAAACTACACAAACGACCCCTAAACACAAACAGTACAACACATCACACCAACAGCACCCAACCCAGCAAATACATAACACTTACATACTACAATTCCAATACACACAAAATTGCAAACGCATTTAGGAAACACAATTATAAAGTAACCTACAGAACCAACAACACCACTAAAAAACACATAAGTAATACTAACAAAGACACTGACACATACAGCAAAACAGGGGTTTATAAATTAAATTGTAATGATTGTAACCAATTCTACATCGGCCAGACGGAAGATCTTTTCCTTCCAGATTTTCTGAACATTTAAAAGCCCTCACCACAAACTACATACATTCCACATTTGCCACACATTTACATAACGAAAACCACAGTTACACAAACATAGAACACAACATGGAAATATTACACTACTTACCTAAAAGTAGAAAACTAAACACAGCTGAACAATTTGAAATATACAAATATCACACACTACAACAAAACAACATATTAAATGAACAATTACATCATAAATCACATTCACTATTCGATACACTGATCCAAACACACAATTTGAACCTCAGCGCCAAACTCTTCCCACCATCAACCCCCACCACACACACCTAGAGTCCGTAAAGGTTATTCTGTAATCGACATTCAGTATATTCCCACTGAGGAACAGGAACATCACCTCGATATGTTTGGGGAAGTGACAACGAATAGTAAGTTCCTTACGTGAAAGTTTATATATATTAATAAACTTATTTTATATATTGAAAAGCTTATTACTATAGCACTGCACCAGCAACGGTGTAGTATGGCTTACTTTATAATTATTGTTGGTATTTGGGTATAATTCTAATTTCAGTTATGAATTTGTATATGCAAAGAAGTTATTTATTTGTTCATTTCAATTTTCTACTGCACCTATGCTCTGACATTGTGATAGTTGCCTTTTTTATACACAATTTGTTACGATGGTAGATGGAGCTTTATAAACCATTTTCTGTTTCTTAACCTTGATGTTGATAACCTATAATGTACACATTAAAATTTTCTATTAAGGACAGTGCCAAATTTGAACACTGAAATAAACAGACTAAAAAAGTCTGGTCATTAATATGATACACAGAAATTATGAGTATTATTAGTCAATGACAAACAAAATTATATGAATAAAATATAACAAACAGATTGCATATGCCAAAAATAAAGGGCCAATAGGAAATGTGCACAATGGTGATTAGGTTAGTGAAATAAAATGATTATTAGATGCATATATTTTTATTTACTTGTATTGCCCTGAGATATTTCCAAAGGAACTTGTCCATGACGTGGCATCCACGATGTGGATGATAATCTTTTCCTGACTGGACTCTTTCTTACCAGAATAACTCAAGGAAAGCTAAAATTTGATTTAGCACTAAGATTATGTGGTTTCTGGAGTAAATTCTGTAAGATGTTTAGTCAGAAAACCTATTATACTGGTTATAAAATACCCTGTGGTTACTTGTACCCATGATGGGTGCAAATGAAAGTTGTACTTGAGTAATTTTTTTCATCAATTCAGTTACTGAGCATGTGTGAAGCAATTATCAACCTCCTAAGAATTAGTTTCTGAATTAACATTCACTTTAAAAAAAATGTGATTCTTTTTGGAATAAAGTGAAATTATTCTCAAGCATTTCTTTTTACTTCATCTTTATTTAAGTACTTACCAAATACATAAATGAGATACAATTCCTTTATATTTTAAATTATATTTAAATGAGATACAAGCCATCTCATCAATCTGTACATGTTAAAGTATAGTATATATTAAAACATCTTATTTCAAGTTACGTTCAACACTTCCACATACATTTGACAAGTGCAGATATAATGCCAGAGGAGTACTCATCATCAACAAGTCTGTCTAGTGACCTGTCAACATATTATTTTGTATAACGCTACGTAACTTTTTGTGTGCCAGCATATTAACTTCTCATTGTGATGGATCTTAGCTTAATTGTTATGTAATTAATTATATAACTGTAAGAAGCCACAGTCACACACACACACACACCATATGGAAATAGTTTGGTTTCCATTTAATAAAGTTACTTGATTATGTTAAATAGTTAGTCCCCTTTTGAATGAAACCTGTTACTTCAGTTGATAGTAAGATACAATGTCACCTTCTTACCACTCGGGACTGCGTACTTGTGGCTAGCAAGTGTTTCTCCCAAAATACAATATCTGATGTTTACAATATTTTAGATAAGGAATGAATATGCATTATTATTAATAAGTTTAGTCTTATTAAAATGCTTACAATGTACATAACGGTTTATTAAAAAAATTATATACAGTAACAAAACAATAATTACATAAATAATACATGAACAATAATTACATGAATTATAGATACGTTGCATGAATAATTGTTGGAAAAAACTGAGAATGAAGAGAGTTACAGTGGGGTCAAAAGATATATAGGATGGAGGACTACAGAGAGATACGAGACTTTGTCAAATAGGTTTTAAAGAAAGAATTCAAATACAGAAATGAGAAGACATAAGGGTAAAGAACAAGTGAGTGTTACTATTGCAAACATATCATTGTAGATACAGTAGAATCCCATTAAAACACACCAGCTTATTTCAATATCTCTTGTAAGACACGCTTTTTGTCTGGTCCCTACACGTCTTGTATATCGACATTATGAAAAATCCTGTTATCTTTCCAACATGCACTTGAAATTATTTTAAACTCAGAATTTAATACAAATTCTTTGTTCCATCATTTCTAAAACATACAGTGTATTTCATCAGACAAAACATGGAAAATTTGGCCAAATAAAATATAAAAAAAAGAACATAAAAACAGAAGATATGAAATAAAACAATAATTGTGTGTGTGTGGGAGAGAGAGAAAGAGAGAGAGAGAGAGAGAGAGAGAGAGAGAGAGAGAGAGAGAGAGAGAGAGAGAGAGAGAATTGATTTCATTTTTATGTTATATTTCATTGATAATTAAATGATCTAATTGCAGTACGGTAAAGTTTTTTTCAAAGTTTTCATCACATATTGATGGTGACTGCACCACATAGGGTAACAATTCCACTAGGTTACCTTATAAAAGATGATATCTTTTAAACAAAAACATTAATTTTTGTGAAATATTTTATATTAATAATAGCAATTAATAAACTTGTGTAAGTAATGATAAATATGAGTTAAGTTATTTTAACATCACCCGTCTTAACCTAACCTGTGCTCAATGAGTTCGTCTAACGGACTTTGGAATTTTCTGATAAGGGAGAGTTTGATACTTTTAAACTGGGTTCACAGGGACATTGATGCGGCTTCCACCTGTAAAAATGCAGTGGTGACTAGGTTTTTTTAGTAATCTTCTGAATTAAGGTAAGTGATAGTATCGGGGCCTCTTTCTTATTTGTACAATTACAACAGCTCACCAAGCATGCTAAAATGTGTTGTCAATGTTCACTTGTTAAACACAAACAAGGGTCTAATAACTGACATATGCATCAGAGATTGTGGTATGAACGTGAAAAAAAAATATGTTGTCCACTGAAAATATATAGACGTGAAATTAAGAAATTCTCGTTACTTTTTTTGTTCTCATCACTTCGTATGTGACATTGTTGTATGAACTAATGTGTACACCTTGGTAAGCGGCGAGAAATTCTCTGTGGGAATTTTGTGTATAATACAAAATGATAGCAAGAGAAGTCAAACTACACAGGATGTTGTAACATAACGAGATTACACCCATAATTATGTCATAGCCAAGAGCATTACTAATCGAATCGGGAGTTTTTAAAAGAAAGGGTATTGTTGAAACATATTTGAAATAGGTCAGAGCAGTTTAATTTGAACCTGGACATTTTATACAAAAAAATTAATGTTACACAATGAATTAATGAAGAAAAACTTAAAAAAATAATGAGAAGCATCATGGTTTAATATAATACACGGAAAACTGAAGGCCAGAAGATAAATATCAAGAAATAATCTGTAGACTAAACTTACAAATTTGGTGAGATTGTTCCATCATGTTAAAATATACCTTTGATCAAACATTATTAAATTCAAAGCAAAAGAACAGTGAAATGAAGTAACAAAAACACTATAAACTTTATGATTATTAATTTTATTTGTTCATTGTAATTGTTTTTAATTTTATTAGTTGTTCCTATAAGATTGTTTCTCTTGTATTATCCAAAGAACCCCTAACACATATACAACATCACTTTACTAAAACAGATTTATAATTATTATATTTTATTTCATATGTATGACTTTAACTGTACATAGACTTTAATTAATTTTTTATTAACCTTGAGAAAGGGTTTTCATGTTATTGAACCTAAAGGAGCTACTAACTGAAGAGAAGGGCATTGTATGTTAGTGAATCTCAATATATGTTAAAGAGAAAAGAATAATAAAATTTATTGAAATTAAGACAAGACGGAATAAAGGAGTTCAAATTTTTTAATTCACATAGTTAGAATAAAATTAATTTAACATAATTTGGCACCAACAACCTGAGGCTACAGGATATAGTTACATTGACGAAGGGTAAGATTAAGATTTAAAACTTATTACAATACTATAAAACAAAAGTAACAATAACTAATAAAAAACAGATCTAACAATGTACACAAAATTATACGAAAATTTAATACAAAAAACTATTAAAACTATAAACAACTTATACTGCACAAAGTATAAAAACTATAAAACATGCAGAACAATGAATGCATATAAATAAGAATGTGAATAAATGCACATAAAATAAAAATCAGTTAAAAGACAATACTTTCTTAAATAAAATACGATAGTATTTTTCTAATTATTTTATATATACACTATTTACACAACAATTTTCTATTTAGTTTTCTTGCGTTTCAAGACCTGATGTGTGTGTTAATACCTGCAACAAGTGACAACAATATGGGCATATCTTTGTATAACAGAAATAAACATAACTGCAATAATGCAGTCAATATATCAAAGTGAAATTTTTCTTGTATGTACCCAACTGGAGAAAGTAGAAAAAATTGAGCAGTTTATCGTATTTACTTAATAGTACATATTTTACTTACTGGTTGCCTAAAAGAATATAACAGTACAAGAGAACTGTTAATTTTCAAAAAACCTTAAAATGCCTGTTTACTGGTAGTAATAGTTTTGTATCGGGTTGGTACTGAAAGTGCTAAGTCTCATTGAAGATTTTGTACATAAATTTTTCATATTTACTGAGATGAATAATGAAATGGATTTAAATTTTCATATGAAAAAATAGTTTGGTACTCAATGAAATTTGAGATATAAATTTGATTACAATATACAAAGTATTATTATTTTTTAAGACTAAGAATTTATATAAGTATGAAGGTCCAGAACTCCATGATAGCTGATAAAATTTCAACAAATCGCGGACCTTCTGTGACAACAAAAAGTTATTTTACATCACATTTTCTTACCAGTTATAACACTGTATATATACTTTCTATATTCATCTGAATTAAAATTCTCATCTGTTGCCTGCCCCAATAAAAGTTTTTCTGCATAGCAACAAACAAACACACCGCAGCTTGAACTATCATTCTGGAAAACATGTTTAGTACAGTTCACTTGCCAATCCTTAAGTGTTCTCCCCAAGATCTTAACTAACACTTGTCTCCAATTATATATTGATTTTTCATATACGCAGATTCTGACACCGGGTCATAAAATGAAAACTGTTTTTTAAGAACATCAGCTACTAAAAGGACCCAATGAGTACTGTCTGGATTTATGGGTATAATTAATTTTGAATACCCATGCAACTCCATGTGGCACACAGACTGAAGTGCATAATCTAATGGAAATGTTAGAATCAATTAGGATTATCTACTGGACTAGGTAGATAGGAAATTTGTTACATATCTTATTTAAAAAACATTAGTACATTATCATAGAGCCAACCAGTATGAAAATGTGGATCTTCTGAGGTCAGGGTATTCAGTTCGTTATTATTTATATATGTATCCAAAGATTTCAAATGAAGAGCACTGATGCTGTATCCGCAAACATTGTAAAGGGTACGGTGTATATCTTGTTCACTGGAAATAGGGTCAGTGAAAATTTTTCCACATAGTAGCAAAGACTCATTTATACAATTATGCTGAGCAAAGTCTGTATTTTTAGTCTCTGTTTTTATAGGCTTCTTTTCTTTGGCAGTTTGATAAAATCTCTTTTGAGGAGAAATTTTGATGTTTGGTGGAAGAAAATCATGTGCCATTGAAGGAGGTTTACCATGTACACAGTTTTGATCGTTGTTCAACATTTCACATTTTTTAACCAATAATTGTAAAGTGTTTTGCACATATGGCAGTAAAGATTGAGAATTTTTATTACATATAATGTTTTTCAATTTATCTGCCAATTGACACACGGAATGAATTAATATGTCTGTATTTGCTGTTGCATTATCTAGGTTAACTGAGTTACTATTTGTAGTTACCAATGTTTCATCTGTAGCTAAATCTGTATAATCAGAACTTATACACGATGGTAAAGTTAGCTTATGGACAAGATAAGAATGAAGCTTGTGTATATGTTTGCACAATGAATTACTGTCAGCACATGAGCATGTATACATGTGTGAACACAAGCTGACACATGTATATTCATTAAATTTTATAAAACATAATTCTGGCATATAACATTTTCTAGCTAAACAATGGACTTTATAAAGGACTGTTGAGTCCGACTGACTCCTGACTTGCTAAACACTACAATTTCCAGTTTCAATTATATCAGAATCTGTTATTTGTATGCCTATTTTATGCCTTTTGTTAACTGCATTGTTATATACTAATGGGGGCATCTGGTTCAATCTTTTATTTTTAACGCTAAGTGTATAGTTTTATTAACTCTGAAAATGATGTTAATCAAGTAATCTAATCCCTTTTACATTTCTTTGGAGGTATTGGGTTTTAAGTTTATTATGAAATGATTCTAAAAACATGTTTGTGTCGGTATATCCATGTGAAAAATTTCTGAAACACATTGCCCACTTATCTTTTTTACACACATAAATTTCTTTAAAATAATCTAAAAAGCGACTAGCGGACTCGGAGTATTTATTAAAAAAGGCTTCTAACATTTCATTAAAATTATTCATATTTTTTTCATGAGTTAAAATTAATAAAGAATCTAAAATTTCTGATGTCAGAGACTTGGATTTCACTTTGGTTTTAAGATTTTTCAACCAGTTCCGTTTCACATGCTACAAACAACGAAGATGTCTCACATTTTTCCCAAATGCAGTTTCAACCGCATTGGCAATGGCTTCATCACCATCCGTCATGACACAGTTTACTTCCATGTTTGGAATTTTGTCAACAACAATTTTTAAGACACACGCCAGAGTCATTTCATCTAAATAATTTATTATAAAATGAGCAACAGGGAACCCAACACCATATTCATCAGGAACAAGTAAATTTAATAAGTAAATTTTATACTGGTTTGTATTATCAGTTGCGTCTATACATAGTGTTCTACAGCAACCAGCAACCATTTCTGCTGCTTGATACTTTGTTTGAATGCCTACAACAAAAAGTTCAGAACTGTGTGGTAAATTATTTAAACTGGAGGGCCCAATTATGGTATCCATTCCTTGAGGTTTATATGCTAAAACTGGGTTGTAACTTTCATTTTTTAATAAGTTAATTAAGATATTTACAGATTCTGCATAATTTTTATTAAGTCGTTTTTTCATCTCCAGTTGATACCTCATTTTAATTATTTGAGATGTTATATAACGTTCTTTTACTGCAGAAGTGTTATTATCGTCACCAATGGAAGGCTGTAAATGTTCCTGAATAACATGTGTTGGCACACCTTGCTCTAAAAAGTGATTTACAGAAGACTTTGTGGTGTTATCCCATCAATAGAATTTCACAAATTTGAAATTAAGCTCATGGTTATGAACATTAATGTATGTCACATGGATTCCAGTATCATCTTCTTTGACGTACATTCTGGCCAGACAGTTTGTATTCGGCATACTACCAAATGTCCTTTTTCTATTAGTTTTATTTATTTTTGTTTCGGGTGTACAAAAATTATTAAATTTGGAAATATAATAGGAAAATTTAGAGCCACTCACTGCATGGGCTGAACCCGTTTTTTGACCATTGCAATGTGGTTGTCTTTACAAACAGCTTCCTTCCATGTGAGAAATGCTGCCACATCCTTAAAAACAAATTCCTCCTTTGGAATAATTTGGCCATGCTCTTTCTTCAAATGTTCTATGAGATGGAAATATGTTCTAAATTTCAATGTACAATCTGAATGGGAACACGATAGGGATAAACCAGAAGAATCACAATGTTTTTTATGTTTCGAGAAGCTGAATCTATTACTGTATTGAACATTGCAATCAGAACATACCCTTGGGTATGTTATTTTAAGACATGAGACAGCTGTTTGTTTTGCACATGACGATATTAAATTATCTACTTTACGAGAATCACCATATTCAAGGGCACTGTTTAACGTAGATAAACCTTCCTCAGCAGACCCACCATTTGTAAACAAATATGTGAGGTGTGATTTATGGTTTAGATTGTGTGATGGTGTTACATATGAAAAAGATTTATGTATCTGCGATGTGTGTTAAACTGAAGGTGATGTTACTGCTTTTGTGAATGATGGCCTTGTAATCATACTGTGTGATGTGTACATATGTATATCTGCTCTATTTGATGCCCCTGTAACTCTGGTATGAGATGTGGAAGGGTAAGCGTGTGCCCTATTTGATGTCCCTGGCTGTGTGGTGTGTATACGTGATGTGGAACCATGTGCGTGTGCCCTATTTGATGTCTCTGGCTGTGTGGTGTGTATACGTGATGTGGAAGGGAATGCGTGCGCCCTATTTGATGTCCCTGGTTGTGTGCTGTGTATACGTGATGTGGAAGTGTATGCATGTGCCCTATTTGATGTCGCTGGTTGTGTGCTGTATATACGTGATGTGGAAGGGTATGTGTACGCCCTATTTGATGTCCCTGGTTGTGTGGCGTGTATACGTGATGTGGAAGGGTATGCGTGTGCCATATTTGATGTCCCTGGCTGTGTGCTGTGTATACATGATGTGGAAGGATATGCGTGTGCCATATTTGATGTCCCTGGCTGTGTGCTGTGTATATATGATGTTGAAGAGTGTGCATGTGCCCTATTTGATGTCCCTGGCTGTGTGCTGTGTATACGTGATGTAGAAGGGTATGCGTGTGCCCTACTTGATGTCCCTGGCTGTGTGCTGTGTATACATAATGTGGAAGGGTATGCGTGTGCCCTATTTGATGTCCCTGGCTGTATGCTGTGTATATATGATGTGGAAGTGTGTGCATGTGCCCTATATGATGTCCCTGGCTGTGTGGAGTGTGTATGTGACCTAACAGCTTGTGCGTATGATGTCCTTGTGTCTCTGGTATCTGATGTGGATGTCTGAGCGTGTTTCCCAACTGGATATGGAAATGATGTTCTGTTATGTGTGTCTGTAGTGCATGTCTGGTCTCTGTAGAAATTGGATAAAATTTTAGACCTATTTCTTGTACAGACATGAAAAACATTACCCATTAAACATAGAATCCCTCGCTGTGTGATGTGTAAGCCATCCCTGGACAGCAACTCCATAAACGGATCTCTTGAATGTAACATAAAAGACTTCCAGTTGTCTATGAATAGTCCTCCATATCTACGAACAAAAAAAAGCGGAATCACTGTAGCAGTCACAAAAAAGTAAAAATGCATTGCATTACTTAATTAACAACATACTATGAGGGAATAAAATACCAAAGTCATGAAAGTCAAGAGACATATTGAGCATAAAGAAGAAGTAAAATATTTATTTGCCAATAAACAGAAGTCTTTTTAAAGCTATATTATCAAGAAAATTCATAAAGTATTACTGTACGAATATTAACTGTAATTTTATAAGAGTTAGCAGATTTTTATGATCAGAATTTGGAATTTAATAAATGATTTCTAAAACTTATTTTATTTTGAGAACAAAATTCGTAACAGCAATGATGTGGATGCCCCATTAACACATCAAGTCTCTGCATTATCAAAAGAAACACTTACACGTATAAAGTTTTACCTGGTAGCCAAGCCTTGTATCAGCAGATTCAGCTTCTCTGTCTTTTCATATATTATCTTTATTCTGTTCATTTCAGCATCTGAATATGGCATATACCTATTTTTACTGCGAAACAATACACTTGACAAATGGAGTTGCACATGCTGGTTGCCTTTTAGAATTTTTTGGATAAGGGATTCATAATGTTGGTTTATTTGATCTGGATGCTGACCTGTTAAAAAGTTTTTAAGAATTATAAAAATAAACGAGGATAGTACCTATCAATAAAATATTGGAAAATAATGTGCATAACACCAAAGCAATCTTACAAATCTTTTTGATCAACCATAATCGTATAAAGTAGAGCACTAATAACTGAAATATTTTGTTTACAAAATTCTATGTAACTTATGACAAATCAAATTATTTGTGCCCAAATGGATTATTACGTGATAAAAGAACTTGGTTGCTTCAACCATTGAAGCGGACACTTCTTCAACACGCATTCCTGACATCGAAAACACTGTGACTTCAAAATCATTCTGGCACTGAGTAGTCCGATGTGCATATTTTACCTGGGAGTCACCAATCATGAGGAGGCCTGGACGCACCATTGTGACTGCAAATGAAGAATACTTTATTAAAACAAACACATATATTTACATCTGCTGATGGAAATTTAACCTTGCTTTTGTTTTATATTCCTCTTTCTTAGGCTTCAGAATACTCGATTTTAACTTACTTTTATTATGCAACAGCACTTTGTTTTGACCTGCATTACATAATATCAGAGAATTCAAGAAAACTCACAAACACCAAAAGAAATTGCGCGGCTCCATGTGAAAAAATGGGTATTCATGTTTCATCTCCTTAATACTCATGAAACTTTTTAAACTAAATTTTAGTATTTTAAACAAAATAATTTCACAGTTTATTCAAAATAACTGTAAATGGCACAAACTTAGAACAAAGAATAATTAACCTAAACGAACACGTGATTTCAAAACAAATCAAGCCCCAAAATGCATGAAGCTTTTATTTTAAAATAAATTTTTAGTCTTTTAAACATAACATACTTCTACACTTTACTCAGTCCTTGAAAATTTTTGGAAATATCACAGGATTAATCTAGAACAATGAATAATTAACCATAACAAAAACAAGTGTTTTCAAACCCGATAGCACAAATGAAATACATCCCAAAATTCATGAAACTTTTATACTAAATTGGATTTTTTTTTTTAACATAGAAAACTTTTACCGTTCACTCAAAATCATTGTAAATGGCACAAACGTAGAACATAGAATAAATAACTTAAACGAACACGTGGTTTCGAACCCGATCACGCCCTAAACTTCATGAAGCTTTTGTTTTACATTACGTTTTGGTCTTTTTTAAACAAAAAATACTTCTAAACTTTACTCAGTACCTGAAAACTGTTGGAAATGTCACAGGATTAATCTAGAACAATGAATTTTAACCTTAACAAAACACACGTGGTTTCAATCACGACAGCACAATTACATCCTAAAATTCATGAAACTTACTTTAAACAAAATGGGTAGGTTTAACATAAAAGACTTACAGTTTACTCAAAACCATTGTAAATTAAAAAAAAAAAAAAAAACATTAACCTACACGAACACGTGGTTCCAAAGCTGATACCCATTTAGTATTTCTATTTTATTTCTAAACAAACACATATAATAATAATACTCACAAAATTCCTGAAAAATTATGTAAAAGAGATACCTGTAATAAAATTACCAATATAATTTAAATCCGTAGAAACATCTTTCCAAATTGATGCACACGTGCACACGAATTCCACCGTAATTTAGACTAGATTAATTTTTAGGGTAACACAGAAATAGCAACGTCCTGTCGCAAGTTCATTTGTTTACCACGTGTGGTCTGTTTAAGCGCTAGTTGTCAGTTGTCCATCACTGCAATAAGAAACAACGGGTTATCCATCTCTGTAGAAAAAGCCGCCAATGAATTTTGTCCAAGCCGTCTGCGGTGAGCAGAGGCGTAGTTCCAAAAAAATATTTCGCTATGAAAATAATTTAAAATAATAACTGTATGAAACAGATTTTAATTTAGTACATTTTTAAAGGCAAAAAATAAAAATCTGATGCTTAAGGCCTTTTATAGACTATATTAACTAGTTATTTTGAAACTTCGTGGAGGTTATGTGTAAGATGTACAAATATCGTAAATGTTTTTGTATGGTTGTAATGGAATTAAAAAATAAATGATTATTTGGTACTAGAAGAAACCTACGTTTTAACAAAAATTTCCGTAATTAGTGTACAAAAAACCGCTGTACTTTTGAACCTGAGACCATGCTGAATCATGATTCCCTATTACCATTCTCTTCCGGTATAATTCTTATGCAGTTTCCATTATTTTGTAAGAAAGAAAGTTGATATGTTCAATGCGAGGCGATTTCCCTGTTCACCTTTTTTAAAAGCATAATTGTTATTTAGTTTCCTTTCTTGTTCTGAATTTATTGAACCGAAATTATAACCTAGTTCCCATTTCCCATTTACAGCACATTATTACCTTACAAAGACGAATTTAAGTAAATCTAATTTATAACGAAAGAAGTACATTAAAATCATCACTTCAACCTAATGCAATAAAAACCAATGTGGAAGTTTCTATCAATATGCAAATGATTAATTATTATTAGCCTAATTGGTTATTGTGGAATTTTATGTTGGTCTACGTTGACGAAAAAAAAAATTGGAAGAGCCACTTGACACCGTTATAAAATGACTAGCCTATATTGCATTAAATGATGTCAAAGAGTGTATTTTGCATAAAACTGATTACAGTAAGGCCCTTTGTTTATGAATAGAAACAAATAAAGAGTCCATACTTAGTTTTGTACCATTTACAGACTTTGTACCATTGTCTATTGTTATTAAAAAGATAGAAATAACAAATGTATAATCAAAGTTTTGTATATTCTGAATACAAAAATTAAATATTTTACATTTATAGCCTTTTACAAAGTGTATAGAAACTTGTTTTACTTGTAACTTGTAATTATTCGTTTTATAGGCCTATAGCGACTTCTCAGGTTTGAATAAAAATAGAGACTCACGACCCACAGTTCTATGATTATTTTCACACATCATATTAAAAAACAGGTTTTCGTACACTTAACAAACAAAAATCAGTAGCAACATACGTTTATTATGAGAAAATAAGATTAAAAATTGTAACCTGCCATTACTTGTATGTGAAGAAAACTGGTATAACATTTGCAAACAAGAAATCTTCAATTCTCTTCCTATTTGTTTTATAATAAACTAAAGTCTCTACTGCAGGTGTAAGTTCATTGCCTATTCAATTTATTATAATTATAATTATTCCTGTATTTTGTTAAGTGATAATATTTTATTAATACATCTGCTTCCTGTTCATGTCCAATGTAACTAGAGTAGGAATGGCCCCCTGGCTCATATGTGGAAATAATGTTTTTAAGTGTAGGACTAAACGTCTTTATGAGCACTTTGTATCATTGAAATTTAGTCAGAGTTTAATGAGCAGTTTGGCCTAACCTAACTTACTACATCTAAGAATAACTTAATACTGTCAGTTACCTTTATTTTATCATTAAATACATCTTAATTAGTGCAATAGCAGTATTTTTGTGTCTCACATTACACTAACTCAAAGGAGTTTCTCGTTACAGTTCAAACAAATGTTGAAATTGTGTACCGGCATTTCTTTTCTTTCAATTCACTTTTTATGAAAACAAGCTTAACATTAATGGTTCTAGGCTTACTGGTATTCTACATTTTCAATCAAATGTTCAATATCCATTAGTTAAAATTTCATCGAATTGTGAAATTAACAATGCTATGACTAATGTGTGGGTTATCAATCTATATTTAATTTGTCATAAATAGAAATAATTTGGTGAAATTAAATTTCTGAGTTCATTTATTTTATTAATAGTTTTAGTATTTGTTTTGTTTTGTTTATTAAATGATTCCTTATCAGTTTTTCATCTTTGTGCTGTCAGGTTTCATTTCAAAACATTGGATTTTATTATTCTCATTCTATTCTTCTATAGCACTGTAAACACTAGTCTTATAATTTTGGAGGTAGGTCTCCTTCTTTAGAAAGCTTTGTTTCAGAAACTGTCAAAGCAATTCTCTCTATAACACTCCATAGAATTCAGTTAATTTTATTTTTGAAAAGTGCTCAAGTATGTATCATTTTATTTATGTAGGCCTATGTTTTGCTCGAGTATTTCCATTTGCTTGAATTTTTTCTACCAGAAAATGGATGAACATGGCTGATGAGATTAGTGACCAACCAGCACAGTGATTGTAACATGTTACACTATGACTATAGAAAAGACTACCAATATATGGTGTGTTTCAATATCAAGTTAACACTATTGTCAGTTGCTAAGAAAAAAAGTTGAAATAACAAGTGCATGAAACAGGCTGTAATTTTAATATATTCTTAGAGACTTAATATGAGTAATCTACTAAAGTCATTGGTTTTAAATGGTTTTTATTAGAGTTCTTGAATTTTGCTTAGATTAGTCAAAGACCCAATAAGTTCTTTTTACGGTTCTCTAATTTCTTGGATTTCGTTGTCCATGACGTGTCCGTTAGTTAACTAAATATAAGTACTTCTCCCTTTTACAGTTCATCAATTTGCTTTCTCACAGTCTTTTGAATTGTTCATCAATTTGCTTTCTCACAGTCTTTTGAATTGTTCATAAAATTTTCATCTAGGATTATACACTTACCTGCAACACTTTATTAAGATACAGATTTATCCCTTGTAGAGTCATCTTCCAATCCCTTGAAAAACTAAAAGTATCATATGTCTCTGGAATAGGAAGTCAAAGAAAAACAGAATTCAGGTAGCAAGTTTCCATTATTTCATGAGATATATCCTAGAAGCAAACTGTAGCTTCCAGTTATTGTTCCTGAGAAACCTTATTAAGGGGTTTATCAAAACAAACAATTACAAGCTCACACTTCTCAGCATTTGATAAAAAAGTTTTGAAAAGTGTACCTAACCTAAAAATATATAGTTGAGTTATTGGAAATGAAATATGAAGGACTGGAGAATGTTTATTGATTCTTGGATTTCGTTGTCTATGACGTGTCCGTTACTTAACTAAATACAGCTATTATATTAACGACTTGTAACACAAAGTTTTTTATAAGTTTCTCTTATAAGTACCTCCCTTGTAAGGTAAAACTTTATGTTTTTACTTATAAAGAACTTTGTGTTCAGAGTTGTAATTTAGTTTATTGATTAAAAATTATGTATAGGTTTTAAAATGAAATAACTGCAAATAATAGTTATTTCAATCTATGTTTTTACGTTGCATGCAAAAATATTGTTTAAATATCAATAATAAACACCTCTAAATCTCAATTTATAATAATACCATTCATTTCCAGTTACTCCAACCTCTTAGGGGTTACTGTAAACATGCTTTTTCTTTATCTTTTCTTTATACATTGAAATATTGGAACAACTGTAAACTAGTTGACATTGTACTATTTTGTGTCGTGTTCTAAATCCTAACTGCATGTTTACAATTACACCTTCGTCTACGTGAAAAGTGAATGAAAACATGGAAAACAAGATATACTTCAGCCACTAAGTTTATTACAAATCATAAATAAATGTTGTTCTGTTACATAATACAACAAGTAAGTAATAGAATAAAGATTATCATTTTCCAAACACAGAAACATTTCTAGGGAATTCATAGACAATTTGTCTGTTAATTTCTGGATTGGGCAAATCTGTCAATATTTGTTCAAAGCTTATTTTCATAATTTTCTTTTAATATAACTTTGTAGAAATGTCCATCTTTGGATTGATATCCTGTGGCATAAATTTCTCCCTCATCATTATATACTTTCTACACAACAAACATACTTGCAGCGAGTTTTATTTCTTGGTCCTCCAGCAAAAACAATGAGAACAAATTTTCCCGGTTGAACTTTTGCCACTCTGGTATTTGATAGTTACTTCCATGGTAGTCTTTCAAAAGACTTATTGCGAATTAATCTTTGTTATAATCAGAGTCATCGCAATGAATAGGATGTTGTTTAGAATTTTATTACTGTATGATCAAAATACAATCTTCTTAGATTTGTTTTTCTGTTAACATCGTTTCTGCCGGGTATTTCTTATTGCTCTTTTACTCGATATTGTCTTCAGTTCTTAAAACTTATCTGTATCTTCGATTTCAAGCAAGGTATCTTTCTTTCTTTTTGTATAGTGGGATCTGTAGACATTAAAGTCTTTTTAGTTTTTCTAATTTCTGATGTAAATATTTCTACGAATCTAGTTGATGTATGTAGAGTTGAATTTTGTTGTGGCATTTTAATAGGTGTCTTCTCAACCCCAGTTTAGTGTAATAAGGCTAGGTGAATCTTAGAAATTTTTGTAGTGTCACCAGGTCATAATGGAACTTCTGCTTGCTGTTGAAAACAAGCAGATTTCAGTAGTTACTTGATAAAGAATGATATTTTAAGAGCAATAATTCTTTCAGAATTGTTTTAATAGCCCAGCATTCTGCAAATAACTATTGCTTCTTTAGACATTCAGCTGATTTGAACTTTTTTTAATCATATTGCAAAGTTTCATATACAATAATTGTTTCAAATCACATAAAACATCTGGAAGTATAAAACACACAAGGACAAGTTGAATTATGTTGTAGGGTTAGGTGGGATAATTGTAAATGGTAGGGAGGTTTTAGTTTTCAGACAATCAGTATTGTCATTACATCATCTGTTGAAGTTCCCTTCAAAACTGCAGTGCTGCTGGGCTTCTAATATAAGGGTACCATATGTGCTAATATTTATAACCAAAGTTTTCATGTTAAAATATACTGTGAAACAGTTTTGGATGACTTTGAATGTATACTGATTTTTGGACAGAAATTGCACCAAAACAACATAAATGTAAATCTAACAGTCTTTATTAACTTTTTGTGATGTTTTGTAAAGGTTTTTTTAAAAGTTTCAAGCTAAACTGCATTTACAATTACCCCACAAAAATTGCCCAGGGTGGTAAACCTAAATGTGATTTTGGGGTAATTGTAAATGCTGTTATTCAAATACTCTTTTTTGTTTAGTACTATTAAATATCAGAATTTACCAAATCTAGATACTATTATGAGTTCACCACTTTTAAAACATATTCTACGAAAGATAAAATTAATTAAATTATTCAAAAACCTATGTACAAAGATTTCCAGATATTTTGTTAGGCCTATGTTAGTGTAGAACAGATGTGAAACAAAAATTTCTTTCTGCATCTGATAAATAGTCAGGTGTATTGTTATGTTAGTGCTCGTCACTAATTCACATAACTGATAAAATTCAACCAATTCATAAATGTGTTTCTGACTCAGTAAATTATTTCTTGGGAGAAAAAATTGATAAGCTTGACTGAGACAAGAAGTTTGTCCACCTACAAAATGTGAATTTTCTACTCTATTAGGCCAAGTGTGGAGAGAAGGTATGATTAGTAAAAAAAGTCATAGCTGGTTTTAACAGGAATTTTTCAAGTCGATGGAAGAAAGTTTTCAGAATCTGCTTTCAGTCCAAAAGAATGCAATGAGTATAAGAGGATTAGGGCTATTATACATTTTAATGTTCAGTTCATCTGCAAGCAACTCTACTGATGAGGCGTGTCTGCTTCTCAGATAAGTACTCCACTTGATAGGCAGGATTAATGTTAAAATTACTTCAAGATGCCTGTGAAGGACCAATCATGTTGCAGATGACTTGTAAAAAAAAAAATCCAACTTCTTTCAAAAAGAACTATCCTTCCAAATGTTGACATAAAGACTCATGTTTTACGTTTTCTTACATATTTTATGCCTATCTCTTGAGGAGTTTTTGAGAAACTGTGAACACATAATTTGATCCAGATAGGACACTTATGAAATAATAATAATACTAGTTGATTCAAAAAATTACAAAACAATATCTTTCTTTTTATGTATACATTGCACTTTTCTAGTATGCAACAATAATTATTAAACTAATTCACCACATTAGGAAATAATTATACTTCTTGAAGTGCAATTAATTAATATATTTTTTAATATTTAATGTTATTTATCATAATTATTGGCACAGTACATTTGACACATGAAGTGTTGTTACCAACAGATTACAAACTTGGTACCATAAAGTATTCCTGTAAACTCATTGGATGATACAAGGCAAATAACTTTTTATCATAAATAATTTTAACTGAGTTTTTACAGTTCAGAGACTTATGGAAAGGAATAGAAAGGAGAACAAAAATTAGTTTCTCTAGTTATTTAACATTTATGTCTCCCTCTTTCAATACATGCCAGTCACTTGTTTGATGCTCCGCATTGCTGGCTAGCCTAATCAACTCTTGTATGAGTCCTCTTTGGAAGATATATATTTAATACTTACCTTTTGTTAGTCATGTTAATTACTATTTGTATTTGAGTAAATAAATATAAATTGTGCAACCAATTAAAAAAGTTGAAGAAATAAAGTAACAATTTTAAATAAGAATTTTGTTTCTACACTTTTTATCAGTTTCGTTTTGAGTAAGCTCAGTGACCATATCTGTCAGTCACAGCTACAGACACTTTGCCTCGCTCTTCTTCATGGTTGGATATAAATTTGCTGCTAGCATTTTTTAATGTAACTATTTCAGTTTGGAACACTTTTTTTTGATACTCATTTTACATATTGAAAAGCTTATTACTGTAGCACTGCACCAGCAATGGTGTAGTATGGGTTACTTTATAATTATTGTTGGTATTTGGGTATAATTCTAATTTCAGTTATGAATTTGTATATGCAAAGAAGTTATTTATTTGTTCAGTTCAATTTTCTACTGCACCTATGCTCTGACATTGTGATAGTTGCCTTTTTTATACACAATTTGTTACGATGGTAGATGGAGCTTTATAAACCATTTTCTGTTTCTTAACCTTGATGGTGATAACCTATAATGTACACATTAAAATTTTCTATTAAGGACAGTGCCAAGTTTGAACACTGAAATAAACAGACTAAAAATGTCTGGTGATTACTATGATACACAGAAATTATGATTATTATTAGTCAATGACAAACAAAATTTTATGAATAAAATATAAACAGATTGCATATGCCAAAAATAAAGGGCCAATAGGAAATGTGCACAATGGTGACTAGGTTAGTGAAATAAAACGCTTATTAGATGCATATATTTTTATTTACTTGTATTGCCCTGAGATATTTCCAAAGGAACTTGTCCATGACGTGGCATCCACGATGTGGATAATAATCTTTTCCTGACTGGACTCTTTCTTACCAGAATAACTCAAGGAAAGCTAAAATTTGATTTAGCACTAAGATTATGTGGTTTCTGGAGTAAATTCTGTAAGATGTTTAGTCAGAAAACCTATTATACTGGTTATAAAATACCCTGTGGTTACTTGTACCCATGATTGGTGCAAATGATAGTTGTACTTGAGTAATTTTTTTCATCAATTCAGTTACTGAGCATGTGTGAAGCAATTATCAACCTCCTAAGAATTAGTTTCTGAATAAACATTCACTAAAAAAAATGTGATTCTTTTTGGAATAAAGTGAAATTATTTTCAAGCATTTCTTTTTACTTCATATTTATTTAAGTACTTACCAAATACATAAATGAGATACAATTCCTTTATATTTTAAATTATATTTAAATGAGATACAAGCCATCTCATCAATCTGTACATGTAAAAGCATAGTATATATTAAAACATCTTATTTCAAGTTACGTTCAACACTTCCACATACATTTGACAAGTGCAGATATAATGCCAGAGGAGTGCTCATCATCAACAAGTCTGTCTAGTGACCTGTCAACATATTATTTTGTATAACGCTACGTAAATTTTTGTGTGCCAGCATCTTAGCTTCTCATTGTGATGGATCCTAGCTTTATTAATTATTAGCGTAATTAATTATATAACTGTAAGAAGCCACACTCACACACACACCATATAGAAATAATTTGGTTTCCATTTAATAAAGTTACTTGATTATGTTAAATAGTTAGTCCCCTTTTGAATGAAACCTGTTTCTTCAATTGATAGTAAGATACAACATCACCATCTTACCACTCGGGACTGCTTACTTGTGGCTAGCAATTGTTTCTCCCAAAATACAATATCTGATGTTTACAATATTTTAGATAAGGAATGAATATGCATTATGATTAATAAGGTTAGTCTTATTAAAATGCTTACAATGTACATAACGGTTTATTAAAAAAATTATATACAGTAACAAAACAATAATTACATAAATAATACATGAACAATAATTACATGAATTATAGATACGTTGCATGAATAATTGTTGGAAAAAACTGAGAATGAACAGAGTTACATTGGGGTCGAAAGATATATAGGATGGAGGACTACAGAGAGATACGAGACTTTGTCAAATAGGTTTTAAAGAAAGAATTCAAATAGAGAAATGAGAAGACCTAAGGGTAAAGAACAAGTGAGTGTTACTATTGCAAACATATCATTGTAGATACAGTAGAATTCCATTAAAACACACCAGCTTATTACAATATCTCTTGTAAGACATGCTTTTTGTCTGGCCCCTACACGTCTTGTATATCGACATTATGAAAAATCCTGTTATCTTTCCAACATGCACTTGAAATTATTTTAAACTCAGAATTTAATCCAAATTCTTTGTTCCATCATTTCTAAAACATACAGTGTAATGGTACATTTCAATGGAATTTTCACGGGTTAGAGAGAGATGTGAACTGCATATGTGACCTTGGCATGGGAAGAGATTTGTGCGTAATTATGTATATGCGTTCAAGAATCAGTTTGCAAGGTCGAGAAGTATTTTATCAGACAAAACAAAGCCATGCTTGATAGTAGCTGGATAAAACCAGGAACAAAGGAACCTCATTAGACACACAAACAGATAAGTACAAAAGTGGGGAAAATTTTGGCCAAATAAAATATAAAAAAAAAAGAACATAAAAACAGAAGATATGAAATAAAACAATAATTGTGAGAGAGAGAGAGAGAGAGAGAGAGAGAGAGAGAGAGAGAGAGAGAGAGAGAGAGAGAGAGAGAGAGAGAGAGAGAGAGAGAGAGAGAGAGAGAGTGAGAGAGAATTGATTTCATTTTTATGTTATATTTCATTGATAATTAAATGATCTAATTACAGTACAGTAAAGTTTTTTCAAAGTTTTCATCACATATTGATGGTGATTCCACCACATAGGGTAACAGTTCCACTAGGTTACCTTAAAAAAGACGATATCTTTTAAACAAAAACATATTATTTTTTATGAAATATTTTATATTAATAATAGCAATTAATAAACTTGTGTAAGTAATGATGAATATGAGTTATGTTATTTTAACATCACCCGTCTTAACCTAACCTGTGCTCAATGAGTTCGTCTAACGGACTTTGGAATTTTCTGATAAGGGAAAGTTTGATATTTTAAACTGGTTTCACGGGGACATTGATGCAGCTTCCACCTGTAAAAATGCGGTGGTGACTAGGTTTTTTTAGGAATCTTCTGAATTAAGGTAAGTGATAGTATTGGGGCCTCCTTCTTATTTGTACAATTACAACCCTTCTTATTTGTACAATTACAACAGCTCACCAAGCATGCTAAAATGTGTTGTCAATGTTCACTTGTTAAACACAAACAAGGGTCTAATAACTGACATGTGCATCAGAGATAGTCGTATGAACGTGAGAAAAAATATGTTGTCAACTGAAAATGTATAGACGTGAAATTAAGAAATTCTCGTTACTTTTTTTTGTTCTCATCACTTCGTATATGACAATGTTGTGTGAACTAATGTGTACACCTTGGTAAGCGACGAGAAATTCTCTGTGGGAATTTTGTGTATAATACAAAATGATAGCAAGGGAAGTCAAACTACACAGGATGTCGTAGCATAACAAGATTATGCCCATAATCATGTCATAGCCAAGAGCATTACTAATTGAATTGGGAGTTTTTAAAAGAAAGGGTATTGTTGAAATATATTTGAAATAGGTCAGAGCAGATTAATTTGAACCTGGACATTTTATTCCAAAAAATGAATGGTACACAATGAATTAATGAAGAAAAACTTAAAAAAATAATGAGAAGCATAATGGTTTAATATAATACACGGAAAACTGAAGGCCAGAAGATAAATATCAAGAAATAATCTGTAGATTAAACTTCAAATTTGGTAAGATTGTTCCATCATGTTAAAATATACCTTTGATCAAACATTATTCAATTAAAACAAAAGAACAGTGAAATGAAATAACAAAAACACTATAAACATTATGATTATTAATTTTATTTGTTCATTATAATTTTTTTTAATTTTATTAGTTGTTCCTACAAAGTTGTTTCTTTTGTATTATCCAATGAACCCCTAACACATATACAACATCACTTTACTAAAACAGATTTATAATTATTATATTTTATTTCATATGTATGACTTTAACTGTACATAGACTTTAATTAATTTTTTATTAACCTTGAGAAAGAGTTTTCGTGTTATCGAACCTAAAGGAGCTACTAACTGAAGAGAAGGGCATTGTATGTTAGTGAATCTAAATATATGTTAAAGAGAAAAGAATAATAAAATTCATTGAAATTAAGACAAGACAGAATAAAGGAGTTCAAATTTTTTAATTCACGTAGTTAGAAACAAATTAATTTAACATAATTTGGCACCAACAACCTGAGGCTACAGGATATAGTTACATTGATGAAGGGTAAGATTAAGATTTAAGACTTATTACAATACTATAAAACAAAAGCAGTGGCGGCTCGTGTGTACATCTACAGGGGGTTCACAATTAATAATTTGCAGTTTTTGAGATACACTGTGTCAAACACTTGTGTGTTGCTTGCAATATTCATATAATTTAGGCGCTGCTATACCTTGATGTAATGTATTAATTTTGAAACTAAATGTTGTTATAGATATTATTGTACTTTAACTATTTCACAACTTAATAATAAAGGATTACTTTATTGATCATACTTGTTATAATATGCTAATTGTTCTTTTTTACTAAAACAATTATTTTCATTTAATTTTAAAGTAGTAAAATAAACGCAAAACAGAAAGCTTGTTTTAAGTGTTAAATATTTAGATAGTTAGTCATAAGGCCTCATGCTCTCAATTATTAGATTAGATTATTAAACACACAGAAAAAGGAAAATAATCAAAGCTGCTGCATATGATGGTAAGGTCTAGTATTTACTTACACAAATTTACTTGGATGGTAGCTTACACAAATATTTTCTTTAAGTACAGTTTTTGTAAACAATTCCATCCTTCTATCTTTTCTTGACACAAAAACATCAATAACTCTTTCATTGAAATTATGGATGTTAGAAATCATTTCCTTCTCGATTGCAAGCATGGCTAAAGCTGTAAGCCTCTCTTGACACATCGTAGACCGCAAAAATGTCTTTATCCGTTTTAGGGTTGAAAAACACCTTTCAGCTTCAGCAGTCATCATTGGTATTGTTGCAATAATTAATAACAGTTTATAACTTTCAGAAAATGATGACAATACGTTGTTTTCAATAAAAAAACTGTAAGAGACTAACAGCACCACGCATGTTTCTGAAATCAATTCTTTTGTAAATGATTTCAAGCTCTGTCTTGAGGCGATTTTTTTCAAGAATGAATACACATTTACTGTATCTTCAAGCAATTTCTCACGGAATTTCTGTTCAAACTCTTCAAACTTTTGTGATTCAAAAAGAGATGCAACTGAGCAAGATGTTGTGAATGAAAATCTTGTTTTTATTTGAGTTGTAATAATGTCACAGGTTTCCTTGGCAGCCACTGTTCTACTTAAGTAATTAAGTATCTTCTTCTTCATGCTTCGATCGTTTAGGTGCTTTTTCTGGGTACTGATTAACCAGCTCTGTCACTTTGTCCATGTTAGCTCTTTCCTTATCAATGGCTTTGACGAAGTGGTCAACATTGGCTTTAGTTCTCACAGCATCAGTGTAAGTTAGCTGTAATTGGTTGTACAAAATATCCACATGTGGCATTAATCTGTGAAAAGTAGAAAGCCAAAATATAAACTTATTATCTCTAAGGAGACGAGCTAGAGCACCAGCTTTAATTATGGTGGTTGGTTGCTTAGAGGTTGATTGGATTTCCTCCATACATTCAATTAATTCCTCTCTGTACTCAAAAACAGTATTAACATTTCTGCTCTTAAAATTCCACCTTGTAGCTGACGCCTGAGGTATTCGTTTGCCAACTATCTTGTCCAAAACAGCCACTCTCTGAGGGGAATTTGAAAAAAAATTTGTTATATCACTTTTTTCCGAAAAAAAATTCTGAAATCTTGGGTTTGGCTTGTTGCTTGAGCTACAATCAAGTTCAACTGATGAGCATAACAGTGAACAAAAAAGCATGTTTACAGGTTTGTTGCACTATGGTCTGCACACCAGCATGATGCCCACTCATTACATTCACACCGTCATAGCTTTGAGATACAAGTTTTTCTGGATTTTGCACAACATAATCTAAACTGGTACAAAATAATACATTTGGCTATAGATTCTGCATCGTGCCCTTCAGGGTTATCAAATTTCCAAAATCTTTCAACTAGTTGACCATTAGCTAAAACATAGCGGAAAACTATAACTAACTGAAATACAGACGAGATGTCTGATGTTTCGTCCGCAATCAAAGAAACATACTGTGCAGTTTTTATTTCTTCTATTATGTTTTCTTGACATACAAAAAGCATACAATCTAACAATTCATTTTGAATTTCTTTCGAGGTACCTTTAAAGATGTACTCAAGTGTTCTTTCAAAGATGAGTCAAGTTCTGCAGAAAAGTTTACAAGCCCTTTAAATATGCCAGGATTTAAGGAATCGTTATCCTCACGATGACCTTGAAGGGCCAACTCAAATGCACCGCAAAATTTAATACAGTCTATAAGCTTAGAAAGGACATACCTATTTTTAGTCACTTGTTCATTGTGCTTTTTAATATTTTGTCGATAAGCACTGTCAAGCTGCTGACGAATGTCAACCTTTCCCAGCAAATTAAAATCCAATGTAGCACTTATGTGTCTATGAGAAGTTTCGTGTTTTTTAATTTTTTGATTCAAATGAGCTAAGTTACATACGCCGTTTTTCACCCAAGCGGGATCGCCCTTTTCACGGGAAAATAACAAACAAGGAAAAAAAAATATTTTGTTTGTTTGTTCACAACCACAAAGCCAAGGAATTTTTTCATATAGCTCTTCTTTAAATTCTCTTTTAAAAGTTCTAGATTTTGATGTCGATGTTTGACTTATATTAAGTTGACCTACGACTCTCTTTTATTGTTATTTTAACTTCTATGGGTAAATTGGCAAATGCTACTTAGTTTAAATTACTAACTGAGTATTTACAGGTACTTTCCATTATTGTACAGTAAATAAAAACAACAGTTCACTAGCTACACTATAATAGATAAACTGTAACTTAAACTAAAACTTTATCACTAAAAAATAATCGAAACTGCAAAACACAAATGTAACATGCGCGCGTGCCAAGGTAAGGAGCATCCATTGTCAACTACAGCCGTGCAACTACTGAGCTGAGCTGTGTCAGAGGCAGCTCATCGGTATTCTCTGATAAGCCGCTTGTAAACATGTTTCCCCCCTACCGCAAGCAAATGGACTCGCCCGTCTGTCGCATATCCCGTGTGTACAGCATCGAGAGCGGCGCATTCAGTCCGCTCCTAACCACTGGCGCGTCATTACACTTAATCTCACTTGGCGCGCTCTACGCTGTTTTTCATTGTCCGCTCTTTTAAACTTACTGAAGATAACCCATTTTAGTACTGTGTCAATAAAGATGTATAATTTATATCATATAATTATTTTTATAGGGGGTTCACGTGCTCTTGTGTTCTTATGGACGAGCCGCCACTGAACAAAAGTAACAATAACTAATAAAAACAGATCTAACAATGTACACAAAATTATACGGAAATTTAATACAAAAAACTATTAAAACTATAAACAACTTATACTGCACAAAGTATAAAAACTATAAAACATGCAGAACAATGAATGCATATAAATAAGAATGTGAATAAATGCACATAAAATAAAAATCAGTTAAAAGACAATACTTTCTTAAATAAAATACGTGTAGTATTTTTCTAATTATTTTATATATACACTATTTACACAGCAATTTTCTAATTAGTTTTCTTACGTTCCAAGACCTGATGTGTGTGTTAATACCTGCAACAAGTGACAAAAATATGGGAGTATCTTTGTATAACAGAAATAAACATAACTGCAATAATGCAGTCAATGTATCAAAGTGAAATTTTTCTTGTATGTACCCAACTGGAGAAAGTATAAAAACATTGATCAGTTTATCGTATTTACTTAATAGTACATATTTTTCTTACTGGTTGCCTAAAAGAATATAATAGTACAAGAGAACTGTTAATTTTCAAAAAACCTTAAAATGCCTGTTTACTGGTAGTAATAGTTTTGTATCGGGTTGGTACTGAAAGTGCTAAGTCTCATTGAAGACTTTGTACATAAATTTTTCATATTTACTGAGATGAATAATGAAATGGATTTAAATTTTCATATGAAAAAATAGTTTGGTACTCAATGTAATTTGAGATACAAATTTGATTACAATATACAAAGTATTATTATTTTTTAAGACTAAGAATTTGTATAAGAATTTCCATGATAGCTGATAAAATTCCAACAAATATCTGACCTTCTGTGACAACAAAAAGTTATTTTACATCACATTTTCTTACCAGTTATAACACTGTATATATACTTTCTATATTCATCTGAATTAAAATTCTCATCTGTTGCCTGGCCCAATAAAAGTTTTTCTGCATACCAACAAACAAACACACCGCAGCTTGAACTATCATTCTGACAAACATGTTTAGGACAGTTCACTTGCCAATCCTCAAGTGTTCCCACCAAGATCTTAACTAACACTTATCTCCAATTACAGATTGATTTTTCATATACGGGTTTTACAGATTCTGACACCGGGTCATAAAATGACAACTGTTTTTTAAGAACATCAGCTACTAAAAGGACCCAATGATTCCTGTCTGGATTTAGGGGTATAATTAATTTTGAATACCCATGCAACTCCATGTGGCACACAGACTGAAGTGCATAATCTAATGGAAATATTAGAATCATTTGGGATACTGCATTATCTACTGGAAAGGTAGGAAATTTGTTACCAGTACATATCTTATTTAAAAAAAAAACATTTATTACATTATCATAGAGCCAACCAATATGAAAATGTGGATCTGCTGAGGTCAGCATATTCAGTTCATTATTATTTATATATGTATCCAAAGATTTCAAATGAAGAGCACTGATGCTGTATCCGCAAACATTGTAAAGGGTACTGTGTATATCTTGTTCACTGGAAATAGGGTCAGTGAAACTTGTTATCTTATTTTTATTACTGCTAATAAAATATAACTTTACACTTAGCTAATAATTGTATTTAATTTTAAATGTCGGGCGCCATCTTGTGATATATTAAAACGTGAAATTTTACTTACCTTTAAGGGCAGGAATTCGGTTAAGCGAACTAGAGTAGCGGAAAGTGTTGTCTGAAATAATGACACTTTGTTATATTGTTTACCATATGACATTACCCTTTTTATTTATATAATATGGAATTCCAAAATATGGAAAGACATACACAAGACATTACTACGTCAAACAAACAAGCGATTATCTGCCACGTGGCGACATTCAATTTAAATTAGATTTCCCCTTCACAGGCCCTCCAAAATACATAGTTATTACCTTATTGAAATATTAAACATATTAAATATGTGTATAGATATATATGCATTTATTTTGCACAACCCAGCACTTTTTAATAATCTTTTATTATTCACTCTCTCTCTCTCTCTCTCTCTCTCTCTCTCTCTCTCTCTCTCTCTCTCTCTCTCTCTCTTTCCCTCTCTCTCACTCTCTGGTACAATTATTATTATTATGAGCTCATTTCAAATTACGGTATACCATTGTTGTTAATGAATTAAATGGTCATTTATAATTTTGAAATTATATTATTTCTTTTGAATATTAAACGTTTTTATGGACAACGGTACTTAGCTGCAAATTTGGGTTGATGACATCGCACTACTCGAATCCTTCGATTGCACTGTCACAAAATATCTGAACTGTCACATCGTGACTTACACTTTGCCGAATTGTTACTGTACCGGACCACTGTTATTTAATCCACTGTTGGTGGTGTAAAGTTTAAATAAAGACCATTAGTGAATACGCCGGCCGTGAATCGCCGGCTGGCACACTTCACGGTCCGGACGAGAATGACCCAGTTTCATCAGTCAACATTGCAGAGGTGGGGCAAAAATACGTCACTGGTTCTTTGTTCAAAAGCCCAGCCCAGTCGAATACAAAGCGCACTGCATTCTTTGCTTCTGACGTAAACATGGGCTTGGTTGTTTACTGCTTACTTGAGACAAACAGTTTTTTGCTGCTTTTGTAATTTTCCAACGAATTTGACAGAAATCCTGTTAACTCAAATGTACGTTGTTTAAAATATTCACCAAAACTTTATAGGGATTATGAAATAAAGTTATTATTATTAAAAAATAAATGGTTAGAAATAAAAATACAATAATTATGGTTTTTTAGGACCGTAGGTTTACAAAATTATTATAGTACCAGAATTGTACCGTCACAAAACCCCCTCAATGAAAGATTTTATGCCGAAGCATAAAAACTTTCATTGACACATTCGTACTTCCTAAAGGGATCAGTCAGGATATGTCGCCACAACCACCTTACTATTTATATGAAAAGAAATACAATAACTCACCCGTGGTTCGATGATGATGACAGTACCTGCATGACCTTACTGGACTTCTCCTTCGAGATCCCAACACCATAAGGCCAGTCAGGCGCGTAATGCTCCTGCTCTGACGTGCTGGCCAGCTCAGGGTCGCCGTCACAACATCACCAAACACTGAAACAATAAACCAAAAATATCAAAATAGTGGCTTGGTATATGCTATATCCCTAACTGATCTGTTTCCCCTTAGCTATGTGCTGGTATGCGTTAAGAAGCACTGGGTTTGTTTCAAATCAACAAGAATTATATAGAAGTGCCATTCTCTTCATTGACTACCCTTAACATTATAAAATCTTTTCGCTTCCCATCGATAATAATTAACCCTTTTCTGTTTTCATAATTAATATAATTATAAAAGAAACACATGGATAAAATAAATCTATAAATCCCAAGTTTATGGATACAATTACCAAAATCTCCCTGTTTGAGTAAGAGGGAGAAAAACAGTTTATAAAAAAAATTTAACTATTATTATTATTAATATTATTATTACTAACAGTTAATAATCTGGCGCTGTTAATAATATTTACCCCTCTTTCTCCTCCACACACACTATTTCCTATACATCATGTTCAAATTCCTATGTTAATACATAATACATATTACATAATAATACACTCATCTATATTAATACAGTAATATGGTTAATACAATACAGTAATACGGTTAATAACAAAGTCACATTTTAACTTGATTAAAATTTCTTTAAATTTGCTTTAAACATTATTTTTTAATTAATTAATTAATTAATACTTTTATTAATTATTAAATTTTTATTAATTAGCCATCAATTATTGATCATGTACTACCATTTAATTCTTCACAAAAAAAAAATCCAAATTTATTCTTAATATTCATATTACATTATATTATTTTTTTTCTTATTACCTCTCTACTCTGAATTTTCTACCTAACCTTTCACATTCTTATCATTAGTCTGGGTGACTCCTGTATTCACTATGCTTTGACTTATTATATAGGCACTACCATTTATAATCTTACTCACCTTTCTTTCTAATTAACAACCAAATTTACCTATCATGACACCAATTTCTCAATTATAGACACCTTCACTAATTCCATTTTAAAATCCTATGGCACCGCTCATCTTTGTATTAAGATGGGTGTTCCCTACCTGGCTATTGAAAGCAAGCATTCATAATATTTTGCCCTTCCAAAATATCGGCAAACACTCCATTAAACTACGCTATTACCTGCCACACTGCTATACGTTGGCCACTCCTTATCACCTCACCCCCACTACAAAATATCATCAGCAACAAATAAATGTTTAACCTTTACTTTACTCACCTCTACAAATAATCACTAACTACTGTGTCCCTAAAATATCTAGTACTCTCTTTGTATTTTATTTTTTTCAAAATTCTTATCTATCTAACTCCCATTAACTTTGATTTACTAACTCACATGCCTTTATCTACACCCAGGCTCTATCCCTTTCTTAAACATTCTACATTACTGTAATCATTAACAATTGCATCAAATTTATCTCTCACCTACTCATAACAGTACATCTCCATATTCAAATATATATTCTTATTTAATCATTTATTATTAATCATTTATTATTATGTTGTTTATTAATCATTTATTATTGATTAATATTATTAATCATTTAATCATTTATCAGTACCGTCACAAACTTTTTCCACGTAGTAGCAAAGACTCCTTTATACAATTATACCGAGCAAAGTCTGTATTTTTAGTCTCTGTTTTTATAGGCTTCTTTTCTTTGGCAGTTTGATAAAATCTCTTTTGAGGAGAAATTTTTATGTTCGGTGGAACAAAATCATATGCCATTGAAGGAGGTTTACCATGTACACAGTTTTGATCGTTGTTCAACATTTCACATTTTTGAACTAATAATTGTAAAGTGTTTTGCACATATGGCAGTAAAGATTGAGAATTTTTATTGCATATAATGTTTTTCAATTTATCTGCCAATTGACACACGGACTGAATTAATATGTCTGTATTGTGCTGTTGCATTATCTAGGTTAACTGAGTTACTATTTGTAGTTACCAACGTTTCATCTGTAGCTAAATCTGTACAATCAGAACTTATACACGATGGTAAAGTTAGCTTATGGACAAGATAAGAATGAAGCTTGTGTATATGTTTGCACAATGAATTACTGTCAGCACATGAGCATGTATACATGTGTGAACACAAGCTGAAACATGTATATTCATTAAATTTTATAAAACATAATTCTGGCATATAACATTTTCTAGCTAAACAATGGACTTTATAAAGGACTGTTGAGTCCGACTGACTCCTGACTTGCCAAACACTACAATTTCCAGTTTCAATTATATCAGAATCTGTTATTTGTATGTCTCTTTTATGCCTTTTGTTAACTGCATTGGTATATCCTAATGGGGGCATCTGGTTCAATCTTTTATTTTTAACGCTAAGTGTATAGTTTTATTAACTCTGAAAATGATGTTAATCAAGTAATCTAATCGCCTTTTACATTTCTTTGGAGGTATTGGGTTTTAATTTTATTATGAAATGATTCTAAAAACATGTTTGTGTCGGTATATCCATGTGAAAAATTTTTGAAACACATTGCCCACTTCTCTTTTTTACACAATAAATTTCTTTAAAATAATCTAAAAAGCGACTAGCGGACTCGGAGTATTTATTAAAAAAGGCTTCTAACATTTCATTAAAATTATTCATATTTTTTTCATGAGTTAAAATTAATAAAGAATCTAAAATTTCTGATGTCAGAGACTTGGATTTCACTTCGGTTTTAAGATTTTTCAACCAGTTCCGTTTCACATGCCACAAACAAAGATGTCTCACATTTTTTCCAAATGCAGTTTCAACTGCATTGGCAATGGCTTCATCACCATCCGTCATGACACAGTTTACTTCCATGTTTGGAAATTTGTCAACAACAATTTTTAAGACACACGCCAGAGTCATTTCATCTAAATAATTTATTATAAAATGAGCAACAGGGAACCCAACACCATATTCATCAGGAACAAGTAAATTTAATAAGTAAATTTTATACTGGTTTGTATTATAAGTTGCGTCTATACATAGTATTCTACAGCAACCAGCAACCATTTCTGCTGCTTGATACTTTGTTTGAATGCCTACAACAAAAAGTTCAGAACTGTATGGTAAATTATTTAAACTGGAGGGCCCAATTATGGTATCCATTCCTTGAGGTTTATATGCTAAAACTGGGTTGTAACTTTCATTTTTTAATAAGTTAATTAAGATATTTACAGATTCTGCATCATTTTTATTAAGTCGTTTTTTCATCTCCAGTTGATACCTCATTTTAATTATTTGAGATGTTATATAACGTTCTTTTACTGCAGAAGTGTTATTATCGTCACCAATGGAAGGCTGTAAATGTTCCTGAATAACATGTGTTGGCACACCTTGCTCTAAAAAGTGATTTACAGAAGACTTTGTGGTGTTATCCCATCGATAGAATTTCACAAATTTAAAATTAAGCTCATGGTTATGAACATTAATGTATGTCACATGGATTCCAGTATCATCTTCTTTGACGTACATTCTGGCCAGACAGTTTGTATTCGGCATACTACCAAATGTCCTTATTCTATTAGTTTTATTTATTTTTGTTTCGGGTGTACAAAAATTATTAAATTTGCAAATATAATAGGAAAATTTAGAGCCACTCACTGCATGGGCTGAACCCGTTTTTTGACCATTGCAATGTGGTTGTCTTTACAAACAGCTTCCTTCCATGTGAGAAATGCTGCCACATCCTTAAAAACAAATTCCTCCTTTGGAATAATTTGGCCATGCTCTTTCTTCAAATGTTCTATGAGATGGAAATATGTTCTAAATTTCAATGTACAATCTGAATGGGAACACGATAGGGATAAACCAGACGAATCACAATGTTTTTTATGTTTCGAGAAGCTGAATCTATTACTGTATTGAACATTCCAATCAGAACATACCCTTGGGTATGTTATTTTAAGACATGAGACAGCTGTTTGTTTTGCACATGACGATATTAAATTATCTACTTTACGAGAATCACCATATTCAAGGGCACTGTTTAACGTAGATAAACTTTCCTCAGCAGACCCACCATTTGTAAACAAATATGTGAGGTGTGATTTATGGTTTAGATTGTGTGATGTTACTGCTTTTGTGAATGATGGCCTTGTAATCATACTGTGTGATGTGTACGTATGTATATCTGCTCTATTTGATGCCCCTGTGACTCTGGTATGTGATGTGGAAGGGTAAGCGTGTGCCCTATTAGATGTCCTGGCTGTGTGGTGTGTATACGTGATGTGGAACCATGTGCGTGTGCCCTATTTGATGTCCCTGGCTGTGTGCTGTGTATACGTGATGTGGAAGGGTATGTGTGTGCCCTATTTGCTGCCCCTGGCTGTGTACTGTGTATACGTGATGTGGAAGTGTATGCATGTGCCCTATTTGATGTCCCTGGCTGTGTGCTGTGTATACGTGATGTGGAAGGGTATGCGTGTGCCATATTTGATGTCCCTGGCTGTGTGCTGTGTATATATGATGTTGAAGTGTGTGCATGTGCCCTATTTGATGTCCCTGGATGTGTGGAGTGTGTATGTGACCTAACAGCTTGTGCATATGATGTCCTTGTGTCTCTGGTATCTGATGTGGATGTCTGTGTGTTTCCCAACTGGATATGGAAATGATGTTTTGTTATGTGTGTCTGTAGTGCATGTCTGGTCTCTGTAGAAATTGGATACAATTTTATACCTATTTCTTGTACAGAAAAAGAAAAACATTACCCATTAAACATTGAATCCCTCGCTGTGTGATGTGTAAGCCATCCCTGGACAGCAACTCCATAAACGGATCTCTTGAATGTAACATAAAAGACTTCCAGTTGTCTATGAATAGTCCTCCATATCTACGAACACAAAAAAGTGGAATCACTGTGGCAGTCACAAAAAAGGAAAATGCATTGCATTACTTAATTAACAACATACTATGAGGGAATAAATACCAAAGTCATGAAAGTCAAGAGACATATTGAGCATAAAGAAGAAGTAAAATATTTATTTGCCAATACACAGAAGTCTTTTTAAAACTGTATTATCAAGAAAATTCATAAAGTATTACTGTATGAATATTAACTGTAATTTTATAAGAGTTAGCAGATTTTTATGATCAGAATTTGGAATTTAATAAATGATTTCTAAAACTTATTTTATTTTGAGAAAAAATTCATAACAGCAATGATGTGGATGCCCCATTAACATGTCAAGTCTCTGCATTATCAAAAGAAACACTTACACGTATAAAGTTTTACTTGGTAGCCAAGCCTTGTATCAGCAGATTCAGCTTCACTGTTTTTTCATTTATTATCTTTACTCTGTTCATTTCAGCATCTTAATATGGCCTATACCTATTTTTACTGCGAAACAATACACTTGACAAATGGAGTTGCACATGCTGGTTGCCTTTTAGAATTTTTTGGATAAGAGATTCATAATGTTGGATTATTTGATCTGGATGCTGACCTGTTAAAAAGTTTTTAAGAATTTTAAAAATAAACGGGTATAGTACCTATCGATAAAATATTGAAAAATAATGTGCATAACACCAAAGCAATCTTAAAAATCTTTTTGATCCCCCATAATCGTATAAAGTAGAGCACTAATAACTGAAATATTTTATTTACAAAATTCTATGTAACTTACGACAAATCAAATTATTTGTGCCCAAATGGATTACTACGTGATAACAGAACTTGGTTGCTTCAACCATTGAAGCGGACACTTCTTCAACACGCATTCCTGACACCGAAAACACTGTGACTTCAAAATCATTCTGGCACTGAGTAGTCAGATGTGCATATTTTACCTGGGAGTCACCAATCATGAGGAGGCCTGGACGCACCATTGTGACTGCAAATGAAGAATACTTTATTAAAACAAACACATATATTTACATCTGCTGATGGAAATTTAACCTTGCTTTTGTTTTATATTCCTCTTTCTTAGGCTTCAGAATACTCGATTTTAACTTACTTTTATTATGCAACAGCACTTTATTTTGACCTGCATTACATAATATCAGAGAATTCAAGAAAACTCACAAACACCAAAAGAAATTGCGCGGCTCCATGTGAAAAAAATGGGTATTCATGTTTCATCTCCTTAATACTCATGAAACTATTTAAACTACATTTTAGTATTTTAATCAAAATAATTTCACAGTTTATTCAAAATAATTGTAAATGGCACAAACTTAGAACAAAGAATAATTAACCTAAACGAACACGTGATTTCAAAACAGATCAAGACACAAAATGCATGAAGCTTTTATTTTAAAATTAATTTTTATTCTTTTAAACATAACATACTTCTACACTTTACTCAGTCCTTGAAAATTTTTGGAAATGTCACAGGATTAATCTAGAACAATGAATAATTAACCGTAACAAAAACAAGTGGTTTCAAACCCAATAGCACAAATGAAATACTTCCAAAAATTCATGAAACTTTTATACTAAATTGGAGTTTTTTTTTTAACATAGAAAACTTTTACCGTTCACTCAAAATCATTGTAAATGGCACAAACGTAGAACAAAGAATAAATAACTTAAATGAACACGTGGTTTCAAACCCGATCACGCCCCAAACTTCATGAAGCTTTTGTTTTATATTACGTTTTTTTTTTTTTTAAACATAAAATACTTCTAAACTTTACTCAGTACCTGAAAACTGTTGGAAATGTCACAGGATTAATCTAGAACAATGAATTTTAACCTTAACAAAACACACGTGGTTTCAATCACGACAGCACAATTACATCCTAAAATTCATGAAACTTTTACTTTAAACAAAATGGGGAGGTTTAACATAAAAGACTTACAGTTTACTCAAAACCATTGTAAATTAAATAAACAAAAAAAAACATTAACCTACACGAACACGTGGTTCCAAAGCTGATACCCTTTAGTATTTCTATTTTATTTCTAAACAAACACATATAATAATAATAATAATAATACTCACAAAATTCCTGAAAAATTATGTAAAAGAGATACCTGTAATAAAATTACCAATATAATTTAAATCCGTAGAAACACCTTTCCAAATTGATGCACATGTGCACACAAATTCCACCGTAACTTAGACTAGACTAATTTTTAGGGTAACACAGAAATAGCAATATCCGGTAGCAAGTTCATTTGTTTACCATGTGTGGTCTGTTTAATTGCTAGTTGTCGGTTGTCCATCACTGCAATAAGAAACAACGGATGGTTGTGAATCATTCTTAATGCAGTGATGGACAACAGTAGGATGTTGCCATGTCGACCATCTTTGTTGGTAAAATTCTAAATATAGAGATAGTCAACTAGTCAACTTTAGGTAAACACTAAGTACGATGGAGGGGAGTGTGGTTGTCCATCTCTGTACAAAAGCCCGCCAATGAATTTTGTCCAAGCCGTCTACGGTGAGCAGAGGCGTAGTTCCAAAAATATATTTCGCTATGAAAATAATTTAAAATAATAACTGTATGAAACAGATTTTAATTTAGTACATTTTTAAAGGCAAAAAATAAAGATCTGATGCTTAAGGCCTTTTATAGACTATATATTAACTAGTTATTTTCAAAACTTCGTGGGGGTTATGTGCAAGATGTACAAATATCGTAAATGTTTTTGTATGGTTGTAATGGATTTAAAAAATAAATTCTTGGATTTCGTTGTCCATGACGTGTCCGTTACTTAACTAAATATCACTATAGTATTGACGACTCGGAACACTAGGTTTTTTATAAGTAAAAACGTAAAGTTTTACATTACAGCCTAAACTGGCTTTCACCTTTAGAAGGCTTCATCAGAGGCTGCCATAGGTAGCATTGTCCGTCTTGTTGTTGGCGACGGGATAGTTTTTTGAAAGATCGAAGCTATGTGTGTGTGGTGAGATGTGTTCGAATAATGCGTGCGATTTGAATTGTGTCTGTTCATTTAGGATGTCGTTTTTATTTGTTTTTGTATGTTTGTATATTTCTAATTGTTCTAGAGTGTCTAGTTTTCGGTGGTTTGCAAAGGTAGATTCTGTAGTGCAGTGGAGTGCCTTTGTGTGTTCAATGTATCTCTGTTTGAAGCTACATCCTGTCTGGCCTATGTAGAATTTATTGCAATTTGAGCAATTTAGCTTGTATACACCGGGTAGGTCGAATTTGTTTTGTGCTTTGGGCATGCGTTTTGATAGTGTGTGTTCTGTTTTGTTAGTAGTTTTGTAAGCGATTCTGTATCCTGCTTTTTTGAATTTGTGGGCAATTTTTTTAATTTGTTTGTTGATGTATGTTAGTGTTATGAATTTGTTGTTTTCTGTCTTTGTCTGTTGTTTGTTTTGTGTAGGAGTTTACTGACTATTGTTCTGTCATATCCGTTAGATTCTGCTAGATATTTTATCGTGTTTAGTTCGTCTTTGTAGTGTATTTCATCTAAGGGGATGTTGTTAAGTCTACGTATTATGGTCCTAAAAGCAGCTAGTTTGTGTTGTATTGGGTGATTGGAGGTGTTGTGTATTAGTGTGTCAGTTGTAGCTGGTTTTCTGTATATACTGAATTTGTGCCTGTGTTCTAGTTTTGTGATGGAGAGGTCTAAGAATTTTATGTATTGTTGTGTTCATATTCGGCAGTGAAGGTTATGTTTTTATGTATTTTGTTTATGTGCGTTAGTAACTGTTCACATTGTCTTTTGTTTCCCCTGTATAGTATTAGAATGTCATCAACGTATCTGTGCCAATATAGTATTTTATGTGAGTGTCTGTCATTGTTTGCTACCTATGGCAGCATCTGATTAAGCCTTCTAAAGGTGAAAGCCGGTTTAGGCTTTAAGGTAAAACTTTACGTTTTTACTTATAAAAAACCTAGTGTTCCGAGTCGTCAATACTATAGTGATATTTAAAAAATAAATGATTAGTTGGTACTAGAAGAAACCTACGTTCTAACAAAAATGTCCGTAATTAGTGTACAAAAAACGTCTGTAGGCCTACTTTTGAACCTGAGACCATGCTGAATCATGATTCCCTATTACCATTCTCTTCCGGTATAATTCTCATGCAGTTTCCATTATTTTGTAAGAAAGAAAGTTGATATGTTCAATGCAAGGCGATTTTCCTGTTCACCTTTTCTTTAAAAGCATAATTGTTATTTAGTTTCCTTTCTTGTTCTGAATTTATTAAACCGAAATTATAACCTAGTTCCCATTTCCCATTTACAGCAAATTATTACCTTACAAAGACGAATTTAAGTAAATCTAATTTATAACGAAAGATGTACATTAAAATCCTCACTTCAACCTAATGCAATAAAAACCAATGTGCAAGTTTCTATCAATATGCAAATGATTAATTATTAGTAGCTTAATTGATTATTGTGGAAGTTTATGTTGGTCTAAGTTAACAAAAAAAAAAAAAAAAAAAATTGGAAGAACCACTTGAAACCTATATAAAATGACTAGCCTATATTGCATTAAAAGATGTCAAAGAGTGAATTTTGCATAAAACTGATTACAGTAAGGACCTTTGTTTATGAATAGAAACAAATAAAGACTCCATACTTAGTTGGGACCATTAAAATTCACAAACTGATAGATATTATTTCATAATGTCTATTGTTATTAAAAAGATAGAAATAACAAATGTATAAACAAAGTTTTGTATAATCTGAATACAAAAATTAAATATTTGACATTTATAGTCTTTTAGAAAGTGAATAGAAACTTGTTTTACGTGGTGTAATGATTTGTTTTATATAGCATCTTCTCAGGTTTGAATAATAATAGACACTCACGACCCACAGTTCTATGATTATTTTCACACATCATATTAATAAACATGTTTTCATACTCTTAACAAAAAAAAAATAAGTAGCAACATACGTTTATTATGAGAAAATATGATTAAAAATTGTAATCTGCCATTACTTGTATGTGAAGAAAACTGGTATAACATTTGCAAACAAGAAATCTTCAATTCTCTTCCTATTTCTTTTATAATAAACTAAAGTCTCTACTGCAGGTTTAAGTCCATTGCCTATTTAATTTATTATAATTAAATAATTATAATTATTCCTGTATTTTGTTAAGTGCTAATATTTTATTAATACATCAGCTTCCTGCTCATGTCCAATGTAACTAGAGTAGGAATGGCCCCCTGGCTCATATGTGCAAATAATGTTTTTAAGTGTAGGACTAAAAGTCTTTATGAGCACTTTGTATCATTGAAATTTAGTCAGTCTAATGAGCAATTTGGCCTAACCTAACTTACTACATCTAAGAATAACTTAATACTGTCAGTTACCTTTATTTTAACATTAAATACATCTTAATTAATGCAATAGCAGTATTTTGTGTCTCACATTACACTAACTCAAAGGAATTTCTCGTTACAGTTCAAACAAATGTACCGGTATTTCTTTTCTTTCTATTCACTTTTTATGAAAACAAGCTTTACATTAATGCTTCTAGGTTTACTGGTATTCTATATTTTCAATCAAATGTTCAATATCCATTAGCTAAAATTTCATGGAATTGTGAAATTAACAATGCTATGACTAATGTGTGGTTATCAATCTGTATTTAATTTGTCTTAAATAGGAATAATTTGGTGCAATTAAATTTCTGGGTTCATTTGTTTTATTAATAATTTTATTAATTTGTTTTTTTGTTTATTGAATGATTCCTTATCAGTTTTTCATCTTTGTGCTGTCAGTTTTCATTTCAAAACATTGGATTTTATTATTCTACACTCTATTCATCTATAGCACTGTAAACACTATAGTCTCATAATTTTGGAAGTAGGTCTCCTACTCTAGAAAGCTTTGTTTCAGAAACTGTCAAAGCAATTCACTCTGTAACACTCCATAGAATTCAGTTAATTTTATTTTTGAAAAGTGCTCAAGTATGTATCATTTTATTTATGTGGAGCTACGTTTTGCTCGAGTATTTCCATTTGCTTGAATATTTTCTACCAGAAAATGGATGAACATGGCTGATGAGATTAGTGACCAACCAGCACAGTGATTGTAACATGTCACACTATGACTATAGAAAAGACTACCAATATATGGTGTGTTTCAATATCCAGTTAACACTATTGCCAGTTGCTAAGAAAATAAGTTGAAATAACAAGTGCATGAAACCGGCTGTAATTTTAATATATTCTTAGAGACTTAATATGAGTAATCTACTAAAGTCATTTGTTTTAAATGGTTTTTATTAGAGCTCTTGAATTTTGCTTAGATTAGTCAAAGACCCAATAAGTTCTTTTTATGGTTCTCTAATTTCTTGGATTTTGTTGTCCATGAGATGTCCGTTAGTTAACTAAATATAAGTACTTCTCCCTTTTACAGTTCATCAATTTGCTTTCTCACAGTCTTTTGAATTGTTCGTAAATTTCCAACTAGGATTATACACTTGCTTGTAACACTTTATTAAGATACAGATTTATCCCTTGTAGAGTCATCTTCCAATCCCTTGAAAAACTAAAAGTATCGTATGTCTCTGGAATAGGAAGTCAAAGAAAAACAGAATTCAGGTAGCAAGTTTCCATTATTTCATGAGATATACCCTAGAAGCAAACTGTAGCTTCCAGTTATTGTTCCTGAGAAACCTTATTAAGGGGTTTATCGAAACAAACAATTACAAGCTCACACTTCTCAGCATTTGATAAAAAAGTTTTGAAAAGTGTACCTAACCTAAAAATATATAGTTGAGTTATTGGAAATGAAATATGAAGGATTGGAGAATGTTTATTGATTCTTGGATTTTGTTGTCCATGACGTGTCCGTTACTTAACTAAATACAACTCTTAGATTAACGACTCAGAACACAAAGTTTTTTATAAGTTTCTCTTTTAAGTACCTCCCTCAGGTACCTCTGAAGAAGCCTTTTAAAGGTGAAAAAACCGGTTCAGGTTGTAAGGTAAAACTTTATGTATTTACTTATAAAAAACTTTGTGTTCCAAGTCGTCAATACAATAGTTGTATTTAGTTTATTGATTAAAAATTATGTATAGGTTTTAAAATGAAATTACTGCAAATAATAGTTACTTCAATCTTTGTTATTACGTTGCATGCAAAAATATTGTTTAAATATCAATAATAAACACCTCTAAATCTCAATTTATAATAATACCATTCATTTCCAGTTACTCCAACCTCTTAGGGGCAACTGTAAACATGCGTTTTCTTTATATTTTCTTTATACATTGAAATATTGGAACAACTGTAAACTAGTTGACATTGTACTATTTTGTGTCGTGTTCTTAATCCTAATGTATGTTTACAATTACACCCTCGTCTATATGAAAAGTGAATGAAAACATGGAAAACAAGATATACTTCAGCCACTAAGATTATTACAAATCATAAAGAAATGTTGTTCTGTTACATAATACAACAAGTAAGTAATAGAATAAAGATTATCATTTTCCAAACACAGAAACATTTCCAGGGAATTCATACACAATTTGTCTGTTAATTTCTGGATTGGGCAAATCTGTCAATATTTGTTCTAAGCTTATTTTCATAATTTTCTTTTAATATAACTTTGTAGAAATGTCCATCTTTGGATTGATATCCTGTGGCATAACTTTCTCCCTCATCATTATCTACTTTCTACACAACAAACATACTTGCAGTGAGTTTTATTTCTTTGTCCTCCAGAAAAAACAATGAGAACAAATTTTCCCAGTTGAATCTTTTGCCACTCTGGTATTTGATAGTTACTTCCATGGTAGTGTCTTTCAAAACACCTATTGCAAATTAATCTTTGTTATAATCAGGGTCATCGCAATGAATAGGATGTTGTTTAGAATTTTATTACTGTATGATCAAAATACAATCTTCTTCTTAGATTTGTTTTTCTGTTAACATTGTTTCTGCTAGATATTTCTTCTTGCTCTTTTACTCGATATTGTCTTCAGTTCTTAAAACTTATCTGTATCTTCGATTTCAAGCAAGGTATCTTTCTTTCTTTTTGTATAGTGGGATCTGTAGACATTAAAGTCTTTTTAGTTTTTCTAATTTCTGATGTAAATATTTCTACGAATCTAGTTGATGTATCTAGAGTTGAATTTTGTTGTGGCATTTTAATAGGTGTCTTCTCAACCCCAGTTTAGTGTAATAAGGCTAGGTGAATCTTTGAAATTTTTGTAGTGTCACCAGGTCATAATGGAACTTCTGCTTGCTGTTGAAAACAAGCAGATTTCAGTAGTTACTTGATAAAGAATGATGTTTTAAGAGCAATAATTCTTTCAGAATTATTTTAATAGCCCAGCATTCTGCAAATAACTATTGCTTCTTTAGCCACTCAGCTGATTTGAACTTTTTTTAATCATATTGCAAAAGTTTCATATACAATAATTGTTTCAAATCACATAAAACATCTGGAAGTATGAAACGCACAAGGACAAGTTGAATTATGTTGTAGGGTTAGGTGGGATAATTGTAAATGGTAGGGAGGTTTTAGTTTTCAGACAATCAGTATTGTCATTACTTCATCTGTTGAAGTTCCCTTCAAAACTGCAGTGCTGCTGGGCTTCTAATATAAGGGTACCATATGTGTTAATATTTATAACCAAAGTTTTCATGTTAAAATATACTGTGAAACAGTTTTGTATGACTTTGAAAGTATACTGATTTTTGGACAGAAATTGCACCAAAACAACATAAATGTAAATCTAACAGTCTTTATTAACTTTTTGTGATGTTCTGTAAAGGTTTTTTAAAAGTTTCAAGCTATACTGCATTTACAATTACCCCACAAAAATTGCCCAGTGTTTTAAATCTAAATGTGATTTTGGGGTAATTGTAAATGCTGTTATTCAAATACTCTTTTTTGTTTAGTACTATTAAATATCAGAATTTACCAAATCTAGATACTATTATGAGTTCACCACTCTTAAAACATATTCTATGAAAGATAAAATTAATTAAATTATTCAAAAACCTAAGTAAAAAGATTTCCAGATATTTTGTTATGCCTATGTTAGTGTAGAACAGATGTGAAAAAAATATTTCTTTCTGCATCTGATAAATAGTTAGGTGTATTGTTATGTTAGTGCTTGTCACTAATTCACATAACTGACAAAATTCAACCAATTCATAAATGTGTGTGACTGAGTAAAGTATTTCTTTGGAGAAAAAATTGATAAGCTTGACTGAGAAAAAAAAACAGACTGAAAGACAAGAAGTTTATGCACTGGCAAAATGTGAATTTTCTACACTATTAGGCCAAGTGTGGAGAGAAGATATGATTAGTAAAAAAGCCATAGCTTGTTTTAACAACAGGAGTTTTTCAAGTCGATGGAAGAAAGTTTTCAGAATCTGCTTTCAGTCCAAAAGAAAGCAATGAGTATAAGAGGATTAGGGCTATTATACATATTAATTGTTCAGTTCATCTGCAAGCAACTCTACTGATGAGGCATGTCTGCTTCTCAGATAAGTACTCCACTTGATAGGCAGGATTAATGTTAAAATTACTTCGAGATGCCTCTGAAGGACCAATCATGTTGCAGATGACTTGTAAATAAAAAAATCCAACTTCTTTCAAAAAGAACTAACCTTCCCAATGTTGACATAAAGACTCATGTTTTACGTTTTCTTACATATTTTATGCCTATCTCTTGAGGAGTTTTTGAGAAACTGTGAACACATAATTTGATCCAGATAGGACACTTATGAAATAATAATAATACTAGTTGATTCAAAAAATTACAAAACAATATCTTTCTTTTTATGTATACATTGCACTTTTCTAGTATGCAACAATAATTATTAAACTAATTCACCACATTAGGAAATAATTATACTTCTTGAAGTGCAATTAATTAATATATTTTTTAATATTTAATGTTATTTATCATAATTATTGGCACAGTACATTTGACACATGAAGTGTTGTTACCAACAGATTACAAACTTGGTACCATAAAGTATTCCTGTAAACTCATTGGATGATACAAGGCAAATAACTTTTTATCATAAATCATTTTAACTGAGTTTTTTACAGTTAAGAGACTATGGGGAAAAGAATAGAAAGGAGAACAAAAATTAGTTTCTGAAGTTACTTATCATTATGTCTCCCTCTTTCAATACACGCCAGTCACTTGTTTGATGCTCCGCATTGCTGGCTAGCCTAATCAACATTGTATGAATTCTCTTTGGAAGATATATCTTCAATACTTACCTTTTGTTAGTCATGTTAATTACTATTTGTATTTGAGTAAAGAAATAAAAATTGTGCAACCAATAAAAAAAGTTGAAGAAATAAAATAAAATATCGGTATGGAGAATCATACATGACGTCCATGTTCTAAGACTTATATTTAAAATCATATTCAAAATGAAATATTTCCGTAGAAACTACTTCTTTCTACTTATTGCTTCAGCCTTAACCACAGTACTGTGGTCACTAACGTATACCAACTCACGTTTTTGCACTCGATTTAACTGATGATGGCAGTCGATGGCACTGCCGAAACGTCTGGTTTTGCAGAAAACATTGGACTACGGCTAAACAGCCCGAGAAGGAATTTTACAAAAAACTACTTCTTTGTTACCGAAAACGTAGTACACATAAAAAATTCTCCCCTCACTCTTCAACTACAATTTTCATTAATAGAAAATTACCCCCACCTCATTCACCTAACATCTTCATTTATAGATTTTCATGTACATTTCTACAGTGGATTATTATGAGCTACTTATCAGGATACTTTATTTATCAAAATTAAGTACTTTACTCTTGTTAAAACATAAAACGTTGCTGGTAAACTAACCCTTTCTCTAAACCGATCTTCATCAAAATCAATAGACCTTCAGTCCTCTACAATGCAGGGATGCATGCAAAAAAATATTTGATTCTGTTTGAATGTGCGGCAGTTATCATTCTTCTTTGAAACATTTCTCTTGTTACAACATAAAATGTTGCTGGTAAACTATCCTTTTCCCTTAACCGATCTTCACCAAAATCAATAGGCCTTGAGTTCTCTACAATTCAGGAATGTATGCAAAAAAAATTGATTATCTTTGAATTTACGGCAGTTATCTTTCGTAAAAGATTACCCTTCTTAAAACACAAAATGTTGCTGGTAAACTATCCCTTTCCCTTAACCGATCTTCAACAAAATCAACAGACCTCGAGTTCTCTTTAATTGAAAAAGGTATGCAAAAACGTAGTTGATTCTGTTTGAATTTACGGCAGTTATCGTTTGTCATATAAAAAATTACCCTTGTTAAAACATAAAATGTTGCTGGCAAACTACCCCTTTCCCTTAACCGATCTTCACCAACACCAATTGGTCTTGAGAACTCTACAATACAGGGACGTATGCAAAACATTATTTGATTCTGTTTGAATTTGCGGCTGTTATCGTTTGCCATAGAAAAAAATTACCCTTGATAAAAAACGTTGCCGGTAAAGTACCCCTTTCCCTTAACCGATCTTCACCAAAAACAATAGGTCTTGGGTACTCTACAAATAAGGGCTATATGCAAATAATCATTTGATTCTTTTTAATTTACGGCTGTTATCGTTTGCCATACAAAATACCCTTGTTAAAACATAAAACGTTGTTGGTAAACTACCCCTTTCCCTTAATCGATCTTCACCAAAAACAATAGGTCTTGACTACTCTACAAATAAGGGCTGTATGCAAAAAATTTTTTGATTCTGTTTGAATTTGCGGTTGTTAACGTTTGCTATATAAAAAATCTACAGGTAGACACACACACACACACACACACACACACATTTCGAAAAATGACTTTTTTCATGTTTTGAGTGTAGTACAATTAGAATCTCCAATAATCTCGAACACGATTTTCTTTGCCATCACCATACTTCCATTTCCTTAAGGAACATGGAAGTAAATATCGGTATGGAGAACCATACATGACTTCCATGTTCTAAGATTTATATTTAAAATCATATTCGAAATGAAATATTTCCATAGAAACTACTTCTTTCTACTTATTGCTTCAGCCTTAACCACAGTACTGTGGTGACTAACGTATACCACCTCACGATTTCGCACTCGATTTTTACTGATGATGGCAGTCGATGGCACTGCCAAAAAGTCTGGTTTTGCAGAAAACATTGGACTATGGCTTAACAGCCCGGGAAGAAATTTTACAAAAAACTACTTCTTTGTTACCGAAAACGTAGTACACATAAAAAATTCTCCCCTCACTCTTCAACTACAATTTTCATTAATAGAAAATTACCCTCACCCCGTTCACCTACCCTCTTCATTTATAGATATTTCATCTACGTTTCTACAGTGGATTATTATGAGCTTCTTATCAGGATACTTTATTTATCAAAATTAAGTACTTTACTCTTGTTAAAACATAAAACGTTGCTGGTAAACTGCCCCTTTCTCTTAACCGATCTTCACCAAAATCAATAGACGTTCAGTTCTCTACAATTCAGGGACGCATGTAAAAAAATATTTGATTCTGTTTGAATGTGCGGCAGTTATCGTTTGTCATGAAAACATTTCTCTTGTTACAACATAAAATGTTGCTGGTAAACTATGCCTTTCCCTTAACCGATCTTCACCAGAATCAACAGGCCTTGAGATCTTTATAATTCAGAAAAGTATGCAAAAGAGTAGTTGATTCTGTTTGAATTTACGGCAGTTACCTTTCGTCATAGGAAAAATTACCCTTGTTAAAACATAAAATATTGCCGGTAAACTACCCCTTTCCCTTAACCGATCTTCACCAAAAACAATAGGTCTTGAGAACTCTACAATTTAGGGCTGTATGTAAATAATCATTTGATTCTGTTTGAATTTACGGGAGTTACCGTTCGTCATAGAAAAAATTACACTTGTTAAAACATAAAAGGTTGCAGGCAAACTACCCCTTTCCCTTAATCGATCTTCACCAAAAATAATAGGTCTTGAGAACTCTACAATTCAGGGCTGTATGCTAAAGAGTAGTAGTTGATTCTGTTTGAATTTGCAGCTGTTATCATTTGCCATAGAAAAAAATTACCCTTGATTTAAAAAAAACTGTTGCAGGTAAACTACCCCTTTCCATTAACCGATCTTCACCAAAACCAATAGGTCTTGAGTACTCTACAAATCAGTGTTGTATGCAAAAAATTATTTGATTCTGTTTGAATTTGCGGCTGTTATTGTTTGCCATAGAAAAAAAAATCTATAGACACACAGATAGACAGACAGACACACACACAGACACTTTTCGAAAATTGACTTTTTTCATGGTTTGAGTGTACAATCAAAATCTGCAATAATCTCGAACACGATTGTTTTGCCATCACCATACTTCCATTTCCTTAAGGAACATGGAAGTAAAACAATTTTAACTAAGAATTTTGTTTCTACAATTTATCTCAGTTTTGTTTTGAGTGACCTCAGCGACCATACCTGTTAGTCACAGCTACAGACACTTTGCCTCATCTTGTTCATGGTTGGATATAAATTTGCTGCTGGCATTTTTAATGTAACTATTTCAGTTTGGAACACTTTTTGTTAATACTTATTTTACATATTGAAAAGCTTATTACTGTAGCACTGCACCAGCAATGGTGTAGTATGGGTTACTTTATAATTATTGTTGGTATTTGGGTATAATTTTAATTTCAGTTATGAATTTGTATCTGCAAATAAGTTATTTATTTGTTCAGTTCAATTTTCTACTGCACTATGCTCTGTCATTGTGATAGTTGCCTTTTTTATACACAATTTGTTACATTGGTAGATGGAGCTTTATAAACCATTTTCTGTTTCTTAACTTTGATGGTGATAACCTATAATGTACACATTAAAATTTTCTATTAAGGACAGTGCCAACTTTGAACACTGAAATAAACAGACTAAAAAAGTCTGGTGATTACTATGATACACAGAAATTATGACTATTATTAGTCAATGACAAACAAAATTATATGAATAAAATATAACAAACAGATTGCATATGCCAAAAATAAAGGGCCAATAGGAAATGTGCACAATGGTGTCTAGGTTAGTGAAATAAAATGATTATTAGATGCATATATTTTTATTTACTTGTATTGCCCTGAGATATTTCCAAAGGAACTTGTCCATGACGTGGCATCCACGATGTGGATGATAATCTTTTCCTGACTGGACTCTTTCTTACCAGAATAACTCAAGGAAAGCTAAAATTTGATTTAGCACTAAGATTATGTGGTTTCTGGAGTAAATTCTCTAAGATGTTTAGTCAGAAAACCTATTATACTGGTTATAAAATACCCTGTGGTTACTTGTACCCATGATGGGTGCAAATGAAAGTTGTACTTGAGTAATTTTTTTCATCAATTCAGTTACTGAGCATGTGTGAAGCAATTATCAACCTCCTAAGAATTAGTTTCTGAATAAACATTCACTTAAAAAAAAATGTGATTCTTTTTGGAATAAAGTGAAATTATTCTCAAGCATTTCTTTTTACTTCATCTTTATTTAAGTACTTACCAAATACATAAATGAGATACAATTCCTTTATATTTTAAATTATATTTAAATGAGATACAAGCCATCTCATCAATCTGTACATGTTAAAGCATAGTATATATTAAAACATCTTATTTCAAGTTACGTTCAACACTTCCACATACATTTGACAAGTGCAGATATAATGCCACAGGAGTACTCATCGTCAACAAGTCTGTCTAGTGACCTGTCTACACATTATTCTGTATAACGCTATGTAACTTTTTGTGTGCCAGCATATTAACTTCTCATTGTGATGGATTTTCACTTAATTGTTACATAATTAATTATATAACTGTAAGAAGCCACTCACACACACACACCATATAGAAATAGTTTGGTTTCCATTTAATAAAGTTACTTGATTATGTTAAATAGTTTGTCCCCTTTTGAATGAAACCTGTTTCTTCAATTGACAGTAAGATACAATGTCACCTTCTTACCACTCGGGACTGTTTACTTGTGGCTAGCTAGTGTTTCTCCCAAAATACAATATATGATGTTTACAATATTTTAAATTATATTAAAAAATAAAACAATAAAATAGTTTTAGTGATTTTCACTCATCATTTATTAAAATTATAATCCATGACAGCTGTTTTGGCAGCACAGTGCCTTCATCAGATGGTGTAAGCTGACTAATTTTTGTACAAAATAATACAGAATATAAGATATAAGGTAAGTGCTATTGTTTAGAGAGCGATCGTAATCTCGTGTCAATAAGATTTAATACACATTACACAAACATATAACATAACATAAACCAAGTCTATTTATACAAATTAAGCAAAGGCAAGCTATTTAGATCTAACTGATCATTTAATAATACATTTAAATATTTGTGTTTATTAATTTCAAGGGTTTCTAATAAATCAAAGTTTGGACCCTTATCAGATAAATGTAAAATTTTAAAATTGTCATTATAACTATGGTCTTTTCCTAACAGGTGATTTGCATAATTTGATTTGCCATCATTATATCTAAAACTATAATTGTGACCATACATTCTTTTTTCGAAAGATCAACCTGTTTGTCCAATATAGACTTTATTACAAGACCCACAGGATAATTTGTATACACCAGACTTTTGCAGTTTATCTGTTTTACTCTTATTATTTTTAATATATTTTCCCAATGAAGACTGCATCTTAAAAGCTATATTTACATTCTTTTGTGTGAAATATTTACCAATATTATCAGAAGCAGAACCTATATAAGTGAGAGTGTGATATCTTTTAATCTGTGTTGAGGGAGGGTAAACTAGTTTTAAAGCTTGTGAATAAAATTTTTTATTTAACAGGTGATCTATGAGGCTAGGTTGGTAACCATTGTTGACAGCTATTTGTTTAATAATGTTAAGTTCTAATTGGAAATTTGAGTCTGATAACGGAATACTAACTAGTCTGTGGATAAAACTGTGAAAAGCGGCCAATTTATGTGAGTATGGATGTGTGGAAGTATTGTGTATTGTCATGTCTGTATGTGTAGGCTTATGAAAAATACCGCAGTTTAATTTATTATTGCATTTTGTTATTGTAAGGTCCAAAAAGTTGATGTTATTGTTATCTTCTAAGTCTATGGTAAAGCTAATATTTTTGTGTAAATTGTTAATAAAATTACGAAAGATCTGTAATTGTCTACGTGTACCTAGAAAAATTGCTAAAATATCGTCCATATATCTATACCAAAAAATGAACAATTTGAAATAAGGGTGTGCTCCAATTTTAGTTTCTATGTAGTCCATAAAGATTTCAGCTGCCAAAGGGCTAAGTGGGTTTCACATTGCAAGCCCTTCTTTGCCAATATAGATCTTTCCATTAAATTCAAAGTAGTTTTGATCAAGACAAACCTTCAGTAAATTCAAGATATCCTCTCTCATAAAGGGGTTATGACAATTTACAGTTAATAAATTTTCTACAATATCTATTACATCAGTCGGTGGAATACTCGGAAAAAAATTTTTTACATCAAATGATAATAAAATGGCTTTGTCTGGGATATGTGAATCTTTAATTCTGTTAATTAAGTCTAGTGAATTTTTAATACTATGTGTTGATTGTAATTTGCATTGTGTTTGTATAATCTTAATTAGTCTTTTAGGTAATTTACCAGAAGGAGCAAATAACAAATTTTCTAACCATATATTTTATCAACGTTTTATGAATTTGACTAACGTAACCTTTAATAGTGATGAAACTAAACTGATCGAAAAGGGTTTAAAATATAGTACACACCCGTCAAATTATAAAAAAGAGTTTGAAATTTTAGGTGTGGATTGTGAGTTAGTTTGTAATAAGTACAATACATGTCAAGAAAATTCTGAATCAATACCATTGAACAACTACATTATAGCGGATAAATTAACTTCTCTTTATGCTAAACAAATTAAGACTCCACCATTTAACAATAAAAACAGGCTAGCCATCAATTCAATTAAGAGAAAATCTGTAGTTAATAATATAATATTTACCCGCGCTGACAAGGGCAATACTGTTATTGCTATCGACAAAGGCGAATATGTAAACAAGACACTTGAATGTTTGAACTCTTTTGAACCCATTGATATTAACCCGACTTTTAAATTTGAAATAGATGTTAAACAGGCTATAAAGAATTGTTCTTTCTTTGATAATCGAGATTTGGATTTTTTGTCAGTAATGAATCCTCAGCCACCTAAGCTTTACTCTTTAATTAAATTGCATAAGGATAACCATCCGATTAGACCAGTGGTATCATATGTAACTGCTCCTTCTGTTAAATTATCTAAAAGACTAATTAAGATTATACAAACAAAATGCAAATTTCAATCAACACATAGTATTAAAAATTCACTAGACTTAATTAACAGAATTAAAGATTCACATATCCCAGACAAAGCCATTTTATTATCATTTGATGTAAAAAATTTTTTTCCGAGTATTCCACCGACTGATGTAATAGATATTGTAGAAAATTTATTAACTGTAAATTGTCATAACCCCTTTATGAGAGAGGATATCTTGAATTTACTGAAGGTTTGTCTTAATCAAAACTACTTTGAATTTAATGGAAAGATCTATATTGGCAAAGAAGGGCTTGCAATGGGAAACTCACTTAGCCCTTTGGCAGCTGAAATCTTTATGGACTACATAGAAACTAAAATTGGAGCACACCCTTATTTCAAATTGTTCATTTTTTGGTATAGATATATGGACGATATTTTAGCAATTTTTCTAGGTACACGTAGACAATTACAGATCTTTCTTAATTTTATTAACAATTTACACAAAAATATTAGCTTTACCATAGAATTAGAAGATAACAATAGCATCAATTTTTTGGACCTTACACTAACAAAATGCAATAATAAATTAAACTGCGGTATTTTTCATAAGCCTACACATACAGATATGACAATACACAATACTTCCACACATCCATACTCACATAAATTGGCCGCTTTTCACAGTTTTATCCACAGACTAGTTAGTATTCCGTTATCAGACTCAAATTTCCAATTAGAACTTAACATTATTAAACAAATAGCTGTCAACAATGGTTACCAACCTAGCCTCATAGATCACCTGTTAAATAAAAAATTTTATTCACAAGCTTTAAAACTAGTTTACCCTCCCTCAACACAGATTAAAAGATATCACACTCTCACTTACATAGGTTCTGCTTCTGATAATATTGGTAAATATTTCACACAAAAGAATGTAAATATAGCTTTTAAGATGCAGTCTTCATTGGGAAAATATATTAAAAATAATAAGAGTAAAACAGATAAACTGCAAAAGTCTGGTGTATACAAATTATCCTGTGGGTCTTGTAATAAAGTCTATATTGGACAACCAGGTTGATCTTTCGAAAAAAGAATGTATGGTCACAATTATAGTTTTAGATATAATGATGGCAAATCAAATTATGCAAATCACCTGTTAGGAAAAGACCATAGTTATAATGACAATTTTAAAATTTTACATTTATCTGATAAGGGTCCAAACTTTGATTTATTAGAAACCCTTGAAATTAATAAACACAAATATTTAAATGTATTATTAAATGATCAGTTAGATCTAAATAGCTTGCCTTTGCTTAATTTGTATAAATAGACTTGGTTTATGTTATGTTATATGTTTGTGTAATGTGTATTAAATCTTATTGACACGAGATTACTATCGCTCTCTAAACAATAGCACTTGCCTTATATCTTATATTCTGTATTATATTGTACGAACATTAGTCAGCTTACACCATCTGATGAATGATGAAGGCACTGTGCTGCCGAAACAGCTGTCATGGATTATAATTTTAATAAATGATGAGTGAAAATCACTAAAACTATTTTATTGTTTTATTTTTTAATATAATTTACAATGGATTTTCACCAAGTAAAGGCATCAAGCATTAATTACAATATTTTAGATAAGGAATTAATATGCATTATGATTAATAAGGTTAGTCTTATTAAAATGCTTACAATGTACATAACGGTTTATTAAAAAAATTATATACTGTAACAAAACAATAATTACATTAATAATACATGAACAATAATTACATGAATTATAGACATGTTACATGAATAACTGCTAGAAAAATTAATACATGAACAATAATTACATGAATTATAGATACGTTGCATGAATAATTGTTGGAAAAAACTGAGAATGAACAGAGTTACAGTGGGGTTGAAAGATATATAGGATGGAGGACTACAGAGAGATACGAGACTTTGTCAAATAGGTTTTAAATAAATAATTCAAATACAGAAATAAATACAGTAATGAGAATACTTAAGGGTAAAGAACAAGTCAGTGTTACTATCGCAAACATATCATTGTAGATACAGTGGAATCCCATTAAAACACACCAGCTTATTACAATATCTTTTGTAAGACACGCTTTTTGTCTGGTCCCTACACGTCTTGTATATCGACATTATGAAAAATCCTGTTATCTTTCCAACATGCACTTGAAATTATTTTAAACTCAGAATTTAATACAAATTCTTTGTTCCATCATTTCTAAAACATACAGTGTAATAGTACATTTCAATGGAATTTTCATGAGTTAGAGAGAGAGAGATGTGAACTGCATATGTGACTTTGGCCTGGGAAGAGATTTGTGCGTAATTATGTATATGCGTTCAAGAATCAGTTCGCAAGGTCGAGAAGTATTTCATCAGACAAAACAAAGCCTTGCTTGGTAGTAGCTGGATAAAACCAGGAACAAAGGAACCTCATTAGACACACAAACATATAAGCATAAAAGTGGGGAAAATTTTGGTCAAATAAAATATAAAAAAAAAAGAACATAAAAACAGAAGATATGAAATAAAACAATAATTGAGAGAGAGAGAGAGAGAGAGAGAGAGAGAGAGAGAGAGAGAGAGAGAGAGAGAGAGAGAGAGAGAGAGAGAGAGAAAGTATTGATTTCATTTTTATGTTATATTTCATTGATAATTAAATGATCTAATTACAGTACGGTAAAGTTTTTTCAAAGTTTTCATCACATATTGATGGTGATTGCACCACATAGGGTAACAGTTCCACTAGGTTACCTTAAAAAAGACTATGTCTTTTAAACAAAAACATATTATTTTTTGTGAAATATTTTATATTATTAATAGCAATTAATAAACTTGTGTAAGTAATGATGAATATGAGTTAAGTTATTTTAACATCACCCGTCTTAACCTAACCTGTGCTCAATGAGTTCACCTAACGGACTTTGGAATTTTCTGATAAGGGAATGTTTTATTTTTTTAAACTGGTTTCACGGGGACATTGATGCGGCTTCCACCTGTAAAAATGTGGTGCTGACTAGGTTTTTTTATGAATCTTCTGAATTAAGGTAAGTGATAGTATCGGGGCCTCCTTCTTATTTGTACAATTACAACCCTTCTTATTTGTACAATTACAACAGCTCACCAAGCATGCTAAAATGTGTTGTCAATGTTCACTTGTTAAACACAAACAAGGATCTAATAACTGACATGTGCATCTGAGAGAGTGGTATGAAACGTGAGAAAAAAATATGTTGTCAACTGCAAATGTACAGACATGAAATTAAGAAATTCTCATTACTTGTTTTTGTTCTCATCACTTTGTATGTGACAATGTTGTGTGAACTAACAAGAATGTTGTTATGTTAACACCTTGGTAAGCGGCGGGAAATTCTCTGTGGGAATTTTTGTATAATACAAAATGATAGCAAGGGAAGTCAAACTACACAGGATGTTGTAACATAACAAGATTATGCCCATAATCATGTCATAGTCAAGAGCATTACTAATTGAATCGGGAGTTTTTTAAAAGAAAGGGTATTGTTGAAATATATTTGAAATAGGTCAGAGCAGATTAATTTGAACCTGGACATTTTATACAAAAAAATTAATGTTACACAATGAATTAATGAAGAAAAACTTAAAAAAATAATGAGAAGCATAATGGTTGAATAGAATATACGGAAAACTGAAGGATAGAAGATAAATATCAAGAAATAATCTGTAGACTAAATTACAAATTTGGTGAGATTGTTCCAGTATGTTAAAATATACCTTTGATCAAACATTATTCAATTCAAAGCACAAGAACAGTGAAATGGAAGAACAAAAACACTATAATCATTATGATTATTAATTTTATTTGTTCATTGTAATTTTTTTTTATTTTATTAGTTGTTCCTATTAAGATTGTTTCTTTTGTATGATCCAAAGAACCCCTAACACATATATAACATCACTTTACTAAAACAGATTTATTATTATTACACTTTATTTCATATGTATGACTTTAACTGTACATAGACTTTAATTAATTTTTTATTAACCTTGAGAAAGAGTTTTCATGTTATCGAACCTAAAGGAGCTACTAACTAAAGAGAAGGGCATTGTATGTTAGTGAATCTCAATATATGTTAAAGAGAAAAGAATAATAAAATTTATTGAAATTAAGACAAGACAGAATAAAAGAGTTCAAATTTTTTAATTCACATAGTTCGAAATTAACATAATTTGATACCAACAACCTGAGGCTACAGGATATAGTTACATTGATTAAGGGTAAGATTAAGATTTAATACTTATTATAATACTATAAAACAAAAGTAACAATAACTAATAAAAACTTATGTAACAATGTACACAAAATTATACGGAAATTTAATACAAAAAACTATTAAAACTTCAACTTATACTGCACAAAGTATAAAAACTATAAAACATGCAGAACAATGAATGCATATAAATAAGAATGTGAATAAATGCACATAAAATAAAAATCAGTTAAAAGACAATACTTTCTTAAATAAAATACGTGTAGTATTTTTCTAATTATTTTATATATACACTATTTACACAGCAATTTTCTAATTAGTTTTCTTGCGTTCCAAGACCTGATGTGTGTGTTAATACCTGCAACAAGTGACAAAAATATGGGAGTATCTTTGTATAACAGAAATAAACATAACTGCAATAATGCAGTCAATGTATCAAAGTGAAATTTTTCTTGTATGTACCCAACTGCAGAAAGTAGAAAAAAATTGAGCAGTTTATCGTATCGTATTGTTTACCGTATTTACTTAATAGTACATATTTTTCTTACTGGTTGCCTAAAAGAATATAATAGTACAAGAGAACTGTTAATTTTCAAAAAACCTTAAAATGCCTGTTTACTGGTAGTAATAGTTTTGTATCGGGTTGGTACTGAAAGTGCTAAGTCTCATTGAAGACTTTGTACATAAATTTTTCATATTTACTGAGATGAATAATGAAATGGATTTAAATTTTCATATGAAAAAAGAGTTTGGTACTCAATGTAATTTGAGATACAAATTTGATTACAATATACAAAGTATTATTATTTTTTAAGACTAAGAATTTGTATAAGAATTTCCATGATAGCTGATAAAATTCCAACAAATATCTGACCTTCTGTGACAACAAAAAGTTATTTTACATCACATTTTCTTACCAGTTATAACACTGTATATATACTTTCTATATTCATCTGAATTAAAATTCTCATCTGTTGCCTGGCCCAATAAAAGTTTTTCTGCATACCAACAAACAAACACACCGCAGCTTGAACTATCATTCTGACAAACATGTTTAGGACAGTTCACTTGCCAATCCTCAAGTGTTCCCACCAAGATCTTAACTAACACTTATCTCCAATTACAGATTGATTTTTCATATACGGGTTTTACAGATTCTGACACCGGGTCATAAAATGACAACTGTTTTTTAAGAACATCAGCTACTAAAAGGACCCAATGATTCCTGTCTGGATTTAGGGGTATAATTAATTTTGAATACCCATGCAACTCCATGTGGCACACAGACTGAAGTGCATAATCTAATGGAAATATTAGAATCATTTGGGATACTGCAGTATCTACTGGAAAGATAGGAAATTTGTTACCGGTACATATCTTATTTAAAAAAACATTTATTACATTATCATAGAGCCAACCAGTATAAAAATGTGGATCTGCTGAGGTCAGCATATTCAGTTCGTTATTATTTATATAGGTATCTAAAGATTTCAAATGAAGTGCACTGATGCTGTATCCACAAACATTGTAAAGGGTACGGTGTATATCTTGTTCACTGGAAATAGGGTCAGTGAAACTTTTTCCACGTAGTAGTAAAGACTCCTTTATACAATTATACCGAGTAAAGTCTGTATTTTTAGTCTCTGTTTTTATAGGCTTCTTTTCTTTGGCAGTTTGATAAAATCTCTTTTGAGGAGAAATTTTGATGTTTGGTGGAACAACATCATGTGCCATTGAAGGGGGTTTACCATGTACACAGTTTTGATCGTTGTTCAACATTTCACATTTTTGAACAACTGTAAAGTGTTTTGCACATATGGCAGTAAATATTGAGAATTTTTATTATATATAATGTTTTTCCATTTATCTGCCAATTGACACACAGACTGAATTAATATGACTGTATTTGCTGTTGCATTATCTAGGTTAACTGAGTTATTATTTGTAGTTACCAATGTTTCATCTATAGCTAAATCTGTACAATCAGAACTTATACACGATGGTAAAGTTAGCTTATGGACAGAATAAGAATGAAGCTTGTGTATATGTTTACACAATGAATTACTGTCAGCACATGAGCATATATACATGTGTGAACACAAGCTGAAACATGTATATTCATTAAATTATATAAAACATAATTCTGGCATATAACATTTTCTAGCTAAACAATGGACTTTATAAAGGACTGTTGAGTCTGACTGACTCCTGACTTGCCAAACACTACCATTTCCAGTTTCAATTATATCAGAATCTGTTATTTGTATGCCTATTTTATGCCTTTTTTTAACTGCATTGGTATATACTAATGGGGGCATCTGGGTCAATCTTATATATTTTAATGCTAAGTGTATAGTTTTATTAACTCTGAAAATGATGTTAATCAAGTCATCTAATCGCCTTTTACATTTCTTTGGAGGTATTGAGTTTTAATTTTATTATGAAATGATTCTAAAAACATGTTTGTGTCGGTATATCCATGTGAAAAATTTTTGAAACACATTGCCCACTTCTCTTTTTTACACAATAAATTTCTTTAAAATAATCTAAAAAGCGACTAGCGGACTCGGAGTATTTATTAAAAAAGGCTTCTAACATTTCATTAAAATTATTCATATTTTTTTCATGAGTTAAAATTAATAAAGAATCTAAAATTTCTGATGTCAGAGACTTGGATTTCACTTCGGTTTTAAGATTTTTCAACCAGTTCCGTTTCACATGCCACAAACAAAGATGTCTCACATTTTTTCCAAATGCAGTTTCAACTGCATTGGCAATGGCTTCATCACCATCCGTCATGACACAGTTTACTTCCATGTTTGGAAATTTGTCAACAACAATTTTTAAGACACACGCCAGAGTCATTTCATCTAAATAATTTATTATAAAATGAGCAACAGGGAACCCAACACCATATTCATCAGGAACAAGTAAATTTAATAAGTAAATTTTATACTGGTTTGTATTATAAGTTGCGTCTATACATAGTATTCTACAGCAACCAGCAACCATTTCTGCTGCTTGATACTTTGTTTGAATGCCTACAACAAAAAGTTCAGAACTGTATGGTAAATTATTTAAACTGGAGGGCCCAATTATGGTATCCATTCCTTGAGGTTTATATGCTAAAACTGGGTTGTAACTTTCATTTTTTAATAAGTTAATTAAGATATTTACAGATTCTGCATCATTTTTATTAAGTCGTTTTTTCATCTCCAGTTGATACCTCATTTTAATTATTTGAGATGTTATATAACGTTCTTTTACTGCAGAAGTGTTATTATCGTCACCAATGGAAGGCTGTAAATGTTCCTGAATAACATGTGTTGGCACACCTTGCTCTAAAAAGTGATTTACAGAAGACTTTGTGGTGTTATCCCATCGATAGAATTTCACAAATTTAAAATTAAGCTCATGGTTATGAACATTAATGTATGTCACATGGATTCCAGTATCATCTTCTTTGACGTACATTCTGGCCAGACAGTTTGTATTCGGCATACTACCAAATGTCCTTATTCTATTAGTTTTATTTATTTTTGTTTCGGGTGTACAAAAATTATTAAATTTGCAAATATAATAGGAAAATTTAGAGCCACTCACTGCATGGGCTGAACCAGTTTTTTGAATATTGCAATGTGGTTGTCTTTATAAACAGCTTCCTTCCATGTAAGAAATGCTGCCACGTCCTTAAAAACAAATTCCTCCTTTGGAATAATTTGGCCATGCTCTTTCTTCAAATGTTCTATGACATGGAAATAAGTTCTAAATTTCAATATACAATCTGAATGGGAACACGATAGGGATAAACCTGATAAATCACAATGTTTTTTATGTTTCGAGAAGCTGAATCTATTATTATATTGAACACTGCAATCAGAACATACCCTTGGGTATGTTATTTTAAGACATGAGACACCTGTTTGTTTTGCACATGATGATATTAAATTATCTACTTTACAAGAATCATCATATTCAAGGGAAGTGTTTAACGAAGATAAACTTTCCTCAGCAGACCCACCATTTGTAAAGAAATATGTGAGGTGTGATTTATGGTTTAGATTGTGTGATGGTGTTACATATGAAAAAGATTTACGTATCTGTGATGTGTGTGAAACTGAAGATGATGTTACTGCTTTTGTGAATGATGGCCTTGTAATCATACAGTGTGATGTGTACGTATGTATATCTGCTCTATTTGATGCCCCTGTGACTCTGGTATGTGATGTGGAAGGGTATGCGTGTGCCCTATTTGATGTCCCTGGCTGTGTGGTGTGTATACGTGATGTGGAAGGGTATGCGTGTGCCCTATTTGATGTCCCTGGCTGTGTGGTGTGTATATGTGACCTAACAGCTTGTGCATATGATACCCTACTTGATGTCCCTGGCTGCGTGATGTGTATATATGATGTGGAAGTGTGTGCATGTGCCCTATTTGGTTAACCACACATATAAAAACATCGACAATAACATGAACATTCTACACGTACACACAAAAGGCCGAAAACTCGACACTCTAGAACAATTGTAAATATACAAACATACAAAAAGAAATAAAAATGACATCCTAAATGAACAGACACAATTAAATCGCACGCATTATTCGAACATATCTCACCCCACACACACAGCATCGATCTTTTGAAATTCGATTCCGTCACCCACAACAAGACGGACAGCGCTACCAGTGGCAGCCTCTGAAGAAGCCTTTTGAAAGAGAAAACCAGTTCAAGCTGTAAGGTAAACCTTTATGGTTTTACTTATAAAAAACCTGTGTTCTGAGTCGTTAATGTAATAGTGATATTTAGTTAAGTAACGGACACGTCATGGACAACAAAATCCAAGAAGGTAAAGTTAGCTTATGGACAAGATAAAAATGAAGCTTGTGTATATGTTTACACAATGAATTACTGTCAGCACATGAGCATGTATACATGTGTGAACACTAGCTGAAACATATATATTCATTACATGTTATAAAACATAATTCTGGCATATAACATTTTCTAGCTAAACAATGGACTTTATAAAGGACTGTTGAGTCTGACTGACTCCTGACTTGCCAAACACTACCATTTCCAGTTTCAATTATATCAGAATCTGTTATTTGTATGCCTATTTTATGCCTTTTTTTTACTGAATTGGTATATACTAATGGGGGCATCTGAGTCAATATATTATATTTTATCGCTAAGTGTATAGTTTTATTAACTATGAAAATGATTTTAATCAAGTCATCTAATCGCCTTTTACATTTCTTTGGAGGTATTGAGTTTTAATTTTATTATGAAATGATTCTAAAAACATGTTTGTGTCGGTATATCCATGTGAAAAATTTCTGAAACACATTGCCCACTTCTCTTTTTTACACACACAAATTTCTTTAAAATAATCTAAAAGCAACTAGCGGACTCGGAGTATTTATTAAAAAAAGCTTCTAACATTTTATTAAAATTATTCATATTTTTTTCATGAGTTAAAATTAATAAAGAATCTAAAATTTCTGATGTCAGAGACTTGGATTTCACTTTGGTTTTAAGATTTCTCAACCAATTCCGTTTCACATGCTAGAAACAAAGAAGATGTCTCACATTTTTCCCAAATGCAGTTTCAACCGCATTGGCAATGGCTTCATTACCATCTGTCATGACACAGTTTTCTTCCATATTTGGAAATTTGTCAGCAACAATTTTTAAGACACACGCCAGAGTCATTTCATCTAAATAATTTATTATAAAATGAGCAACAGGGAACCCAACACCATATTCATCAGGAACAAGTAAATTTAATAAGTAAAATTTATACTGGTTGGTATTATAAGTTGCGTCCTTACACAGTATTCTACCGCAACCCGCAACCATTTCTGCTGCTTGATACTTTGTTTGAATGCCTACAACAAAAAGTTCAGAACTGTGTGGTAAATTATTTAAACTGGAGGGCCCAATTATGGTATCCATTCCTTGAGGTTTATATGCTAAAACTGGGTTGTAACTTTCATTTTTTAATAAGTTAATTAAGATATTTACAGATTCTGCATCATTTTTATTAAGTCGTTTTTTCATCTCTAGTTGATACCTCATTTTAATTATTTGAGATGTTGTTATATAATGTTCTTTTACTGCAGATGTGTTATTATCGTCACCAATGGAAGGCTGTAAATGTTCCTGAATAACATGTGTTGGCACACCTTGCTCTAAAAAGTGATTTCCAGAAGACTTTGTGGTGTTATCCCATCGATAGAATTTCACAAATTTAAAATTAAGCTCATGGTTATGAGCATTAATGTATGTCACATGGATTCCTGTATCATCTTCTTTGACCTATATTCTGGCCAGACAGTTTGTATTCGGCATACTACCAAATGTCCTTATTCTATTAGTTTTATTTATTTTTGTTTCGGGTGTACAACAATTATTTCATTTGCAATTTAGAGTTTCAGTGTGAAACTGAATGTGATGTTACTGCTTTTGTGAATGATGCCTCATACTGTGTGATATGTACGTATGTATATCTGCTCTATTTGATGCCCCTGTGACTCTGGTATGTGATGTGAAAGGGTATGCGTGTGCCCTATTTGATGTCCCTGGTTGTGTGCTGTGTATACATGATGTGGAAGCATATGCATGTGCCCTATTTGATGTCCCTGGCTGTGTGGAGTGTGTATGTGACATAACAGCTTGTGCATATGATGTCCTTGTGTCTGTGGTATCTGATGTTGATGTCTGTGCGTGTTTCCCATCTGATGTCCCTGGTGGTATGGTATGCAAAGAATTAATTATGTGTGTATTTGATGTTTCTGTGTCTGTGTGTGTCTGTTATTTAACTGGATATGGAAATGATGTTCTGTTATGTGTGTCTGTAGTGCACGTCTGGTCTCTGTAGAAATTGGATACATTTTTAGTCCTATTTCTTGTACAGAAAAGAAAAACATTACCCATTAAACATTGAATCCCTCGCTGTGTGATGTGTAAGCCATCCCTGGACAGCAACTCCATAAACGGATCTCTTGAATGTAACATAAAAGACTTCCAGTTGTCTATGAATAGTCCTCCATATCTACGAACACAAAAAGTGGAGTCACTGTGGCAGTCACAAAAAAGTAAAAATGCATTGCATTACTTTATTAACAACTTACTATGAGGGAATAAAATGCCAAAGTCATGAAAGTCAAGTGACATATTGAGCATAAAGAAGATGTGAAATATTTATTTGCCAATAAACAGAAGTCTTTTCAAAACTATATTATCAAGAAATATTACTGTACGAATATTAACTGTAATTTTATAAGAGTTAGCAGATTTTTATGATCAGAATTTGGAATTTAATAAATGATTTCTAAAACTTATTTTATTTTGAGAACAAAATTCATAACAGCAATGATGTGGATGCCCTATTAACACATCAAGTCTCTGTATTATCAAAAGAAACTTACACGTATAAAGTTTTACCTGGTAGCCAAGCCTTGTATCAGCAGATTCAGCTTCTCTGTCTTTTCATATATTATCTTTATTCTGTTCATTTCAGCATCTGAATATGGCCTATACCTATTTTTAGTGCAAAACAAGACACTTGACAAATGGAGTTGCACATACTGGTTGCCTTTTAGAATTTCTTGGATAAGAGATTCATAATGTTGGATTATTTGAACTGAATGCTGACCTGTTAAAAAGTTTTTAAGAATTATAAAAATAAACGGGTATAGTACCTATCGATAAAATATCAGAAAATAATGTGCATAACACCAAAGCAATCTTAAAAATCTTTTTGATCAACCATAATCGTATAAAGTAGAGCACTAATAACTGAAATATTTTATTTACAAAATTCTATGTAACTTACGACAAATCAAATTATTTGTGCCCAAATGGATTACTACGTGATAAAAGAACTTGGTTGCTTCAACCATTGAAGCGGACACTTCTTCAACACGCATTCCTGACACCGAAAACACTGTGACTTCAAAATCATTCTGGCACTGAGTAGTCAGATGTGCATATTTGACCTGGGAGTCACCAATCATGAGGAGGCCTAAACGCACCATTGTGACTGCAAATGAAGAATACTTTATTAAAACAAACAGATATATTTACATCTGGCAGTGGAAATTTAACCTTGCTTTTGTTTGTATATTCCTCTTTCTTAGGCTTCAGAATACTCGATTTTAACTTACTTTTATTATGCAACAGCACTTTGTTTTGACCTGCATTACATAATATCAGAGAAGTCAAGAAAACTCACTAACACCAAAAGAAATTGCGGCTCCATGTGGAAAAAATGGGTATTCATGTTTATCTCCTTAATACTCATGAAACTTTTTTAACTAAATTTTAGTATTTTGAACATAAAATAATTTTACAGTTTACTCAAAATAACTGTAAATGGCACAAACTTAGAACAAAGAATAAATAACCCAACCGAACACGTGGTTTCAAAGCAGATGAAGCCCCAAAATGCATGAAGCTTTTATTTTAAAATTAATTTTTAGTCTTTTAAACATAACATACTTCTACACTTTACTCAGTCCTTGAAAATTTTTGGAAATGTCACAGGATTAATCTAGAACAATGAATAATTAACCGTAACAAAACAAGTGGTTTCAAACCCAATAGCACAAATGAAATACATCCCAAGATTCATGAAACTTTTCTACTAAATTGGAGTTTTTTTTAACATAGAAAACTTTTACCATTCATTCCAAATCATTGTAAATGGCACAAATGTAGAACAAAGAATAAATAACTTAAACAAACATGTGGTTTCAAAGCCGATCACGCCCCAAACTTCATGAAGCTTTTGTTTTACATTACTTTTTGGTCTTTTTTAAACATAAAATACTTATAAACTTTCCTCAGTAACTGAAAACTGTTGGAAATATCACAGGATTAATCTAGAACAATGAATTATAACCTTAATAAAAACGCGTGGTTTCAATCACGACAGCAGAAATACATCCTAAAATTCATGGAACGTTTGCTTTAAACAAAATGGGGAGGTACATAAAAGACTTGCAGTTTACTCAAAACCATTGTAAATTAAATAAACAAGAAAAACATTAACCTACACGAACACGTGGTTCCAAAACCGATACCCATTTAGTATTTCTATTTTATTTCTAAGCAAACACATAATAATATTAATACTCACCAAATTCCTGAAAAATTATGTAAAAGAGATACCTGTAATAAAATTAACAATATAATTTAAATCCGTAGAAACACCTTTCCAAATTGATGCACACGTGCACACGAATTCCACCATAACTTAGACTAGACTAGTTTTTAGGGTAGCACAGAAATAGCAACATCCGGTAGCAAGTTCATTTGTTTACCACGTGTGGTCTGTTTAAGCGCTAGTTGTCGGTTGTCCATCACTGCAATAAGAAACAACGGATGGTTGTACGTATTAAGATATGTAACAAATTTCCTATCTTTCCAGTAGGTAATCCTAATTTATTGTAACATTTCCATTAGATTATGCACTTGAGTCTGTGTGACACATAGAGTTGCATGGGTATTCAAAATTAATTATACCCCTAAATCCAGACAGTAATCATTGGGTCCTTTTAGTAGCTGATGTTCTTAAAAAACAGTCGTCATTTTATGACCCGGTGTCAGAATCTGTAAAACCTGTATATGAAAAATCAATCTATAATTGGAGACAAGTGTTAGTTAAGATCTTGGGGCGAACACTTGACGATTGGCAAGTGAACTGTCCTAAACATGTTCGTCAGAATGATAGTTCAAGCTGCGGCGTGTTTGTTTGTTGGTATGCAGAAAAATTTTATTGGGCCAGGCAACAGATGAGAATTTTAATTCAGATGAATATAGAAAGTATATATACTACAACTTGACCACTGGCCTACCGGTTAATAATAATACGTGCCAAATATAATATCTCTATTTGGTCGTTAATGAAATTTACTCACTTGTGGTTAATCCTAATTAAGTTGATTAATCGGCACTTAACATAGTCATCTCGAAACTGACTACTGCTTGCATTTCTGTTGGGCGCCAGAGATAATTGGTAATCTCAGGGGTTATTGTTAAATAATAACTCCTTGTTCAGATGCTAAATAACACAACATTATATTTATCAACTTTCTGTACATTTAGATAATATCACTACATAACATCATTACTACTATCAATTGTGCAAATTTAATGATTCATCCATAAATACAAAATTTTATCACTCCTCAATCTTTGAATAGAGATTATTTAACACATTTAATTCATTTATATTATTATGCTAAACCTTCTTGATAGAAATTATTTAACACAGTTAAATCATTTATAAGATTATGGTAATCCTTCTTAATAACATGAATCTCCATTACTCGATACATAATTTACTTTGATCAAAAGGACATGACTTAATACCTAACAAATTACATATATTTAATTCTCATCCAATTCTATTTCATCATGAGTTATTACCTAACAAATTACATATATTTAATTCTCATCCAATTCTATGTCATAGAATATAAATGCACAATTTAGTATCTGAACATAATCATGGGTTCTTTGAGAATGAAACGGGTTAAACTTTGTGGTAGACAACTATACTACATGAAATTTAATTGATTTATGAAATTTAACTTGATACTGTTACTTGTATTTGTTTATCCCTTCCGCTGCTTTGCTCGTGCCACTTTACACAACACATCACTTTCACTAATGCTATTGCTCTGCTTTTAGCCTCACACGATCGCGATGACAACTTAGCGTCGCGCACTTCGATCTTAGGCTTACTTATGTTTTCGCGCACATTATAAAGAAATACTTCTTCACATTTCTGCCCGCGCACCAATTCAATTATACTCACTTACTAACTGACTGACTTATTACTGACCGATTATTCTTTCATTACTTCTTCATAACTGACGGAACAATTATTGACTGACTTTTACTTTTACTGAACACTTGTTCATTACTTCTTCATGACTGATGGAATAATTTCCTGAATTGAACCCTTGTTCTTCTGCGAGAGTAACATTTATAGGCTTTCCAGAACTTCCCTCACTGCTGTCACACTTGAAATCACCCCCATTGGCTGTATTTTGAATGTGTTGCCGGTAAATTTGAAAATATCCAGTCATCAACTGCGAATTCTTCGAGCATAGAGATTGGCTACGAATTTGCGACGCGGAAATTTTCCCTCAATGCTGTTAAGTCGTCAAAATGAAATCTACTTTCTAAAACACACACCCCGTTTCGGTATGCACGCTATTGTATTTTGAAGTCTGCTGTACCCCCTTTTCTAACGGTACATCACATTTTTTGCTGGTTTGTGCGAACAAAGAATTTTATATTTTTATGACATAGAAAGTTTGGACGTACAATACATTTTGAAGCTGCTCGGCGCCAGACTGTCAGCTCATACGCCCTAGCCTTCTACTTATATAACTAATACTAATACTATACTGTACAAAATCTCATCTGTTTCTCGACTACTGATATTACACTTACTTATTAATAGTTAACATCATAATGGGATACTCATATTTCTAATTTATTAAATAATTATGTGTAACTCGTAGTGTTACGTTACAGTACAGTGTTATAACTGGTAAGAAAATGTGATGTAAAAAAACTTTTTGTTGTCACAGAAGGTCCGCGATTTGTTGAAATTTTATCAGCTATCATGGAATTCTGGACCTTCATACTTAATATAAATTCTTAGTCTTAAAAAATAATAATACTTTGTAAATTGTAATTAAATTTACATCTCAAATTATATTTTATTGACATTAAGAAGACGTGTAGGGACCAGGCAAAAAGTGTGTCTTACAAGAGATATTGTAATAAGCTGGCGCGTTTTAATGGGATTCTATTGTATCTACAATGATATGTTTCCAATAGTAATACTCACTTGTTCTTTACCCTCAAGTCTTCTCATTTCTGTATTTTAATACTTTCTTTACAAACCTATTTGACAAAGTCTCTAATCTCTCTGTAGTCCTCCATCCTATATATCTTTCGACCCCACTGAAACTCTGTTCATTCTCAGTTTTTTCCAACAATTATTCATGTAACATATCTATAATTCATGTAATTATTGTTCATGTATTATTTTTTCTAGCAGTTATTCATGTAACATGTCTATAATTCAAGTAATTATTGTTTTGTTAACATCTTTTTCATCCCGTTATTCTGAACACTTAAAAGCTTTAACCAACAACAATATACACTCCGCATTTGCCACACACATACACACAGAAAACCACAGTTACACCAACATAGACACTAATCTCAAAATTTTACATTACATACCCAAAGGTCGAAACCTCAACACAACTGAACAATACGAAATATATAAACACCACACAACACAACCAAACAACATACTCAACGATCAATTACAATATAAATCACATACACTTTTTGACACAATTATACAGAAAACAAACAGTAAGTTGAATCCCCGCGCCAATCCCCTTCCTCCACACACCACCCCCACTACACCTTCCACACAACCATTACAAAATGCTGGCAGTCTGTATCAAAGCTGAAGAAGGCGGATACGTAAGCCGAAACGCGTCCAGTAAAATCAGTAAATTTTCACATGAAAAAGTTCATTTTTAGTTAAGAATTATGTACATTGTAAGCATTTTAATATGACTAACCTTATTAATCATAATGCATATTCCTTCCTTATCTAAAAAATTGTAGACATCAGATATTGTGTTTTGGGAGAAACACTAGCTAGCCACAAGTAAGCAGTCCCGAGTGGTAAGAAGGTGACATTGTATCTTACTGTCAATTGAAAAAACAGGTTTCATTCAAAAGGGGGCCAACTATTTAACATAATCAAGTAACTTTTATTAAACGGAAACCAAACTATTTCTATATGGTGTGTGCGTGTGTGAGAGAGAGAGAGAGAGAAAGAGAGAGAAATTTTAAGTAGATAATCATATATTCATGTATTATTTTACAGTGTAAACTTTAATTTTCAGTTCAGGTTATTCTTAAATTTCCAAAATTTAAAAAGTTTTCAAAATTAAATTTGTTTGTATTTATGTCATACACTTTATTCACATACTGATTACCCTCAAACTGTAATATACCAAATTGTGGCTTCTTAGGTCCATCACCATCTAAGATTCAATCTAATCACAATCACATCACAAGCTAAGATGCTGGCACACAAAAAGTTATGTAACGTTATACAGAATAATATGTTGACAAGTCACTAGACACACTTGTTGATGATGAGTACTCCTCTGGCATTATATCTGCACTTGTCAAATCTATGTGGAAGTGTTGAACGCAACTTGAAATAAGATGTTTTAATAAATAACTATACTTTAACATGTGCAGATTGATGAGATGGCTTGTATGTAATTTAAATATAATTTAAAATATAAAGGAATTGTTATATCTCATTTATGTATTTCGTAAGTACTTAAATAAAGATGAAGTAAAAAGAAATGCTTGAGAATAATTTACTTCATCCCAAAAAGAATCACATTTTTTTTAAGTGAATGTTTATTCAGAAACTAATTCTTAGGAGGTTGATAATTGCTTCACACATGCTCAGTAACTGAATTGATGAAAAAAATTACTCAAGTTCAACTTTCATTTGCACCAATCATGGGTACAAGTAACCACAGGATATTTTATAACCAGTATAATAGGTTTTCTGACTAAACATATTACAGAATGTACTCCAGAAACCATATATAATATCAGTGCTAAATCAAATTTTAGCTTTCCTCGAGTTATTATGGTAAGAAAGAGTCCAGTCAGGAAAGATTATCCAGATCGTAGATGCCACGTCATAAACAAGTTCCTTTGGAATTATCTCAGGGCAATACAAGTAAATAAAAATATATGCATCTAATAAGCGTTTTATTTCATTAATCTAGTCACCATTGTGCACATTTCCTATTGGCCCTTTATTTTTGGCATATGCAATCTGTTCGTTATAGTTTATTCATATAATTTTGTTTGTCATTGACTAATAATAGTTGTAATTTCTGTGTATCATAGTAATCACCAGACTTTTTCTTAGTCTGTTTATTTCAGTGTTCAAACTTGGCACTGTCCTTAATAGAAAATTTAATGTGTTCATTATAGGTATCACCATCAAGGTTAAGATGGTTTCTAATGCTCCCATCTACCAACATAACAAATTGTGTATAAAAAAGGCAACTATCACAATGTCAGAGCATTGGTGCAGTAGAAAATTGAACTGAACAACTAAATAACTTTTTTATGTATACAAATTCATAACTGAAATTAAAATTATACCCAAATACCAATAATTATAAAGTAAGCCATACTACACCATTGCTGGCGCAGTGCTACAGTAATAAGCTTTTCAATATGTAAAATAAGTATTAAATAAAAAGTATCCCAAACTGAAATAGTTACATTAAAAAATTCCAGCAGCAAATTTATATCCAACCATGAAGAAAATGAGGCAAAGTGTCTGTAGATGTGACTGACAGTTTGGTCACTCTGAGCTCACTCAAAACAAAACTGAGAAAAAGTGAAGAAACAAAATTCTTATTTAAAATTGTTTTAATTTTATTTCTTCAACTTTTTTTAATTGGTTGCACAATTTATATTTATTTACTCAAATACAAATAGTAATTAACATGACTAACAAAAGGTAAGTATTGAAGACATATCTTCCAAAGAGGACTCATACAAGAGGTGATTAGGCTAGCCAGCAATGCGGAGCATCAAACAAGTGACTGGCGTGTCTTGAAAGAGGGATATATAAATGATAAGTTACTACAGAAACTAATTTTTGTTCTCCTTTTATTTGCCTTGTATCATCCAATGAGTTTAGAGGTATACATTATGGTACCAAGTTTGTAATCTGTTGGTAACAATACTTCATATGTCAAATGTTCTGTGCCAATAATTAAATATTAAAGAAATATATTAATTAACTGCACTTTAAGAAGAAGAGTTATTTGCTAATGTGGTGAATTAGTGTTGCATACTAGAAAAGTGCAAAGTATACGTAAAAAGAAAGATATTGTTTTTTACTTTTTTGAATCAACTAGGCATAAAATATAATATGTAAGAAAAGTGTAAAACATGAGTCTTTATGTCAACATTTGGAAGGTTAGTTCTTTTTGAAAGATGTTGGATTTTTTTTTATTTTCAAGTCATCAGCAACATGATTGGTCCTTCACAGGCATCTCAAAGTAATTTTAACATTAATCCTGCCCATCAACAACCTCAGTTTAGTATAATAAGGCTAGGTGAATCTTTGAAAGTTTTGTAATATCACCAGGTCATAATGGAACTTCAGCTTGCTATTGAAAACAAGCAGATTTCAGTAGTTACTTGATAAAGGATGATGTTTTAAGAGCAATAATTCTTTCAGAATTGTTTTAATAGCCCAGCATTCTGCAAATAACTATTGCTTCTTTAGACATTCAGCTGATTTCAACTTTTTTTAATCATATTGCAAAAGTCTCATATACAACTGTTTCTATTCACATAAAACCTCTGGAAATATGAAACACACAAGGACAAGTTGAATTTTGTTGTAGGGTTAGGTGGGATAATTGTAAATGGTAGGGAGGTTTTAGTTTTCAGACAATCGATATTGTCATTACATCATCTGTTGAAGTTTCCTTCAAAACTGCAGTGCTGCTGGGCTTCTAATATAAGGGTACCATATGTGTTAATATTTATAACCAAAGTTTTCATGTTAAAATATACTGTGAAACAGTTTTGTATGACTTTGAAAGTATACTGATTTTTGGACAGAAATTGCACCAAAACAACATAAATGTAAATCTAACAGTCTTTATTAACTTTTTGTGATGTTCTGTAAAGGTTTTTTAAAAGTTTCAAGCTATACTGCATTTACAATTACCCCACAAAAATTGCCCAGTGTGGTAAATCTAAATGTGATTTTGGGGTAATTGTAAATGGTGTTATTCAAATACTCTTTTTTTGTTTAGTACTATTAAATATCAGAATTTACCAAACCTAGATACTATTATGAGTTCACCACTCTTAAAACATATTCTACGAAAGATAAAATTAATTAAATTATTCAAAAACCTATGTAAAAAGATTTCCAGATATTTCGTTAGGCCTATGTTAGTGTAGAACAGATGTGAAAAAAATTTCTTTCTGCATCTGATAAATAGTCAGGTGTATTTTTATCTTAGTGCTTAATTGTCACTAATTCACGTAACTGATAAAACTCAACCAATTCATAAATGTGTTTCTGACTCAGTAAAATATTTCTTGGGAGAAAAAATTGATACGCTTGACTGAGAAAAAAAAAACAGGCTGAAAGACAAGAAGTTTATCCACTGACAAAATGAGAATTTTCTACACTATTAGGCCAAGTGTGGAAAGAAGGTATGATTAGTAAAAAAGTCATAGCTGGTTTTAAAAACAGGAATTTTTCAAGTTGATTGAAGAAAGTTTCAGAATCTGCTTTCATTCCAAAAGAATGCAATGAGTATAAGAAGTGTAGGGCTATTATACGTATTAAATGTTCAGTTCATCTGCAAGCAACTCTATTGATGAGGCACGTCTGCTTCTCAGATAAGTACTCCACCAAGTAACATTATTGAGAAGACACCTATTAAAATGCCACAACAAAATTCAACTCCAGAAACATCAACTAGATTTGTAAATCATAAATTAGAAAAACTCTAAAGTCTTTGATGTCTAAAGATCCCACTATACAAAAAAAGAAAGATATCTTGCTATCAAGTACCAGAGTGGCAAAAGATTCAACCACAAAAATTTGTTCTCATTGTTTTTGCTGGAGGACCAATAAATAAAACTCACTGCAACTATGTTTGTTGTGTAGAAAGTAGATAATGGTGAGGGAGAAATTTATGCCACAGGATATCAATCCAAAGATAGACATTTCTACAAAGTTATATTAAAAGAAATTTATGAAAATAATTCATAATATTCATTCAAATATTGACAGATTTACCCAATCCAGAAATTAACAGACAAATTGTCTATGAATTCCCTATAAATGTTTCTGTGTTTGGAAAATGATAAACTTTATTCTATTACTTGTTGTATTATGTAACAGAACAACATTTCATTATGATTTGTAAAAAACTTAGTGGCTGAAGTATCTTGTTTTCCATGTTTTCATTCACTTTTCACATAGACAAAGAAGGTGTAATTGTAAACATGCAGTTAGGATTAAGAACACAACACAAAATAGTACAATGTCAACTAATTTACAGTTGTTTCAATATTTCAACGTATAAAGAAAACGCATGTTTACAGTTGCCCCTAAGAGGTTGTTGTAACTGGAAATGAATGGTATTATTATAAATTGAGATTTAGAGGATTATTGATATTTAAACAATATTTTTGCATGCAATGTAATAACAAAGATTGAAATAACTATTATTTGCAGTTATTTCATTTTAAAACCTATACATAATATTTAATCAATAAACATTCTCCAATCCTTCATATTTCATTTCCTATAACTCAACTATATATTTTTAGGTTAGGTACACTTTTCAAAAATTTTTATCAAATGCTGAGAAGTGTGAGCTTGTAATTGTTTGTTTTGATAAACCCCTTAATAAGGTTTCTCAGGAACAATAACTGGAAGCTACAGTTTGCTTCTAGGATATATCTCATGAAATAATGGAAACTTGCTACCTGAATTCTGTTTTTCTTTGACTTACTAATCCAGAGCCATACGATACTTTTAGTTTTTCAAGGGATTGGAAGACGAGTCTACGAGGGGTACATCTGTATCTTAATAAAGTGTTACAGGTTAAGTGTATGGGTGGGTATAATCCTAAATGGAAATTTTATGAACAATTCAAAAGACTGTGAGAATGCAAATTGATGAACTGTAAAAAGGGAAAAGTACTTATATTTAGTTAACTAACAGATACGTCATGGACAACGAAATCCAAGAAATTAGAGAACCGTAAAAAGAACTTATTGGGTCTTTGACTAATCTGAGCAAAATTCAAGAGCTCTAATAAAAACCATTTAAACAAATGACTTTAGTAGATTACTCATATTAAGTCTCTAAGAATATATTAAAATTACAGCCTGTTTCATGCACTTGTTATTTCAGCTTATTTTCTTAGCAACTGACAATAGTGTTAACTGGATATAGAAACACACCATATATTGGTAGTCTTTTCTATAGTCATAGTGTGACATGTTACAATCACTGTGCTGGTTGGTCACTAATCTCATCAGCCATGTTCATCCATTTTGTGGTAGAAAATATTCAAGCAAATGGAAATACTCGAACAAAACATAGGCCTACATAAATAAAATGATACATACTTGAGCACTTTTCAGAAATAAAGTTAACTGAAGTCTATAGAGTGTTACAGAGCAGTGGCGAAGCGTCAATATACGCTATGTAAGCGGCGCTTACAATTTGAAAATAGTTGATTAAAATAAACTTTTTTTGCTAAAACCACGGACTTCTCTATAATAAATGTTAAATCCGAGAGCTTCCTGTATGAACAAAATGAGGTAAATATAGCGGATGTAAAGCGCATTTTATGTAAGCGGCGATTCGAGTGTGTATATTCGTTGTCCATATACGCTGCTGACTCTGTCGCATGTTGGCTGCTACGGCGGTCATTGCTCCCGGCCACTGCCCTGCATAGACAGCCGAGTGATACTGGTGGAGGGGGAAGCTTGCTTCCACTAACTCGCTAATATGCTACAATAGTAGTCGCGTGTTCGCTGTTAGCATTTGTTAGTTGTGTTAAAACCGTTGTAGTGTTTGTTTCTGCGATGTCTGCTTCTACCGCTCCTTGTGATTCAGTTGCAGGAACTTCTTTCTCATGCGTGAGTAAGTGTAATTGTATTATTGAAGAATTATTAGTAAAGCCATTCAGTGCTAGATCTTTTACAGACAAACTGACCATAGTGTCGAAATGTAGACCTACACCCTTGATGCCTAATTTAAAATCCAAAGCCAAAAATTTCACTCGGCATTTGAAAGAACAGAATTACGTTTCGTTCATGTGGCTGTGCGGTTGTAAAAAACTGACAAAATTGTACTGTTGGCCATGTCTTCTTTTCTCGACAGAAAGATCATTTTGACTAAGTCTGGATTTACTGACTTAAGTAACCTGCACAATGTAGGAAAAAGGCATGAATTGTCACAAAGCCATATTGCTTCCCAAGTAGCTCTAAAAAAGTTTGGAAAAACAACTTGAATTGAGTTTTCTTTAAGCGAGCAGCACAGAATTAACATAGAGAAACACAATGAGTAAGTTAAAATTAACAGGCATATTGTAAGTCATTTAATTGATGTTACTTGCTTTTTAGCTGAACATGAACTTCCGTTTCGAGGACACAATGAATCTGAAGATTGCAGTAACCGCGGAAACTACATAGGACTTATAAATTTACTTAGAGGATATGATGATAAACTAAATTCCCATCTTGAATGTTCAACAGTATTTTGTGGATTATCCAGCGACATTCAAAATGATTTAATTGATTGCGTTTCAGAGACTCTTTTATCAGAAATAAAATTAGAAATTAAGGAAGCATCGTTTGTAGCCCTCATAATGGACGAAACTACGGACATAACTAACAAGTGTCAAGTTTCCACGGTGTTAAGATACATTAATAAGCTGGGTGATATTCATGAACGGTTTCTTGGATTTGCTGATTTGAGCAATGATCGCAGGGCAAAGGCATTAGCTGAACATGTTTTCAAAACTTTAGATGCATACCAGTGTGAGGAAAAATTGGTGGCCCAAACCTATGACGGTGCTGCAGTTATGTCGGGAGATAAGGGTGGGTTACAAGCTATTGTTAAAGTTACACACAAACATGCCTTATTTGTGCATTGTTATGCGCACAAAATGAACCTGGTTTTGAGACATTCAGTTGATAATATAAAAGAATGTAAATTATTTTTCTCAGCACTATCAGGGCGTCATATTTTAAAAAGTCATCAAAAAGATCATTTGCCCTTGACCAAGAAGTTAAAAAAAGATTTCCCTCAGTCGCACCCACAAGATGGAATTACAACAGCAGGCTCGTCCTAACTGTTTTCAAAAAAAAAAAGGCGATGTTATCCGTCTCTTTGAATCCATAATTGAAAACGGACATGAATGGGACAGTGAGACATACCATGGAGCAAGAGGCTTTCTCGCCACTCTTAAGGACTTTGACTTCAACTTTTTGCTCATTATTTTCACTTCTATTCTTCCTCAAGCCGACACAATTTTTGATGTCTTACAAAAGAAAACCTCAGACATAGCCTACTGTCTAAAAAGGATTGAAGAATTCCAAAAACATTTGGACCAAATGAGAAATAATTTTGATAACTTTTGGTCGAGAATCCTGACAGACAGTTGTCAAATATCTGACAAAAAGTTGTCAAGAATCTGACCATCGCAGTAAAAGAATGCGAATTGATAATATCTCATATGACAAGAAAGACTCCTACAAGAGACTCTATTATGAAGTCATCGACACAGTCAAATCAAAAATGAAGGAAAGGTTTTCAGATGTCCACGAGCTTGATTTCATTGCTCTGCTTGAAACTAAAAGGTTTCGTTAGTTTTGTTCGACATTCCCTGAACAACACTTTACCTGTCTGAAAAAGTCATTTGGACAGTTTTTTGAATTGCCGTGGCTGCGAAGTGAGCTTAAGACAAAGATTTCTCTCACAAAAGTGTGTCAGACTTACTTAAATATTTATACATATCAGATCTTTGCGATACCCTACCTCAAGTGCTTAAACTCGCAAAGCTAATAGTCACGATTCCCGTCACAAGTGTGTCATCGGAAAGGTCGTTCTCATCATTAAAGAGAATCAAAACATACCTCCGAAACTCCCATAGTGAAAACAGACTCTCTGCACTTTCAGTGATTTCCATTGAAAAGAACCTTCTATCGGTAATGAAACAGCAGCCGAACTTTCACGACGTGATCGACTTATTTGCTAAGAAATCAAGACGTCTAGAACTCACATTCAAACATTAAAAAGGAGATGCGGCCGTGTTATTACAACTGATTCTTATTAAAATTGTATTATTTATTGTATATTATAATTCTGTATTTTCCTTATGGTCATAAAAGATTTTACGTACACTGGCAACTATGTTTAATATTTTTAAACCAATTATTTTTTTTAAATAAAAATTGTGTTTGTTAATTTACAATTGCATGATTTCAAATATAATGGAATGGAAACCGGCACAGCCAATTGGATAAGAAGGTTTAGGTTCAAATGTATGGTCTAAAAATAGATGTACAGGAGCTACAATACATGGTGGCTAAAGTTGAGTCAATGTTGAATTGTGGTGGTGGAGGGGGGAGACCAGGTGCTTCCCGGCCACTTACATATCACGGAAGTACACGCTTCACCACTGTTACAGAGTGAACTGCTTTGACAGTTTCTGAAACAAAGCTTTCTAAAGAAGGAGACCTACCTCCAAAATTATAAGACTATAGTGTTTACAGTGCTATAGATGAATAGAATGTAGAATAATAAAATCCAATGTTTTGAAATGAAAACTGACAGCAAAAAGATGAATTCAATAAACAAAAATACAAATTACTAAAATTATTAATAAAACAAATGAACTCAGAAATTTAATTGAACAAAATTATTTCTATTTAATACAAATTAAATATAGATTGATAACCACACATTAGTCACAGGATTGTTAATTTCACAATTCCATGAAATTTTAACTATTTAATTATTTGATTGAAAATATGGATTACCAGTAAGCCTAGAAGCATTAATGTAAAGGTTATTTTCATAAAAAGTGAATTGAAAGAAAAGAAATACACAATTTCAACATTTGTTTGAACTGTAACAAGAAATTCCTTTGAGTTAGTGTAATGTGAGACACAAAAATACTCCTATTGCACTAATTAAGATCTATTTAATGTTAAAATAAAGGTAACTGACACTATTAAGTTATTCTTAGATGTAGTAAGTTAGGTTAGGATAAATTGCTCATTAGACTCTGACTAAATTTCAATGATACAAAGTGCTCATAAAGACGTTTAGTCCTACACTTAAAAATATTATTTGCACATATGAGCCAGGGGGCCATTCCTACTCTAGTTACATTGGACATGAGCAGGAAGCAGATGTATTAATAAAATATTATCACTTAACAAAATACAGGAATAATTATAATTATTTAATTATAATAAATTAAATAGGCAATGGACTTAAACCTGCAGTAGAGACTTTAGTTTATTATAAAACAAATAGGAAGAGAATTGAAGATTTCTTGTTTGCAAATGTTATACCAGTTTTCTTCACATACAAGTAATGGCAGGTTACAATTTTTAATCATATTTTCTCATAATAAACGTATGTCGCTACTGATTTTTGTTGTTGTTAAGAGTATGAAAACATGTTTTATTATGATGTGTGAAAATAATCATGGAATTGTGGGTCGTGAGTGTCTATATTTATTCAAACCTGAGAAGTTGCTATATAAAACAAATCATTACACCACGTAAAACAAGTTTCTATACACTTTTGTAAAAGGCTATAAATGTAAAATATTTAATTTTTGTATTCAGAATATACAAAACTTTGTTTATACATTTGTTATTTCAATCTTTTTAATAACAATAGACATTATGAAATAATATCTATCAGTTTGTGAATTTTAATGGTACAAACTAAGTATGGAGTCTTTATTTGTTTCTGTTCATAAACAAAGGTCCTTACTGTAATCAGTTTTACGCAAAATACACTCTTTGACATCTTGTAATGCAATATAGGCTAGTCATTTTATATCGGTTACAAGTGGTTCTTCCAATTTTTTTTTTTTTTCATTAACTTAGACCAACATAAAATTCCACAATAACCAATTACTAATTATTAATCATTTGCATATTGATAGAAACTTAAAAGAAAACGTAAAACATGAGTCTTTATGTCAACATTTGGAAGGTTAGTTCTTTTTTGAAAGATGTTGGATTTTTTTATATTTTGAAGTCATCTGCAACATGATTGGCCCTTCACAGGCATCTCAAAGTAATTTTAACATTAAAACTGCCTATCAAGTGGAGTACTTATATGAGAAGCAGACATGCCTCATCAGTAGAGTTGCTTGCAGATGAACTGAACATTTAATATGTATAATAGCCCTACTCTTCTTATACTGATTGCATTATTTTGGAATGAAAGCAGATTCTGAAAACTTTCTTCCATTGACTTGAAAAATTCCTGTTGTTAAAACCAGCTATGACTTTTTTTACTAATCATACCTTCTCTCCACACTTGGCCAAATAGTGTAGAAAATTCACATTTTGTCAGTGGACAAACTTCTTGTCTTTCAGTCTGTTTTTTTCTCAGTCAAGCGTATCAATTTTTTCTCCCAAGAAATATTTTTCTGAGTCAAACACATTTATGTATTGGTTGAATTTTATCAGTTATGTGAATTAGTGACAATTAAGCACTAAGGTAACAATACACCTGACTATTTATCAGATGCAGAAAGAAATATTTTTTCACATCTGTTATACACTAACATAGGCCTAACAAAATATCTGGAAATCATTTTACATAGGTTTTTGAATAATTTAATTAATTCTATCTTTCGTAGAATATGTTTTAAAGGTGGTGAACTCATAATTGTATCTAGATTTGGTAAATTCTGATATTTAGTAGTACCAGTACTAAACAAAAAAGAGTATTTGAATAACAGCATTTACAATTACCCCAAAATCATATTTAGATTTACCACACTGGGCAATTTTAGTGGGGTAATTGTAAATGCAATATAGCTTAAAACTTTTAAAAAACCTTTACAGAACATCACAAAAAGTTAATAAAGACTGTTAGATTTACATTTATGTTGTTTTGGTGCAATTTCTGTCCAAAAATCAGTATACTTTCAAAGTCATACAAAACTGTTTCACAGTATATTTTAACATGAAAACGTTGGTTATAAATATTAACACATATGGCACCCTTATATTAGACGCCCAACAGCACTGCAGTTTTGAAGGGAACTTCAACAGATGATGTAATGACAATATCGATTGTCAGCTAGTCTTATTACACTAAACTGCGGTTGAGAAGACACCTATTAAAATGCCTCAACAAAATTCAACTCCAGAAACATCAACTACATTCGTAGAAATATTTATATCAGAAATTAGAAAAACTCAAAAAGTCTTTGATGTCTACAGATCCCACTATACAAAAAGAAAGAAAGATACCTTGCTTGAAATCTGGAATATACAGATAAGTTTTAAGAACTGAAGACAATATCGAGTAAAAGAGCAATAAGAAGTATCTAGGAGAAACAATGTTAACAGAAAAACAAATCTAAGAAGAAGATTGTATTTTGTTCGTACAGTAATAAAAATTTTAAACAACATCCTATTTATTGCGATGACTCTGATTATAACAAAGATTAATTCACAATAAGTGTTTTCAAAGATACTACCATGGAAGTAACTATCAAATACCAGAGTGGCAAAAGATTCAACCACAAAAATTTGTTCTCATTGTTTTTGCTGGAGGACCAAGAAACAAAACTCACTGCAAGTATATTTGTTGTGTAGAAAGTAGATAATGATGAGGGAGAAATTTATGCCACAGGATATCAATCAAAGATGGACATTTCTACAAAGTTATATTAAAAGAAAATTATGAAAATAAGCTTTGAACAAATATTGACAGATTTGCCCAATCCAGAAATTAACAGACAAATTGTCTACGAATTCCCTGGAAATGTTTCTGTGTGTTGGAAAATGATAAACTTTATTCTATTACTTACTTGTTGTATTATATAACAGAACAACATTTCTTTATGATTTGTAATAAACTTAGTGGCTGAAGTATCTTGTTTTCCATGTTTTCATTCACTTTTCATATAGACGAAGAAGGTGTAATTGTAAACATGCAGTTAGGATTAAGAACACAACACAAAATAGTACAATGTCAACTAGTTTAATATTTTATATTTCAATGTATAAAGAAAAGATAAAGAAAACGCATGTTTACCGTTGCCCCTAAGAGGTTGGAGTAACTGGAAATGAATGGTATTATTATAAATTGAGATTTAGAGGATTATTGATATTTAAACAATATTTTTGCATGCAATGTAATAACAAAGATTGAAATAACTATTATTTGCAGTTATTTCATTTTAAAAACTATACATAATATTTAATCAATAAACATTCTCCAATCCTTCATATTTCATTTCCAATAACTCAACTATATATTTTTAGGTTAGGTACACTTTTCAAAAATTTTTATCAAATGCTGAGAAGTGTGAGCTTGTAATTGTTTGTTTTGATAAACCCCTTAATAAGGTTTCTCAGGAACAATAACTGGAAGCTACAGTTTGCTTCTAGGATATATCTCATGAAATAATGGAAACTTGCTACCTGAATTCTGTTTTTCTTTGACTTACTAATCCAGAGCCATACGATACTTTTAGTTTTTCAAGGGATTGGAAGACGAGTCTATGAGGGGTACATCTGTATCTTAATAAAGTGTTACAGGTTAAGTGTATGGGTGGGTATAATCCTAAATGGAAATTTTATGAACAATTCAAAAGACTGTGAGAATGCAAATTGATGAACTGTAATAAGGGAAAAGTACCTATATTTAGTTAACTAACAGATACGTCATGGACAACGAAATCCAAGAAATTAGAGAACCGTAAAAAGAACTTATTGGGTCTTTGACTAATCTAAGCAAAATTCAAGAGCTCTAATAAAAACCATTTAAAACAAATGACTTTGGTAGATTACTCTTATTAAGTCTCTAAGGATATACTAAAATTACAGCCTGTTTCATGCACTTGTTATTTCAACTTATTTTCTTAGCAACTGACAATAGTATTGAAACACCATATATTGGTAGTCTTTTCTATAGTCATAGTGTGACATGTTACAATCACTGTGCTGGTTGGTCACTAATATCATCAGCCATGTTCATCTATTTTCTGGTAGAAAATATTCAAGCAAATGGAAATACTCGAACAAAACATAGGCCTACATAAATAAAATGATACATACTTGAGCACTTTTCAAAAATAAAGTTAACTGAAGTCTATAGAGTGTTACAGAGTGAACTGCTTTGACAGTTTCTGAAACAAAGCTTTCTAGAGTAGAAGACCTACCTCCAAAATTATAAGACTATAGTGTTTACAGTGCTATAGATGAATAGAATATAGAATAATAAAATCCAATGTTTTGAAATGAAAACTGACAGCACAAAGATGAAAAACTAATAAGGAATCATTCAATAAACAAAAAAACCAATTACTAAAATTATTAATAAAACAAATGAACTCAGAAATTTAATTGCACCAAATTATTTCTATTTAAGACAAATTAAATATAGATTGATAACTACACATTAGTCACAGGAATTTTAATTTCACAATTCCATGTAATTTTAACTATTGGGTATTGAACATTTGATTGAAAATATAGAATACCAATAAGCCTAGAAGCATTAATGTAAAGCTTGTTTTCATAAAAAGTGAATTGAAAGAAAAGAAATACCGGTACACAATTTCAACATTTGTTTGAACTGTAACGAGAAATTCCTTTGAGTTAGTGTAATGTGAGACACAAAAATACTGCTATTGCACTAATTAAGATCTATTTAACGTTAAAATAAAGGTAACTGACACTATTAAGTTATTCTTAGATGTAGTAGATTAGGTTAGGCCAAATTGCTCATTAGACTCTGACTAAATTTCAATGATACAAAGTGCTTATAAAGACGTTTAGTCGTACACTTAAAAATATTATTTGCACATATGAGCCAAAGGGCCATTCCTACTCTAGTCACATTGGACATGAGCTGGAAGCAGATATAGTAATAAAATATTATCACTTAACAAAATACAGGAATAATTATTTATAATAAATTAAATTGGCAATGAAATTAAACCTGCAGTAGAAACTTTAGTTTATTATAAAACAAATAGGAAGAGAATTGAAGATTTCTTGTTTGCAAATATTATACCAGTTTTCTTCACATACAAGTAATGGGAGGTTACAATTTTTAATCATATTTTCTCATAATGAACATAGCCTATATTTTTCTTTTATAAAATTGCTAAACTGCTATAATTGTTTTTATTATTTAGACAAAGCTTTTCGTCATTACTGACATCTTCAGGTCTTAAACAACGAAGACCGTTCAGGTCGTTGTTTAAGACCTGAAGATGTCAGTAATGACGAAAAGCTTTGTCTAAATAATAAAAACAATTATAGCAGTTTAGCAATTTTATAAAAGAAAAGTAAGGATGGCTGCTAATTTAAACAATACGAAGAATAGCCTATATTGCTACTGATTTTTTTTGTTAAGAGTATGAAAACATGTTTTTTATTATGATGTGTGAAAATAATCATGGAACTGTTGGGTCGTGATTGTCTATTTTTATTCAAACCTGAGAAGTTGCTATATAAAACAAATCATTACACCAAGTAAAACAAGTTTCTTTACACTTTGTAAAAGGCTATAAATGTCAAATATTTAATTTTTGTATGCAGAATATACAAAACTTTGTTTATACTTGTTTTGATAGTTCATCTTATTTTTTCACAGCACTAAATTAATATAGATTATTAAACTTTCACTTGTGAACTTAAGGAAACTCCATTACATGTTATTCACAGTCTGTCTCACACCGCTGACAAAGGCGCACATCACGCCGAAACGCGTACAGGAGGAAACAAAGTAAACATTTTTGTTTGTTAACAGTCCAAGTCACGTGTTTTAATTTCTTATTTTCTTACATTTGTTAGGTCCGTCTTGTGACTTTGATCTTTTATCGACTCCCTAGATAATATTAAATCCAATTACGCTCAACACTTGGTAGATAATAATCACTCATACAGAAGTTTTGACACAAACTTCATACCCCTACATTTTTGTGACAAAGGCCTCAGGATGAATGCACTTGAAGAATTTGAAATATACAGGGGTCATAACAACCCTATATATAAGAACAACATATTGAATGATAAATTGAATTTCAAAAGCAACCCGCTATATGATACAGCAATACTAGCGCTCGCAAAAACAAAACGTTGAAAAGTTGCACAACTCAGTATCGATCAGTAATCGCGTGGTGCACCATGACAACAGTGTTATTCATGTTTTTGATCATTTAATTATTGACAATGAAATTACATATGTGTCTTTTTATTTTAATTGAATTTTAATATATGACGACCTCTTTTCGAGCAAGTGTCTGAGGATGGGTCAGATGACCCGAAACGCGTCACACTAATTTTATTCTAAAGATAAAAGTCACAAGACGGACCTAACAAAGGTAAGAAAATAAGAAATTAAACAAAGTAAGTTTACAAGTGAAAGTTTAATAATCTATATTAATTTGTTTATACATTTGTTATTTCAATCTTTTTAATAACAATAGACATTATGAAATAATATCTATCAGTTTGTGAATTTTAATGGTACAAACTAAGTATGGAGTCTTTATTTGTTTCTATTCATAAACAAAGGTCCTTACTGTAATCAGTTTTATGCAAAATACACACTTTGACATCTTTTAATGCAATATAGGCTAGTCATTTTATATCGGTTTCAAGTGGTTCTTCCAATTTTTTTTTTATTAACTTAGACCAACATAAAATTCCACAATGACCAATTACTAATAATTAATCATTTGCATATTGATAAAAACTTGCACATTGGTTTTTATTGCATTAGGTTGAAGTGAGGATTTTAATGTACTTCTTTCGTTATAAATTAGATATACTTAATTCGTCTTTGTAAGGTAATAATGTGCTGTAAATGGGAACTAGGTTATAATTTCGGTCCAATAAATTGAGAACAAGAAAGGAAACTGAATAACAATTATGCTTTTAAAAGGTGAACAGGAAAATCGCCTTTGAACATATCAACTTTCTTTCTTACAAAATAATGGAAACTGCATAAGAATTATAGTGGAAGAGAACGGTAATAGGGAATCATGATTCAGCATGGTCTCAAGTTCAAAAGTACAGCCGTTTTTTGTACACTAATTATGGAAATTTTTGTTAAAACGTAGGTTTCTTCTAGTACCAACTAATTATTTATTTTTTAAATCCATTACAACCATATAAAAACATTTACGATATTTGTTTTAATATATAGTCTATAAAAGGCTTTAAGCATCAGATCTTTATTTTTGCCTTTAAAAATGTACTAAATTAAAATTGTTTCAGACAGTTATTATTTTAAATTATTTTCATAGTGAAATATATTTTTGGAACTACGCCTCTGCTTACCGCAGATGGCTCAGGCGAATTTCATTGGTGGGCTTTTCTACAGAGATGGACAACCACACTCCCCTCAATAGTACTTAGTGTTTACCGAAAGTTGACTAGTTGACTATCTCTGTATTTAGAATTTTACCAACAAAGATGGTCAACATGGCAACATCCGACTGTTGTCCATCACTGCATTAAGAATGATTCATAATAGGCCGCTTGCAACTTGAAGAGTAAATGGCAGAGCTTACTACACAAACATATGGGAGAACGTGCGTTAATCTTCACAATTGCCCTATATGTTAGCTAGGCTGTTGCAAAACTTCAGCAACACTCCACTAGGAGCGTTCATAGATGTATATATACTCATGGATTGCGCGCTCTAATACAGGCAAGCCGCAAAACTCGGTCCGGCTGTGACACGTTCCCCCCACCGCGCTGTGGTTTACTTCCAGTGCATTTCGTCTACTTACATGCTATTTGCATTCCGTGTTTTCGTTGAGGCATGATTGCTGGAAGGTTGTAGATGTCTAAGTTAACAAGATGCCAACGTATTGTGTAGCTTACAACTGTAAGAACTATGCTGTTGAGAACTGCAGCCTGTCATTTCACACTATTTTATTACATTCAAACTATTTTAATATAAGGGATCCCTTTAGTAACATTTTAAAGAACCTATAAAAAAAACTAATGCTGACTACATTAAAATGGTGCTATCAACCAGATATGATTATTTAAGTAAATTAAAAATTGATGGTGTAGATATATTACAACTGCCAGAAAGACTTTTGTGTTAGGATTTCTTACTAGCATCAACTTGATTGGCATTTTCAGTACAAAATTACTAAATGAGCTAGTATTCAAATACATTTTAAGTTACAAGTTTTCTCAAGACCACCTTGAATTGCTTTTCTCGTGTATTTAATCAAGGGGCGGTCATAATAACAACTCTAATGTTAATCAGTTTCATCATGCATTAAGGAAATTAATGTTTAGGAATAGTGTTTAGGTTTCAAAGGCAAGTAATAGTTTACAGTTTGATATAAATCATCAAAATTGTATTCTGTTTTCATGGATCAGGTACCATGATGGTTGATAATGACGAAGAATGTTTATATCATATGGAATATGATATTTTAAAACAATGTGAGGTCTCTTATTACAAAGAAAATATACTTTATTACATAAGTGGTTTTATTGTTAAACAGGTAGATAAGATTATGAAATGTACAGAGTATAGTGATTTGTTACAAGGAGAAATTGAACGTCCCTGTACCTGATTCACTATGTTTTTATTAAAGGGAAAATTGATAAGAGCATCTTATAAAATATTTGAGCTAGTAAAATTTTTGTGCAATTTATTTCTAGCATCAAGGGATAAACAAAATTTTAACTCTAATAACTGCACTTCATTAGCTTGTAGACATTTTAAAAGGAGTTTGCTTAAGGGACATATTTCTAATTTTGATTTTACAGATGACAGCCATGAGGTCAAATTAATAAAACTAATAGGCAGTGTTTTTTTTTTTTTTAAATAGTTTGCAATGCATTTGGATTAACATGTGCAATATTCAGAACATGCAATGCAATTTTGTTTTAGGTTTGAGAGTGTTATTAAAACGTCTGTTAGCAACACTGTATTCCCACTACTTCAGATGTCAAAACAGAAGTTGTTTGTTGTCTACTTGTTTGGGGTAGTCATGCGAATAATTCAACAAAAGACAGAAAACCATCTTTGCCACTCGGTAAGGTTGTTGACAATAACAAGACAAAGGAGACCTAATGGTGCCATGGGGGAAACCAGTCCATTGTCTGGCAATGGATTAGGAATACTTATAAAAATGTTCTCTAATGTTAACTTCAACAACTATTTTGGCTACTGCACCTTCTTGGGCAACCAAAAAAATTAAGTCGTTAATTTTTTAATCGTTAACAAAAAATTTAATGATTAATGATTAAAGTTAACCATTTTAAAATTTAATAATTAAGTTAAAAAGTTAACAAATTTTTTAATGATTAATTTAATTGTTAATTTTTTAATTGTTAATCCCAAGCCTGCTGTGTATGCATGTATTTAACTTGTGTTAGTGAACTCCTGTCCAGACATGAATCAATAACAATAATTAAAGATGGTTATTTAATGAAATTTTATATTTTACAAAATACATTTTGCAATTCAGACAATGCCATAGGAAGAACTGTATTTAGGTACATGTGTTGATGTAAGATTATTGCAAAAAGTGGAGTACTAGCAGAGTTATATAAAGTAAATTTATAATTAGTATGGAACTCTTAATAGTGGACATTATTATTGTTTAAAAACAAATTTAACTTGAATTACTGTATGAGAGTATGTTGTTGATTACAAATTGTTATTTGTGACTAATTAAAGGTAGTAATTAGTAACATCATTAGTGTCAGTATTTTGTTTCCACTGTACCATACAAGGATCAGTGAGACGGTCATAACAATAATTTTAACAGTTTTGATAAGTAATGCTTTACACACACACACACACACACCTATTAAATATACCTTTCAAATTGGTATACAATAGACGTTAAGCAACAAGAAACTCATATTACAGTGGATGTGATATTGAAATTCATATCCAAGTAGACTGAAGAATATACAGCAAGTATAAAATTAAAAATACAACTGAATTACCGCTATGGCTCAAGTTATCCACACTGTCATCCGACACCACTTTGGCAACATTTACTGAGTTGGAGTTACTGAATAACTTCAAAAATACATATTTGCTATCACCACATAATAAATGGCAACGTAACATTACATTTTATAAAAGATATGTAGATGACACATTTGTTATCTTCGACGGGACAACGAGACAGGCAAACATGCTGTTACATTACATGAATAACATCACCAAAAACATACAGTTCACACTCGAAATAGAGTCAAATAACACAATAAATTTTTTGGATTTAACTTTTATGAAACACAATAATAAATTTCAATACAGGATATACAGAAAACCCACCACAACTGATGGGGTCATACATGCCGATTCGTTCCACCCGCACTCACAAAAAATGGCCGCGTTCAACAGTCTGATACACAGACTATACAGTGTACCTTTAGATCCAACAAACCATAAGGAAGAAATAGATATAATTAAACACATTGCAATTGCAAACGGGTACCGCAGCTCATTAGTTGAACAATTGATGCTTAGATACAAACGCAGAACTGACAATCCTCACCGTATCATGATGGACGTAATATATAGGGCGTTTGATTATACTAATAACTTCTCAATGCTCATTAGAAATACATTTAAAAAACATAACATCCATATCATATTTAGAACAAATAACAATATCCAAAAAATGTTAAATAACGCCACACAAACATCAATTGAAAAAAGAACGGGTGTATACAAGATGATATGTGATGACTGCGACATGCATTACATTGGTCAGACAGGCAGAGGTTTTTTCGAAAGATATAAAGAACACTTACCCACGAGCATTTCAAATATGAATAAATCAAATTACGCTAAACATCTCGCTTCATTAAATCATACACAAACTTTGAGGCAAATTGCAAACCCTTACATATTTGCAAAAAGGGTAGATATATGGATGCAGTAGAAGAGTTTGAGATTTACCGGGCCTTCAGAAATAATCCTAATAATATACTAAACGAACAGTTGGCATTTAAATCACATACATTATATGATAAGATTATAGACAACATAACCATAGAGTACACGCCCCAACACAACAATAGATAACATGATAATACAAATAAACTGTGCAGTACGTCTTCAACCGGTGTCGAGTGCGCACTCACATCCGCGTACATCGCTGTGTTTGTATAATATATACATAGATGTACTTTAGTGTCTCCTTTTAATGTTTTAACGAAGTCATAACTGATGGATTTTTTACTCTGATGATGGATTAAGTTTAATCCGAAACGCGTAAGAAGACAGGAACCAAGCGGTCACAGTGACGGATTAAGGTAAAATAATTTAATTATTAGTTGGAGAGTTTCTTGCCATAACAAGTAATTTTCACAGCTGTAGCCACGCCTATACACATTTATTGTTTAATGCAATCTATCCTTATAGTATAATCATTAAACTAAAAAAGTGTATTGCTATAACAAAACTTAAAAAATTATGAAGAAAATTGTAGCAACATAAAATGAGTAAATATTAAGAATCAAGCCAAAGAGAAACGTATGAAGTGACACAATGAATTAAATCAACTTTGGTCTTAATAATTTCAGCAGTATGGATGTTTAATTTCACACACACGCGCGCGTGCAACTAGTAAATATACCAACTTGATTTTCAAATTGGAATACAACAAAAGTTTAGGAAACATGGAACTCACATTGCACTGGATATGATATTGAAATTCACATATGTGGAAACTGAAGATTATGTAGCGATGATATAAATTAAAAGTACAACTGAATTACATTATTCACGCTGTCACTGACAAACTGTACACATTTATTATTTAATGCAGTATACCCTTACATGTACAATTATTAAACTGAAAACCTGTGTTGCTATAAGAAAGCTTAAAAAGAATATGAAAACAATTGTAGCATTATAAAACAAGTAAATATTAAGGACTGAGGCAGATAGAAACATGAGAAGGTGACACAATGAATGAGCAATTGTCTTTTCTTCCACAATAAGAGTGGAAGTAATATTGGTGTTATAACTTATCAGGGAAAAATCCAACTACATGTAATTATGCCAGCCACAAAGCCTTATCAACCTGAAGGGAATTCCTCTTTAACAGATAGAAAAGCTAAGGTTTTCCATTAAACAATAAATAAACACATGGGAGAATGTTGTTTTGTCAATTTTGCAATTCTATTTTTATATGGTTGGCTCTATTAATTCATAATTCAGCACTTTAAACTCTTTTTTTTTATCTGAAGAAGAATTTGTAAATACCACTATTATATTAACGACTCGGAACACAAAGTTTTTTATAAGTAAAAACATAAAGTTTTACCTTACAGCCTGAACCGGTTTTCACCTTTAAAAGGCTTCTTTAGAGGCTGCCGCTGGTAGCGCTGTCCATCCTGTTGTGGGCGACGGAAACGAATTTCGAAAGATCGATGCTGTGTGTGTGGGGTGAGATATGTTCGAATAATGCGTGCGATTTGAATAGTGTCTGTTCGTTTAGGATGTCGCTTTTATTTGTTTTCGTGTGTTTGTATATTTCCAATTGTTCTAGAGTGTCTAGTTTTCAGCCTTTTGTGTGTACGTGTAGTATGTTCATGTTATTTTCTTGGATTTCGTTGTCCATGACGTGTCCGTTACTTAACTAAATTAGTAACGTTTCATTCAGCCTCTGATGAAACCTTCTATAGGTGAAAGCCGGTTTAGGCTGTAAGGTAAAACTTTACGTTTTTACTTATAAAAAACTTAGTGTTCCGAGTCGTCAATATTATAGTGATATTTAGTTCATGTTATTGTCGATGTTTTTATATGTGTGGTTTGCTTCAATGAGGTGGTTTGCAAAGGTGGATTCTGTAGTGGAGTGGAGTGCCTTTGTGTGTTCAATGTATCTCTGTTTGAAGCTACGTCCTGTCTGGCCTATGTAGAATTTGTTGCAATTTAGCTTGTAAACACTGGGTAGATCGAATTTGTTTTGTGCTTTGTGTGTTTGTTTTGATAGTGTGTGTTCTGTTTTGTTATTAGTTTTGTAAGCGATTCTGTATCCTGCTTTTTTGAATTTGTGAGCCATTTTTTCAGTTTGTTTTTTTTATGTATGTTAGTGTTATGAATTTGTTGTTTTCTGTCTTTGTCTGTTGTTTGTTTTGTGTAGGAGTTTACTGACTATTGTTCTGTCATATCCGTTAGATTCTGCTAGATATTTTATCGTGTTTAGTTCATCTTTGTAGTCTTTATCATCTAAGGGGATGTTGTTAAGTCTAATACTACGGTATACAGGGGAAACAAAAAACAATGTGAACAGTTACTAACGCACATAAACAAAATACATAAAAACGTAACTTTACTGCCGAATACAAACACAACAATACCATAAACTTCTTAGACCTCTCCATCACAAAACTAGAACACAGGCACAAATTCAGTATATACAGAAAACCAACTACAACTGACACACTAATACACAACTCCTCCAATCACCCAATACAACACAAACTAGCTGCCTTCAGAACCATGATACATAGACTTAACAACATCCCCTTAGATGAAAAAGACTACAAAGACAAACTAAACACGATAAAATATCTAGCAGAATCTAACGGATATGACAGAACAATAGTCAGTAAACTCCTACACAAAACAAACAAGAAAGACAGAAAACAACAAATTCATAACACTAACATACATCAACAAACAAACTGAAAAAATTGCCCACAAATTCAAAAAAGCAGGATACAGAATCGCTTACAAAACTACTAACAAAACAGAACAGACACTATCAAAACAAACATACAAAGCACAAAACAAATTCGATCTACCCAATGTTTACAAGCTAAATTGCTCAAATTGGAACAAATTCTACATAGGCCAGACAGGGCGTAGCTTCAAACAGAGATACATTGAACACACAAAGGCACTCCACTCCACTATAGAATCCACCTTTGCAAACCACCTCATTGAAGCAAACCACACATATAAAAACATCGACAATAACATGAACATACTACACGTACACACAAAAGGCCGAAAACTAGACACTGTAGAACAATTGGAAATATACAAACACACGAAAACAAATAAAAACTACGTCCTAAATGAACAGACACAATTCAAATCGCATGCATTATTCGAATATATCTCACCCCACACACACACAATATCGATCTTTCAAAATTCGATTCCGTCGCCAACAGGACAGACAGCGCTACCAGCGGCAGCCTCTGAAGAAGCCTTTTAAAGGCGAAAACCGGTTCAGGCTGTAAGGTAAAACTTTATGTTTTTACTTATAAAAAACTTTGTGTTCCGAGTCGTTAATATAATAGTAGTACATATTTAGTTAAGTAACGGACACGTCATGGACAACGAAATCCAAGAAGAATTTGTGTATGCAGTGAAAAACAAATAAATGTAAATAATCTGTATGGCTGAAACTCAATGATCTGTTAAGTTATTCATAGGATTTATTGGATTCATCCGCAGATAACCACATGGATATGAGTCCTTGCACTATGCCTATATGGTGAACTAAATTAGTAAACATAATCAAAATACATAGCAACTACAAAATACCAAATACAATGCTAATAAAAGTCACAGGGCAGAAACTGGAATATTCTAATATAATAATTAAATCAATTGTGTCTTGGACACTGGAAACATGAATTCCAAAATACATATTGATAATTTTGTAAATTATACAGTTTATTGTACACAAATTGATTGCCATATGCATTTACACAAATAGTTACTTACACTTGAAAATAATTAAATTTTTCCAATTTGTATTTAATGATAAGAAGTTATAGGTAGGGCTATAGCAGATTTGTTAGTATTGATTGTATTTTAAGTAAGAGGAACAATAATGAACTTATTGTGTGATACAAAAATAAAAATACTGACATAAATTATATGATGGTAAGCCCTGTAAGATGAGTAACATCATCATGAGTAATTGGATAAATATCATTATGATTCTACAAAAAAGAATATGATATGTTACTTGCAGTGACTTACTATTATTTTAGCGTAATACAATGTGATATAATTGCAATCTGTGAAACTGAATGTTATTAACAGAACCGAATTTAATGCAAATTAAAAAAAAAAAACTGTAAAGAACGGACAACTACAGTTTTAAATTTATTTTACAATTACTTAAATAAAACAAATGTACAAAATATTATAGGCAGTGGTAGTTTATCCTTAAGGGCTAGTGGGACCCAGCTACACAAAAAAAATCTGGCCGTAGTAAGTATATTTGTTATATTTTAACTTCATACTCTTAATGCAACATATGCCTGCACATTTATATTTATGGTATATTCATTTATTGTAATATTCTGTATTTGAATAAATTTATATCTTTTATAAACTACTAGTGTCAAAACCTTTGACATCATTATGGCACTATCAAGAGCCAAGAGTATGGGACAAGCTTTGGCTAGCTTATACAGTAGCAGTTCGATATTTTGCCTTGGCCAAAAAGGTTATAGTCAGAAGCCTTTGATGTAATAATGTGTTCTTAAATATGTACCAGTAGCAAATCTCAACACTGTCTCTGTATATCAACTGAGGAGTTGATAGAAAAAACTGGATCAGTCCCAAAAACTAGTTTTTCAGGAAACAAGAAGCTGTCTTTTTAGTAAAAAAAAATAATTAAATTTGGATTTAACCGGTTCTTCCAGAACTTTTAAAATCTGTAAGCAATTTTTTACTCACATTATATTTCGTGTCTATATTTTGACAATAAATACGCTATAATTTGTGCTGTTACAAACAAGTTAAAAGTAAAATATTTAAAAATGTTTTTGGTGAATTTATTTACATTCGTAAACCTGAAAATGAAAAAGGACTTACAATTTTCATGCTATTTATTACAAAATTAGAAAGTACAATAATGCAAACAAACCATTAAATAAATTAACTACATTAAAATATTTCATAGTGTTAAATGCTTTTATTGTCTGGACAAGTTAATTTAAGTAAAATTGTAAATTAATCATTCATCACACCCGCTACTATTATCATCGTCAAGAATCTTAACTGTGCTGCACGTAGTTTCTTAAGATCCTGCGGTGTTAATGTTCTCGTAGAATACTCGATTGGCTGGCTTCCCTAAATATATCATTAGTTTGTGAAGATCTTTTGCTTTAGCATGTTTCATTCCTGGGCAGCTGTTATATAAACCTGAAAGATTGAACTCTTAAGTACTCAGATCTTTAGATGACACAATATAAGTTTCCCATGCTCCATAATACATACTATTGAACCTCAAAAACCAATCTTCTCACGACACTCTTAAAATTCTGACTTGCTGTAATCTAAGTGGTGGTTTAGGAGACTTTAAGAAAAACTGGTCAGTAGCCATTTTCATATTACTGATATCATTGTAATTCATAATACAAAGTATAAAGGGTGATGGGTATTTTCTAGCTTCAAGGATAACTCTATCGCTACAGCAGATTCAGTAGTTTTTTCTTCTTTTCAATCAGAGAAAAATCCTGATCATTTGGTAGGTATCAGTGGCCTCTCATTGGAAAGATGTGTGCAAATCTCTTGAAAAGCTTAAGAATATGGACTAATGTGTACACAAACTGAACCAAAGTTTTATTTTTATTTTGACCAGGATACCTGTCACTTACTGATACTAATTCATCAGTGAGATCTTCCAGTGGAGTATTTTTAATGTAATCTAAAAGCAATGAGGATACTTCATTAGGACATTTTCTTCCTTCATGTTCACAGTAACAATAAATTGTTACAGAATCAGTACCCAGGTTGTGGATACCAAAGACATCATACCACAGTTGTCTGATGTAGAAAACAGCATTTGTCTTGATATGAGGGAGCGGTAAATTTTGTATGAAGTCAAATAACAAACAAAGTAAATAACCCACTTTTGCTCTAAAAGTGTATTTTTTTCATTTCTTCCCGGAATACCTCTACTTTCCTTAAGTGAATTTTTTCTGTTTCTAAACTGCTTCTGTCTTTTAATGTTTCAGCAGCTTTTATTTTCTGCTCCATAGCATCACAGTAGCTACACATATCTGATCTGGAATAATCAAATTGAACGTTAAAATTTTTTAAGATAGACCAATAAGTTTTGTAAGGTACATTAATTAGATAATGGCTTAGGAAGAGTGTGTGCATTTTACTAACTGTCAAGTCTTCAGGAAGATATTGTCTGTCAGGAATATGATGTAAGGGATAATGTGATTTCCTAGCATATAAAGAGTTCATGTGACATTCCATTAGGAATGCTATTTCAACTGGGACTTAAGTTGGCTTATTTCCATGATGTTGGTCTGTTGGTGATTTGCTTGTGAATACCAGACTCTGCAGAATTCTATTAAGCCTATGTTTGCTTATACCATGCAAAGCCTTTTGGCAAACAGGAACATCATCAACAGCAGTTCTAATTTTATAGGTGTATGCAGCTATATGAGATTCCTTTTGATCATCATTCAGGATCTTCTCTGGTTGACTGAGTGTATAATGAACAAACCACTTAAATGGGAATCTTGAAAATCCTTACTAAACATTTTGTTGAAGTCTTCTAAAATTTTCCTCCTGTCAGGTTCAGTTATTTTTTCAAAGCAGTGAGATATAGGACATCTGAAGCAATAAATGAAACAAAATTATCAGAAAAAACCAAATAAACACCCTAGATGGTAAACTCATAGCTTAACATTTCCCTGAATTATATTGGTTCATGATGTATCCATGCATTAATACTTTCACAAATTGATTTCCAGTGACAGAACACATTAAAGTATTGGTAGAAAAATTGTACTAGCAAAAGCTACCTCAGGCTGAGATAAAATTGTATGAGTTTTTATCAATACGTTAATATGTTCCCTTGTCGGAAAGTCACTGGTAAAAGTATTAACATTCTTATTGCTGGATGTTTCATTATAATACTTTTCTAGAATGCTAGATACTAAAATGCTTACTCAAGATTTTCAGAAAAGGAAAATTTAGTTATAACAGTAATAGGCAAATAAAAATCTTATGAAAAATAGTTTTAGTACTGGCTACATGGTGTTCATACCTCACATGTACCGTCGTTCACTAAATAATAAAGTACAGTAAAGCCCCGATTATCCGCGGAATTGGGTGGCAAGGGCACCGCGGATAGTGAAAATCGTGGACAACCCGAAAAAGACTAAAAATGAGGTGTAAACATGAAAAAAAAATATTTCAGCATAAAAACTGTTTTATTGTACAAAAAACATAATATGTAAAACTTTTAAAATATGTACAGTACAGCAGAAACCTTTGCTCTATGTCTAAATCACTAAAATAAAGAACAGTAAACAAAAAACAATACTGTACTGTTAACAAAAAGTGTTCAGTTACGCCTTTTTAAAAAAATCAGTCACTCGTTTTTGCTTCTTGCTTTGGAAACACCTTTTCTTTATTCTAGATTGTACTTTCCTTAACATGAGTTTTTCTGCCAGATGTGCGTCGTCGTCTTGTTCCTCTAAATATTGAAGCAATCCGTCTACGTGCTGCAAAGCAGTTTCGTGTGTCATCCGCGCAGGCGCCTCGTCTTCTTCACTTTCACTTTGTTCTTCTTCGTTCTCGTTCACTCCCATTGCTTTGTTCGTTATCTCTACGTCAGTCAGTCGTTCAAACCCCGGCTCACTTGCGTCGCATTCCAGCCACTCTTCTATGTTCTCTTCATTGACATTCTCACCTCCCGGAACGGATGTCACTAGGTCAACAAGTGTAGCGGTCGGCATGACTTCATTCTCTTCTTCACAAATGTTTTGGTTGACATTTGTTTCAATACTCGGAAAGAGTTTTCTCCATGATTTAACAAGGGTTGAGGGTTTGATGTAATCCCATGCAGACACAATATCGTAAATGCTATCCAAAATTGTATATTTCTTCCAAAATTCTTTGAGATCGCAGCCTTCTTCGATTTTTGACAGTAACAACTTTGTTCTGTATGTTCTCTTCATGGTTGCAATGACTCTCTGGTCCATAGGTTGTATCAGCGCAGTAACATTTGGGGGCAAAAACTTTGCGAAGATTTGCCCGTCACAAGATTTAAGCACACATGTAGCTGGGTGTGAAGGCGTGTTGTCAATTAACAAAACAGCCTTTTTTGGCAAATTTTTTGAGTCAAGATGTTTACGTACTTGAGGCACAAAAATGTTTTCAAACCATTCTTGAAAAATCTGCTGGTTCATCCAACCTTTTTTTTGGTTGAAATAATCAACTGGTAAATTTTCTGCTCTTGTCCCCTTAAACGACCTCGGTTTCTTAGATTTACCGATTACAAGAAGCCTAAGTTTGTGACTACCCGCAGCATTGCTGCATGGCAAGATTGTAATTCTTTCCTTGCTACTTTTGTGACCTGCCGCTTGATGTTCACTTTCAAATGCTAAAGGACGAGTGGGAAGACACTTCCAAATCAAAAGCCCTGATTCATCAGCGTTATAAATTTGTTCATATGACAGATCTTCAGACAACACAAACTCTTCAAAATCACGTTGAAAATCATCAGCTGCTTGTTGATCACCACTCAGCTTCTCTCCGTGTAGACCAATCTCTCTAATTCCATGACGCTTCTTAAAACGATGTAACCAACCAGACGACGCATCAAAATTTCCTTCCAGGCCTAACAAATCAAAAAAGATTTTTGCTTTAGCTGCAATGGTAGGAACAGACACGGGGGTGCCCTCACTTCGCACCTGAGCTAACCATTCCGCTAATGCCGAGTCAAGTTCATTATAGGTGGATTTCTTCATTGTTTCTCGTTTTTTCATCCCAGAAGCACTGTCCGATACTGATGCAAAGGCTAACAGTTTGTCTTTTTGCTTTAAAACGTCTCGCACTGTTGTTTCCCCGATCCCGTAATTCAAACACATCTGCTTCCTTGAAGCGCCATTTTCTATTCTAGAAATCATTTCAAGTTTTTGTGCAATCGTTAACACAACCTTCTTTCGTTTTTCAGCCATTATTAATTTCAGGAACTAACGAACTGATCACGACTGATCATTAAGCACGCTTAGTGACAACTGACAGACCGAGAAAATATGTACGTAGAGGGGGAAGGTTAGTGAACTTGACCAAAACAAAAGAGCAAGAGCCAAAACAAAATTCCGAGAAGGCCTATAGGATTACGATGCACAATAAACCTGTCAGAAAATTTCGACCTTCGCACTGTAGGGCCTATTGTATTTTCCCTGTTGTTGGCTTGGATTAAAATTGGTTTTTTGAGGTTCGTAATTAAAAAAATTTTTCGCGGCACTCGCGGATAATCGGGGCTTTACTGTATATCACCAGTAGGCTACAAGTTTGTGTAATTTTTTAGGTTGAAATTTTAAAAACATAACTCCATTTTAATATAAACAAAAATTAACACTGGCTTATTATTTTTTTTTGTTATTACAATAATTTAATTAAGTTTCATTAAATTAGTTACTTGTGATTTTGATAACTAACCAAATGACAAATACTACACAGCAGGAAAAACTATATTACTGAGTGTGACTTTGTATTTAAAATATTATATTAAAAAAAAAGTGAAATGGCAAATAACGTGATTGGTAGGCAAAGTGTTAAAGCTAAAAGCCAAAATATTGATTAAAATGAACAAATAGTAAAAAGTTAGGTTATGTTAGTAATTAATTGAAACTTTACATTTGGTAATTCAAACATACAAATTTAAAAAAATATAGTATATAAAATTACAGAAAATTATAAATTATTTAAAATAATATGCTTAAAACATATTTTTACCTGCAGTCACACCACCAGTAGTTTGTGCTGGCACAAGTTTTTTAACATTATTAACATGTTCAACTCCTCGAACTTCGGCATCTCTTATTATGTTTTCCTTCTTCTGTTTGACTTTTCTCTTTCTTGGCCATTGCAGTGTAACTGTTTGTTCTTGTGATTCAAAAATATCATCACTCATTTTACAAAGTTTAAAGCACAAAATTTATTATTAAACTATTACCAAAGGCAAATACCGTAACAACAAACACTACAGCTGATCAACACAAGAGCTACACTAGGGCAGCCTACACATCAGTCTGGCTAACTCATGTACATATCCGGTTTTTGCTGGACACTCAATAGACATGTCGAGTTTTTGATGAAATTTTTCATGGCTTATTTTGATAGGATGTGTCCAGCTATTGTGAGAAATTACTTTACCATTCTGTGGCATTAGGTTTATGGACTGTTTTCATATAATAATCTTAAAATGTGCAAATTTGGACATATCCGGTTTTTTCTATCAACCCCTCATATATTTAAAGAGTAATGAAAATTTCAAAAATTAACATCTTCTAAGAGATATTTACACCTGCAAAAATCTTCATCAATTTATGTTGGAACAGAAAATTTCACCCTCATTATACTGTTCTTTTAATTTCACCCTCATTATAATTAATCTTTTAAAAATCAAAATAACTTCAAATCAAACATAAGTGTAAACTTTTTTATTTATTACAAAATAAGTTAAGAAAGACTATAAATTTCTTACAAGATATATATATGTTTGGTTGTTAAAAGGATCAGAGAATACTGTGAACAAAAAAACCGAATACGGTATCTTAAAGTCTCTCAGTTTGATTACTTAAAATAATAATTGTATTTCACTTTGTAACATCGATGGTAAATAGTAATTAAATATAATTCTTAATTAAAAACAGCTCTGCCTTCTTTGACAAGTGTCTCCGCAATGTCGATATCTTCATCAGTCAGTGTGTCAATAATCTGCAGTCCGATGCAGACATTGTTAGAGTTGATAATATCCGGCACTATTTCCATCACAAACGATACCAGCTTTTTATTGACGACTAGATCCTGGAAACGGAGACAGTCTTCTAGTCTCCAGTCATCATGGCTTGGTGCGATCCCTGTATATAAACAGTCTGTTAACACTTTGTAACGGTACATGACCCGTATCAGTATAAATTTAAAATTCCCATGTGTATTAAGCAGGACGTGGTGTGAATGCGTGAGTATGTGTATGTAAGACAAGAAAACAGAAACTAAGAAAAAGAATGGTTTAAAAAACATGCAAACATTTGGTAAGTTTCACCTTTTATTATTTTCCTCTGACAGCTGATTCAGCTTAATAAGCTATTCTCAAAGAGATCATAGAAACAAATTTTCTATAGAAACAATGCCAAATTGTTTCAATGATCTTTTTGAGAATAGCTTAATAAGCTTGTATGGCGGCGTGGTACAAGTTGAAAGTGAACTATGGAACACTAATTCAAATAAACGGATGTGAAAAATTAAATCAGTACAAGGCATTGCACAAACTAACCAAAAATCGGGTAGAGAGAGTTAGCTTGCCCAATGAGAGAGAGAGAGAGAGAGAGAGAGAGAGAGAGAGAGAGAGAGAGAGAGAGTGTGATGAGAAAAAATTAAAGGGTCTGTAAATATTACAGTATATCAGTATAAAAATATTAAAGTGTTGGTCTAACTCCAGAGTTTTGGAGATAAAGATTTTTACTTTATTGTATTTTATATTTTTTTGTACGATTTTGTGTTTAGAGAAGAACGTGGGGAGTTAAAAAAAAAGAAAAAACATTGAAATTGAAGTAAGAGCAAATTAAGTTTTATGGTGAAAATTGTAATGAACGTAATGGGTGACAATAATTATTGTCATCTGTCTTGTGGATTATAATATATAATCAAATTGCTAGATAGTTTTTATTTGCCACCTGACCCTGACCCAAACTGTACTCGGGGACTCGTCTAAACAAACAACTTCTGGTAAGTAGTTAGTCTTTTTTTAGCGTTTCTGTTATTAGTGGGAATTATGATATGGCTCTCACACACCATCTGTGAGTGGCGACCCGAGTTATTTCAAAATTCATTCCCTCACAACTTCTCTGCCATAACAGTGTATTTCTTTATATTTACTATGACACTGTGGTTCACCTTGGATAAAGTTACACACAATCTTCCAACATCAATAGATGACAGTCTACTGTGTCTTTGGATGCATACGTCCAAGACAAGGTTGGAGTCATGTGTGAAATCCAATGCTATAGGATGCTATTGTTGAAAATACGATGGACTGACAAGTACAGCATAACAATAGAATTTCTTGATAGAGTACATGAAAGAAGAGGCATACGAAAAAATATCATAATGTGAAAAGACAAATTTATTGGCCTCATCACATAGAATGAAGAAAATATCAAAAAACAATAATTATAATTGAGTGTTATTAAATGTTACAAAGGCTTAGCGGGTCTGTCTTGCTTCCAGGCTGTTGTTTATTGTTGTTCAAATGTCTTGATGCTGATGTTTCCAGTGTACCAGTGCTGATATACTGACCTAGTATCTGATCTGAAGATGGATGTGCCATAACATCTGCATCAAGAAATTTTAACAACAATATACCGCAGCCAATCATCCCAGAAGCTTTAAATAAAATGTACAAATATTATATAGAAAGAACAAGGGTTCAGTGTACAAATTAAATAAAAGATGTAAATTGCAACTGTTATGAAATGGAGAGCACAGAGGCAATCCCTACAGAAAACATCTACCAACTAATCTATTGACTGAGAAAGAATTAAGACTGTTAATCTAGTTTCAATTATAACAGAATCAATTTTAAATAGCCAATTCCAGTTGGGATAGTGTCAGTTCCAACACATTTCACTACTGTATTCCATCCGTGTGTTAAAATAAGCAAATATTTATAAACTTACATATGTTGAAGCAGTAATTATTAGAGGATTCTGGTTCAAAGGCAAATAACAATTTTCACTTAGGATATCCTCACGTGGTGTTACTCTAAATGTACTTGTTGGGTACGTGAGTTGCCAACGGGTATCTTGTAAGTCACGTACTATGCAATACAAAAATGCTTCTGTATACGATAACATTCAGAGGTTAGTTTGTTATCTATTCACTAACCCGTTCCTGATAACTCAGCATCCACATCACTGGCTACTCTAGTTAACCTTTCAGTCCTGACTGAAGCAGATTGAACAAATTTTTAATATTAAATTGCATGTGGAAGTGGGAAAATATGCAATTCTTTGTTAAGTACAAGTTCCATAAGTTTAATGTTGATTATGTCAATATATCAGAATTAAAATGATTCCACTAGCTAATACCACTGGCTCACTGGAAACTGGTTAGTACTGCGCTAATCACTGAATAGTATCATTTTGTGTGGAATCCAGTTGTATTTATCGAAGAAATGACTCACAAGCTACCTGGTGGTAACCTATATCACCAATGAGTTAGTTTTGAGTCGCTCTGAGTGCAGAGATCCTAAAGCGATATAAAAATTATGGCACTTCAGAAACAAACAAGGGAAATACAAACAAAAACACGCATAAAACAAAATTATTTTATTATTTACTATTACAACTTACCAGTTAACTTAGCTCTTATTGCCTGGGGTGGAATGACTGTAAATCGTTCATCCAGCAGTCTAATATTGTCTGGTGGGAGAACCAATACATCGCCATAATCGATGAAGTGGAGAGATACCATCTCTTCATTTATTACAGAAATTACAGTGGCTCTGCAACATATATACACAGATAACCTCAACGTAACTACACCCTATAAACATAACATTTCATATAATGTTCTGCTGCCTAATCACACCAGTCTACTCTGTGTTCTAGATCAGTTTCCACTAACACTTCAATGACATGGGATTGAAACCCAACAACAGCATTACATTTTTGTTCGATTGATCCCATGAAAATCTAATTATTATTATTTTTTTATTTTTTGTTAACAATAAGTATTCTGGTATACATAATTTCTTTTTTATATAATTTAAGATTTAAAATGAAGAAATGAAAATATTTGAATCTGAAAAAATCTTTTATTGTGGAAACAGTGGTAATGATTCAATTTAATTAAATAAAACATTGTACTTGTACTCACATGGTTTAAGTTCTTCATTATTGAACTGAAACTTAAATACTGCAACTATACAAGCATATGCTGAAATGTGCATGTATTAAATAAAATAAATATTTAGATTAATTTTAGTAATATGTAATAGACGAGCAGGTGTGAAGTTGAAAGCTGAGTTAGACGCAGGAATGAACATACATGATCACGCGATTATTGCTGAGAGAGTGTACAGCAGTAAATAGTGTGTATGTGTGAAGCCAGTTCAAGCCTGCAAGTTTGCAATCTCACCCCAAATAGATACTAAATTAGAGTTTTATTTGATTTAATGTTATAAGTAAATGTTAGAAAGATTGTAAAGACTTCTAAATGCATAAAAATCAGACATGTGCAGTGCGAATTTGGTGTGATTATGACGTTCAGTGCGAATTCTGTGCGATTTTAAGAGCATAGTAATTACACTAATGATGCAATCATTACGATAATTATGTATAATATGTGTAATTGAATCAGACAATGTGAGATCACTTTGAAATCCGCATTAGACATTGAAATTGGCAAAAATGTGCGAATATGTGAAATTGGACGATAGTGGGGGAACAGACGCCACTGACAGTTTCTGACCTGCAGAATCCTGAGCCGACAGGTGTGGTTTTTTTGGTGAATATAAATACGAGCCCAGGAGAGCCAAATTTACTCTTCAATCAGTCTTCAGTCGTGGCGGTACGCTATGTCTGTCAGCGACCAGCATTTTTAATACTCTTCAATCAGTTTTCAGTTGCAGTGGCAAGCTCTGTCCATCAGCAATGCAAATTTTAATTACTTTCAATCAGTCTTCAGACATAGCTGGATGCTATGTCCAATACCGATGAGATCTTCTGTTTATTTACTGTAAAGTCTAATGAATAATACGTTAATTCAAGTAATCAACAACAGTAACTATTAGTTTGGTTATTTTTAACTACAATTATCGGACGTCTACAACCAGTCTACAACCACAAACGTCAACACCCTAGACAAGTGGCTAGAGCACATCGAGCAGATGAACGATATGCAGAGCAATAGAGACGGTTACTATAACAACAGCAGCCGATGCAGAGCAACATATCATTTCATTCTACAGCCAGCAGATGGAACCATGAAGGACGAGTGACTGGAGGACGACCAGTGGAACCGGAAAACACAAGAGGAAATCCAGTAGGAGAGGACTGACATATCACCGGAGGACATGGGTACAATCTGCAGAATTGAGGTGACAAATAACCAATTTATAATTATGAAAAAATAAAGACATTGAAAAGACATTTTTAAAACTTGAAAAATAATGAAAATTTATGTCATATGTAGATAGAAATAAGAGAATGTAATTTAACTTTAGTAAGAATTTTCTTTAATGATGACAAATTAATTTAAAGATAACTTCAATCATTGCTTGGATGATTAATAATTGATTTAATAATTTTGAATGTTCATTTAAAGTGTGTAATGTAATCAGCGTGTAATATCACACGAAATGTATAAAGTAAAGTAATTGAAAATATAGAATAAGACTACGATTTGATTAGTACATTTAAAATTTTATAAAGCATTAAAATGTATGCCAAGCATAGAATAATAATGTAAATAAGAACAAACTTATAAAGCACACAGTCAGACTGAGCAGTAGAAAATTTATAATTTAACAAGATGTTTAACATATAGTTTTGCTACTGTAAGATATAAGAGTTATTTTATGATGACTATACGGCAACTAAGAAACAATTAATAATGAATATTTTTATGGCGAAGTAAATATTATTATTATTATTTTTTGTTGTTCTTCACTTATAATTCCATTTGAATAAAGTAATGAAAACATGTTACGATTTATAAAAGGACTACTCTTATTATGATTACAACCCAAACTCCAATTATACGTACACGCAACTACAGAAATGTTATATGAATTTTATATACACTCAAATTAAAATTGCAACACAAATTAAGCAATTTGTACCGTTGTATAATTTTGTCTCCCAAAAGCATGGGGCTATACAATTTAAAATACATTTAAATTGGTAATTTGTGTTGTTATAATTTTGCTATCCCAAAAACGTTGGGCTCCTCAATCACAAATAAATTTGTATTTGCAACCTGAATACAAATAAATTGTATTGTTATAATTTTGTCGCCCGTTAACGTGGGGCACAACACGCCTACATTTAATGAATAAATGTATGTTCTATTGTTAAATGTGTGCATAGGATGTTATGTATAATAATTGATGTTTATGTATGAATATTTGTATGTTGTTTATTTTGTTGTGCATAATAACACAACTGGCACATTGATGTATGAGATAACAGGTGTAATCGTAATAAGAGTATAAAAATAGTTACTAATAAAAAAAATAAACAAATAAGCTAATAAAAAAAATATAGCAAACGGTTGTATAATAATAATAATTTTAAAAAATAAATTTAAATATAATATTCAACATGGCAATATCGGGAAGTTTAAGGATGGAAGAGACACTTCAAGCTATGATGCAAGCCATATTTGGCGAAGTAGAGAACAAACAAACAGAAAAAATAAAAGAAAATAATATTAGAACACAAATAGAAGAGTTGACAGAATTTTTTATAAAGCAAACATAAAAATTAAGAGAAGAAAGAAAAGCAAAAGAGAAGTTAGCACAAAGAATTGACGACTCTAATATGCACATAGCGGCAGTAGAATGTGAACAAACCAGAATAATTGAGAGTACGAAAGAACAGACTTTCGTAATTAATAATGATAATTCTAGTGAAATATAATTATTTCACTAGAATTAAGGAAGAAAGCAAAGTAAAAATTAAGCAAGCATACCTTATTGATAGGTATATCCAAGTCGCAGGTTACACACACAGTATTAAATCACATAAGAGGAAAATACGTGTAAAACAATTAACACACAATAATTATCACTGTAATGAGAAACGTTGTAATAAACCATCTATACGAAACACTACACAAAATTGTGATGATTATAATATTAATTATACGCACGATAAGTATAAAGCGAGTGAGAATTATAATAACAATAATTATAAATTTAATTACAAACAACTACAGAGGTTATCATAAATGACGCACAAAAATATGTTCAGACGTTTATATAGGCTTCAAACGGACTGACCTTACGCAACACATTCATGACGACAGAATTATGGAACGCAGAGAGGAAGAGAGATAGAGGTTATTCGTCACATCTGGTGAGTGCAGAGTCGCAATGCTACAATGGAACGCGGATGTTGTTTACACGAGGGTGAGAACAATGGCGGTGAATACTCGTCAAAGGTACAATAGATTTCCTGTTGACGGACACAAGGCATTGTGTAGCTTAAACTATGGAGGGTGTAAATTAAACCACCCTCAATGGTCGAATGTAAATAAATAATTATTTTAAAAAATATTACTGTGAATTATTAATAAGAAAAGGAGTTAAATAAGAAGAAATAATAATATGTTTAAAAAGAGATAGAAGTTATATAATAAGGAAATGTTATGATTAAAAAAAAATGTTAAGGAATTAAACAAAAAGGAATGTTATGCTAAATAAAAGGTTAAAGAAAAATGATAAGGAATGTTAATGTGTTAAAAATATGGTAAGAAATGTAAAGAATGTTATTATCGATGTTGTTATTAATATGAAGAAAGGGTTACAAATGAGAAATAAATGTTATAATTGTCAGAACGGCTGATCAAGCGACACCGTCATACCTTAGTGGAAATGCAAGGACACAGAAGAAAGCGATAGTGGAAGTCAAGGGCAGAGATTACTTAGGGCTCAAATGCTACGATTAATACATCGAGTGAGTTAAGCACATAAAAGTCTGGATATAGACGTGTTTCATCTGTAACCGATCATGCGACACACTACAAAGCTAAAAGAGTATTCTGTTATGAAAGTGTATTTCAGCACAGGGTAAGAATGAAGAAAATTATTAGCGATCAGAAAGGAAATATAAGAATGAAGATTGGAATAATAGGCTAAGAAAAGGGTTAAGGAATGAAGGTAGGAATGTATGATTAAGATAATATAAAATTCCAGATTGAAGAATAGCAAAATATGTTAAGATGCAGAATGTTTACCAGTGCAAGAATGCAAACTCATGTAGGAAATTCTACACATAAAAATAAATAAATAGGTCAATGGGACCAGATTAAAGCCGAACAACTGTTAAAGCATTGTTAACAACACCTATGTGGGGAGAGGGAACATTACTTGCTCGACCCCCCAACTAAGGGGAATTGAACAATTAATATTCATTATTATTGGTTGTATTGTATAAATAAAAATAAATAATATGGAATATAAAAATATGATGTGTCTAATGTTAAAAGAAAAAAACTTTAATAAATAAATGTTATATGAATTTTATATACACTCAAATTAAAGTTGCAACACAAATTAAGCAATTTGTACCGTTGTATAATTTTGTCTCCCAAAAGCGTGGGGCTATACAATTTAAAATACATTTAAATTGGTAATTTGTGTTATTATAATATATATATATATATATATATATAACGTGTTTCAAAATACAAATGCAAAAAATATTTAAAGCTGTCTGGGTGGTGCTGGTTCCAGGTCACAAGACACATGTCAAAGATTGCAAGACCACAGACTCCAAATACAATGTATGCATCAGTGACCACCCAAACAGACTAGCTGCTCAGTTTAACAAAAGGTTCAGATTAATCTCAGAGACTCGAATGCTTCAAGCCCTCAGATCTTCTGAACACATTTTGATTAGTATTTGGTGTTAGTGTGATCATGTTTCCATACTTTGTTTTGGTGAGTTGGGTAAGTTACAGTAAGATAAAAAGTGATCTATCATTTCCATGTAAATTGTAATTGAGCATCTCATAGAATGCCTATTACCCACAAGGATAGATTATAAATGTGAAATGGAGTTTTAAAAATCTTGTGTGTAACTGGTGGAGTCATGTCGCACCTCCACCCATCTATAAACAGGCTCACTCTCACACCCGTTTGAGACCAAATCCACTATTAACGATGCAATCTCAAATACAACATTAAAAGTTATTATGGATTAGACTATTATAATATAGCCTATAGCCCATGCTTCCATTAGCTTACTATTTTGTTACTATAACAGCTACCACAGAAGACTTCACAAACAGAATTATCACTGTTGCACACCACTATAGAAAAATTATTCCGATTAGCGCTTTCAAGCGTCTCAGCTCATCATCAGATCGGAAATAACAACAACAGAATAAAAAAAATTCTTCACAGCCCCACCCTTCCCACTGACTACACACACCCCTACAAACAAGCTATAAGTCAAATGTCCTTCCCAACCTCTGAGCCCTGTCACCCCTGTCTGTACAGTTACATATTTTTCTAGCACATTCCGTGTGTATGAGTGTTGTGTGTGTGTGTGTGTGTGTGTGTGTGTGCATTCTTTTCAAAACCTAACGTAAAGCCTATCTCATTCACACTTTTGGGCGTGGTCACTCACCCTTATTTCAAAAACATCTGTATATGCAATTTAATTCTTAATGTTATCTATCCGTCCTCTACCTTTTACTTCTTAATTATATTATAAAATATTTCTTTGTTATCAAATTTAGTTTTAGTATTCACTGGCCCGGCTCCAGGCAGAGGCAAACCGTGCCACCGAGCAGGGCAGCAAATTTTAAAGGGCGGCAGATTCCTGGATGTTAAGTTTTGAAATTGAGGGAAAAAATTATTCACTAAATAAAATTTTAGTTGTTATTTTAATTTTAAGTCATCACATTGGCATATGTTTTATTGTCTCACGATTCCTTGCATTGTCTCTACAATTTTTATTGTAACCGTTCACGAAAAAGTTCTAGTTATTTGATAAACACAACAATGCAAACATTCCTAGTCGTCATTTGAAGGCAATCACCGTATCTTTAGAGTAGGTCTAGTGTGTGAATGTGTTCAGAGATAAAATAGGGAGGGGGCGGCACTCATAAATACTGCAAAGTGCGGCAGAAGTGCTGGGGCTGGCCCTGAGTATTCATTAAATTGTCTAACCCTTTCTCTCTTTCTTTCAATATTCCTAACTCCTCTCTAAGCTTTCTTTCAACTGTGTTATTTATAACTTTCAAAATTTCATAGTCTTCCAAAGGATTAACAAACTTATGGTTCTCTTCTATGAAATGTCTTGCATATAACGAATTCATCATTCTATTACCTTCTCCACATTTGTGGTCAGACAGCCTTACATGTGAATTTCCGTCCTGTCTCAACTAGGTACACTTTAATGCATTCTTTACATTTTAATTTTTAAACGCTGCTTCTCTGTAATACTGGGATTTTTTCTATATTTTTATTCCTTATCTTATCAAATACGGTTTCACATTTTTTAATTGCTATTTCTACTCCGTATTTTTTAAACATTTAATAATTTTTCTGGTATGTGATCCTATGTATGTCAATATACATACAGAAAAATTCTTTTGTTCTGTTTCTTTTTTAGCTTTTTTGTATGTTAATACTTATCATAACTTTATCCACTATGTTAGTGTTATAATTATTATTCCTTACAATTCCCTTTATCTTTTTTATCTCCCTATCTTTTATTTCTGTCGCTTTTAAACACTTCTGAGCCCTATAACAAAATGAATTGATTGTCGCCATTTTATATCTATAAGGGTGGTAAGATTCTTTCGGTATAATTATATCAGAATACGATTCATTCCTAAATATCCCAAATTGTAATTTTTCTTTATTCTTAATTTCTGTGTTTAAATCTAAGTAATTTATTTTCTTACCTTTTATCTCTTGTTTAAACTGTAAGTTTTTATCCTTATTATTTACCTCATTTACAAACGTATGCACTTCTTCTATGCTTCCTTCCGAAATTACTAATACATCATCATCTTACCTAGTCCATAATTTTATATTGTCTTTGTACCTAGTGGAATTTATAAATTGCTTTTCAAAATCATTCATGTATATTTCTGCAAGAATAGGGGTTAATGAAGATCCCATAGGTAATCCTTTTTTCTGTATATAAAACTTGTTATTAAACCTAAAGTAGTTTTGATTTAGACATTCTTTAACTACTTTAACCAATTTTTTTTTATACTCGTATTCTCCCATATTATTATCGTTTATTAACTTAATAGGGTTCCTCCTTCTATGGCGCTACAACCCAAGTCAGGCTCTAGCCTCCACCAATCTCTGCCTCCAATCCACTCTATCCACTGCAACCCTCCTCCAGTTTCTTATCCCCATGTCTCTTGCATCCTCTGCAACGCCATCTTCCCACCTCTTCCTTGGTCTACCTCTAGGTCTCGTTCCCTCCCATGTACCCAGCAAAGCCCTCCTGGGGTTCCTGCCATCCTCCATTCTCATAACATGTCCAGCCCAACGCAATCTTTGTATTCTTATAAATTTTGAGACTGGTATCTCTTTATATATTTGATACAGTTCGTTGTTGTATCTCAGTCTCCATGAGCCATTTTCTTGTATTGGGCCTATAATGCATCTGAGGATTTTCCTTTCAAAGGTGTTTACTATGTCGACTGTTTTCTGTGTGATTGTCCATGCTTCACACCCGTAGCATAGCACCGGTCTGATGACAGTCCTATATATTTTCATTTTTGTTTCCCTGTCCACATCCCCAGACCTAAATGATGGCAGCAATGCGAAGTATGCCTTGCTAGCCATGGTGGTCCGTCTTTGGATCTCCGGCTCCTCTGATCCAGTCTTTGCTAGATTCACTCCGAGATATACGTGAAATTGTCCACCACTTCAATTGTGTCCTCCTCTATCTCAATGTTGTTATGAACCTGGTCCCTTCTTGTTTGGATTAATTATTTTGTTATTTGTTTCATTATTTGTTTTATCCTTGACTGGTACTTACTTGTATAAACATACTTTATTTCTTCATATGGTCCTTCACTTATAAATGCTTCCATTTTCTTCATGTATACGTCCTTTTTCAGTAGCACCATTGTGTTTCCTTTGTCTGACTTCATAACTATATCATTCTTTTTGTTTTTGTTTTTAGTTTAGTTACAGTTGATCTGATTTGTTGTTCATTTTTGGAGTTATACAAATTTTCTTAAATATTTTATCTACCATGTTACATACTTCCCCCCTTATTTGTTTTTTATCATTTTCATTTTCTAGTTTTTGTATTATGTTTTTGCATTCAATAATGTTTTTTTCTTGATTAAATTCTGGTGGCAGTGAGAATTTTAAACCTTTTTCTAACATTTCTTTTTCCTCTGTATTGAAAGTTACCTCTGTAAGGTTTATTACTCTTTTTTCATAGTTATTTTTAGGGAGGTATTCCTTTTTTTATTTTGTTCTTTCTTATTAATTTATTCAACTTATGTACCATCTTTTTATTTTTATTTTCCAATTTCTTTTCTACGTACCCCAAACTAAATTATATAATATCTCTTCTAACTCTACATATGAGTATATTCTTAACAACTCTATGTCTGTCGTATAATTCCCTATTATATATATTAATTAAGTCTTAAAGTGACCTTATTTCTAATTTTATCCACAACTTCTCACTTTGTTCTTTTACTTTTTACTTTTTTAGCTACCGCATTCTTATTTTTAATTTTAACATGCGCATATTTCCGAATGACATTATTGGCCAGACATTGTTTATTGAACCAAATTTTACTTAAGACCCTCTTCAATTTGATTTTTAAACTGAGATATTTAAAGACTTTACTTACCTTATTGTTGTCGTTTATTACCTCATTGTTGTCATCCATTACCTGTCGTCGATTGAACATCTTATCAGAATTTTAATTAAGAAAGTTGTGTTAATGGTTATAATCACAAACATAATTATCACTGTTGTACAATACTATAGAAACCTTATACCACTTACATACCCTTGCACACCACTTACCACCCTTTAGATATAAATTGGCGGCAATCAATTCATTTTGTTCTAGGGCTCAGAAGTGTTTAAAAAGAGACAGAAATAAAAGATAGGGAGATAAAAAGGTAAAGGGAATTGTAAGGAATAATAACTATAACACCAACATAGTGGATAAAGTTATGAAAAGTATTAGCATACAAAAAGCTAAAAAAGAACCAGAACAAAAGAATTATACAGGGTCATTGACATATATAGGATCACATACCAGAAAAATTATAAAATGTTTTAACAAATACGGAGTAGAAACAGCAATTTAAAAAATGTGAAACAGTATTTGATAAGATAAGGAATAAAAATATAGAAAAAATCCCAGTATTACAGAGAAGCAGAGTTTAAAAATTAAAATGTAAAGAATGCAATAAAGTGTAGGCTACCTAGGTGAGACAGGACGGAAATTCGTATGCAGGTTGTCTGACCACAAACGTGGAGAAGGTAATAGAACAACGAATTCGTTATATGCAAGACATTTCATAGAAGAGAACCATAAGTTTGTTAATCCTTTGGAAGACTATGAAATATTAAAAGTCGTAAATAACACAGTTGAAAGAAACAGGAGTACAGGAGTTAGAACTATTGAAAGAAAGAGAGAAAGTGTTAGACAATTTAATGCCGGGCCCTTAACATAGTGGTCCTTCGCCCATGCCGGGCTATTTTTTCATATATTTAAAATGTTGTATCTTTAAACTATATAGTAAAAAAAAATGCTATCTATGTTTTTATGAAGATCTAAATGTCTTCTTTAAAATGGTGTATATTGTATGTCATTGTGTTGGTTTTTTTTAAGAAGTGATGTTTTTAGATTAAAAAAATTGGCCAAAACACATGTTGTTACTAGAAACTCACAATTTTATTTTTACTTGTTAGAAGTGGATTAAACAATAGATTACATAATTTTTACAATACATATTGGTTTATAAAGGTGTACTTTTGTAATTTTTTTAACAAGAAATGCTTGTCTGACATTTGACATCTAAGTGGTGTTTAACCAACTAACCTAACAGTTTGCTGCGCGCTGTTTCATGTCAACTGTATCTACAGAAGTAAACACATATGCGATCTAGCAGATGATTTGGGTATTACAAGGCTTGACGTCATTTTGAAACAACTCCAAGGACGTCTTTATACATGTGGAATCATGCAAAACACATTGAAACTTCAGGACATCAATTGATGTCCGTCGGCATTCTCGGAAATTTTCAAAGGACATCAATTGACGTCCACGGCGTCAAAGTGTTAATGAATACTAAAACTAATTTGATAACAAAGAAATATTTTATAATATAATTAAGAAGTAAAAGGTAGAGGACGGATAGATAATGTTAAGAATTAAATTGCATATATGGATGTTTTTGAAATAAGGGTGAGTGACCACACCTAAAAGTGTGAATGAGAAAGGCTTTACAATGTTAGGTTTAGAAAAAAATGTACACACACACACACACACACACACACACACACACACACACACAAACTGAATGTGCTAGAAAAATATGTAACTGTACAGACGGGGGTGACAGGGCTCAGAGGTTGGGAAGGGACATTTGAATTATAGCTTGTTTGCAAGGGTGTGTGTGGTCAGTGGGAAGGGTGGGGCTGTGAAGAATTTTTTTTATTCTGTTGTTGTTGTTATTTCCTATCTAATGATGAGCTGAGAAGCTTGAAAGCACTAATCGGAATAATTTTTCTATGGTGGTGTCCAACAGTGATAATTCTGTTTGTGATTATAACCACTAACACAACTTTCTTAATTGAACTTCAGATAGTTTTCAGCTATTGTTTTAAAAACAATTCTGAAAATTTGAAAAGCATGCAATTAGAGGTTGCAACAAAATGTTTCCATGACTACTTAACACAGATTAGTACTACTACCAACTGGGTCACAACAGAAAAACGTATTTTGGTGTCAGATAAATCAAGGTTTTTTGATAAACAAGGTTCTCTTGTTACATAGCACTGTCACAAGCTGAGAAAGGAAACTGCACGTTTGTTCTGCATCTGAAGCTGTGTAGAACAGTCCGGCTTAGTTCTTTGCATGACATCACTGACTAACAACATTCACTAATCATGAATGGTACATCTGAGTTACTTATAAAGCAGCAATAAATTGTTATGTATAACAGTTCTGACGCTACAAGATTGCCTGGCAATTAAAACTCATAGACATATGAAGCTAATTTGTAAGCAATGATTGAACGGATATGGAAAAGGTTTGCCAGCAAGTTTGATACTGTAGTAAAGATTAGATGACACTGTCATTACAGACTGAACATTATGATTCACTTCAATGTTGAGTCTCAGAAAAATCTGTGTCTGAAGATTCTAATTCCAAATTGTAGGGTTCCATGAAGGAATACAGGATAAAAGTTTATTAAGAATGAATATTGTTGCAAAAGGTTTCATTTCTTCATTAATATTACCAGTGAAAACAAATACTGGTTTCACCATTATGAACCACAGTCCAAGAAATATTGTGGGAACCAAGTTCTCTCAATATAATTAACTGCAGTAGTTCCTTCACTGCACAATATTTGATCATCTTTTTTTGATATGAGTGGTGTGATTTGTATGGTACTTTGGTACTTCTGTCTACAGGACAACACTTAAAGACATTGTACTATAAAAATTTACACATAAGCACTCAGACCTGAAAGGAGGACTTTTGCATCACAACAACGCAACGCAAGACCACGTTGCTATCAAGAAATAATGAAAACAGCAACAAGCCTGAAATTCCTCCCTTACAGTCCAGATTTGGCACTGTCAGACTTCTAGCTATTTCAAAAACTGACAAGAACCACTCACAGGTCTATACTTTTCATCCAATGTCAAAGTCAAAGTTGCTGCGAGCAAATGTATCAACGTAAAATAACCACAAACTTTCTTCATGGATGGACTAAACATGTGGACTGCACATTTGGAAAATGTGCAACAATAGAATGTTGAAGCAGTGGTCACTACCCTGAAAAATAAGATTTTAATGATATAACTGATATAAATAATGAATCTTAATTTTAGCGACAGTTTTATTACTATTTGTCCTTTTGATAAGCTTTTATGATAGGATACCTTAGTTATCAATTGACCGTCATAGTATTGTTATACTACGTGTTAACACTAAGCACCCAGAGGTTTATAATCACAAGAAGCGTGAGTGTGTTGTATGTGTATACCTGTACCAATATGTGTCCTCGTTCCTCACAGCATACAGTCCACCCTCCTCGAGAAAATCATTAGTGACTTCTAATCCAGCTGGACATGCAAGACTGTAAAAGTCTTGCATATCAGACATCATGTCGTCAAATATCTCTACAGTGTTCAGTGGCTGCACCTACAAAAATATTGTCATAGCTCATTTTCTTCTCTTTGTTTATTTACTTATATTTTCCACATATAATTCTGCACTACACAATATGCAAAAATATGCTACTAATTATTTGAAAGCAACGACTGTGTATGATAATTCAGATTGAGTGATATTAATTTTAACAAATCACAAATCATGCAAGTAAAGTTTGCACTATATATTTATATAGGTTTTATTTTAGGATAAAATATTAACTAGAAATTAGAAGTAACTAATAGTAACTAGTAATTAGAAGTGTATTGTACATACTGTGAAATTCGTTGGACTAGCAGCTATGGTCACCAAAATGTCAAAATATTCATGTACGCCCAATTCAGGTATTGGAGGCATTGTATTAATGCCTTGTGCATTCAGCACATCACCTACACACAATGGGAAAATCAAACACGTTAATATTACTTGCACACAACATGAAAATGTTATATAACATTGTTGCAAACTGTCAGTCACACAAAAACACCTCATAAACATCAACAAAAAATGTTTTATGTACTGGAATCACACACTTTGCCAGGTTTGTACAGGGACTGAAGAGGGTTTGATATAAACAACCTTTCAGATAGATCTGTTTATACAGATAAGTCATAATTATTAAAACAAAAACAAAAAACCCTCAGGCATTATAATTAGTCTTCAAGTCACATATATGAATATACAACTGTTTTGGAAAGAACTATTACAACACTTCAGGTCATAACAAAATCTGGTGTGCACCATTTTGTTACTGTCGGTCGACTGAGATGTTATCATCTGAGAAATTTGAGCATTACTATATGAGCAATTAGAATACAATAATAATCTCAGAAGATAACAACATAACAGTCCGCCAATGGTAACAAAATGATGCCATCTGATTGTATCACAATGCAAAGTTAAGTAATGGTATTTTTAACTTAATAACCACAGCTGTAGTATTTTAAGGTTCCTGACAACTTTTCTTGAAGGATTTGTTTTTATTTACAACTGATGATAAAAATTTATCTTCGAAACGTGTCGTTATAAACAATTTTAAACAAAGTCATGAGACAAAGAGTAACCACGTGATCGCTAAAATTAATACAGTTGTATAAAAATACTGAGTACAGAAGTAACATTAATTTAAAAATCTAACTTCCTATATTACTATAAGAGAAAGAAATTTCATGAAGAACAACAAAACGATAACGGTTTGATATTACAATAGCACAAATAACTTACAAGTCCCTCTCACAAATATCAAACACAACTTGCTTGTTTCCTCATTTCTTAAAACCAATGAAAAAACAGTCACGTAATAATTTACTATATTAATCATAGTTACTATATTAATCACACAGTAAGTTGGAACCGAACAAACATACCTAGCCATATTGCTGTCTCCATGCAAAATCACGTAATAATATGAAGTCTCTATCATTGTAATCATACACTTATGCACTTTCTATTAATTAACTCAATAGATTTGTATACATTTTACATTTTTTTAAAAATATTTTATACCCTTCTTGATCTACTGATGTACCCAGATTTTAAAACAAATGATTTGATACATCATTTATCAAAATTGGTCTTTGTTTGTTTCTTAGAACTCTAAAAAAATCTGGTTATAGAATTATTTGAGTTGAATGAAATCCTGAAAAGTAGTTAGTAAGCTAATCAATAAAGTTCAGGTTGAATAAGACCTTAATTAGACTAGCTTTAAATTCCCGGGTTTGGCTCACCAGACATTTGAGGGTATGTTTCTATTTTGTTTTCTTTTAGTTTTTTAATAGTTTTATATCTCCGTTTTTACAACTATTTTTTTTTAGACAACTTGCACTCATTGCAAAGTATCTCAGGTAGATGAAATTATAAGATGAAAGGCCAATGGTAAAATTATAACCGGACTATAAACCAATTAATTAATCACTCAGGTAATTAATATGTGACAACCAATTAATTAGTATGTAAACAAAGTCAAAAGTATCACGAATCTCATGATTCTATTAGTTTGCACAAGAACACTAATTATGAGTGTGAAAATATGCAAAAAGTAATGTGTAGAAAACCGAAGCCCGGAACAAGCTTGGATCAAACTTAACAGGTTTGAGAACGCTGCCAAGCACTCTTCGACCTGTCAGCATGCCTTGAGTATAAAACCCTGGCAAATTCTGAACGACCAAGCAGACGCCAATCATTCTCGATCGGAGCCACTCTGTCCAACAGACAACAGACAAGAGAAGCCAATCAAACCTATGGAGGAGCCTCTGCCCGACAGATGATCAAAGTCGAAACTCCAGCATCAGAATCATCACCAGCATCATAAATATCATACGGGACACAACACACAGATGCATGGTAACAACCACAAAAATAAACAGGTGAAAAATTGTCAATTAATTTTTCGTCATAGAGACTATAAAAAGAACTTAAAATGTGATATAAGTAAAGACAAAAACATATACATAAGTGTAAATAATGAAAATACAAAAAATTATTAATTTAACAAAATTTTGTAACTTTAACATTATTTTCTAATAACTTCTATATTTACTTGAAATGGGTCCACAGTTACTAATACGAGGGTGGTATGATAAATACCCATGTTAGGAAAGAAAATGCAAATTCTTTTATTTATTTCTCAACATAGTCTCCTTTTAGCTCGATATACTTAGTCCAGTGATATTCCAACCTTTTTATGCCTTCCAAAAAATATGATTTGTCGAAGTCTGCAAAACAGGCCTCTGTTTTGAGAGATGAACTCTTTGTTTGATGTGAACTGCTTTCCACCAAGCAATTTTTTTCATGTTTGGAAACAAAAAGAAATCGCAGCGGGCCAAATCTGGAGAATACGGTGGATTAGGCAACAATTCGTTGCGTGATTCAACCAGTTTTGCTGTGGTGATTGCGGACAAGTGAGCTGGTGCGTTGTGCATTCAGCTGCACTTGAATTCATTGAACCAATATCTGATTGTAATCATCGAAGGTGCATGATTGTTATAAATTACATTCAACTTATCTTTGATTTCCTCACACGTTTCTCCATAAAAAAAAAAGAAACTGAATCAATGATTGATATTGCTCTTTTTCCATGGCTGCAAAAATACACAAACTTGACCACTTTCAACCTTTAAAACAAAACTACTCAATGAATCTGTTTGCAATTTTAAAATGTGTCATTTGCATTGTTGTACTAACAGATGGTAATGCAGATTTTAATCACTGGCGCCCTCAGTTGTCAAACACAGGTACTTATCATACCGCTTGTAACCCCTCCTCCTCCTCCTCCTCCTCCTCCTCCTCCTCCTCCTCCTCCTCCTCCTCCTCCTCCTCCTCCTCCTCCTCCTCCTCCTCCTCCTCCTCCTCCTCCTCCTCCTCCTTTTTTTTCCCAGCCTGTATAGTTTAATAAAAGTACATTTATAAATTTAAAGAACATTTGGGTTTAAAGAAAATACAATTACAAATGTAAAGTGTCAGTACAGCCTGTATAAATTTTCTAAAAATTGTAAAATCTTCAATTTTATAAAAATATAAAAATTTAAAGAAAATCTGAATTGACCTGGCCACTGACATGTGCCAGGGCTTGACCCGACATAGGGGAACATGTCCAGGAGCCAGCATGGATTTGCACCAACAGTGCCTACCCAAGGTTATAATGTGTGAACAGGCCTAAGGCAGATAAAAAGACTCCCAACCCTTCTTTAAAAAGCAAGTAAAATTGTGCAAAAAACCTCGTGATAAAATAAAAACCAAACCAGCTGGTTCAGTTCATCATGTACAAACAGCACCCATCTACGTAATGGAAATACAGATTCCTGTCAATCCTCTACAACCCCATTCAGAATCACCGAAAAAAAAGCATTAAATTAATATCTGCCGGACACATGCCAGCGACCAGGCCTACAATTAATATGGAGCGTAATTACATTATGATCATAATTTTACTGAAAGTTTGGAGCCAAAATTCTGTCCAGCTGGACATAAGCACAATCAAAACGGCATTATGAGTTATAAAGTCATAGTGAGTCACAACGAAGTATAACTTGAGTTTTTCTTTTTTTTTTATGAATGTTTGAGTGCACAAAACATGATGTTTGCTGTAGAGGCCTAGTGTAAGTAAAAATGGTTTAAATATCACCTTATTTGGTCCTGGCGGTTACAGTGGCATGCCTTACAGTGGTGTCTCTTCCAGCAGCCGAGGTACTAGAGCCTAAAGGTGTTCAGATCATGGTGAAGTTGGAGGTACACCATGCTGGAGTCAAATCTCTGACTACATCGGGAACCCTGGACATTAATGATAATTAATTGACTGACCACTAAACCATAACACACACACATGCCACCCCAAACCAATTCCACTATGTTCATTATAACACGTTTAACATTTTCACTTTTTGTTTTTAAATTACTAGCTCATGCACAAGGCCTCAAATCCACTTGATTTGGTTTGATTTATAATGCACACTCACATGCTTATACAACATTAACATATTATGACAGGTTACAAGTTCATACGGCACGTGCTCACTCAGACAATTCAGTAAAGTTCCCCAGTTCCACAAAATTACATAATAATTTTTCCTTTTACTCCCCTTTTCACATGTACAATTGGTATTTACAGAATACAAGGTATAGGCTGTTTTAGTGTTTAAAATAAATTAAATACTTGACAAGAACATACATTAAATTTACGACCACAAGGCTTGCATCAAACTTTTATCCATACACATCCAAGTCAATTATGGTTTAAATTTAAACTTTTTGCAATAAAATGAATAATATATACTTAAGAGTACTTACCGGAGGTCGATTGAGCATTTATTTATGCACGAAAGAGAAGAAAAAACCACAAATTATAGTAACTCTGTGCTGCTGAAAGAGAGACGCTGTTTTCGCTACTGAAGCAGGCCGCTGACTAACTCCAGCATGCCGGACGCAAGCCTGATTAGCGAACATAACCGTTTCCCCCACCAGATCATGCCACCATGCAGAGGCAAAAATATACGGCAATGCAGACCGTCATTACATAAAGATAACTCGCAATTCCATTAATAATTCCATTTTTTATATACGTGGCCCGATTTCTTTTAGAAATTGCGGCACACGCTCTCATATATTCTTGAATTAAAGTAAATTATATTTTTTTTTAATATTACAAGTAAACTTTTATTTGTATACAATAAATATTTCAATAGTTCTACATATATATATATATATATATAATTTATAATATTTAAATTAATTATGTACATTTCGTTAGGCACCCAATTATCTAGAGCCTTGTCTCATGTGTGTTATAATATATGTATTTTTATAACGTGTATAATACAGCTGCTTATGAAACAGCTTCTTTAGAAAGTGACATTTAAATTCATATTTCTTTTCAAACTTTAAAGAATTTGTTTTTAATAAATCAATGGTTTTATTAGCATTTATTCCATGCCACGAAATCTACCTCCTCTCTTCTTACATAAAAATTTATTGTGCAACAAAAGGGACTAGATGTGACAAACACAGAAATCTATGCTCTAGCTGGTGGTTTATTTGATAGTTATGTGGAGTACTCTTCAGATACGCAATATATAAATTATAATTTTGCAATATACATAAGTACAATTAAAAACATTAAAAGGAATCAACAAATACAAAAACCTGGCAGAAGTATGTCTTTTAGTACACCTCACAAAAAAAAAAGGAAAGCAATACCTATAATCACATTAGATGGTTTCAATAAATCTGTAGTTTCACATACAGTAAATCATTTTTGTTATTTACAAAAATGTATCCCTTCATTAATAAAATTACATAGTAGCTTGCAAAACAAGGCATTTTCAAAGAGGGTAAAGCACGCCTTCAACAGTTTCCAGAGGGATTTTGCTTAAGTTGGGTTTCAGGTAGAAAACAAGAAAAAACGTTAACAGAGCAACCACAAATTCAATACAGCAGTTTTGTTTTTCGAGTTGATTTTCAAAGATCAGAAATGAGGATAGGCAATGGTGTATATGGGCAAAAGCTATAGCCTACTCATACTTCTCATGCATAAAAAAAGGGACAAGTGCAGCAGAATGTGCCCACACCAGGACTATGCTCAAAACTAATTACACTACTTGCAGGGGGGAAGATGGGTTTCATTCTTGGCGTACTAACTAGATATAAATCCCGTCAATCGACTGGGGATTCAAATAACTATATGAAGTTTAATGAGTATTCAAAGTAGCTGGATAATAGGTTACTGCTAAATCTGCTTCCTAAGTTTTGTAATAATAGACAATGCTCCTCATCATAACAAGCAACATTTGAAAGTACCTGTTTCTAAGAGACCAATAAGTGGAAGCTCAAGAGTGGTTGAAGAAGAAAAATACGGAGGCCATGTTTCTCTGAAAAGTTGAATTGTAAAATTTGATTCAGTTAGGAAAAAGCAACAGCAAAGGCTTTAATTAAAAAAGTTTTTGAGTGAACGTGACATACATACAGACTTTTTCTTACCATACTGATACCTTATTACCTCATTAGACCTTGGTGTGTGCAAATGTCCAGAACTGAGCCATAGACAAGCAATACAACACTTAATACTGGCGATGTACGAAAAAAGCTGTACCACAGCTGTACGAAAGTTGTGAACACAAAAAATAAGAGGGCAGATATAAGAAAGCTGAAGAGTTTGTTGACGGCTTAACTTAGTCTTTTTTATAAACTTCACTAGCATCCCTGATAAGACTTCAACAGAGGATAGTACATCTAAAAATGAGAGTCTTGGCTGAACCGATACATAAGGATCAGTGAAAGTGGTAAGTACAAAAATTATTATTTTTTAAATTTAAATATAGTTAGTAATATGGTTGGTTTTATCACTCAGTACTTAATTACAAATCAGTGATCTGAAATTAACATAATTACGACTTTGTTGTGACATTATTCTGTATAAATAAACACTGGTATGCACAGATCGTAACAAGTGAATAATCTTTATAATACAGATCATATGATGTTAGGCAATGATTGCCACTGATTGGGAAATGTTAACTACAGATTTTAAATAAAATCTTGACTTTTTTTCAAAAATTCCGCCAGACAGAATTTAGCTAAATTTGTATTACACGAAAATAAATCATTTCAGTTCACTTCAAATTCTGGAAAATCTAGTAGAGATCAATAAATACTGGTACCATATCTAAAAGACCGTTACCATGCATAAGAAATAAAGATTAAAAAAAAAACAGAATTATTCCATTTTTATCACAAATAGCTATAAAACGTTAGCGTTAAAACAATATGTTCACAATTGCTAAAGATCAGGAACACACCAGTAAATGTGTAGCTGAACACAAATCAACAGTCATAATAACCAGACTACATCCACTTTCCCATGCTTCATACCCATAGTTTTAACAAGTTGTACATATGTAATGACAAAGTAATATAGATATGTCATATTGTTAAAATTCATTGCTGATTATTTAAAACTCTAAAAAAAAAACTCATAAAAATATTTTAATAGGTACTGCACACCAAGCTTATAGCCACTAAAGTTTTGTATCAAACAGATGCGAGCAAGACTTCAATCATGGTCCACTGGTACATCAAGCAGGTTTGCAACAATCCAAAACCTTACTAACTAAATTAACACATAAGCATTCTTCTGTAACGGCATCTGTTTGATTTTTATTTTGGTCTGTCATAAAATACACATATCACAACTGTGAAAGAATGAAAATATTGCAGCTGTATTCAGTTATCAAGACACTGTGTGTCTGCCAATTACATGCAACCCAATAAATATATTATATGAAGGTGATCAAAAATGGGGAAAATGCCAGGGAAAAGCAAAGAATGGGATGCTAATGTCCGTAAAGGATTGATGCTTAGTGTTTATGATATCAAATTGTTCTATGCATAAACTTACACGAATTCCCAATAACTTTAAAGCCAAAAACCCTAGTACAACAAAGTCTGAGTAGTCTTCTACAGGACAGCAGGAATTAACAATAAGGAAATTGAACAAGTGACGACGTTCAAATATTTAGGTACCGTTTTCAGTGAGGATGGTAGAATTTAGTTGGAGTTAGACTGAAGACCCAGATGCAAGCAAGCTTTACGGGTGATATCAACAGGAAGTTTCTGGGAAAAAGCGAAGTGTCACAGAAAACTAAACTGGCAGTATACAAATCTGTATATGCTCCAACACCGATGTACAGTTGCCAGTCATGGACTCTGAATGACAGACATAAAAAGAGAATATAAGCAATGGAGATGAGATTCCTGAAGAGAATTGAGAAGAAAATTCATAGAGACAGGGTGCATTAACATTCGGAAAAATTTAAAGATATTCCCTTTAAATGATAAAACTGAAAGCTCACAACTGCGTTGGTTTGGCCACATCTGTAGGATGAATGAGGAAAGGTACCCGATATGAGCATGGAAACAAAACAAGAAGGCAGAATAGTAAGAAAACAGCCCAGAACAAAATGGGAGGATAATATCAAGAAGAGTCTAGAAGGCAGAAGAGCAGTTTGGGCCCATGCCAGGGGTTTTGCTCCAGACAAGACGAGATGGAGAGCTCTCTCAAAAACCTCAACACAAACAGGTAGAAAATAATGACTAAGAAGAAGAAGTCCACACTGCCACTGCATTGCCACATTTAGTATTCATTAAGTGCAGCATATAAGCTATAATGGAGCCGACCCACCATGTCGTTGTTTCTGCTGTAAGTACATTTGTTGTTATTGTGACATATAGAAACAAGTCAAACAATGGAACTATACTGATGTGAGATACAAAATTAATTACCACTGATAACAGTTGGTTTCACGCTTACTGTCATCCTTTTGGCTGGGGACAGTGTTAAATATTATTTCTACATAGCATTACAATATCCTAGTACCAGTCCATATATTTGGTCTCGTTATTGTTCATAATTGATTTTTAATTAATTTAAATATGCCGGTATGTCAAGATACAAAGTTAAAGTTCTCCAAAATTATGACAGTTCCTGTACTGTCCTAGGGGTGTGAATTATAGATGTCAACCAAGAAAAAAGACAGTAAAACACAGGTCTTGGAATTGGCGTTCTTAAAAGGAGTTAAAAGTTGTTCTAAGCCATATAAAGAATGAGGCCATAAGAGAAGTGTTACAAGGTTTTAACGTGACTGAAAAATTAAAAGATTACAAATAATGGTGGAAAGAACACTTAGGAAGAATATCAGATTCAATACTCACCATACAAGCTTGGAAATACCAACTTATAGGACATAGGTGTATGGGTAGACACAGGAAGAGACAGCTGGAGGATCTTTGAATGCGGAACAGGCAGCACCTTGCCTATGCCATGTTGTGAAAATGATGATGATTAATTTAAATATTTAATATGTACTTTCAACAATTAACATTCAATTTAAATGGTTGTGTGTTTAAATTATTGAATTTAAGAATGCAACTGAGTAAATAATAACGATTTTGGTTAATGAATACAAATAACAGTAAATAATAATAAATAAGCTTATATACATAACAATGCACATGAGTTATTTCAAACGTCACCTTTTCTTAACCTAACCTGTGTTCGAGTTCTCTGAATGAATCGAAAAAAAAAAGTTCTATCTTTTAAGTAAAAAATGCATTTTTAAGCATTTGTTTTGTTTAATGCAGACAGTGAAATGGTTTCCACATACCACCTCTAAAAATGTGCTGGCGACTCTGGTTTTTGTTTTTTATTTTGGGGAGGGGGTTCTGGGTTGATAAGGTAGTAAATGCAGAGGCCTTCTTACTATAAAAGAAATGTATTACAGAACATTTATGATCCACTATATGAAAGAGACGTATGGCGGACACGTGATAACCAAGTATTATACACACTCTTTAGGGATGTACATATTATTAAATATATTAAATTATCAAAGTTGAGGTGGAAAAGGCACACATGTTAAGGATGATGGATAATGAAAAAACCGAGGACAGTCTTGACAATGCAGCTGGATGGAAGAAGATGGAGAGGCAGGCCAAAGCTGTGATGATTGATAATGTGAGCAATTATGCCAAACTATTTCGACTGAGGGACTGGAGAACCATCACATCAGATCAGGATCGCTGGAGAAGGCTTCTAGAGGAGGTCAAAACCAGTGGTGGCCAGTGAGTCCTGAGGATGGGGAGGCTACAAGGCAGTCACTTAAGCCGCTCCCAGTCATAGCACCCCCTCTCCTGACACTCGTTATGTCACTGTTAATTATGGTAGAGCTATTTGATTTTAACAGCATATACATTACAGAAATATACACTTATCTTAAAAAAGATAAACCAAAGATTAACTAACTTTTGTTCTAGCAAGAAAGTAAACTTCACAGCAGAAATAGATTTTGTAAACTGTGATGAATTTATTTGTAGACCTACAGCAAATTCATTCTTCTTTGCAAAATTGTTGGTAACATCATCATGCAATGTTGGTCCACTTTACAATTTCCAGAGTATTCCCTTTTCAGTTGAAACTAAAGTAAAGGCTTAGACGATCTTGAGTCATGCGGTTCCTTAAGTAAATTTTGATTCTTTTAATAAAAGAAAAGCTTCTCCAGGGTCCCACAAAATTTCCAAAATTAATTTCCCTGAGTTTCAAGAAATTCTCCTGACATGCGGAAACTTCAGAAAGAGTACACACATTTTTAAAATACAGTAGAGCATCGATTATCCAAACATTCATTAACCGAATGATCTGTTATCCGAACTCAATGAAAAGTACAATTATGAACTGTACTGTACCATACAGTAATGTATTGGACACATGTAGGCGTATTGGATATTTATTGAACATAAAAAAATTGTATACTATAAATTATTACAGTACTGTACAGTAATAAATAAATGCTGTAACTATACAGCCTTACAATCGATAAACAAAGAATTGATAAACACACATCAACTCAATTACATTCAGTTATTTTTAGCCTTAGTAATACATTACAATACAGTATACAGGTTGCTGTAATTATATAACAGTGTTAGAAATTATTTTGTAATAAAAACATTTGTTTCTGTAAAGAGAAATAATGTTTTCAATTTATGATCTATTATCTGAAATATCGATTATCCGAACAGGCCCTCGTCCCGATAGGTTCGGATAATCGATGCTCTACTGTAATTATTTTTTTATTAACTAGGCCTACAATATACTTATATTACATGTAAGACATAAAACACAATTAGAGCATTATTAAACAAACAAAAAAAACATATACTTAACATTTAAATATCAAAAAGTAAATATTGTTTTGATTATACAAAACAAAAAATGTCTTATTTAACATAGAAAGGATAACTTCACTTCACTTTCAATATGCAGAGAAACAAATTACCGGTAATATGTAATTATTATTTACAGGAACACTAGTTATTTTTTATTTAAAGAATGTTCTAAGTGCCTGATTTTCAAACTGATTTCTTCTTCTTCTATTTGCTGTTTCATTCAAGAAATTTTCTCTGATCTTGTATCTTTTTAATTTCACTTTTTAATTTTAGAAGGTAGGGTCATTGTTTTCTTGGTATTTCTTATTCTCTTTTACTTTGTCTTGATACTGTTCATATTTTTCCTGGCCGATAGTACAGCAGTAAGACTTTTTTGTGTGATTTTAACATTTTTGAAGCCACTGTAATACTTAAGAGCATCATGTACAATACGCTGACCAACAAACTATCCTCTTTATCATTTTCTATTAATAAGCATTTGTTTACTGAAAACCCTGACTAAACAGAGGCATTACCATGTGAAACAATTAGAGCCAATTTAACAACTTCCCACAGTTCATAATACTTGGGATTTTGTATGAAAAAGATGAATAGAAATTGTCCAATCTAATTTCAGTTCCTCTTTATCACTAAAAGAATCAGAAGTTTCTTAATACACCACTGGCCTCATTACAGAGCACAGACTACTGCTGTTTACCATTTTCAGCAACCACTTCAGTAATCCTGTTTTTCTCGTACAGAACAACTTCAAGTAAAACACTGATTCTGTTCTTTCCAATACTTGACCGATTACTTATAATTACAGGATCAAATGACGCCAGACCTCTAACAGCTTTATATTTTAATGGACTTTTTTCCTTGATTTTTTCCAATAGTCTTAATAATTTAATTACCTTGTATCCGTTAGTGACTTTGTTTTAGCGTTTTTTATATAGACGCGTTTCGTAACATGTGTCATATCAGCAGTATTCCTCATCAAATGTTAAAATTTACATAAAACACATAAAAACACATTTGCACATATTTACTAAATCACAATAACGACACACACACAATACGATGTAACTTCGGCTCCGTTGGACCGGTCCGACCACGCGTGTAGTTGCCGAGCCACTAATTTAACCAAGTTAATCCTTATCACCAGTCATCTCCGTCATACGCGATTATATTTAGGGCTGTATCATATAGTGAGTGAGATTGTAACTTTAATTGTTCGTTTAATTTTTACTGTAAATTTTTTGCTGTACAGTACTGGTACTTTACAGAAAGCTTGCTTTGGTACAGTATGAAGTTCATTGCTTGTTATTATTAGTGAAAGGTACAGCTGTATACTATACAGCATGGTAGTTTCAAAAATGTCTGAGAAAACATGCATTTAACATTCAAAGGAATAGGTGAATTTTTTGATTTTGTTATCCATGACATGTCCAAATATTATCAATAACTAAAATATACTACTATTACACAGAACACATTGTTTTGGATTACTTTTTTTCATCATTGCCTAAACCAATTTTTGCCTACTGCGAGCTTCATCAGAGGCTGTCACTAGGAGCACTGTCCATCCTGTTTTTGGTGACAGCACTGTCAACAAAAGATCACTGTTGCGTAGCGTGTTAAAATAGTACGTGTGAATTAAGTTTTGCCTGTCCATTTAGGATGTTTCCATGTATTTATATATGTGTAGTTGTTTGAGTGTGTCTAGCTTTTGGCCTTTCATTGCATATGTAGATTTTCCAATTTGTTGTTAGTGTTTGTGAATGTATGATTTTTATGAGTGTTTTATGAGAATTTTTATGAGTTCAATGTACCTTTTCCTGACTGTGCATCCTGCCTGGCCTATGTACAGCTTTTGTTATATTCTGAATATAGCCTTATAAATTTTATCAATCAGTAAAAAAACAATCGTTCAACAACAATGTTGGGTGTGAAGATGGCTGGGAAACTTCAACAACCTATGGTAACTGAGCATGCTAAAAATCTCATTGCTTTTTTGGTGTTAATATCAGTTCTCTAAAATATCCTGGTTTTCAAACAAAAAAGCATGGATGATCAAGGTAATAATGGGTGCGTGGCAAAAAATAGCAGTGCAATTCTTGAAGTTTAGTGTAGTATTCTGTGTACTGAACATGTACAAAATTTAAGAACTCTTTAACTGTGGAATTATTCTTAGTACATATCATCGTTAGCTTATAAAATGTGAGTGACACATTTAAGTACTGTAATCAAATTTAGTACAGTATTTTAAATTTTACAAATATTGATACATTTGTGAATATAATAGTAAACAGATAAATATTTATAATACTAATATTAATCATCATCTATGTACTTAATATTTAACAAGTTGTTACATAAATTTTTATAAAACTTAATTTTCCTTGTTTTATGGATTCCCGCCTCCAAACCACTTGACACTACTTTCTGAAAAGGAGATGTTTCTCAATAATAGCCAATTTTCCCTTTCCCGATGCTGTTATAAGAAGATTAAACTTTATTGATTCCAATTTGTATACTTCTGTTGTGGCATTGGACAGCAATTTCACTGTCCTGTTAGTGCAACTGACCAGCCCACATTTGTTAGCAATTGTCTATGTTTTTACAATGTATCTTCAATATATGGAATGATTAAACTACTTCTCACTTACTCTTTATTCTTATTCAATGAGGATTTTCTCGTGGCTAAAATGTTACTAATAATTAAAACTATTAAGGTCCAAAACAATATTATTAACTTCATTAATTAAATATACTTCGTTCAACCTGGCGTTAATATTGCTTCAAAATTAAAAAAAAATCTTAATTCAGTATTATAAAAAGACACTTCAAAAATTTATCACCTTACTGCATTTCTTTAAGTTAAAACCCCTTCTAAAGAAAATAACCTTGTACCTTGTTTCTGCTCTATTTTATAAAAAGACAACTACAGACAGCAAAAAAAGAACATGTAGGCCTACAAAAACTGAAAGTTTAGTATTGATGTTACTAGTTATGACAATAATTTGGGTCGAGATTCTGAAAATGGACGTTATTCTTTGGATATTCGGTCGCCAAAGAACGAATATAAAGACCTAAAATGTTTCTGCTACTTTTACAGAATTTATCCATCAACTCTCATGTAACTCTCTAAAAGGAATTTTCCGATCATATAGAATTAAAAAAGGAATCAATTAACACTTTCAACCGCACGTGTGCCGAAAAGCTAGATAATATCCAAGTAGTATTTGGGTTATCAATACACGGTTTTTATGACACGAATATAATAGCGTAACTAATAGTAGTAGAATAAATAGGCCTATCATGTTTCAGATTCACACAATCTAGTGTGGGAATTCTGTTGATGCGAGTAACATTAAAATGCAAGTACACAAGAGGGTAAGTGACTAACACACTACCATTAGGTTACTTATATTTGAGAAACACAGTAATGAAAAATTGAAATTTCTCACCTCCTTCTTCGGCGTTTAAAATTTCCTTACTTGGAAATTTCTCTCAACGAACTCGGCCACACCATAAACGGAAGTATCAACGCGTCATGGTTGCCAAGCAGTGATGCCAGCTGACAAATTTTTTCAGCTAAACCAGAGCTAAAAATCATCTAAAACCTGCTGTTCACGTTCCCAAAATCCGTTGAAATAATCCGCTAAATTTACTTTTCATTACCGGTAACACAAATATTGGTACATATACTACCGACGACGCATCGAAAATATAAACGATAGTATCGATAGGTTTAAATACGAGGAAATAATTGTGGCAGTGCAAATAAATAAAGCATTTTTTAAAGAATTATTTCGAAAATTACGTTTTGTTTGTTGTTAGAAGATTTTGTGTTGAAAAAACTGTTTGTTAACAAAACAACTTCTTCTTTATATAAAAATATATCGATATTAATTGCTTGCATTCCTCGATTCATTGAAGTAGCAGTCAAGTACAGCTTGTCATGTGTCTTTTTGTGAAGAAAGTAATTTGATGGGGGTTCTTACTATTTTTCGATTTGAAATTAATTGTGGTTATTACTATTATTTAACTTTTACAAATCAGCTTCACCTGAAGTCTATAAACTCTAAGGCTTATTTTCATATAGCTACTGTAAAGATTTGAGCACTATTTCACTTGGCAGCTCTTGCGGAATGCAGGAATACCAACACCTATACTAAGGGTTATGCCGACATGTCAGTTTTACCCCGTTTTATAAGATATTCTATTATGATTCTGCATAGAGTCTTCCTTGATTTCATTTGGCAAGAACAAGGAAAAGACTAACTGACAGAGGCAAGTGGTCAGAAAAAGCACTAAAACGGGCTTTTGACTTGATATAAAATGGACTATCAGTCAAAAGTGTTACCACAGAACTAAATATCCCTGGAATAACACTGATTGATAGGATAAGATCCAACTCAATGCAAAACCTACTTTTGGACATAAAGCTGTTTTTCTCCTGAGCAAGAAGCTCAATTAACAAATCATGTGACTACCTTAGCTAAATTATTTTATGGAATTCCCAGTACTCTTTCTGATTTACACCATCTGGCTTATGACCTAGCAGACCAACTTGGTCTTAAACATACCTTTAATAAAGACACCAAAATGGCTGGGGAGGATTGGGTGAGTGGTTTTAAAAAAATATATCCTTCAATAAGCTTAAGAAAACCTTCTTCCACCAGTCTCAGCAGAGTGATTGCTTTCAGTAAAACTAAAATAGATCTTTTCTTCCCCAACCTTGACAGCATTAATAATAAGCATTCTTTTATGGCAACCAGGATACTTAACATCAGCGACACAGGCATATCAACAGTCCAAAAACCTGCAAAACTCTTGCACAAATGGATACAAACTGGTTGGATCTGTAACAAGCTGGTAAAGGGGGAGAAACATAACCACTGTATGTGCCTTCAGCGCATCAGGAACATATTCCTCCATTTATTTTTTCAAGGAAGCACGTGTCCCCACTTCTGGAAAGGAATGGGCCATGTGTTTCAATTTACAGATACTCTCATAATGGATGGTCCAACGAGGAGTTGTTTATGGATTGGTTACAATATTTTACCCAGTTCACCAAGCCTACTTCTGTTGACCCTATTTTGCTGGTTTTTGACAACCATGGATGCCACATGTCCTTGGAGTCTTACAAATTCTGTAGAGCCAACAACATTCATGTGATGTTTCATCTTATGGACCTCTAAAAAAGGCATTCAATAAAGAGTGTGACAGCTTCATAAGGGCAAACCGCTTTATAAGAATCACTACCTATAATATTACTTTTACTTTCAATGAAGCATACATGAATGTAGCAATAATTGACAAAGCCATATCAGGTTTCAGAGCTACAGGCATTTTTCCATTTAAACCTGAACTAATTTCTGAAGATTGTTTGATTCCAGATGATGAAGCTAATCTAGTGATTGTTCCAGATCAAGAAACTGACAATCAAACAGCAGTTTGTAACAACCAAGTGAATGCAGTAAATCAATCAACCAGTAGTGGTGGCAGATTAAGGCAAAATGAAAAGATTTCCTCAGAAACAACAAATATACTTACTGGAAGTAGACCTATTAGTCCTAATTATCAGAATAATAACACAACAACCAAAAACAGTTCTAGTCTTAATTTGACACGATTTATGCAAATTCAATAGCAAACCTGGGACTTCTGGTTTTAAGTCGAAACCTACATCTGATACAAAAATACCAGTGCCTAACAATAAGAATGAGCCTTGCACTACAGAACCCATACCACTCATGCTTATTTGATTTCCAGAAGGAACTTCTTAATATATCTCCCTTGCTATTATTGGGTGATAAAGAAAAATCACCACTAAAAAGTGAAAAAGTAACAGCATTCAGTTATATTTATTGGGACACCTATGAAGGCTATGCTTGAAGAGAGAAAGAAAAAGAGAGAGCTGAAATTGGAAATGGCTAAGGTCAAAATAAAATAAAAAAACATCAGACAGCAAATGAAAGAAAAACAAAAGCGACATGCAAAACAAAGAAAGAAGGCGTACACAAGCTTAAAATGAAAAGAAAGAAGAAAAACGTTTCCAAATCTATTAAAAAGGCTAAAAAGAATGAGTAGGAGACGAATTACATTTGAGGACTGCTCAACCACTGAAGAGGAAATTGACGAGAAGGAACTTGTTTATGACAATGAAATGGACAATATTTGTGAACTATAGCCTACTTAGCTGACACCAAAATCTGTTTAGTTTGTAGTGAATTTGGAAACAATGAACTATAGTACATTTCCTCCAAATCACAGGTGCGTGATTTGCTCTAATTGGGCCCATACTGAATGCAGCGCGTACAACTCGCCTGAACGTTACACTTGTGAGTTTTGTGTGGCTCATAAGAACTAAGGCTAGTTTTTTTAATTTGCTCTACAAAAATACATTTCCTATAACATGATTTTTATGTTTATTGATTTAAAATCTAAAATACTGAATAGTAATGTCAAATTTTACATAATATTTAAAGTTTTGTTACTTTTATATGATGAACTGAATTTATTGTAGTTTTGACAGTTTGTTTTGTTACTATTTGCTAATAAAAATATTTTTGTGCAACAACATTGTGTTAACTAAATTTACTTGTCTTGATTGTTCATCTCTTCTTTCACAGCACTATCACTTTACTAAAAATGAACTTTATCTTGTGAAAAACTTACTTTTTTCGTCGGACGCGTTTCGGCTTAAGTATCCGCCTTCTTCAGCTTTTTGGTCAGACCAAAAAGCTGAAGAAGGCGGATACTTAAGCCGAAACGCGTCCGACGAAAAAAGTAAGTTTTTCACAAGATAAAGTTCATTTTTAGTAAAGTAAATTTACTTAAAACCATGTCGGCATTACACTCACTGACATGTCGGAATTGCTCTGGCACCTGGAGCAGTATCGTCATAGTGTTATAAATAAAAAATAAAGTCATAACTTTTGTAATTTTGATGATTTAAATTTAAAATATATTGAAAGCTTAAACTATACTGTAATTATATTAGGAGTTTCATAATGTAAAATGAAATAAAGTAAAAAAATGCTTTTTCTTATGGTGTCAGAATTTCCCTAGTCTACCCTACATGACAATGTTGGAGGAAATAGACAAATTATAAAATGTATGTTAACAAGACAGTAGCTCCATAGTGATACCTAAGCAGGAATAGGATGCCTCCTGTGCTACCAGTTTCCAGCCCATTACTCCTTTATTTTCAGCTATGTCAAATGTGCTCAAGTGATTCATACAAGTACGAAACTATGATGTTCTGGTCCTCGAGCAGTTTGGTTTCTGATCAGGGCATTCCAATATTTATCAGCTGACATAACTGGTGGAATTATAAAAGAGTTGTCTTGTTCCATTATTATATATGTCCAATTCGGTAATGAGCTGTGAAGCTTGAAAACACTAATCAGAAATGTTTCTATAGTGGTGTGCAACAGTGTTATTTCTGTTTGTGATTATAACCACTGACACAACTTAATTAACAAAATATTTCAGTACAGCTTGTCAAAGGTCAACAAGAGTTACACAGTGAATCCTGAGTGGAGTAATAAGGGGAGTGGAGATAAATATTGCAGTGGCGTGAGAAACCTTGTCTTAATAATCTGACAGCAATTGCTTCTGAATTACCACTGTGTTGTATTTTATAAATATCCACTGCCTCAACTGAGACCTGCTTGCTGCTTAGGAAACGTAGTTCCCTTAAGAAGTCGAAGCAAGTGCTTAATTATCAATGTGCATAATCCAGTTTTGAAATCAACCTCAGAAATCTTAGATAATGTAACTGATACGTGGGAAATAACTGTTCATTTCCTCAGTAAACGTGTAACAGAATGTAATAAACTGCAGTGGCATGCGGTCAAGAGAAGCAAATGAAGCACTGCTTCACTAATGACTGACAATACACTAACTCCAATTTTTGTTTAGAGTAGATGTTAATATTTAATTGAATCTAATTTTATTTAACCAAAATAAAAATTCACTGGATTTATCTAACATGACTAAGTAGACTGACTTTATATGCTGTCATTGCTGCAGGTTCATCGCAACTTGAGGCAGCTCTGTCTAGAAAGATGTGCGCGCACGTAGAGCAAGACAGAAAACCACCACTGCCATGGTAGTGAACTGAAGCTACCTTGAGTTCAGTTGGACTGCATGATGAGTTTGCTGGTATCACTGTGCGTGTTACGTTTTATATAGTACCATGTTTAAACCATATGCATTATCCATTTTTAACATTTGAAGTTATAGTCATACCTTATTAAATAGTGTGTTTATGTTTTAGTTATGTTGCATTTAAGCAATATACATTATATTTGAAGTTATATAGTTATATACTATAGAATCGTTACAGTGTTGGTTTCAAAACTTTCTACAATGTCAGTTTGTATAATAAAAGACCATTTCACTGTCTTTTTCTTCCTGGATATTTAATGAAAAAACTGACATTATAAAAGCTGGTAGGCCGACCCCGGATCTTTCAAAAACCCAACAAATACACAGGAAATGTGAGTGGTTGGCTGGTAGAGGTGATCTAAATGCGGTATTTTGCTAGTATTGTTTGTTGTTTGGAAAGGACAGGAACACTAACTGGTTTCAAACATTTAGAAAACCTAGTTAAATCTATTCCTGGCCATGAAATTACTGTGAATTAACTTCATTCGTCATTGTGTTTTACTTCTGTCGATAAGAGTAGAATAGAAACTGCTTTAGACGATCAATTTAAATCGGAGATATCGGCTCACAAGCGGAAGGTTCGACATAATAGAGACATTCTTATGAGACTAGTTAACACTGTCTGTTTGCTAGATAAACAAGAATTACCATTTTGGGGACACGACAAAATGGAACAGTCAGTTAATCGAGGCAATTACATAGGACTTCTAAAGCACCAGCCAAATGTGGCCGTCTTTTTGTGGATAGTACTGTATTCAGGAGATTATCTAATTGAATTAAAAATGATCCCATTGAAGTGGTTAGCTCAGCTCGTTTAGTGGCTATAAAAAAATGAAATAAAGAGGCAAACTTTGTAGCTGTATTAGTTGATGAAACATTTCAAATAAAACACAGTTATCTACAGTTTTGCATTATCAGTATGCTTACGATGGAGAAGTAAAAGAGAGATTTTTAGGATTTACTGATGTAAGTTGTGATCAACATGCCCAGCCTATTACAGAGCTCATTCAGCAGTTGCTGATTGAATTTGAATTTGCAGTGAAAAACTAGTTGCTCAAGCGTATTATGGAGCAGCAACAATGGCAGGAAATTTCAATGAAATACAGACCGAAGTATGGTATCGGATACACCCCAGCTTCACCAAAATTTTTACCCACCGCATGCCACTGATAAACTGAATCTTTTACAATCTCTGAATTGTATAAATAAAAAAGTGTTTTTCATAGTTTTTAAATCAGTGCTTGGCTTATATAGTTTTCATGTGGATCGTAAAACACTGCCCACATCTAAGAACATTATTATAAATATAATTATTTCACTACCGACTCATAACACAAAGTTTTTATGGGTAAAAACGAAAAGGTTTAACCTTATAACCTGAGCTTTTAAAAAACTTTTTCAGAGGCTGCCGCTAGGAGCACTGTCCTTCTTGTTGTTGGCGGTGGTATCAACTTTCGAAAGATCGATGTTGTGTGTGTGGGGTGTGATATGTTCGAATAATGCATGTAATTTGAATTGTATCTATTCATTTAGGATGTCATTTTTATTTGTTTTCGTGTGTTTGTATATTTCCAATTGTTCTAGAATGTGTAGTTTTCAGCCTTTTGTGTGTATGTGTAGAATGCCTATGTTATTGTTGATGTTTTTGTATGTGTAGTTTGCTTCAATTAGGTGGTTTGCAAAGGTGGATTCTGTAGTGGAGTGGAGTGCCTTTGTGTGTTCAATGTATCTTTGTTTGAAGCTACATCCTGTCTGGCCTATGTAGAATTTGTTACAGTCTGAGCAATTTAGTTTGTAAACACCAGGCAGATCGAATTTGTTTTGTTCTTTGTGTGTGTTTTGATAGTGTGTGTTCTCTTTTGTTAGTAGTTTTGTATGTAATTCGTATCCTGCTTTTTTGAATTTGTGGGCTATTTTTTCTGTTTGTTTGTTGATGATGTTAGTGTTATGAATTTGTTGTTTTTTGTCTTTGTCTGTTGTTTGTTTTGTGTAGGAGTTTATTGACTATTGTTCTGTCATATCCATTGGATTCTGCTAGATATCATATCATGTTTAGTTCGTCTTTGTAGTCTTTTTCTGAGGATTTTCCTCAGACGCATTATAGGCCCAATACAAGAAAATGGCTCATGGAGACTGAGATACAACAACGAACTGTATCAAATATATAAAGAGATACCAGTCTCAAAATTTATAAGAATACAAAGATTGTGTTTGGGCCGGACATGTTATGAGAATGGAGGATGGCAGGAACCCCAAGAGGGCTTTGCTGGGTACATGGGAGGGAATGAGACCTAGAGGTAGACTGAGGAAGAGGTGGGAAGATGGCATTGCAGAGGACGTGAGAGACATAGGGATAAGAAACTGGAGGAGGGTTGCAGTGGATAGAGTGGATTGGAAGTGGAGATTGGTGGAGGCCAGGACCCGACTTGGGCTGTAGCGCCATAGGAGGAGGAGGAGTCTTTTTCATCTAGGTGGATGTTCTTAAGTCTATGTATCATGGTTCTGAAGGCAGCTAGTTTGTGTTGTATTGGGTGATTGAAGGAGTTGTGTATTAGTGTGTCAGTTGTAGTTGTTCTGTATGTACTGAATTTGTGCCTGTGTTCAGGTATGTGATGAAGAGGTCTAAGAAGTTTATGCTATTGTTGTGTTCGTATTCGGCAGTAAAGGTTATGATTTTATGTATTAAAGGTAGTACTCTAAAAGAATGCAGAAGACCGAAGTGGTACACGGATCCCGAAAGGTTGGGAACCACTGCTAGTAGATCAACTGTGCAACTGATAGGTCCTGGCAAAAGCACAAGTTGGGCAAATAATGGAAACTTTGAGCCATATCATAAATCAAACATAAAAGTTTTACAGTCTCCAAGAAATTCAGATAAACTTGTAGCTTTCTCTTTTTATCACCTCCTTGTAAATTCTTATCTTCATCAGATCCTGTATTTATCTTAGGCTGCAGTTTGACCATTTACACCTCCTAATTGTGTTATCTGTTATGGAGTTTGATACTTTTATTTCCTTACTAAGTGGAAACTACTATTAGTCAAATGATAAGTAAAGTGATAGAGACAAAAATTAAAAATCAGTAGTTTAGATAAAAGAAACAAATTTATGAAAATACCTTATGTTTTAGGGTAGCCTTATCAGACCAGTAAAGATTTAATGAACAGAACTAGATAAAGTGCATAAATGTCCGTTACAACAATCTCATCATTTACATGAGGTGTGCAGTGAAGTTGAAATCATGTTAACAAAAAGTATAATATGGCCTATCAACTATCAGCCACTCTGTAGGTTATAACACAATATAATTCGTTTTTTCAAAATTTACCAAGTTGGTGACTAGTATAATATATAATTTACTATAATCTGTATTATATATCTGCGTAACGCACGAGAATAAATGTAACATCAGCATGAATTTTTTTCATTCATTAAAAACAGCTTCGTCTCTGCGCAGAATGAAGTATTCAACACAGAAAAGTGGCTTCGTACTCATATACTTGAAATACTCCTGATACTCCAGTTACTTATTGTACTTGTTTACTTGTTGTTCCTTGTGTACCAGTGATACGCCTAGTATTTGTAGTACTCGTTTACTAGTTACTTGTGTACTCATTAGTTGCATAGGGGCGTCCCTCGACTCGGAACAGCGAGGCCGTGAATAACAGATATTTCAACTTTTCAGTAACTGTTACATCCATTCCACATATCATTCCAAAATACCTGTTACAGGTATATGGCCGACCTCTATTGTATTGTAGTGGAACTAGCACAAAAGTTGCAGCTGTTGGCATTGATGCATAACTCAGTATTAGAAGTTGTTGCCCTAGGTTTTGCAAGGTTCAAGTGAATCTTTTTGAGAAGCCCACTAAAAATTGAAATGGAGAAGGGATCATTGATTTCATGTAAGTCAATAGTCACTTTAATATGTTTAATATATTAAATAAACAAGGAATGTTTGAAGTCTAAGGTATGTGTGTAAAAATAAATATACAAGTCTTGCAAAATGAGCAAGAATATTTATTTTACAAAATGAAGTTTACAAAATTTATATTAAAAAGTGATTGAAAATTTATATTATATTAATAAAATTTTTGTAAATACTATTCTCAAAGTTTTACTTGTTTCGATTTTGATTACTGAGTCCTTTTAAAATTGAAAGAAGGATATATAAATGTATCTTTCATTAATATATGAGGTTTTCTCTCAACTAAGAGCCACATATGAAAGATCGGACATATGTTTTGACCAATGTCAACAACTGCTTTATATATTCTGAGGACCTGTGATTTTATAAACATTATCATTTGAGCAAGGGATATTGCAAATTGTCAGGAAGAGCAGTCATTTTTGTTATCTTTCTAATACCGGTATGTCACTTTTGGCAAAATCGGAATACATTGCGTAAAGTTCAGGTCCATTGGCTTACAGTAGCCACTGAAAGTTGAAGCAGTAGTTGTACTTTTGCAATATGTATGCTAGTGGAAATTATACTTTTGCAATTATACTAGTAGAAGCATTTTTCAAAATATCCCTGAACAATTGTTTAGATTCTTGCTGCCGCATTGAGGTATGGAGCATAAATGTATTCTGAGTGCTTGTAAAAAATTTTTACATTGCATGTTAAGTCCTCTGGTATATCATATACAAAGGAAGCTTATGAATTGGTGGAAGTTGTCTCGTATCTCTGAAGAAATAAACACATAAGCCAGTGGCTTATGTTCTATGAGTGTGATGTCTGTGGCAAACACTCTATACTGTAATAGTCTAAAATGTTTATAACTTTTATATACACTTTGGGAGTGTACATATTAACTCGAAGATAAATGATATTGTATAACTAAGAATGAAATATATTTAAAATTGTTTTTTAATATTATCACCAGAATAATTGGTGTAGTGTGGCACAAGAGTATATTGTAATAATCTAACTACTGAACGTGCGGTAAAAAGACTGTACCCTGTATCTTTGCTGAAGGTGTTGAAAAAAAACAGTGAGAAGGATAGAGGGGAAGTGTGGTGGGGATGTTGTCACTCACCAATGACTTACTGTGCAGTTCTAGTATCGTACAAACTGTGCAATGGGAAGTTTATAATTGTTAATGCCATGAATTGTGCTGTTAAAAAAAAATCATTGTTATATTCATTGATTTGTGATTATTTACAACTAGTTAAATAGTATTTAGGCACATTAAATATATTAAGTAGTTGTTTTTCTTTAATATGAAGGATGATATTTACATTGTAGAAGATCTTTTAATGAAGAAATTCTCAGTGAAAACTTTTAAAGGAAAATAAAAAATTTTTAGGAATGGACAACCTTGCCCCAAATTACCAGTCTTAATGACTAAACACTAAGTGAAAAAATGAAGAATACACTAGCCATTTTTATATCTCCCAGTATGCATCTATTTCATGGATTATAGGTTGTGACTTTAAATAAGCTGTTCTGCTGGCCCTGTTTATTATTTTTGAGTGAAAGTGGAGTATCGACAAAAAGTGGCTTCTGTAGCCTTTGTCACTTGTTGTTTGCACAACACAAACACGAACAGTGTAAGTCATATGTAGATTCATTTGTAAAATGCAAGTTATATGGCAAACAAAGAACTGATGATATGATTGACTCTAAACTGAGATCAAACATAAATAAACACAATGAACACGTTAAAAAAAGAGGAAAATTTTTATCACAGGAAATTATTTGGAATTTTTGGAGGCCCTCAGAGCTTACGATCCTCTTCTTGACCTGCATTTAAAAAATTCAACTGTTTTTCACAGGACTTCTCCAGCTGTTCAGAATTACATCATATGTGTACTATGTGATGTTATACTATATCAAATAGAAAAGTGAAATAAATGAGGCAACCTTTGTATCTATTATGCTAGATTAAATGTTAGATGTATGTCCATATCCGAACTGTTGACTGTGTTGTGTCACATCAAGTATAGTGTTTCTTTTGGACATTTTGTTGGGTTTACTGATGTAAGCTCAGACAGAACTGTGAGTGAAGTATTTGGACATGTCACTAATATTGTTCAAGAGTTTAGAATCGGTAGTAAGTTAGTCAGGCAGACTCACGACAGGAATTTGGTGATGAGTGGCCATTTAAATGGGCTTTAGAGTAAACTTTTAGAAAAAAATCCAATTGCTTCAATTACATTCTACTATGCCCACATGTTAAATTTAGTTTCACAACAGGGGCTGTCAAATATTAAAGAATCCAGAACTTTTTATCAAACTCTTGTTGGACTGAGAGCATTTTTTTTTTTTAATCTGTCAAAGAGAACAGTAGTGCTTCAAGACTTTGTCCAGAGAAAATTACCATCCGTGGCACCCACCAGATGGAATTTTACATCTAGGTTAGTCCAAATAGTAATTGAATACCGTGAGCAACTTATAGTTAATAGTTCTGATTAATGGGATCCAGATTCTGTTTTGAAGGCAAGAGTTTTTTTGTCACTTCTTACTAGTTTTGACATAATTTTGCTGAAAGTATTTTTTTAGTTGTATTGCTGTGGCAGCACTTCCCGCTGCTGGGCCCCGGAAGTGTTCACCATACACACAAATAACATAAATTAATATCTAAGTACATCAAAATGCTTAAGACACCTTTCCTGTGTTACAACTTATTTCTCAAGCGTTTCTATAATTAACATCATTATATAAAAGGAGGAGGTGCGAGTAAAAGAAATTGTTGAAAGCATCAATCTGTGAGCTGAGTCGGATGCGACCCGTTTATTTCAAAAACGTTACAACTTACAGCAAAGACCTACTCGCGACAAAATTGTTAACTACGCATATAACATTTCAAATACATAATCCTATACAATACAAAATTCTATACAAAACTTCACGCGACCAATACCGTGCAATACAAACAATACAAAATTTCAACACACACAAGATCAACAAAATTACTTTTAATAACTATAGCTTATAACCCATTAAATTGAATTAAATACCTTGTAACACATGGACCAAGGAAAACCCAAAACAACCACGCTCTGCTACCACTTCTGCTGTGGCAGCACTTCCCGCTGCTGGCCCCGGAAGTGTTCAGCATACACACAAATAACTTAAATTAATATCTAAGTACATCAAAATGCTTAAGACACCTTTCCTGTGTTACAACTTATTTCTCAAGCGTTTCTATAATTAACATCATTATATAAAAGCAGGAGGTGCGAGTAAAAGAAATTGTTGAAAGCGTCAATCTGTGAGCTGAGTCGGATGCGACCAGTTTATTTCAAAAACGTTACGAGCCTCTAAAATTTACTTAATTATGTGCCAGTCAGCAACGGTCAGTACTGAGCTAATTTTTTTTGAAAAACTGAATATAAAAAATGTTAAATGCTAAATATGGGGGTGTCGCATAAATCGATGCTAGTTTACAAATGGTGTACAGCGTACACACTGTGATCTATATATAAAGTTCTGACACTGTTATCTATCGCAAAAGTTTATAAAATTGTTTCTGACACTTATGAGGAGTAACTAGTTTGTCTCGCTTTTGCTTCGTGATTATGCAGCAACTAGCACCGTAAGTTATTAGGTAAAAATGTTACTTGGCAATCCAGATAAATCCTTCCGCAACCTGCTGTGTCTGGTCGCTACGGCTGCGTGTTCCTCCGTACCTGGTCTGAACCACTGCTATGTCTGTGCTGGAAGATCGTGTAAAACTGTAAGAAGTTCGTGTTCACGTGTCTTCTGTCCGGAACGTTGAACCAAGTTTTAAACTGAAAGTTTTCACATGTTTTAGTACACTTTATACCCACATCGTTCGACTAACACGCACGCATGCATTCATACATTGCGTGTTACAATTTACAATATTACAAAATAGCATTACAAGGTTATGACTTTAAATTACATATATAACGAGTACTGACACTCAACCTTACATATCTTAGGTCTTTTCATCAAGGTGACTGACTGAAATTTAAATTTAGGCGAGGCTGACCTTTACAGACAAGATACATCTTGGTTGGTTACGGATAACAATCTTTTTACATCTATTACAAGTTTTCTTTTTTGTTACAAACGTAATACACAAAATTATTAGCTACTAGCATTGATTTACGATAGCTCAAAAAACAATCATAGTTACCTTGGTTATTGAGGCTCTCATACTTGACCAAAGTCCGGCGACGGGCCGCTCAGCTCACAGCGTTTTATGGGAGACTGACGAGATTTAACAAAGCATGCGATAGGGTTGGTAAAGGGGAGGGCGTGACGTCAGGGCGTCGGGCAAGGTACAATTCGCGGATTGTTGCATTCGGCGGGAGACGAATGATTGCAACACTATACATGCGTACTGTACAACATACTACAAACTATAACAGTGGATATTGTTTACTGTAATATAAAGTGAATGATACTTTTCATCAATTACAAAATGACAGGCAGGATGCATTCAAAACACTTTGTAGCTCAGCAACATTTAAAAAAGAAAATAACGCTGATCCAAAAGAGATCATTATGATAACGGGATTTGTCATAGAGGCGACAATTGTGAAATCATTGACAGAAATATTTCAGAACAAATACAAATGAGGTATTAAATAAATAAATTGATGATCGAGTCTCTCCTCTGAAATCTAGCAATCTAGTTATTAAACCAAGCCCCACCAAAATCTACTGTTTCACTAAACACGTATAGCACCCATCAGTGACATAGCAACGAAAATGATTAACCAGATTTATAATCTGCACTCTAGGATTAAGAATTATCTGCCTATATTAAGAATTATTATAATATAGTATAATTAAATTATTATATAGAATCTATTGATTACGCTCTCAACATAAACCTGTACAGCACACACTGTACCTGAGATCAGGTACACCACTTGCATAAACCACCAGGAAGTTCTGTTTCTCTGTTTTTCCTTCACAGACTTGTTTGATGTATCTTGTAAAGATATGAGTTCCTAACACAGGGTATTTATTTTAACTTAATACCTTCTTTTTGTCAGAGTTTGGGCATAAGGCCATTCTAACTACTGTAAGGCCAATGCAGAATGACACTTCTGCAATCATGAACAAAAGTTAAAATTTGTTCTTTCTTCATTTCAAAATTATTAAATATATTCTATCACTTAACCATGGATAGTTCAGTGCGACTTGCATTCTGAAGTATTATTAATTTGTTTCTTCACTTAAAGTCAATTTTGCATGATGAATAATCCAAGCAACATCTCCTATTTTTCTTTAACATATTGTCCACATTTAACTGTAACAGAGCAAATAAGCAGAGAAATATTTTAAAGTTTTTTGGTCTTAATGAGTACCTAGTGCTGAAGAATTGTTTCAGTAAGATGTGTCACAACTGAGGTTATGATGGAACCTAATCACTTTATATTAGTGATAAACTGAACTTTCACTTGTGAACGCTTACGTTTCTTAATGTCCTTGTACATTTCGGTGTGGTGTACACCTTCCTCAGCAAAGTTGTAAACCACACCAAAACGTACGAAGACATTAAGAAACGTAAGTGTTCACAAGTGAAAGTTCAGTTTATAACTAATATTAAGTGCGTGAATGAAGAGGATGAACCATCTAAACAACTACAATCACTTTATACAGTGTCTATCCTGAAAGAAGATAAAACTTGACCTGAATAATTACATTCAGAAATCTGCAAAAACCTTAAATTGCTTAAAGTTTTAGCAGTGTTTCTGGTGATGTTGTAATCGACAAATTCTTCTATAAGTTAGAATATGGATTAGAAGGGTTTTCTGACATTGATGCATATTTCATTGTGTAGTGTAACAGTATCCTTGGATAATATGCATGTAAAGTTGTATGCGTGTATGTACGTATTTTTTCAGCATGCAAAACATGTGTAATGAAGGTATTTTGGCATTATGGAAGGAGTGGATCGTTCTGTTCAGTATGGAATTTTCATACACTACTCTCTTTCCCAAGACAACTTGCTTCTTTATCTCTTATAGGTAACCATATCTACAAGTTCTTGGATTTCGTTGTCCATGACGTGTCCGTTACTTAACTAAATATCACTATAATATTGACGACTCGGAACACAAGTTTTTTATAAGTAAAAACGTAAAGATTTACCTTACAGCCTAAACCGGCTTTCACCTATAGAAGTAGAGCTCTAGAATATAGGTATTCGCACCCGCCATCTTTGCTCCGAGACTTTTAAATGTAATGTGGCGGGAGCAATGTAAGCACGCTGTGCGTTGCATTATTTAATGTAAATTATGTATGTAAATATTAATATTTTTACATATCAGGGTTATAACATTAGTGTACTAATTTGATTTATGTATTACACACGAATATGTATAATAATCATCTCATCTTGTCAGTGAAAACAAGGTTATAAATACTGGTGTTAGAGATATTATTAATGTTATGTAGTATGTTTTGCAGATTGTTGTACAACATCTCATAATCATAATGACTGGTTGTTGTGCTGTAAATTGCATAAATCGAACAGAAACTAATTTTAGAACATTCAAATTTCCGGCAGACCCTATTCGATGTGCAAAATGGATTCAAAATATGAGACGAGACAAATTTATACTAAGCAAGGGAATGCGTCTGTGTGAGGTAAATTTAATGGTTGTTCCTTAAAAGTTTGTGAATGTTAATCATAACGACTAAAAATGTAATACACCTTTGCACTTTTAGGTTCATTTTGAAAGTTCACAGTTTGAACAGGCACGAGTAGTTGTTGGAAAAAACTGAAGCCTAATGCCATACCGACTTTGACGTACCAAATCCACCTAGGATCGGCCCAGTTCCACGCAGATCACTGTACAAGGTGGTTTATTTTTTTAATCCATTAATTATAAATATAATGTTAGACTATAACTAAAGCCCGGATTCACGTGCAATTGCATCTTTTTTTTTGCTAGTTCGTAAACGGCCAGTGACAAGTTATTTATCCAAATCGGGACGTGTAGGTCATTTTAACATACATTTTATTTTGCACAAAATTGCACGTTTTGGGGGTTACTGCATAAAATTGCACATTCTGTAGTTTTAATGCACCCCCTTTTTATTTGGGGGTGAGAACCACTCCTTTTTCAAGGGTGATTGATAAAAAAAAAATTAACCCCAGGATCCAATAGAGAATCAAATTCTAAGCAAAAAAGTCAGTACGCAACTGTTTTGAAAAATGCGTTGTTTTCGAGTTATTCCAAATCAACATTTTCGATTTTTACCCCCAAAAAACAGGATTTTAGCGTAATTTTTAGCGAATAACTAAACAACGTTTGAGTTTATAGTAAAAATGAATAGGACCAAAATTATTCTATACGAAATAACAAACAAAATGCGTTTTGGCCGGGTTTTAATCCACGAGTTGTTTTCAAGATATGGCCGTGATAAGTTGTAACTTGCAAATTTTTTGCCTGTACTAACAAAGTTTAACCCTTCCTACTAACCGAGAAAAATACTTTTGACTATAAAATGTCTAGTGCAATGAAAAATACATTATTGTTAATTTTAATAAAATGTTAAGCTAAACTTTTTATTATTAATTTTAACTAAATGTTAAGCAAAAAACCTGAATATAAACTTAATAGTAAGTAAGTTAAAAATGTAAATTCGTGTTTATTAAAAATAGTTTTAGTAACTTTATTTGGACTTTTGGACAAACGAAGTTTAGTAAACATTAATTCAACAGCCATCTATTATAAACAGGAATAAAAGTAAAATTGAGAATATATACCTAACAAAGTGGTAAGTGGTAACGATTGGTACAGTATTTGTTGTTTTTTAGACAAAATTATTCTCCTCTTACTATGGTATGAATCAGTAAGTTTTAAGATGAAAACTATTATTTCCATATTTTTAAGGACGTGGGACATAATTTCACACATTGAAATTATATTTTTGGCACGAAAAACTATAATAGTTTATGTAATATCGAAAACAAACTTATACTGCGTCCCATGTATACACAAGCGCCACCATAATATTATGTCGGTCTCGGAACAAAGATGGCGAGTGCGAATACTCCCTTTTATAGATCCTTAATAGAAGGCTTCATCAGAGGCTGTCGTTAGTAGCGCTGCTCGTCTTGTTGTTGGCGACGAGAAAGTGTTTCGAAAGATTGAAGCTGTGTGTGTGTGGTGAGATGTGTTCGAATAATGCGTGCGATTTGAATTGTGTCTGTTCGTTTAGGATGTCGTTTTTATTTGTTTTTGTGTGTTTGTATATTTCTAATTGTTCTAGAGTGTCTAGTTTTCGGCCTTTTGTGTGTACGTGTAGTATGTTCATGTTATTGTCGATGTTTTTATATGTGTGGTTTGCTTCAATGAGGTGGTTTGCGAAGGTAGATTCTGTAGTGGTGTGGAGTGCTTTTGTGTGTTCAATGTATCTCTGTTTGAAGCTACGTCCTGTCTGGCCTATGTAGAATTTACTGCAATTTGAACAATTTAGTTTATATACACCGGGTAGATCGAATTTGTTTTGTGCTTTGGGCATGCGTTTTGATAGTGTGTGTTCTGTTTTGTTAGTAGTTTTGTAAGCGATTCTGTATCCTGCTTTTTTGAATTTGTGGGTCTACAAGAGTAAGTATTACTATTTCTCTTTTCTGGAGACATGAATGGCCAGAATTGGTGTGGCACTGAAAGCTGCTAAACAGCAGTTTTAAATCTGTAACACTGTCTTGAAGATATTTATGTGTAAAGTGTACTGGAAGACATTCAGGGTATTCAGGGAAGTGCTTAACTGGAACACATGTTTTTGCATTCTACACATTTCTCCAGCAAATCCCACACAAAACAAGCAAAATTCTGTCATTTAGTAATTCATGATGAATTTAGTAAATCATTGTGAATATCTGTGCATTGACTGAGCTATGCCTAATTGTTACACATTTAATAAAACATACATATATTTTTAATGAGACAGTGAATAGATTGAGTTCAAAATTATATAGAAATTCCTTTCGGTAATGTCACTTGATCTGAAAATTTTATAAAACTTGGTTCATGCAAATTCAAATTATCATTAGATGCAAGTGCCGGCTCGTGAGTACATCTACAGTGGGTTCACAATTAATAATTTGCAGTTTTTGAGATACACTGTGTCAAACACTTGTGTGTTGCTTGCAATATTCATATAATTTAGGTGCTGCTATACCTTGATGTAATGTATTAATTTTGAAACGAAATGTTATTATAGATATTACTGTACTTTAACTATTTCACAACTTAATAATAAAGGATTACTTTATTGATCATACTTGTTATAATATGCTAATTGTTCTTTTTTACTAAAACAATTATTTTCATTTAATTTTAAAGTAGTAAAATAAACGCAAAACAGAAAGCTTGTTTTAAGTGTTAAATATTTAGATAGTTAGTCATAAGGCCTCATGCTCTCAATTATTAGATTAGATTATTAAACACACAGAAAAAGGAAAATAATCAAAGCTGCTGCATATGATGGTAAGGTCTAGTATTTACTTACACAAATTTACTTGGATGGTAGCTTACACAAATATTTTCTTTAAGTACAGTTTTTGTAAGCAATTCCATCCTTCTATCTTTTCTTGACACAAAAACATCAATAACTCTTTCATTGAAATTATGGATGTTAGAAATCATTTCCTTCTCAATTGCAAGCATGGCTAAAGCTGTAAGCCTCTCTTGACACATCGTAGACCGCAAAAATGTCTTTATCCGTTTTAGGGTTGAAAAACACCTTTCAGCTTCAGCAGTCGTCATTGGTATTGTTGCAATAATTAATAACAGTTTATAACTTTCAGAAAATGATGACAATAAGTTGTTTTCAATAAAAAACTCTAAGAGACTAACAGCACTACGCATGTTTCTGAAATCAATTCTTTTGTAAATGATTTCAAGCTCTGTCTTGAGGCGATTTTTTTCAAGAATGAATACACATTTACTGTATCTTCAAGCAATTTATCGGGGAATTTCTGTTCAAACTCTTCAAACTTTTGTGATTCAAAAAGAGATGCAGCTGAGCAAGTTGTTGTGAATGAAAATCTTGTTTTTATTTGCGTTGTAATAATGTCACAGGTTTCCTTGGCAGCCACTGTTCTACTTAAGTAAAATTCTTCTTCACGCCTCGATCATTTAGGTGCATTTTCTGGGTACTGATTAACCAGCTCTGTCACTTTGTCCATGTTAGCTCTTTCCTTATCAATGGCTTTGACGAAGTGGTCAACATTGGCTTTAGTTCTCACAGCATAAGTGTAAGTTAGCTGTAATTGGTTGTACAAAATATCCACATGTGGCGTTAATCTGTGAAAAATAGAAAGCCAAAATATAAACTTATTATCTCTAAGGAGATGAGCTAGAGCACCAGCTTTAATTATGGTGGTTGGTTGCTTAGAGGTTGATTGGATTTCCTCCATACATTCAATTAATTCCTCTCTGTACTCAAAAACAGTATTAACAGTTCTGCTCTTAAAATCCCACCTTGTAGCTGACGCCCGGGGTATTCGTTTGCCAACTATCTTGTCCAAAACAGCCACTCTCTGAGGGGAATTCGAAAAAAAATTTGTTATATCACTTCAGTCCGAAAAAAAATTCTGAAATCTTGGTTTTGGCTTGTTGCTTGAGCTACAATCAAGTTCAACTGATGAGCGTAACAGTGAACAAAAAAAGCATGTTTACAGGTTTGCTGCGCTATGGTCTGCATGCCAGCATGGTGCCCACTCATTACATTCGCACCGTCATAGCTTTGAGATACAAGTTTTTCTGGATTTTGCACAACATAATCTAAACTGGAACAAATACATTTGGCTATAGATTCTGCGTTGTGCCCTTCAGGGTTATCAAATTTCCAAAATCTTTCAACTGGTTGGCCATTAGCTAAAACATAGCGGAAAACTATAACTAACTGAAATACAGACGAGATGTCTGATGTTGTGTCCGCAATCAAAGAAACATACTGTGCAATTTTTTTTTTCTTCTATTATGTTTTCTTGACATACAAAAAGCATACAATCTTACAATTCATTTTGAATTTCTTTCGAGGTACCTTTAAAGACGTACTCAAGTGTTCTTTCAAAGATGAGTCAAGTTCTGCAGAAAAGTTTACAAGCCCTTTAAATATGCCAGGATTTAAGGAATCGTCATCCTCACGATGACCTCGAAGGGCCAACTCAAATGCACCGCAAAATTTAATACAGTCTATAAGCTTAGAAAGGACATACCTATTTTTAGTCACTTGTTCATTGTGCTTTTTAATATTTTGTCGATAAGCACTGTCAAGCTGCTGACGAACTTCAACCTTTCCTAGCAAATTAAAATCCAATGTAGCACTTATGTGTCCATGAGAACTTTCGTATTTTTTAATTTTTTGATTCAAATGAGCTAAGTCACAAACGCCATTTTTCACCCAAGCAGGATCGCCCTTTTCACGGGAAAATAACAAACAAGGAAAACAAAATATTTTGTTTGTTTGTTCACAACCACAAAGCCAAGGAATTTTTTCGTATAGCTCTTCTTTAAATTCTCTTTTAAAAGTTCTAGATTTTGATGTCGATGTTTGACTTATATTAAGCCAAACACGTTGGCCTTCCACTCTCTTTTATTGCTATTTTAACTTCTATGGGTAAATTGGCAACCGCTAATTCGTTTAAATTACTAACTGAGTACTTACAGGTACTTTCCATTATTGTACATTAATAAAAAAAAAAACAGTTCACTAGCTACACTATAATCGATAAACTGTAACTTCAACTAAAACTTTATCACTAAAAAATCATCGAAACTGTAAAACACAAATGTAACACGCGCGTGCGCCAAGGTAAGGAGCATCCATCATCAACTACAGCCATGCAACTACTGAGCTGAGCTGTGTCAGAGGCAGCTCATCGGTATTCTCCGTTAAGCCGCTTGTAAACATGTTTCCCCCCTACCGCGAGCAAATGGACTCGCCCGTCTGTCGCTTATCCCGTGTGTACAGCATCGAGAGGGGCGCATTCAGTCCGCTCCTAGCCACTGGCGCGTCATTACACTTAACCTCACTTGGCGCGCTCTACGCTGTTTTTCATTGTTCGCTCTTTTAAACTTACTGAATATAAGCCATTTTAGTACTGCGTCAATAAAGATGTATAATTTATATCGTATAATTATTTTTATAGGGGGTTCACATGCTCATGTGCTCTTATGGACGACCGCCACTGTTAGATGCGCCCATTTTTGGTCAAGTTAGAAGTTGTTGGTTCACTCAGCCTAATTAACAAAGAATGTAAAAGATGAAAAATATATTGAATGTTTACAACTATTATGTAATTAAAAATTATTATGAATGCAAAATGTAGGCACCTGTAACATAAACATGATCTCCTGTTTTTAGTAGGGAAGAATTTGTCAGTGGCTTCTGAAAAAGCAATGTCACTTTGAATCACTAATATCAATAACTGTACAATGAAGACAACCTCTCTATAGACACAGTTCATCTACAATAATGTTTGACTAACTTTAACTTCAGAAGAGACTTGCTGTATTCACAAGTCCACACACTCGCATGCCAATTACTATTCTTGGAAAGGAGACTCATTCAGTGGGTCAAATTGATGAAGTACCTAGGTGTTCTGGTAAAACATTGCTTCAACTTCAACAACCACGTGATAGATATTTTGAAAAAAGGTTTTGAGGTGTCAAATCTAAACTTTTCCTCCCTTTGTGGAACAGCCGCCTGGCTGTCCGCACCAAGATAACATCACGTCTACTGTTTTTACAGACAGCAATCACATAAGCGGCGTCTCCTTAGTGGCCTTTCCTGTTGGCTACCAACAAGCATATGCTGGCAGCATTGCAAAACCATATGCCCCGATCACTCTTGGAGACCCCATAGTGTGTCAGAAATTATGTTCTACATTGGTGACTCCATGTTGCTTTCCTGGAAGATTCCATGTGAATACTAGCAACTAATTTATTTGCAAAAGCTGATGAATCCTCCTTCCCCTACATACATCAGCTAAATAATCCATCTGTCCATATTCAAACAACCACTACCCCCACCTCAGTGGTCACCAAATGCCCCCTGGCAATACTTGACAATCCATCGTAGACCATTCTTCACATGAACCCCAAATGAATCAAACACCACCTTTCTAATCTCCCACCATTCATTGCCAAGCACAAGCCAGAAAACATAGCGTAGCTGCGGTTTCTGTGCTTTTTGCTTCACAGACTTGTTGATGTATCTTGTAAAGCATTTGAGTTACTAACATAGGGTATTTATTTTACCTTTGGATCTTGTTTTCTCAGATGTTGGGGATAAGGTCGTACTAGTGACTGTAAGATCAATGTAGAATGATACTTCAGGAATGAAAGTTAAAATTTTTTATTTCATGATTTCAAAGTTATCGAATATTTTCCATTCAAGAATGTCATCAATCAAGAGACATTATTACTGTGATTTGTCTCTACAGTTGTTCCATTTCTTGATGCAACAAACTCTGGATTTTGATACACTTCTCCCTCTTGTAGTTCATCAACAAATGGAACACTGTATTTTGGAAAATCATTGATGTTAGCAAATTTTTCAACAACAGCATAGATTTCTCTCCATGTCATGTTACTGTGGTCTCGTTTAACTTGATCTACATCACTTGACCATAGATAGTTCAGTGCGATTGCATTCTAGAGTACTTTTCATTTGTTTCTTCATCTAAAGTTAATTTCCCATTATGAATAATCCAAGCAACAGCTCCTTTTTTTCTTTAATACGTTGCCCATGTTTAACTCTATAATGTAAATCAAATGGGCACAGAGAAGTATTTTAAGGTTATTTGGTCTTGATGAGTAACACTCCCCCTCGTGAGTATTCACCTTGACGTGGTGAGGGGGCTTAAGCAAACTAAGAGATACTCACAGAAGCTGCAATTCTGTCAGCTATGCAGTCCTCCAACAATACCAACATAAACCGTTCTTTTAAGAATGCCAAGAATTTGACATCAGTCAGGCATCACCCTGACAGACTATGCTTAAACATATGGACCAACAGAAAATTTTCTGTACAACACATAAGGAAAGCCTTTGGACTGGACAATGGCTTTATAATGAGAGACAGAGGAATCAAGCCTTTTGCAAGAATTGCGGTGCAATGCTCCAATAGACAAGAAGTAGATCACTTGTTTGGAAAACTCAAGGAGACAAGTAGACAACTTAAATTACATGTATCTAAGGACACAACATACAAAGACAGACTCAAGAAAAGTACCAGAGGGAGGGCCATTGTTGTGGCTGAGGATGGGGATAATGGTGACAATAACAGTGACTCTCGAGCTGCATATCTGAAGATCCTTCAATGGAACTCAAGATCACTCAAGAATAAATTAGATGATCTAAAGCAAGAAATTCATGACGACCAAATCGACATAGCATGCATCCAGGAGACATGGTTACCCTCTGATGCAAGCAAGCTTCCACCCATGAAGGAATTCAACATTTATTCTAACCCGAGATGTGGAAGAAGTGGTGGTGGAGTTGCGACTGTTATAAGAAAGTCTATACCAGTTATCTCAACAGAATATTTGGAGAAAGGAACTATAGAATGCATCAAAATCAAAATCACCTTTCAAAAAGTGGTTCTATCGATCATAAATGTCTACATGCCACCAGACACAACTATTACTAATAATGACTTGGACATAATAATTAAAAGAGATAAATACACAATCATAGTGGGAGATACCAATGTGAAGCATAGTACATGGAATGCCACCAAGAACAACAGTAGAGGCACAACTCTTCATGACTGGATATTGTACAATAACATTGTTCTTCTCAACTCCAAGCAACTGACATTCCAGTCATCAGCAACTGGAATTGGAAGTACCATTGATCTCACACTGGTCACTGGTGAACTTCATAGTAGAGTGACAAGTTGGAGGATCAGGAAAGATTTGGCCAGCGATCACCTGCCAGTTATCACATCAATGGTATTCGACAACATTGTCACTCATGATGCATGTTCGCAAACAAAATGGAAGATAAGGGATGCAAATTGGAACCTTTATAGAGAAATGCTTAAAGAAAAAAAAACTGCAATCGAATGAGTGAACCTTGAAACAACTAAGAAATTGATTGATGTGGCAGCAGAATCTAGCATCCCAAAAAGGAAGAACGGAAACAAAATAAGGAATCCAGGGTTGATCCAGGGTTGAACATATGGTGGAACAGCACAACAGCCTGCCTTACTAAAGCAAGACAATGAGCAAGAAGAAAATGGCAACACTCTAACACAACCCAAAATAAAGTTCTCTACAACCGGGCAACTGCAATGGTTAAAAAACCAATACTCGAAGCAAAAAGAACTTCATGGAAGAGCTTTGTGGGGGAAATCACGCATAACACCCCAACAGCCATAGTGTGGAGGAGATTCAAGGCCATTGAGGCCAAATCATACGCTCCAGTCCAGCACGTACGAGATGATTGCAACAACATCGTAACGGACCCAGCTAACATTGCCAACTTATTTAGTAAAGCATGTGCAGAGAAGTCTGGACAAGCAATCCCATGGCCTAAAACTACGACAAGGGAGGAGCAATTCTTGATGTGTAACTTTGAACACCTTTGCTACATTGTGGGTGATCTGGATAATGAATTTACCCAGACAGAAATAGAGCTGGCTATCAGAACTTTAAAGGACTCCACACCTGGTGAGGACCAAATACATAACAGCATGTTCCGGAATGCACACACTAAATTTATTAATGTTGTTATGAAGTACTTCAACAGCATCTGGAAGACTGGACAATATCCTGGTGAATGGAAAAGTGCGACCATAATTCCAATACTGAAACCCCAATAAGTAATCAAAACACATGCTCATACAGGCCAATAGCCCTAACATCATGCTATGGCAAACTTATGGAAATTATGGTCAACAACAGACTTACCTGGAAACTGGAGCAGGAGAATCTCCTTAACCCTGTACAGTTTGGCTTCAGACCACAAAGAGGCACCAATGATGCTCTGCTCGAATTTATAGAGGATGTATACGCTAACTTCCAAAAGAAAAATGTTACTCTTGCAGTGATGATAGATTTTGAAGCAGCGTTCGATAAAATACCGCACACTACAATACTACTGCAATTGATGAAGATGGGCATCAAAGGTAGAATGCTAAAATTTATGGGGAACCTTCTATAGGGTAGAACAATTCAGACTGTTACAAACGGCACAGTGTCAACAAAAATTGAAATGTATAATGGTATTCCACAAGGATCTGAGCTAAGCCCAACCTTATTTAACGTATCTCTCCATGACATCAACAAAAATTTGAACAGAACCATAAAGATGAACATCTATGCAGATGACGTGACTATATGGACAGCCCATGCGGACCCTTATCATGCAAACACTAATCTTCAAAAACCAATTAATGAAATAGTAACATGGACAAACAAGTGGAGCCTGAAAATATCGAGTGAAAAAACAGAATGCTGCACCTTCTCCTTAAAAGCATTCAAGCCGAAGCTTACCCTCTCTGAAGAGAATATAAAATACAACAAGCACCCTAAAATACTGGGCATAACTTTGGATCCCAAACTCTTGTGAAGCCAGCATATAAGCACTTTGCTGGACAGCACCATGAAATGAATAAACATCCTCAAGGCTTTCTCAAACAGGAATTGGGGAGCAGACAAAATTATCCTGCATCAGTTCTACCTGGGATACATACGACCCAATATGACATATTCCTGTGAAGTATGGGGAGGCTTAGCTGCACTACACCGGAAAAAATAGAAAAAATCCAAAACTGTGCATTACGAATATGCCTGGGTTGCCCGAGGACCACACCAGTGGAAGCTATGGAAGCTGAACTCAATATAGAACCTCTGGATATATACATAAACAAAAGAATAGGTAAATTCAGTCTGAAATCTAGAACAATAACCACGTAGCATCCATTACAGAAAATTAATCCAGCAATGAATCAGAAAAAGATCCTTTTTATACAAAAGCAAAATCCTGCTTTCGGATGGCAATAACCAACCTCAAAAAATCCCTCTAGTAAATGAAACACCCCCTTGGCAGTGGATGCAACCAAATAAGAACTACATAAGAAAACAGTGTAACAAAACAAAACACTGACCCAATTGTTCTGCGTGCTATAGCACAACAAATAATAGTGGAAAACTACAACCAACATGTTCATATCTATACGGATGGATCACTGATACACAAGGAAAGAGGTCAGGAGCAGGATATTTCATTCCTAGTATGCAGGAATATTTCCTTGTACCGGCCAACTCCTGTTCAAGTGTTGACACTGAGCTTCTGGCAATCAATGCAGTACTGACCTGTTGTCTCACCTTACACAGTAAAAAAGTATGTATCTTCACAGATTCAAAGGCAGGGCTACTGTTGCTGCAACAATATAAACCATCAGCATACTAAATATCACTATAGTATTGACGACTCGGAACACTAAGTTTTTTATAAGTAAAAACGTAAAGTTTTACCTTACAGCCTAAACCGGCTTTCACCTATAGAAGGCTTCATCAGAGGCTGTCGTAGGTAGCGCTGTTCGTCTTGTTGTTGGCAACGAGATAGTTTTTCGAAAGATCAAAGCTGTGTGTGTGTGTGTGTGTGTGTGTGTGTGTGTGTGTGTGTGTGTGTGTGTGTGTGTGTGTGTGTGTGTGTGTGTGTGTGTGTGTGTGTGGTGAGATGTGTTCGAATAATGCGTGCGATTTGAATTGTGTCTGTTCGTTTAGGATGTCGTTTTTATTTGTTTTTGTGTGTTTGTATATTTCTAATTGTTCTAGAGTGTCTAGTTTTCGGCCTTTTGTGTGTACGTGTAGTATGTTCATGTTATTGTCGATGTTTTTATATGTGTGGTTTGCTTCAATGAGGTGGTTTGCAAAGGTAGATTCTGTAGTGGTGTGGAGTGCTTTTGTCTGTTCAATGTATCTCTGTTTGAAGCTACGTCCTGTCTGGCCTATGTAGAATTTATTGCAATTTGAACAATTTAGCTTATATACACCGGGTAGATCGAATTTGTTTTGTGCTTTGGGCATGCGTTTTGATAGTGTGTGTTCTGTTTTGTTAGTAGTTTTGTAAGCGATTCTGTATCCTGCTTTTTTGAATTTGTGGGCAATTTTTTCTGTTTGTTTGTTGATGTATGTTAGTGTTATGAATTTGTTGTTTTCTGTCTTTGTCTGTTGTTTGTTTTGTGTTTTGTGTAGGAGTTTACTGACTATTGTTCTGTCATAACCGTTAGATTCTGCTAGATATTTTATCGTGTTTAGTTCGTCTTTGTAGTCTATTTCATCTAAGGGGATGTTGTTAAGTCTATGTATCATGGTTCTAAAAGCAGCTAGTTTGTGTTGTATTGGGTGATTGGAGGTGTTGTGTATTAGTGTGTCAGTTGTAGTTGGTTTTCTGTATATACTGAATTTGTGCCTGTGTTCTAGTTTTGTGATGGAGAGGTCTAAGAAGTTTATGGTATTGTTGTGTTCGTATTCGGCAGTGAAGTTTATGTTTTTATGTATTTTGTTTATGTGCATTAGTAACTGTTCACATTGTCTTTTGTTTCCCCTGTATAGTATTAGGATGTCATCAACGTATCTGTGCCAATATAGTATTTTATGTGAGTGTCTGTCATTGTTTGTGAGTATTTTTGTTTTTTCTAAGTGTTGGAGGAAGACTTCTGGAAGAAAAAATAAAAATACCTACGACAGCCTCTGATGAAGCCTTCTATAGGTGAAAGCCGGTTTAGGCTGTAAGGTAAAACTTTACGTTTTTACTTATAAAAAACTTAGTGTTCCGAGTCGTCAATACTATAGTGATATTTAGTTAAGTAACGGACACGTCATGGACAACGAAATCCAAGAATTTAAATCAGCATACTATTTCAGAAAAGTTCACATATTCCACATAATCAAAAAAAATGGAAAGCAGCAAAATTGAGTTAACTTTACAATGGATACCCGGCCATGTAGATATTCCCGGTAATGAAAAAGCGGAAAAGGATGCAACTATACTGTCACCACTGGAAGAAAGTGTAATATCACTCCCGGCTGCTACTTCAGATTTCAGCAGAAGACTCATGGAAACATGGAAGAACGCATTTTTAAATAATATATATAATACTTTCACTTATGAACTTACTGTTGTCACTTCCCAAAGGTTTCAAGATGTTGTTTCTCTTCTTCAGTGTGTAACCCCTACTTCATTTTGAGTAGTTAAAACAAAAAGAATATTTCTTTTTGTAAAGAGGGGCCACAAGTTAATTAAAACTAGGCTAAGGCCTAGAGAAGCAAAAAATTGTGCCGGGTCCAGTATGACGGGACTTCCAATGAAAACGCAAGAATTAAATAATTAACAATCCCATTTTATTATTCTATCTCATAATAAAAATATAATGAACAAATAAATACAACAGTCATTTATAATTCCCCTTTAAAATAGTTAAATAAAGAAGGATACTGTCTCAACAAGGCCACCTGAAAAATATTAACTGAAACCAAGAAAATAATTGCTATGTCACACCATCAATGAATTGAAAATTTAAAATAATCATTAACCTCAAAATAAAACTCCCATTAAACTATTTATTAAAATATAAAATTTATTTCATGTGTTCCTTTTAAAATGCAGTATATAAATTAATGAAGATAAATGATTTCATTCCCAGTTACTATTAATAATTAAAATAATTACTCAACCAATAAATGAACTTTAAAGGTGACACTTCCTATACTTGTTATACAGTTAAATAAAATAAATAATTTATTTAAAGAAATGATCAGCCACGATTATTGAGATAGAATACCTCCCTTAAAAAGAAAATGAAAAGGATATATCCACATGCCTACATGTGTTAACTTTCTGTAGTAAAAGACCCTGAATAATAAATCCCTATATCCCACCAAAAGTACAGTAATGCATAATATATATATATATATATATATATATATATATATATATATCCCCCAAAATGTACACAGAAATATACAGACATAACATGTTCCACAAGACAAATTACATTATACAATAGTATACAAATACATAAAGGTCTCTTGCCACGCCCCTTTTTATATTACCCTTCCGGTGTATATAAATTCTAAACTTCTTCTTTATAGGAATCCCAATTAGGATTAAAGATTTATTTCTATAAATGTACCCCCATGGTGTGGGTTAATTGCACGTCATGTGTATCATAAAGTATTGCATACAAATGTCCCCAGGACCTAATAAAAATTCAAAAGAAGTGCCTAAGTGGCTAAGTGCTAAAATACTTAATTAAGGTGAGAAATAAAAATTGTTTAAAATAATTAACGCCCCCCAGTTACCATGATTAATATAAAGAATTTATATAGACTAAAATAGGGCCAATTAATGAAAAGAGAAAAATTGCACAATATTAGCACCTTATATAAAAAAATACATTTGTGTGTCAGAGACGGACATGTTCCTTCAACTTATGACCAGTCTCAACAAATTTGTCTCAACAACCTTGTTTCGACAAACAAGTTGAAAAGTGTTTCGACATGCATAACTTGGTTGAAACTAATTAAAAATTCACCTACCTCGCCAGTAATCTTTTTATACAAATGACATAACCTGATTTTAAAAATAAGAGAAAATATATGTTTTTATGCATAGTAAATTAAACTTGAGAAAATTACTAATAACAAAACTGACTTTAAATCTGTAGCAAAAGTCCTATAAAGAAATGAGTGGAAATCTAAGTTGGATGCTGTGTTGTAGACATGTCAGTCTCTGAACTGACAATTTACTATACATATATTGAAATTTTACAATTAATTCTTAGTGTTCACACTAAACTGTCCCATCAATTGGGGATCCAAATGAATGTTTATCTTGAAAGGTAAAAACTGATGATTATGTATAACTGGTGCCATGTTGATTCTACGTGTTAATTATAAATGGTTGTTTTTCACCTGCTTATGCGTTGAGAAGGATGATCTCTTATTTGGAACGTGGCGATCTTATGATTGGCATGTTGTTGTGGTTGTCGTGGTCTTATTCTCTTCGGTGTCGAGTGTGGAGCTTTTAAGATGTCATTCTTTCAGTCATGCAGCAGGACTTGTCTCTGTTCGGCGAACCCGCAGTCGTTTAAGAAACTATCTCACCATAGTAGTTAGAAGATGTTGGAAATTAATACCTCTCCACCGAAGGAATTTACCACGCAGCCATCAGTTAGACTTCGATGTTGAGAAAAGGCCTTAACAAAAATTTTCGTTCCGTGCTCGTTTGGGTAACGAAAATCTCACCAGGCTGCAGCACTGTTTTAAAACTGCTGCAAAAACTCAGCAGATGGCAACACCGACCAAACAGTGAAAAATCGAAAATGGTAGTTTCTCCTATCCGCGGGTAGGGAGCAGCACTCATTATTACTTTAATTTTTGTACTGTCCTTAACTTTCGTACTGCCAATAACGTCAAAACTGCCAATAAAATGACTGAACTAGCGCTGAATCTTTTGACTCAGCACAAGTGGGTTGAGTACTAACTGTCGATTACAGAATAACCGTTACGGAATGGAGTGTGTGGTGGGGGTTGATGGTGGGAAGGGATTGGCGCTGAGGTTCGAATTATGTGTGTGGATCAGTGTGTCAAATAGTGTGTGTGATTTGTAATGTATCTGTTCATTTAATATGTTGTTTGGTTGTAGTGTGTGATATCTGTATATTTCAAATTGTTCAGCTGTGTTTAGTTTTCTACTTTTTGGTAAGTAGTGTAATATTTCCATGTTCTGTTCTATGTTTGTGTAGCTGTGGTTTTCGTTATGTAAATGTGTGGCAAATGTGGAATGTATGTAGTTTGTGGTGAGGGCTTTTAAATGTTCAGAAAACCTGGAAGAAAAAGATCTTCCCGTCTGGCCGATGTAGAATTGTTGACAATCATTGCAATTTAATTTATAAACCCCTGTTTTGCTGTATGTGTCAATGTCTTTGTTAGCATTGTTTATGTGTTTTCTAATGGTGTTGTTGGTTCTGTAAGCTACTTTATAATTTTGTTTCCTAAATGTGTTTGCAATTTTATGTGTATTGGAATTGTAGTATGTAAGTGTTATGTATTTACTGGGTTGTGTGCTGTTGGTCAGATGTGTTTTACTTTTTGTGTTTAGGATTCGTTTGTGTAGTTTATTTATTAATTCGGGGTTGTATCCATTTTTGACTGCTAGGTATTTAATTGTGTTTAATTCATCTTGGTAGTCATGTGTGTTTAGGGGTATTGACGTGAGCCTATGGAGCATGTAGTTGAAAGCTGCATGTTTGTGTTGAGTTGGGTGGTTGGATGTGTTGTGTATGACCATGTCTGATGTGGTGGGTTTTCTGTATATTTTGTATGGGTGTGTGTTGTTTGTTTTGGTGATTGTAAGGTCTAAAAAGTTTATGCTGTTGTTTAATTCTATTTCAAGTGTGAATTTTAATTTATGGTGTAAAGTGTTAATGTATTTGAGGAAATTTTCTATTTGTCTTTTGTTGCCGTTGTAAAGGAGTAAAATGTCGTCAACATACCTGTGCCAATATATTATTTTATCGGTGTATTTGTTGTTGTTCAGTATGTGTTCCTGTTCTATGGTGTGTATGAATATTTCTGCTAGTATACCTGATATAGGGGAGCCCATGGGTAGTCCATCTGTTTGTGTGTAATACATGCTATTGTGTGTGAAATAATTTTGATCTGTGATAATTTTAGTTAGATGGATGATCTCGTTTATGTGTGTTTCGGGTGTGTTATTTATTTTTAGTAATTGTTCTAATGTAATTATGGTTTCTTTTATGGGAACATTGGTGTATAGGTTTGTTATGTCGAATGAAGCAAGTGTGGAATTGTGGGGAATGTGTACATGGTGAGTTTTATTCACTAGATCTATATTATTTTTGACAGTGGTGTTGTTTGTTAAATTTATGCTATTTCTGATCAATTTATCTAAATGTCTAGCTATTTTGTGTGCAGGTGCTTGTGTGTTGTTTATAAGTGGTCTGATGGGAATATTGGGTTTGTGTAATTTCGGTAGTGCATTTAGTGTAGGGGCTTTTGGTTTAATTTGTTTTAGATATTTGATGTTGTCAGGTGATACTATGTGTTTTGTGTTATTTAGGGTTTTGTTTATTTGTTTGTGATATTTAGGGGTGGGGTCTTTATTTAATTTAGTGATGTTGATTTCCTTAAAAAATGTTTCAATTTTGTTATTTAAAGCCTGTTTTTCTATTATGACATTTATATTACCTTTGTCTGCTTTAAGTATGGTTAGGTTGTGTTCGTGTAATTTGTGTTTTATGTTTTTTAGTGTTTGGAATTCATTATTGTGTTGTTTATTTTCGTATTGTTGTGTGTGTTGTAATTTACGCTTTATTTCATAACGTATTGTATCATGGTCTTGGTTTAGTGTGTGTTGTATGGCTGTTTCAGCGTCTAGGACTATGTCACGTGTATGTTTACTATTACCGTTATTATTTGTATTGGTACCTAAATTGTGTTTTAGACCTTTATCTAAGAGGTTTATTTCTGCGTTAGTGAAATTGGTTGTCGTTGTATTTACAGTACGTGTGTGAAATTTATGTGTCGGTGTCGGGACAGTTACGTTCCTGCGTGTTAATATGTTATTGATTTTTCTGTTATGTACTTCCTGTATTTTTATTTGGATTTTCTCTATGATATTTCGTGTATGTTGTATTACGTGTTCGAATTCAATGTGGTGTAATATTTGTGTGAGTTTTACGTGTAGGTTATATGCCGTTTTGTTTAGTGTATCTTTTTTATGGTATAAATCATTGATGATATTGTCTAGGTGTATTATTTCGGCTTTACGTTTTGTTTTTGTTGCTGCATATGTATTATTTTTTATTGTGATTTGTGCATGTGTGGGTATAATGTTGTGTTTACGGCAAGTTTTGTTGTAAGCGATGTTCAAGGAGGTTTTCGTTATCTGTAATCTAAAAATGTTTTCGTTCGCATTTTTAAACTCCACCAAAGGTTCAACATACAAACAGCAAGTCAGTGCACGGGATGTCTCCATATATAGAAACATCCAAACATTCAAATGTTTGGCTCCAGAGGAAGGCTTGGTCATATTGTGACCCAGTCATACTTATACAGATTCAACCTGACCCAGGCTGCTACCTGTCTGCTGTGTCATCTGCATGAGGAGACCTTACAGCACATATTGGTGGATTGCCGGACGGACATCCCAGGAGTGCCGAGACTGAGGGGATTTGGTATGGACGCAATGCTGAACAACAACTCATACTGGGTGGTGGCAGAGAGGATCTACAGGAGACATCGTGTCATCGGAGAACAATCCGGAAACACGTAATAATAAGATGAAAAAGGATGAGTAACACTGAAGAACTGTTGAGTAAGATGTGTCATGACTGAGGTTCAGAGGAAGCCAATCACTTTATACAGTGGTAATCCCGAAAGAATCCTGAAAGATTTTTTGAGCTGAATAATTACATTCAGTAATCTGCAAAAACCATAAGTTGCTTATTAAAGTTTTGGCAATGTTTCTGGTGATTCTATAATTGACAAATTCTTCAGTAAGTCAGAATATGGATTAGCATAGTCCAGAAAAATCAAATGGGAGCTTTTACTTTGGGATTGATTATAGTAAGTTTAGAACATACACTAAATTATTTTCAACAGTCACCAAGAGCCTCAATGCATTTGGTAAGCCTGGGCCTGTCATAAGTTTCTGTTTCTGTCATTTGGTAAGCCTGTCATAAGTTTCTTGATTATGATATCCCACACCCTCTTAATTGTATTATCACTATGCCTTAAACCTTACTGTTTAGTCAGTTATTTCTTCACCTTTGGAAACAAGTCACTTGGTGTAAGGTCTGGGCTGTGCAATGAATGGAACAAAACTTCCCACCTCAAGGTCTGCTCTGACTTCTGAGTAACACAAACACTGTGAGGGTAGGCATTATTGTACAACAGGCATATTCCACACTAAAACATTCCTTTCTGCTTGTTCTGTATCAGTGATGCATTTTTTCAGGGTCTCTCAGTAAGCAGCTCCATTTATAGTGCCTCCTCGTAGGGGAAAATGGCCTCTACCTGTCTCAGAAGAGGGTTGCTCTTATTTCCATATTTATGGTGATGTATTAGATTTTTTTTGTGATAGTGAATATGCATGTGGAGTCAGTGTATTGATTATCACTTTTTCTCATTTGTATATTGAGATACTCATGTTTTATCCCTATTACACTGGAATCAAAAAAATTTTCTCCTTGATGTTGGTAATCCATGAAGTACGCTTGCACCACAGGCAAGTGTAGGCTATATAATTTTAGGTAGGCTAATCTTTCCATAAAGAACAGTTCTTCACTCTTGATGTTGTTAACAAAATTCATTGAGAATTGAATGCCTGAAATTGCAAATATTTCTTAAATTGTTTTGATTGGTTTCATAAGCAATAATAGATAGGGACCCACTCCTTTGTGCATCATGAAGCTGACTTCCACTTTTTCCATTTTATATGATACCACATTGACAAGTTTTGCCTGTTCTTAATATAGTATATTGGTTGGTGAGTCTACATCATACAAAGAGAATAAACAAAATACAGTATATTATATGAGGCACCAATATGGGGGTGTTAAATTTACTATAATATAAGCGTTAACAATTAAATAAACAAAACAGAATTATCAGCTATATAAACAATTGCGACAAAACAAATTAGGCATAGTATATTTGAAATAATATAGTCTGTTATCTGGAGTAAGGTTGTATATTTTAAACAAATTTAAATATGGCCTGTAATTTTACAAATACTTTATTTTAATTGAATAATGTCTATGAATTTATCTGAACTGATTTGTTTTAAAATGTCTATTGTTACTTGTTGATATCCTTTTTACAGTCACTTCGTAATACTTCTGCTGTTCTGTGGTCCACTGAATCTGCACCCATGCCGCCAGCCGTTCTCAGCAACACTGACGATCCGTTGGACACTCCTCTCCCATGCACGCATGCCGACACACCGATAGTGATTATTTCTTTAACTCAGGGTTCGGAACTGGGCTGTACTTTATATTTATTTTAATATGGTGTATTGAGCGTACACCTTCCCGCGTCTTGAGGTGTCCTCGTGTTAACACAGGCGTATCCCGGTGGATAAACCTCCCCTAAAGGGATATCTTGGCTCTCACGATACTAGCAATGTTTTAATAATTATTTTATATTGTATTAAATTAAGTTCGTACACCAATATAAGGTATTAGCAAACAGGTAACTTGTCGCTAAGATTCCCTTAATAACCCCTACATATGAATGTCTTCGGAACGAAAAACTCGCACAGAGAGCACGCCTATAATATCGAGCTGGTAGTTGGAACTGCATGAAACATCTCAGACAGAGACCCAATCTTAATGAAAAGTGGGGCCACTGATTGGTCGAAATCCTTGACACGTGATCGATGGGTAGACAGAAGTCCTGAATAAAACCGTAAAAATATGCAGAAGCAGGTATAGATTTTATCTAGAAATTTTATTACTTTTAGCAGATAAGGAATCTATAGAAAGATGATTTTTGCTAAAAAATACCTATTTAAATAGTCTGTTTCGAGTTTTTGACACCAAGAAAATATAGCGTTAATTTAGATGCATGCACTACCCAAGTCTCGATTCAATCCGTTAATTATTACCAGAGTTATTCCATAAATACAAATAACACGCGCACTCGCACACTAACTCCACACATAACATGATAATAAATAAAATTATGGGCATTTTGACATATAATAGTTTTTTACCCAATTCTTAATTCAAAACTTATCTCTACTTAACGCAATTTAACAAAAATCAAATTCTAACAAGTCTACAACGTCATAAAATTATATAGAAGCATGTAGTCCTGGCTACAGATTCCCTTACTGCAATGTCCTATTGCACCATATCATTCATGGAAGCATTTCATCACTTAATCCTAACTTTATCATTCAGCAAGCAAGAAAAAACTACAATAAATAATACAAAAATTACTCAATATTAGTAACCAATATTCATAATATTATATATATACACAAACTTTCAATAGTGAACACTTACTTTTGGTTTTTGTCCCAAACGTTTCAACGTGGTGTCTGTCTTCCTCAGTGGGATTTGAAATACAGAATGCCTGTACAAAGTAACCATTAAGGGTTGTAGGTGTGTGTGCTGGGGGTTGCTGGTGGGGGAGGGGAATTGGCGCTGGGATTCAAAGTGTGTGTTTGGACAAGTGTATCAAAAAGTATATGTGATCTATAGTGTAATTGATCATTTAATATGTTGTTTGGTTGTAGTGTGTGATGTCTGTATATTTCATATTGTTCTGCTGTGTTTAGTTTTCTACTTTTAGGTAAGTAGTGTAGTATTTCTATGTTGTGTTCTATGTTTGTGTATGTAGAGGATGTATCAACAAGACAATATTCATACCTAAAATCATCATACTAAATATATAGGCTCTGGCTTGTTTCAGATGAAAACTACTTTCCTACTTTAATTAAACCATCAATACTATCTCTACACAGTGACCAAGTTTGAACATTTTTTTAATATAATTTAATTTTATCTGTGTAATATTAGTAAGCAGTAAATTAAAAACTTTTGGGCCAATAAAAAAAGCCAGTATGAGCATTGGAACCATGACTTATTTACTTTAGGTCTAGTTATTTATCTTATTGTTGGTTTCATGTTCTATAATATGATTAGTACTATTTTTTCAGACCTTGCATAAAATATTCTCAGTACTTTATAAATGAATGTGTCATACAAGTACAATTTTACTTTAAGAAACTGAAGGAAATTCTGTAATAAAACTGTTTCGGAAAGTAAGAATCCAAATAAAAGAATTTTGAGTTGAGATAAAGGATCTAAGACCTCTAAGCAAAACACCACTCAATGCCATACTGGCTGAAGTCTTGAATGGATGAGAGCCTTGAATATAGAGTTTTCAGCAGGAAAATTACATGTATTTGATATAAAATGAAACTACCTTAAATTTGTTTCTTAATTTGATGTTTAGTTTCTCTATATGTGATTCACCCATGTTACTTTATTCTCAAGGATAATTCCTAAATTTTCAGTTTCATCTACTCATTCAACAAGCAGACAGCCACAGGGATTTTTACTAGTATACAAGATGTGTTAAAAAAATTGGACCTTTTTCTTTCATGCACAATCTAATGAAGCACGGGCATTGATCTTTAGTACAGGCATGAAGCGAACCCTAGTGATTCACTACAATGAATCAGTCGCTGTCTGGCTGCATGTCAGTAAGTACGTGTATCGAGTTCCCATCAGATTTCATTTATTGTAAAATAACAGAAAAACTTGAGCAGCGGTACTGCATTAAGTTTTGCCAACGACTTGGTGATACCCAAGCGGATACTATTCGAAAAATTCAGTAGTCTTTTGGGGATGATGCTATGAGTGTCACACGTGTTAAGGAGTGGTATAATCGCTTCAAAGATGGCTGCACATCAGTGGACAGCGAACTGCATTCTGGCGGGCCCTCAACAATCTGTAATGATGAAATCATTGACCAAGTGCAAATTTTGGTCATGGAAGATCATTGAATTACTGTCCGAGAGATTGCAGCAGAGGTGGGAATAAACATTGGTTCAGTACATCCCATTTTGACTGAAAATCTGGGTATGTGAAGAGTGTCTGCAAAATTTGTGCCAAAGGTGTTAATGTAGGAGCAGAAGGTAGTCCATTTGGAAGTTTCGCAGGATATTTTGGACTGTGTAAAAACTGAGTCAAGCTTCCTCAACACTGTGATCACTGGCGATGAGATGTGTGTGTATGGGTATGATCCCGAAATCAAAGTTCAGTCTTCAGGATGAAAACATTCATCATCCTCATGGCCAAAAAAAACCAAAAAAGTGTGCAGCAAAATCAAAGTCATGCTCATTGTGTTTTTTTGATTCATGTGGGATAGTCCATCATGAGTACACACCACAAGACCAAAAAATTACTAAACAATTACTATTTAGAGATTATGCATCACCTCTGTGATGCTGTGCAGGGCAAAAAGCCAGGCCTGTGAACAGCGCAAACTTGGCAACTCCATCACAACAACACACCTGCCCATTATTCTAATCTAATTCAGACTTTCTTGGCGAAACACAACACTCCTCAGCTATACCAGCCTCCCTACTCTCCTGACATGGCTCCCTGTGATTTTTGGTTATTTCCTAAGTTGAAAATGTCACTGAAGGGGACTCGATTTGAGTCAAGAGAAGACATCATACAAAATATGATGAGACAGCTGTACTCCATACTAAAAGATGACTTCAGACATGTTTCTAAAAGTGGCAGGACCGCTGGAAGAAGTGTGCACAATCTAATGGGGAGTACTTTGAAGGGGACAGATGTTTAAAACCTGCAGATAAATAAATGTATTTTTCCTGAGCAAAGGTTTGATACTTTTTGAACACACCTCATATGAATGCAAAATGAGATTATCTCTAAATTTAAAACACTACAAATCAAGAGATTTAGAATCTTAGTTTTATCAGTATTAACAATAATTCCATTTCATCCACACAATTTACTTAACAAAACTAAATCTTCACTAATGTATCATCAGCAAAAGCAGTAATCCTATTATCAAAATTCTGGACAAATAAGTCATTAATAAATATTAAGAATAATATTGCAGATAATATCAAACCCTGCAGAACATGATGTGTGATTTCACAATACAACTCGTACTGGTCTCCAACTCCTTGCACACGACCACTCAGGTAACTGGAGAAGTAGTCCCTAGTGATGCCTATAACATCAGACGAGTCTAGGTTTGGTATTAAAAGTTGATGATCCACAAGGTCGCAAGCTTTTGAGAAATCTATAAATAAACCCAAAATTTTATAATTTTGGTTTATGGCTGAACATGTGTCTAACATATCTTCTTTGGTACTTCTTTGAACATACTGAGAATGTAGACAGTCTTAACTTAACTTTTAAGCACTTGATGTGTGTGCCCAATGACAAACATCTTTGGAAGGACAAACATTAGACTTCCAATGTCTAATTTGAGAACACACATAAAGGTAAGCACATTAAGAGATTATAAAAGTAATCAAAATAGTAGCCTAATTATTGACTGTTCTATTAAGTCATTTAATACTACATTGCCCTGCAGGCACAATTCAATAAGTTATCAGCAGTCAGGACTGTGAAATGAAAAATGCAATAATATTTCATAAATTTAACTACATTCTGCAATTTAAAATACTGTTAATATAATTTAATGATTAAAATAAAATCCTCTATGCAGGGGCGGATTTAACATTTTGCCGCCCGTAGGCAGTATAAATTTGCCCCCTCCCACAAATCTCTGTTGGGGGGCATCATTATATTCCCTCTTTGGTTTTACAGTCCGCACTAGTGTTCTGTTTAAATCCAAACTTTGCTACATAATCGCGTGTGCTCTCGTTCATTTGCCAATTAATAGGATCAGAATCTAAGACCTTCCCTACCTGATTTGATGACCTTTCATCATGATTTTTGACGTGAACTGGCTCTTCGTTCTTCAAAAATGAAGGTTCCTCGACAACGGACCTCTCTGGCTGAACTGTGTGAACAGTATCTTCACCTTCACTGCTATCACAGTTATTGTCGGTATCACTAGAATGCCTCGATTCCTTAAATATTAGCTTGCCTCGGTTTCTGGAACCAACCTACAATCCGGTATTGCATTGACAGATCTACATTTCTCACTTTGATCTGGATTGCCAACATCTAAAATCTCTCGGATAATCAACGCCAAATATTTCAACGGTTGAAAACATAAACATTCGCCCGTATTACTTTTGGGTGAAAAACGATTACTGCGTTATAGTTACAAATTAAGTGAAGATAATTTTTATATTCGTGTGTGCTTAATTCAACTGGCTTTTATACTTGTAAATTTGTTTGAATCTAAAAATATCATTTCTTAACTCAAATTTTGCTGCTCCCCAAAATTTGCCGCCCCAGGCAAGTGCCTAGTCTGCCTGTGCGTAAATCCGCCCTGCCTCTGTTTTTTAATTATTTAATTATTCATGATTGAATTTTTAATGCTAAATATTTTAAGTAATTTTTTCTGCATCAGAAATTTTAATTAATTTTTTTAGAAAAGCTTATTTTGTGGATTTATTTAAAATGATTTTAATTATTTCAACAGCCAAAGCTGTTTGATCGATAAAAAAAAAGAAAACAGTTTTAAACTTTTAATCAGTTAATTTGATTTTAACTTTAACTTTAATCAGTTATTTTTTGCACACATTAACTTTACAGTAACTTAGCTAATTTTTGGGGCACTAACTTTAACTTTAATCAGTTAAAAATGTTTATTAACATTCACAAGTCTGCATGTAACATATGTATTAATTTAATTTTTAGTGCCTAAAGTACTGGTAATATAACATTAAGTTTTCAGTTATATAATGTGCTGTTTGAATATATTTTGGGGTTTCCCATTCACAAGGCAAACACTAGAAGTATTTAGTAATTATTTTTAGCACATTTTGCTAAAGTAATAAATCCTTCAGAAATAATAGAAACAGTAGCTGAAAAATGTTTCAGTTTTTTTGTCAGTCCATTCTTCAATGGAGATTGAATATGATTTCTTAATATATTTTTATTCATTATTATTGCCTAAAACATTATTTCATTTACTGCTGATGAATAGGAGAATAGGAGATGAATTTTGTCCACTTATAGCATTTTCCATCTCAAAACTTTATAAAAAAAAGAACTATAAATTCTTAGTCTTTTTTCCAATACTTCTATAGACTTCAGTAGTTGCCGTTCTCTTCATAATTGTGCACTTTAATAACACGCAGAAGATTTATAGTAAGTGGCATTATACCCCATAAAGTCTGATCTGCACAGTTTGGAATCAGCATCTCTTAAACTTTTTATTACAGTAACTTTGAAATCTATTTGTTCAAAAACCTGGCTACAGAACTCAATATAAAAGGACAAACATTCTACCTTAAAGTGTCATATATTTTCTGAAACTTATTTCTTATTTACACTTGGTAAATGGGCCTCAACTCCCTCTGTTAGATATGTTTTATGCATTGAGAAATGACCATATCAAGTGGATTTACCTTTTCAGATTATGTATTACTAACATATTGAGATTTCATTAAATTTGTCATTATCATTTTCATTTTATCCCCTAGTGTTGAAATTACAGGGTGAAGACAAACAGTGTATCAGTATTATAAATTTAGATTTAGGATGAACACAACTGCATTTTGTTTTGGGAAACAAGCAACTTTGTCAGTTAGTATTCAAAACATAAACTTGAAAGCTGTAATTAGTAAGAGAAATTCGTTAAGTTCCTTAAGACATTCCAAGTATGGTCTTGCTTTTGATGACAGTCTGTGGTGTATCAATCACGAATGCTATTTGAATTCCATTTGAATGAGTGAAGGCGGAGACATTTTGTAAACCATAAAAAAGGGGGGAGGTGGAAGAAAAAAATATTAAACTTATGTATCTAACCACCATATTGTTATTGTTATTCAGAAGGAAAAAATACTTAAACTAGTATGGAAGTACTAAGGGTGGTCACACTAGCTTAAATTTATCTCTTAGTGACACATGAAGGATGATATTTTAAATAATAAAGTATGGCAACTAGAAATTAAGTTAAATTTTATTATTTTAAATAATGTCATAAAAACTAAACAATCTTTTTAGTTAGAATTAGTAACAAATGGACATTTTTTATAAATCCATTATAAGCTTAGTACAAACACATTACCAAATAGAACTTACCAGACCTAGAAACAGACTTCAGCAAACCACATTGTAAAATTATTGGTTACAAGTAAAACAGACTTACAGGTAAAATTATTGGTAGTTCTCATGAGAAATTAAACTGATAACAAAGCATAGTATGAATTTCCTTCCTGTCCTTTCTGCTTTACCATTTTCAAAGATTGTGGTGTATAATATAGTAAATTAAAGAATAGTGAATGTTAGTTCATGACCTGATGATGTCAGAGATGACGAAAAGCTTTGTCTGAACAAAAATTGTAGCAGTTTAGCAATTTCATAATAGAAATAATAAATGTTAGCTTTAATAATTTTATAATACTGTAACAAAATTGTAAAGACATGACAACATCATGTTTGCTATAAAAAGTACAGTTGGCAATCTGATGACGAGGTGTCCCTTGTTCTCCTCCCTTCACTGCCACTCATTTATGGTAGGTCAAGAGCAAGAGGCAGATAGTTATGACAGAACTCAACCTGTCTCTCATATCACAGAATAAACATGGTACAGTCAACATGTTGGCCAAAATTATATCAACTGAATGAGATCGGAGTGATTTGCAATATATAGGTAAATCTGATTAATATGTTTACGGAGGATTTTTTATGCATAGCATTTTTGTAGTAGTTTTTTAGTGGAGCGAGCGTGTGCGTGCGTGCGCACATATACACACAAGTACAAAGACATTCGTAATAAATATTACAGACAATAATAATAAATACATCATGAATTGTTTATTAAAGTTAATTGAATAACATTACAATAAAACTAGAAGTTACTGGTAATTACTACTAGTATTACTGAAAGTTAGGTATAGTAAACTTGTGTTCAATATGGCTATGGAACTGACAGGTGTAATGTAAATATTGCAACAGATATTAAAAGTTTATAAAGAAGCAAAATTATGCAAAGAAAAATTGGCACTAAATTAAAAAAAAAAAAGCAAAGGAAAATGGCATGTGGCATTTAAACAAATTATACAAGCAAGAATGCTAAATTGTAAAATCCTATTCAGCTAAAATAATCAGACATGAAATGGGTGTCTGGTTGCACAGTGTGAAAAGATCTCATTCCACATGTGCAGCTTTGACACGTTTTCGGGGCAATCATTTTGTGCTCAGAACAGCTCCATGGTCGATGTGTTCATACCCCACTTCTAGCATTAACTTCCTTGCCCTCCACTACAATTTGCAAGATCATTTCATGTCTTACTATTCATCTGTAAATGGACGTTTGTCCTACATAAAAAACAAATGGAACAAACAAAAAACAATTTATTAACATGTACTGAAAAGATTAAATTGCATATTTACAAGAAAATTCTGAAGAAGAAATGAATTACAATGCTGTGAATTCACAGCATTATACGTATTATGTGAATTCACTCGTTGTCACATGCTCTCAAACACAGAACATGTTTGGTATTATCTCAGAGAGTTAAATGTGAGAGTTATGTCAAATAAAAATCATAATTTAATTTTATTTTATTTAAAAGCATGTTTAAACAAACTATTTACTTCACTGTAATTACTAAATGTTAGTACCTTATGCAGGGTTGCGCAGGGAAACGGGAAAATTTTAAATAATTAGAAAAAATAAAGATTTGTTACAAAACTTTATTTGAGGCTCAAAATATGTTCTACAAGACTGAAAATTACATTAGGCATCACTTTTTAAAAATTACATCAGTTAAATACTACCCATTTTGCTGTACACATTCAGTAAGTCGTTTCTGTAGGTTTTGCATAGCTTGGCGTAATGTGTCACCTGGGATTTTGGCGATTTCCTCTTCAATCTGTGTCTTGAGCTGAGCAAGGGTTCTTGGTCTAGTCTGGTACATGATGCTCTTCAGATGTCCCCATAAAAAGAAGCCACAGACTTCTGAAAGGTCTGGAGATCGGGGCGGCCAAGCGATGTTAGCATTCCTTAAAATTATGCGATCCCCAAACAAACGTTTTACTGCTACCATAGACTGCCTGGCAGTGTGCGAGGTGGCTCCATCCTGTTGAAACCAGGTGTGCTGAATGTCAAGATTTGGAAAAGTATGGAGTCTTGGAGCCAAAAATGTCTCTAGCATGTTGACATAACGTTCAGACGTCACAGTGACAGCAATGCCTTGTTCATCTTCAAAAAAGTAAGGGCCTATCACCCCATGACACGACACTGCACACCATACGGTAAATTTGGTACTGTGTATTGGACGCTGGTGAAGCTGAGCAGGGTTTCCTTGAGCCCAGTAACGGAAGTTCTGCTTATTCACGTATCCACTTAAGTGAAAATGGGCTTCATCGGACATCCAAAGATTTTGAATGAAGTTAGCATTCTCATTGATTTTTGCCAACAATTGTTCACAAATTTGCAGGTGCAATACATAATCATTAGGATTCAGTTGTTGCACAATCTGAAGTTTCTACGGATGAAATTGAAGTTCATAGAGTATTCTTTGAACGCTCCAATGTCTGAGCTCCAATGACGAAGCAATTTCTTGCACCGAATGATGAGGACTCTTTAAGCTGGCAGCTTGCACAGCATCAATTTTTTCTGGGGTACGTACAGACCGTACACCCCCACTAGGCTAGGCTTTTTCTTCAAAGCTGAACCAGTCTCTTCAAAATTACGAACCCACGTTTCGATTGTGTGTAACGAAGGAACTTGACAGCATGGCGGGATCTGATAGTGGCGCCGAAACTCTCGTTGTGCAGCTGTCAAACTGTCACCATGTCGGTAAAACGCCCTTACGGTTACCGCACGCTCTGCACCACTCCGCTGCTCCATGGTAACTAAATGTCCGTTACTGTTAGACAGACAGTTTCACTTTTGCTACATCTACAGGGCTGCCAACATCAACTTCAAATTTTCCCGTTTTCCTGTGCCACCCTGTATATACGATAGACTGTAACCAAAACAAGAGTGAATCATGTTGTTTCTGTCAGTCAAAGTTTACTTAATATATGTCTTGGAACTGTGTTATTCATTCATTGTAAACAACCATTGACATCATGAATTGATCCATCAATCTGACACCATTGATCCATCACCACTTCATATCATAGTACAGGCAAAATGTGAGGTAGGCTCACCTTCAAACATCCTCCAGCCTCTCTTCCTGGGACTGCCCACAGTTATTTTTTTAAATCTTTATTTCATCATAGTATTATGTGTGATGTTACAACAACACAATAAAGTGATGAAACAAAATTGGGGCCACCTAGAAATGACCTTGCTGGAGATTCCCTTGCATACATAAACATAACTAGGTGCTTCAAAAAACAAATCAAATAAATTTATTGATTTACAAAAAGAAGATTAACGAAGAAAGTTATGTTAGTGGATATAATCACAAACAGAAAATTATTACTGTTGCACACCACTATAGAAAAATTATTCTGATTAGCGCTTTCAAGTTTCTCAGTTCATCGGAATAATTTTTCTATAGTGGTGTGCAACAGTAATAATTCTGTTTGTAAAAACAAGATTATTAAAATTAAGAACATAAATACAGCAAGCTGTATTAAAGAAATATGATATAATACAAAACAATAATATTTATACAACTTTCTAATATTAATGTTAAACTCCAACCAAGAAATACCAGAAGACAAAGAAAACTAGAAACTGCCACATAAGATACAGAAAAACTCAAGAATGAGCCAAGTTTGAAACACTATTAATTAGTTCAAATATGTTAGACTCTTACTTTATGGATATCTCCAGGGTTCTACAGACGAACACAGCTGCAGAAAGGATTATTTGAAGGTTATCAGTACATATATAAATACACAATTTGTTTTAAAACCAATCTCTTCTAGTTTATTAACCACATTAATTACTTCGTTTTACTTGGACATCAATTAAAAACTGGTATATTATTTTATTTATCAGTAAGTGTTATTAACGAATAACATGAAATCAAACAAATTTACAAATGAAATCATTTTTACTTCTAACCTATTACAAATTGTTTATATTTGAAATGGACCAGTACATATTTATCTCTTTTCCCCTTGCTATTTTCTTTTAACAAAATCCCTTCCCTTAGAGGTCTCAATTATTTAGGTTTGCATGTATATCAGCTATCATCATTTGTTTTAAATTGATCTACATATATATGTAAGGTTGTTAGTTACCCGTCCACCGTGTGTGTCCATATGGTTTGTTGCACGGTCTCGTTTTAACCGCTTTCGTTGTTCGAGCGCACTCCCGCAATTATTTATTAGTTTACAGTATTTACTTAGATTTCACTGTTTTAATTCAATGTTCCCACATGTGGTAAAATAAAGTCGGCCGACGTAACTTTGTTCGAACACTTGATGTTTTGTAGGTTGGCCGCGCGTTACACTGTTTATACACATTTTTATACTTGTTTTAATACTTTAAAAGATAGGCCGACTCTTAATTACGGCCTATCTTGCACCCGAGGTCACCGTTTAGCTTTTAGCTGCACTGTAGGCTGCTGCTGGCTGTCTATTGTTACTCCTGTGGTGACAAACTGCATACTGTAATTCACAAAGCCTGCTGCTGGGGCAGTTACGCAATACGTCTAGTCTGGTTGTCTAGACATCATTGTTTATGCTAACATTGTGTTGTACTGAGGCACCTCACAGGTGAAAGTTAACAATTGAAAATTAAAACTGAATTGATATGAAATAAAATTGAAACCGGGGTAGCGCACAATTCTGTACCATTACAATACCCCCCCAATAAGAGATTGGATGCCGAAGCATACAAACTCTTATTGCCTAGAACCTAAGAGGATCAGTGAGGATATGGCGCCACAACCCCCTGAACTCTTTATTAAAATCATGGGCACTTACTCCCCTAGTCTGGTGGCTACGGCAGCACCCATCCGATCTTACTGGACTTCTCTACTCGAGATCCCAACACCATAAGCTCGGACAGATACCCGCCACAGTATCACCCGACTCTGAAACATTTAATTAAAACATCAATAAATGGCTTTCCATTATTCCATATCCACCAACTGATTTGTTTCCTCTTAGTCGTACTGGTTCGTTATCCGCAAAGTACTGGTTCATTTTTTATTATAAAATATATCTTAACCCTAGAAAATAGTGTTAACAAAACAATATAGGTTTACAGTAGTACATATACGTTCCAGTCAAATTAAATAATGTTCCCCGTACCATATTGCCCAGCCAAAATGACACATTAATTATGCAAAATTGCATTAAATCTCAACAATTTGTTACTTATCATTATTCAAGAATATTTATACTTAGCTACTATATTTTTTTTTCTTCTACTACCCCCCTAATAGTCCCTTAATTAATGTTACAGTAATTAATTTATTATTAAGAATCATCTTTTCAATTAATGTAACTACCAAATTAATTTAATTTCTCAAACTCTAAGTTACAGTAATTACCTCATTATATCAATCTCTTCTGTTCGAACGGTTTCATTTGCTTTAATCACATTGTACCAAAGGACCCTACAAAAAAATATTACCTACATTCCATCACGTCTGGTGTTTCTTTTTATTTCATAATAAACTACTCATGGCAATGATTCAGCAGAATAAAACAGTTATCAACTTCACTTCAACACATCTGGCTGTAAACATTAGTCAAAACATACAACCCACCTGTTTACATTAACAGTTGTCTGCCAGACTGATGTTATAAACACTCTCAGTTTCAACATTCATGGTTACATCATATACTGGCATATATACTTCCTTCAATTATTTGGGTTTTTCTAAATCTTTTGATGTTAACATATTTATCACTTATTATTTATTATTATTAAACTCAAAACAGTTTAACTTTAGTTATATTATTTAAAACACTTTGAATATAAACGCACAATGCAAAATTTAATTCATTAATACCTCCTGTTAATTATTATTGTTAATTAACAAAATAAAATAATATTATTATTAAAATCAATCAATACACACATGGTTACATGAAACATTTTACAGTACACACACAATTAATTTCACTATAATGTATTTACAAATCTTCATCATTACTTGTTCAATTTTATCACACTTCATTTCCAAATTCAGCAAGGTCATTACCATATACTAAAGTATTTAAATGTCCATTCATTGAGTTTATATTCAACCTCCATCGTCAAAAATTAGTCTTTTCTGCACGTAACATTTTTCAATTTTATTGATACACATCATGTGGCTATCATTTGTGTAATAACCCTTATCAACATAATATTTCATACCATTATTACCTATTGATTCATAAAACCGGTCTACATTAGTGATTTCAATTCTGTCTCCGTAAGTGTTTTTATACAATATCAAGTAATTTATTTTCTCATCATATTCATTTACTATACTCATTAAAACATCAGGTAAGTTATTATTATTTATACAGGTATCATCAAAATAATTATCAATCTCTATTTTACAAGGTAAGTCAATTTGTTCCTCTCTCTCAATGCATAAACTCTGTACCAATATTTCATAATCTCTGTTCACCTTAAATATTTCTATTTCTCTCATCACAATATTTCTCACAACATTTCACATTCTCTCTCTCACTCCATACAGAGGGTACCACTTTATTACTACAACATCTGGCTTTACCAGATACACAAAAAATCAAGGAACAATTATTTGTAGACCATATGTCTCCCAAATACACTCGTAAAGCATTTTCTTCACCCACAACCACATCACGGGAAAATTTTACCCTCTGTACACTCTCTTCATACTCTCTCTCTAACTGATTAACATTTTCGACATAATTACCATTTTCAACATCGTTATTATCACTTTTTAACACATCATTATCATCGGTATTACTCGCCTTATTATTAATTTCTTCACTATCTGTTATCATCTTACCACTGTTACTTGCAAAACTTTTTAAATTATCATTTATATCACTGATACGTTTCTCGATATTACAGTTTTGTAGTTTAATCTTATTAATGTTGCTCTTTATTTCATCAAATTTATGGTCATTTATATCAAACATTTATTTAATGTATCAAATTTTGTCTCAAACTTTTCCTCATTACTATCTAAACGTTGATTAATATCGTTAAGTTTTACATTCTGTTCCTCAAAACGATAATTAATGTCCCCCTTTATTTCATTAAATTTAGCGTTCAAATTTTCATTTTGTTTGTCACACTTACTATCTATCTTTAACAACAACTGCATCATACTCATCATCTCACCACTGTCAGATTGATTACTTTTGTTAATTGATTTTGGGGTTATTTGAATCCCCGAGTCATCTATGTCAGCTGACTTACTTAATTCTCTATTTTGAACTAAGATTGGAGTCGAATGGACCTCCAACCCACTCATGACCGTTGATTCGGTCACACTGTTTTCTGTATTGATATTTGTATCAAATTTATTTTCTGTATTGACTTCAGTTAAGTCAGTTATGCTGACTTCATCATCGTTATTCTTCATTTTATCTGGTGTTTTTTACATATACTCTTATACACTTTAGCTTACTTCTATGTCTAGTATTTTGTATATTTGTTTATATCATATGAACTAACCATACCATTGCCCCTACCTCCAAATAACGTGTTCTGCAGCTTAATTAGGTCTGGCGAATGTAATTAAAACTTGCACTCGAGTCCCTGTTCGGGCGCCAGTGAAACACTATTAATTAGTTCAAATATGTTAGACTCTTACCTTATGGATATCTCCAGGGTTCTACAGACGAACACAGCTGCAGAAAGGATTATTTGAAGGTTATCAGTACATATATAAATACACAATTTGTTTTAAAACCAATCGCTTCTAGTTTATTAACCACATTAATTACTTCGTTTTACTTGGACATCAATTAAAAACTGGTATATTATTTTATATTATCAGTAAGTGTTATTAACAAATAACATGAAATCAAACAAATTTACAAATGAAATCTTTTTTACTTCTAACCTATTACAAATTGTTTATATTTGAAATGAACCAGTACATATTTATCTCTTTTCCCCTTGCTATTTTCTTTTAACAAAATCCCTTCCCTTAGAGGTCTCAATTATTTAGGTTTGCATGTATATCAGCTATCATCATTTGTTTTAAATTGATCTACATATATATGTAAGGTTGTTAGTTACCCGTCCACCGTGTGTGTCCATATGGTTTGTTGCACGGTCTCGTTTTAAACGCCTTCGTTGTTCGAGCGCATTCCCGCAATTATTTATTAGTTTACAGTATTTACTTAGATTTCACTGTTTTAATTCAATGTTCCCACATGTGGTAAAATAAAGTCGGCCGACGTAACTTTGTTCGAACACTTGATGTTTTGTAGGCTGGCCGCGCGTTACACTGTTTATACACATTTTTATACTTGTTTTAATACTTTAAAAGATAGGCTGACTCTTAATTACGGCCTATCTTGCACCCGAGGCCACCGTTTAGCTTTTAGCTGCACTGTAGGCTGCTGCTGGCTGTCTATTGTTACTCCTGTGGTGACAAACTGCATACTGTAATTCACAAAGCCTGCTGCTGGGGCAGTTACGCAATACGTCTAGTCTGGTTGTCTAGACATCATTGTTTATGCTAACATTGTGTTGTACTGAGGCACCTCACAGGTGAAAGTTAACAATTGAAAATTAAAACTGAATTGATATGAAATAAAATTGAAACTGGGGTAGCGCACAATTCTGTACCGTTACAAGTTTTATAGACAAACTGGAAGTACAAAATCCTGAAAATTAGGAACAACTGAAAGAATCCCTAGTTCGAACAGCCAACAAAACAATTCCTCTCATAAAAGTCAGAAAACATGCTTGGTGAAATGTAGAATGTGACGAAGCAATAAAAGAAAGACAACAAGCCTGGCAAAAGTGGAATGCACACAAGAATATAGAAAACAGAACAAACTTCTTACAAACCAGAAAGGAAATATCCAAATTAATTAGGAATATTAAGAGAAATTGTGACAAAAATCAGTTAAATAAAATAGAACAAGATTTTGAAAAGAATAACATGAGGGACTTTTATAGCAATTTTAAACAAAACTTAAGTACCGGTAAATAATTTCCTCCAAGCTTCTGTTTTAGAGACCAAAATGGGAAAACAGTATACAATAATAAAGACAATTATTAATATCTTAGCCAGTTATTTTAAAAACCTACTGAACCGTGAATTCCCTAAATCAAAATTCAGTTTTAATCAAATACATACTCAACATCCTGATTCTTTCCTTCCAGATAAAGAAGAAATCGTTACAATAATTGAATCTCTAAAAGCCAATAAGGCGCCTGGGAAGACTCAATCACTGCTAAACTTTGGAAGCATGAAAATGATAAATGTCTAGAAAAATTGACTGAAATTATTCAAAACATTTGGACAATTGAGGAAATTCCTGACAAGTGGACAACAGCATTTATTTATCCAGTCCACAAGAAAGGTGATAAATCAGATGCAAAGAACTACAGAGGTATAGGCGTAACTTGTGAGGGGCAAGGGGGCACTCGCCCCCCCAATGTTCCGAGCATTATAAAATTTTGTTTCCAGTTGTTATAAATAAAAACTAACAAATAGTGAAACAGGAGACAGTTTCTATGCTTGCGAGCACAGTATGCGCTATTTATCAACATCTGTACTGTTATCAGACGACTAGTTGCCATAAATTTATTATTCTTATTTCTTTAGAAGAAACTTGTAAGGGGAATGTTTGACAGAGTTGAATGATATACGTCAAAATGGAAAGAAACAGAAAAAAATTGCTGAGAAAGAAAGATATATGACAGTGGTTCCAAGAAAAAAGAAAATGCCTGAAAAGCTTGGTGGTGACAGAACTGGAAAGTATCAAACAGTCTTTGACTTCTCTAGGGAGAATGCATTGTTACGACGGTCTACTTGATCGTTGTAGGTACAGTGGAAAACAAAATACAAGAAAGACACCAATTAAGTCACTAATTACCAGCTTTAATTTTTACAGTTAAACAGTTCATAATTAACAACACAGTCTCCTACAACAAATCAAATAAAAATTGTTCACACGCAACAAAATGTCAACTAATATTAAAACACAATTGTATTACAATATACCGCCAGATTATAAAACACGCCACTTCACTAATAACCACTTGAACGCACACAGTATTGCCTGACAATAAAATCTAACCACACTGTAATAGATCGCGACTATAACTGAACTAAGGCCACTGCCGCCTTGTATTTATACATCCGGGCACAGACCAGAAGATTCCAAACTACGCCTTATCTCTAAACTACGACGTAATTAATTGTGGCCTTGACACAGTCCGCGCGGCTGGCGGCTTCCAGAAAAGTCTCGCGAATGCGTCAAGAATCACATATGCCACACACATTAGAGCAAGATTCTTCTGGAACATTCGACAAACACGTAGACTGTTCTATAATGTCATAACAGTATATTTCCCATTTTAGATACACTTATAAATGAAATTACATACAGATTTCAAGAAAATTACTTAAAAGTACTTCATGCACTTTGCTCAATTGTGAGTAAAAACGAGGTTGAGGAAGAGGATGTGAAATTAGTGTGTGCTACTTATAAAGTGCCAGAGAAGGAACTGTATTCAGAATTGATTGTGTTTTCACGTATTTGTGCAAATAAAAACATTGGTGATGTTTATGATCAAAGACTAAAGAGTTTTGTTGAACAAAATTTGAGCGAATGTTTTCCCAACTTGAACAACATTTTTGTTGTTTAAAACATTTTTGACAGTGGCTGTAAGTTTAGGAAGCAGTGAAGGCTTTTTTCTTGTCTTCGGAGGCTGAAGACTTACATATGCAACACTACTGGACAAGAAAGACTTCATCACCTTTCTGTTCTGTGCGTTGAAAGAACATATAAAATTGACATTTCAAAAATAATAGATGAATTTGATTCTGAAGCAACTCTTAGAGGAAGGAGACTCCTACTTCATTGACAACAAAACCAGCCACTCAACCATCATACTACATAATGTGGTAAGTAACTTACCTCAGTTGAACAAAAACTGAAATTCTTTATATTTATAGGCCTACAGTATATTTGTTCTAGATAAACATAAGTGAAGTACAACTTATGAAGAAAGGTTTGATGATCATTATCAAATGAAATTGTCCCTCGTTTACTAACTAAGAATTATTACTAAACTTTCTAATTTTGTATATAATACATTTTATTATATAGATGCTCTCATTACACAATTGAATTTATGAAGCTTTAGAAGTTAGTTCTGAATTGTTCTTAAAATTTCCATTTAGGATTAGACCCATCTATAGTTATATGTAGAACTTTATTAAGATGCAGATTTATTCCTAGTAGAGTTATCTTTAAATCCCTTAAAAAACCTTAAAGATTACTTTAGAATAGGAAGTCAAAGAAAAACAGAATTCAAGTACCAAGTTTCCACTACTTTGTAAAACATATCCTAGAAACAAACTGTGACATCCAGTAACTGTTGCTAAGAAACCTTACTAAGGAAGGGGCTTATAAAAAAATTACAAGCTTGCTCTTTTGAACATCTGATGAAAAGGTTTTGTAAAGTGTACCTAACCTAAAAATGTAATAATAGAAACAGTAGCTGAAAAATGTTTCAGTTTTTTTGTCAGTCCATTCTTCAATGGAGATTGAATATGATTTCTTAATATATTTTTATTCATTATTATTGCCTAAAACATTATTTCATTTACTGCTGATGAATAGGAGAATAGGAGATGAATTTTGTCCACTTATAGCATTTTCCATCTCAAAACTTTATAAAAAAAAGAACTATAAATTCTTAGTCTTTTTTCCAATACTTCTATAGACTTCAGTAGTTGCCGTTCTCTTCATAATTGTGCACTTTAATAACACGCAGAAGATTTATAGTAAGTGGCATTATACCCCATAAAGTCTGATCTGCACAGTTTGGAATCAGCATCTCTTAAACTTTTTATTACAGTAACTTTGAAATCTATTTGTTCAAAAACCTGGCTACAGAACTCAATATAAAAGGACAAACATTCTACCTTAAAGTGTCATATATTTTCTGAAACTTATTTCTTATTTACACTTGGTAAATGGGCCTCAACTCCCTCTGTTAGATATGTTTTATGCATTGAGAAATGACCATATCAAGTGGATTTACCTTTTCAGATTATGTATTACTAACATATTGAGATTTCATTAAATTTGTCATTATCATTTTCATTTTATCCCCTAGTGTTGAAATTACAGGGTGAAGACAAACAGTGTATCAGTATTATAAATTTAGATTTAGGATGAACACAACTGCATTTTGTTTTGGGAAACAAGCAACTTTGTCAGTTAGTATTCAAAACATAAACTTGAAAGCTGTAATTAGTAAGAGAAATTCGTTAAGTATCCTTAAGACATTCCAAGTATGGTCTTGCTTTTGATGACAGTCTGTGGTGTATCAATCACGAATGCTATTTGAATTCCATTTGAATGAGTGAAGGCGGAGACATTTTGTAAACCATAAAAAAGGGGGGAGGTGGAAGAAAAAAATATTAAACTTATGTATCTAACCACCATATTGTTATTGTTATTCAGAAGGAAAAAATACTTAAACTAGTATGGAAGTACTAAGGGTGGTCACACTAGCTTAAATTTATCTCTTAGTGACACATGAAGGATGATATTTTAAATAATAAAGTATGGCAACTAGAAATTAAGTTAAATTTTATTATTTTAAATAATGTCATAAAAACTAAACAATCTTTTTAGTTAGAATTAGTAACAAATGGACATTTTTTATAAATCCATTATAAGCTTAGTACAAACACATTACCAAATAGAACTTACCAGACCTAGAAACAGACTTCAGCAAACCACATTGTAAAATTATTGGTTACAAGTAAAACAGACTTACAGGTAAAATTATTGGTAGTTCTCATGAGAAATTAAACTGATAACAAAGCATAGTATGAATTTCCTTCCTGTCCTTTCTGCTTTACCATTTTCAAAGATTGTGGTGTATAATATAGTAAATTAAAGAATAGTGAATGTTAGTTCATGACCTGATGATGTCAGAGATGACGAAAAGCTTTGTCTGAACAAAAATTGTAGCAGTTTAGCAATTTCATAATAGAAATAATAAATGTTAGCTTTAATAATTTTATAATACTGTAACAAAATTGTAAAGACATGACAACATCATGTTTGCTATAAAAAGTACAGTTGGCAATCTGATGACGAGGTGTCCCTTGTTCTCCTCCCTTCACTGCCACTCATTTATGGTAGGTCAAGAGCAAGAGGCAGATAGTTATGACAGAACTCAACCTGTCTCTCATATCACAGAATAAACATGGTACAGTCAACATGTTGGCCAAAATTATATCAACTGAATGAGATCGGAGTGATTTGCAATGTATAGGTAAATCTGATTAATATGTTTACGGAGGATTTTTTATGCATAGCATTTTTGTAGTAGTTTTTTAGTGGAGCGAGCGTGTGCGTGCGTGCGCACATATACACACAAGTACAAAGACATTCGTAATAAATATTACAGACAATAATAATAAATACATCATGAATTGTTTATTAAAGTTAATTGAATAACATTACAATAAAACTAGAAGTTACTGGTAATTACTACTAGTATTACTGAAAGTTAGGTATAGTAAACTTGTGTTCAATATGGCTATGGAACTGACAGGTGTAATGTAAATATTGCAACAGATATTAAAAGTTTATAAAGAAGCAAAATTATGCAAAGAAAAATTGGCACTAAATTAAAAAAAAAAAAGCAAAGGAAAATGGCATGTGGCATTTAAACAAATTATACAAGCAAGAATGCTAAATTGTAAAATCCTATTCAGCTAAAATAATCAGACATGAAATGGGTGTCTGGTTGCACAGTGTGAAAAGATCTCATTCCACATGTGCAGCTTTGACACGTTTTCGGGGCAATCATTTTGTGCTCAGAACAGCTCCATGGTCGATGTGTTCATACCCCACTTCTAGCATTAACTTCCTTGCCCTCCACTACAATTTGCAAGATCATTTCATGTCTTACTATTCATCTGTAAATGGACGTTTGTCCTACATAAAAAACAAATGGAACAAACAAAAAACAATTTATTAACATGTACTGAAAAGATTAAATTGCATATTTACAAGAAAATTCTGAAGAAGAAATGAATTACAATGCTGTGAATTCACAGCATTATACGTATTATGTGAATTCACTCGTTGTCACATGCTCTCAAACACAGAACATGTTTGGTATTATCTCAGAGAGTTAAATGTGAGAGTTATGTCAAATAAAAATCATAATTTAATTTTATTTTATTTAAAAGCATGTTTAAACAAACTATTTACTTCACTGTAATTACTAAATGTTAGTACCTTATGCAGGGTTGCGCAGGGAAACGGGAAAATTTTAAATAATTAGAAAAAATAAAGATTTGTTACAAAACTTTATTTGAGGCTCAAAATATGTTCTACAAGACTGAAAATTACATTAGGCATCACTTTTTAAAAATTACATCAGTTAAATACTACCCATTTTGCTGTACACATTCAGTAAGTCGTTTCTGTAGGTTTTGCATAGCTTGGCGTAATGTGTCACCTGGGATTTTGGCGATTTCCTCTTCAATCTGTGTCTTGAGCTGAGCAAGGGTTCTTGGTCTAGTCTGGTACATGATGCTCTTCAGATGTCCCCATAAAAAGAAGCCACAGACTTCTGAAAGGTCTGGAGATCGGGGCGGCCAAGCGATGTTAGCATTCCTTAAAATTATGCGATCCCCAAACAAACGTTTTACTGCTACCATAGACTGCCTGGCAGTGTGCGAGGTGGCTCCATCCTGTTGAAACCAGGTGTGCTGAATGTCAAGATTTGGAAAAGTATGGAGTCTTGGAGCCAAAAATGTCTCTAGCATGTTGACATAACGTTCAGACGTCACAGTGACAGCAATGCCTTGTTCATCTTCAAAAAAGTAAGGGCCTATCACCCCATGACACGACACTGCACACCATACGGTAAATTTGGTACTGTGTATTGGACGCTGGTGAAGCTGAGCAGGGTTTCCTTGAGCCCAGTAACGGAAGTTCTGCTTATTCACGTATCCACTTAAGTGAAAATGGGCTTCATCGGACATCCAAAGATTTTGAATGAAGTTAGCATTCTCATTGATTTTTGCCAACAATTGTTCACAAATTTGCAGGTGCAATACATAATCATTAGGATTCAGTTGTTGCACAATCTGAAGTTTCTACGGATGAAATTGAAGTTCATAGAGTATTCTTTGAACGCTCCAATGTCTGAGCTCCAATGACGAAGCAATTTCTTGCACCGAATGATGAGGACTCTTTAAGCTGGCAGCTTGCACAGCATCAATTTTTTCTGGGGTACGTACAGACCGTACACCCCCACTAGGCTAGGCTTTTTCTTCAAAGCTGAACCAGTCTCTTCAAAATTACGAACCCACGTTTCGATTGTGTGTAACGAAGGAACTTGACAGCATGGCGGGATCTGATAGTGGCGCCGAAACTCTCGTTGTGCAGCTGTCAAACTGTCACCATGTCGGTAAAACGCCCTTACGGTTACCGCACGCTCTGCACCACTCCGCTGCTCCATGGTAACTAAATGTCCGTTACTGTTAGACAGACAGTTTCACTTTTGCTACATCTACAGGGCTGCCAACATCAACTTCAAATTTTCCCGTTTTCCTGTGCCACTCTGTATATACGATAGACTGTAACCAAAACAAGAGTGAATCATGTTGTTTCTGTCAGTCAAAGTTTACTTAATATATGTCTTGGAACTGTGTTATTCATTCATTGTAAACAACCATTGACATCATGAATTGATCCATCAATCTGACACCATTGATCCATCACCACTTCATATCATAGTACAGGCAAAATGTGAGGTAGGCTCACCTTCAAACATCCTCCAGCCTCTCTTCCTGGGACTGCCCACAGTTATTTTTTTAAATCTTTATTTCATCATAGTATTATGTGTGATGTTACAACAACACAATAAAGTGATGAAACAAAATTGGGGCCACCTAGAAATGACCTTGCTGGAGATTCCCTTGCATACATAAACATAACTAGGTGCTTCAAAAAACAAATCAAATAAATTTATTGATTTACAAAAAGAAGATTAACGAAGAAAGTTATGTTAGTGGATATAATCACAAACAGAAAATTATTACTGTTGCACACCACTATAGAAAAATTATTCTGATTAGCGCTTTCAAGTTTCTCAGTTCATCGGAATAATTTTTCTATAGTGGTGTGCAACAGTAATAATTCTGTTTGTAAAAACAAGATTATTAAAATTAAGAACATAAATACAGCAAGCTGTATTAAAGAAATATGATATAATACAAAACAATAATATTTATACAACTTTCTAATATTAATGTTAAACTCCAACCAAGAAATACCAGAAGACAAAGAAAACTAGAAACTGCCACATAAGATACAGAAAAACTCAAGAATGAGCCAAGTTTGAAACACTATTAATTAGTTCAAATATGTTAGACTCTTACTTTATGGATATCTCCAGGGTTCTACAGACGAACACAGCTGCAGAAAGGATTATTTGAAGGTTATCAGTACATATATAAATACACAATTTGTTTTAAAACCAATCTCTTCTAGTTTATTAACCACATTAATTACTTCGTTTTACTTGGACATCAATTAAAAACTGGTATATTATTTTATATTATCAGTAAGTGTTATTAACGAATAACATGAAATCAAACAAATTTACAAATGAAATCATTTTTACTTCTAACCTATTACAAATTGTTTATATTTGAAATGGACCAGTACATATTTATCTCTTTTCCCCTTGCTATTTTCTTTTAACAAAATCCCTTCCCTTAGAGGTCTCAATTATTTAGGTTTGCATGTATATCAGCTATCATCATTTGTTTTAAATTGATCTACATATATATGTAAGGTTGTTAGTTACCCGTCCACCGTGTGTGTCCATATGGTTTGTTGCACGGTCTCGTTTTAACCGCTTTCGTTGTTCGAGCGCACTCCCGCAATTATTTATTAGTTTACAGTATTTACTTAGATTTCACTGTTTTAATTCAATGTTCCCACATGTGGTAAAATAAAGTCGGCCGACGTAACTTTGTTCGAACACTTGATGTTTTGTAGGTTGGCCGCGCGTTACACTGTTTATACACATTTTTATACTTGTTTTAATACTTTAAAAGATAGGCCGACTCTTAATTACGGCCTATCTTGCACCCGAGGTCACCGTTTAGCTTTTAGCTGCACTGTAGGCTGCTGCTGGCTGTCTATTGTTACTCCTGTGGTGACAAACTGCATACTGTAATTCACAAAGCCTGCTGCTGGGGCAGTTACGCAATACGTCTAGTCTGGTTGTCTAGACATCATTGTTTATGCTAACATTGTGTTGTACTGAGGCACCTCACAGGTGAAAGTTAACAATTGAAAATTAAAACTGAATTGATATGAAATAAAATTGAAACCGGGGTAGCGCACAATTCTGTACCATTACAATACCCCCCCAATAAGAGATTGGATGCCGAAGCATACAAACTCTTATTGCCTAGAACCTAAGAGGATCAGTGAGGATATGGCGCCACAACCCCCTGAACTCTTTATTAAAATCATGGGCACTTACTCCCCTAGTCTGGTGGCTACGGCAGCACCCATCCGATCTTACTGGACTTCTCTACTCGAGATCCCAACACCATAAGCTCGGACAGATACCCGCCACAGTATCACCCGACTCTGAAACATTTAATTAAAACATCAATAAATGGCTTTCCATTATTCCATATCCACCAACTGATTTGTTTCCTCTTAGTCGTACTGGTTCGTTATCCGCAAAGTACTGGTTCATTTTTTATTATAAAATATATCTTAACCCTAGAAAATAGTGTTAACAAAACAATATAGGTTTACAGTAGTACATATACGTTCCAGTCAAATTAAATAATGTTCCCCGTACCATATTGCCCAGCCAAAATGACACATTAATTATGCAAAATTGCATTAAATCTCAACAATTTGTTACTTATCATTATTCAAGAATATTTATACTTAGCTACTATATTTTTTTTTCTTCTACTACCCCCCTAATAGTCCCTTAATTAATGTTACAGTAATTAATTTATTATTAAGAATCATCTTTTCAATTAATGTAACTACCAAATTAATTTAATTTCTCAAACTCTAAGTTACAGTAATTACCTCATTATATCAATCTCTTCTGTTCGAACGGTTTCATTTGCTTTAATCACATTGTACCAAAGGACCCTACAAAAAAATATTACCTACATTCCATCACGTCTGGTGTTTCTTTTTATTTCATAATAAACTACTCATGGCAATGATTCAGCAGAATAAAACAGTTATCAACTTCACTTCAACACATCTGGCTGTAAACATTAGTCAAAACATACAACCCACCTGTTTACATTAACAGTTGTCTGCCAGACTGATGTTATAAACACTCTCAGTTTCAACATTCATGGTTACATCATATACTGGCATATATACTTCCTTCAATTATTTGGGTTTTTCTAAATCTTTTGATGTTAACATATTTATCACTTATTATTTATTATTATTAAACTCAAAACAGTTTAACTTTAGTTATATTATTTAAAACACTTTGAATATAAACACACAATGCAAAATTTAATTCATTAATACCTCCTGTTAATTATTATTGTTAATTAACAAAATAAAATAATATTATTATTAAAATCAATCAATACACACATGGTTACATGAAACATTTTACAGTACACACACAATTAATTTCACTATAATGTATTTACAAATCTTCATCATTACTTGTTCAATTTTATCACACTTCATTTCCAAATTCAGCAAGGTCATTACCATATACTAAAGTATTTAAATGTCCATTCATTGAGTTTATATTCAACCTCCATCGTCAAAAATTAGTCTTTTCTGCACGTAACATTTTTCAATTTTATTGATACACATCATGTGGCTATCATTTGTGTAATAACCCTTATCAACATAATATTTCATACCATTATTACCTATTGATTCATAAAACCGGTCTACATTAGTGATTTCAATTCTGTCTCCGTAAGTGTTTTTATACAATATCAAGTAATTTATTTTCTCATCATATTCATTTACTATACTCATTAAAACATCAGGTAAGTTATTATTATTTATACAGGTATCATCAAAATAATTATCAATCTCTATTTTACAAGGTAAGTCAATTTGTTCCTCTCTCTCAATGCATAAACTCTGTACCAATATTTCATAATCTCTGTTCACCTTAAATATTTCTATTTCTCTCATCACAATATTTCTCACAACATTTCACATTCTCTCTCTCACTCCATACAGAGGGTACCACTTTATTACTACAACATCTGGCTTTACCAGATACACAAAAAATCAAGGAACAATTATTTGTAGACCATATGTCTCCCAAATACACTCGTAAAGCATTTTCTTCACCCACAACCACATCACGGGAAAATTTTACCCTCTGTACACTCTCTTCATACTCTCTCTCTAACTGATTAACATTTTCGACATAATTACCATTTTCAACATCGTTATTATCACTTTTTAACACATCATTATCATCGGTATTACTCGCCTTATTATTAATTTCTTCACTATCTGTTATCATCTTACCACTGTTACTTGCAAAACTTTTTAAATTATCATTTATATCACTGATACGTTTCTCGATATTACAGTTTTGTAGTTTAATCTTATTAATGTTGCTCTTTATTTCATCAAATTTATGGTCATTTATATCAAACATTTATTTAATGTATCAAATTTTGTCTCAAACTTTTCCTCATTACTATCTAAACGTTGATTAATATCGTTAAGTTTTACATTCTGTTCCTCAAAACGATAATTAATGTCCCCCTTTATTTCATTAAATTTAGCGTTCAAATTTTCATTTTGTTTGTCACACTTACTATCTATCTTTAACAACAACTGCATCATACTCATCATCTCACCACTGTCAGATTGATTACTTTTGTTAATTGATTTTGGGGTTATTTGAATCCCCGAGTCATCTATGTCAGCTGACTTACTTAATTCTCTATTTTGAACTAAGATTGGAGTCGAATGGACCTCCAACCCACTCATGACCGTTGATTCGGTCACACTGTTTTCTGTATTGATATTTGTATCAAATTTATTTTCTGTATTGACTTCAGTTAAGTCAGTTATGCTGACTTCATCATCGTTATTCTTCATTTTATCTGGTGTTTTTTACATATACTCTTATACACTTTAGCTTACTTCTATGTCTAGTATTTTGTATATTTGTTTATATCATATGAACTAACCATACCATTGCCCCTACCTCCAAATAACGTGTTCTGCAGCTTAATTAGGTCTGGCGAATGTAATTAAAACTTGCACTCGAGTCCCTGTTCGGGCGCCAGTGAAACACTATTAATTAGTTCAAATATGTTAGACTCTTACCTTATGGATATCTCCAGGGTTCTACAGACGAACACAGCTGCAGAAAGGATTATTTGAAGGTTATCAGTACATATATAAATACACAATTTGTTTTAAAACCAATCGCTTCTAGTTTATTAACCACATTAATTACTTCGTTTTACTTGGACATCAATTAAAAACTGGTATATTATTTTATATTATCAGTAAGTGTTATTAACAAATAACATGAAATCAAACAAATTTACAAATGAAATCTTTTTTACTTCTAACCTATTACAAATTGTTTATATTTGAAATGAACCAGTACATATTTATCTCTTTTCCCCTTGCTATTTTCTTTTAACAAAATCCCTTCCCTTAGAGGTCTCAATTATTTAGGTTTGCATGTATATCAGCTATCATCATTTGTTTTAAATTGATCTACATATATATGTAAGGTTGTTAGTTACCCGTCCACCGTGTGTGTCCATATGGTTTGTTGCACGGTCTCGTTTTAAACGCCTTCGTTGTTCGAGCGCATTCCCGCAATTATTTATTAGTTTACAGTATTTACTTAGATTTCACTGTTTTAATTCAATGTTCCCACATGTGGTAAAATAAAGTCGGCCGACGTAACTTTGTTCGAACACTTGATGTTTTGTAGGCTGGCCGCGCGTTACACTGTTTATACACATTTTTATACTTGTTTTAATACTTTAAAAGATAGGCTGACTCTTAATTACGGCCTATCTTGCACCCGAGGCCACCGTTTAGCTTTTAGCTGCACTGTAGGCTGCTGCTGGCTGTCTATTGTTACTCCTGTGGTGACAAACTGCATACTGTAATTCACAAAGCCTGCTGCTGGGGCAGTTACGCAATACGTCTAGTCTGGTTGTCTAGACATCATTGTTTATGCTAACATTGTGTTGTACTGAGGCACCTCACAGGTGAAAGTTAACAATTGAAAATTAAAACTGAATTGATATGAAATAAAATTGAAACTGGGGTAGCGCACAATTCTGTACTGTTACAAGTTTTATAGACAAACTGGAAGTACAAAATCCTGAAAATTAGGAACAACTGAAAGAATCCCTAGTTCGAACAGCCAACAAAACAATTCCTCTCATAAAAGTCAGAAAACATGCTTGGTGAAATGTAGAATGTGACGAAGCAATAAAAGAAAGACAACAAGCCTGGCAAAAGTGGAATGCACACAAGAATATAGAAAACAGAACAAACTTCTTACAAACCAGAAAGGAAATATCCAAATTAATTAGGAATATTAAGAGAAATTGTGACAAAAATCAGTTAAATAAAATAGAACAAGATTTTGAAAAGAATAACATGAGGGACTTTTATAGCAATTTTAAACAAAACTTAAGTACCGGTAAATAATTTCCTCCAAGCTTCTGTTTTAGAGACCAAAATGGGAAAACAGTATACAATAATAAAGACAATTATTAATATCTTAGCCAGTTATTTTAAAAACCTACTGAACCGTGAATTCCCTAAATCAAAATTCAGTTTTAATCAAATACATACTCAACATCCTGATTCTTTCCTTCCAGATAAAGAAGAAATCGTTACAATAATTGAATCTCTAAAAGCCAATAAGGCGCCTGGGAAGACTCAATCACTGCTAAACTTTGGAAGCATGAAAATGATAAATGTCTAGAAAAATTGACTGAAATTATTCAAAACATTTGGACAATTGAGGAAATTCCTGACAAGTGGACAACAGCATTTATTTATCCAGTCCACAAGAAAGGTGATAAATCAGATGCAAAGAACTACAGAGGTATAGGCGTAACTTGTGAGGGGCAAGGGGGCACTCGCCCCCCCAATGTTCCGAGCATTATAAAATTTTGTTTCCAGTTGTTATAAATAAAAACTAACAAATAGTGAAACAGGAGACAGTTTCTATGCTTGCGAGCACAGTATGCGCTATTTATCAACATCTGTACTGTTATCAGACGACTAGTTGCCATAAATTTATTATTCTTATTTCTTTAGAAGAAACTTGTAAGGGGAATGTTTGACAGAGTTGAATGATATACGTCAAAATGGAAAGAAACAGAAAAAAATTGCTGAGAAAGAAAGATATATGACAGTGGTTCCAAGAAAAAAGAAAATGCCTGAAAAGCTTGGTGGTGACAGAACTGGAAAGTATCAAACAGTCTTTGACTTCTCTAGGGAGAATGCATTGTTACGACGGTCTACTTGATCGTTGTAGGTACAGTGGAAAACAAAATACAAGAAAGACACCAATTAAGTCACTAATTACCAGCTTTAATTTTTACAGTTAAACAGTTCATAATTAACAACACAGTCTCCTACAACAAATCAAATAAAAATTGTTCACACGCAACAAAATGTCAACTAATATTAAAACACAATTGTATTACAATATACCGCCAGATTATAAAACACGCCACTTCACTAATAACCACTTGAACGCACACAGTATTGCCTGACAATAAAATCTAACCACACTGTAATAGATCGCGACTATAACTGAACTAAGGCCACTGCCGCCTTGTATTTATACATCCGGGCACAGACCAGAAGATTCCAAACTACGCCTTATCTCTAAACTACGACGTAATTAATTGTGGCCTTGACACAGTCCGCGCGGCTGGCGGCTTCCAGAAAAGTCTCGCGAATGCGTCAAGAATCACATATGCCACACACATTAGAGCAAGATTCTTCTGGAACATTCGACAAACACGTAGACTGTTCTATAATGTCATAACAGTATATTTCCCATTTTAGATACACTTATAAATGAAATTACATACAGGTTTCAAGAAAATTACTTAAAAGTACTTCATGCACTTTGCTCAATTGTGAGTAAAAACGAGGTTGAGGAAGAGGATGTGAAATTAGTGTGTGCTACTTATAAAGTGCCAGAGAAGGAACTGTATTCAGAATTGATTGTGTTTTCACGTATTTGTGCAAATAAAAACATTGGTGATGTTTATGATCAAAGACTAAAGAGTTTTGTTGAACAAAATTTGAGCGAATGTTTTCCCAACTTGAACAACATTTTTGTTGTTTAAAACATTTTTGACAGTGGCTGTAAGTTTAGGAAGCAGTGAAGGCTTTTTTCTTGTCTTCGGAGGCTGAAGACTTACATATGCAACACTACTGGACAAGAAAGACTTCATCACCTTTCTGTTCTGTGCGTTGAAAGAACATATAAAATTGACATTTCAAAAATAATAGATGAATTTGATTCTGAAGCAACTCTTAGAGGAAGGAGACTCCTACTTCATTGACAACAAAACCAGCCACTCAACCATCATACTACATAATGTGGTAAGTAACTTACCTCAGTTGAACAAAAACTGAAATTCTTTATATTTATAGGCCTACAGTATATTTGTTCTAGATAAACATAAGTGAAGTACAACTTATGAAGAAAGGTTTGATGATCATTATCAAATGAAATTGTCCCTCGTTTACTAACTAAGAATTATTACTAAACTTTCTAATTTTGTATATAATACATTTTATTATATAGATGCTCTCATTACACAATTGAATTTATGAAGCTTTAGAAGTTAGTTCTGAATTGTTCTTAAAATTTCCATTTAGGATTAGACCCATCTATAGTTATATGTAGAACTTTATTAAGATGCAGATTTATTCCTAGTAGAGTTATCTTTAAATCCCTTAAAAAACCTTAAAGATTACTTTAGAATAGGAAGTCAAAGAAAAACAGAATTCAAGTACCAAGTTTCCACTACTTTGTAAAACATATCCTAGAAACAAACTGTGACATCCAGTAACTGTTGCTAAGAAACCTTACTAAGGAAGGGGCTTATAAAAAAATTACAAGCTTGCTCTTTTGAACATCTGATGAAAAGGTTTTGTAAAGTGTACCTAACCTAAAAATGTACAATGCTCGACTTGTCTTTGTATTCCATACTTCTAGATGATATATTGCTAACACGAATAAGAAAAGTTTAAATCTGCTGAAGGTCTAAACGAGTGATAGTTATTTGCAGACTGACAGGGCCATAAAATAATTCTGAAAGAATTGTTGCTTTTACAACACCATCCTTTATCAAGTGACTACTCAAATCTGCCAGTTTTCACAGCAAACTGAAGTTTGATGATTTGATCCATCATGACCTAGTGATGGTCCAAACATTTCAAGGATTCTCCTAGCCTTAAAAAACTGGACTGGCGTCATTGAGTGACTAATGTTAAATTTACTTTGGGATACTTCCAAACATAATACAGTTTACAATAAACAAACAAAACTTTATGCCTGTCTAATTTTTCCAGAACTCCATACACAGAATTTGATCTGGATAGAACATTTATTAAACAATAATACTATTCGATGCAAATAAATAAAATATCGGTATGGAGAACCATACATGACTTCCATGTTTTAAGATTTATATTTAAAATCATTTTAGAAATGAAATATTTCTACAAAACTACTTCTATCTTCAGCCTCAAGCACAGAATTGTGGTCACTAACATATAACACCTCACGTTAGCGCACTCGATTTTCAATGATGATGGCAGTCGATGGCATTTCTGAAACGTCTAGTTTTGCAGAAAACATTGGACCACAGCCAAACAGCCCGTGAAGGAATTTTATCAACAAACTACTTCTTTGTTGCCAATAATGTAGTACACATATAAAAAATTATCCCCTCTGAACATATAACATTTCCAAACATCTTCAATTCTCTCCCTATTTGTTTTATAAAAACTGGAGTTTCTACTGCAGGTTTTCAAGTCCACTAACTACTTAATTTAATAGACATAATTGTTCCTGATCTTGTTGGGTAACATTATATTAATACATCTGCTTCCTACTCATATGTGCAAACAATGTTTTTAATGTACGGTGCTAAACATCTTTACAATTTAGACAAAGTCTAATTAGCAATTTGACCTAACCTGTATTACTACATCTAAGAATATCTTATTAGGGCATTTAGCTTTATTTATATATTTAATGCATCTTAATTATTACACTAACAGCACCACTGCTCTGTCTTACACTAACTCAACAGAATTTCTTGTTTTCAGTTTAAGAAAGTTGAAATTGTGTATTTCTTTTCTTTTCCATTCACTTTTTATAGAAACGTGCTTTACATTAATATGTGTACCCTTACTGTATTACGGTCCTAAACATCTTTATCAACACTGAATATCTTTAAAAGTTAGACAAAGTGTAATGAGCCATTTGCCTTAACCTGAATTTACATGACCTGGCTCAGAACTGCACCGTCCTCTTCTGTACCAATAACACTCAACCATCATAGCTAATCATGAATAATTAATGTAAAACTTCCAGCAAGAACACTGATTAAAAATGTAATGAAACTTAACAAGCCTGTAACACAATCAAACCACAACACAAATGCCCGATTTTAAGCCTGCAGAAGTCAATCCAAATAAATGATGTCTGAATGTATGTACACACATAAAAGGCAAAATACAAGTGTTCTGTCTTGTATGCTGTCGTAGAAAATATATTCTGTATTTCTTTACGGTTGCAACTTCATTCATGTGAGTGAAAATTAATTTATATAAATTTCAAATCATCACCTGGAATCTACACTGTTGACTGTAAACAAATACAATAAAATCCTTTTGTGATCACTTTGGGCCAATATGAATATGAATATGCCAATAGCACTAGCCGAATAATAACAATAACTGATAACAAGATTTGCCATTACTTTCCCATACCTGTGATTACAGGCATATTGATATACCTGTTACTATGTGTACAGGTATTACTATATATATTGTATGTTAAAACTGTGAGGTGTATTTTATAATCTGGAACATTTTATACAAAATGATATAATCACAAAAGATAATGTAAAACACAAAGTTACAACAAACACCAAAAGTATTTATAAAAATTAAAAAAATAAACAAAATTATATAAATCACAAATTATTCAATAAATGATTAAATATGTACCATAAGTTATTAGATACTGCAATTATTTTTTATAGAAACAAACATCCACTAGCAGCTACAAAACCAATTTTCCCTATAATGTACCTAGCAAGATCCTGATCTTTTCAATACATTGTTGGATTGTTAATGCTAGCATTTTTTTATTCTTTTCCCTAAACATTTTGAAACCATAATTTCAAAGTGATACTACCTGAGATGCCTTTCCATTGTGTTTCCTTTTGCTCCAAAAAAAATATTTTGTTGTGGTGTTGATAATGTCTTTATTCTTTAAAATTGTGTGTGAGGGAGATTGCAATATTTTTAACTGAACTGTAGCATTTCATTGTCTCAATTTTTGTCATTTTTTGTGCTACTGTAAAGTGTTCACTTTTTATTTACACTTAAGTCATGCCGTTTTTATTTTACATTTTTACACTTTCTGTCAAGCTACTGTAAAGCTACAGTAAAATATAAAATTTAATTAAAAAAATGATCAAACCAAGCACTTGTCTGTAATGAACAGAACACTGTAATAACTGAAATATATGAGATTTTATTTAAGGTTATTGCTGGCTCTCACATCCTACCTTCCAGTATTTGCTTATCATCCGTCAGAACAGTGAATAACTCAACAGGATACTAAGTCATTCTTACTACTGTTTAGGTGCCATTTAGCATATACACCAGAGGCAGATTTATGCATAGGCAAAGTAGGCAACTGCCTACGGGCGGCACATTTTGTAAAGGTCATTATGTTGTTTTTATACCTAAGAGATGTTTAAAATGCCACTCCATTTCATCTCAATATGATAAGAAGCTTTTAAAAATATATATTGTTTAGTAACTAGGCTTATTACATAAAGAGAATAGTTCATCATTTACTTCTGATCTGTATATGAAGTAGGCCCTACATCGCTTTTTCACAATTACATTTAGCTACATTATATATGTGATACTTCCATTATATTAATTATTTAACTATTAATTTGTTTACATTAAAATTTCGAACATCTTTACCGACTCTGTAATTTGACATGAGTGAATGTCAATAGATGCCACTAGCTGCTAACAGACAGACTATGAGCATAGCATAATTTCATACCCAACTCTAGTGCCAATTGAGCTTCGACCTGCAGAGGAGGGAAATAAGAGGTCTACTCATAGTACATGTCCGTTAAAAACCTGTTGTATTTTACATAAATTGTTAAATATATATTCATCAAATAAATTAATAGGCAAAAAGTGATAAGTGAAAGGATGATTATGTCAAAAGGTAATGTATTTTCATTTATTATGTTAGGGTAATATTAGTGGAATGATAATATTCTACCACTACTGTATTATAGTATACAAATGTAGTGATATATCTTGGCACAATACTATGTAATAAATTTGGATAAAAGGCTCATTTCAAATAGAAAGGATAGCTGGTGTGATCATACATAACATATTTGTATTAGTTTTTGAGAATTTATTCCTATCAAACTGCAATAAGCATATTTTCAAACCTTTATGGATGTGTGTCATGTAATTTACAGATTGTACCAAAAGAAACAACAAAAATATATCTTTTCAATTAAACAAAAATTGGTCTTGTAATATGTGTCAGTAGTACACCAGGAACTAATAAGTTAATTGCTATTACAAAATGCCTTATTCCTTTTTCATGATGATCAGATTTTGCTATACGCCTGCATAAATAAAAATTATTAAAATGCTTAACTCACAATGCAAAGTATTTAAACTATTTCACATGAAAAGTTCATCATGTCACATATTCTAGTAACATGGTAAGTTTTTGGAATAGAGTTTTAGCTGAATTTATACACTAGGAGGGCATTCAACATTTAGTTTGTGTGTGTAACTCTGGTTAATCAAAGAGAATTATTTGTGTAAATTCAAATTTAGTAATACAAATCTACTACCATAAAGGCTTGGAATGCCTTTGTTTACCCCATTAAAGAATTTTAACTAACTTCATATGGGGGAAAACTGGTTTACATACATCATTTCTGAAAATAATAATCCTGAAATGTAATCAGTACTTATATCAAGTTAAGTGCAATAATTAAATAGATTCTTCAACTTGGACGTTGCAAACTTCAGGTGCTAAGCCTTTACTTTATTTTTAATTTAACATCAATTTATGTTCGGCAACGTTAAAAAGAACATGTTATGGCCTCTGAGAAAGTACACAGTGAGTGGAAGCTGGCTTAAATGAAGGTAACCATTTTATCTAATAATTAGTGTCCCATGTTAGAAAACAAGTGCAATACATATTATAAAAAGAAGGCTATTGTTTTTATTTCCATGTTCCATAAGGAAATGGATGAAAAAAAATCGCGTTCGAGATAAGGGCTGATTCTGATTGTACTACCCTCAAAACAAGAAGAAGTCATTTTTTGAAAGATGTCTGTATGTAGAATTTTGTCTATGGCGGACGATAACTGCCGCAAATTCAAATAATTTTTTGCATATTGTAGAGGACACAAGGTCTGTTGATTTTGGTAAAGATCGGTTATGGAGAAGGGGTTGTTTATCTGCAACGTTTTATGTTTTAACAAGAGTAAAGTACTTACTTTTGATAAATAAAGTACCCTTAAAAGAAGGTCATAATTATACCACTGTAGAAAGGTAGATGAAATATCTATAAATGAAAAGGGTTAGGGGGAAGTTGAAGGGGGAGGGGATACACAGTTTTAATAGGTTAGTATTAGATATCTACCACTTTTTAGATAAAGAAGGAGTATGCACTACGGTTAATAGCTTATGCTACAAGATACATAAGTGTTTATTTTAAAAATTAATACAGTAACATACAAGACAGGTTACATGACAATTGCTGGAAGAAATGGAGAATAAACAGTTACAGTGAGATCAAAAGACGTACAATAAAGCACTACAGAGTCAATTGGGTTTGTAAAGAAACGTCAAACCCAATGTACTATCATTACACACACTTTTAAATTTTTTTAAAATTTGTACACCAAATTTTGGTTAATTAAATCCAGAACGTATACAAGGCTATAAACATTAGAAATGCCCTGTATATAAGCTACTTTTTGTTTACACTTCTCATCATTTTATCAGAAAACTTTCTATTTCTAATACAAAAACCCCAATCATATGAAACATACCATTACAAAAAGCTTCTTCAAAAAATTTGCGCCATTTCTCACTGTATGCCACGTGCTCCATTTTTTATCGGTGTTCTTTGTTGTTAAGATTTACATTAATTATCAGAATGATTAGGTATGATGAACTGATGAATGTTGTTGGCACAGAAGAGGATGCAGTTTCTTTTCTTGAAGAAAAAGGATTGCTTGATAATCATCACCATTGCATTAATGGAATGGACATGACACAGTGTTGCATGTTGGAAATTGACAACTTTGGTGTTGCAGTAAGAGAGCTTGCCACTTGTATAAGTCAGTTTGCCAGGACACATGGTTTGAGAGGACCAGACTGGCGCTCAGAACAATAATTTAATTTATTTACTGCTGGTATGATCAGCGTACCAATGTGAAACATAGTGAAAATTAACTGGAAACCAACCACAACACTCATGTAGAGTAGAAGTATTATTTAAGAAGTATCTGTGCCTCAACCCAGTACTAAATCCAGTATACTGTAACAGGATGTACTGTTCCACACTGTAAATAAAGAAGACAGGCAATAATATATATCTATGTGTAGGCTGAGTAGAATGGAATGGCTGTTTACATACCACTTTACCTGGTATTTTGGTCACTTAACCAAAAATTTGTCCATTTTATGTACAGACTCTAACCTATCAGAGTGCAATGTAACTGGAATTTGTTGAAAACAAGATTAAACTATCCCTCATATATTCAACCACCCTAACAGAGAGAGGGAGGGGAAGAGAGAGAGAGAGAGAGAGAGAGAGAGAGAGAGAGAGAGAGAGAGAGAGAGAGAGAGTTATATATCATTGTTGAATAAATGGATAAATAGAATAAATGGGGTAAAAGTATGAATGAAGCGTTTGCGCAAATACTGGGTTGTCTTAGAATAGCTATAAAATAGTTTAAGTTGTCTTTTCAAGATGTGTTTTTTTTTAGAAATGTTCCTCATAAACAATGTTTTGTATGTTTAAAGAAACAGTAATAGTTTTTTTTTGTTTGAGAAGGAAAATGAATAACAAGTAAAGCTAAAAAAGAATATAAAATAAATGTGGTATTTGTTGAATAAAAGTTGAGTAAATTAACAACTAAATGAGAGTCGAGTTTCTTGATAACAAAAAACCCCAAATCATACTTATAGATCACGAGTTTGTGTGAAGGACTCTGGCTGACAAAAGGTAAGAGAAGTTTTTATTAATTAAAATGTGGTAGAGTGTGTGTATAATCACATTATGGTATAAGAATATGATATCGGTTTTTTGTTTAATATCCACTTGTAAAGGAAAAAATACAGCAGATAATTATTTTATAAATAACTTTGTTACAGCTGCTGTGAAGTTGTCTTGATTAAATAATGTAACCTAACCAACTTTTAAGTATTGAATATTAAGTATAAGTATATTTAATCCTGAGAGAAAATGAACAATTAACACCAGTTTTTGAAAGAACCATGAAAGGAGAGAAGATGAGTTTGTGTACGAAATGCAAAGTGGAGTATCTTATGTAGAGATGAAAGGTCAAAAGTTCAAGTCAAATACATATGAATGGGATGATTGGTAATATCTGGGACCTGTCACACAACAGAACACCATACAATGATGATAGTGTGTATCACTTATTTCATCACATCTCTTACCATGTAATGTGCCTGCTTTTAATAATATTCTCAAATGATTTTAATACTTTGTTTTGACTGGTTTCACTGTGTAAATTACAAACCTGAATATAGTGCTGGAATACATACGGTAATCGATTTTTCCATTCACAGCCACGTTTCGCATTAAATCACGAATGCCTACAAAGAAAAATAAATTACATCACCGGACACACAAAGTACTGACATATGAACATTAATCAATTATTTTGTTTAATCAGTCAACATTCTAGGAGACCAATATTAAAGGGTTTACAGATTATTGACCCATCCACCAAAACACACACACACAGGTTCTGATATGTGTTACAATTGTGTCTTATTTTCAGCCAACTGTTCTTTTACAGGTGAAATCAGTACAATTATACCTCGTGAGTATAAGGTTAGTTTAATCTGTAACCTATGATATTAAAAATAATAATAATATGTGTAACACTGACATGATTATTACACTTTATATGATATCAGCTTGTTGGCTTAATATCCACTTGTAAAAGAGAAAAATATAAAATGTTTATTATTTTATAATTAACTTTGTTACAGTTTCTGTGAAGTTGTTTAGATTAAATAATGTAACCTAACCTACTTTTAAGTACTGAATGCTTTTAATTTGTCATGTACTGTGTTCAATAAGGAAACAAAATACTTTTACAGAATAGGGGAGACCCGCCCAGTACCGGACACTTCCCAGTACCTGCCAGAGGGTGTTTATACAAATTGCCGCTAGATGACAGATAGATGAACTATTGCGCACAAAGCTCTTTGTCATTCAACATCGTAGTAGAGTTTAGCGACCTCTCGTGCCAGTCGTGTCAGAGTAGTGAGTGAGTGAAGTGTTTATGTGCGGTTGGCTGCTTCCCACCGAAACTTTTCATCCACTGTTCTGTGAGTCTTGGTGAGTAGAATGAGATTAACTATTTTTTATGTGAACCCCACTTTCATAGAGAGTAGACAGCAGTTAGTGTATTTTAGTTTATTACGTTAGTTTACAGTTAGGAATTTAAAAGCTTTTCCAACCTCATTAGCCCAGGACTGGACACTTAGTGTTTTCCCAGTACCGGACAGTAACAAATGTTGGTGTTATGACCTAAAACACTACAAATACTTTTTTTCTTTACAGGCCCAATCCTCGTCATGGGCAATGAAAAGAAGAAGGGCTATTGGTCCGAAGATGCTATGAAAATGGCTGTTGAGCAGGTTATGTCTAATAAAATGGAGATAAGGGAGGCTTCATTTCATTTTGAAGTACCAAAAAGCACTTTGTCTGACAGGATAAAACTTCTGAAAGATGGTAGGGCTGTAGATTTAAGGCCCCAGCTCGGACGCTTCAAGGCGACTTTTTCTGATGAGTTAGAATCGCATTTGGTTGACCAACTTAAAGATCTTGCAAACAGAATGATGCCACTTAACAAAAAAGAGTTTCTAAGATCTGTGTTCGAAATGGCGGACACCTTTAAATTCCCCACCAATTCAACAAAGAAAAGAGGGAAGCAGGTGACAAGTTTTATTATGAATTTTTGAGCCGCCATCCCGACATCACATTGCGGAAATCACAATCAACTAGTATTCAGAGGGCTGTTGGTTTCAACAAAGAACAGGTTGACTTGTTTTTTAACAAGTATGAAGCCATTTCAGCAAAGTTTAAGTTCTCTCCCTCCAAAATATTCAACTGCGACGAAACAGGTGTGTCAGTTGTTCATGAAAATGCTACAATGGTTTTATCACAAAAAGGAAAGAAGCAGGTTAGTAAAATCACGTCTGGAGAAAGAGGAAGTGTTACAGTGTTGCTATCAATCAATGCTACAGGTGACACATTCATACCCCCTTTATTTATATTTGGAAGGAAGAAACTGGCCGAGGAGTTGAAAAAAGATGCACCAGAGGGAAGTATTTTTGCTTGTGAAAAAAGTGGGTGGATCACTTGTAACTCATTTTTGCTCTGGCTCAAGATGTTTGTTACCCGTGTCAACCCAACAAAGGAGAGCCGTGCTCTTATAATTTTGGATGGCCACAGTTCCCACAAGGAACTGAAAGTAATATTGTATGCAAGAGAACATAACGTGCACATGATAAGCCTCCCTCCCCATACCACGCACAAACTACAGCCACTCGACCGTACAATAATGAGACCATTTAAAGCTGCTTACAACGAAGCCTGTGCAAGGTGAATGCAAAAATACCGCCCTCTGAAGATAGCTCAAAGGGATATTGCGAGTTTGGTGAACACAGCATTTATGGCAGTCTGCAGGATGGAGCTTGTAAAGTCTGGTTTCGCCTGTACTGGGCTCTATCCGTTGAACAAGGGCATATTTTCAGATTTGGACTACATTGCTGCAGCTCATTTTACTTCAGATAGTGAAGTTCTCGTAAGACCCACAGTTTCTGGCCCCTCCCCCATGGATTCTGAAGAATCAGTGCCTGCAAAAGAGAACGCCGTCCCTTCTTGTTCAACCTCATCGTCTGAAGTAGTGCCTTCATGTTCAACCTCATCGTCTGAAGTAGTGCCTTCATGTTCAACCTTAGCATCTAGGCCTACCTCCCCGCCCTGTCCAGGCATGGCGTCAACTTCAGGTGTTTCCACAATGGAAGCTAGGCCTACCCAAACATCTCTGGCTACTCCTAGCACTTCTCACTCTTTTGGTCGGCCTAAAAGCTTCATGTCCCCTTTATTCCAACGTGTGACTGCAGAAATTTCTCCTATTACAGGTGAGGCTAGGAAAAAAATTAGTCAGAGGAAGAGAAGAAGTGAAAAAAGTTAAATTTTAACTGGAAGTCCATACAAAGCACAGTTGGAGGAGAAAGTTAAGAAATCTGAAGAGAACATGAAGGAAGTAGCAATGAGAAGATCAAAAAAATTAAAGTGTGTTGGCTAGCACAACCAAAAAAGTGAAACAGCCTAAGCGTGAAAACGAATACAAGAGGATTTCTGTCAAAAGAAAACTTCACTTTAAGAAAGTTGTCCTGAATAAAATTACAACAGAAATGGACACCGACGAACCGGATGGTCTTACTGAGTGCATAGTTTGCAACGAGACGACTGATGAAGATTGGGTTCAGTGCACCTCTTGCAAAGGGTGGGCACATGTTGCTTGCACTGATCAAGAAAATCTCCTGTATTATAAATGTGACAATTGTTCTTAGTTTATTTACATGTAAATTTCGTTTTTGCTTCTAATATGTTGGTTTTTATTATAATTACTTCTTACTTACTTAGATTAACCATGTATTAAGCAAAATAACAGTAAATTTTAACAATAATTTTGAAAATTTCATAGTGTCCGGTACTGGGCGCATACTTTTTAAAATGGCCATTTACAGACACAATTTGTTTTGTTTATTTTATCATTAAACATTTTGCTATTAGCAGATATGTTAATTTTTTCTAATAAAAAAACATTTAAGCTTCACGACTGCTGCATTTTCATTCCCCTACATTATTTTAAAAAATTTTTATTTTCAAAAAAAGCTAAGGTGTCCGGTACTGGGCGAGTCTCCCCTACTTAAAATCCTTGAAAATGGTATTGGATTAAGCTTGAGCAAGGAATAATTAAACTAAGCACATGATTTCAAAGTTAATATCATTATGAAATTAGTATTCTAAATAGAACATACTTAACAAAATTGATAATACTTACCAAAATCATGTAAAACAAAAATCATTAATCATGATATTTTTTGATATCTTGAAGCATTTTCTCGAACAAATCGTCGTTTGCGTTTCTTGTTCGCCACATGAACTCACATAAATAGGAATCTAAGAGTTCCCTTCTTGTACCACATTCAATCTTGTTTCGGCATTTACAGGACCGCCATAGGCTTTCTATGCCTTGTGTATGCGCTCCCGTTTGAGGATCCACAAAGTTATAACTACGGTTTACAGTCAAATGACTGTACTGTTGTGGCAAATTAACAATTTGCCTGTATGAACGCTACTCATCTGATATTATAGTGGACCCTGGTTCAATATTTTGCTGTATGAGAGGAAGAAGGGTAGCGGCTGAGCGATCTTCGACACAACACAAGAAGCATTCCTTGGTTTCCCGGCAGTATCCTCCAAATACCCACTGTTGTGGTAACACCCGGCCAACATTATTTTTTTCTCTTGGCAAACACACTCTCATCAATTTCAACTGTTAAATTCGGTCCTCCAATTTTCTGTGGGTTGCTCATGATGTCTAAGCCACAGATATATCTTAAGTAAGCCGTCCACTCTGTGTGTGTGTGTTGGCGCCGATTTCCCGTTGATTTTTACTGTTTTTCACACTACTACGGCCTTCGCACCAGCAATAAATAAACAAAATTATTTTTCTCAGCGGTATTTTGCACCCCTCTAAAAATGTGCCCTGGCGAAGTACCTTATACTCACGGCAAGTTTTTTTATTGCAACACCATCGAGGTCGCTGTCGCATTTTCAGTACCATATCATGTCCATTAATGCAACAACACGGATTATGAAGTAATCCTTTTCCTTGAAGAAAAGAAATTGCATCCTCTTCTGTACTAATAAGACTCAACAGTTCATCATACCTAATCATTCTTAATAATTAATGTAAAACTCACAACACAGAACACTGATTAAAAATGTAACGAAACTTAACAAGTTTAACACAACCACTCGTGGCGAAAGCATTTCCACAACACACAATTTTAGCAGGTGGTGCGAGAAATGGCGCGAAAGCGGTAATCTAGTGCATTAAAATATGAACGGTATGGGATATACGGAATTGTCGTCGCTTGCAAAAAAAACAGAAAAGATCCATGCGCTCTTTTAAGAACTCAATTACTTAACCCATAATAAAGATGTATAATTATTTGTACGTAGAGATTAAGATGAATCTGCGGATCTTTTCCATTTTTCCCAGATACTACAATTCCGTATATCCCGTAATACCTTCATTTTGATTGGTACTAAGCCCATTCTTGCGTTTACCTGAACAAACTCTGAAAACATTTGTTCCAATACTGAATTCAAATTAAATACAAAACTCTTTAAAACAAATTTAAAGACTCCCGACTCCCTGTATTAAGTCTTTTAAAGTTTACTAAAATTAACGTTTCTTTTTCATACACATGTTATTTCAATTTATTTTTATAGCAATTAACATTAAAAGTGCTAACTGAAGATAGACACACCATACATTTGCGGTTAGGTGGGGTAATTATAAACGGAAAATGGATTGAAACATTTTGATTGATTAAAAATTGTGTAGGTTTTAAAATTGAAATAACTGCAAATAATTGTTATTTCAACCTTTGTTATTATGTTGCGTACAAAAAATTGTTTAAATATAAATAATAAATACAGCTCTAAAATTAAATTTACAATTATCCTTGACATCTTAGAGGTAATTGTAAATAAGTGTTTTCTTTATGTTTTGAAATATTGAAACAAAAATAGTGACACCTGTAAACTAGTTGACATTGTACTATTTCATGTGTTTATAATCCTAACTGCATGTTTACAATTACCCTGTCTTCGTCTATATGAAAAATAAATGGAAACAAGTTAATTCAAATACTATGTATATTAAAAATCATAAATAAATAATAAAGAAATGTTGTTCTGTTACATACTCTAACAAGTAAATGATAGAATAAAAGTTTATCATTTTTCAAACACTTCCAGGGAACTCGTAGACAATTTGTCTGTCAATTTCCTTCATTTCTGTATTGGGCAAAATTGTCAATATTTGTTAAAAGCTAACAGTACTTTCATCATTTTCTTTTAATGTAAACTTTGTAGAAATTCCATTTTTGCTATGTGTACATAGTTCTGGAAAAATTAGATAGGCATAAAATTTTGTTTATTGTAAACTGAATTATGTTTGGAAGTATCCCAAAGTTAATTTAACATTAATAATGTCAATCAATGAGCCCAGTCTAGTTTTTTAAGGCTAGGAGAATCCTTAAATGTTTGGAGCATCACTAGGTCATGATGGATCTAATAGTCAAGCTTCAGTTAGCTGTGAAAAATTTCATTGTCTCAATTTTTGTCATTTTTTTGTGCTACTGTAAAGTGTTCACTTTTTATTTACACTTAAGTAATGCCATTTGTATTTTACATTTTTACACTTTCTGTCAAGCTACTGTAAAGCTACAGTAAAATATAAAATTTAATTAAAAAAAAAATCAAACCAAGCACTTGTCTGTAATGAACAGAACACTGTGTAATAACTGAAATATATGGGAGTTTTATTTAAGGTTATTGCTGGCTCTCACATCCTACCTACCAGTATTTGCTTATCATCCGTCAATAGATGCCACTAGCTGCTAACAGACAGACTATGAGCATAGCATAATTTCATACCCAACTCTAGTGCCAATTAAGCTTCGACCTGCCGAGGAGGGAAATAAGAGTTCTACACATAGTACATTAAACAACTGTTGTATTTTACATAAATCGTTAAATATATATTCATCAAATAAATTAATAGGCAAAAAGTGATAAGTGAAAGGATGATTATGTCAAAAGGTAATGTATTTTCATTTATTATGTTAGGGTAATATTAGTGGAATGATAATATTCTACCACTACTGTATTATAGTATACAAATGTAGTGATATATCTTGGCACAATACTATGTAATAAATTTGGATAAAAGGCTCATTTCAAATAGAAAGGATAGCTGGTGTGATCATACATAACAGATTTGTATTAGTTTTTTGAGAATTTATTCCTATCAAACTGCAATAAGCATATTTTCAAACCTTTATGGATGTGTGTCATGTAATTTACAGATTGCACCAAAAGAAACAATAAAAATATATCTTTTCAATTAAACAAAAATTGGTCTTGTAATATGAGTCACGTAATACAGCAGGAACTAATAAGTTAATTGCAATTATCTTGTTGATTCATCCTCTTCGTTCACTTTATTAAATTTATTAATATATATAAACTTTCACATATGAACTTACTATTCGTTGTCACTTCCCCAAACATTTCGAGGTGATGTTCCTCTTCCTCAGTGGGAGTAATACTGAATGTTGATTACAGAATAACCGTTATGGACTATAGGTGTGTGTGGTGGGGGTTGATGGTGGGAAGGGATTGGTGCTGAGGTTCAAATTGTGTGTTTGGATCAGTGTATCGAATAGTGTATGTGATTTATAATGTAATTGTTCATTTAATATGTTGTTTGGTTGTAGTGTGTGATATCTGTATATTTCAAATTGTTCAGCTGTGTTTAGTTTTCTACTTTTAGGTAAGTAGTGTAATATTTCCATGTTGTGTTCTATGTTTGTGTAACTGTGGTTTTCGTTATGTAAATGTGTGGCAAATGTGGAATGTATGTAGTTTGTGGTGAGGGCTTTTAAATGTTCTGAAAATCTGAAAATTTGTCACCAATTCTACATCGGGCAGACGAGAAGATCTTTTACTTCCAGATTTTCAGAACATTTAAAAGCCCTCACCACAAACTACATAAATTCCACATTTGCCACACATTTACATAACGGAAACCACAGTTACACAAACATAGAACACAACATTGAAATATTACACTACTTACCTAAAAGTAGAAAACTAAACACAGCTGAACAATTTGAAATATACAGATATCATACACTACAACCAAACAACATATTAAATGAACAATTACATTACAAATCACATACACTATTCGATACACTGATCCAAACACACAATTTGAACCTCAGCGCCAATCCCTTCCCACCATCAACCCCCACCACACACACACCTATAGTCCGTAACGGTTATTCTGTAATCGACATTCAGTATTACTCCCATTGAGGAAGAGGAACATCACCTCGAAACGTTTGGGGAAGTGACAATGAATAGTAAGTTCATACGTGAAAGTTTATATATATTAATAAAGTTAATTGCTATTACAAAATGCCTTATTCCTTTTTCATGATGATCAGATTTTGCTATACGCCTGCATAAATAGATATTATTAAAATGCTTAACTCTCAATACAAAGTATTTAAACTATTTAACATGAAAAGTTCATCATGTCACATATTCTAGTAACAAGGTAAATTTTTGGAATAGTGTTTAGCTGAATTTATACACTAAGCGGACACTCAACATTTAGTTTGTATGTGTAACTCTGGTTAATCAAAGAGAATTATTTGTGTAAATTCAAATTTAATAATACAAATCTACTACCATAAAGGCCTGGAATGCTATGCATTAAAGAATTTTAACTAACTTCATATGGGGGAAAACTGGTTTATATACATTATTTCTGAAAATAATAATCCTGAAATGTAATCAGTACTTATATCAAGTTAAGTGCAATAATTATATAGATTCTTCAACTTGGACGTTGCAAACTTCAGGTGCTAAGCCTTTACTTTATTTTTAATTTAACATCAATTTATGTTCGGCAACGTTAAAAAGAACATGTTATGGCTTCTGAGAAAGTACACAGTGAGTGGAAGCTGGCTTAAATGAAGGTAACCATTTTATCTAATAATTAGTGTCCCATGGTAGAAAACAAGTGCAATACATATTATAAAAAGAAGGATATTGTTTTTAAATCCATGTTCCATAAGGAAATGGATGGAAAAAAATCGCGTTCAAGATAAGGGCTGATTCTGATTGTAGTACCCTCAAAACATGAAGAAAAGTCATTTTTTGAAAGATGTCTGTGTGTAGAATTGTGTCTATGGCGAATGATAACTGCCGCAAATTCAAATAATTTTTTGCATATTGTAGAGGACTCAAGGTCTGTTGATTCTGGTGAAGATCGGTTAAGGAGAAGGGGTAGTTTATCTGCAACGTTTTATGTTTTAACAAGAGTAAAGTACTTACTTTTGATAAATAAAGTATCCTGAAAAGAAGGTCATAATTATACCACTGTAGAAAGGTAGATAAAATATCTATAAATGAAAAGGGGTAGGGGGAAGTTGAAGGGGGAGGGGATTATTTTCTATAAATGAAAATGATAGGTGAAGGGGAGGGGATAATTTTTTATATGTGCACTAAGTTATCGGCAACAAAGAAGTAGTTTGTTGATAAAATTCCTTCACGGGCTGTTTGGCCGTGGTCCAATGTTTTCTGCAAAACCAGACGTTTCGGAAGTGCCATCGACTGCCATCATCAGTGAAAATCGAGTGCGCTAACGTGAGGTGGTATATGTTAGTGACCACAATTCTGTGCTTGAGGCTGAAGATAGAAGTAGTTTCTGTGGAAATATTTCATTTCTAAAATGATTTTAAATATAAATCTTAAAACATGGAAGTCATGTATGGTTCTCCATACCGATATTTTATTTATTTGCATCAAATAGTATTATTGTTTAATAAATGTTCTATCCAGATCAAATTATGTGTATGGAGTTCTGGAAAATTAGACAGGCATAAAGTTTTGTTTGTTTATTGTAAACTGTATTATGTTTGGAAGTATCCCAAAGTAAATTTAACATTAGTCACTCAATGACGCCAGTTCAGTTTTCTAAGGCTAGGAGAATCCTTGAAATGTTTGGACCATCACTAGGTCATATGGACCAAATCATCAAACTTCAGTTTGCTGTGAAAAACTGGCAGATTTGAGTAGTCACTTGATAAAGGATGGTGTTGTAAAAACAACAATTCTTTCAGAATTATTTTATGGCCCTGTCAGTCTGGAAATAACTATCACTCGTTTAGACCTTCAGCAGATTTAAACTTTTCTTATCCGTGTTAGCAATACATCATGTAAAACTGCTTGAAGTATGGAATACAAAAACAAGTCGAGGATTGTACATTTTTAGGTTAGGTACAATTTACAAAACCTTTTCATCAGATGTTCCAAAGAGCAAGCGTGTAATTGTTGTTTTCCTTTTTTTTATAAGTCCCTTAGTAAGGTTTCTCAGCAACAGCAACTGGATGTCAAAGTTTGCTTCTAGGATATGTTTTATAAAGTAGTGGAAACTTGCTACTTGAACACAATACACTTCCACACAACATTCCAGAAGTCTGTTCTAAAAACAATTATAATCAACCTGCTGTTTCTACAGTACCTACTAATGCAGCATGGCAACATTTAAACCATTTTTGTTGGTCTGAACATTTGTTTCAAGCTGAATATACCAAATATGTTTGTAATAGGTTTATAATTTAAGATGTGAAGTATATGAAGCCATTACTAGTACCTGCTCATTAGACAAGAAATTATAACTATAATTTCTATTAATTTTGTTAATGTTCTTTGCCATTCATTATTTAGTTATTTTTTTAATATCAGGAAAAGTTCTGATGAAATTTCTTACTTGTCATTTTTGGTCTCTCTCTCCCCCCCTCATTTTTATTTATTGAAAAAAACATAAAAAACCGACACTCCTCTGTATGTGTCCACATTGCACAAAATTAAAAAAAATTAATCCAAGAAATTAAAAAAAAAACTTGTAAACTCTGAAAACATTTTTTCTAATACAGAATTCAAATTAAATAAAGAAAAAAAGGAATTGTGTGCTGCTAGTGTGTGTGTGTGTGTGTGTGTGTGTGTGTGTGTGTGTGTGTGTGTGTGTGTGTTTTAATGGAGACATCTTCCCCCTTGCTCCTCAACCCCTTTCAGAAAGTGAACAGACAGAACAATACCTGACCTGCAAATGGTCTTGAAACATACTTGTGATCTTGCAAAAGAGGATCAATCCTCTGTGTGTTTTAATGATAATTAGTTAACCAACGGACATGTCATGGACAACAAAATCCAAGAATTTACAAATGAATAATGAAAACGCAAAGATTAAAAACTAATAAGAAATCATTCAATAGACATAAAGAAACAAAATAGTAAAATTTATTAATGAATCAAAGGAATTCAGAAATTCAACTGATAATCACACATTAATACATAGTGTCACTAATTTCACAATTCCACAAAATTTTTAACTATTGGATAATGAACACTGGATTTAAATATAGTAAGCGTACACATATTAATGTAGGTTGTTTCACAAAAAGTGAATGGAAAAGAAAAGAATAAACTTTTTTAAACTGAAAACAAGATATTCTTTACAGTTAGTGTAACGTATTGTGTTACTGTAAGACACAGCAGTTCTGTTAATGTGCTAATTAAGATGCATTAAATGTATAAATAAAGCTAAATGACCGAATAAGATATTCTTAGATGTAGTGTAGTAATTCAGGTTAGGTCTAATTGCTCATTAGACTTTGTCTAAATTTTAAAGATGTTTAGGACCGACCATTAAAAACATTGTTTGAGATATGAGTTGGGAGTAGATGTATTAATATAATGTTACCCAACAAGATCAGGAACAATTATGTATATTAAATTAAGTAGTTAGTGGACTTAAAAACCTGCAGTAGAAACTCCAGTTTTTATAAAATAAATAGGGAGAGAATTGAAGATTTCTTGTTTGGAAATGTTATATCTGTTTTCTTCACAAGTAACTAAAATGTTGTTAATGGCCTTTTTTTAAGAGTATGAAAATACAATAGATACTGTACTTGAAAAAAGGTGAATTTTATTGGTACATACTAAAGTATAGAGTCCTATTTGTTTCTATTCATTAACAAAGGTCCGTACTGTAATAATTTTGTGTGTAATATACAAGCATTCTTTAATATGTTTACGAGATTCTCCAATTTTATTTGCGTTAATTCAGACCGTAGTAACATTAAATTCCACTGTAACCCATTATTAATACTTAATCATTTGCGTGTTAACAGAAACTGCACACTGTTTTTATTGCATTATGTTGAAAAAAGGATTTGAATGTACTTGTTTGGTTATATGTTAGATTGTACTTGGCTATAGGTTCTAAATTGGAAGTAGGTTTTAATTCCGGTACCTGGAATAAATACAGCCTTTAATGTTATATACAGCCTTTTATCCATACAATAACTACAGCCTTTGAATGTACACTAACTAAGGAAAATGTTTTTAAGTCTAATTAATTTAAAAAATCTAAAAGGTTAAGTTAGATTGTTAAACGTAGACACAACCTCCAAAAATCGTCTCTGTACCGTAATTATGTGCGATAAATGGAAATTAATTTCTGTACTTCCAGTAAATACAGCCTTTTAATAAAATATGTATCAATAAACCCCAATAAAATATGTACCAATAACGTACTAGGTTATACGTTCTAAATTGGAAATAGGTTTTAATTCCGGTACTTCGAATAAATACAGCCTTTTATCCACACAATAAAAACAGCCTTTTAATGTACACTAACTAAGGAAATGTTTGTTAAGTCTAATTAATTTAAAAAATCTAAAAGGTTGTTACATTGTTAAACGTAGACACAACCTCCAAAAATCGTCTCTGTACTGTAATTATGTGCGGGAAATGGAAACTAATTTCTGTACTTCCAATAAATACACCTTTTTAATGTACACTAACAAAGTCAATTTTATTTAAGTTACATTGTCGTACATAACCTCCATAATCTGCCAAAAGTTACTTGTGAATAATACACATCCAGTGGAAATCTGGATACGAAAAATAAGTACAAACGAGGAGACGGAAGTTTAAGTTTGCCGTACCATCGTAAGCTAGATCCCCATCGTAAGCTAGATAAAATTTATTTTTTAAAATGACAGTTATTTTACATTTTCGGCACTTATTTTTTATAGAAACGGTCAATAGAATACCAGAAGTGAAACATATTAAAAATGAAAGAAACTGAAAGTGATAAATGCTCAGAATAACTATTAAATTTTGGGGTATACAGTCGTCCTGATTTAGAAGTTTGATTTTACTGTGGTTAATTAAGAAAGTTTTAATTACTATGAAGCCCCTAAAATTTTGTGTTTAAATTGTGCAGTTTTTACAAGTTACAATTAATTATCAAAGGAGCAACATTATTTATCAGTTTGGATGTAAAACGTAGAATTTGTTTACAATTTTTTTTGCAGTGTACAGTATGTAATACCGGCAACGGACGTTATGTGGCGTGTTTGATGGAAAACAATAACAATAACAAACGAATGTTGAGGTTATATGCACATTAAACTTAAGTATTGTGTATAATTTTTAATTTCGTCATTTCCACCCAGTGTTCTCAAATATGACATCCATAGAAGAATTTGAAGGTATAAAGTCATATTGTTTTAATAATTTTTTAAACGTTTTAAAATTCTGGATGTAATTTTATGTTATAGGTTAGGAAATAGTATTAAGGCAGCTTTGATGTATGTGCGTCAAACAAACGCACTTTAATGTGTTTATTATTATTATTATACCTTTTTTTTTAAGAAATGCAATGGTAAATGAAGAATAGTAAAATAATATTAGGTTATTCGTCGGTTTGCTGGTAGTGCCAGAAATTAAAGGCTTATGTCATATTTGCAAACCACCTGACCACTGGCATTTATTTGCCTGCCTTAAATGCTTCCATAGTTGATTTAGGCTCTTCGGGCGAAGCCTAAACGGCTTTTATCTTGATACATTTTATTATTAATGTTATTTCTTGTGTGACTTCAGTGTACAGTGGCCTACTAGCTACAGGCTATTTGTCATTTGGATGCTTATGTGGCAAAACTTACTTGTAACTAATTTTTTATATAACGTTAATCTTATTTTAAAATGTGTCTGGTATACACTGTAATATTAATAAAACTACAATTATGGTCTATGCTTATTTCTGTGTAATGGTTGCTGTATGTTCTTCCTCAATGTTTATTGCTATATTACAGTGTGTTCTGTATTGTCTGGAGCTTTTACATAGCAATGTGTGTATTAAAAACACTTATACATATTATCAGAATGCTATATGAGTATTTTTAACCATAATTTTTATTACAGAATAATTACAAAATATTGCCTTTCAGGAACAGATGAGGAACGTTTGCGAGCAATTGATAGAGAACTGGGCAAAGTAACAGTAGAAATTCAAAGACTGAATGCTAGAAAAACTGAACTTACTGTTCTCAGAGACAAGTTGCATGATAACTTGATGTTGACAAAGAGCAAAACTCTAGCAGCAAAGGACTGGAATCGAAGAGGTATAGTATAGAATATTTTACTACTACTGTTGTAAGTCATAGTAACAGACATTAAGTAGGGTCACACAGGTTTTGGTAGGGATCAGGCAGGAATAGAGTAAAGCCTATGAATAGTAAGTGGTACTACCACATTTGAAAATATTAACCTGCTGCCTGAATTATTGTAAACTTGTGTAAGTTTTACACATATACTCTTATGTGGTATTTGTTTTTAACAATTTGAGTACCGACAAAAATTCCGTCCACTGTAACAATCTTTTTTTTAAATCTGCATTTACTAAAATTTATTGCTAAAAAATGAAGTCAGCATACCTTTTGCATTCAATATTCTTCTAAATATTTTTGTATTTTTGTTATAATTTGTTTATTTTGGAATAAAATTAAATAAATATAAGATGGTATCAGTACTTATGAAAAAAAAAAAAAAATAGCATGATTTTATCTAAAGCAATATGTCAGGCTATAATTTATATAGTTTATAGCAGCACAAATAAAGAGTAAAACTCAAAAATCAATGATCAACTTAAAATTATATGTACACAAAGAGAGTAACTTCCACTTTGAACTCCTGTGAATATAAACACAACTGGGAGACCAATTTAAACAAATATTTCTTAGCTTGGCACCTGTAGATATTATTTCATATAAACTTACTTTGTCACAGCTGCAATGTGTTAAAACAAGAATTAAATACCTACTGAGAAACCTTCTGCACGCTTTTTGTGGCATATTATTGACACGCCAAGCATTTGAAAACATTGAAAAATAGGAGGTATACAATTAAGAGATCTCTCAAAATAACAAGTTCATCCTCAGTGTAAAAAGTCCATCCATTGGTTGTCAAAGGGTTAAAATAGAATTTTCTATAAATTGGCATCTTATTAATTAATTAATTAACAAACTTATGTGATAATAAACTCACATGTCACGTATAAAAAATCCTGCCCCTCACTTCCACACCTTCTATGTTGTTAGGAAGTTAATGGTTTAAATGTATTTGCCAGGATGCAGAAAATAATGATGAGCGTGGACTGTATTTTAATACATTTATTAATGTTTCGTATACAATTTAATTTGAATTGTAAGATTGGCTAAGTCTGGTATGCCTTAGCGTTTTGAATAACCACGTCGGGTAAAAAATGTTACATGGTAAATAGAGGCGCGAGTGCGCGGCACTCAAACCTACATGAAAATGTTGTAGGGCCTAAGGCCTACATAAATTGTCTCAACGACAGAAAAATGAAAAAATGACAGAACGAAGCAGCAAACGTGATTACGTCCGCTGCCCACCGACGCACGATGCACTGTGTTTTAGCCGGTTCGCGATAAGCGTGAGGCAGAGCATACAGATTAGCCAACCTTTGAATATGAAATTACCACATTACTGTCCATAGCTGCCCACAAAAAATCAAAGCTTTTTTAATACATTTTAATAATTTATTATACGAAAACACAATGTGTGTTCTTAATAATAGATATCAACCTCAATAAATTGTATTGAACATTGAGATTGAAATGTTAGATAACAGTTATAACATTAAACTGTTCAGAGATAAAACCTGAATAATGATGATAACAGTTGAGCAGGCCACAGTTGGCTTACAAACTGATTTATACATGAGTATAAATGCAAGAATTAGCAATGTATTGCAAATATATATTGTATGTATACAATATAAGACAATATAAAACATGAATAATAAATAGTTTGACAATGTTTGATGATGAATAATCGGTGACTCATCACATGATGGGCCCGATACAAATTGCAAATATTTTATGCAAGTCATGATGGACAGCTTAAACCAGTCAAGGCCAGTTGACTTATACATAATAGTATTGAGTGTAAAATGAATAGACAAAAATTATTACAAAATTATACATGTAAAAACATAGATTTAGCATAACGCTGTAATATAATAATTAAATGGTGCATGCTATACCTGACAGTTGCAGGAATGCACAATAAATTGACATGTGAAAGCAGATTATACATTGTTGAATAATTGCAAGTACATAAGTGTAATGACATGTATGTCATAATTGAAAGCATGAATAATAATTGTGCAATACGTGATCGCAAAATACAAATACAAAATATAAAAATATGTGCGTGGCGCATGATTATAGACAGTAGATGCGGGTAAAATAATGTGTTTTACATAGATACAAAGTTATACATAATAAAATACAATAGAAATCGGTTTGGATAATTACAAATACATGAATACAAGGCACAATAGCATAAGTGACAAGTACAGCAAATGTGTTTACAAAATGTAATGCATGTGTTGAACAATTGCTAGTAACACATACATTCATAGAGTAATAAAATGGCACACATATTAACAAAAAATGTGCAAGAAAGATGCATACATGGTTTGTATAGTTGCAAACCATGTGAATATTATATAACAAAATTTATGACATAAGAACAAATACTAAGGAAAGGCATGACGCACAAATCAAATGTTGTATACACGAAAATACAAAAAATAATTGAAGCTTTGCGTATTAAATAAACTGACACTTGCTTGAGTAAAACAAACAGTTTCTGAGTTGAAAATATATAAATTAAAGCTTATGCTACAAATAAAGGTGCTTATAACTAACAAAATCTTCTTAAAACATTTGATTTGACACATGTTTGACAAGTACATACATTTAAATTTAAAAGGAAAATAACTCTTTTTTACTGTTCGTCCCTCGCTGGCACCAAACATAACTTATGAATTGGTCTGCGATAGGTGCCAGTAGGCGTACGAACGTCAACTACTCTAATTAAGTTGTCTGGGCCGGGAAATGTGGCGGTAATTACCCCAAATTTCCATGCTAATGGAGGCAAGTTATCCTCGATCAGCAAAACCAGGTCACCAATGGAAACGTTTTCCTTTGCGAATTTCCATTTGTGACGTTGTTGCAGTTGGTGTAAGTGGCACTGGATCGTTTACATCCGATGAAACGGCAAATAATGGACGTGAGTTTAGACAGGCCTCTACCTGAGACAAAACCGTAGTAAACTCCTCGAAAGTGAGTATGGACTTGCCGACCACGCGGCGCAAATGATACTTTAAACTCTTTATGCCGCTGTCCCAAAGACCACCAAAATGAGGTGACGAGGGCGGAATAAATGACCACTTAATACCATGAGAGGTCGTAAAGGATGGATTGATGAGGTGGCATCCTTATTATGCCAAAGATTGTAAAGGTCATGCAAAACGTTGCGGGCCTTCCTAAAGTTCGTGCCATTATCAGAATATAACTGGCTGGGTATGCCCCTACAGGCCATGAAACGACGTAAGGCAGCTATAAACGCGTTGGCCGTAAGGTCGGAAACCAATTCCAAATGAATGGCCCTGGTGGCTAAGCAAATGAACAAAGACACGTAGGATTTTGACAGAGTCCTAGATCTCTGCCCGCCATGATGAATCATGAAGGGACCACCATAATCAACTGCGCAGAATAGAAACGGCCGCGAAGGAGTAACCCTAGGAGATGGCAAAATACCAAGCCTTTGAACCTGATGTTTTTTGTTAAATCTGAGACACTTGACACATCTACGAATGATGGAACGAATGACTATCTTGGCGTTAATGATCCACCAACGTTGACGAAGTGAATGATGGACAAGTTGAGCACCAGCGTGAGTAGACGAATACGCTCGCACTCGATTATAAGGCGAGTGATGTGAGCCGATGGATGCAAGACAATAGGATGCTTATTGTCATAGGGTAGTTGCGACTGCTGTAAGCGTCCGCTGACACGTATGACGCCAAACTTATCAAGAAACGGGTCCAGAGAAGACAACTTACTCCTAATAGAGACAGAAGCCCCATTACGAAGGCAATGAAGCTCAGCATCGAAGTGGATGGACTGGGATTGCTTTATGAAGAAATTAAGAGTAGAATGAATTTCAGCGGGGGTAAGAACACCCGAGATTTTCTCAGCCCTAGAGGGTCTAGTATTTTTGATGAATCGAAAGCAATAAGCGTATACGCGAGTCAGACGGTGCAATGAAGAAAAGTCCTTTGAAAGATCAATAGGTAGGGTAGAAATTAGAGAGAGTTTGGGGGTTTGTTTCTCCTCCGCAGAGCATTCAGGAAACGGCAGATTAGAAGGTAAGAAAGGTGAAAAAAGATTGGGCTCAGAAGATTGAGACAGACAAGCGGGACCATGCCACCAAAGCGAACAATCGCGCAAAACGTCGGGGTGACATCCTCTAGAAATAATGTCAGCAGGATTATGTTGCGAATTGATATGATGCCATGTGTAGGTTTCAGTGAGACGCTGAATCTCGGCAACACGATTAGCGACGTAGGTCTTCCACCTAGAAGACTGGGCATGAATCCAGTAAAGGGATACCATGGAGTCAGAGTACAGGTGAACGCTATTGATAAAGGAATGAAGAGCAGGGGTGACTTTGAATAAAAGTCGCGATAACAACAAGCAAGCACAGAGTTCAATGCGGGGTAATGACACCTGTCGTAGTGGAGCCACACGAGATTTAGAACACAAAAGGTGACAAGAGGCCGATGAATCTTGATAAATGACTCTAACGTAAACACAACACCCATAGCCCTTTTCAGAAGCATCCACAAACCCATGTAGTTCAACTATCTTTGCCTTGGACTTGCTGCGAATAGAGCGTGGGACAATAATTTTACCAATTAGATATAACTTATCGCATAATGAACGCCAATACAAATATAATTGCTCAGAAATTGGCTCATCCCAACCAAGATTGCACAGCCACAGTTGCTGCATAAACTGTTTATAAAGAAAAACAATTGGACCAACGAGTCTGAGTGGGTCGTAGATACCCGTGATAATCGACAGGATTTTCCTCTTAGAGATGCTTGACTCAACTGGAAATGACTTGATGTCAAACAAAAATGAATCTGTAGAGTTGTTCCAAAGAATGCCCAACGTACGCACATTGCCTTGTTTGTTTAATGGGAGTGATAAATTATTATGATCTGTGACCACATTGGGTTCATTTGATGCCCATTTATGCAGAGTAAGGCCATATTGACTCAACAACGTACCCAAGTCAGATTTCAACTTGGTCAGATTATAAATGGTGTCTGCACCGGTTAACAAATCATCGACATAGAAATCATTAATTATAGCTGAAGCAGCGTCAGGAAAAGAAGCTTCATGATCCTTACCAACCTGAATAAGGCAATGAGTGGCCAAAAACGAGGCACTAGCAGTACCGTATGTTACAGTTCGCAGTACAAAATGTTTAAACTGTTCAAGGGGAGAATTATGCCACAGAATACGTTGATAATGACAATCCTTATCAGACACTAGAATTTGTCGATACATCTTCTCGATGTCGGTGATCAGAACATAGTTGTGTATGCGAAATCGCAAGAGAATAGAAAAAGATCTTGTTGGACATTTGGGCCTACCAACAAATATCATTGAAAGACCATTGGTAGTTTTGGCCGAGCCATCAAAAACTACGCGAAGTTTTGTCGTGGAACTAGAATGTTTAAAAACAGCATGGTGAGGCAAATAGTAGGTATTTGAAACCCTGGAATTAACAGAACAATCGTAGACAAGCGCCATGTGGCCAAGATCCCTATATTCTTGAATAAAGTTTGCGTATTCACGCGCAAGCTCAGAATCACGCATGAACCGGCGTTCTAAACTTAGAAATCTCGCTTCAGCGGTAGCATAGGACTCACCCAACTGGGGATTGTCAGACTCGAATGGTAATGAGACAACGAACCTACCCTCATCATTGTGATGAGTGGACTTAACAAAATGTTCCTCACAAACTGAATCGTTACTAATGGGTGCATTATCAAGGATGGTTTCGGTCTCCCAGAATTTCTCAAGAGACGCTAAAATTTGACTGTCGTTGTTTCTTGCCAAGAACGAAACAGCAGGACCCTTAGAACGGCAATGTTTGGGCAGATTGCCTGCTAGAATGTAGCCTAACTTTGTTTCTTGTATAATAGGAAAGTTAGGACCACGTACATATTTGTTAGCTAAAATCAAGTCTAAATAAAATTGCACTCCTAAAAGTATATCTATGTCAGCTGATACGTTGAAATGTGGGTCAGTGAGGAAAACATTATCTGGGATATTAAAATGATTTATGTTGAAAGATTGTGCTGGCAGTTTATGAGTCAATGCAGATAAGACTGCACATGTAGCGTCAAAGCTGAACCTTTGATAGCGAGAAATAATACGAATAGATGCCAAATTAGTGGCACAACATGTCGCATTATTAATACCTGTAATCGGTATATTAGATTCAGTCAGTTAAGTTGCAATTTTTTAGCAAATGATTCAGTACAAAAGTTCACTTGTGACCCAGCATCTAATAAAATTCTTGCAAGCTGCCTGTTACCAGCCCGGTCAATGACGAACACGACTGCTGTCGACAAAAGAACATTGTTTGCTGACTGGAGCTTAAATGAACAATAATTGCTGCTGCTGGCAGAACCTTGTTTTGACACATTATTTATGTGCAGCAATGTATGTTGTCGTTTTGAACAGATCTTACATGATTGTTTGACCTTACAATTAGGTGAAAAATGATCTGGTCTTAAACAATTAGTACAGCGTTTATGCTTTAATATAAATTGCCCTCGTTCTGATATGCTTAATTCATGAAATTTGTCACACATATGAATTGGGTGACTAGCCTTGCAACATGGGCATAAATAATTATTTGAAGTTGAATGATAACTCTTAAAAGCAGTTCTGCCAGCAGAGTTTTGTAATTTATGTTTTTCAGACTTATTATTAAACCTTAAAGTCGGCTTGTTAAGCTGCTGTCCAGCATCTATCGGTAATGTATTTTCTAATAATTGTCTACGTGCGTTTAAAAACTGTGTAAAGCTCTGAAAGTTAGGAAGATTATCGGGATCTATAGACTCCTTCCATAATTTAAACGTGGAATGGTCAAGTTTTGCTGACAATAGTTGTACATTAATGAGTTCAAATGAATCCACTGACAATTGCATAGCTGCCAGCGAATTGACTGAAGACGTTATTGTATTTATAAATTCTGCTAAGCTCTGTACAGAGTCTTTGATTGTAGACTTTACTTCTAGCAAATTTTGAATATAATATTTCGCTAATATGAATTTGTTATCATATCTAGCGGACAGCAAACTCAATGCTATTGAATAGTTCTCATTACAAATAGGTAAGGCCTTAATTAGATCTAATGGCTCATTTTTGAGAGATGAATACAAATAATGTAGTTTTTGCACTGAAGTTAGATCAGATCTGGCATGTACCAAGTCCAGAAATATTGAATAAAAGTGCTGCCATTCTAAAATGTTGCCTGTGAAGCAGGGCAAACTTATAGGTTGTAATTGCACATTGCTAGTTAATACTTGAGATCCAGTCTGAACATTGAAATTTTCTATTAATTGCAAGATGTTAGCTTTGGTTGAGTATAAAAGTTCTTCAACCCCAATTCTGTCTTCTTGAGCAGCGTTTATGTTGTAATTATTGACTTTAATTACAATAATTAATTAACAGGTTATATTTAATCTGATGTAATTTTACTACCGGGCGCCATGTTACAAACAAATTGTGTATACAGTACTTACCTAAGGTCAGAATTCGTGTTATATGAACTAGAGTCGAGGAATATATTACCTGAAATAATTCACTCGTGTTTCTGTTTGTTACCATTGAAATTACCTTTTATTGTTAATTACGTACAAATAAAAATGACTCTACTATGTGTAAAACAAACACGCTACTATCCGCCATGAGGCATAATTCAATAAATTTCCCCTTAAACATTTCACAAGCCCTCCAAAATAAATATGTATTATAATATTAAAATGTTAAACATATTAAACATATATATATGTATATAAATTTACAGTGGCACAACCCAGCACTTTTTAATATATATTATTATCCACTCTCTCTCTCTCTCTCTCTGGTACAATTATTTATTATGAGCTCATTTAATTTAATTTTGTTACTTGATTACTTTTGGTCATATTAAGAAAGATTCTTTGTATACTTTCGAATATTAACAATTTTATATAATTTGATTACAGCCAAATTATACTTAGCTGTCACTTTTGAGTTATCGAAAAACGTCTCTTCGTTGATCACACACTCTCGGATCTGGACTGTCTCATCATCGTTGATCACACGCTCCCGAATGTGTAGCGTCCCATCGTGGATTACACGCTTCCGATGTTTAACTCAAAAATTTAACTGTTATTAATAAACTTTTGGTGGTGTAAAATTTAGATAATCACGCTTCGTGAATTCGCCGGCCGTGTGAATTGGCCGACCGGCGCACTTCACGGTCCGGACGAAAATGACAACGTTTCACCACTGTGCATTGCAGAGGTGGGGCAACAACTACGTCACTGGTTCTTTGTTCAACGGCCAAGCCTCTGACTTACAATTGTATGTATGTCTGCGCATCGCATTCTTTCGTCTGACGTAATCATGGGTTGGTTTTGTTTACTCGTTATTGTGACAAACAGTTTTTTGCTACTTTTGTAATTTTCCACTGAATTCGACACAAATCCTGTTAACTCAATATTGCGTTGTTGAAAATTCTCACCAAAGGGAATATAAAATAAAATACAATAATTATGTTATGGAACCATAGTTTCCCAAAATTATTAGGGTACCAGAATTGTACCGTCACAAAACCCCCTCAATGAAAGATTTTATGCCGAAGCATAAAGACTTTCATTTACACATTCGTACTTCCTAAAGGGATCTGCTAGGATATGTCGCCACAACCCCCTTACTATTTATATGAAAAGAAATACAATAACTCACCCGTGGTCCGATGATGACGACAGTACCTGCATGACCTTACTGGAGTTCTCCTACGAGATCCCAACACTATAAGGCCAATCAGGTGCGTAATGCTCCTGTTCTGGCGCGATGGCCAGCTCAGGACCGCCGTCACAACATCACCAAACACTGAAACAACAAATCAAAAATATTAAAATAGTGGCTTGGTATAATACTATATCCCTAACTGATCTGTTTCCCCTTAGCTATGTGCTGGTTTGTGTTAAGAAGCACTGGGTTTGCTCCAACTCATCAAGAATTATATAGAAGTGCCATTCTCTTACACTAATACAGTACATAATGCATATTACATAATACATAATAATACACTCATCATTATATTAATACAGTAATACTGTTAATACATTAAAATAACTAATTCACATTTAAGCTTGATCAGAATTTCTTTAAATTTGTGTATCAAATTATAAACATTACTTTTTAATTAATTAATTAATTAATTCTTTTAATTATTATACTTTTATTAATTAGCCATCAATTATTTATTGTTTAATTCTTCACAATTTCAAATTTATTATTAATATTCATAATAATCATAATACATTATTATTATTTCATTTCTTATATATGTTAAGGTTATAAATTTAAGAGTTAAACAATTGTATGGATTAAGTAAAAAGCAGTTTATTTGTTCAAATGTTCAGTAGAATCATAGCCATGTGGGCATGAGATTAAACTAATAGGATAGTATATCCTTTTTGTTTTGTTAAGATAGTGTTATATGTTAAACAGTTTTTATGGTTGTTAAAAGTTAATTTAACTGTTAAAGGTTTACTAAGATATCAGTCATGGAAAATGACATTAAGGTAAAATGTTTATAAACATGGTGATGAAGATAACACCAGTACATAGGCCAGGTAAAAACCTACTTTTGTAAATTTTAAATAATACTGTTAAGAATTTTATGAAACAAATATGGAAGGATGAACAGATTGATAGTTAATAGTATACACTACAAATCTAGAAACAAAATAATTCGTTTTAAGCTATCTATGAAAAATTCAAATAACAAAATTGTAACAGCTGTATTTCTTCAGTAAAGGTAGGCATGTTTAGTGTCTATGTGTGTCAAATGTAAAGACCAAAATAAGGTTGATAATAGTTTTAAATTCCCAATCAGTATAGAAAAGTTATAATAATTTAAAGGTTTTGAACAAATTCTGACATTGAAATAATGAAATTACATGACAATGTATATCCGAATCAACCAACCAGATTTCTTATTATTTTCTTCAAAATTCTTATCTATCTAACTCCCATTAACTTTAATTGACTAACTCACAATATTGCCTCTATTTTAATAATTATCACCCAATCTCTATTCCCATCTCAATATTACATCTCAGTATTCAAAAATATATATATACTTAATCATTTATTATTCATTAGAAATCTCATTACAACTTAATAATTTAATTTAAACATTTTTCTTGCCTCCAGAAACGATTAAGACTATAAAGCCATAAAGAAGGATCACAATCTTATCCTAAATGAGAAAGCAATACATACCAATAATGTTTTATTTAATAGAATCGATCTTATAGAGCGAGAAATTGGCTATATCAGATCGATAAAATTGAACCAAGGTCAAACCGGCATTGATTAGTCTTACCGTGGGGGCGTTCCTGTACAGGTTCGTTTGCGGCCGCGTTGTTTTTATATTTTATTGTTGTAAAGTTATTTTGTGTGATATAGTTTATTTATTATTTATATAATGTTATGTGTTGTTTTTAATTTTTTAATATCTGACGCGATGTATATGCATCTAAATGTTTTAACCTGATTCATATTCCGATCTGATGATGACACCAAATGGTGTCGAAACTCAAGTCATCCTAAAAGGATTTTAAGAAGCGTTGACAGAAGGTAATTAACCTATTTTATAGTAATAATTTAAATTCATTATACAAACTTTCTTTTGTACCACCTTAATTGAGTAATTAATTTTCAATTATTTAATTCAAAATCAATATTTAAAGTTCATCATTACTTTCACTTGTTTAGTCAAAACAAAAACATGTTAATTGTTGTTATTAACTCCATTAACTATAATTTACTGTTACATACCTGGTGTACATAAAATTTACCTGTAATACACAACATCAAAAATACATAAATACATTGACATTAATACACTTAACAATATACAATCCAAATTCATTATTTTATCATTGATCAAAATCAGTTCATATGTAGTCCATTTCAAAATCACTGTTCACATATATTAATGTTCATACACAATAAAACAATCTATCCTCCATCATTGAATAACAGTCGAATCTTAGGTCTATACAACTTATTTTTTAGTAAAGAAATGTTATTATTCTTATTATCAATATAATATTTGTTTACATTTTTATATTTTTCCACTATCTCGTTCGTATTAATAGGTGTATTCCATATTAATTTATCATATACCATGTCACGATCGGGTATGGTTCTGTCTACCTCAGTATTATCTGTCATAATCGTGTAAGTCATATAGTCATTATTATCGTAATTATCTACTATGACACCCGTTACTTCCAAAGGTAAGTAATTGTTATCATGGTTATCATCATCTACTATTATTGTTATCTCAATTTCACTATAAGGTAAGTATTCACTATAATCATCCACAATCTCTACTCCTAACCTTTCTACAAATTCTCTATACTTTCTATTTACCTTAAACATCTCTAATACTCTCTTTCTCTCTCTCTCAATATATTTCTCACCATAACACCAAGCTACACTCTCTCTCTCCAAATATGCAGGGGTCACTAACTCATAATTACTGCACCACCTATGAGGTACACAAAAACACCAGGGAACTCTATTTGTAGACCTATCGTCTCCCAAATATAAATCTAAGGAACTCTCGTCCTTGCTAAAAATAAGTGAAGACTTTTCTTCACCCCCTACTACAACATCTAAGGAAAATTCTACCCCCTGCATCCCTTTTACAAATATACTTTCTCTCAGCTCTCTCTCTGACTCAACACACACAAACATCTCATTATCACTCCCAATATTCTCATCATCATTTTCTAATAACATATTCTTAATTATATCATTGTTACTACCTGTAAACTCATTATTCAAATTATCATTGTTACTCACCTTATTAATTAGCACTTTGTTTTTCGTCGTATTTTCACTGTTACTTACTTTCTGATTCTTTATTTGAATTAACCTCTCATCTAACCTTTTAATCACTTCGTCATATTGTTTATCAAAATTATCATTACATTTTTTAATTTCAGTCTTTAATTCATCAAACTTTACATCAAAACTATTTCTGATTTCATTTTTCTGCTCGTTAAATTGTTTATCAAAATTATCAAATTTGTCATTCAAGTTAGTATATTTAACATTAGAATCACTTTGTTGTTCATCGAACTTATTATTTATTGCCTCCAGTTTGTTACTTTTTTCATCGAATTTATTATTAAAACTACTCTTAATTCCTTTAATTTCGCTTAATAGTAACTGCATCATGGCAGCTGTATCATCTGTTTTATTTTCGTCTCGAGTTGAGATGGGTGTTAATGGAACTGGATTTAATTCAGTGTCTCTGGTTTCACTGATCTGACTAATTGGGTTCAATTTATCGTCCATCTCACTCGTAACTGTTTTGTCTACATTATCACCTTCACCAGTATTCATTTTGCTTATTATAAGTCTAACACATATAGGTCTATAACGTAACTTAACCCTACCTTTAGCACGTGTTTATGTACTTTCCCAATTATCTCAGGTAAATATTCCTTTTCTCCAGTATATATACTCTACATAAAATTAGGTCTTATGTAGAGTCCCTGTTCGCGAAAGCCATATGTAATTATTGACTTTAATTACAATAATTAATTAACAGGTTATATTTAATCTGATGTAATTTTACTACCGGGCGCCATGTTACAAACAAATTGTGTATACAGTACTTACCTAAGGTCAGAATTCGTGTTATATGAACTAGAGTCGAGGAATATATTACCTGAAATAATTCACTCGTGTTTCTGTTTGTTACCATTGAAATTACCTTTTATTGTTAATTACGTACAAATAAAAATGACTCTACTATGTGTAAAACAAACACGCTACTATCCGCCATGAGGCATAATTCAATAAATTTCCCCTTAAACATTTCACAAGTCCTCCAAAATAAATATGTATTATAATATTAAAATGTTAAACATATTAAACATATATATATGTATATAAATTTACAGTGGCACAACCCAGCACTTTTTAATATATATTATTATCCACTCTCTCTCTCTCTCTCTCTCTCTCTCTGGTACAATTATTTATTATGAGCTCATTTAAGTTAATTTTGTTACTTGATTACTTTTGGTCATATTAAGAAAGATTCTTTGTATACTTTCGAATATTAACAATTTTATATAATTTGATTACAGCCAAATTATACTTAGCTGTCACTTTTGAGTTATCGAAAAACGTCTCTTCGTTGATCACACACTCTCGGATCTGGACTGTCTCATCATCGTTGATCACACGCTCCCGAATATGTAGCGTCCCATCGTGGATTACACGCTTCCGATGTTTAACTCAAAAATTTAACTGTTATTAATAAACTTTTGGTGGTGTAAAATTTAGATAATCACGCTTCGTGAATTCGCCGGCCGTGTGAATTGGCCGACCGGCGCACTTCACGGTCCGGACGAAAATGACAACGTTTCACCACTGTGCATTGCAGAGGTGGGGCAACAACTACGTCACTGGTTCTTTGTTCAACGGCCAAGCCTCTGACTTACAATTGTATGTATGTCTGCGCATCGCATTCTTTCGTCTGACGTAATCATGGGTTGGTTTTGTTTACTCGTTATTGTGACAAACAGTTTTTTGCTACTTTTGTAATTTTCCACTGAATTCGACACAAATCCTGTTAACTCAATATTGCGTTGTTGAAAATTCTCACCAAAGGGAATATAAAATAAAATACAATAATTATGTTTTGGAACCATAGTTTCCCAAAATTATTAGGGTACCAGAATTGCACCGTCACAATGTCCTTAGAAATTAATTCAATTTCAGACTGTACCTCATCATATTTTGTTGCTAAACTCTTTAGACTTTCCAATCTAACTGTTAAAAAATGTTTAGTGTTACTGCTTTTGTCAAAATTAATTATAGCAGAATTGATTCGCACTATGGCAGACTTTAAGCCGCCTCTCTTTCTAACCAACACTTTGAGGCCTTCTTCCGCCATTCTACGCACCTGTTAGTGATGTCGTTGATGTCATACCTTGTGTGAGATGTCCTGGAGCATCGAGGCCGTGGAATAGATGGCAGATACACACGGACTGGATAGATGACTGCTCAGTCTGGTGTGTAGACGTTAACACATGAATGGTCTTGTAGTGGTGTTGTCACGAGGCTCAATGGCGACGAAAGAAATGCTGAATAACTCCCGACACAGTCGGATCAGCGAACATGCTGAACCGCCCGTGATGGCCAGAAATTTAGGTGGAAAAATGATGAAAGCCGCTCTGGCATAAGTTGAAAGAAAGTAAAATGATGAATCCAGGCACGGAGCGACCAAAAAAATGTTAGGAAGTTAATGGTTTAAATGTATTTGCCAGGATGCAGAAAATAATGATGAGCGTGGACTGTATTTTAATACATTTATTAATGTTTCGTATACAATTTAATTTGAATTGTAAGATTGGCTAAGTCTGGTACGCCTTAGCGTTTTGAATAACCACGTCGGGTAAAAAATGTTACATGGTAAATTGAGGTGCGAGTACGCAGCACTCAAACCTACATGAAAATGTAGGGCCTAAGGCCTACATAAATTGTCTTGACGACAGAAAAATGAAAAAATGACAGAACAAAGCAGCAAACGTGATTACGTCCGCTGCCCGCCGACGCACGTTGCACTGTGTTTTAGCCGGTTCGCGATAAGCATGAGGCAGAGCGTACAGATTAGCCAACCTTTGAATATGAAATTACCACATTACTGTCCATATGTAATGCCCTGTATTGGTTTGGTGCATGTATAGGAACCATAATGAATACACAGGTGTGTGTGTGTGCGTGCGTGTGCATTCATGGAGAAATGCTCTCAGATTTTGTTGCTTTAATCAAAGTTGTAAAACGAAATGTCTATGTTTTGTGAAAGTAGCATCTATTTTAAAAGTTTCGTATGTGGGTTTATTTTGTTTAATTAGTATTAGGTTTTAACATAGATGGACTACAAAGAATGCCATCGTTCACAAGTTAATCTTGTCTGCCTATTTGCTGATAATCTTGGAGTTGAATTGATTTATTGAATATGAGAGCAGTGTAGTCTATTAGTACTACACTGTTTTTTTGAATTTTTGGAGTAAGCATTTCAGTAGGCCACTTTTTTTATAATTTTCGTGGTTCATGTTGTAGTCATAGTGGCTTTGTTAAGAGCCTGGTTTAAAAATTGAGAACACGTAGGGCACATACCAATTTTCACCACCTGCATGAACTAGAAACAGCCACTGTTCACTGTTTATTGAGCTTTCAGTCTACTTTTGTCATTGTTTGTCCATGTTTTTGTAACTGATATTAAACTTATGAAAATATGTTCATACCCTCCTCTTCCTTCATCTCTGTATGTAGTAGGGCCTACAGGAGGTCGTCTACGTTCAGACATTCGACTTCACACATTTTGCTCTTTCAGACATTCAGAATTCATACCCTTTATTCAAGTTTTGTACTAGAGCTTCGGACTTTCAACACTGAATGAGGTGTTAGGAAGTGAATAAGCCTTAAGACACAAGAACACACATTCGTTATTATTACCACCTAGATCACAATAGTTTTCGTAGTAATTTTTATAAATTTTAAAAAAGTTATTTTGTAGGATGACAGTTATGGTTTTTATAATTAATGCTAGTCTATCAATACAAAGAATGCAAAATGTAAAATTGATTAATTATTTTATTTAATAAGACTGTGTTGTAGACTGTTTTTCAAACACTGCTTATAAACTTACTAATGTATGAAAATGGTTATTTTAATATGCTACTGTACTATGTATTTTTTTGTAGTAAGAGTGGTCACATGATGCAATTTGAAGTGAGAATAATATCAGAGAATAAATTTTATTACAGTACGGTGTATTCCAGTGCATAGAACTGATCCTACTAACTTACGTGCACAGTATGGCTACAGTAACCAAAGCCTACTGTACAGTACACGACTTTCAGACAATCTGAGTTTTGAAGAAATTTTTGGGATTGCATTGTGTTCGAAAATTGATGACCTCTTGCATGTTTGTTATATATTGAACTCATAAGTTTTGATGTCATGTTTTTCTGTTCAATCTTACTATTGCTTTTGACACATTTTAATTGAAACTCCAATTTGAGGAATAATGTGGGTTAGACTGACTACATTACTATTATAATTAACTTACTCCTGTTAAACTCTTAAAATATAGCCATATCCTTCAATTGGCAGACTCTTGTGAACAATTCTTCAGTATACTTGTTGAAATTGTCTAAATTGCTTTTTATTTTTCTTGGATATTTGCTGGTGAGTGGGGAATCGAAAAAAGTGTTATAGCTTGTCAGATAGAACTAAGCTGTGATTGTTTTCTGATATGTGCAAGCTGAATAACATGCTGTTGGCATGAAAATACTTGATTCATGTCTGGTGAATGTACCTGTTACATTTAAAAATTAATTTGATTCTCAGAAGTTTAATGGAACAGTAATCACTGACACCACCATTTACATTAGTAATTTATTGAAAAAATAGTATAGTTACGGCGGTCTACTGATCATCGTATGGTACAGTGAAAATCAAAATACAAGACACCAATTAAGTCACTAATCAACAGCTTTAATTATCACAATTAAACAGTTTGTAATCAACAAGATAGTCTCTTACAACGAATCAAATAAAAATTGTTCATGCAATAATGATATCAGTTATAGAGTTCCACACAATTATTACCACAATAATTCTTCACTTCGACAAACACTTGATACGCGCTAACGAAAATTGCTCACATAACTGAAGTGACAACCCAGCTGCTATGGCTTTGTATAGGTCGCGCAGAGGTCCAGTACAGATTTCCCTCCTTACTGCACGCCACCGGATTAATGTGTATCTCAAGTGTTCTTGGAACACACTAGAACACCTACTTGAATGATGCAACATCTGCCACACTGGACTGGGGGTGTGGAGAATGTTCTCAGCTGTTCTACACGGTTTGCTACCATACTCGTAACAATATTTTTTATTTTTCCGTTGGTGTTATCAGTGTTTAAATTAAGGCATCTTTATTTTCAGCTGCAAACATAGACTTACAAGCAAACAGATTATTAGTTTATAGTATCCATTAACAGAAACACTAAAATTGTTGTTTCTATAAACCCTTATTTTCATCTGTAGTCCTTATGTGCATAGCTGAAAAAGTGCTAAATTCTAAAGTGCTAAATCTCTTTGTTCTATTAATTAACATTTTTTGCAAAAGTACAGAACATTAATGTGCAGAGATTTTCTAAATAGTATGGTACTTACTGGAGAACAAACAATAAATTAATATGTACACATGATTGGTTGCATCTCACACACACACACACACACACACACACACACACACACACACACACACACACACACACACACACACACACACACACACACACACACACACACACACACACACACACACACACACACACACACACACACACACACACATGCTGTTGTGTATATATGTATATATTTAACATGCAGTATTTGATTCATAAAGATATGTCTCTCCCTTACCCTCCTCCTTTACCTCCTCCTCACCCCTCCCCCTCATCCTTTAAACAAGATTTCTTTGCCATTCATTTCCATCAATGTAGGGGCAGAATTACCCAAAACTATAATCACAGTGCTTGAGGCACTGTCAGCCTCAGTTAGTATGGTTAGGTTTTCTGGGTAAACTTTGTATGTAAATTGCAGAACCCCAACAAAACAGTTTCTACATTTGTGTTTTTCATTTGTTCAGTAGACATACTGAGCAAAATTAATTTACTGGCTTTTATTCTTTAATGGAGGTACACATGCCCTGGGTAATTATTCGTACCAACAAAACAGTACCTTTCATAAGCACGTCATACAAAAAAAAGTAAAATAAATCAAAACATGAATACTGTCAATTCATGATCACACAGAGTTAGCAATTTAAATTATACTGCACAGCTAGCCACCCACAGTACAATCTTTTATGAATGAGAATAATAGAAACAGTGGAAAATTTAAATATTCAGTTGTATTAATGGAGGTTTATATTTTAATTCTCACAAAAAATGTTGAAAGCGATATTGCTGTGCAGCAATACATTATGTGAATAATTATATTGAGGTATACCTGACCTGACACAGTAGTGTCAGTGCCTTAGAGGCTGTTTAAAATGTCCACCTTCAAGTTCTTCCAAACTTTATCCTTCAGGAAGCTTCACAGATAAAAATAACAAGCTGATAAACCTTGGGGAATTATGCACTACGTATCTGTCCCATCAACACGATGTTCTTCCTGGAGTGCAGGACATGAGACATGTTGTTCTATTTTGTTGTAAGAACCAGTGATTGCCATTATTATGATTATCATTGGTCACCAGGGCATAGTATTATTTAAAAATTGTGCATATCTTTGTGACAACAATGGGCCAAAAAAGGATGTCCTCCACAATACAATTACTAGATGCAGCACTTTATCTGCTGATTTTTAATTTTTAAGTGGGTTATCTTGTTCAGCTCTTTAGGGCCGTCTGCAGACTAGTACCTGTTGAAATTTCCAGGAAAGTGAAACCAAGCTTTATCATTCATGAATTACATTGGGCTAGTTTTGTTAAACAGTCAGTAACAGTAATTCAAACGAGGCACCTTGTCTGCCTCTTTCATTTATTGTTGAGGTTTTACATGATATAATCTTAAAAGTAAAGAACAAAGTAACTTATTGTACAGATCTCTCAGGGAAATTTAAAATTTTGGGCAATTTAAGAAAAATTACCCTAATTTATTTATTTATTTTTTTGAAGATGACGTCCTGTAAGTGAGCTCCATCTCTGTATAGACATTCCTGCAGCCTCTGACATACCAGTGCATCACTAAACTTAGCATAGTTCAGCGCAGTTTAGTGATAGGAATCTTGATGACTTAGTCTCTTATCTTAGATTTCAGAGGAAGGTTATCTCATAGCAGGTTGACTGCAGTACACTTTACTCTCAAGGTATTCCTACAAGAAGAAGTTGCTCACTGTCAGGTTGGAGGCTGTGAAATGTTACCATTTGTCAAAATTATACAGTCGGCAAACAGTAGGCGTACAGCTGCCATTGATACTCATGCTCATGTATGAAGCTGATCCATTGTGTTGAAATCAGGCATTTGGAATCATTTGCAGGCATCTGTGAAATGTCTGCAGTTTTTCATAACAAATGTTTCCAGTATTTTAATATACCAAGCCAGTGTAAGTGTTGTTGCAAGACCATTCTTGTCATCAAAGGTAATAATATCACATCACAGGGCAACCTTGACACTGTCTAATGAACACCGGTGTAATTCAGTATAATTTTGTTGGGGCCAATAACTAAAATTATGCTTATTCACATTGCCACTCAGGTGGAAATGGGCTCCATCCGACATCCACAGGTTGTTAATGAATTCATCATCTTTGTTTATCTTTTTGAACATTTCTTCATAGAATTATTGTCACATTAGGTTGAAGTAACTGGATAACCTGCAACTTTTATGGCTGGTAATCCTGTGAATAAATCCTGTGACAGTATTCTATGTACACCCAAATGGTGGGTCTATAGAGATGCTACCTGATGATGAATTGAAGGCTGTGGGCTTCTCATAACAGCAGTTTCGATAGTTTGTGGTATACGAAAGTTTTGCATGCTGCGTAAAGGCTTATTTATCACTGCCAAAACCATTTCCTAAAAACTTCATAACCATGTATTAATTGTGCTGACAGAACATGAACATGACATCGTACGTTAAATAATGGTGGAATTCTGTACAGGTCATTTCTACACTGTCATAGTTTTTATAAAAATGTCTTAATGGTGAAAGAACATTCTATACCATTCCAATTTTCCATCATAACCAAATGTCAAGGTGGTTGCTGCTTGGATTCAAAATTTTACTAAATCCTACCAGTTGCCCAGGTGTAACAACATACATTTCAAAATTTTGTGTTTTTTTTTTAAAACCCTATGTACTGTTTACTTGACATCACTTTCTTGTCAAGACATCAGTTTCCGCAGAGATTTGTTTGACTTGCAGAAATCTTGTGTTAAATATTGGCCACAGCCTGTGGAGTTCTAACAGAAGGTAGCCTGTTGTACCATTTTTCATTGTGTACAAAAGGTGAACAGATCATGTAGTATACCACTTTTCACCTGACTCATGTAAGCTAATCTTTGTGAGAATTATGAAATTAGGAAATTTATCAACAAATATTTCCCACATTGTTGTGTTGTAATTTTATAAAGGAATAGGCAAAAGTTTTGCTTTAATCTTAAAAATTTTTGTTCGTATGTGAATGTAAATAAAATTTTCACAGCTAACGTTTTCTCAGAGAATTTGAAAAGAAAATCTCTTATTTACCTTTTCCTCATTTTGCAAACACACTCTTGTTCTGTAACTGATGGAACTGTACTAATTAGATAGTTATAAATTTTACCTCCTTTTTTATTGGTAAATAACAATTTGTATTTTTCAAATATCTCGCCATCAGTTTTATTGTATGTTGTACTCAAGTAATCATTAAATTATCATCACCTTATGAAATAAGTATTATGACAATCTTGGTAAAATTGATTGTATTAATATTATTTTTGGGAAGTATATACCATTGTTGTTAATTTGATGGCAACTGTTATTGATTTCTCTTCTCTACCAAGTTAGATGGTTTGTTTTGAGGAGAAATAAGTCTCCACAACAAATAAGTAATAGATACAAGCTTTTTAGTGGGTTGAGTTTGTAGGGTGTGTGTGTGTGCTCATACACACACAGGTTTATATACAGGTGTACAGGTGTCGCATAGAATAAGTAGTTGATAAATCGTGTATTGGAATGCTATTGGATTTATTAATGATATGACTAAAAAATAGGACTCTTTTTTTTTGAATACAGTTTATGGATTTCTACATACTACAGAGTACTAATTTCTTAATTTCTTTGTCTCTGATGACCTGAATATAAGAATATAAGATAATTTTTATTTCTTATAATCTAATACATCAAATCTTTTTTTATAAGTTCTTTTGTCTTTTAGTTTATAAGTTTATTAAAGTTTATAACAAAAAAAGTCAGTTCCTTTTATGATGAATGTAGTGTAACGGGATAGAATTGGGAAATGGTAATCTAAAGTTTTTTTTTTATAACTCGAGTATATTTTGTGAACGAACTATAGCTTCGAGACTGGTGTTACTTGGTACAGGAATGCAGACTATCAACAAGGGCACGCGTATACGCGCATGAGTGTGCAGCTGTGAACAGCGTGAAAGACACGTACGAAACATTCCAGAGCCGAACAGGTGATGGAAACAAAAAACTCAACGCAGTACAATCCGCCCCAGTTGAAATTACACTGTTAAACCGGCCGGTTGTGAAAAAAGTTCCGGAACAAAAAAGGGCCCGCAACTCAAAAAAATGTGATTTTAGAACCGAATTTATAATTTAAATCGGAACATGATTATACAGTGAGTAATTAAATAATTAAAGTAACAGTTTCGATAAACGATGGTGCGAAGAATATGTGCGAAGTGATGGAAGGTACTACGGAACATTGGACTCTTTCGTAACCCAGATCAGTAACCAGAGTGGTATATCAAATTCAAAATTATGTTCTTTTAGAGTACTCTATTTACCATTGAATAAAGAAATTGAGATCTCAAATGGGCATGGGGCATATGTATGAATGCGAGCGTGAATAAAAATAATAAAAATGATAAAATAAGAAGCGCTGGTTTGGGTTAATTAAATTTTGATGGTAGTTTTAAAGATGTTATTTTGCATATAAATTCATATATAAGAAAAATTTAGTTTTTGTCTGAATAATTTTCATTTTGAAATTGTTAAAAAATTGTTGGAACTGAAAGGGATATAAAAAAACAAGAAATGATTAATAAAATATTATTGCTTGGTAAACTAAGAATTGATCGTTATTATTCAAATACCCAGTTCTGATTTTCCCGTTCGCTGATTCGAAACCTGGACCCTGACGAGTGAAATTTTAAGTTGGCAGATAACCACATGGCGGCTACAGAGCCTAATTGCATAGTAAATAAACAAAATCTATTTATCAATTTGTAAGAAGGTAAGTACAAGTACAAGTGACGTCCGAACTAGGGACAAAGTTAATTTGTCCAATTGTAAGTGATAGTACAGTAGATTGCCGAGATGTTGATGATCCAGTCTGGAATATAGGCGTGGGTCGTTCACTCTAGGTACAGGTGTAGATTCCTTCGCCCTGCATACAGACTCATTGACTCTTTCTGGTGCCCGGCGTTCAGGGTCATTCTCAGGTTAATTCTGATTCTATAAATTGCAGCTAATTATTTTCTCATTATTTAATTTTTTTTACTCCAATTGTGTATACTGAGCTAACACATACTCCAGTCGACTTCAAGTGTCCTTTGATCTTATACGGGTATCTTCCACTTTCCTGGATTAGCACTATTTAATTTTTTATGATATCATAAACTCGCGAGCTTTCTAACTTGTGTTTGTACACCTTAGTAGACCGAACGTCTAGACTACAGCAGTACATCTGCACGTTTTCAAGTTCAGAGAGAGGCCAACTGACTGACAAGAAATCAGAAACCAAATGAAAATCTGCCCCATTTCTCATACGCTGATTGGCTAATTTCTAACTCTCCCCTGTGCCTGAAGCCAAGATAAAATTATTCATGTATCAAACTGTTTGAAAGCAATTTGCAGCTTGTCCGAAATATCAGTATGATTTTACAACCTATCTAAAGGGTCATAAAACTTTCTTTGTTAAAAAACTCATATATTCAGTTCTTTAAATTACTAACAAGTACTGACATTGATAGGTCTTTTTATTAGGCGTATTCTGGTACAAGTCTCATCTCAAAATTTCCAGTTTAACAAAAGTTATTTAATTTAATATGTTTTTTTATTATTATCCCATAAGGTAATTGCATATTCTCACACATGCACACTCACTACATGCCTTCGCATATTTTCAAACCATTTCACAACACCAACTATTCTTTTTTTTACTGACAAAAAATACTTAAAACTAACAATTTGAACATGTCTCATTATCAACTACCATACAATGTCCAAACCCACAGTCCTTACTTACACAAATTTTCATTTCAACATGCTATCATATGCTTAGAGTCCCGGTACTAATTTATATGCGTATTCTACTTATTGCAATGTCAATATATATATATATATGCATGTGCATGCACGCGCACGCGCACGCACACGCACGCGCGCGCACACACACACACACACACACACACACACACACACACACACACACACACACACACACACACACACACACACACACACTTAAGGTGGGTCTATTAAATCAAATAACTCATTTTTATTTATATGTATTACAAATGTAATTAAGCTCTAGGAAAGCTTAAAAATTACAAGGCAGCAGGTTCCAAAGAGCGCAGGAGGAGATTTCATAAAGGAATTTGACCATATCATAGAGCGAATATGGCTAGAGGAGGTAATGCCTGATGAGTGGAACAATGGGGTGGTGGGTTTAATACATAAAAAGGGTGATCTGCTCATCTGTAAAAATTATAGGGACATCTCTCTACTTAATACAGGACATAAGGTATTGTCCAACATCATATTTTCTAGGCTGCTTCTCTACGCTGAAGAAAACATAAAAGAATATCAATGTGGATTCACTAGGAATAGGTCAACAACAGACCAAATATTTACACTAAGGCAAATTCTGGAAAAAACGGAATATGGAGTAGCCACTCACCATCTCTTTGTGAATTTCCAGTCGGCATATGATTCAATCAACCGGAAAATGCTATATAGAGCTATGAAGGAGTTGAATATACCATAAACGTTGGTGCGTATGGTTGGAGTAGCTATGTCCAATTCTAAGTGTCAAATCAGAATACAATCAAATCTATTTAACTCCTTAAAAACATTGAATGGGCTGAAACAAGGAGATGCGTGTCTGTTGTTCAACATAGCTGTAGAAAAGCTCATCAGGGATTCAGGAATTCAAACTAGCGGACACATATTTCACAAGGAGGTACAGCTTCTGACATATCCCGATGACATTGATGTCATAAGTAGATCTGAATCTGGCTTAAAGAAAGCCTTTCAAGAACTGGAGTTGTCCACTAAGGCTATGGGCTTGGTTATAAACCAAAGCAAAACTAAATATATGGTTGTAGGTGCCAACACTTGCGCCCTGTCCCTGCGCATTAATGATTACGAATTTGTAAAAGTTCAAGGTTTTCCATATCTCGGGTCATATGTGCACTCTGGAAATGACTCCTGACACGAATATTATCTGCTAATAGGTGTTACTATGGACTAGTGAAACATTTTAAATAAAAATTAATAAGTAAAGAGACAAAAGCCACGCTCTACAAGACCTTGATCAGACCAGTTCTGATGTATGGCTCGGACTGCGGGGTGCTAAAAAAACTAGATGAGCAGAAACTAGCCATGTTTGAGAGGAAGGTACTGAGGAGAATCTATGGCCCTGTGAAGGAAAACGAGATTTGGAGGCGACTGCATAATTGAGAGTTGTACGAAAGGTTTAAAGATACTCCAATTGTGCAATTCATACAAATTAACAGATTGCGTTGGGCCGGACATGTGGTGAGAATGGCGGAGGATCGAATCCCAAAAAAAATCATGAATTATTTGCCGATGGAAAGAAGAAGGAGGGGAAGACCGCGTACAAGATGGCTGGACCAGGTTGGTGGAAGGCAGTGAGGCTGGGTGCAGCAAACTGGTGGACATTGGCTGGGAGTAGAGACCAGTGGGTAGTGATGTAAAATGCCCGGGCATTTGTAAGTTGGGGAAAATGCCTGGGCAAATGCCCAAAATCCATAAATGTCTGGGCATTTATTCATTTTAAAGATATATTGATAAGGCAACGCTTATAAATAATTTTTTTAAGCTGAGATATTGTATTGGAAAAGTTGTTTTGCAATATTGCTTCTTTAGTGGTTTGGTAGACATATTGAAAATGTTGCTTGAGTGTTAGTTTTGTTATTGGGAAAAAATGTTGGACTAAACGTAACTTTTTTACTTCTTTAATGGGTTCAATACTTTAATTGGCTTATGAATAATACATAATAGGCTATAGTAACTATTGAAAAAAGAAAACAAATTAGGTTGATAAATTAATTTCAAATGAAGTATAATTGTCTTATATTAGGTAGCGTAGATAGGTAGATTATCTACTGCGAAAAAATTAATGAAATTGTCCATTATCGCTTTTTAATCACTTTCTTCAGTTTCCTGATCTTCATCACTTTTTTCTGATGAAGTGTCATGAAGTTCTGGCTCAGATTCTTCTGATTCCTCAAACTCTAGGCCTATAATTTGTTCTTCATTGGATACTGGGGTTTTCCCCCTTTGTCTTTGTCTGGAGTCCAGAAAAAAGACTCTGGACTACTCTGTTCGGTTTTTTTCTGGAGCTTAGGTGTTCCATGCATCAATTTCCAATTGTATGCGAGATATGTTAACTTTGCTGCCCTCTCAGATGTAAGTCTGTTTCTTTTCTTACTATGTATCCAGCCAAAAGTGCTGAAAGTTCGCTCTGTGGCAGCAGACGTAACGGGTGCCCCAAGAATTTTTATAGCAACTTCCACCAGTTCACAAGTTCCTCTCAAACCTCGCCACCACAGTAAAGGATTTACACGATTCTCTTCATCAAGACCCACTCCTTCCCACACAAATTGTCTGGACCAAATTCCTTGTTTGTCCCTGTAATCAGCTAAGTTCTCTCTAACCTGAACAACATCTAATCCTGTGTTCTTTGCTGTGTCACAAACAAAGCTTATTGCATCAAGCATCTCGATAGGCTTCAGATTACTACCTTGTGCTGCTGGATCAAGAAGATTAGCTGCAAGGTGAATAGACGATACACCAAATTCCTTCCTAGCTTGGAATTTAGCCAAGATTGCCTTTTCTTCTGCAGATTGCAGTGGAGAGGACGGTAGCTTCTCGATGAGAATTGCCTCCAACTCATTGAACTTTTTGGCTATTTTATGAACTGAAGGCTTATTGGATTCAAAAGCCGTAATCAAATGAATGATTGGGTTCATCAGCTCTATGATTTTGTCAACTCTCACCCAGAAAACATCATCATCAAGAACTCTCTTCTTTATTTCAGGCTTCAGGTATGACTGCGCCTTTTCGTTGACAACTAAGGTTTGTAGGACAACTTTGTTTGACTGCAAACTCTCAAGGCAGAAAAGATGGCTCCCCCACCTAGTCTTTCCTGGGAACTTCAGTGAAATCCTATCTTTGAATTTTTTTTCAGCTGATATTTCATCAAACAATGCTTGTAAAATGTGGCTGTGTTTTACTGTTTTGACAAACTCAACTGCGTTTGCCATGAAAATTTTGATTGTTTGACAGCCTAAAATATCTGAGCACAATACAATAAGTTTAATAGGTGAGCTAGACACCTGAGAGGAACAATATGAGGAAACTTAACCTTTACCAGATTCAATGCAGCTTTCATGTTTGCAGCATTATCACCAATCGCCACCAGAAACTTTTCTGGTCTATACTTCTCCATTAAATTTGTGATAAGCTGAGCAAGGTACTCGGGATTGTGACTGTTGCTGTTAGTCATTACAAACTCAACAAAAATTGGTTCAGGCTTTGAAATTTGAAGTTAATAATCGATTCATTTTTGAGGTTACTCCAGCCATCACACTGCAGATGGAGATTTTTTGCCTCCTCTAGTTGCTTATTTATGTTACCTTGCATTTCTGTGTACTGAGCATCTAAGTAAGTAGAGGATAGCCGATATCTTGAAGGCAACTGGAAGGAAGGCCTGATTCTTTTGAAAAAATCTATCCAAAGTGGATGTTCTACCATGGACAAGGGAGATCCACTGACGAATATGGCCTTGGCGAGGCTTTGGTTCAGCATCTCCTGAAAAAATACAACGTACCATTAGACTCAAAAAGTAGGCTTGTCTTAATGTTGTAAATTAGTTAATTTAGTTCAATCATTAAATAACGTAGCTTCTTAACAAATTATAAGGTCAACAAAGATTAGTTAAACAAAATAGCATCCTAACCTAATCTAACCGCCGCAGTGCAAGGTAGGCTAAAGGTAGTCTACTATATGATACGCAAGTACCGAATAAACACATGTATTAACAATTTGCAGCAAAAATATTCCTTTACAGGCCTACTTGCCTATTTAACTTAAACATCAAACATCCTTAAAGCTTAAAATTACATTTGGCCTAGTTTGTTTTAACATTTGTTGATGAGGTTAGGATATGTAGAAGATGAGGTAGCCAGGTAGCCTAGATCTAGAAGTGAGAAATTTGTTATAATAATATATATTGCAACGTGACAATTTGGCAAATTTAATTTAATTTAAATTTGTGGAGTCCCTCGATCTTGGAGCACCAAATTTAAACAACGTTACATATACATAAATAGGCGTGAACGGTCTCACGTTCAAAATTGACAAATTCTTTAAACATATAACATTTAAGTAGGGGGTCAGGTGTATCTGCAATAAGAACTCTACGGAACTTGAAACGGTAATTAAAATTTATTTTATACTATAAAAAAATATGTGCACATGGCACTGACTTCGATTTTAAAACATTAGTTATTATTTGTTATTATGCCGTAAGGCTTAAGATATATACATCCTTACTAACTAAACATTCTATGCTACTAAATAGTATATAAAAGAAAAATCTCATTTTTAGACTACTCAGTCTGTTAATATGTTTCAAAATCAATTTTTAAATTTTTTTTTCTATATTGTACGTACTCAAAATATTAATAGTTACTGTTTCTCAGTACTGTTTTCTCAAATACTAATTGTTTTTATTTAAATTCTTTGTAATCGTTTTATATTATATTAATTTGAGCTCTTGTTACGTTAATCGTATTTCTAAAACATTTATGATTTTTTAACTCTACATACAAGAAATATGACTCTTATTTTTAAATAAAATATTAATGTCTTTAACTGTCTTTGTATTCTGTGTATGATTAAGATATGAATAAATTGTCTATCACCTTATTGTCGTCAATCATACTAGATCATTTTTGTTCCATCGGTGTTCATCTTCGTCTCGCCTCCAGCGTCGGCTGTCTCTCTTCTCCTCTTGTCCAGCGTCGGCTGTCTCTCTTCTCTCTCGTCCTCTCCTCTTGTCCAGCGTCGTATCGCTATGGAACTTCTTCTCTTGTCCAGCGTCGTATCGCTATGGAACTTCTTCTCTTGTCTAGCGTCGTATCGCTATGGAACTTCTTCATTAGTCCAGCGTCGTATCGCTATGGAACTTCATTAGTCCAGCGTCGTATCGCTATGGAACTTCATTAGTCCAGCGTCGTATCGCTATGGAACTTCTTCTCTTGTCCAGCGTCGTATCGCTATGGAACTTCTTCAGTAGTGCTGTTATTAATTACAATGTTTGTCTTATAGCTTGGTTACGTATTTGTACATAACTGGCAATTTAAACTGTTTATAAAAATATTAATAAATATGCCGTGCTGACGGGCATAAGGTCCCGCTGCATCGTGGATGATTCAAGAAAAAGAACCACTGAAGCTTGCGTGTCCTATTTATACCCATGTCTTGGTCGACACCCTTCAGTGATACAAAATCGACATGTTAGGAACTGTCTTTGGTGTCAGTTCCCCCACTCTTTGTCAAATTCACTATTTTTTATATTTCTGCGAATTGCAGAGTCCTGTAAGTATTTTTTTATACTTATCTTATAACTAATTTTACAACACATGTTCATTGTAATTTTGGACATTGCAACTTAACCCTTTTGATTTGTACACAGTTATTTCACTATTGCACTTGTACGGCGTGTCACTTTCGCGTGGTTTTCGCACACAGTATTTATTAAATTTATTTACATTTTATGGTGCTTTTGGATTTTAATTCTTAATTCTAGTTTATGAATAATTACCGAAAAACAGTCATTGTGCAATTATTCATACTGGGGTGGCAAACTTGCCTGCAGAGACCTGCGTTCACACACACTAGCAAAATACTGGTGTACACACTTTCAGTTACATTTGTGTGTGTGTGCACGTTGATTCAGGTCGAAACACCTGTTCATATTTTTGTCTGAGTCAAGCTTGCAATCCATAACATGCTTATTTCTAATATATTATTAATTATTTACAGTTTATTAAGTAAATTTAAATTTTTATATTTCATGCTCAGTACATCACTTATTTGTACTGTCGCATTATTCCTCTGCTTGGTAACAAAAAAAAAATTTTAATAAATTTATTTATTATAAATTTTTTTTTTATCTATTTATTTATTATTATTATTTGCAAAAAAATATAACAAATAATAAAGAATACTATTCGTCATTTCACCCTTAATAGGAGTGTATACAAATGTCTTACCTCCCCTCTTTCGTACGCTCACTGCTCGCGACCTTGAATTAGGGTGGCTTTACAAACAGCTGATTTGACTGGTTTCAATGACCTCTGATTTATGTGTAGAACTTCTTAAATGACGTTGCGTGGAATTTACCAATTTCTTTCTTCTGTATCTCATCATATACAATGAAAGTGTTCTGTCCCACTCGCTGTCTTAACGTATACGGTCCATTATAAAGTCTGAAGAATTTCTTCGCCGTATTATCACTCCTTTTTCCCACTGGATTTGCTTTGAGTAGTATACTTTCTCCCACGTTGAATTGTTGTAACTTGTGAGTTAGATTAAATCTCTCTATTCTCTTGTTACCTCTCTCTCTTATTCGTTGCTTTGCGTATTCAATTTTCACACTTATTGGTACAGGTACATTTTGGTTATTAGGTTTGTTTAGATATTTAGTCCAAAATCTGGTTGGCTTCTTATCTTCTTCTAATTCCATTGGAGTGTATCCTGTTGCTTCACTATAATTTTCGTTAATGGCTTTTTCAATAAATGGTAAATATTCTGCCCATTTATTGTGTTGATTATGGCAATATATTTGTAAATATTTACCTAATTCTTTGTTAACTCTCTCAGCAAGGTTTCCTTGAGGATGTCTTATGGATGTGAGTACTGGTTGTATTCCATTTTCCCTTAACGTCCTCTCCCATTTTTCACTTTGGAATTGCACACCTTGATCACTGAGTATCTTCTTCATTTTTCCATATAACGGAATATATTTTTGCAGTAGTATCTTTAGAACAACTTTGGTTGTGGGTCGCATAATTGGGTACAGTCGGACTGCCTTGGAAAACACATCGATACATACCAATATGTGCTTCACACCTCGACTTGATCGTGGTAATGGTCCCAGAAAATCCACTGCAATTAGCTCTCCTTTGTTTTCCTTCTGTATACTCTGCATTCCTACATATGTGTGTAAATTCGGTCCTTTCGCCGTTTGACACTCATAACACTTCTTTACTTCTAAACTTCCTTAGCTCTTTTCTTAACATGACATTACTTTATCTAATACATTACTTATACACTACATTAACATTCATTACCTTTTATTACATTTCTTTAACATTACCTTTCTGATCGCTACAACTTTCTTGAAATACACTTCCGTAACAGAATACTCTTTTTTAGCTCGTAGTGTGTCGCATGATCGGTTGCAGAGGAACTGTCTTGGAAAACAACGATATTTTTCTCGAAGTCCTTATTCCTAAGTAGTCTCTGCCCTTATGACTTTTCACTCTCGCTTTCTTCTGTGTCCTTGTATCTTTGATAAGTGTTCGCTTGATCAGCCGTTCTAATAATTATGGCAATTATTTCCATTCCTAACCCTTTCTTCATATTAATAACAATAATAATAACATTCCTTACTTTCTTAAATATTTCTCTACAATAGCATTCCTTACCTTCAATAATACATTTCTTAATTAAACCTTTCAAATAACATTCCTTATAACATTTCTTAATTATACTCTCTTATATTCTTACACATATTATTTCTTATTATTAATAATTAATAGTTATATTATTTTTCTCATTTAAAAATAATTATTTATTTTCATTTGCCTTGAGTTCAGTGTGTAGTTAGAACTTACACCCCTCTTTATAACAATTGCTTTGTCCATAGTCTACCGGACGTATTGTTCCTTTGTAGCGTAGTCGCCGCGTTTACTATTATTCTCACCCTCGTGTAAACAACGTCCGCGTCCCATTGTATTAATCTCTCGTTTGTGTGCGTACTTACCTTGTGAACGTTTGTTTGGATCGTATAAGTCACCTGTTTACAGTGCAACGTTTTCATTTTTTTCTGTCGGCCACTTAAAATCTACCCTCTTTCTCTCGTTACAAATACTTCGTTCCTTCTCCGTTCTCTCGTCCCTAGTTTGGTTGAGTGAATCGACGTGAACAGCTGTCGATGGTTTTTTCATTCGTCGTTTATGATAATACTCACCATAATTCTCATACTTGCAGTTATAAGTATCGTTATTATAATTATCGTGCGTATATCTAACATCATACTTACCACAATTTTGCGTAGTGTTTCGTCTAGATAACTTACTACCACAGTTATAGTTACAGTGACACTTAGTGTGTGTGTTCTCGTCGTAAATATTGCGAATTAATTGTTTCACACGTATTGTTTTACTGTGAGTTTGCACAGCGAGTTAGATATTTCTATCAATAAGGTATGCCTGTCGATATCCTACGTTATATTCTTCCCTAGTGTTAAGTATTTCACTAGAATTATAATTATTAAATATTAACATTCCTTCAAGTTCTTTCTTGATTTTAATAGCTTGTTTATCAAGTGCTATCTTACCATTACTTTTGCGTGTTTTTATACGCGTATTATTGTCGATATCCGTAGGTACTAAGTGCGCAGTATTAATTACGATATCTTGTTCTACTTTTTCTACTACTCTTAGTATTGTATTATATTCTTTTACCTTTTCACCTAATAGTGACTTATCAGTTTTAAATTCTTCTATTTGTCTATCTAATCTAGCACATACATTTTGTCTTATTCCATATTCATCCATAAGGTTTCCCATCACCTTAATGATTGCCTCTATACTAATACTTCCTAATATTGCCATGTCGAAGTATTATTATTAAAATATTTATTTAATAGTAATTCTTTAAAAATTATTATTGATAACCGTTCCCTACTTATTTATTTATTTCTGTATTTTTATTAATAGTTATTATTAATACTCATTACAGTTACACCTGTTACATAGACAACAATATTATTTGTGGTGGGCGCCAGCTGTGTGATTACACAACAATTAACATTACATTCAGTTACTGTTTACTACAAATAATAATTACATATTATACATTTTTCATTTAACACTCTTTATATATTTTAGAGCAACCATTTAGCTACATAAAAAAATTTTAATAGTCAAATGATGGGTATCGGGTCATACATTCATGACAATTTATGTCACAAATTTTTGTACATAAATTTAGTCATGTCATGCCCCACGTGCAGGGCGACATTAATGCAACGTGACAATTTGGCAAATTTAATTTAATTTAAATTTGTGGAGTCCCTCGATCTTGGAGCACCAAATTTAAACAACGTTACATATACATAAATAGGCGTGAACGGTCTCACGTTCAAAATTGACAAATTCTTTAAACATATAACATTTAAGTAGGGGGTCAGGTGTATCTGCAATAAGAACTCTACGGAACTTGAAACGGTAATTAAAATTTATTTTATACTATAAAAAAATATGTGCACATGGCACTGACTTCGATTTTAAAACATTAGTTATTATTTGTTATTATGCCGTAAGGCTTAAGATATATACATCCTTACTAACTAAACATTCTATGCTACTAAATAGTATATAAAAGAAAAATCTCATTTTTAGACTACTCAGTCTATTAATATGTTTCAAAATCAATTTTTAAATCTTTTTTTTTCTATATTGTACGTACTCAAAATATTAATAGTTACTGTTTCTCAGTACTGTTTTCTCAAATACTAATTGTTTTTATTTAAATTCTTTGTAATCATTTTATATTATATTAATTTGAGCTCTTGTTACGTTAATCGTATTTCTAAAACATTTATGATTTTTTAACTCTACATACAAGAAATATGACTCTTATTTTTAAATAAAATATTAATGTCTTTAACTGTCTTTGTATTCTGTGTATGATTAAGATATGAATAAGTTGTCTATCACCTTATTGTCGTCAATCATACTCGATCATTTTTGTTCCATCGGTGTTCATCTTCGTCTCGCCTCCAGCGTCGGCTGTCTCTCTTCTCCTCTTGTCCAGCGTCGGCTGTCTCTCTTCTCTCTCGTCCTCTCCTCTTGTCCAGCGTCGTATCGCTATGGAACTTCTTCTCTTGTCCAGCGTCGTATCGCTATGGAACTTCTTCTCTTGTCTAGCGTCGTATCGCTATGGAACTTCATTAGTCCAGCGTCGTATCGCTATGGAACTTCTTCTCTTGTCCAGCGTCGTATCGCTATGGAACTTCTTCAGTAGTGCTGTTATTAATTACAATGTTTGTCTTATAGCTTGGTTACGTATTTGTACATAACTGGCAATTTAAACTGTTTATAAAAATATTAATAAATATGCCGTGCTGACGGGCATAAGCTCCCGCTGCATCGTGGATGATTCAAGAAAAAGAACCACTGAAGCTTGCGTGTCCTATTTATACCCATGTCTTGGTCGACACCCTTCCGTGATACAAAATCGACATGTTAGGAACTGTCTTTGGCGTCAGTTCCCCCACTCTTTGTCAAATTCACTATTTTTTATATTTCTGCGAATTGCAGAGTCCTGTAAGTATTTTTTTATACTTATCTTATAACTAATTTTACAACACATGTTCATTGTAATTTTGGACATTGCAACTTAACCCTTTTGATTTGTACACAGTTATTTCACTATTGCACTTGTACGGCGTGTCACTTTCGCGTGGTTTTCGCACACAGTATTTATTAAATTTATTTACATTTTATGGTGCTTTTGGATTTTAATTCTTAATTCTAGTTTATGAATAATTACGGAAAAACAGTCATTGTGCAATTATTCATACTGGGGTGGCAAACTTGCCTGCAGAGACCTGCGTTCACACACACTAGCAAAATACTGGTGTACACACTTTCAGTTACATTTGTGTGTGTGTGCACATTGATTCAGGTCGAAACACCTGTTCATATTTTTGTCTGAGTCAAGCTTGCAATCCATAACATGCTTATTTCTAATATATTATTAATTATTTACAGTTTATTAAGTAAATTTAAATTTTTATATTTCATGCTCAGTACATCACTTATTTGTACTGTCGCAATATATATTTTGCACATAGTAAACCTCATGTTTGTTCATTTACAAACTTAAGTAAAACCTTTTGGATGGATAATATACTAGGCCTTAGGCCTAGTTTTCTCTAAAGCCTATAGCCAACATTTGAAGTAGGTCTAATAATGTTTGTGTATTTTTTAAATGTTTACTTACATTGGTTTGAATATCCATGTGGTCAACAAATGAAGGGATTCCTTTTGGAGTTGAGGACGAAACAGGTTGCGGAAGAAACTCACTGGAAGAACTTGATTTAAATGATCCTGAGCTTGGTCCTGGTTTGTTGAAATCCTCCACTTCAACTATTAAGGGTTCATAAGGGATTTTCTTTCTAATAGGTTTTTCAATCATTGTACTTAACTCAAGCACTTTTTTTAAATCCTGAGGGCACTTGAAACACTTTTTTATATGATTTTCCATTTTGTTGAAATGTGACTGTTTGTACTCCTCAAAACAATATTTACAAGATACTCCTTTCCCTTTCAAATTGAAAAAGTTCCAAACAGGCCCTTTTTTCTTAACCATTTTGCAATTATTCAATCTAACACTTCAAATAACACAAAGAAGGGGTTAGCTTATCTCACTCAACCATTCACAGACAGCCCTATTCCACAACAAAATGGCTGCCAGACTGCCACCAATCTCCCCCCTCCAAGTCCACAACAAAATGGCTGCCCCAATCTCCCCCTCCAGAAATCCTCACCTATTATTAGTAAATCCAACTCCTAGCTTAATTTCCCACTCCTCGATGAGTAATTCAAAGTTTTTCTTAAAACCTGTAAAAATTATAAAGTTATTTTTCTGTTAGTTTTCTGTGTAGGCCTATTTCTGTTTTTTTTTTTTCTAAAATTCATAATGAAAATATAATTACCTGATAATTGACTCATAATTAATATCTAAAATATTTTTTTTAATATATTTTTGTTACCAGTATATTACGTAATAAATCTAATTTATTGTAAGTTAATCTTAATAACATTTTTAAACTGCATAGGCCCTAAGTAGTACATATTTTCCTTAGCCCATTTAATTATTCTCCCATTTAGTTATCTTTCATAATATTGTTAGGGTGCTATTTAGAAGCTATGATAATTATTAGCAATATTAAGGCATTATAACATGTTTTTTTTTTGCAAACGCCCTAGTGAAAATATCAAAGATTACAAAGAATCTCATTTTATTCCAACCGTTTCAAGTTTATTCATGAAATCTACCTTTAATAATGGTTTTTATGATATTTTATAAGCTCTAGTAATTATTATAAGCAGTCAAAAGTTAAAGCAATACTTTTTTTTATAAATGCCCAGATTTTGGGCGCTTAAAATTGCTTTGGGCAATTTCCCAGGCAAATGCCCATTTATAAATGTCCTGCCCACTGGGCATTTGCCCGGCCCACATCTATACCAGTGGGGACGATTTATTTTGGAGGCCAGGGCCCGGACTGGGCTGTAGCACCGAGGATGTATATATGCACGCGCACGCACACACACACACACACACACACACACACACACACACACACACACACACACACGAGCTGGGTGTATTAAATCAAATAACTCATTTTTATTTATATCTATTACAAATATAATGCTTGTCTTGTTCAATTGGAATGTGTCCCTTTACAGGTTTCACATTTGGGGAAAGGAATACGTCACATAATACAAATCTGGTGAATATAGAGGATGTCCCAGTGTAGTAATGCATTTGCCAGGAAAAACTGCTTCACAGAAAGTGTTGTGTCAGCAGGCATTAGCCTGGCAAAAAAAAACCTTTTTCCACAGTTAGTTTTTTTTTCAGACTGTTTTTCTCAGCTTTGTCAGAATGCCCTTCACTGTTCACTGTTCACTGTTGTACCTTCTGGAACCCATTCTCTCGAAAATTATGTCATTGACATCAAAGACACAACTTTTTCAAGCTTGGTTATGGTGTTTTCCCATGCATTGACTGTTGTTTATCTCAGTACATACTGGAAGATCCAGGTTTGTCACAAGAGGTGATTTTTTTTGAAAAAGGTAAAGTTCAGCATCAAGTTGGTGCAGCTTGCCAGCACAGATTTCTTTGCAGTGTTCAAGGTGTGAGAACCTAATGGGTAGATTGGCACAAACTTTCTCATGTTGAGATCCTAATGCAAAATTTTCCGTGCATTTTTTTGAATGTTCTAAATGCATGCATTTTCAATGTTTCAAGTTTTTTTGCAATGTAGTTGTCTAAAGACAAATAGATGCTCAAAACCTGTTGGTGTTTAGTCCATGAGGTAATGCTTAGCAGTAGTTGTAGGTTATATTGGATGGTGCTGCAGAGTTTTGGCTACAGTAACATACATTTATTAATTATAACAAAACAGACCAACTTAATCTGGTTGTTTGTTATGCTTCATGTAGCTATAATGTTGTTGTATCATTCAGACACTCACTCAACAGTCTTCTTGAATTATCTGGCTAATTTTTTTTACATTTTCTTCATTTCTTGAAGTGGAAGGTCGGCCAGGGAGTTCATCATTTTCTACATTGTAACATCCTTCACTGGATCTTTTGTATCACTCAAACAAATGTGCACAAGACATGTAGTCTTTCCAGAAGCTTCAGTAAGCATTTGAAAACATTCTATTGGTGTTTTGTGTAGTTTAACTATAAATTTCAAATTGACATATTGCTCAAATTTTAAACTTAGCATTATTGTGGCTTACAACAGAAAAAACTACTGCACTAAGTGATGACTCACAATCAGCTGAATAACCAAAAGAGTTGATGTTTGTCATGCAGGTTCAGATATGTCCTCTGTCCAAGGTCTCCACCAAAGAGCTCATAATCAGGTCTCACTACTTTCTCTAAGAAGTAGAAACACAGTCTTGTTATTTAAGACACATCTCATATATATACTGCAATGGAATTCTAATTGCATATAGAATGTAGCACAGAATAAAACATATGATAGCATATAAATACGCTGTATGAATAAGTAGAGATTGCAGTTGTGAACATTGTAAATTAGTCTGATAAGGAGCATTGTGAAAGTGTTAGTTTTAAGTATTTTTAGACGTTTAAAACAACTTTAAGTGCAGTGAAATGATGCGTAAGGATACATTAGCTGCGTATGTAGTGTGCGTGTGTGAAGGTTCATAATTATTTAACGGGATATTCATAAAAACACATTCATTTGCATAAGTTTTGAGATATGGGAATTTTTGAGATGGGACTTATATTAGAGTACTCACTATAAAAAGACCTACCTGATGACAGTAATTTAAAAATCAGTAACTGATGTATGCGCTTTTTGAGTAAAAAGTTTATATGGCCCATAAAATTTGTTGTAAAATATTACAGTTTTTTTTTTAAATATCACTATAATATTGACGACTCGGAACACTAAGTTTTTTATAAGTAAAAACGTAAAGTTTTACCTTACAGCCTAAACCGGCTTTCACCTATAGAAGGCTTCATCAGAGGCTGTCGTAAGTAGCGCTGTTCGTCTTGTTGTTGGCGACGAGATAGTTTTTCGAAAGATTGAAGCTGTGTGTGTGTGGTGAGATGTGTTCGAATAATGCGTGCGATTTGAATTGTGTCTGTTCGTTTAGGATGTCGTTTTTATTTGTTTTTGTGTGTTTGTATATTTCTAATTGTTCTAGAGTGTCTAGTTTTCGGCCTTTTGTGTGTACGTGTAGTATGTTCATGTTATTGTCGATGTTTTTATATGTGTGGTTTGCTTCAATGAGGTGGTTTGTGAAGGTAGATTCTGTAGTGGTGTGGAGTGCTTTTGTGTGTTCAATGTATCTCTGTTTGAAGCTACGTCCTGTCTGGCCTATGTAGAATTTATTGCAATTTGAACAATTTAGCTTATATACACCGGGTAGATCGAATTTGTTTTGTGCTTTGGGCATGCGTTTTGATAGTGTGTGTTCTGTTTTGTTAGTAGTTTTGTAAGCGATTCTGTATCCTGCTTTTTTGAATTTGTGGGCAATTTTTTCTGTTTGTTTGTTGATGTATGTTAGTATTATGAATTTGTTGTTTTCTGTCTTTGTCTGTTGTTTGTTTTGTGTTTTGTGTAGGAGTTTACTGACTATTGTTCTGTCATAACCGTTAGATTCTGCTAGATATTTTATCGTGTTTAGTTCGTCTTTGTAGTCTATTTCATCTAAGGGGATGTTGTTAAGTCTATGTATCATGGTTCTAAAAGCAGCTAGTTTGTGTTGTATTGGGTGATTGGAGGTGTTGTGTATTAGTGTGTCAGTTGTAGTTGGTTTTCTGTATATACTGAATTTGTGCCTGTGTTCTAGTTTTGTGATGGAGAGGTCTAAGAAGTTTATGGTATTGTTGTGTTCGTATTCGGCAGTGAAGGTTATGTTTTTATGTATTTTGTTTACGTGCGTTAGTAACTGTTCACATTGTCTTTTGTTTCCCCTGTATAGTATTAGAATGTCATCAATGTATCTGTGCCAATATAGTATTTTATGTGAGTGTCTGTCATTGTTTGTGAGTATTTTTGTTTTTTCTAAGTGTTGGAGGAAGACTTCTGCTAGAATGCTGGATATGGGGGAGCCCATGGGTAGGCCATTGTTCTGTGTGTAGTATTTATTGTTATAAGTAAAGTAGTTTTGTTTTGTGATAATGTTCAGAGTTTCTGTTATTTCATTGATAAGTTCATCTGGTGTGTTGTTCTGTTTGAGTTTGTTTTGTAGGATGGTGATTGTTTCAGAGATGGGGATGTTTGTGTACAGGTTTTTAATGTCAAAGGAGGCTAATGTGGCGTTATGGGGGATGTGTATGTCTTTTATTTTTGTTACTAGGTCAGTGTTGTTTTTTACTGCAATGTTGTTGTCTATTTGTGTGTGTTGTCTAATAATTTTGTCTAGATATTTTGCCAGTTTGTGTGCAGGGGCATTACGATAGTTGATAATGGGGCGGATCGGAATGTCTTCTTTATGGATTTTGGGAAGCGCTTGGAGTGTAGGTGCTGATGGTCGGATTTGTTTCATGTAGGGCTTTTGTTTATGTGTCATAATGTGTTTGGTTTTGTTGACTATTTGTTTTACTGAGTTTTGGTATCTGTCGGTGGGGTCGTGTTTTAGTTCTGTGATGTTGTTCTGTTCCATGAAGTTTTGTACTTTTTTGTGTAGGTTGTCTGTGGGGATAATTACAGTCGTGTTGCCTTTGTCAGCTTTTACAAATGTGATGTTGTGTTTGTGTGCCTTTTCCCTCAGTTTGATGGCTGTGTGTATTTCTGAGTTGTGGTTGTTGTTGTCTGGTGTCTTATGTACTCCTATTGTGTTGTTTATATTATGTCTTAATGTGTCTTGATGTTCTGGTGCTGTGTTTTGTATATTTGTTTCTGTGTCAATTATGAGCTTTGTTAGTGTTTGGTTGTTATGTTTGTAATATATGTTATGTTTTAGGCCTTTATCAAGGAGTGTTTGTTCGTTTTTTGTGAGTGTGACGTTCGTGAGGTTTACTGTACGTGGGTAGAATCTTATTTTTTTTTTAATAAGACTTATTCTGAAGACTCTTGCACAGGAAACTTATTATCTGTAGGTAGATCATAAGTAGGAGTGACCGAAGAACCAATCAGATTATGAGAAATTCAGTTTCAAAAATAAGGCACTGGCATACAGATTGGTCTCTCTTCAGAATGGATAACAAACGAACATTCCTGCCCTGGTTCAGATGATTAGTAAGCTTTAGCATAAGCTGAACAGAGTAAATCAACCCATGTATTCATCCAGATAGGATCAATTCATCATCTGAATGATCTGCAGTCAACATTAAAGGGAGTCTATACAACTAAAAAACTTATTTAACACGAAGATTCTATTACATCAGTAAAGACTTTATAGTTTAAATAAGACAAAAACAACTTTTTAAATATTAATTGATTCATTGTACAGAAAATAAAATTTATTTTGTGTTTTGAAGGTCAACAGAGACAGATTAATTATTTTGTATAAACTGTATTAAGAGCACAGTAGATTGTCAGAAAATAATAGCATCATTAATAAATTCACTGCATTCCAATAACATATATCTTGACTACTTATTCTATGTCGTTCGGATCTGGTATTAAACTGTAGGTCCCATATACCTGTGAGCGACTTGTTATGTCCATTAATAAATGATATATTATAAATGCAAAATAAGAGTGAAGAAACTTATACTTACCAACACTCATCAACCTCGGCTTCAGGGTTGCGTCATACGTACGTTTGGATACAAGCACAATCTTTAAGGTTGCGTAAATAATTTACATAACACATGTTTGAGAAGAGAATTACTTTTTACTTTAATTTTGACTCCTTCAAAATTACTTTACATTCTATGACATCTGAAATACTTCTGTGAGAAAAACAAAAACTATTGTTTGGTTACATACTCAGCGTTCTTACTCTAACTTACCCTAGCTTACCTTATGCTTAGACACACATACATACAGAGAGCCCAGCCTGCATATTTTTCAACCACACAAAATTTATAATACCCTTAACATTTTGATGATAATCAATTTCCCCCCACGGCGGCCACGCGGTCTTCACGCACAGTCATCGTTTTCATAAATGTTTTAATGTTGGTGTCCGAAAAAACACTCGATTGGTTTCCACCGAATGGATGTATTGTAGTAACAAACTTTTTTCCACTGATATTTAAATTTACTAGTAAAAATAATAGAAAAACGTTTGTATGTAGCCTACTTCGTTCCTAGCCGGCCGGCGTCGATAGTGGAACTGCCCAGTGTGTGTCTTTGAGCGGCAGGATATGCGCATTCACGGCCACCGGGTTTTAGTCGCCGTTCATGCTCATTTGTTGAGGCATATTCAGTTTATGCAGGGACTATAGCTGGTATATGTGTGTACCAGGTGACGATATTGGCCTCGGCTCTGCTGATGTCATTAGTAGTAGGCGGGGTTTAACGACGTTTCCGGTAGCTAGTTGTTTAGAGCTACTAATTTTTCGTCCCATCGCCATGTTTGCCTCGACTTTGGTGTTTATCACGGCGTCACTCCAGCGCCCCGCCCGGCTATGCTAAGTGCGAGCGTGAACACACATATACAAAGTTCTTAGAATTTCGAAGGGGGTGCGAATTCCTTTGCCGCCTTACTCAACTGCAAACTGCGTTTCGCTTTGTTACACCACTGTTTCTCAACACGTGTTCTGTTATAATGAAATGAATCTTCGTCGTAATATGAAATTTCACAATGTTTAAATAAAACTCCCGCACAAAACGAAATAAATAAAAGTACAAATGCCCCATACAGTAAAAAAATAAAATACCCAAATTTTGACACGCTACAATACCCCCTCGATGAGAATTCTGCTGTTCACAACAGAAGAAATCTCATCGATAAACCCCGAAGAGGATCGGTGAGGAACTGGTGCCAACAACCCCCTTGTTCTTAATCTACATGGGCACACGACCCCCCTGGCTCAGCGACCATGGACTCATCTGAACGAGATCACTGGACTTCTCCGGAAGAGATCCCAACACCGAGAAATCGAGCAGACTCGTACCACGGCACACCTCACCTTCTGGCATGCTACCCCCAAAAAATCCTCAATCCCTGGCTCAGATTATGCCAGATCCTCAACCGATATGTTTCCCCTTGTATGCAAGCTGGACTGCCTTTAGCAGATACTGGGCTCACATACACTCACATTACATGTTGACATAACGCATCGTAAAATTAAAAAATTCTTTTAGAATTTATGAAAAATTTAAAAAAGTTCAAAATTCAAAATAATATACTCAGAAATTCTCTTCCTGGTTTTCTGTTTTCTACTTAAAATGCATTAATTTAAACCTTTCTCCTAATCTAAACACATCCTTAATCTACCATGTAATCACTTATAATCTAACAGTACAATGCCATACAATCAATCAATAAAAACAAACATGTTAAGTACACACATAATAAAATAATCATTACCTAAAATATCCATTCGCTGGCAGGCGAAAAATCCAGATTTTTTTTTTTTTTTCAAAAAATTAAAATTTCCAAAAATTTTAAAATTAAAAAAAATTTAAATTTATGAAGACGTTTCCTTTATATTTAAACATTATTTAAAAATTGTTTTAAATTGATTAAACAAACAAATTAAATTGACTTCCTACTATACAAACTTAGTGGGTGCATGACCTCATCAGCTGATCGAAACTAGGTCAAGTTCAAGACCCTTGACCTACATATGTTATGTATACTTTCTGCACCTACATTAAACATCTGTAACAATCTAACTCGAAACACAAAACATAATAAAATAAAATATTTAAAACAAACACAATATTAATATAAATAATAAACAAGTTGACATTCAAATTATTTAAAATAAACACCTTACATTATTAAATTCTCTCAAAATTTTGTCACTGGTTTCAAAAATAAAAAAATTTTATATTCTTTATTATAAATCTCTCTCTTTATTAATAATCTTACTCTAATCTACTGTGGGTGATGTAAATTATTTATTCTCATTGACTGTACTACTAGATCTGTATACATATGTAATCTTTCTCCCCCTGACTCTAACAACTAACAACTTCAACTACCATGACACCCATCTCTATTAAAAACATCTCTCAAAACACTCTAAACCCAACTTATCATGAAACTCAATTCGCCACCTTCTCTCTCTATATATAAAAATACCCTCTACCCCTTTGTACATAGGATACGTGTTTCCCCGCCCCCAAAAAACTCAATTCCCGTTATTTGGCCCCTGGATTCTACCTAAGGCGGCCCCGTCCCCACTAAATCGGTACCTATCCCGTCCCAACCCTTGTTGCGGACTCCTACATTACTCTATCCCCTACTACAAAATTGCCATCCCCAAAATCTCAATCTCATTACCTTACTACAACTACAACAAAATAACATCATTAATTATAAACAACAACATATCATTCAAAACTCTACAATTATTCTCCATTACTCCTGTGTCAACATCAATACTTCACAAAACTACATTACTTCAAAACAATATTACATTATCTTCATCTCTACTATTTCAACTTTAACTCTGACTTCAACTTGGACAGATCTGTGTGTCCCCCAAAATATTCATCACCCAAAAACTATCTTTTGTTAACTTGCCTAAATTATTACTTTATTTCTCATTATCATTATTGTTATCATTACTCCAGAACATCTGTAATACATTAAAAACATTATATTGAACATCAATTACTTAGAACATTTGTAAACAATATACCAGTGACATGTTATTGCTGATCAGCTGACCCTCCTAACACAATGAAAATATCTCTCACAATTGAACAATTACATGAAATATATATATTTTTATTTATCATTACTCCTCACCTCATTGTTTCCCCTCTCTCTGATTCTGATAATTCATTTTGACCGCCTGCCAGACGTTTAATTATTGGCTTAGTTTAAAGTATACACGTATCATGAAAACACCTATTTTATCAACACCTATATCTAACGTGCAACAATAAAATAATACATTTAAAATTATAGCGTGTAATGAACACCTCATATTAAATATCTAAGCAGCTAGTTACTTGAACAGAGCACAAGCAGTTTTATTGGATCAAATTTGACAAAAAAAAAAAAAAAAATTTTTATGTGGTAAAAGTTAAATTCGTGACTCACCTGAGCCACCTCCCAGCCACACACACTATTTAAAATTATGGAGGACTGTCTCGCCCTTGCGCTTCGACAAAGACTGTATATTTTGGAGCAGGTTTTACCTCTCCGTGTCTTTGCTTCCGCTATTACATTTGAACATTAGCGAATATCAACATATTCTCGTTATATAATTACACACCCTTAATGCGGGTCTACCACCTGTCTTTGCTACCCCCAAGCGGGCAGAGTGGCAGCCGCTGTTTCATAGTTCCGGGAGATTTCCCCTAATGTTCGCCCCCCATTGAATTTCTAATATATACCAATTTCAAGTCAGCTATGGTCAAGGGACTTGATATGACCATAGCTGGCCGCTAACCAAATCCACGATTAGTGCTGGTAAGGCAGTAATCGCCTGAAAAGTCGGGGAAATCTAACTTCAATTTGACTGCCTGTTCCAATCATTACTACTATGTGCGACACAGTCGTTTAGCAGTGTGTAAATTTTAACTTACACGAAAAAAGTGTGCCGCACATTTTCGCCATTTTGGCCTCCGATGGAGGTAACACTCCCTGCTACCCCCAACCCATTCCGCTATCTATGGGAGCACAGGCCACCCCCGCAATAGCAACTTACTAACTAATTACAATTGAAATTTTATATACATATAATATAGTATCTCCATCAATAATCATTTCCCTCCTTCATAACTTTTTACCATTTGCCTTTCTTAAAATTTTCAAAATTTATTATTAATAATTAATATATATATCATTCAGTTATTATTAAAATGTTTAATTATCATTTTTATTAAACAAAATTATCCCCAATAATCTCATTATTGAATTAACATCTCAATCACACCTATGAACATTTTTATTATACATGGTTATAGAATTTTTCTACTTACAATCCATTTAACATGATACACACCCAAAACATAATCACCATCATCTCTGAAACATTTTACACAAAATATTAGTTTACATCAAATAATTTATCATTCATTACCAAATTTCCATCTCGTAAAATAAATTAAATTCATTAAAAAAATTACTTAATCAATATTTAAATAAGCAATCAAAATATTTAACATGTATCAAATTGTTTTAATTAAATTAATTACCAAAAATATAAATTATATAGTTATCGAAACAATTACCATTAATCCATTGCTGTTTTCACAATTCATTCTATTTATTTATTTAAATTGCAAAATATTTATATTATTATCACAACAATCATCTTACGTACACACATTATCTACTTAACATTCCACCATGCACACAAATAAATTCACTATATTTTATTTACAAACTCTTGTTATTACTGTTCAGTTTTCCGCACTTTACTGTCCAAATCTGCCATGTCAGAACCATTAAAACAAAATGTTTATACTGTCTTTTATTGTTTTAATAGTTTATCCTCCATCGTCCCAAATTAACCTTGGTTTTACATAACATCTTTCTATTTTATCACCACACAAATGACTGTTTTGTGTGTGGTAACCATACAAACTAAACTCATTCATCATACCAAAATACTCATTACACCAGTCTACATTAGGTAATTTTGTTAAGTCTCCGTTGGTAAATACATTCGTGATCGGGTTAATTACTTTAGTCAAATCCTTATAATCATTGTTACTCAAATATACTTTTAAACTTTCCTTCCATTCTTCATACTTTCTATTCAAAAAATACAATTCCGTTACTTTCTCCACACACAATTCTCTGTTTAATTCCCTCTCTTCATAACACCACACCACACTCTCACAATTATTCCGGACAGAGGGTACACAATTACTCAACAAAAATAAACATCTCAATTCATCTATCAATATGGGACTCTGGCCCTTCAACAACACTTGTAACCACATTAAATCATCATCATAAACATCATAAATAATAAAGGGAAAGTTTGCCCTCTGTCCCCACTCTACTACAACATTATTTTTCCTCTCTCTCTCTAACTCACTAACACACCTTAACATCTCATAATCACATTCCACAAACTCATCAGTACTTTCATTGTTTAGTTTCACCGTATCACTTTCTAATACCAATTCTTCAAACACATTATTATTCTCAATATTACATTCGTTATGTTCGACATTATTGTTATTATTAGTTAACTCTTTATCTAGTATCATATTCTTACATTTGTCACTACAATTTTCATTTGTTTTATTTTTCTCTGTACTCATCACATGTACTCCCATTCGCTCAACACTCTGTTCTAACTTATTCAAGCTGGTTCTTTCTAAACATTTATTTAATTCTTGAATCTCATTTTTCAACTCATTATTCTGATTTTTTAATATATTGAATTTAGTGTCAGAATCACTCTTCTGTTCACTGAATTTTAACTCTAACATTGTTTGTATAATTGTAAACATTTCGTAATTATCGTCAGACTTTTTATTTTGGATAGGTGCCACTAGATTTTCTATTTTGTCGTCAGTGATGCCGACTTCATTGTCATTATTTTTATTTTCTCTATTTGATTTTGGGGTCGTTTGGATCCCCGAATCATCTGTATTATTTGATTCATTTATACTACTTGTGTTCAGAGTTTTGTCGCCTTGACCTACATTCGGCGTTGAATGTAATTCAAAACTATTCATAACAGCTGATTCATTTAATTCAGCTATTTCGCTTATCACAGTCGAGTCGGACAAATCGACTCCGTTCTCTGCTGTATTTTCCATTATTATTATTTTTAGATATTTACTCTGTTTCTTATGTGAACAAATATTCTTTACTTATTTTGCGTAACTTTACATAAGTACCTTTTGCGTATTTTCACTCAACCTCTAAATTATGCTTGTATCCTATTTGTAGGTATGGAATTTATATTATTAAATTCGTCCCTGTTCGGGCGCCATTGTTATGTCCATTAATAAATGATATATTATAAATGCAAAATAAGAGTGAAGAAACTTATACTTACCAACACTCATCAACCTCGGCTTCAGGGTTGCGTCATACGTACGTTCGGATACAAGCACAATCTTTAAGGTTGCGTAAATAATTCACATAACACATGTTTGAGAAGAGAATTACTTTCTACTTTAATTTTGACTCCTTCAAAATTACTTTACATTCTATGACATCTGAAATACTTCTGTGAGAAAAACAAAAACTATTGTTTGGTTACATACTCAGCGTTCTTACTCTAACTTATCCTAGCTTACCTTATGCTTAGACACACATACATACAGAGAGCCCAGCCTGCATATTTTTCAACCACACAAAATTTATAATACCCTTAACATTTTGATGATAATCAATTTCCCCCCACGGCGGCCACGCGGTCTTCACGCACAGTCATCGTTTTCATAGATGTTTTAATGTTGGTGTCCGAAAAAACACTCGATTGGTTTCCACCGAATGGATGTATTGTAGTAACAAACTTTTTTCCACTGATATTTAAATTTACTAGTAAAAATAATAGAAAAACGTTTGTATGTAGCCTACTTCGTTCCTAGCCGGCCGGCGTCGATAGTGGAACTGCCCAGTGTGTGTCTTTGAGCGGCAGGATATGCGCATTCACGGCCACCGGGTTTTAGTCGCCGTTCATGCTCATTTGTTGAGGCATATTCAGTTTATGCAGGGACTATAGCTGGTATATGTGTGTACCAGGTGACGATATTGGCCTCGGCTCTGCTGATGTCATTAGTAGTAGGCGGGGTTTAACGACGTTTCCGGTAGCTAGTTGTTTAGAGCTACTAATTTTTCGTCCCATCGCCATGTTTGCCTCGACTTTGGTGTTTATCACGGCGTCACTCCAGCGCCCCGCCCGGCTATGCTAAGTGCGAGCGTGAACACACATATACAAAGTTCTTAGAATTTCGAAGGGGGTGCGAATTCCTTTGCCGCCTTACTCAACTGCAAACTGCGTTTCGCTTTGTTACACCACTGTTTCTCAACACGTGTTCTGTTATAATGAAATGAATCTTCGTCGTAATATGAAATTTCACAATGTTTAAATAAAACTCCCGCACAAAACGAAATAAATAAAAGTACAAATGCCCCATACAGTAAAAAAATAAAATACCCAAATTTTGACACGCTACAGACTCCGTAACACATGCACCACAGGTATATGCGGGAAGGGTATGGAGCAGTCGAAAGACTGAACACTCTCCAATTATACTATGCAACACCTGTATGTCGCATAGAATTTGGCGCTACAATGTGTTTGTGCTTGATAAGTTAAAAAAAAAAAAAATGGAAGTTAATTAAATTAAAAATTGTAAAAATTAAATAAATTGCATGTTGAATAAAGTACGTAAGCAGTGGTATTTACAAGTCATTGGGTAAATCAGGTGTTCTGAAATCTCAATGTTAGATTGAAATTGTAAATGTACTATTATCTTTGTAAACAATTATTTGGTACTGTTGAGCTACTAATAGCTAGTGATATAAGCTTGGATTTATGATAACACAAAATTATAGAAAGGGTTTATATAATTTCTAGTTATTCTAATCTAATCTGTTTTTTTTTTGTAAACTAGAATTTGAAGAATTTTATTTAATTATATGTTTGTGCAGATTTTCCATGGCAGAACAAACTGATATTGATGCTGAACAATGTATTTAAAATAAAGGACCTCCGTCCATTGCAACTGGATACCATGAATGCTACATTGTCTAAAGAAGATGCCATTTTGATAATGCCCACTGGAGGTGGTAAAAGCCTTTGTTACCAGTTGCCTGCACTGATTGATAAAGGTAGTAAATATGTATTTGAGTATCCATTATTCCTTTGTAAGTAACTCGTTGAGTATCCTGCAGGTGTCCCATGTGATATCTTCAATAAATACAACTGCAAGTAGGTTTATTTTCACTTGACAACGGTTCACAGAAATTATTCTGTAAAGTTTCACTTACAATATAGTTAACGGATAATCAATTTTACTTTGTTTAATGAAGAATTTTGTGTTAGTGGTTGAAATCACAATCAGAATGATCAATATTGCACACCACTATATAAAAATTATTCCGATTAGCGCTTTCAAGCTTCACAGCTCATCGTCAGATCAGGAATAGCTCACAGCTCATCGTCAGATCAGGAATAGGACGATTCCTGATCTGACGATGAGCTGTGAAGCTTGAAAGCGCTAATCGGAATAATTTTTATATAGTGGTGTGCAATATTGATCATTCTAATTTTACTTTGATTCATATTTTTAATTATTATAATGTTTATGTAGTCGGCTATTTATTATATATTTAATGTTTCATTTTTATTATTCCAATAAACGTATGATTTTAAATAAATTGTCTTTTTTTGTTTTTATTTGAATTTGTTCTTTAATTAGTAGATTATTATTATCGTGTTTGTAAATATTAAGATTTTCTCAGATTTCATTTTGTTACCTTTTTGTATGTTTTTAATTAATTTGATATTTTGAATGTCTAGAAATTTATGTTTATTATTTAAACAATGTGTGTGTAAATGCAATGCATTTTTAAAACCTCATATTTACATATCTAAGTTAGCCACACACTGTTTAAATAATAAACATAACTTTCCAGACATTCAAAATATCAAATTAATTAAAAACATACAAAAAGGTAACAAAATGAATATCTGAGAAAATCTTAATATTTACAAACACAATAATAATAATCTACTAATTAAAGAACAAATTTAAATAAAAATAAAACAAATCGATTTATTTACAATCATACATTTATTGGAATAATAAAAATAAAACATTAAATATATAATAAATACCCGACTACATAAACATTATATCAATCGAAAATATGAATCGAAGTAAAATTGATTATCCATGAACTATATTGTAAGCGAAACTTTCAATTACAATTCAAAAAAAACCTCTGAAGATACAGAATGATTTCTGTGAAACGTGGGTCAATTGTATTTATTGAAGATATTACATATTTGATTGTGTGTGTGTGTGTGATCCTTATTTTCTGAAACTGTTCAGTCTTCACTCTTGTTATGTACATGAAGGTAGTTTGTGTACCCACTAAATTTGGTACCTTTCAATAACTAGGTCAAGTATTAAATATTTTATAGATTATAACAAACAGAATCTTGAAAATGTTTGAAAATGGACCAGTCAAAACATGTTTACGTTTGACCTGATATGAAGCTGAGTGAAGTGAACACAGTCTTCAACTCCAAGTATGTCTTATGTTTGTGGTCTGTGAGATAGAAGTTGTCTAAAGATAAAGAGATGCTCAAAACCTATTGGTGTATAGTCCATGCTGAAGACGAGTTAATGCTTTGCAGTAGTTGTAGGTTATATTGGATGGTGCTGTAGTGTTTTGGCTACAGTAACATACATTTATTAATTATAACAAGACAAAGCAACTTGTCTGGTTCATGTAGCTATAATGTTGTTGATATCTCAGGATACTAATGACTGGTACCAGCTAATATTTTCCTTTACAGTACTTTTATTTATTTTCACTTCAAGGATTAGGCTTTCAGCCTGTTCTGTCTTCACAGCCACCATTTTTTTGGTTTGCCTCTATCTCGATATCCAAGAGGCTTATACTGGACTATCTCTTTTGGTATTCTCAAGTTACCCATTCTATTTATGTATTGTATCCAGTTTTCTTTATTTTGTTAAATTTTATCGTTTATCAAGTATATATTCAGCTCTTGCCTTATGTCTTCATTTTTATGTGATTTCTTGGAGTGCATTCTTTGACTCTTAAGAATTTCATTTCAGCAGCTTCAATTCATTTTCTCTGATTTTGGCTGAGTGTCCACGATTCACTCCCGTACACCAGTACTTCTGTAATATTTTTTAATTTTCTCTACAGGTATTCACTGAAACTGTTGAAAATATTGCAATATGACAGGCTGTCACACTATATGTAAATGTGAAGCATAATTATTATCAGCTGTTATGGGTGTCCAGGACGATAGAAGAATGTTTGGAAGTAAAATAATATTATTAAAAATTAAAATTAATAGGATACATTAGTAATAAGACAATGTAAAGACTAGGAAGATATAGTTTGATATGTGAGTGAAGTGTTGTGTAGTGTGGGTAGCAAATAGAAGGTTATGGAAGTTTATTCATATGTAATAAAGCATTGTTCTAGAAAATTCAAGAATAAGGAAGTCAGTGAACACGTGGCCAGTCCAGAATATCATAGAATATATAGAAAATACGCCTACATCGGCAGTGATGTCATTCTACAGTGCTGCTGCATGCATTGTGCAAGATTATAAAAGCAGTAGCCAGTCTTCATCTAACTCTCTTAGAGTCTTCATACAGCACTCAGCAAAAGGAGTGGGCATCGTCCAGTCAGCATCAATTCAGGCAGTCCTTGGGACCCGTGGAGTCGAGATAGCAGCGAGCGTCGACAGGGAACATATACGGAGTACAAGATAGTTGGCTACCATTCCTGAGCTTTGTTTTGCTGATCGTGGCGGCTGGAAACGGACACCTAGAGCAAGGCAGTTCCTGGAGGCCAGATCGAGATCATCGACCGGGAGGACAACGAAGACAACAGAACAGGGAAGCCAAATTTAAATAAATTTGTTGTCAAGGTATAAAGCTTTAAATCGAAAAAGAAAGAACTTTTGAACCTATAAAAATTTATTTCATTGTGTAAAGTAAAAAGAACATTTATTTTAAATATAATTTTGTTTAAAGAAGACTTTGAACAGTTAAAATTTACAGCAATATTTAAATAAAGAGAACATTTATTTAAAGTATATTTTCAAAGAAGATTTTGAACATTGAAAATTCAATAATTGTTTTAAATAATGAAAGAACATTTTGATATAATTGTGTGTAAAAGAAAAGGACAATAAATGTATGTATTTTCACTAATTGAGCATTCTCTTCTGCAAGTCTGGTCTGGGCTATAACCTGTTACCTTGCAATATATAGCCATTAACCATTGATTTTTTTTAGGATGGCCGGATGGCTAGGCCTCTAGATATAAGGACGTTTTAGGGTGAGCTTGACAAAGTTTTATGTAGGCTTATGCTTCTTCATAGCTCACTGATTCATGGCAGCACAATATTGTGTTTAAAATGTTCCAAACATGTCATGGTTGAATAATGTGGCAAATTAATTACTCAAGCTACATGTAAGGAGACCCATACTACTTGAGCACATGTGTATGTGTGCATACATACAATTGAATTTTGAATTTAAGAATATACTATTAATTCTCAGTCATTGACGCAAATGGTAATGGGATATGCAAGAGAAACTTGTCTGTTCATGGTACAGCTGCATGATATTGTTACATAATGCGGAAAAAAGTGTTACACCATTACAAAACATTCTACGTGTTTCTTGACTCTTCCAGCTGTAGTGTGTGTGTGTGTGTACGTATTGCTTCTACTGAGATGAAGGACAATTACGTGACACTTGCCACGTGTCCGAGACTGATCCAGATTTCATCAGTCCATGTGTTCTGTGTGCAAGGCTGCAACCAGTTACATTATGGTGTTTTCTAGTAGAGTTCTTGACGCATAGTGTGGAATATTCTGGATTTTGGTGGGGTATAAATACAAGTACTCAGCGACGCTCAGTTTAGTTTGAGTTGCGATGTATTCTGGTGCGGTTCGAAGTATTGTGGCGAAGTGTTATGTGTTTTTATAATTGTGCGGGACAGTGTTAATACAATTGTGTTTTATACTTGTTGACATTATTATTGCATGTGAACAATTTTTATTTGATTTGTTGTAAGAGACTATCTTGTTGATTACAAACTGTTTTGTGATAATTAAAACTGGTGATTAGTAACTTAATTGGTATCTTGTATTTTGTTTTCCACTGTACCATATGACGATCAGTTGACCGTTGTAACAATATGTTTTATGTATGTAAGATATTGATTCATTAGAAGTAGGTACCGAAGTACTATGAGGTTCTTGCAACAAACAGACAATAATATAGAGTGGTCGTCTCTGCTGAGTAATGAAGCCTGGTTGAATATAACAGACTTACCATGATGGTGGCCACCCTAGTGCTTTGAGCTAACACTATATAATTTTATTATTCTTATTTTATTAATTCTAATTAATTGTGATAATTTTGATTTTTACTTCCTTATTGAGTGCACCATTGAAGAATATTGTTTGCAATTTTTGAAAATACCTCTCTTAGCGGTAATTCTATTAACATATGATAACGATTTTTCATGTGGTCCAGATTTCTTATGAATGTAAATTTCTATGTGTTTATATACAAATAATGGTTGTTGGGTAATTTCATGTTGTTTGTAGTCTCTTTAGGAATTGTTGATGTCCACTAATAAGTATAATTACAGGCTCTGAATGACTTCATATTTTATTATAAACATTTACATAGAGAAAAACTGCATATTTTAATGTTAATGTTGATTAAGAAGTTATAGCATCGGCATTGACTATTGTGTGATGGAGACAGCTGGTATTATCACTTGGTATCTAATGGCATTCAAGTACTGCTCACTTCTTCCTCCAGAATTAGCAGCTATCTAAAAAAAAATGTTCAAATAAAAACTTAAATTCAGACATTTTTCGGATGATATGTTGCAGGGTCAAAAATGAAAAACTTCTTAGAGACTGACTTTTTGTTGCCACAATATTGTATTTACTGTAATTTATGTAATTTAATTTTATATGAAGGGGGATATTACTATAATATTTAAATTGCAATATTAACATCTCTTGTTCTGTCTGCAGAAATGTACAGAATTTTATGATTTTACTGCAGTTCTAAATGAGTAAAATCACAGTACATTTTGAAGCACATAAATTTGGTGTTTTGTGATTTCATCTCTTGAGTTTGTCAGTTTTATGACTAACTATAAATGTGGATTCGGATTCATGATCTTTGCTGTACTGAAATTCATCTTTTGAACAGACTAAAGCGGAAGTGATGTCGTCGCCTCATCACGCTCGCCTTGGTTGCCAAATGAACCGGTGCGTGATTCAAAGTTGTGCTCTAGCACTACAATACAGCACACGTGGTCAAGATATTCACAGAGTAAGTAAGTGCGGCAGCTCCGCCTTGGCGACAGCATTGCCATAACTCGTGCTGACAGGCGTGCGCCCCTTGCCCCCTCTCCTACTATCTGACAACACCGTAGGCGCTGCATCTTTCACCCGCACCTTCCCCTGGCCTACTCCCTCACTTCCGCTTTAGTCTGCTCAAAAGGTGGCCCGGAGTATAGCAATTGATTGGCAACACTTCCTTATCTTATTCTGTGCATGTTAGGTTCTTCGTTTGTATTTTGTAATTTTTAGGAATATGTCATACATATATCTTCACAGTATCGTATTATTAATATTTTATAAGTAACAATTTTTGAGAGGGCTTTGTTTTCTTCAATTAAATTAAGTGAAGATGGAACCAAGAATCCAGCATAAAAAACACATAATGATAATGTGATGTATTTATAATATATACACACTTATTGTTTACTAATGGTACCTATAATCTCAATTTTCTATTGTAGTGTATTTATTGTTCATAGTCTAAAGGTACCATACATATGATTTAAGTTTTAATTACTCACATTCTTAAACATGATCGATTTTGGTCATAGACCATCGTCAGGTCATATACAGTGCACTTGCAGTCACAATATCGTAAAACAGCCACTATTTACAAAAAGGAATTTGTAGACATTGATTAATGAACGTGATACGTACGTCGGTGTCCAAAGTTTCTCAAGAACTCGAGAAACTATTGCAGATCATATGTATGGTACCTTTAGGCGATGAACAATACATAAACTACAATCGAAAATTAAAAAAAACACATAGTTTAAATTACTGTTTATTAAATATATAGTTTATATATTGCTATGCACATTAGTTTAGTATGTGTGAAAGTTGTGAGCAAAAGTATACAAATCTTATTTTTTTGAACTAGTGTTGAGGTTAAAACAAACATTTGCTACATTAGTTTAAAAGTTCATTCGTAATTAAGTTCTTGTATTGAGTGATTAGCCACATGTAAATTTTCAGGTTTTACACTAGTTGTGTCACCTCTTTTGTCACTGATGGAGGATCAAGTGATTGCATTAAAAGAATTAAATATAGAAGCAGGCATGTTTCACGCCAACTCAGCTAAAGCAGAAAATGATCGGCTGATGAAGGTACGTAGTGTTGACAGGTAGTGACACAATTGTATTAAACTTTTGTTTTATATATGAATGGTTTTGTAATACTACAAACATTTTGTTTTGTACAAAAAACTTAAAAGTTTTTGTTGTGTACTCATGTGCCTGCTTGATATGTAGGGATGTACATTTATAGTTATCCCTGATATAGTTATGATAAAAGTTGCATTATTATCACTTTTCAAGGCATACGAGCATTCTTCTACTGTGACTCCATGTCTTGCTGCCGGTTGTTCAGGTTTTCCAATATCTTTTTGCCCATACTGTTTGTAATTGTAGGTTAACAGTGGAATGTAGGTAAAAGACTTTCCTGTTTGTTTCAAAAGGGAAACCTATTCCTATTTATAATCAACTAAACGCTATGCAACTCACCGTCTGTGGCTTAAGTAAATGTCTTCACAATACTATTGACATGTTTTGGGACACTTGTCCCATCCTCAGAATTTTTAAAAATATCTCTTCATACCATCATACGATGGCACAGTCGTCAATATATTAAAAATATTAAAATCCACATAAACACAAAACACAATTACATTACACAAAGTACGCGCACAACAGTTTTACGGTGTACACTGCACGGCAACCGACAGCGCACTGGTTCATATTTGACTCGTGTCACAACAATATCGCAACGCAGTATCATACAGGACATTAGATTTAAAGTTCAGCTGATCATTTAAAACATGTGGCCTGGTAACAGGATTATTATACGCTCTATATATTTCAAACTCTTCAAGGGCGTCCATGTAACGTCCCTTATTACAAAAGTGGAGGGGTTTATGAAGCTGGATCTTAATATTCCGAAAATTACGTACTATATTTGCTCGACTTGCAATATTCATATTGTTAATGGAATAAATCCGCTTATAGTCCAAGCCATGTATTTTATAATCAACTAAATGCTATGCAACTCACCGTCTGTGGCTTAAGTAAATGTCTTCACAATACAATTGACATGTTTCGGGACACTTGTCCCATCCTCAGAATTCTGAAGAGTGAAGACATTTACTTAAGCCACAGATGGTGAGTTGCATAGCGTTTAGTTGATTATAAAATACGTGGCTTGGACTATAAGCAGATTTATTCTATTAACACTATTCCTATTTGTTTCCTATTTGTTATTTATTCACTAACTCAGAATATTTTCAGTTCCTTTATGATATCCACATTCTGTATATTGCCTGCTCTTGTACACTTCTTTACCGCTCTTAAATATATAATTTCAAATGCCCCAATCTTCCTTGTCATCTAGGCTTCATAACCATAAAATAATTCTGGAACAGTCATAGATTTGTAAAACTTCAAATTTGTTTCCTTTCTGATTTTAATTTAAAAAATTTTTTTATTACTTCACTAACATGTTGAAATTTACTTTGCTTGTCAATTCATCATCATACTCATGTGTGAAACAGCGCCAAAGAAATTTTCCTTCATAATATATACCAAAATAGCATCAAACAAGACAATTTTTAACTCTTGTGTGATTTTTACCCTGGGAAAATATAGTTTTGTTTTTGCAGCTTATATTCTGAGGTCATTTTGCTCAGCCTTAGTTAGGATTGTTGTGTAGTTATAAGCAATCAGCAAAATGTCTGTGATGGACTGACACTTATAATTAAATTTTTTATGTGTATTGTGTATTATTTAGAATTTCTAATCTTGAAACTGTGCATTCAAACTGTTCCATGTTAATCCACAGCATTGTCAGTTTAGTTAGCTATAATGTTGATTATATTAAAGGTTACAAATGACAGGTATCAGATAATGTTTTCCCATACTTATTTATTTTTATAAGAAATATTGCTGGTGTTTCATGTAGGCCTACTATTGGTCCAGTTTTTTCCTAACTTGTTGTTCTCATATAACATCTATGTATTGATGAAGTAGAATGTGATGATGACTAGTAATCTACTACAACAATACAAATTGATGTTTATTTAATTTAAATTTGTGGAGCCCCACGATTTTGGGAGCACCAATTACAACAATACAAATACATCGATTTAAGTTAATTTAACTTTTGTAGCCTCATGCTTTTGTGAGACAATTATTTATACAATGCAAGTTAACCAATTTAAATGCATTTACGTATTGTGTATTGAATTCATGGGTGTAATCGTAATAAGAAGATGATACGTTATTTCAGTTTAAAATCGTTCCATTATTTATTTATTTAAACAACATCTGTCATATCGGATATTAAATAATACCTCATTATTAAATCGTTTGTACGAAGTTTTCGTACATAACTTATTGCTAACAAATTACATACATAAGTTATATACTACTCTTATTATCTAATTGTAATTACTTTAAAATGTTTATTTTGCTCTCGGCTTACTCATGGTGTGTTCATATCTTTGCAATTGCTGATTCATTAGCTTCAAAAAATGAATTTACTTCTATTCAAACTTCTTTTATGTTACTTTGTTTTACTTTCTACTGCATGTGCATTTTTTTTTCATCATCAAAGACTACTAATTATGTTAATTCAAAAATTACTTATTTCTCTTATCATTTACGTTACTAATTTCTAAATTTGATACAAGAAATATTATTCTAATTTTTACTGTTTTTACATTTATTTATCATTTATTATTTTTAATATTGGTTGAATGTCTTCCATTCAAATTTTAATTAGTGTCTTTCAACTGTCTGTAATTAAATGTTTTTTTTATCACCTCGTTTGACGTGGTTATTCATCTGTACGTCCTCCGTGTCCTTCTGGTCGTGTCCTCTGCATGTGCTTCTGGTCCTCTGGTCGTGTCCTCTGCATGTACTTCTGGTCCTCTGGTCGTGTCCTCTGCATGTGCTTCAGGTCCTCTGGTCGTTTCCTCCGTGTGTGCTGATTAATAGTCATCTCGTCTCACGTCATGTGATAAATATGCTGCCGGTGTGTCCATAGACCTCATCATATGTATTTTGCAGCTCTGTCTGTATAGCTAGTTGATCCTGTGACTCTTACGATAATTGTGAATTTGTGTCGTCGACTGACATAGCCTCCTGTGGCAATGGTTGAATCGAGAAGAAGAAACTTTATTAGCGCGACCTGGTATTTATAGTCAGGTCGTGCAAAAATTCCTGTCTGAACACTTTTCAACTTGTCAGATACTGTCGAGGCGTTACTACCCCCACTCTGGTTCAATTCACTATTTTTGCCTATTTGCGCGAATTACGAAGTTTGTTTCACCTCACTCGATGCTCAATCGATCACTAATTTTTATGTGATTACTATACGTAAATTGCACTTCTTTATGGTATTCACAAAAAGAGTTATTCATTTTTTACATATAGTAATTGCACTTTTCGTCACCTCTGTATGGTTTTTTAACATTTTATTTATCTATAATTTGTACACACTTTGGTGTCTTTTGTTTTATCCGATCGTACATAGTTTTCTTATAATTAACAATAAACATATAACTATTCTACTTGAAAAGGGTTGTTACATTTCAGGAACGGACAGGTTTCACACACACTAACAAAATACGCATGTACACAACGCTAGCGATAGGTGTGTCGAAACTGCATGTCCATGCATGAATTCTGTACTCCCTATTTTTACTACGATTCAGCTTATGCAATCTGAATCATGTTTATTAATTTATATTTATTCATTTTTATTATTTACTTTATTTATTTGGGCAATGCACAGTATCATTACTGTTTGTACTGTTGCACTACATAGCATGCTGTTTGGTGGTATCCACATCTCACTCTTATTTTTCAGCTCTGTTCATTTTAATTTGGTATCACTTTGATTAAACTTCTGTATTGTAGTTAGTGTGTATAAATATTAATGAAAATTTTTGGTGTTTTTATTTATAGGCAATTACAGAAAAAAATTCTCCATTAAAACTTATTTATGTGACACCTGAAAAGCTGGCAAAGAGCAAACGTTTTATGAGCAAACTACAGAAGTCATTTGAAATGGGTTTACTGTCAAGAATAGCTATTGATGAGGTTCACTGTTGTTCACAGTGGGGTCATGACTTCAGACCAGGTACTAATTTTGTTTGTGACAATGTTCACACAACAGCCCAACACATGTCTAATTCACATTTATTGATTTATTGTTTTGTTGTGTAAAACAAAGCTAGATGCATGATGTGAAGTTATAAAGTTCTCTTTAAAAATTTTCTGAAGTTTTTGTAATCCTGAGAAATGAGGGATAGATTACTAAGGTTCGCTAAATAAACGTGTATTATGGAGGATTGCCTAGAGCACACCACGATATCTTGAGTATGAAGCTCATATCTCAGTCCCAATAGGGTGCCTTTTAACCCCGTATGACCACCCAGTCAACAAACCACATAAGCTTCCCAGGACAGGAAAAGTCCATGCTCTCCATCCACTGAATACATCAATGAGCAGGTTCTGAACCCTCTTCTCAAAAAGAGACTAATGCACTTTGCTGCTGTGGTATGTAAAAACATAACTGTAGATACAAGACATAATGGGGCCTTGTGGTGGCAGCATTTCAGTACCCAGAAAAGCAGATGATGGGGGGCAGCCACCGGACTCGAGTCAGGTTCTGGTTGCACAGACCTGAACTTGGATCATGCTCCCTTGTGCTAAATGCATGCTTTGTTCCAATTACCAGCCCTGTTACCGCTGAAAATTGATTAACCCCACGCCTCAAAAGCATCATGTGCCAGGGTGGGGGTCTTGGAGGGAGAAGGAGCCACTGGTAATCAGTGGTATAGCCCCAACCCACAACCTCCCCAGGCCGTATCCCCAGCCCCACCTGGCAGATAGGTATATGTAATGATCTTTAAAATTTATTTTTTAGTAGTATATATATTCAAGTATGGTTGTATAAACAATAGGATTTTTGATCACTTATTTCTATAGTAAGTGAGAAATTGTGGCAAAATAACTGGGAAGTCATAAGAAAATCAGCCAAAACTAACCATTATTAAAATTGGTGTTACTGATTGTTCATACATACTATAGAGTTGATTGTCCACAGTATATTCAAGTAAGTTGAACTGTCACGGAATCTATAAAGTTTCATAGGCTCACAATTTATACACTTCAGTTTCAGAGTCCTGCAATATGATATTGGAATCAGGGTTTGTATACCTTCATTTGTCCACACAGTTTTGTTGCACTTCATCAAAATGTAGGGCCTGCAATATTATCTTTCACTGAACTAATTTCATTTATACATAGATTTACTCACTATTAGATTTTGTATGAAAACAGGTGTTCAGTCAACACAAAGTGCAAATAAATATATATAGTTAAAATAAAGAGACATGTAGTAGTTGCACAGGTTGTAGTGGGGAGAAGGCGGAACGATGTAATATACATTGAAAATAGCTACTAGCGTCCTCCCTGAATTGTGAGTAAGACATAAGTCTGAATAAGACACTTAGACAGATAAGTAACTTACTTATAATGGACAAGTAATTTATTTTGAGACAGATTATCTTTTTATCTCTAATGTGCAGAAGTTATACTTCTTTAATCAAAGGTGAAAGAAAATAATAAGATTTATGTTTTTCCCTATAAAAATACTCAAACCAGTTTAAAAACTGATATAACTTATAAAGACAGCTGAAGTGAAGCAACTATACAGCCTTGTCAATTCACACACACACACACACACACACACACACACACACACACACACACACACACACACACACACACACACACACACACACACACACACACACACACACACACACACACACACACACACACACACACACACACACACACACACACACACACACACACACACACACACACACACACACACACACACAACTTACCATTATACTAACTTACTTAACTTTTTCTAACCGGTTATTCTAATTACGAGGGCTATTCGGAAAGTAACCTCCGTTTGACTATAAATAAAATAAGGATGTAGATACATACATTTTATTATATACGTCTTAAAACCACAGCTTTCCACTATTTTTCTACATAATCACCATTTAAATGTAAGCATTTGTCATAGCATTTGACCATTTTCGAAATCCCCTCTTCATAAAATTCTGCCACCTGGGATCACAGCCAGCCTGTCACAGCATCGTGAAGTTCTTCGTCATCAAACGCTGGGATCCAAGCCACTTTTTAATGTTCATAAATAGGTGAAAACCACTGGGAGCCAAATCTGGACTATACAGCAGTTGATCAGAAACGTCCTATTTGAATTGACACAACAGATTTGTGTTTGCTGAGCAGAGTGAGGGTGAGCGTTGTCATGCAAAAACATGACACTAGAAGTCAGCAGACCTCGGCGTTTGTTCTGGATGGCTCTTCTTAGTTTTTTTAAAGTCTCACAATAGACTGCAGAATTGATGGTTGCTCCACGTTCTATGAACTCCACAAGCAGTATTCCTTTCGCATCCCAAAAAACAGTTGCCATAACCTTCCTGGCAGACAAAGTTTGGCAGGGTTTCTTTGGTTTGTTTGGTGAGGCGGTATGACCCCACACCATTGACTGTTGTTTTGTTTCAGTGTCTATGTATGACACCCAAGTCTCATCGCCAGTCACAATTTTGTTGAAAAACGTTTCTCCTTCCACGTTGTAACGTGAAAGAAAGTCTAAGGCAGAGCCCATTCATTGTGATTTGTGGTTCTCGGAAAGCACTTTTGGTTACCCACCGGGCACAGAACTTCTGGTAGCTAACTTTCCTGTGACTACCTCATACAAAAAAGTCCGAGAAATTTGCGTGAATTGTTCAGAAAGTTCAGAGATTGTGAACCACTGGTTTTCACTGACTTTTTCATTAATTTTCTGAACGACTTCATCACTGACTACAGATGGCCTGCCACTCCTTTCCTCATTGTGAATGTTTGTTCTTCCGTTTTTAAACAAACGAACCCACTTATGCACAACATCTTCACTCATAACGTTTTGGCCATATACAGTACACAGTTCATGTTGAATGTCTGCCATGGAAAGGTTTTTTGCCATCAGAAATCTTATCACAGCACACACTTTGCATTTGGCAGGGTTTTCTATTACAGCACTCATTTTGAAAGGCTTTAATGAGTGAAAGAATGGTAGCACGACCTTCCCACTGTACAGCTGGACACGAACTGAGCTACTACACAAGTCAGCACAGGAATAATGCCACTTCCTCCACTACTTGTCTCGCTATGCAGCAACGGAGGTTACTTTCCAAATAGCGATTGTATTTTAAAGTTCTGTAGTTATTTTCGTAATTGTTTGTAAGTAAGGTTGTTTTTACATTTTTAGTACCTACATTTTATGTTTTAATTCACTACTTTTTTTACTAAGTTTTTTTACTAATACTAAAAATTTGGTTGTACATAAGTTTTGATTTCAATTTATGTAATAAAGTATACAATACTTTGTATTCATGTTACATTTCACATAAAAAATGTAGTAATACCATATTCGCCCATTATAAGACGATTTTTTTTCTTAAAATGCCCTTCCAAAAAGCATACTCACCTTATATGCACAACCTAACATTTAAAAAATTTTGTGTTTTGCCTGCAAAAGTATAGCACAGGCTTGCCATGTGTGTAGCGTGAATCAGCACACACATTTTATAATGAGCACAAGGTCAAGCTCCCAAGGACACTTTCACCACTGCGCTGAAGTTCTGTATTGTGTCACAGACATTAAAAGTTCTTCACTTTAAGGCCCCATTCAAATTGTATGGTAAAATATTGTATGATAAGTTTTGCATCCGGGTTGACTCCGATTTTTATCGTGCACCAAAAATATCGGAAGTGGGTGTGAACAAACTCTTTCAGTGTTACCACCATCAGTACTGAAAATAAACCTGTGTGTGTTGTATGCCACTTATCAGTTCGTTTTTTATAAGCTTCGGAAGCGGGATCCCATAGTGGTCTCCTGTTCTGGATTTCATCAATAAGCCCTGTATTAATGTCTTCCATGTTTACAAAACAAATTAATAAAATCACACCACGACATATGTGAATAAAATCCTACCACTGATTACTCATACAACTGGGCTCACTGACACTAGGCAGGAAGGTTGGCAGCACTGATGTGTGAAAGTCATACGATAAAAAACTCGCACGAGTGCGTAAACGAAACCATTACGGCCCATGTATCTAAACAATTCATCCAATATTTTATCGGATGCGTTTCCTAGGACGCTGCGATATGTTTTTGAGTACAGAACAATAAATTTATTGGTGACAGTGCATAAAATGGCCTATTTGTTTCTGTTGTTCTACATGACGTATGAGTTTTTATCGTGCGATGCAAATCGGATGCATAAAAGTGGCCTAAGGTTAAGTCAAGAAAGTGAATATTCACTTGTGTTGATTGTTTTTCTATTAATACGTGTGTGCATTGGAGTGTTTGTTGTTCTATTGTTATGTGTGTTCATTGTTCTGTTATTATGTGTGTCCCTATTAGTGTTTGTTACTCTATTCGGACGTGTGTGCATTAATTACAGTATTCAAGTACTGTGTCTGTGGTCACTGACATTAAAAAAATAATGGCCAATCCACAAGTAAAGGATAGCGTTGAAGAGAGGGCATCCTTTGCATGTCATATAAAAATGGGAAAGAGAAGAAGCTATAATGTGAATTACAAATTACAGGCTAAACAAACAAACAATTTGCAGGCTGCTGGACAGTTTGGTGTTTATGAGTGTACTGTATGGCATTGGCAAAAAAATGAAGCAAAGTTTAAGAGTGCCAGTGCATCAAGAAAAGCATTCAGAGGACCTAAAACTGGAAAATTTAATAACTTGACAGACTTGTTTCTGAATACATTCACCAGAAACGAAACTAAGGATAACCAATATGCCGAGAAGTTAATAGAATGAAGGCACTGGAAGTGGCACGTGAGTTGAAAATTCCATTAATTGAATTTACAGCAAGCTTGGGCTGGTGTAAACACATGATGTGGCATTCGGGTTTGTGTTTACGACATCGCACTACCCTTGTGCAACGCCTACCTGCAGATTATACTCACAAATTGATCGCTTAACAGCGATATATTATAAAACTGAGAAAAGCCCACAATTACCTGCTTGGCCAAATGGCAAATGCTAACCAAACACCAGTGTTTATCAATATGCTGTCAAGTGTTGCTGTGGGCAAGGGTGTAAAATCTGTTATAGTTAGATCTACAGGCAACGAAATGTCATGCTATTACTGTGATGCTAGGAGTAACTGTCAATAGTAGAAAACATCCACCATACGTTATTTTGATGAGAAAAGTGCTTCCACAGGAACAGTTAGCAACTGGGATTGTTTTTAGACCACAGGAAAAGGGGTGGATGGCTGAAGAACTTATTGCAGATTGGCTTAAGGTTGTTTGGGGTCGTTGGCCAGTCGACCAACTAGGGCAGAGAGGTATGTTAATTCTTGATGCTTTTTGTGGTCACACAAGTGAGAAAATAAAGAAGCTGGTTGTAGAAATAAACACTGATCTTGTTATAATCCCTGGGGGAATGACTTCTCAGCTACTTATGGCCCATGGACTACTTATGGAAGAACTATAGCGACTGGTTAATTAATGGAAACCATGCATTGACTCTGACGGGCAAGTTGAAGAAACCAAGCACAGTTACTGGCCCAGTAGATAATCACAGCCTGGGGAAAAATCAAAAGTGAATTCATTGTAAAGGGGGTTTAAAATTCTAATAACATGGATGGGAGTGAGGATGATATTTTGTGGAAAGACTCCAGTTATGAATCTGATTCCAGTACCAATTCTGAAGATGAACTTGGAGAAAAAGAAGAAAACGAGGGTGATGACTGGAACTAAAACAGTAAGGTACTTTAACATTTACAATTTCATCTTTAATATAAAATAGCCATATTTATTTAGTGTGACATGAAGGTATGTTATTTCGACCATTTAATTGTCTTTCTCATACAACACCTAAAAAAATTCAGTGTTGTCTTATATGCAGGCCTTTTCCCCTGTAATACACCTTCAAAAATCTATGGTCTTCTTATATGTGAGACCGTCTTATATTCGGGCCAAACCGGTATATAATCAACATTGCACTGACATCTTAATTTGTTTGAATAAGTAACATCAATAAATCAATAACAACCAGCTCGCATGTGAAGTGTGAAATGTGTGTGTGTGTTGTGTATTTAAAAAAAAGCAGATGTAACCTACCCGTACATAACAGAAGAGACAATATTAATGCAACAATTAGACTAAAACTATTTAAGTAATGTAGAGCACATTTACTTGCATGCAATTACAGTTACTTAGGTCAGTTCTTCTGTCTCACTAATATTTTCGTCACTGTTATTATTATTACTATTACTTTCACTCAAATCATCTTCACTGCTACTATCCCGTCCTGTAGGAATTTCTAAACAATCTGTTATATTATCCATTATTTGGTTCAATCTCACATAGTCATTTTCAATTTTCATGACGTGGTCACATCTCAGTGTACAGTCTGTGGGAGAAATACAATCAAATTCCCTTTTCACTAAGTTTATATGTCTGTACAAAAATGCACGCACTTTTCTTTTCTTTCAACAACCTGCTCATGGTTACCCAAATCAGTTCTATAGGATTAAGATCCGGGTGATAGTGTGGATGTCCAGATGACCAGTGTAAAATGGAATGTCCATTGTTTGCTAAAATAGCATCTATTTTAAAAGGTTTGTATGTGGGATTATTTGATTTACTTAGTGCATAGAGCTTAGGTTTTAACATAGGTGGATTACAAGGAATGCCATGGTCACTAACCAGTTACTCATGTCTGCCTTTTCTTGTTAATGATGTTGGAGGTGGATTTATTTGTACATTATGGTACAGGGCATTATCTGTTACTATTATATTGTTCTTTTCAAGTTCAAAATAAGCATTTCAATCATCCACTTTTTATAATTTTTGTAGTTGATGCTGTTGTAATAATCACCTTTTTTGGAATCTGATTTAAAACATTAAGAGCGCATTAGATACAAACCCAGTTTCATCACCAGCATGAAGTACAACCACCACTGTCCTTTATTTATTGGAGTTCTCAGGCCACTTTTGTCATTGTGTGTTCACATTTTTGTAAGTGACGAACTGTGAAAATAGTTTTCCTCTGGGTATACTATGGGGTGCTGTTCATCTCTGTATTGCTGTATTTTTCTTATATAACCAGCACTTAAGTTTCTAATGTCGTATTTCTCTATTAAAAGTTTTCTATTGTTTTTGGTATGTTTCCATCTAAATCCCATTTGATGAATAATGTGTCTAAGACTAGATACACTACCATTATAATTAGTTGGTCTTTCCCATTCTGTGGTGTAACATTTGTGAATAATTTGTCAAATAGTACACTTAACAAATTCATCTAACTTGGTTTTTACTTTCTTTCTTGGATGATTTTTATGGGGAGTGGTGAATGATTTTGTATCACCCATATACGTGGATGCTTCTTTAATAATTCTAAAAACAGTAGCCCTACTTAAAGACACACTGCACACTTGTATAGGCCAACCACAGGCAAAAAGTAGCTGGAGAGGGGATTACCACCACAACCATGTCATAATGAGTGGAAATGTTATCCCTCCATTTTTGACAGTCACATTCATTGCTGCAATATTTTACATGTGTTAGTTACCATTTATATACCAGCAATGACTCATTCCTCATTTGTGAGAACATATTGTTCGAAGGTCTCCTTGATCGATGCTCTAGTGTTTTATGGTACAGTGGAAAACAAAATAAAAGACACCAATGAAGTCACTAAAAACCAGCTTTAATTATCACAATTAACAGCTTGTAATCAACAAGTTATTCAACAAGAATATTCTTGTACAATAATTCAAATTAATTTGTCCACACGCATTAATAATGTCAACTAATAGAGTCCCATACAATTATAAAACACAACACTTCGCCACAATACTTCGAACCTCACTGGAATAAATTGCCACTTAAACTGAAACTAAGCATTGCTGAAGCATCGCATATATTTCAAGGTTCATACTGGCCTGGAAAGTCAGGGAAGGTCAGGGAATGTCAGAGAAATCAAAATAAGTCAGGGAAACATTTTAAGATATGCCGAAAGTCAGGGAAATTAAGTATTTTTTTCAGAAAGTCAAGGAAATTTTTCACTATGCCCAGTCACAAAACGTATGAAGATGATCCAAGTTTCATGAAGAACTGCATGAATTCTGTGCTGCTCTGTAATGGACCTGAATATGTATATGTGGATAGCTTTTTGCGAGATGTTTATCACATCTTTAATGATTCACCAGCCTGCCGTGCTGAGTTCATTCAACTTACTAGAAAATCTATTTTTCCTTTAAAACACCGTACAACCAGATGGCTTGAAAATGTGCCTGCTATTTCATGCAGAGTTTTAAGTACTTTTGATGATATAAAGAAATTTGTTGACAGCCGAAAATATCTCAATACAAAACCATTAAAAAATATTTCTGTTCAATCCAAAGATATATTTCTGAAATGCAAACTGGCTTTTTTTAAAATGCTTTCCTTGGAATGTGAACCATTTTTACGAAAGTTCCAAACCTCAGACCCACTTGGTCCATTCCTGTTCACAGATTTTCAAAGTCTCGTACAAAATTTGATGGAGAGATTTCTTAAATCCAGTAAAATGCCTACTACAACAACCAAGCTTTTTTGATTAGATTTACACGACAATGATAATTTGCGTGATGTAAAAAATTCATCTCGGATTGCATACAAAAAAAACTTCTCAAAGAAGCCACTTCAAAAGAAAGTGATATCCTAAAATTCAAACTTGAATGCCAGACTGTGCTAGTCAAAATGACAGAAAAGATATTAGAAAGATGTCCTCTGGAGAGCCTGTCCAAGGGCTCTCATCATTGGATCCTAATATAATTTTTCATCAGCCAGAACTAGGGAAACAAAGATTTGGTTTAATGCTAGAGGCATTGTACACCAATAACCGAATCACAGATTCTGTTGCTGAGAAAGGAAAAGCACAATACACTCGACTTTGCAGTGAAGCTTATTCTATCCTTCAATTACAATTCAAAATATTTTTGGACGGTGATTGTCCTTCCAAGAGACTTGATGATTTTTTTTCTTCTTTATTACTTGGGAATCAATGTTATTCAGAATTGTGATAAATTATTAAATTAGGACTGATATTTTTGAATGAAAATGCAACAGTAGAAGGAGGGTTTTCTGTAAATAAAACATTATTAGTGGAGAATTTGCAAGAACATAGTCTTTTTGCTCAAAGAACAGTGGAAAATGCTATAAGGTATCATGAGAGTATTCTTAAAGTTCCTGTCACTCAAACAATGTTGACAAACGTAAGAGCTGCCCGTATGAAATATGAAGAACATCTCAAAGAGTCAAACAGAACCAAAAAGAAGAAGAGAAGAAAAAGGCTGAAAAAAGAAAATTATCCATAGAGATCAAGAAACTTGAAGAGCAGAGAAAGATGTTAAAACTGCAAGCTTTGAAAGAAGAAGACAATATAAAATCAAAAATTCAGATTCTTGAGAAGAAAAACTTAGGCTAAATCTCCCCATTTAGAACTTTTATGATCACGGTCGACTTTATTTACCTAGGCTATGATAATTAAATTTGTATTCATGTATCTATTAAAATTAGGTATGTAATTTTAGGTTACCTGTATCAAAGATTGTTTTAGTTTTAAAGAATAATACAATCTCTTTCTTGCTTTGTATCATTCCTTTAGATTTTTTATGCAGTTTTTTTGTGATATTTTAACCTAATAATGTACATTTATTGTAATTTTTTAATATAAGCTATTTATTTTTTAATTAGCTTGTTGGTACATCCTCTTCAATCACTTATTAATATTTATATAAATATACATTTAATATTTAACGGACTGTAGCGGAAAGTGATTGAAATTATATAAATATATATTACACTTTCACTGTGAACTTACTTTTAGGTTTTGATTACCCAGACGTTTCGACGTAGTATTCGTCTTTCTCAATGGGTTTTTAAATACTGAATGTCTGTACAGTAACGGTTATGGGATGTGGGTGTGTCAAATCCCATAACCGTTACTATACAGACATTCAGTATTTAAAAACCCATTGAGAAAGACGAATACTACGTCGAAACGTCTGGGTAATCAAAACCTAAAAGTAAGTTCAGAGTGAAAGTGTAATATATATTTATATAATTATTTTTTAATATAATTTTGTTATTGTTTTTTCCATAAATACAACTGTTGGACGGCTATGGGGAAGGTGGAGGCCGATTACTAAAAAAATAAATATTTATTTAAATTCATCCATGATGATGGACGATTATAATGTTAAGCACTAAAGTATATTTTCAATAAGATAATGTATGAATGTTTCATGCTTTCAAATAAAAATAATTTGGTGATGGCAAAAAAAATTGTGTTCGAGTTTATTGCAGATTCTGATTGTACTACACTCAAAACATGAAAAAAGTCATTTTTCGAAAAGTGTCTGTATGTTTGTCTGTGTGTCTGTCTGTAGGTTTTTTTTCTATGGCAAACGATAAAAGCCGCAAATTCAAACAGAATCAAATAATTTTTTGCATACAACCCTGATTTGTAGAGTACTCAAGACCTATTGTTTTTGGTGAAGATCGGTTAAGGGAAAGGGGTAGTTTACCTGCAACGGTTTTTTTTTAATCAAGGGTAATTTTTTTTTTGGCAAACGATAACAGCCACAAATTCAAACAGAATCAACTACTCTTTTGCATACAGCCCTGAATTATAGAGTTCTCAAGACCTGTTGGTTTTGGTGAAGATCGGGTAAGGGAAAGGGGTAGTTTACCTGCAACATTTTATATTTTAACAAGGGTATTTTCTATGGCAAATGATAAAAGACGCAAATGTAAACAGAATCAAATAATTTTTTGCATACAGCGCTGAATTGTAGAGTTCTCATGACCTATTGTTTTTGGTGAAGATTGGTTATTGGAAAGGGGTAGTTTACCTGCAACGTTTTATGTTTTAAAAGGGTATTTTATATGGCAAACGATAAAAGCCGCAAATGTAAACAATCAAATAATGTTTTGCATACAGCCCTGAATTGTAGAGTACTCAAGACCTATTGTTTTTGGTGAAGATCGGTTAAGGGAAAGGGGTAGTTTACTTGCAACGTTTTATGTTTTAAAAGGGTATTTTTTTATTTTTAAACATTTTTCTTTTTTCTTGCCTCCAGAAACGGTTAAGACTATAAAATAGGTTAATTACCTTCTGTCAACGTTTCTTAGAATCCTTTTCGGGATTACTCGAGTTTCGACACCAGTGGTGTCATCATCAGATCGGATATGAATAAGGTTAAAACATTATTGATGTATATACATCTCGTCATTTTTTACTCGTATTTTTTATGGCAAATGATAAGAGTCACAAATTCAAACAAAATCAAATAATTTTTTGCATACAGCCCTGATTTGTAGAGTAACCAAGACCTATTGATTTTGGTGAAGATCGGTTAAGGGAAAGGGGTAGTTTACCAGCAACGGGTTTTTTTTAATCAAGGGTATTTTTTTTCTATGGCTAACAATAACAGCCGCAAATTCAAACAGAATCAACTACTCTTTTGCATACAGCCCTGAATTATACAGTTCTCAAGACGTATTGGTTTTGATGAAGATCGGTTAAGGGAAAGGGGTAGTTTACCTGCAACATTTTATATTTTAACAAGGGTATTTTTTTGGCAAATGATAAAAGCCACAAATTCAAACAGAATCAACTACTCTTTTACATACAGCCCTGAACTGTAGAGTTCTCAAGACCTATTGTTTTTTGTGAAGATTGGTTAATGGAAAGGGGTAGTTTACCTGCAACGTTTTATGTTTTAACAAGGGTAATTTTTTCTATGACGAACGATAACTGCCGTAAATTCAAAGAAAATCAAATATTTTTTTGCATACCTTCCTAAATTGTAGAGAGCTCAAGGTCTGTTGATTTTGGTGAAGATCGGTAAAGGGAAAGGGGTAGTTTACCTGAAACATGTTATGTTGTAACAAGAGAAATGTTTTCATGACGAACGATAACTGCCGCAAATTGAAACAGAATCAAATATTTTTTTGCATGCATCCCTGCATTGCAGAGGACTGAAGGTCTATTGATTTTGGTGAAGATCGGTTTAGAGAAACGGGTAGTTTATCTGCAACGTTTTATGTTTTAACAAGAGTAAAGTACTTAATTTTGATAAATAAAGTATCTTGATAAGAAGCTCATAATAATCCACTGTAGAAACGTAGATGAAATATCTATAAATGAAGAGGTTAGGTGAACGGGGTGGGGGTAATTTTCTATAAATGAAATTTATAGTTGAATGGGGAGGGGAGAATTTTGTATGTGTACTACGTCATCGGCAACAAAGAAGTAGTTCTTTGTTAAAATTCCTTCCCGGGCTGTTTAGCCGTAGTCCAATGTTTTCTGCAAAACCAGACTTTTCGGCAGTGCCATCGACTTCCATCTCAGTGAAAATCGAGTGCGAAAACGTGAGGTGGTATATGTTAGTGACTACAGTACTATGGTTTAAGGCTGAAGCAATAAGTAGAAAGAAGTAGTTTCTATGGAAATATTTCATTTCGAATATGATTTTAAATATAAATCTTAGAACATGGAAGTCCTGTATGGTTCTCCATACCGATATTTTACTAAAAACTAATAGTTTAAACTGAGTAAATAGGTTACAATAATGTTTAATAGGTAATTTATATATTGAAAAATTGGTATTGTTCGCAAAAAATAACGCATACGCTGGTCAGGGAAAATTAGCGGATTTGGTCATGGAAAGTCAGGGAAATCAAATTCAAAATTTCAGTATGAACCCTGTATTTATACCCGATGAGATTCCAGAATAATCCATACACACGTCAATGCTACTAGAAAACACTAGAGCGTAATTGCTTGCTCCCTTGAACATAGTGTACGCGGACCAGTGAAGTCTGGAACAGTCTCAGCTGCTGACGCATGACAAGTGTCATGTAATTGTCCTTCGTTTCAAAGTAGCAGCAATATGCACACACACGTGTATATATTACAGCCGGGCTCCGCTGGAATAGCCGAGAAACAAGTAGAATGTTCTGTAATGGCATAACAATATGTATGCTGTTGATTTATAACAGACTATTCAAAGTAATAATATAATATGTATTAAACAATTTGGAAGTCCATAAATTCGTGTACATAACTTAAAAATAATATCAGCAGAACCTAACCCCAAAATGAAACAATTCTTACATAAAGCAACTGCCTGTGTAAATCAAGGTGCCTACTGCTGTAGTAAAAATGAATGTTCATTAAACATTTTTAATAATTAATTTTAATTATTAATTATTCAATGAATAGGAAAAATGGTAAATATTTATGGTATTAATTTTTCTTACCTATTCATTGTTTCAGTCTTCACTTGTACTTGAATTTGAATGTTCTCCTGTGGAAATAAATGTTTTGTCCACTTCTTTGTCTATAATATGATCCTTAATCCAGTACTGTTCTTCAAATTGTTTGTATGTGCACAACAGTTTATAACTTTTCAACTGTAAAATTTTCAGTTATTTTTTTGCAACAGTTTTTTTTCAGTCTAAAGATAATTCACTAAACTTACATGCACATTATCCTTTAAAATCTCCCCAGGCAAATTCTATAGGATTCATATTGGTTTGGTAAGGTGGCAGATGAAGTGAATGTGCCCTTTGTGCGAATTATTTTGTTGACAGTAAATGTTTTTTCACAGTTAAGTGATTTCACTTTTTCGAGCAACTGAGATTTTGTCAATGTGATGTCCATTTTAACACCATGATTCATAAGCCAGTAAATTATTTTTTGTTTCAGTGAACCCGAGGTCAGCCTTTTATCACTTTCTACAACACAGTTTGATACTCGGCATTGTCCATCACTATTATTGAGCTGTTTGGAAGATTAGGTAGTAATGTTTCTGATAGCCACTTACTGAAATTATAAAAATTTATAGAACTATGGTATTCTCCAGATGTTGACTGTTAAATATTAACAGTGCATTGTTAATAGTGGCAGCCTCTCCCCCCACTGTTAAATAAGTCTTTTACCTTTTCCAATTTTAGCTGTTATACCAACCTCTTCAGAAGACTGCCAATATGAAGGTACTGAATATGATACCTGAACATATGTTTTGTCAATATAAAGAATATTTTTACCCACTCATCACTATTTATTTATGTCACTTAGATAGTAAATTCAAATTCAAGAAATGATATCACTTCTTTCTGTCAGGAGCTTTCTGTTAGATTGGCAGCGAGTCCATTTAAATCATAAGTTTTTAAGTTGTTGCTTCAAATATTCTCATTCACCCTCAGTGACATCATCTTCTTATAGAGACTGTAGTAAACTGTTTATTGAGAGGGAGACTTTTTTGACTGCATAAAATTTGTCCCCTTTCTTCTTATTGCATATCTGTGAAGGAGTCCACTTCAATTTTTTGTTATGAGTCTGTGCTTTTCCTTTTGGCATAGAAAATAGATTTCTTAACAACCAGACATAGATAATTTCGTACCCTTTGTTAAAACTGTGTACACGGTAGCCTGAGAGACGTCTGTTACTTTACTTGTACTGGTGACAATATTATAACCTAAGTTGTATTCCTTTTTAATATTGTACCACATTGAAAAAAATTACTGTGGCTTGGCTTGTAGGTAGTGGTTTCCCAGAAGCTTCTTTAGTGTTCAATTAAAGATACCAGTTATAAAAGAATAATAACACAGTACAGCAACAATGTGACAACGAATGGTAATACAAGGTCTAAATAAAGCAACACAAACTTAAGTACACAACACAGTATGAGTTCTAATTATTATGATGAAATACTAAACAAAAACTAATGACATTTGTAAAGAAATCCCATAAATTAAAACAAATCCAAATTATTCATAAATACGTATACGTATCTAACTGAATAACATAGTGCTCACCATGGCCACTTACACAGCCTTCAAGGTGTTGATGGACATGGTGGGGGTGAGAGTCTTCTCTGCCCATGCACACTGGAACTGTTTTTTGTCTGTGGTATACCTATATATGTTCAAGTAATTTCCTTTCTCATATTTCTTTACCTTTGGATTTCATAATCTTGTACATGTTAGACAAGGGCTGTCCAGAAAGTAACTTACGTTTTAGAATAAATAAATAAAAAAAACGAAAGAAAAAATTGTTTACTAACAGTTGAAAAATACATTCTTAGACTATTTTTCCACATAGTCCCCATTCAAGTTCAAACATTTATCGTAACGATTTACGACTTTTTGAAAGCCCTCATTGTAAAAATCTGCCGCCTGCGATTTCAGCCATTCATTAACACCTGCCTTCAGCTCTTCGTCGTCTTCAGAGCGCTGTGTTGCCAGCCACTTTTTCATATGCATGAACAGGTGATAATCGCTCGGTGCCAGATCAGGGCTGTATGGGGGATGATTGAAAATCTCCCATCCAAACTTTCCCAGAAGTTCTTGCATTTGTGCTGCTGTATGTGGTTGGGTGTTGTCGTGGAAGAACAGTACCCTGGAGCTCAACTTACGGCGTCGCTTGTTTTGGATTGCTCTCCGCAGCTTTTGTAAGGTTTCACAGTAAACCTCGGAGTTGATTGTGGTACCCTGTTCCATAAACTCTACCAGGAGAACCCCTTTTCTGTCCCAAAAAACTGTCACCATCATTTTCCTTGCTGACAAGGTCTGCAAACACTTCCTCGGTTTTTTGGTCGAGCAAGTATGACCCCATTCCATGGATTGATTTTTTGTTTCCCAATTAACATACCTAACCCAGGTCATCCCCCGTTACAATACGGTCCAGTAGAGAATCACCATCCTTGTCGTAGGCATCAAGAAATGACAATGCTGATGCCATGTGCTGGTTTTTGTGCATTTCTGTAAGCATTTTCGGGACCCATCGCGCACAAAACTTATGGTAACCAAGCTTTATCGTGACAATTTCATGAAGCAAACTACGTGAAATTTGAGGAAACTCATGTAATAGCTCAGTAATCGTAAAGCGGCGATTTTCACGGATTTTTTTATTGATGAATGTCCACCGGTCTGCAGTTTTCTGCTTGCAGAAATCGTATTACTGAGCGCACTTCACAGCTCGCGGGATTTTCAATCACAGCACTCATTTTAAAAATTATTAGTGAAGCACAGAAACACAACACTGACCTATACCGGCCCGAGCTGGATGCGTACTGAACACGCCACCCAGTGTCACCAAGATGGTGGCGCTAGTCCCACCCCATCGCCACCCACACTGAAACATAAGTTACTTTCTGGACAGCCCTCGTAAATTATTTTCTGACTCTGACTATGTATGACTTTTCCTTTCCACAGAAGTTGATGGTAATCCAGACTGATCCATTTTACTCCCCAAACTGGAAAATATAGCAATAAACTAAATGCTACGTTTTTGACGAAAACTGATGTTTTTTTTAAGTATGCTTACAATAATCTCCCTATCATCTCAAAGAAATCTGAGGTATTTTTCTCTACTGATGCATGTGTATTTTGCTGTTAGCACAAAACAGTTGAGTGTCATGTCTGGTAAACTTACCTGTACACACACACACACACACACACACACACACATGTACACACAAGTGATTTTGGATTTAAAAGTGTTGGAGGCTGGTGCTGCAGCATTCATGTACTTAGGATCCAAATTACCATATTTGAAAGATGAGATTTTCTTGTAACATTCTTTGATTGTTAAAACCACAGAGGGTGGTAATTTCAAAGTGATTGGTGCTAAATGAGGAAGCTTAAACCTTTGTTCTTGCAGCAAATCTAGAAAAGAAACAGTGAATTGCTATTAAATTACAAATAAAGAGCATTGTTTCTTTAATGTAGTTTGCAGTGTATAGATATTAAATATGTACTTCCATAGCTTATTCCCACTGCTGAAGCAATTTCCAAAATCTTTATTAGCTGATCTAAATCAGTAAATTTATGAACATCATGAATGTTTTATTTGGTGACACTTTCGTGGTCATTATTGGTGGGGTTGATTTTCTAAACTTTACTGTTAGGTAAAATACCTATTGTCCCAAAGAAACACTTGAGTCTTTGAAAGAGTTTGTGGATCAAATATAAACCAGATTAAAAAAAAACTAATTGATTCAATAGAAAAATAAAAAATATATGATTTTCCTACATATTTTCCTGATTTGGAAACACATTTTTTTCCAACGAATTCACAATTTTTTGATACTCTCCTTGAAGAAAGAAGAGGTGCATGTTTACAACCAGTTGCACATGAACTCCTCTTACACCTGTATCATTGTCAAATTGCTGGCCTGCCAATGCTTCATTAAGTGGTCCAAACAGCTGGCAGTCGCAAGGTGATAAAGCTGGACTGTAAGGAGGGTATTGTAGGGCCGTCCATTCATATTTTTTCAGCTTCTCACTTGTGAGTGCAGGAGTATGGGACCTTGCATTGTCGTGTAGGAGAACGACGTCACGCATTCGTTGCTGACATTGTTTGTTGAGATAGGCAGCTTTTACATCTTCCAGAAGCTTGCAGTAATAGACAGTATTCAATATTCTTTGTTCATGAAGAAAATCTATTAGCAGAATGCCTGTGGAGTCCCCCAAGATGGTCACAAGCACCTTTCCAATTGACAAGCATGTTTTGGCCTTGACTGGTGCATCTTCCCCTTTCTTCTGCCACTCCATGCTCGCTTGTTGTTTATTCAGGGGTATAGTGATGGACCCACATTGCATCACAAGTTTGAATACAGTACAAAAAATCTTCCCTTTCCTCCTCATAGGAGGCTTTCACAAACAGGTTTTTGTTCCTGGGTAAGGAGAGGACCCACCTGGCAGACACTTTCCGATAAGTAAAGTTATTGTTGACGATTGAGTGAACACTTCCACACCTTATTGCCACTGCTGAAGCAATTTCCAGTATTTTTATGAGGCATTACCCCCAGAAAGACACATTGGAGATAATTCTAACCTCCGAACAGACAGAAAGGTGGGCTAGCTAGAATTTTAACCTAACCTACGATCAGGCGGGAAAGCGGGTTAGGAAATATTCTAACCTCGAACAGACAGAAAGGTAGGATAGCGAGAATTCTAACCTCCAAATGGGGCGGAAAGGTGGGTTAGCGAGAATGCTAACCTCGAAACACACAGAAAGATGGGCTCTCGTGCCCGCCTTTCTGCTTGTCTACCTGCCCTTTTAGAGGTTATATTTTTTGCTAGCCCTTCAAAAGACACACATACACAAAAACACACATCCACAAACATGTGTAAATACATGCATACACACAAAAATATGAAAAAAATATGGAGGGGACTTCTGTTTTTTCTACTGCCTAAGGGCCCCCAAAGATGGTTAATCCAGCATTGGATGTGATAATTCTCGTGGAAGTTCTTTATTTTACCAAGTGGTTAACTTAACATTACATATAGCGTAGCTTGAATAAGTTAAACTACGCGAGAAAAGTATATTTGAAAAGCCTTCCAATGCCTTGTCAAATACTACACAAAGCTACGGCTCACTGATTTGTAATTTATTTGATAGATATGGGGGAGGCAAGTGCTCCCCTTGCCACCCCCGAATCCTGCCCATAAAATAGTTGGATCTGATTAATAGAAACTGTTTAATTATGAAATTGAATGTAAACAAGTCTAATCTCATTTAATCACTTTATCGTACCTTTCATGTCAAAAGTTGTTACCCATATTTTTCATTTCTTATGAGAAAATACCAAAACATGTCTTGGTAAGTCGTATTTTCTGAATTTATCATTACAGGTGAAAAATTGTGAGAATTGAATAAATCATTCAATAGGAAGTAAATGTTAAGTTTATTAAATATTGTAATTTTTTACCAAGTGATTAGGGAATATTCAATAAATGTCTTTGGCAAGTTTCTAGTGAAAATTCAATAATTTTTTTAATTATCTAAATTTGCTTATGGCCACTTTAGTCATTGCCTGTTTCCCCCTCTTCATCTTATTTTATAGACTATGAAACTGGTAATTGTGTTAAACATAGTAATGTTCTTCAACGTACCAGCAATGTTCACACTACATGCTACAGTGGTGTAACTCTCCCTCTTACTCCATTTATGCAATTGTTCTCTTTTAAATAGTAACCCCTCCTTATAGCTGTGACAACCACTAACATTATATAATGTAACAGAATACATTCTCCTCAAGGCTGTTTTTAATCTCTTCTTCTAAGCCTAGATCAATTTGATCGATCACTTCTATAAATTGAAACAGTTTTCATTAATTTTTTACTTGGGTGCTGTCGTACCCATCTTCTTAAATTCAGACATATATGATTATTTGACTCAGTTGATTTCTTCTGTTGCGTAGTAACCACTATGACAGAGAAAAACTGAGCGGATTCAATCTGTTTCAAATTATTTTCAACTTTTTTAGATAAAAGGTGAATGAGTTCATTTTGAATTTCGGGATTCATACTTCTCCCTATTCTTCAAACCTTGGAACATTATCACTTACAACAATGGATCGTATTAACTCAAAAGATCGATAATTGCAAAAACGTTTCCACTATTGGGCTGGTTTATCTTCTCTTTGTGGCTTGTAAAAGCTAAATTTGAAGCTACCAATGTCAGAGTAACATTTAGAATGCAATCCAGTACTTTGACCCAATTATTAGTTTCCTTTTGTAGCTCATAAAGAATAACAATATGATGCAGGCCTGGCTGATGGCCTTGGTGCATTCTTAACTGGAATCACTGCTCTGTTGTGTAGTTAACCAAATAATGTATACTCTCAGTAAAGTATATCATTGGGTACTGGTAAAATAGCAGTAAAAAATAACTGTATTTATGTTTGATGTTAAATACATACAGGGAAATTTGGTTTTACTCAATTGCAATACTTTATACCCATTCCTAAAAAATTATGGGAAAAGGGAAATGTTTGCATGAGCCCCCTAGTCCGCAGGCCTCCATGCATTGCAGGGCCAGCAGTTATACCACTGACATGCTACAGTTATCAGTGTGAAAGTAAGACAAATGTGGTTACACACAGGAGTATTATACTAGTGAAATATGTTTTATGTTTTACTACTATATATTTTATGTTTATTCACAAATCAACAAATTATATGTGTGTATTTATATCACTTTAATGTATACAGACAGTTCTTTACATATGTAAAATTACATAAGTTTATGGAAGTTTGATATATGTTAATTCAGACTTATATAGTAAAGAAATCCCTTCATACAAAATATTTGTCTACAATACTCGCATAAAAACAGGTGATATATTCGTATATAAACAATTTTTGCTTGGCAGATGGGGTGGTTGGTTGTGGCTTCAGTCTCATTTTCTATTTCCTTTGCATATTCTATTTCCTATTCAGTTACCACATTTTCATTATGTTCTGACTGTAGTGATTAATTTTCATTTTCTATTCCCTGTTTCATTATATTTACAATGGATGGCAGGAACTGTGTTGTTGAAGGTAATAAGAACCATGTCTGAATGACATTTCTATTTATTTAGAGCAGATATAGAATACAGTTGGGAAAAATGAATCTGGAGCAAGGTTATTGGTGCTAGCATGTGCACTTGGCTTCAAAATGTAAACTGTAAATACAATTGTAAAGAATGCTGCATGAATAAAGGGGCAGTAATGGAGATCGGAAAAGTTACTGACATTGTGAAATTGTGGTTGGAAAACAACTTACAAAAACATATTCCACTTAGCCTTATGGTGATACAGACTTAGGCAAGAAGCTTATTTGAAGATGTAAAAGAGAAATTCCCTGAAGGAACACAGTATTGTGTAATTTAATTGTTATGCTGGTTTTGATAATGTGAAAGTGTCAAGAGGTTACAGACAGTGCACATGCAGAAGCTACAGACAAATATTCAGTGCGGCTGCAAGGAAAGACTGGTAAAGGACAGTACTCACCTGATAAAGTTTTTAATGTTGTGAGATGGACCTGTTTTATCGGAAAATGTCATCCCTTATATATATATATTCCACATATACATATAAGGAAATGATGCCTGGTCATATGGCATCAAAGAATAGAGTGCCATTTTTACTAGGGGAAAATGCATCTGGATTAGTAAAACTGAAATTCATTCTCATCTATCATTCGCTCAGGTGCTTAAAAAGAAATACAAAAGCAACACTTGAGGTTTAAAATTAAAATTTGAAACTTAGGTGACTGTGACTATATTCAAAGAATGTTTTATGAAATGCTTCATTCTAGGTGTTGAAAAATGTTGTGCAGAAAAAACATTCCATTAAAAATAACCATTTTAGTAGACAATCCCATGTCCCAATGGCTCAATGCCATTCTGCTCCATGAAATTCGGATAATTTCACTCTAATATTAAAGTTGTTTTCAGTCCCCCTAAATACTTCTTCCCCATGGATCAGTATGTGATTGCTAACTTTACAGCATATTATATAAGAATGTTAATGAAGCATTTGAAGTGACAACTGAAAAAATCATTATGCAGTGTGATGTGCAGAAGGATGAAGACAATGAGGAGCTGATTGACTCTCATTCTGAACCATTACTGAGTGATGCTCTTATCAAGCTTGAAGCTGCAAAGTTGCAGAAGAAGAAAGGACTGAAGTTTTGGAAGAGGAACCAGAACTGGAACATTCCATAACAAAAGAAATGTTGAAGAAGCAATTATAGAAGATGCTGTTGCTATTTATAAATATATTTATGAAGAAGAGATAAGATCTTTCTCGATAAATTTGTGAAGACAGTTGAAAAACATTCAACAAGCTGTGAACAGGCCCGGATTTAGGTGTTTTGCCGCCCCTAGGCACTATTGTTAGTGCCCCCCCCTCCTCCAACAAGTAACTTCTATATATTCAATTCTCCTTGACTGCTGAAAAAAAGTTGCTGAAAATAGTCATTTCAACTATCTCTATTGCAAACTTCTCATTTGATCTTAAATCTAAAAGGAAAGTGTGATGGAATTGTGAAAAAGATTACATTTTTTTAACTTTTATTAATATTTATTTACGTGTACATGTGTAACACATAGAATACTTTTATAACAAGTAATATACATAGACCTACTTTCTTTTTATAGGTTTATTTATAGACCTACATGATTTGGTTTTATCATCAAACATAGTAAAATCAATGAAAGTAATGTAAATAGGATAAATAGAACAAATAATTTAAGAGTGATTGAATAAGATCCCAAATTACAAGTGGACAAGAATTTCAGTGGAGTGTCCAGACCTGTATATACGACCGTGCTCCGCTCCGACCACCACTATTGATAGGCCCAGTGTCAATACCATGTTGTTCAATGATATAAGTAAAGGTTATTTCAAAACCATTTTCTTCAATTTGGCCATAATGCAAGTGCCCAATACAAATACTATAATTAAAAAACCAAAAACATGAAATTTTAGCAAATAATTTTTCATCTTGTGCTGCTCCTAGGCACGTGCCTAGTGAGAAATCCGGGCCTGGCTGTGAACAAATAGTACCAGTTCACAAATAATGAGGGATAGGACTGTTGATGAGGTTTCAAGAGTAATTATGACAAATAATGTTGAACTAAATTGTATATGATTTGTGTAAGCTTTTTGTGTTTCTTGTTTTTATTGTAAAATAAAATGTCCCTTATGGACATGAATTTACTTGTGGAGATGTTTTTATGTACTATGAATGTTGTAGAAAATAACACATACACAGTTTTTAATACTTTTTTATTGTACTTTTTAGGTGGGTTACACTGTACTTGATACATTGTAAATGTAGTCCAACTTACATACATGTACATACTTCACATACTTACATAAATACATAAAATTTGAGTTACATAGAGGGTTTAGGAAAAAATCCACGTATATAAGTGAGGAATTTTGTGTGTTTGTGTGTGTGTGTGTGTGTGTGTTTGAATATTTTGTTGTTGTCAGAAAAGAGAGAGTACCTTAATTTGTTCTCAGGTATTGGTGGCAGTCACATGTACTTAAATGTAAGTTTTAGTAAAAATATTGGCTTTAGTAAAATGTTTAAAGTGTATGTTTGCTTTGTAGATTATAAGTTTTTGGGAATACTGAAGCCCATGTTTCCAGATGTACCCATACTGGGCCTTACAGCTACTGCAACATCAAATGTAACACTTGATGTACAGAAGATGTTAAATATACAGGGATGCTTGCTGTTCAAAGCATCATTTAACAGGCCAAATCTATATTATGAGGTAAATTTAGAATACATTTAAAATATGTAATCTTTGTATGTTACTAAAAGATTAGTAACAGGAGTAGATATTTCAAGATATTTAATAAGTTTGTTCAAATATCGCTGTGTTGTTCAACATTGGATGATCTGTAGTTGTATATAGGTAACAGATAGTTCTCATAGGCTTGGCTATAAGTTATACCATTAAGAAATTAAGAAATACCATTAAGAAATTATATATCATTAAGTTATACCATTAAAAAATACCTTGGATGATCTGTAGTTGTATATAGGTAATAGATATTTCTCATATGCTTAGCTATCAGTTACACAATTAAGAATTAATTATAAAAATATGCTAAGTACATTATGCCATATTATTCTTGTGTTTTTATAATGTTGAACATTTTAATAGACTTTCATTTCATATTTCATTGAAAACATGTATTTTTTAAGTAGGAAACACAATTGTTAGTGTAAATTAATGAAACAACTAAAATTGTCCACTTTTACTTTGTATACAATGTAGATTTTTCTGACAACTTTTTTCCATACTTTTGCATTAATTGGCAGATCGTTGTACATTTTTTTTTTAGTAAAGAATCTGTTAATTAAAATAGCGTGTGAAGATTGTTAGGCCAGTGCATTTCCTGGGTTAAACCATTTATGTGCATTAACTTATTTAAATCAAACTCAAGTTTTTTTGTAATGGTGTAATATTTGAGAGCATTTTAAAACTAAATTATTGAAAGTTTATCATACCGCTTAATACATTAAACTAAAAAGAGTGTGAAATACTAGATATATGAAAATATGGATGACACAGAAACTCTAAAAAAATTCTTGAAAAAAAAAATGGGAGGAAACCCAATCAGGAACCCATGGTTTTCAGGGGTCAGTAAGTTGAATCTGAAGAAGGCTGGAGAATGGGGGAGAGAAGATGCAAGGATATTGTTGCATGTGAAGGCAGTGGCAAATAACAGAAATGGATGGTGAAAGAAATTGTGAGAAGCCTTGGCCTAGGAATGACTGTAATACCACATGATTATTATGATTATTATTCTTTCTTTGAATCTGACAGACTATGGACTGTGTGAAGTAACTTCTTCATGATTTCCTACTATATTATTATTATTATTATGCTTGGTTTTAATCAGAAAAGTTAATGACTGATGGTGACACTTCATCAGCTTTCAGGCCCCTATTCATGTTAGAACTGTGGGCAAACTCCTGCAAAGGTTGCTGAAGCCATGACTAGTGGCAGCCAACCAGCAAGCGGGCAATCTTCAGGAAAGCAGAATGGATTCCGGAAAGACCATTCTATGATAGCGTTGGTGGAGGAACTTTTCTGAGATGTCCATCTGGCTCAGTAGGGTAATGCTTATTCAAGAAAAATGGTCATGCTGGACATCAAATGTGCACTCAACCCCATTAGGAAAAATGATGTACTACATGCTCTTACGTACGTTTTCAGGACACCATAGTATCTTTTGCAGATGTTATGGAGTTACCTCAGGAATAAAGAGCTTATTTGCAAAACCTTGGAGGGACCATATCAGAATGAGATGATGGCAGGGGTAGCCCAGGGTTCTATCCTGGCATTTGATTTGTGAAATGTTGCCTATGACAGAATTCTCCTGGTGGAAATGCTGATAATACCTTTCTGGTTGACTGTGTGGATGACATTGCCACAGTTATTTTTACTAGACATTACTAGAGGAAATAAACCCAAGTAATGAGATGGGTTTTTCAGGTTGGAGGAACATGGGATGTGCCTAGGAAGAGATGGGTTATGTCGGAGGAAAAGCTCGACCGAGATAGTCAGATTGATGAGGAAGAAAGTACCCACAATTGTGAAAATGCAGGTGGCTACAGAGACAATTGTCTTAAAAGAGGCAGTGAAATACTTGAGGGACAGATTGGACATCAAACTGACTTTTTCGCAGCATATCTTTGTGTCTGAGAATGCTGAGGGTGTTATTTCTGCACTCAGCAGACTTATGGCAAATATCGGAGGCCCAGCGTCTAGCAAATAAAAACTACTTATGTCTGTCATACAGATCTGAGCTGACATGCATAAGCAGGAGAACTGTAGGAGACAAATGGCTGCAGTATAGAGGAGAGGGTCACTCCGGCCTGTATCTCATGCCTGTACAGAACCAACTCAGAGCCAGCTGTGCTGGTGGTCACAGGAGTGGTACCCATCAGCCTCTTGGCAGATGAGAGAAAATGTATCCACACGAGGAAAGCAGAAGTGGGTAAGAAGGTGGCGATGGTGCATGCCAAAGAGATCACAGTGTTTAGTGGCAGGAACACTGATTGAAAATGAGAGGTAAATGGACTGAAAAGTGGATTACCAATGGTGTAGTTTGAATAGAGTGGAAGCATGGGGAGATAAATTATTATCTGACCCAGCTCCTCAATAGACATGACTGGTTTAATGTCCACCTCCACAAGATGGGAAGACTGATGCCACCCAAAAGTTCTTTGAATGTTGAAGATGCTGGTAGACAGGCAAATACTAATAATGGAGGTAGGTAACATTTCAGTGATAGGAGACTACAATAACAGTGATGCTTACATCCGAAGATTAGTGGAACTGCTTTAGAGCTTATTTTGAAAGGGTCTTCAGAGATAAGAAGAGAGAACAGGAGTAATATAAGATAAACTGATGCACAAAAATAGAATAGAGGAAGCTCTTATGAGCATACAGAAGCACTGTCCTAAAGTAATTCTGGCAGCAGTTCCAAGATGGAATAACACCCCTGAAGAGGGAGGGCTTTTAATGCGTTAAGAGTCAGACATTCCGGGAGTGAGAAGCAAGCACTCATCACCCGTCCCCCAACAACAAGTAGTGGTGATACCATAAATATCATTGTTGTATGAAGATGGTGGTTCAGAATCACTTTGCCGTAGGCTTGAGAGGCTTTTCCATTGCTCTAAATTTTCTTGTAGATTCTAACACACTTATTTCTTTTAAAGAAGAAAGACATTTAAAATAGTATATAATAATTATGAAATAATTAGAATTGTGAAAATAATTATGTTACTACTTAACTTTGGATGTGTTGTTATGTATATAATCATATTAGTTACTCATGAGAGAATAACTCCTATTAAAAATTAAACTGGGTAAACTAGCTAAGACAAAAGTCGCGTAGCCCCTGAGGACGTAATGTAGCAGATGAGAGAGGGTGAATGATGAGTTCCCGGCGCCAGAAAACTGGGACCCATCGGCTAAGGCAAGGGAACCCTAACAGAAAAATTCCTTGTCTTCCAGGTTGGGGGTTGGGGGTAGGCCGGTAACCTACCCCCGGAAAAAATACCACACCACGGAACCTTCAAGAAAGCCTCGGATTGGACGGAAACAACGGCAACGACTATGGCAAAGAAATATGGAATACTCTTTAGGCAAATGGAACGTCAGAACACTGAACAGACCCGGAGCACAAAGAGAACTCTGCGATGAACTCAAAAGATATAAAATTAGAATCGCCACAATACAAGAGACAAGATGGTTAGGACAAGAAATAAGAGACACGAAGAAGCACACTATACTCCAAAGCAGAAAAAATAGTGGAACAAGAGAATTTGGAGTAGCCTTTATTATAGATAACAAAATAAAACAACATATAAAGGATTTTACACCAATCAATGAAAGGATGTGCAAAATCAGAATAAAAACTCATTTCTTTAATCTAACAATAATAAATGTACACTGTCCCACAGAAGACCAAGATGAGATTTTAAAGACAGAATTTTACCAAAAGTTAGAACAAATATATGACTCAGCACCTAGAAATGACATAAAAATGATTATAGGAGACATGAACGCCAAAATCGGGAAAGAAGAAGAATACGTAGGAACAACTGGAAAACACAGCCTACATGACGAATCCAACGAGAACGGGAACCTTCTAATAGACTTTGTGACTAGTAAAAATATGGTCATTAGCTCAACATACTTCCCCTGCCGAGATATACATAAAATGACGTGGATATCTCCAGACGGAGAAAGAGGAAATCAGATAGACCATGTTCTGGTAGACAAAAGGGCAGCAACAAGTATATTAAATGTAAGAAGCAGAAGAGGGGCATGCTGTAACTCAGATCATATGCTAGTGCAAACTACCTTTAGGTGCAAAATTAACCAGAACAAAAGCAGTAAAACAGAGAGAAAAGAAAGATTAAACATAGATAAACTAAAAGACCAAGACATCCGGGATAAACTAGAAAAAGAAATCAGCAAAAAACTTCAAGAGAAAGAAAACCCAACATTAGAATCACACTGGGAAAACATTAAAAACACTACAAAAACAGCGGCAAAAGAAATATTAGGAGTAAACAAAGGAAAAGAAACAGACCAGTGGTTTGACAAAGAGTGCAAAAAGGCAGTTGGAGAAAGAAACAAAGCACACAGATTATATATGACAAGACGGACACGAGAAAGAAAAGAAAAGTTCAGAATAAAAAGGAAGCTGGCAGATAAGAGTTGCAGACAGAAAAAGAGAAAGTTCGAGAATAACAAAATACTGAAAATGGAAAAAGACTATAGAAAATAACTCACGAGATGCATATAAATGTATTAAAAATTAAAACAAGGATATAAACCAAATACAAATCTATGCAAAAATCAAAGTGGAGAAATAATCAGTGACATAGAAGAAATTAAGACAATGTGGAAAACGTACTTCAAAAGTCTCCTAATGGACGAAAAAAAGACAGAAATAGACAAGAGCCTAGAAGAGGAAACGAACACGATGACAAACCACCACCATCAATGCAGGAAATACAAGAGGCAATTAAAGCACAGAAAAATAACAAAGCTCCAAGAATTGATGAAATTCCCTCTGAACTATTTAAGTGGGGTGGGAAAAAACTCGTGGAACAATTGCACGCCCCTTAATACTCACTATATGGAGTACAGAACATATCCCTGACGAATGGAGGAAAACCGTCATATGTCCTATACATAAAAAAGGGGACAAGTTGTCCTGCCAGAACTACAGGGGAATCGGAATCTCTCTTCTATGCTCCGGATATAAAATTTTCACATACATAATCAATCAAAGATTACAGCCATATGCTGAAGAGATTATCGGCGAATATCAGTCCGGTTTCAGAAAAGGAAGATCACCGTAGACCAAATATATACAGTCAGACAAGTTCTGAGTAAAGCGTGGGAACAAGATATAGATGTCTATAATATTTTTGTTGATTTTAGACAAGCCTATGATTCGATAGATAGGGATAAACTATCTAATATTTTATACGAATTCGACATACAAGTGAAACTGGTAAGGATGACAAACTTGACAATGACTAATATAGAAGCTCAGGTACGAATACAAGGACACATGGCAGAAGGATTTGTAATCAATTGAGGGTTAAAACAAGAAGATGGGCTGGCCCCGACCTTGTTTAATCTAGCTCTAGAATACGTGACCAGAAAACTGTCAGTAGGAAGAAACAACGTACTGACAAACAAATCGGTCCAATTAGCAGCCTACGCGGACAACATCAACATGTGTTGGACAAAAAATGCAGCAGAGGAAATGTACTTTGAGCTCAAAGAAAATGCTAGCTATATAGGCCTCAAAATCAACATAGATAAAACAAAAATATTAGTGCAGACTAGAAGACAAAGAAACTACGGAACAGTCGACAATTTCGAAAAGGTGGACAACTTTAAATACTTGGGAACCATATTAGACAAAAACGGCACAGAAGAAGCCGAAATCTGAAACCGGATAGTCCAAGCCAATAAAGCATATTTCGCCACATCAAGTATCTTCAGATCCAAAGACATCCACAGAAACACGAATCTAATGATATACAAATCAATAATAAGACCCATCCTAACCTATGGCTGCAAAACGTGTATCCTGAACTCCAAAGCAGCAAACACTGTTGATATATATATATATATATATATATATATATATATATAAACTTTCACTATGAACTTACTTTGGTTTTATTTCCCAAACGTTTCAACGTGGTATACGTCTTCTTCAGTGGGAGTAAATACTGAATGTCTTTACAGAGTAACGGTTGTGGACTGTAGGTGTGTGTGGTGGGGGTTGATGGTAGGAGGGAATTGGCGCTGGGGTTCAAATTGTGTGTTTGAATCAGTGTATCAAAAAGTATGTGTGATCTATAATGTAATTGTTCATAACTGTTGATATCTTTGAAAGAAAAATATTACGAAGAATCCTGGAACCAGTTAATGACGTACATGGATGGAGAATAAGATATAACTTTGAATTGTATCAAATGTATAAAGAACCACCTCTAACAGAATACATAAAACTACAGCGTCTAAGGTGGGCTGGTCATGTAGCCAGGATGGGAGAAGACAGAATACCACGAAAACTATTGAATACCATAATCCACGGAAAAAGAGCAGTGGGAAGACCGAGGAGAAGATGGGGGGACGCTGTGGATGAGGATGCGAAAGAAATACTGAAAGTGCGTTCCTGGAGGAGGATGGGTACCGACAGAAGAGAATGGGGGGAAAAATTGAAGGCGGCCAGGGCCCAACAAGGGCTGCAGTGCATAGGAGAGAAAGAGAAAATAGCTAAGACTGTTATGGTAATGGTCTGTTCTGCCAACATCTCATAACTTATGTGCACCACCTTCTTATGTCTTGAGCTGCTTCTCAGGAACTCTCTTCTCAATTCTTCTGTAACTCATATTTATCAACTCCTCTCTCTAACCGTTTGGTTTCCATCCATTTGTCTTTCACTTGTGGTAAGGTAGGAATAGGTGCTTTGGATTCAAGATTTCCATACGTGTAAAACTAAGTTGCTGACGTGCAGATTCCTATCAGAACTTCTCTGACTGTTCTTGCTAATGGAAGATTACTACTTACTTACTTACTTACTTACTGACTGCTACTTTTTATGCTAATATTAAATTCTAAAGTTTAGGTCAAGTTTACCGTGTGTGTCTACTGTCGGATTTTTTATTATGGATACTCGAGTTTAAGCGTTAATTACAAGTGAACCTGTAGGTCTACTTATAAACTAGTTACATCAAATTTTTGCGCATTTAATTTTGCGTTGATCTGTGTAAGAAACATATTTTTTGAAGGTTGATTTAAATTTTTTTCGCGGTTAGAATAAAAAAAGTCCATGTTTTTTTGTGTTTTTCAAGAAACCGCTATCTTTGAAATTATATAAATTAAAAACCCTTGGTCCAATCATAACTAAATTTTTAAACAGTATGGGCACAAGTGTTTTCAATACATTACTTAAGTTACAAAATTGTTTTTTGTTCCAAAAAAAAGTTGTTATCAGTTTTGTGAAACAACTTTTTCTCGGTACAGGATAGTCGTACAAAGGCAGACTTGGTCTTGTTTTAAAGCTCTTGATCGTGGTTATCAAAATCCACAACTGCTGCAAACATACATTGAGATGCCGATTTTATACAGAGTGATATTCATGCAAGGGTGTGTGTGCGCTGGACCGTGTGTAAGCGGGCCTTCCGGCGTCGAAAGCGGGTGCCGTGTTGCCACGTTCAATCACCCCGGCCGCTTCACTGCAGTTGAACAGTTGCTGTTTGGATAATTTTAACACCTTATTAATGTTATAACATTATGTTTTCCATTATCCATTTCCCATCACCAGACGGTGTCGTGAATCCTCGCCATCCATAAATCTGCTGAATGTGTCCTCTGTATTAATCATAGTTGTCAAAATTATTTTCTAATGCATCCAACACGTTTTCTTGCCACCCGTACCTCATCCTGTGGTTCTGTCCGCACCAGGTCTCGTCTGTAAAGAATATCTTATACCCCTGGGAACGTAGCTCTCTCATTTTTCTCAGGAAGGTATGCTGGGACGCAGCAACTGTCACAGATTCCATCAGGACTGGCTTCTTATTAAGCTTCTTATATCTAAATCCCAAGCTTTTAACAATCTTCAAGAGAGTAGATCTTAACATCTCAGGAAAATCTGCCATATTTTTTACAAGTTTCGTGTGGAGGTTTTGATTGTGGGAAAAATCTTGTTTATGTAAAAATCATGTATGCTCCTCCGTATTGTGCCCAAAGTGAAGTCATCAAGTTGGATTTTCGGACGTCCTCGCCTGACACACTGCTTCTTTCTTGATCCAGGTGACGTATTTTCTTTGTTCTCGTTGGTAGAGGCACTCACTCTCTTCACAGACGCTAAGGATACTCCAAGACACTGTGATACTTTCTGTAGGCCACAGAAACTTTGCCACTTTGTGGTAGGCCACAAAAGCCAGGGCAAAGTCCGGGTCTGGGGTGAATCATCGCGGAAACACCGCACCCGCCTTCACTGCCGTATGGACCGCTTACCACACGGCCCTCATGAGAAAAGGTGATGGGAAATGGATAATAGAAAACAATGTTATAACATTAATAAGGTGTTAAAATTATCCAAACAGCAACTGTTCAACTGCAGTGAAGCGGTCGGGGTGATTGAACGTGGCAACACGGCACCCGCTTTCGACGCCAGAAGGCCCGCTTACACATGGTCCAGCGCACACACACCCTTGCATGAATATCACTCTGTATAAAATCGGCATCTCAATGTATGTTTGTAGCAGTTGTGGATTTTGATAACCACGATCAAGAGCTTTAAAACAAGACCAAGTCTGCCTTTGTACTGTACCGAGAAAAAGTTGTTTCACAAAACTGATAACAACTATTTTTTGGAACAAAAAACAATTTTGTAACTTAAGTAATGTATTGAAAACACTTGTGCCCATACTGTATAAAAATTTAGTTATGATTGGACCAAGGGTTTTTAATTTATATAATTTCAAAGAGAGCGGTTTCTTGAAAAACCCAAAAAACATGGACTTTTTTACTCTAACCGCGGAAAAAAATTTAAATCAACCTTCAAAAAATATGTTTCTTACACAGATCAACGCAAAATTAAATGCGCAAAAATTTGATGTAACTAGTTTATAAGTAGACCTACAGGTTCACTTGTAATTAACGCTTAAACTCGAGTATCCATAATAAAAAATCCGACAGTAGTTTCTGGTGCTTGACAGTTTCTTTGTTCTGAAAATCCTCACTCTCTTCCATTGGTGTTATAAATAAATATTTATTTGCCATAAACACTACCATTATTATAAACATTTCACACACACACACACACACACACACACACACACACACACACACACACACACACACACACACACACACACACACACACACACACACACACACACACACACACACACACACACACACACACACACACACGCACGCACGCACGCACGCACGCACGCACGCACGCACGCACGCACGCACGCACGCACGCACGCACGCACGCACACACACACACACACACACACACAATGTATATTTTAAATGTTTAATTTTGTGATGTGCTCAGTGAGTTTATTATTCCTATAGTCAGTCACCAGCTGAATAACTTAAACATTATTTCAGCATATGAGTAGTCTCTTCACTGTAGTTATAGTATTATTTCTAGTGTTCAAAATATTTCCATAACAGTTCATGAAGCGGACATGTGTTCACTATAGCAACTGCCATGACTCAGCTCACTACATTTGTACATTGCTCGATACATAATAAACATACAGTCGACCAAGTCTGCTTCCAGAAAAAACCAACTGTGTTTCTTAAGATACTATATGCTTATTTACCATACTATTAATGTCTCTATTTGAAATGTAAGTGACTGAATTTAGTCAAGATATAACAGATTTTTTGCTAACAATTGAGACTGCACAAATGCTGGTTCATACCCTAGTTGGCATTGGTCTCCTAATCAACAGTCCATTCCTATCTAACAGTCATCTTTCACCTTCGTCTTCTGACACTGTTTTTGAAGTCATCCTTCACATTGCCAACCGATGTCTTCCTGGACATGTCTTTCTGTGTGTATTCTTGTGGATTGTTGTAAATGATCTTTGTAGCATTGCTACCCATGTCCAAGCCATTTGAGTCTGATGCTTTTGATTCCGTTCACAGTACTGATTTGTACATAAAAATACAAGTTATTCATCCTTATTATTTTCTAGTTGTCACTCATTCTCAGAGTACCAACAATCTGGTATAAAGTATTTAATTCCTATCTCCATCCCCCTACTATTCAACAGAGTCTATGCTTCAGATCCGTACTGGACTAAAAAGAGTTCAGTACATCTTTAATGTAATCATAATCATAATCATAATGTAATGTAATCAGTAATTCATATCCAGCTTTCTTGTTTTAATTTCTTTTGTAGCATTGTTACTTATGAGAATTCTTGCTCTTACTTCTTCTTCCAGACATTGTTCCTTAATTTTTGTTGTTGTATTTGTGGAATCTTAACCCTGTCTACATTAATCTTAGAAGTATTAAAGTAAGGTGCTATAAATGCCAACAAATGTGTGTGTGTGTGTGTGTGTGTGTGTGTGTGTAGATTTTTTTGTAACGTTGTGTGTTATACCATGATTTTTTAGACCTTTGTGCAGACTTGGGATTAATGATTTAAGAAAATTAACGGTTAAGTTAATCAAAACAAGACTGGCTAACTTTTTAACTTAATTGTTAAATTTTAAAATGGTTAACTTTAATAATTAATCATTACATTTTTTTGGCTAACAATAACAACATTAATGAGTTAATTTTTTGGCTGCCCAAGAGGAAGACTAGCCAAAATCATTTTTGACGTCGACGTTCGAGAAAGTTTGCTCCTGTGACGATTTTATTAATAAAAATAAATTAATTAATTAAGTTGATAGTGTATAGGTTGATAAATTTTAAGTGTTTAATAAAATCTCACATTTTTACCTAAAGCTTATTGTAATCATTAAATAATAATAATATTTAAATGAAAGTCTAATAATATATTAAAAGGAATACGAGAGTACAGAAAGGGTAAAGCTTGTTAATTAATCCTGCAGAAACAGGCGCTAACCAGAATCAACTTGTTTTCCAACCCCTTAACTAACAAAAAATAATTGTAAATTGATTATTATTTAAATAATTAAACTAGACTACTATAATGTACTTTGATAGCAATTGTAACTAAGAATCTCTCTACTTAATTATTTAATCTAATTTTAGTCCTTTAAATAAAAAAGAAACTTGGAACTATTTTTATGTTGAGCTGAACTGTCGCGAGATTACTACTCGCACCCCTAACTATTTTCGCTCACTTGCTATGGAGCGGTCAAACAGTAAGCTGTGTACTGCCGATATGTGCAACGTTAAAAATAGTTCATTACAAAATGTAATTAATCCGTCAGTTAAGACACAGAGGCATTCTTTTTACTATTAAACAATGTGTTGCGTTAATGTAGTTGAACCGCGACTCATATAAATATGGTGTAAACGAGTGAGAATGAATAACTAAGATTTAGCGCCGGTGACATCTCTTCAAAAATCTTAAAATATAATACTAATGTAATTAAAACTGTGGTAATCCCATGAAGTGAAGTGCTACAATCAAACTATCATGTGAAGTGGATACAGGTGAATGAAACTTTGTGTTAATCATTCTAATCAACGAGCTATTACTATCAGTTAGCCAAGAGCTGAGAACCAGGAGACACCATGATCTAAAAGACTTCAGGACTACACCATTCCCGGATACGAAGATAATGAGAGATACCTGACCTACTTCAAACATGCTGCAACCGAGGACCTACGACTGGAATAACGCAGAGCTAGAAGACATCAAAAAAAAGGTGACACGGAGGCAAGCCTTCCGTGCTTATGAAATACTAAATATTATATTCAACAAAAGACAATTAATTTAACCACATTAAGACATTTTAAGTAATTGTATAACAGTAATTGTATACTCATAACTTGTATACTTATTCCTAGTAAAAGAGTTATAGCTCTAAACTGTAAAGCCTTATTGTTTAAAAGATTAATAAAGACCATTCTTCAAATGGCAAAATTTTAAAGCTTTATATGGCGAGGTAACCATTCTTAACGTATTAGAGGAAATCCCGGATCCGGAGAATTAATTAATTTCATGTACATCTTATTTTAAGGGGCCTTGTAAAGAATAAAATATAATCATCATGTAAACTGTAAGCTATTGAAGCATAGGTGTCGAGAATTTTAAGTAAAGAAAATAATACAATATGTAATAAAGAGATGTCATCAGGAGTACATACTATACTGAGTGCATAAATCAACAGTCTCCCCTTCCCTGAATCCTTGTATATTTATTGTTTGTTGTTCTGATTAATTTTCAGCTCGTCACAAGTAAGGCAGCCTGAATAATTGGCAGAACCAATTATTGCGGGTTCCCTAAGTTATAACACAGGAGAAGATGTTATAAATTGCGCAACTCTGCTAATTTGCTTAAATTTTGCGACTCCTTTGTAAAAATTTTGTGACTTGTGTTATTTAAGAAGTAATTGTGTCCCGATAAACCCACACACATAAGCTGTTGATTTATTCACTCATGTACTTTAAAATGTGTCTAAAATATTAAATAAAAATTAAACGATAATAGTTATTATAATAGTATAATAAATAAGTAATTTAAATATTATTTAGATATCGGAATGAACATAATGTTAACTAAAAACGCCCCAAGAATACGATATAACAGCAGGTACGTGCTTGTCAAAAAGTTCATTCATCAACCTGTCGGTTTGTAAACAATTTCAGACCAGTTGAATTCTTGTCTGCGCCTGTGTGTGTAAACTGTCATTGTGAACCTCCCCCATAGTTGAGTTAAACTACAACGACACCCTCTTTGTTAGTTCTATTGTTATAAGAAGCGTGTCTCTTCCTGTGTGTAGTAGCCGAAGGGGGAATCCTTTTGCCGTACGCATATTTAAGCCTGTGTGAGATTTGTCTCTCTCTACCAATGTAAAATAACAAAGCTTGTCATCTCATTTTGATTGTTTATGAATGAAAGAGTAAGAATACGATTGATTTATATTTTTATATTTGTGTGTAAAAAAAAGATAGCGTTGTATAGTATTTAATGCAAATAGTAGAATAATTAGTTATAGCCACTCACTTTGCGAAAATGGCTGAAGTTAATCCTGATCTATTATTAAAAGATGAGCTATGCTACGAAGCACTTTTACGAGGTCTAAAACACGTGAATGTTACCGTGTCTGAATTACGAAAATCATTACGCCAAACCGGATCAGAGATAACCTCGCAGTTAGATAGATTGCGTGAACTCGATTATGACGGCGAACGAGAAACCTGTTATGCGAAATATAGGGAACTGATAGTATTATCTCAGAACCTTCAGGACAAAAAATCACCTACGGAACTTTTGCGCGTTACGCAACGTATAGAACATTTAACCCGCCGGTTGAATAATTTATTAAGCTGGCCTGACGTAACCGTAATCCCCGCCGATGTGCAGAAATTTGCGGATGAGGCATTAAGCCAATTACCCATAATTATCAACGACTTACGATGAAAGTCAGACTCATCGAGAATGGAGGAAATTGAGCACTACTTACAAAAGTTATATATCTCCCCTGTTCAATCCCCTACTTTAGAACACCCTCCCACCACCTCGAACCCCGAATCACCCACCGTATCTAAGATACAACAGAGTCATGAACAATTACCTAGTAGAGAATTAAATACCCTAACTATGTTAGAACCCCCACCGCCTAAAGTTCAGCGTACTCGCACTAGTCAATATGCGATTACAAATCCTAATGCAACCACTAATTCTTCGAAAGAAATACCAAACGTAAATTTTAATGTTGACCTCTACGGAAAGATTTCCCACCCAGTAGAGAAAATAATTAATGAAATTCCGTACACCGATGGCTTAAGTATCACGACTCTATTGACTTTTATCAGATATCTACTGCAAATAAAAGATCTACAACAATTGAGCGATTGGCAAATACAGCAGGTCATCTTACCCAAATGTAAACCACCATTACGAGATCGTGTACTAGAATCATTAAACTCGTCTCTTCCAGTAGAAGAACTTCATACGAATATAATCGAATATTTTATCCCCACTGGAATTTATGAGGAGATCAAAAGAAATACTGTACTTCGAGTACAAGGAGCTCATGAAAGACTGGCCCACTATATTGCAGACATCAGAGAATCTTCACGTCTACTGCAAGTCGACTGGACTGAAAAACAATTGGTCGATACTATCCTAGTAGGCTTATCTCCTGAAGAACGCTCCCGTTTAGCACTAATAAGTAGACCCCTTACTTTCGCTGACCTTGAACAATGTAGTATTCACTCTTCCAATGTGTGGTACGCAGATCAGCACAGACATGCACCGGTATCCACTACACCACATAGAAAAGAAATGCAAGCCTTAGTCTCAGATGCAAGAAGTCTACGAGAAAGAAGACCATTTCAAAGATCAAGCTATGTTCATGGCCATGGTAAGTCCAAGGAGCCTCAACCACGACAGGAAACCAGTGAGACCCCACGTAAAGAATATATATGCTATAACTGCGGAAAACCTGGACACCTCAGTAGAAACTGTAAAAGGAAACAGTACAATCGGAAAACTCATTATCCAAAAAACATGTAAGGCAGGGAGATCCGAAACCCTGTGTCTTCCGCAGCATCGTGAAAAAAGGTAAACCCCTGAGAGACAATAAAATAAAACAAATTAATAATAATAACAAAAGAAAATTAGACCCCTATGTAAAAAAATTTATCGATAAATGTAACGCTATTAATAAATGTGATTTCAGTAAGTGTCAATTACCGTATATACAAGTTGACCTTGGTGTTACATCCACCCTCGGTTTAATTGATTTCGGATCAACGCGAAGTTTAATTAGTCAAGAGCTAGCCAATAAATTACTTAAACATAATTTAGTTAAACGCAGTCAATCTGTAAATATTAAATGCGCTACAGCTAACAAACAAAACTTAATGATAAAACTTATCATGACATTTAAGGTAAAAATTAAAAATCTGACGTGGTATTTTCCAATGTTAGTATGCGAGGAATTAGGACCCGAGTTAATATTGGGAGCTGATTTTATCAGTAAAACAGGAATAATTTTAGACATTCACGAGAAGAAATTTTACTTTGGATTCGATCGTTCACGGAAATATAACTTGGATGATAATTCAAATAACAGAGAAAGTACTAGCACGACTTCTTCACATCTAAAGCATCACGAATGTGAATTAGGTCACCTGGAAGGTAAAGATAGACGGAACATACAGACTTTAATAAAACAATTCTCCAATGTCCTCACCCCGAAGTTAGGACTGACAGACCTGATAGAGTATAAAATAAATTTGAGCGACAATAAAGTAATACGTTTAGCCCCATACAAGTTATCACCTCCAAAAATGGAAGTAATGAGGAACCAAATTAATAAACTGTTAGAACAAGGAGTCATCGAACCCTCTACGTCATCTTATTCATCCCCCGCGTTTTTAGTACCCAAAAGTAACGACAAACATAGATTAGTTGTAGACTATAGACAACTAAATAAACGGATAGAATTTGAATCCATACCACTTCCCGACATCCACAGTGCTTTTCATTATTTTACGAAAGCAAAAATTTTTACCATTATGGATTTAAATCAGGCATTTCATCAGATACCCCTTTCGGAAGAATCAAAACGTCTAACCGCATTTGCCGTCCCTTTCAACCTATACCAATTTACAAGGGTACCCTTTGGTATATCCCAAGGTAGTTCTGTATGTAGCAGATTGTTAGAAAAATTATTTCATGACATAAAGTTTAAATATGTGTACCACTACCTAGATGACATTGTTATTTACACCGAGTCAATTGAGCAACATCTTGAACATCTACGTGAAGTACTATCCCGATTGGAAAAAGCCGGATTAACCGTAAACCCCAGTAAAGTAAATTTTGCTGTGACACAATTCTCATTTTTAGGTCACATCGTAAAAGCCAACGGAAAGGTAAGCATAGACCCAGAGTGAACCCGTGCTATCAGAGAATTTTTACCACCGCGAGATGCGAAAGGAATTGCCCGATTTTTAGGAATGATAAATTATTTCCACAAGTATATCCCACATCTAGCCGAAATTGCAGCACCGCTAAATACTTTAAGAAAGAAGGGAGTTAAATTTGAGTGGAATGAGCAACATCAAACCGCATTCGAGAAATTAAAAGAAAGCATAATATCACCCCCCGTACTACAATTAGCCGATTTTACAAAACCATTTGTTGTGCAGACAGACAGTTCAAGTGTAGCCCTAGGTGCCGTAATATATCAGGAAGTAGATAACTCTAGATTACCTATTAGTTATGCTTCACGCACCCTGACAGACCAAGAAAAGAAATACTCCGCATACGAATTAGAATGTTTAGCTATCGTTTTCGCCTTTGAGAAGTTCAAACCTTTTTTAGAACATAAAGAGTTTTTGTTAGAAACAGATAATCAAGCTTTATCTTGGCTACTAAATCACCCAAAACAGTTAGGTCGTATCGGAAGATGGGTATTAAGATTAAATTGTTTTAAATTCAAAGTACAACATATTAGAGGCACCCAAAACGTAGTTGCCGATACCCTATCACGTATGTTCCAGCCGAGTAGTAATACTTACGAAAACAAGAGTAGAGAAACGCCGATTATTAATACTTTAATTACCGAATTTCCTCTTGCATTTACGGATTTAGCCCATTACCAATGACAAGACCCTCGTTTGAGTCCAATTATTGAACAACTTGAAAAAGGAAACAAGTCAGAAAAATACCTATTAAGTAAGAGAGTATTATGTTGTAGAATAGCGAACGGAAAATATTTACGAATAATCGCCCCTGATATTATTAAACCTATGCTGATGGAATATTATCACTCCTCCACCATTGGAGCACATATGGGAATAAATAAAACCATACATCGAATTCGTAAAGAATATCACTGGGAAAATATGAACAGTGCGATCGCTAACTTTGTAAAGAAGTGTAAGTTGTGTGCACTCAGTAAACCAGCGAGAAACAGCCAAATAAGTCAATTAATCTCAGAGATTCCTGCTACCCCATTCTCCAAAATTTATTTAGACTTTTCAGGACCCTACCCGCGTTCTAAATCAGGAAATACAATGTTACTAATTTGCGTAGATTCTTTTAGTAAATTCGTCTGGATGTACCCCATGCGACGAGCCTTAGCTACAACAACAGTAAGTATTTTACAGAATAGATTATTTAAAGAATTCGGTATTCCTGTCCATCTAGTGTCGGATAACGGACCACAGTTTAAGTCCAAGGAATTCAGGAACATGTGTTTCAAACTAGGTATAGACCACATTACCACTACAGAGTATCGTCCGCAAGGTAATATAGCTGAGAGGTATTTGCGAAACCTAAAATCTGCTTTAATAGCCTACCATGCTAATGACCATACTTCTTGGGACCAGAACCTATCCTGGATACAGTTCGCCTTTAATTCAGCATATCATGAAGGACATAAGTCTACCCCATTCGAATTATTGTTCAAGTATAAACCTAACCACCCATTATCCACAAAGTGGAAAATACATGAGTTGTTACCCCTTGAAATTAGGGATAAAAATATTAGGAAAATATGGAATGAAGCGCGCGCTAATTTACGAACAAACTTAGCGAAATCGAGGAAATATCACGAGCGAAGAAATAATAATAATGAAGTAAAGTACCAAATCGGTGACTTAGTTATGTATAAAACGCACCCAACGAGTAGTGCAATCGATAAGACAACTTCCAAGCTATCATACAGATGGTGCGGTCCTTATCAAATTCACAAATACTTAACTCCAGTAACTGTAGCCCTGTACGAACCCTCTACTCAAAAATATGTACGAAGGACACATATTTTGCAGATAAAACGTTATCACGAAGAAGGAAATGGTAGAGTGTAAGTTAAATAAATGTAAAAAAAAGGGTAGATGTTTGTACTCAACTGCAAAGAGTACTAGAGTAACATCTGGCTACCTTATCGTATAAATAGGTACGAGGCCTGATCAACCTTGAATCCTATTCATCGAAAGTAGAGCAAAGTAAGAAGTCAGCTGACATCCATTATGAGGAATAATAATAATAATAATAATTAAAAAAAAAGAGTAATTAAAGAGTAAATTCTATAACTAGAATAACTCACAGCTAAAGAAAAATCCGGTAGTAGTCATAAGTAATAGAGTTAAGAAAAATTTAGAATGTTTAAAATACATTTTATAGTGTGTGAATTTTATGAAGTAGTAGAATTAGTCTGTAAATTATGAAATATATATAGTTAGTAAGAATCAGCAAGTCAAGAATGACTAATGCTACTCGTAATTACATACAAAGAAAAACGGGTGAGAGAAATTTCACACGAGACTCCCCAAGCATACTCCCGGTACATTGCTAACCAACTTGTCAGGAGTCTGTGTTTGTTAAGAGGCGGAGTATGTGACGATTTTATTAATAAAAATAAATTAATTAATTAAGTTGATAGTGTATAGGTTGATAAATTTTAAGTGTTTAATAAAATCTCACATTTTTACCTAAAGCTTATTGTAATCATTAAATAATAATAATATTTAAATGAAAGTCTAATAATATATTAAAAGGAATACGAGAGTACAGAAAGGGTAAAGCTTGTTAATTAATCCTGCAGAAACAGGCGCTAACCAGAATCAACTTGTTTTCCAACCCCTTAACTAACAAAAAATAATTGTAAATTGATTATTATTTAAATAATTAAACTAGACTACTATAATGTACTTTGATAGCAATTGTAACTAAGAATCTCTCTACTTAATTATTTAATCTAATTTTAGTCCTTTAAATAAAAAAGAAACTTGGAACTATTTTTATGTTGAGCTGAACTGTCGCGAGATTACTACTCGCACCCCTAACTATTTTCGCTCACTTGCTATGGAGCGGTCAAACAGTAAGCTGTGTACTGCCGATATGTGCAACGTTAAAAATAGTTCATTACAAAATGTAATTAATCCGTCAGTTAAGACACAGAGGCATTCTTTTTACTATTAAACAATGTGTTGCGTTAGTGTAGTTGAACCGCGACTCATATAAATATGGTGTAAACGAGTGAGAATGAATAACTAAGATTTAGCGCCGGTGACATCTCTTCAAAAATCTTAAAATATAATACTAATGTAATTAAAACTGTGGTAATCCCATGAAGTGAAGTGCTACAATCAAACTATCATGTGAAGTGGATACAGGTGAATGAAACTTTGTGTTAATCATTCAGATCAACGAGCTATTACTATCAGTTAGCCAAGAGCTGAGAACCAGGAGACACCATGATCTAAAAGACTTCAGGACTACACCATTCCCGGACACGAAGATAATGAGAGATACCTGACCTACTTCAAACATGCTGCAACCGAGGACCTACGACTGGAATAACGCAGAGCTAGAAGACATCAAAAAAAAGGTGACACGGAGGCAAGCCTTCCGTGCTTATGAAATACTAAATATTATATTCAACAAAAGACAATTAATTTAACCACATTAAGACATTTTAAGTAATTGTATAACAGTAATTGTATACTCATAACTTGTATACTTATTCCTAGTAAAAGAGTTATAGCTCTAAACTGTAAAGCCTTATTGTTTAAAAGATTAATAAAGACCATTCTTCAAATGGCAAAATTTTAAAGCTTTATATGGCGAGGTAACCATTCTTAACGTATTAGAGGAAATCCCGGATCCGGAGAATTAATTAATTTCATGTACATCTTATTTTAAGGGGCCTTGTAAAGAATAAAATATAATCATCATGTAAACTGTAAGCTATTGAAGCATAGGTGTCGAGAATTTTAAGTAGAGAAAATAATACAATATGTAATAAAGAGATGTCATCAGGAGTACATACTATACTGAGTGCATAAATCAACAGTCTCCCCTTCCCTGAATCCTTGTATATTTATTGTTTGTTGTTCTGATTAATTTTCAGCTCGTCACAAGTAAGGCAGCCTGAATAATTGGCAGAACCAATTATTGCGGGTTCCCTAAGTTATAACACAGGAGAAGATGTTATACTCCATTTAATTCTAATCCATCTAAAGACAATGGGCGCATTACCATTAGGTCTCCTTTGTCTCCTTAGGAATGACTGGCTGGCAGGAGTGGTTTTCTGTCTATTGTTTAATTATGCAAATGACTCTATCCCAGACAATTAGACAACAATGATTTTTTATTAACTTCTGTTGTGACCGAGCCCCCTAGCACACTGTGGCAACGATCGCAGTCAAATCCTGCAGAATTGAAGCTGGAGAATTGCATCAATTGCAAGGGAGTAAATCCCTGAATGTAAATTGTCTATATGAACAAATGCATTTGTGGCCAAAAACTTATGCATTTTAAGAGTTACCAGATGTCAGATTTTAGCCCGTACAGTCCCCCCCCTCCCTACACACCCAGACAGCAGTAGTGAACAACAGAAAAATCACTCATTAACAGTTTAGCGAGAGATAGCCTGTTTCAAAAAGCTCCATTAAAGTTAACAGGCCTTAAAAATCATTGGTTAATTGAGGGTACATTGGAAATCATCGGTCCATTAAATAACTAACGGCCATTAAAACAGCAATAGATAAACTTAACATGTTGTTTGGTGTTGCTTTGATGTATGTTCGTAATTACTCATAAAATAAAATATATTTGCAGAAATTTGGCCTGGTTTCTGTGTTCAGAAAGTTTAGTTTAAACGGTTGGTGTAGTTTGAAAAAAAAAATCCAAACGCAAAGCTAATATATAGGAAAATACTGTATTTTCTTGTGTATAATGTGCACTTTTTTCTCCAGATTTTTGTCCCAAAAATGTGGGTGGACATTATACGTGATATAATATAATTTACATGCTATGGTCAAATATGCTATGGAGATATATAACTTAAGAAGTTGGCTTATCTGTTTAGGCAGGTTTACTTTCATCTTGTATACCAGTCCCTCATGCTACACTTTATCAAATGCTTCGGCCACATCCAAAAATACTGCAGAGCACATTTTCTTTTGTTCTAGTGCTATTTTATTACATCTGTGATACGATGCACTTGTCAATAGTTGAGTGTTTATTGCAAAATCCAAACTGGTGAACAATTTTGAAATGCACCTTTTGTTGAAACTGAATAAGTTTTTGCAGTAATAACTGTAAAATTATGAATAATTAAATTCATTAATTATAGCTTTTAATTAATTTTAATTTTAAGTAATCGACTTTAAACCCGTGAGTCCACGAATCTGTTTCCTAAGAATTAAAGGAAAATTCAAGAATTCTCGTTACTGTTCATGTGCTGACTGAAGAATCCCCGGAAGTGGAGAAAGAAGAGTTTTATTTTATGATGTCCTTGATTAGACTTTTGATCAGTTCCCTAGTTATGACATCAAAGTGATTGCTGGGGACATGAATGCGAAAGTGAGTAGAGAAACAATATATTCTCCAACAATTGGATGGCATAGCCTGTGCGAATCAACCAGTGATAATGGGCAGAGGCTGATTAATTTGGCTGCATCAAGGGACCTGGTCATTGGTGGAACACTCTTCCCTCACAATGATATCCATAAGGGAACATGGACTTCACCTGATGGCACCACCATTAACCAAATAGACCACTTCCTCATTAGCTTACAAAATAGATCTAATCTACTGGATGCGAGGACACGAAGGAGAGCCAATATTGACTCAGACCATCACCTAGTGATTGCACGACTGAGAGACCGCATGTCAGTGAATAAGACACAACGTGCTCCAAGAAGAAAACAGTACAACATCTCCAAACTAAAGGAGAAGGACATCCGCTTGAGATTCACTGCACTAGTCAGAAATAAAATCAACAAAACGACTACAGGAAATCATAGTATAGACATCGTTTGGGAAGAAATCTCTTCAGCACTTGCCAGTGCTGCAGAGGAAACTCTTAGCCTCAAAGAAAGGGAACCTTCAAATCCGTGGTTTGATGAAGACTGCAGAGCAGCTACAGACCTTAAAAATAAAGCCTATAGAACAATGATCCAGAGTCATACAAGGAGAAGTGCAGAGGAGTACAGGAAGTGGAGGAGAGTGGATAAGCGAGTGCATCGGCAGAAGAAGCGCCACTGGAAGAATCAACAGCTGGTAGAGATCCAAGATCTTAAGGATGCCAATGAAATCAGAAAATTCTACAGTAAGGTAAACCAAGGTAGGAAACCCTTCAAGCCCAGGACAACAGCTTATTGTGACACTGATGAACCCTACTTACGGAAAAGGGGAAGATCCTCGAAAGTTGGCACAAGCACTTTGAAGCTCTTCTTTCTAAGAATGACAAAGCAGACAACTATGTACCACCTAAGCTAGAGAAACATGAACACATCGAGCCAACTGATGAAGATGATGTGATAGCCGCAATAGAGAGATTTAAAAACAACAAAGCTCCCGGTTCTGATGATCTTTCTGCGGAGCTTTTCAAAAATCCCAGAGCTGCTTAAAACCCTTCAAGACCTTGTCATTGATATATGGATAGAGGAGAAACTGCCAACAGCCTGGCAGAAGACAGTTATATGTCTGGTTTATAAAAAGGGGGATCAACTAGACTGTAACAATTACAGAGGCATTTCTCTTCTCTCTGTGGCATATAAAATAATGTCCCATATATTGTACCAAAAACTGGTTCCACATGCTGATCAGATGATTGGTCGATATCAGTGCGGGTTTAGAAGATGGAAGTAGACAATAGACCAAGTTTTCACCCTCCGACAAATTTTGGAGAAGGGTAGGATACATAAGCTACAAACCCATCACCTCTTCAATGATTTCAGAAATGCATACGATAGCATTGATAGACAAGAACTTTACACTGCTCTTGAAGAACTAGGCACACCAAAGAAATTAATAACATTGTGTAGGATGACAATGCTGATAGTGGAGGGCATGGTGAGGCTCCAGAATGAATTATCTGGAGAGTTCGTCTATGGAAAGGGAGTCCTCCAAGGCGATGCCCTTGCTTGCCTCCTCTTCATTCTTGCCTTAGAAAAAGCTATGAGAGATGCTGGAATAGATTCCTCGGGGACTGTATTCAACAGGTTGGTGCAGGTCCTAGAATACACCGATGACCTAGATGTAATCGGGAGGTCCCTTCGAGCAGTCACTGACGCCTTTCTTGCTCTTGAAGGTCCCACAAGGAGGTTGGGTCTCATAATAAATGAAAGCAAGACTAAATATATGGTCACAAAACAGGAAGCTAGAGAAGGAGAGCGTGTCCAAATTGGAATCTATTCCTTCAAAAAAGTCAACTTTGTTTATTTAGGATGCCAAGTTAACTCCGATGGGGAAACAACAGAACAAATAAAGTGAAGAATCACTTCAGCTAATAGGTGCTTCTTTGGTCTCAAGGACCATTTCTAGAAAGTCTGAGTCAAGCCTGCTGGTTCATGAACGCAAAATCCTCTGCAGCATTTTTGGTCCAATGTGTGTGGGAGGTGAATTGAAGAAAATGACCAACCAAAAACTGAACACTGTTCTGAATAAACCAGATATTGTGAAAATTATAAAACTTGGTAGACTCAGGTGGGCTGGACATATGATCAGAATGGGGGAGAATGAAATACCCAGAAAGGCACTCACAGAACAGATCTATGGCACCAGGAGAGTTGGTAGACCCAAACTACATTGGGAAGACGGTGTGAACTATGATGCGCGCCATATCCTTAGGACCCAGAACTGGAGAGTAGCTGCACTTCATCGGCGGAGGCTGTTAAACGAGTCCTTGCCTCAGTAATGGGTTGTTGCACTGCTGAAGAAGAAGAAGAAGAAGAAGAAGAAGAAGAAGAAGAAGAATTATATATTTTAATCTGATTTTAATTATTTCAACAACCAAAGTAGTTTGCTTAATAACAATAAAACAACAAACAAAGAAAAACAGAAATGTTTTAACTTTTAATCAGTTAATTTTATATTTTAACTTTAACTATAATCTTTGTAAGCATTAACTTTAATCAGTTAAACATTTTTATTAACTTTCCCAAGTCTGCTTCTATGACTGGTGCCACCCCAAAATTGGTTCCTGATAGGCTTACATTGATTTGTCTCTAGCATTTGCTGTTATATCATCATACTGCAATAAGTATGTAACATGTGAGGCATGTTGTTATATACTTCTTAAAAGAAATAATATAGCCAGTTGATGCAAATTGTTCTGAAAGAACAGTTGAAGCGTCTTGTTTATTGTGAATAAAATTTAATAATTTCACTATTTTTAGTCATATGAAAGAATCATAATGAACATTATCATAAAGGTTTTAAAAAATCATTATGAATGTTTTTATTCTTACAATTTTTAATGGGTATGAATGAAGTTTATTAACAACAGTGTTTTTCAGTAGGTGCAATTTCATTTTTTAATATTTTTTGTGTAACAAAAATCAGTTGTTTTCCAGATTATACCAAAACCATCAAGCCTGAAGGAATGTGTCAGTGTATTGGAAGACTTACTGAAACACAGGTTTGCTAACAAATCTGGAATTATTTATACAACTACGATAAAAGAATGTGAAGATTTGAGGAAAGAATTAAGGTATACCACTATATGTGTATGCAGCGCATTTGGCCTGAATAAGATGATTTTGTTTTTCCTTAAAATTCCCTTCCAAAAACTGTACCCATCTTATATGCACAACCAACCATTTAAATATTCTGTGTTTGTACCTGCCAAAGTCTACCATATTTTGTATGACATTCACCAGCTGCACAGGCTTGCCACATGTGTTGTATGAATCAACAGGTGCATGTTATAATGAGTTCAAGGTCAAGACAGTGAGGCTAATATTCCCAAACAAACTTTCACAACTGCACTCAAGTACCATATTGTGTCACAGTGATATTGTTGCAAGCGTTAGTTTGACACGAGGTGTTCACAACCATCTCGTACTTGCCAGTATGAGAAAAATGTCTAAACATGGCTGTGAGAAAATTTTTGGTTGCATGGAATATACAGCTGAATCCATTTTGCCAAATTCTGTGAACACTATACTAACTCTCCCTTAATAACTGGGGAGTTGGATGAATTCATTTTGCTCATTTTTATTCATAGAGTTTCTGCGAGACATTAGACATCTCTCCAGTCTGTCAACCAGGGATCTTTTATAAATCTGTTGGGCCAGATTAGTTCAAAGATTTTCTGCATGAGTTACAAACCATTTCACCACTATTATTTTAGGGCAAATTGATGAACTGTTTGGCTGAATTCAGTGCAGACTTTCCTCCTGACTGCATGACAGCTCCCCACCCATGTCCTCATGTGTTTCCTTAATAAATCGGCTACCAGTCTCTGTACAAATGTGAGACTGGTACCAGTTTTTTACATTTAGCATCCCCTACAGCTTCCAACGATCAGAACATGTGATTGCCCAATACCCTGAAAGTCAGAGACAAGTGTGGGGCCACACATGTTTTACCAATAAATCAGCTACCGATCACCATATGAATGCAAGACCAGTACTGTTGTCTTAGTTTTGAATCTCCAACCAACAGAACATGCCCTTATCAGGGAACCAAAATATACGAAATAATACAAATATAAATATGTAACTTAGAAAGTCACAATCTGTCACGCAACAACGGATTATCCCTTTTGATCCTCCCTCATAAATTGCCTGCTGAGCAGTGTTAACAGCTGTGCACTTTAAGGTTAAGTGAACAAAATATGTGTTGGAGTGTATATGTATTAACACTTGTGTGTATTGGAGTGTGTGTTTTCTGTTATTATGTGTGTCAGTTTTTCAGTTAACACATGTGTCCATGTGAGTGTTTGTCACTCTATTCATACGTGTGTTCATTAAGTACATTATTTAAGTACTATACTGTGGTCTGCAGTCAGTGATATTAAAACAGTAATGGGCGATCCACAAGTAAATGATAGTGTTGAACAGAAGGTGTCCTCTGTGTGTCATATAAACATGGAAGAAAGAAGAAGCTATAATATGAAATTAAAATTATGAGTTATACATGAGGCAAAACAAAGATTTTTATAAAATAGATATTACAGGTCATCAGAGCCAAACATTTCAAAACTGTGCTGTGGGATGTGCAAATGTATGTTTGGCTGCAGATTTTGTTTCAGGATAGTAAACAGATCATTTCACCAGTAGAAGCTACAGAGCATGTGTATACATAATTCTGAACACCACATTCAGTCTTAGGTTTATGTATGTACAGAATAATGAACATGTTTTAAGATTGTAATAGTTGATTTGTTTTTGCAATGGTAATAAAACATTGAACTAGAAAAATACATAAACTTATTGAACAAAGATAGAAAACCATGTACAACAATAGGCACTTCTGTGTAAGATTCAAATAGCAAGAAAAATCTGTAAGCAGTTTTTTTTTCAATTGCTGTGGAATAAATTACTATACTATCAACATCAGAACCCACATTGGGTACACTGTGGGCGGAATAAACATTCAAAGGGTATTTATTTCCTTCTTAGAAAGAGGACATAACATCAGAAATTAAGAGAAAAATATGAATCATCCCTCAGCCATCAAACAACTAGCAACATTTATATAAAGTGATATTGCACACCCAAGATGGGTATAGTGTACTCCAATTAAAAATGTTTATACTCATAACTATGAGGTGCACTTTTTAAGTAAGGTACATTTTAATATTACTATCGACTGTGGCAACAAAGTGAGTAGCATGTGCCTTGTGTTGTAGTATGGCATAATACTCAGTTGTTGGCTGTTTTGTCAGCACTAGATACATTATTGTGGGTGATTCACAATTAGTATTACAATAAACAGTCCCACCAACTGTGAGATTTGCCCTGTGATATGTTTTTTCTAACAAAAAACATATCACAGGGCAAACCTCACAGTTGGTGATGTTGCTGGTGAAACTCAGAGGCAACTTTCGTGAAGTTTATATACCAAGCATTATGAATAACAGAGGAAATGGTGTATGCAAATGTGTATAACTTCACTTAGGTTGAATTTAGCAAGTGCACTGTTCGGTACTGTTAACACGCATACTGAATCATCAAGGTACTTTTGTCATTACTTAAATATCTATAACATTCCTCAGTTATATTTATAACTCACCGGTATAATCTGGCCAACCACAGTTCCATATATTCATTTGTCAGATCTCCAAGTTTATATTTGAAATAATCTGTTTGAATGATATCAGTCTGTATAATCTGTATTATAATGAGTATCAGATTCTGCTTAGAAGTGGTGTTGTAGTACAAGACACTTGGATTGATGTTTGATCACTGAAGATCAAGTACGAGGGGGGACCCAAAAATAACCGGAATTTTCAAAAACAGTTTTATTTATTTTTACAAGTTAACAAACTTACCTCCTTCAAAGTACTCTCCATTTGAAGCTAAGCACTTGTCTAGATGTTTTTTCCACTTCTCGAAACAGTCCTGGAACTCTTCCAAAGTAATGCCTATTAGCAATTCCATCGTTTTTTCTCTTTACTTCTTCCAAATTCACAAAACGTTTTCCTTTAAGCTCTCTTTTCATGCGAGGAAAGAAAAAGAAGTTGCACGGAGCGAGGCCTGGCAAGTAGGGGGGATGGGGAAGCTGGGTCATGCCATTTTTTGTCAGGAAACGTCACACACTCAAGGCTGTGTGGGAGGGCGCGTTGTCATGGTGAAACACCAACTCTCCACTCCGCCACAACAAAGGCACTTTCATCTCACTGCGTCATGTAAACATTTCAATACTGATAGGTAGAATTCGTGGTTAACACTTTGACGTGGAGGAAGAAATTCTGTGTGAACAATTCCACTAGCATCAAAAAAACAAATCAACATCGTTTTCACATTTGACTTCACTTGATTTGTCTTTTTGGGACGTGGGGAAGATTGCGTCTTCCACTGGCTTGACTGCTGTTTGGTCTCTGGATCGTATCCGGAGCACCAGCTTTCATCACCAGTAATTATTTTTGAAAAAAGATCAGGGTCATTTTCTAACTGTTCTTTCAATTCATGGCACACATTCAATCGAGACTGTTTTTGAGTCTGTTGGTCATGGGTGAGCACGCGAGGCACAAACTTTGATGCAACTCAATGCATTTTTAAATCTTTGCTTAAAATGCATTGACAGGAACTCTAAGACACTCCAGTCAAAACAGTAAGTTCATCAATTGTTCTGCGATGATCTTCCATGACCAGCTCACTAATTCTCACAATGTTCTCTTCCGTTTTGCTTGTCGAGGGTCACCCAGAATGAGGAAGGTCTTCAATTGACATTTCACCATTTTTGAAATGTAAAAACCACTTGTAAACTTGTGTTTTCCCCATAATCTTCCTTGTAAGCTGTTTTTTTAGCATTACGACCATTACCACTACCGTTTTCCTAACAGGAAACAACATTTCACAAACACACGTTGTTTCTTTAAGTCAGCCATAGCAAAAAATCGACAAAATAACTATAAGAGCTTGAGAAAAAATCCCCCACACAACAACACAACGTCACTCGCCGACGCCAGCCAGCAGACTGCTGCAGTAAGGTCCCGGCAACACGCACCTAGTGGCAGAAACTGGTGCACCCGCTGTTCAGCGATTCCGGTTATTTTTGGGTCCCCTTCTTACATTTTGCCGTTGTTAACTTCCAACTCATATTTTATTTTTTGAGCAGTTAACTGTTGGTTACCATGTTCATGTTGTAGTTTCCAATAAAGCAGTTAACAGCCTCCATATATTTTTTATACAGTGCTTCACTTTCATTTTTCACTTCACATTTCATTTTCATTGCTATGTCACTGGACAGCACTACTAGTTTTGGAAAATTGTAAACTTAAATTGAGGTTATTCAGTTAGATTTTATGGTTTGGTTTAGTGACTGAAGTGCTGGATTTCAGAGCAGAGGTGTGAACCTCAAGGGTTTAAATCTGAATGTGACCTGATAGGTTTTCAAATTTAATTGTGTTTAATTGTCTCACCTACGTACCAGTTTATAGTACAGCAGATGAGAGGAAGAAAAATGACACTTGAGTGTCTTCATTCCCTATATCTACAGTCTGCTGGTCTGCTGGAATTATTTATATTATGTAACTAACTAGATATTCATATCGAGGAAAATAACTGTAATTATTAGTAATGACAAAATATAAGCAAAAAGTAACTAAAACAATATAACCCATAATACTAAACAAAAAATAAACAGGAATTAAAAATCTGTTAAATACTATTTTAACACTGTTATTAACATGAATTACTATTTTTAGAATTTTTTTCATTTATAATGTTAGATAACTTGGGCAAGAGTGTCTAATCATAATAATTTGTACTTTTTCTTGAAAAGTTTTTGCTTAAAATTTTAGTGGTAAAAGATTTTCTGTAATACACTCACGATCCTGCATATTGAAAAAACTACTCAAGATAATGAAAATACCTGTTCAAGTAATCCTGAGCACAGTTTATCATAAATTAACCTATACAGATATAGTTTGTTTATTAAAACATCTCACTATGCAGTAGAATGATAATACAGGTTGTGGGTGCAATACTAGAGTCACACACAGGCCAGTGGTGAGTGACAGTATCCCCACCACATTGCCCCTCTGACCCTCTTGCTGTTTTACAAACCTCCAGAAAATAAAAGTTACGTGTGAATTTTTTGGTACATTCTGAGATCACAGCTACAGCCTGTTACAATAATTCACAATGTGCTACACTGATGATTCCAGTGATAACAATTTTAATTTTTTTAACTTTATTTTACTGCCTAATTGTTCAATATAAATAATCTTCAAATTAATATGTGTACTCCCAAAACGCCATATAAAGAGTTGTAAGACTACTGTTAGGTGTTCACACATATGAAGCTTACACCACTGGTGACAACCCCATTTGTGTGTGTGTGTGCGTGAAGCGCACGCGCGTGTGTAACACCACTATGTCACATCTGCTGATGTATAGGCAAAACAAATAGTGCTATAAATATAATTTGCGTCATTTAAAGTAATTACTTTTTTAAATTTATAATTTCCATAAACTAATTAATGGTTTCATTGCCATGACTTTACACTGATAAAGGCATTATTACTGTACTACAGAAATCGAGGGTTGCATGTAAGTGCTTACCACGCAGATTTGGAAGTAAATTTACGATCAAGTGTTCACAGGAAGTGGTTAACAGGGGAATATCAGGCTGTTGTGGCAACTATAGCTTTTGGCTTGGGAATTGATAAACCAGATGTTCGGTTTATTGTACATCACTGTCTTTCAAAATCAATGGAGAATTTCTATCAGGTAAGCGTAAGTAGATTAATGAAAGTTTTAAAATAAATTTTGAATTAAAAATTAATTTTCTAACCGAGTACAGATTAAAATTAAGAAGCTAATTTGTCAGCTGACAGTACACAACTAACATGGAATTGACAAATTAAATTATATATATATATAAATGTGTGTTCGTGTTGTTTTTGCAATGTAATGTTTTCTGTGTTTAATGAGCACCTACCTGCTGTCCGTTCTTGCGGATTCTTCTGACTATGGGCGTGTGGATTTTGGATTTGAATTCGCAAGTAGGTTAACTCGAGTGTACAACAACAAAACACTAATCTTGTTATAATTATTGTGAAGAGTTTTGTGAGGTTGGTAGGCTCCGTAGTACAGCAATAAAAATACAGTGTGGGGTAATAAAAATCGGGGTTTATTATACTAAACACACATAAGAATGAAAAAACTTACACTTACAATAATTCTTACTAACTAAAACAGTATATAAAATTTAGTATGATATTTTCTGAATGGTTAGTATTCTTCAGCAAAAGAGCTTGTTATTTCAAATTATATTACTTGTATTTTACTTGATTTCAAAGAAGTTAATTTAAAATAATTTAATTAATGAATTTAATTTAATTAGCAATGACTCTAAAATGATTTTAAATTACTCTAAAATTCTCGTAAATATTCTGAAATAAACTAGCAGTGAATCTAGTTCAACTTGGCTTTATTTCAAGTGATTTGACTCTTGTATACTGCAGTATAAGCAATCAATTAATTCTCTAATAAGATTTGTATAGCGGTTTTCTTTTAATCTATTATCTAATTCTTAGCTAGGGCTTATTAGTTACTCATACATGCTATACAGATTATCACAATTGAATATTACTTATTAATTTAGAATCTTTGATATAATGGGATCTGAATTATTTGTTTTAAAATGATTTTAAAAAGAAGGAAAAATTGTTCTTTTGAGAAGTGAATAATTGGATTTTGACTTCCCTGGTTCTGAAGAGGATGTAGAGATGCTCCTGGAATCCCTCGCTGTCCTGGTCCAGTCTGCTAGATACGACGATCTACTGAGCGTCCTGGATTTTGGTGATGAGTTCGGGAATCAGCAACACTCTGCTCCTTCTGCAACAGGTGATAGTTTTACGTCTGTAGTTTTGGCTGCTACAACTGCGTCAGGCTCCTCGTTCGATTCACGTCTCACTCTGGCGTGTGTGTCTCGTCACGGGTTGTCGCTCTGCTTGTCAGTTGTTCTGCTCGTACCACTGGATATAGACGGCCTCTTCTGTCGTACTCTTGAAGTAGTTTCTTGTAGTGTAGTTGATCTCTTGCGTGCATACGCCAACAGTTAATGTAGTGCGCGATACGCTTATTTGATGATCAGTAAGAGTATCTTGAATAGTCGCTATTATTACGAGTCGTTCAGTTGATCTGTTAAACTAGATGATCGTAATAATGTGTGTGGACACCTCAAGTCTTCACAGATGTATCTTCACAAATGTGTGTTGCTAAGACGATTGAAGATGTACGTGTGTTCCTCTTGAGTACTGGCAGTGGAGTGTTTTGTCAGCCGAAAACTCTGCGTTAGCTCCAATTTCTTTGAATGATTTGATTGGCTGACACACTCTTCCTTCTACTCAAATTTTGTGGTCACCTCATTCCGTGAGAACAAAACTGATTCCCACAGTCTGAGAATTTATATTATTTTTAATATTCTTAACACACCGGATTTTCATTGCCGGTGCGGACGTCCGGTCGCAATTTATATTGCGATTTTCTTGGCTGCAAGCCAAGTTATGCTAATTCTAAAATATACATTTGGTTGCAAATTATTATGACTATTACATATTAAAAGCTCTTCTGTGTAGCTCAATTAGTAAGGAAGTTATTAACATAAAATCAATTATCTCCCTTAATGTGTAATTATATTAAATAAAATTCGCACACCCTATTATTAATATTTCGGCAAACATTTTGGGTATTCTAGATTTTTCCTAAATTTACCGGTTTCCGAAATATTAATAATCGAAAGTTTGGGCGTGGCCCTATTGGTTTATAATGTGTGTGTGTTACGTAACGGCAGCTGGCATTTCCGCATGGCTCTGTACAATGCGTTGAGATGCACGCTACTTCATAAAAGTTAAGTTTCAACGTTTTAAATTTGTTTAAACATTAATATAGTAAAGCTTTAACATATAACTCCAAATCAATGAGATTTGGTGACGATATATACACCCCCACCCGTTTAAAAAAAAAAAAAGAGTGTAGGATATACAATTATTTTTTTTTTCAATTTAAATTACAATTATCTTTTTAAACATACATTGATGATGCTCCACAAATTATACATTGTATTTTCTATCTACTAACATATACACTGATATCACTATTCTCTATCATATGGCTTAATTCTAATTGAATAACATATCTTGACATTGTGCATGAAATTATTGTGTAACAAATGTTTGTAGCACGGGTAGTACTTAATTGCAACGTTTAAGAAAGGTATGTCTCTGATAGCGACAGACAACAGCGGCACGCACGCGCAGGAATGTGCTGGGTTTGTTTACAGTTTGTTCAAAGCGCACCCGTCTCCTATTAACCTACATTTCAAATCAGCTGTGTGCTACGTCACATTGTGTAATCGTTTCCTGCTACCGTGGCTCGCTTCGCCGTGCCTGTTTTATTATACGCATGTACGCTTGTTAATTAGTTACCGCGCTACAAACGAATTGTCGTTTATTCACAACTTATTTACAATTATTATTCTTATATCTAATACATTTAATTTATTTTAATTATGATTATTAATATTTACATTATGTTTAACCCTATACTTTACATTCAAAGTGCCTCTAATATTTGGTAACAGTCTTTATGGGTGATTCGACAATATTTTTCAAACCACTCATCGAGTCCTTCGCTATTCCCGGATACCACACTAGCGGCTTCCCAAGCTCCTTGCATGGGAACACCCTCTCCCTGTTCCTGTGCTACCGGACGCGTTACGTTAGGTGTGCATTGTTGTATTGTGTTTAAATCTAACAATGGTTCTGTAACGTCCGGTGGGAACACCTTATTACCTGGCACCTGAATTACATCATCTAAAGTACACATTTTTTTACATAACATATTATTCCTATTTCTAATATTCTTATTTTTACATATTTTTACAAAGTTTATGGCGCGTCCCCCCCTGGAGGCACCCCTTGCCAAGTTTTTTGGAGGTTGATGGCATTTTGGTTTTTCGCTAGGATCCCTAACGTTTTGTGCTTCGCTCTCTTGCACGGTCGTATCGCTTTTCGATACATCGACTGTTTGAATCGTTCTCATTTGGATCCCATCATTGCCTTTATTTTGCATCTTGGGTCTACCGATATTTGGCTTGTCCTTATAGTCAAATGGTTTATTTGGTGTTTTGGAGGTGTCTGGGGTGGAGTCGCGCTAGTGCTGGGTCTTTGATCAGGTTGGGTATGGTATTGTACCCGTGTATTTTGACCGTCGTTATTTCGGCGAAAGTCCGGGTTATATCGCCACCCGCCTAAATCAAAAACCGTTTCGCTTTGTGACACTAAAATAAGCAACTCCTCAACCGTGCGTATCCCTTGTGTAAACATGGCTACACGTATGTTATGATTGAAATGATATGCTAATTTAGTGACAATGTCGATTTCCGCAAACGCTGGTGTCAAATGCTTAGCGTGCTCTACTTGCTGAATGATATATTTTTCGGGCGTTATACCGTGCTTCCTCTCGTAACGTCCGTATTCGAGTTTGTTTCTTAGAAGTCTCTGTGTGTGAGAATTCCAATACCGGCTTTCGAACTTCTGTTTGAATTCCGCGTATGTGGTAATTTTATCATGTACAATATTATACCATTTTCGCGCAGAATCACGCATCGCGTTTACAATCCACTGAATGTGATCTTGATCATTTAACCGCGAGCCTACTCTCGCCATTTCCCTCTCACATGTTAATAAGAATTCGATCGGGTTTTCATTATTTTCCCCCGTGAAATATACTCGATTCTTTTCATTGGTTTGTCCCTGTACTAAGATATTAGGAGCGGATCTCCTACATACTTCCTGTCGTACTTTTAATAGCTCATCATTAAGTGTTTGCAATACACTCTCTTTATTCGAATCGATATTAGAACGCGTCTCTACTATCGAAGCGTCAAGCCTATCAACATGTCGTTGTGTTTCCGTCACGTCTGCTTGAATTCTTACTTCGAGTGTATCTACTTTTTTCGCAACCTCGGCAGTTTGTTTCTCACACCTACCGGTGTGTTCTTTGAATCGGCCCTCCATACGCGTAACTTGTTGAATGAACGATTTCTGCATCGTGGTCTCAAAAACCTTGGAACCGTTCGTTTATTTTCATTTCTACTGTATGAACTTTTTCTCCGATTTCCGTGAGTGTAGTGGTTAATTCTTTATTACTTTGTCCGATTTCGGTGACTTTAGCATCTAAGTTTTTCACGCTTTCATCGATTTTCGTGGTCGTTTCTTTATTACTTTGTTTTATTTCCGTGACTTTAGCATCTAAGTTTTTATTACTTTGTTTTATTTCGGCATTTATATCCGCGTTACTATGTTCTAGTGCTTCGGTTAAACTTGATTTTTGCGCGCCTATTTTAGCCGTTAAGTCAGCGTTATTTATTTCAGCATTGGCTGTAATTTGTTCAAACTTCGCGTTCATATTCGCTGTTAAATCCGCGTTTGTTTTCTTGGCTTTTTCAAATTTCGCGTTCATTTCTGCCGCGTTTTGCTTCATTTCTTGCAATAATTGTTTAAGCATTTTTTCGGTATCCATTTTTACACAATAGTTTCAAACACTTGACTGCTGTACTGCTACCAATTCACAAAACTCTCTTTGGGGATTTTTATAGTTGGACGCCAGCTGTTTTACTAGTTAAAACAGCAAAATTTGTTTTAACGTACAATGAATTTAATTTAAATTTAATATAATTTAAATTTATCAAGCCCCACGATCTTGGAGCGCCATTTTATAACAATATAAATGTGTGTTCGTGTTGTTTTTGCAATGTAATGTTTTCTGTGTTTAATGAGCACCTACCTGCTGTCCGTTCTTGCGGATTCTTCCGACTATGGGCGTGTGGATTTTGGATTTGAATTCGCAAGTAGGTTAACTCGAGTGTACAACAACGAAACACTAATCTTGTTATAATTATTGTGAAGAGTTTTGTGAGGTTGGTAGGCTCCGTAGTACAGCAATAAAAATACAGTGTGGGGTAATAAAAATCGGGGTTTATTATACTAAACACACATAAGAATGAAAAAACTTACAGTTACAATAATTCTTACTAACTAAAACAGTAAAGAAAATTTAGTATGATATTTTCTGAATGGTTAGTATTCTTCAGCAAAAGAGCTTGTTATTTCAAATTATATTACTTGTATTTTACTTGATTTCAAAGAAGTTAATTTAAAATAATTTAATTAATCAATTTAATTTAATTAGCAATGACTCTAAAATGATTTTAAATTACTCTAAAATTCTCGTAAATATTCTGAAATAAACTAGCAGTGAATCTAGTTCAACTTGGCTTTATTTCAAGTGATTTGACTCTTGTATACTGCAGTATAAGCAATCAATTAATTCTCTAATAAGATTTGTATAGCGGTTTTCTTTTAATCTATTATCTAATTCTTAGCTAGGGCTTATTAGTTACTCATACATGCTATACAGATTATCACAATTGAATATTACTTATTAATTTAGAATCTTTGATATAATGGGATCTGAATTATTTGTTTTACAATGATTTTAAAAAGAAGGAAAAATTGTTCTTTTGAGAAGTGAATAATTGGATTTTGACTTCCCTGGTTCTGAAGAGGATGTAGAGATGCTCCTGGAATCCCTCGCTGTCCTGGTCCAGTCTGCTAGATACGACGATCTACTGAGCGTCCTGGATTTTGGTGATGAGTTCGGGAATCAGCAACACTCTGCTCCTTCTGCAACAGGTGATAGTTTTACGTCTGTAGTTTTGGCTGCTACAACTGCGTCAGGCTCCTCGTTCGATTCACGTCTCACTCTGGCGTGTGTGTCTCGTCACGGGTTGTCGCTCTGCTTGTCAGTTGTTCTGCTCGTACCACTGGATATAGACGGCCTCTTCTGTCGTACTCTTGAAGTAGTTTCTTGTAGTGTAGTTGATCTCTTGCGTGCATACGCCAACAGTTAATGTAGTGCGCGATACGCTTATTTGATGATCAGTAAGAGTATCTTGAATAGTCGCTATTATTACGAGTTGTTCAGTTGATCTGTTAATCTAGATGATCGTAATAATGTGTGTGGACACCTCAAGTCTTCACAGGTGTATCTTCACAAATGTGTGTTGCTAAGACGATTGAAGATGTACGTGTGTTCCTCTTGAGTACTGGCAGTGGAGTGTTTTGTCAGCCGAAAACTCTGCGTTAGCTCCAATTTCTTTGAATGATTTGATTGGCTGACACACTCTCCCTTCTACTCAAATTTTGTGGTCACCTCATTCCGTGAGAACAAAACTGATTCCCACAGTCTGAGAATTTATATTATTTTTAATATTCTTAACACACCGGATTTTCATTTTTCATGGCTGCAAGCCAAGTTATGCTAATTCTAAAATATACATTTGGTTGCAAATTATTATGACTATTACATATTAAAAGCTCTTCTGTGTAGCTCAATTAGTAAGGAAGTTATTAACATAAAATCAATTATCTCCCTTAATGTTTAATTATATTAAATAAAATTCGCACACCTATTATTAATATTTCGGCAAACATTTTGGCTATTCTAGATTTTTCCTAAATTTACCGGTTTCCGAAATATTAATAATCAAAAGTTTGGGCGTGGCCCTATTGGTTTATAGTGTGTGTGTGTGTGTGTGTTACGTAACGGCAGCTGGCATTGCCGCATGGCTCTGTACAATGCGTTGAGATGCACGCTACTTCATAAAAGTTAAGTTTCAACGTTTTAAATTTGTTTAAACATTAATATAGTAACGCTTTAACATATAACTCCAAATCAATGAGATTTGGTGATGTTATAATATATATATTGCAACGAATCACAGGATCATGATATGCGGGGCAAGTTCACATATATTACACAGACAATGGACATTCATATTATATTGGTAGATGGTTAAGTTTGGTTGTTATAATTGTAATTAGTAAGGTTAAGGGTTTAGTTTAGAAAAACTGTGCATTATTATTTATGATTATTCATGTACTGTGTTAGTGGAAATGTGCGCGCGTGCGCGAGTGGGCAACGTTCTCGGGCGGTGCGTGAAGTATTATCGTTGTTTTGACATTAGCTGAACTGAGACATGTGTATCGCTACAATCCCTATACCTGTCGGACTATTGTTTACGTTCATGTATATTATTAGTATGTACGCAGTCATGCATGAGATACGAGTAGTCTGATTACCGCTATGCATGCTGTTACAAAGTAAATGCACTCTACTGCATGAAAAGTGCATGGTCACTTTACTAACCATGTGACTTCCATCCACCAATAGAATGCTGACTGGTGGTTGGAAGTTTTCTTAAGCCTGTCGTTACACAGGCAGTTCTTCTACGCCATCTACCGCGAACGGGTCGTGCACTCCTTGTACAAGAATTCTACCGCTTGCAAGGTGTTGTAAAGACTATTCGTTGTTAGTGAAACGGGAAGGCTCAGAACTGTGTATGTAGTACATCTGCACACAGTAGTGTTTTACGCATTACGCGTATAATTACGACAGTTCTTCTACGCCATCTACCGCGAACGGAACGTGCACTCCTTGTACAAGATTCTACCGCTTGCAAGGTGTTGTAAAACTATTCGTCGTTAGTGAAACGGGAAGACTCAGAACTGTGTGTGTAGTACATTTGCACACATCAGTGTTTTAACGCATTGTGCGAAAATTTACAAGCAGTTCTTCACTGCTGCTACCGCGAACGGTACATACAATCCTTGTACAAGACTCTACCGCTTGCAAGGATCTGTTAAGACTTTTCGGGGATAGTAACGCGTGTTACGCATAACAATTGATTTTATATCTTTACACACGATATTAATATTGTAGTATTACGTGTGTAAGAAGTGAGTGTAACTGTATCACTGTGCGAGATTTTCCGGAGTGACAGTATCATAAATTGTTACGCAATAGTTCCATCAAGACGTTTCCGTGCTAGTGCAAGATTTCCTCATAGGGTGGTCTGCTGATCGCGGTAGACCTTGGTATTCGCGAGAACACTTGAAGAAACCGGAGAGGTATAAGCTCAATATACCGTTATTAGATTAAACTCACTGTCACCTGAGATATTACTTGGTCTTAAACTCTATATAAGTTTTGCGAGTAATAAAGTCCGTAGTACCGTTGTGTGTGCGAAGTGTCGGATTCATCGTGGGAATTTCAGGACATCAACCCAGCTGTTGCAGGACATCAGCCCAGCTGTTACAGGACATCAGCCCAGCTGTTATAGGACATCAACCCAGCTGTTATAGGACATCCGCCCAGCTGTTATAGGACACCAGCCCAGCTGTTATAGGACGCCAGCCCAGCTGTAATCGTTTCTGGTGAAACGTCTGTCATTTGTAAGCCACACCTGACGAACCAACTATACCGCAAAGACCGGCCTTTCTCTTCAACAACATCACCGTGGGAGTCTTCTTATGTAACGTATCACGTCTTGCGTATGAACATTATTTAACATTTTAAAAGAAAGACTCTATATCAAACATTACATTCTGTACATTTCAAATATACCATATAAACTATAACTTGTGTTTGTACAATAAATAATCTTAAACCCTCCAATATAGACTTGTAATTTGAAATACACATACTATCATATCCTATGCGCCAATAGTTTAGTAATTTGTGTTGTCGCATAGAGATATTTTGGCGCTTAGCAACGTAGGGCTCGTAAAATAGCGGTAAATTTACGCTATTACATATTTGTCTATGAATATAAAATTTGTTGGAAAAATCCGACGTATAAGTATAATTAACGTAATAATTGTATGTGTATTGTTCATATGAAAATCTGAGGATATAATTTTTCATTTGTGCATATTCTCTTGTATATCATATATGAACAGATTTTATCAGTATATTGGAGGTAGATTATTAGTTGTTGTATGTTAGATAAGGTATTTACATGTTGATATTTTGAACTGCTTTTTCTGTGTGCGCATAAACTGGTTACCATATGTTCTAATCTTGTGGTGATAATAATAACTTGCTTTGCGTATAAATCAATAAATTTAAATTTACTAAATTTTAAATTAAATTTTAATCATTATGGCGGATACTGCTGAAATCAAGAATGCTTTAGCGGCCTTATTAGAAGAAATGAAAGCCAATAAAGAAGAGCGGAAAGCTGATAGAGAGGAAAATAAAGCCCGTCAAGAGGAGGTGAAAATGAGTCTACGGGAATTAGCGGAAAAAATGAAAGCAGAAGAAGAAGAACATGACGCCAGTATGCAGAAATTTTGGGAAGAAATGGAAGCTGGTAGAGAAGAGAGGATGGCGAAACTACAGGAAATGTCAGCTGATATTGAAGTAGATTTATCTGTTGAGAATATTGTACCTTGTGATAATTTTGAACTACCAAATGTCCTTGTGGAACATACTCTCAAAGAAAGTAATATGGAAGTTAACCAAGATGTTACATCTGGAGGATTAACGGAGAACAGTAGCGTAGTAGATGAAATTGAAAGTGATTATACAGAAACAACCTTATTAGGGCCTAGTAGTTCATATCTCGGTAAAGTCGAGTATTTAGATTCTGCATTAAATTGTAGTGAAGATAACAGAAATGAAATTAGTAGTAACAACACTATTAGTCTGGAACATACTTCAGGTAAGTGCTATGATGAGGTGATAGTTTATAGTGTAACAGATATAGCATGCGAGAACCGTGAACGTATGATAGAATCTGAAGCTATCATGGATGCGGACAGTGTATGCATAACACATAAAAATCCCGAACCAGTAGTAGAGCCTGGAAATAGTATGGATACTAACGGTGCAGGTATTTATGACACATGGCCAAATGATGAGGTACTAGATGAATCTATATCAGGTACTGAGGTGTTTACGGAGGATGGAGAGGTAAATGATACGGGTGACAATAAGGTGACAACAATTATGATAAATAATAATGAACCGCCGCGTAATCAGTTTCATGTTCAAACACCACAAAATCAGCCGCAATCACAACATAAAAATACAACTCAGCAAATTAATACCAACTTATTAGCAACAGTTACTGAAAATGATTCAGTTGAAAAGCAGTTCAATCAATCAAGTATGGAAAATGTTAGTTATAAGAATAAAACTGTTATGTATGGCCTATATCCTGCCGAAATTAGGGATAATTTAATGTGTAATAATGATAATAGTAATAAACATGAAGGAAATATGAGTATTGAAAATTGCACCGACCTTATTGTCGAAGCAAAAATCAGTGGTTATGTTGACGAGATGTTGGTCGACAGCGGCACAGGAATATCGCTGTTGGACGAGCAGTTACGTAAGAGGTGTAAAAACCACTTTATACAAATGCCGATTCTGCCGGTAAGTCACACAAGGATAAAATCAGCAGCGTGTGAGTCGCAGATAGTTGAAAAACAGGCACGTATAACAAGATATGTGCAGGGAACGGAAATAGATGCGACCGTCCTTGGAGTTAAAAAACTCGGACATAATATTATTTGGGAAGTTGATAAATTGAATAAACGGCATGCTGCATTGGAAGTTCAGAAAGAATTATTGCCAGCTAAAGTTGATTGTCGACCTCACGTTATCAGGCTGGGACGCTCGAAAGATAAGATAACGAATAACTCACCGACCCCCAAGGTTCAGTTAATGAGTTGCGAGATAAGGCAATTACGGCGTATATTAAACAAATTCAAATCTGTATTTCCAAGTAAACGTGTGCGTTTCAAAACTGAGAAAATTTATACAAAAAACTCAGAAATAAATGTCAGGATATAGGGGTAAGAATGTGTAGTGATTTAAATATGTCAATTCAGGTTTAAATGTTGTATGTAAGATGGCTCTGTGAATGAACAATAATCTAGTTTTGATTAGGAATGTTGTCTGTGTACCCTGTGACCCTGCATAAGATTTCGTTATCTGTGTGTCAAGAACATGTGTGTTTGTTTTGGTTTGAAGGTTACCACGTGTCTTTTGATTTGATGCTTCTGTCAAAGTGACAGTTGGAAATGTTAGTATTAATTGAGGATGTTTATTTGATTTTAGTTCGAGGGTATTATTATTATTTCAGGATTAGGAAGTTGTTTTGGTATATTGAAAAAAAAAAATTTTTTTTATTTTTTGTTAGTTAACTAAAGAAAAAAAAAAAATTTTTTTTTTATGCGGGAAGGAGTTAATCCTGCAACGAATCACAGGATCATGATATGCGGGGCAAGTTCACATATATTACACAGACAATGGACATTCATATTATATTGGTAGATGGTTAAGTTTGGTTGTTATAATTGTAATTAGTAAGGTTAAGGGTTTAGTTTAGAAAAACTGTGCATTATTATTTATGATTATTCATGTACTGTGTTAGTGGAAATGTGCGCGCGTGCGCGAGTGGGCAACGTTCTCGGGCGGTGCGTGAAGTATTATCGTTGTTTTGACATTAGCTGAACTGAGACGTGTATCGCTACAATCCCTATACCTGTCGGACTATTGTTTACGTTTATGTATATTATTAGTATGTACGCAGTCATGCATGAGATACGAGTAGTCTGATTACCGCTATGCATGCTGTTACAAAGTAAATGCACTCTACTGCATGAAAAGTGCATGGTCACTTTACTAACCATGTGACTTCCATCCACCAATAGAATGCTGACTGGTGGTTGGAAGTTTTCTTAAGCCTGTCGTTACACAGGCAGTTCTTCTACGCCATCTACCGCGAACGGGTCGTGCACTCCTTGTACAAGAATTCTACCGCTTGCAAGGTGTTGTAAAGACTATTCGTTGTTAGTGAAACGGGAAGGCTCAGAACTGTGTATGTAGTACATCTGCACACAGTAGTGTTTTACGCATTACGCGTATAATTACGACAGTTCTTCTACGCCATCTACCGCGAACGGAACGTGCACTCCTTGTACAAGATTCTACCGCTTGCAAGGTGTTGTAAAACTATTCGTCGTTAGTGAAATGGGAAGACTCAGAACTGTGTGTGTAGTACATTTGCACACATCAGTGTTTTAACGCATTGTGCGAAAATTTACAAGCAGTTCTTCACTGCTGCTACCGCGAACGGTACATACAATCCTTGTACAAGACTCTACCGCTTGCAAGGATCTGTTAAGACTTTTCGGGGATAGTAACGCGTGTTACGCATAACAATTGATTTTATATCTTTACACACGATATTAATATTGTAGTATTACGTGTGTAAGAAGTGAGTGTAACTGTATCACTGTGCGAGATTTTCCGCAGTGACAGTATCATAAATTGTTACGCAATAGTTCCATCAAGACGTTTCCGTGCTAGTGCAAGATTTCCTCATAGGGTGGTCTGCTGATCGCGGTAGACCTTGGTATTCGCGAGAACACTTGAAGAAGCCGGAGAGGTATAAGCTCAATATACCGTTATTAGATTAAACTCACTGTCACCTGAGATATTACTTGGTCTTAAACTCTATATAAGTTTTGCGAGTAATAAAATCCGTAGTACCGTTGTGTGTGCGAAGTGTCGGATTCATCGTGGGAATTTCAGGACATCAACCCAGCTGTTGCAGGACATCAGCCCAGCTGTTACAGGACATCAGCCCAGCTGTTATAGGACATCAGCCCAGCTGTTATAGGACATCAGCCCAGCTGTTATAGGACACCAGCCCAGCTGTAATCGTTTCTGGTGAAACGTCTGTCATTTGTAAGCCACACCTGACGAACCAACTATACCGCAAAGACCGGCCTTTCTCTTCAACAACATCATCGTGGGAGTCTTCTTATGTAACGTATCACGTCTTGCGTATGAACATTATTTAACATTTTAAAAGAAAGACTCTATATCAAACATTACATTCTGTACATTTCAAATATACCATATAAACTATAACTTGTGTTTGTACAATAAATAATCTTAAACCCTCCAATATAGACTTGTAATTTGAAATACACATACTATCATATCCTATGCGCCAATAGTTTAGTAATTTGTGTTGTCGCAATATATATGTATACACATACACAAAAGAAAAACTATCAATAAATTAGAAAATAAAATAGAACATAAACTCACTGAACAAATACCAGACAAACCTTCATGTAAAAATCCGTCCACTAATGACAATATAAAATATATCAACATTACTTATCACGGAAATATAACTTGTAAACTAAGCAAACTATTTAAAGATACAAACTTAAAAAAATATCTTATAACACAGATAATATTGGTTTTTAATAAAATAAAACCTAAAACTAAATTCAACATTCATAATAAAAATGGAGTTTACAAAATAGAATGTCCAGATTGCAATAAATTTTAGGTAGGCCAGATGAAAAAACTGTCTGAGAGATTCATTCAACATCGCAATGCGTTTTTAAAACCTAATATTTACAAATCTAATTTAGCACCACACTGTTTAAACAATAAACATAAATTTCCAGACATTCAGAATGTCAAATTAATTAAAAACGTACAAAAAGGTAACAAATGAATATCTAGGAAAATCTTAATATTTACAAACACAGTAATAATAATCTACTAATTAAAGAAAAAATAGAAATAAAAACAAAACAAGACAATTTATTGAAAATCATATATTTATTAGAATAATAAAATAAAACGTTAAATGTATAATAAGTAGCTGACAACATAAACATTACAACAATTTAATATATGAAGCGAAGTAAAAGCGATTATCCATTAGCTATATTGTAAGCAAAACATTCAGTTACAATTAAATCAAACCTCTGAAGATACAGAATGACTTCTGTGAAACGTGTGTCAGGTGAAAATAAACCTACTTGCAGTGTATTTATTTGAAGATATTATATATTTAAACACTTTTTGCTATAGTCTATTTCTTGATGCATATATATAATTTGTTTAATATTTATAAATTCTTTACCTCAAGATGTTTTGAGGTGTGTATATATATATATATATATTTTAGTCACTTTCTGCTACAGTCCGTTTCTTGATGTATATAATACATTTAATATTTATAATTAAATTTACATCAAGATGTTATTTTTTTCCATTTTTGGAACATGTTTCGGGTACTATCTTACCCGAGTACGGGTCCATTGGAGGATGGGTACAAGGTAGTACCCGAAACATGTTCCAAAAATTGAAAAAAATAACATCTTGAGGTAAATTTAATTATAAATATTAAATGTAATATATATATATATATATATTGCAACAATACATATATTTGCATATTTGCCCAGGGCGGTATGTTTTATATTGTAATTAGTAAAATAGAATAAGGAACAGTTTTATACAATTTTGTGCAGGAATTGACAATATCTAACCTGTCAAGAGGGACACCTGTTGTGGTAGCGTGTGTGTGTTTTTGTGTGTGAGCACGCTACGACATGAAAATATGGGGTGATGCGAACGACTTATTGTTTTGTCTGTAATCATGTCTTAACAGGATTATAATAAACTAATTACTAGTGTTAAGCCTGTAAGCAAAGACTTACGCCAATTATAAAAACACCATTGCATTAAGGAATTCTTAACAAATGCAGTGATATATAAAATATTGTAGAAATTTGCAATATTAAAGATGCTAAGTAATTAATGTTAATTATGGGTGTAATTAAAGAGTAATTAACATGTGTGTTATATGTGAGTGAACAGAAAAAAATTACGCCAACAATGATATCGCGCATGCTACAAGTGTGTTTACAAAATCGCTAAAATGAACAAAAAAGTGATTCGTAATTAAAAGGACGCTTTGCATGAAAGTTACAATTTCTAACATGTCAAGAGCAATTCCTGGACATGTCAGATTGAGTCCAGTATAAATACGACCGACAATTTTGGGGCATTCTCAGACTCAAGAAATCTACAGACGATGTTATGCTGCCCGTTGTGGATCGACACACACACACACACACACACACACACACACACACACACACACACACACACACACACACACACACACACACACACACACACACACACACACACACACACACACACACACACACACACGCACACGCGCGCGCGCGTGCGCACGCACACACGTACGCACGCACGCACGCACGCATTACCACACTCACACAAGACGTATGGAGGAACTCAGGAGCAACAACAACAACAACCCATAGAGACAGAGAACACAGCATCATCATCATCATCATAAAATTCTCAGGATTCAGGACACACACACACACATACTCACACACACACACACACACACACACAACGGTAACAGCAGCAGTACGCAGGTGATGATTAAATATTTATAATTTTGTTGTGAAAAGAACTTTCAGAAAGACAATTTTACATGAACAGTAAGACTAAAAATTTTAAATGTAAATAATAGTTTAATTTTATATTTTAAGTCAATAATTTAATTTTATAAGAAAATTTGAAAGTTACTAAATCTTTTGTTATATGTTAAAAATTTGGATGTGTCAGTAGAATTAAATAATAGTTTGAAAGTAAATGTAATTAGTTTATTTTGTCTATAGCAACTAGTAATTTTATGCTTAAGTTCAATATTATTTTTGTTTCTTTTTAAATGAGTTGCTATTAGCTTTTGAAGATTGAATCAAAGTCAGACACACACAAAAAAAATGAAAGAATTTAGATGACTTATTTAACATGTCTGTTTAGTTAATAAGAGTATATGATTGTTTAGTTTTTAGATGTTATGACCAGCCTAATATGTGTGAAACTTATAAAAGTGGATATTTGATCTATCTAATGTTTGAATTTTTTAATATTGGAATATTTTTCTATTAATGAATAAAGATTAGGATGATTATTTTTAAATGGTTTTAAATAATTATTTCGTGTCAACAACATCTCACTCCTCTTTAAAATTTATTTAATTATTGTGCAACTACATATACTTGACGCAACGAGAAACAAGAATCCTGCGACCTGGCCGGTGTACTACACTTAATAGTTGCGATGAATACATGGTTCTGTATTTGTGTGAATTTATGAAATAATCGTAACGTTGCAATATATATATATATATATATATATATATATATATATATATATATATATAAAATAAAGACCTTTTATCTATCTATCTATTTTCTGTATATAATGATAGAACAAATCTTACTTACCCGTGACTTTTTACTTTACCTGGGCGCCAGAACAAATCCCAGATACAAATGACACGGATTCAGCTTAGCTCAGAGCACAGAGACACACTATCTCAGGATTCGTTCAGTGAGTGGAATATTTAAGGGGAATCATTAAAAATAACTCTTAAATAATGTTGAAATTCATTTAATTAATGACTTTGTTATTGAATTAATTTCTTTAAAAGTTAATTTAATTACTTATTGCATTTTACGGGTAGTCTGGGACAATTACGCAACTGACTATTATTTTCTACAAACTTTGAGCTGACACAGGTTACCTCACTGCTGGTGTCTATTAATGCTCTTACTAGTAGATTACTGATTTCACAAATTATTTCCGGACATTCAGGATAATGGCTTCTACCCACTTCTTGCTCTTCTTTTAACAAGAACTCCCTATCGTTCACTTGATTTATATTATTTGTGAATTTCCTTTTAATTGTATTATTGGGTTGTTTCACTGCAGGTAATGGTAGATTTAGTTTTGTTTCTTTTCTACCTGCAGTGGCTTCCCGTTTCCCGTATCCGTTTTACTAGTAGATGGTTGTGGCTCGGTTGATGATATGGCTGTCTTACATACCTAAACCCTTTACTTGGTCGGGTTTCAATGCTCCTACTTCTACCCTTCTCTTCCAATTCCTGCCGATATTGGGGTTTGTTACCCGGATATGGGGTAAACCTTTTTTCTTTTGGGTGCTCATTGTCTCTTCTCCTCATTGGGTAGAAAGTTGGTTCCTGATGATCGCCTCTAGGGTGGTTACTCAACTGATTATTTACTCGCTTCAGGTCCCTCTCTAGGTCTTGACATTCATCCACGACCATTATAAACTTTTCTAGGGTATCCACTCCTCTAGTAGTGGTTGCTACTCTAGTGCGTTCCGAGAAATGACGCGCTAGCTTGTACACTAGGTCTCTCTCTTCTATTGGTGGTGTTAAATTCTTTACTTGTGCCATTACGTTTAGCACATAGTTGGTGGTTGTCATATTCATGGATGGGTGATAATTACCAAATTCCAGATGATCACGCATCAATCTGTACGTTCCAGTATTGAGCAAGGAATTTCTCTCTGAAGTCGGCGTAGGCTTGGACTTGGTCCGAGATGACTTTCCACCACGTACCTGCCCAATTCTTGAGGAATCAGCTTAACATGTCCTTCTTGTCCTCGTCGTCCATCAGTGGGTTTACGCGAGTTACATAAGCCTCAAACATCCTTAGAAACTCCACAGGATTCTCATGTGGGTTTCCTGAGAATACAAGGTTTTCCGGTTCTTCCTTATAGCTGCCACACCTCACGACTTTGGTTTGCTGTGACTTCATTGCCTTAGTCAGATCTTCCCGCATTACCTTTAATTGCTGTTCTACCTTTTGATGTACTTCGTCTCGGTCAGCCTTACTCTCTACTTGTTTCTTAACCTCCTTAATATTTTCACCCACGTGGGTGCACTCTACCCTAGTACTCTGGATTTCTTCTTTATTTAGAAGCGTTTGTGTTTTTAACTCAGCAGTTACTTCGCTGAATTGTGGGGTTAATAAGGGTTACTTTCTGTTCTAACCGTTCATGAAATTCGATTCTAAATTTATTTAGTTTTTCGTCTTGGCGGCTAAAATTAGTATTTACTTGTTTCTTAAATTCCTGTATTGTAGCTTTAACCTCTTCGGTATGCTTATCAAACTTAATATTACTCTCATCTATTTTGCTATTGGTACTATCTATTTTACTTGCTAAATTAGCTATTTCTTCATCTATTTTAAATGTAGCTTCTTTACTACTTTGTTCTATTTGGCTAGTTAAATTTTCGTTTATTTGTTTCATTTTGCTAGATAAGTATTTATTATTTGCTCTATTTTATTATTAACATCATTTATTAATTTTTTATTACTTTCTTCTAATTTTTGATTATTTTCTTCAATTTTATTATTTGTATCTTTTATTTCACTAGATAATTGATTAGATAGTTGACTATTTGTACTATCAATTTTACTATTTAATTGACTATTTTTATTTTCAATTTTACTTTCAATTGTACTATTATTTTCATCCATTTTAGTGGTCAACTGCTTGAACATCTGTTCAATTGCTGCCATATCTACTGCTTGTGATTTAGCCATTTTTTTTTTTAACAAAGTTTATTTTAATATTTAATCCTTCAACAGTTATTTGTAACCTTAAATTCTTCACTTCGTTTCAGATTAAGTATTATTACAATTCAAACTAGTCACTTGGGTTAATATCGGTTTAATCGAGTTTTTATCGTGCCCATTAGTTGCAGCGCCAAATTATATAAAGACCTTTTGTCTATCTATCTATTTTCTGTATATAATGATAGAACAAATCTTACTTACCCGTGACTTTTTACTTTACCTGGGCGCCAGAACAAATCCCAGATACAAATGACACGGATTCAGCTTAGCTCAGAGCACTGAGACACACTATCTCAGGATTCGTTCAGTGAGTGGAATATTTAAGGGGAATCGTTACAAATAACTCTTAAATAATGTTGAAATTCGTTTAATTAATGACTTTGTTATTGAATTAGTTTCTTTAAAAGTTAATTTAATGACTTATTGCTAACATAAATCTTATTGGTTAATGAGTGTGCCTGAAAAGTGAAGATTAAAACGTCCGAACGACCAATTGCTCTTATCTGGTTGATTTAGGGATTTATATATCACCCAAACCAGTGCTAAAGAATGGGTCTGTAATAATTTCCACGTTCAATACTACACCTCACTTTCCATTCAACACTCCTATATTACTTTATATCTAATCTTAATAATTAAATACAAAATTTGATTTTATATAGTGTCTTTTAAAAATGTTGATTGATTTAATTATTTATTTTGTTATTTTATGTTCATTGATCAATGAATATATTTCTTATCTGATTGATGCATCGACCGTAGATAGTAATCAGTAGAGATACTCCTTTTGATGGTTCGGCTCAGAAGAAATAATGTTGACCAATAATGTTGACTGATGATCCTGGACAATTACAGACGCTGTAGCTACTCTGGTGCACAGGTCACTTCACTGTTAATGAATTATTTATTTATTAATTAATTAGTTATTACGCAGCGAGATTATTTATTGAACTTTACTAGTTCCTCTACTACCGTGGACCACTTCGCGAACTGTTTATTTAAATAAACACTTTGCGTTGTTTGTGCAATTGAGATTGTATTTAACACACATCTTGCTTATTTAATGCCCGAACGAAGAGTGATCAATTCCCTCATTCTGAGTTAGCGTCTACCCTTAATACAGGGTTGTGATTGGTTGTTCCAACTTAATCATGTGTTTTCCATTTGAAACAATATCAAACAGGTCGGTCAAACTCTCCTTAACAAGTTTGAGATGGTAGAGAATTTCTGGCTAATTTCATACTTCCGCTGTTGGCAAATCGTTTGATTACAGGTATTTGCAAACGTGTTTTTAAAGATCTGACCACAGAATATTATTGCTTTGGTCTTTCTCTGTATGTGTGTGAAAACACCTAATTCGTACCTAGCCTAATTCTCTAGTTATATCTCTTGGCGTTCTTCTTCTGTATAACTTCTTTAAATGTTAATTATATTAGTTGATATTTTGGCTACTTAATAGAGCTTTAATTGCTGAACACCATGCGGGTTTCAGAATTGCCGTATATTTATTAGTTTTGAAGATATTGCAGTTATAATAAATAAAATTAATAGAATAAAATTTCATGTCTGTGCACGCGTCAGTAGTAGCAGTGGCAAGGTTAGACAGAGATGGCTGTGATTATTCCCTCTCTCTCTTGCTTATACCGCTAGACTAGCACAGTTTGACACTTTCATATAACGATCTGATAGGTCGACTATATGAATCGTTATAATATATATATATATATTGCGACAGTACAGATAAGTGCTGTACTGAGCATTGAATATAAAAATTTAAATATACATAATAAATTGCATAATAATTAATAATGTATTAGAAGTAAGCATGTCAGGGATTGCAAGCTTGCCTCAGACAAAAATATGGACAGGTGTTTCGACCTGAATCGACTTGTACACACACACACAGATGTAACTGAAAGTGTGTACAAAGTATTTTGCATGTGTGTGTGATGCAGGTCTATGCAGGCGAGTTTGCCACCCCAGTATGAATAATTGCGTAATTACTGTTTTTCCGTAATTATTCATAAACTATGAACAAGGAGTAAAATCCAAAGACACAATAAAATGTAATAAAATTAACTGTATACTGTGTACGAAAACCATGTGAAAGGGACACACCGTATGAGTGTAGTGGCGAAATAACTGTGTACAGATTGAAAGGGTTAAGCTACAATGTCCAAAAGTACAATGAACATGTGTAGTAAAAATAGTTATAAGATGGGTATAAGAATATACTTACAGGACTCTGCAATTCGCAGAAATATAAGAAATAGCGAAATTGACAAGGAGTGGGGGAACAAAACCCAGAGACAATTTCAGACATGTCGATTTCGTACAACTGCAGGTGTTAACCAAGACGTGGGTATAAATAGGACACACACGATACAGTTGTATCTTTTTTGATCACCCACAGTTGCAGCGGGAGCTTCTGCCCGTCCGCACGGAGTATTTATTTTTTGTAAATAGTTTCATCCTTCCAGTTACATACAACTATGTAACTGAGTTGTAAATACAATCATTTTTAAATAGTAACAGAATTACACGAGAAGAAAATCTATATAAGATGATCAACTGATGTCCGAAACAGCACGAAAAGAAGTAACATGAAGTTCCGGAGAGCGAGAGAGCTGACGACTTAGTTCCAGAGAGCGAGATGATGCTGGAGTCTAGAGGCGACTGCGCTGGACAAGAGGAACATTACTGAAGTCTGGAAACGACGCTGGACAAGAGAAGCGACGCTGGACAAGAGGAATTGATGCTGGAGTTCGAGACGAGGACGAGTACAGATGGATCGATTGCGATTGATTATGATTGACAACAATAAGGTGATAACTTATTTATCTCTTAGTCGAACAATTAACTCAAAGACAATTAAAGACATTATTGTTTTATTTTAAAGTTAAGAGCCATTGTTTTGACTGAGGTATGATAGCATACGAAAGCACGTATGAGAGATATAAAATGTACATAATAAAAATAATGTAATAATATACGTTAGGTATAAGAAATAATATAATAAATAAACGTAGTATTTAATTTTAAATAAATCAAATATTGTAAGTTAGCATGCATATGGAAGCACATAGCTTAGTTGGTTTTTAAACGTAACGAAGGGGAGAAAATGACACGCACTGACCGGCAGAGGTGACGTCAGAACGACATGCGACCACCTGTGTATCAGTCTGCGTGTGTGTGTATGTGTACATGTGCAAACGACAGACAGGTTGAATTATGCAAACAAGGGTGGAAGATTTTACACAGTTTTTTAAGTACTGAACGTGAACCAGAAGTCACACGAATCAGCGACATATGTAAAAACATAGCTGATGCCTGACGCTTCAATTTGGCATTAAGTGGTCATTAATTGAGTGAACTGTTCGGACACCATGTGAAATTTTGCCGTAACTGCCATAATTTACACAGCGTAACATTCAGAATTTGCATAAACAAAGTTTAATATTATACCGAACGATTGGTGAAATAATATTTATAAAAAAGTGTGCGCTTCATAGAAAGACGCGTAGGTTGAAAGTAACAATTAAACCGACGCGTCGACCTGTTCAATGTTGTCAAAACAGTTTCCAACAGGAATTTCAACGACGGCAGCAGTATAAAACTCCAACGAGCGACACACTTTTTCTCAGATGATTTTCAGATCAAGCTCAGATAGTACGCGACATCCACGCATCTCGATACCGTACATTTTACAAAGTTTTAGTATGTTTTAAACAGTATTCAATAAACTGAAGTGCGATGGAACCGGCTTTACGTCAGTGCAATTATTAATGAACACGCGTGATTTTAAAAAGACTATATTAACGAATCTACGAGAGTTGTAACTACGGTGAAATTCAAGAAGTCTACATAGAACTTCTAGACATCTACGAGGGACAAGATAAGAAGAGGAGAGGAACTAGAACAAGAAGATGAGAGGACGCAGGGACAGCACATGCAGCTACATCCAGCCGTACATCGTCATGACTAGAGGTCCACGTCAGAACTCAGCATCCAGGAGACGGAGCGAGGAATTCAATGACGCAGAGACAGAGAAGGTGATACCGAAGAGGATCAACAAACTTGAGAGTCCAGATGACGGTAACAGCAAAGTTAAATGGTTGCAGAAGAATGCAGGTGAAGTCAGACATTTATTTAATATTATAAATGACCCTGAGGTCTATCGAAAAAGCTCTAGTTTCCATATACAAGTTTACAAAAACATTAGTATTTTTTTAAATTTGCATAATGAATAAATAATTGTTCAAAATATAATTGAGAATAGAGAATATAGCTGTAGTAATCTCATAAATAAATGGTCAAGTAAGAACCATATTTTTATTGTATTTTGTAATTGATTAGATGAGTAATTTCAAAAATAAGAGTTACGTAATTAGAAGATTGGTAATTAATTGAGACATTAAATAATGGAATCAATTAAAGTAATAAATGTTCTCTATTAATATTTTAAGAAATGTTTAAGTAATTAAAAGTTTTATTAAGTGGTATATATTGAAAACCACACTTGCGAAGACAAGATGAATATGGAATTTTATATGTATGTTGCGTCTTAGAAGCTCTCGATGTACTCTTGAGTTGTTCTTAGGAACGCTAATTGGAGTTAGCTGGTCAGAAATTAAATAATTAAGTGAACTGTATGCTTTGTATATAAATAATTGTTAATGAAATTTAGTAGATATGATTGCTGGCACGTGTAGCAATCATTACAATAAAGATCATATGATCGCCCCGGGAATGTCCCGGGCGTGAAGCAAGGTAATGCGATAAAGGTCACATTACTGATACGTGTCGCATAATGCTCATGCGACTAGTCTAATGCCACCGGACTAATTTATGGGCATAATTTATGAATGGGTCGACGTAGGATTCTATGTGCGTTGCGAACATCCACAATGCGCACTATTGAGTCCTGATCCGAATAAACATTCGTGAGTACCCCGAATTTCCACTGAAGGGGGGGAATTGTCATCTAGAATGAGGATGAGTTGTCCGGGAGTCAAATTTTTTGACATAATGCGCCATTTGTTGCGCTGTTGCAACTGGTGTAAGTAATCCTTTGACCACCTGTTCCAAATGGATTGGGTGAATCTTTGGAGCAGCTGCCATCTGCCCAAACGACTAATATTGACTTGGGAATAGTCAGGTTCCGGGAGTGCAGTGAGCGGAGAACCAACCAAGAAATGAGCTGGAGTTAAAGGTTCGGGGTCCCTAGAGTCATTGGATATGGTGAACAAAGGGCGTGAGTTAAGGCAGGACTCTATTTGAGTTAGGATGGTATAATACTCCTCGAAAGTAAGAATGGTTCCGCCAACCAAGCGACATAAGTGAAACTTGATGCTCTTGACTCCGCTTTCCCTCAGGCCACCGAAATGAGGAGCTGAGGGTGGAGTAAAGGAGCATTTGATGCCTTGGGCACTGGTAAACTCCTGGGCGGTTTGCCCAAATCCTTTAGACTGCAAAAGTCTGTATAATTCGTGGAGTGTGCTGCTAGCATGACGAAAGTTCGTTCCATTGTCGGAGAATATCTGATCAGGGATACCTCTACGTGCTGTAAACCATTTTAAGGTCGCTATGAAGGCGTCTGAGGTAAGATCTGAGACTAGTTCCAAGTGAATGGCCTTAGTGGTCATGCATATATATATATATATTATAACGAAACATTGTTATCAATGTTTATCGTTCTAACTGGAGTACGCATAATAAGCGTTATCTGCTACAATTGTACATTTAGAAGGGTATAGATAAGATTTTATATAGCAAACAAAACAGATAACAGTCCACCTGCATAAATATGTATAATTTTGTCGGCACATGTCAGAAGTGTTTTAAAACTTAAATAATAAAAAAATGACAAAAGATTAAGAAGAACTAGGTTGACCAGTGAATAGTGCGGAAATGTAGCTTTATTTAGACACCAAACACATAACGAGATAGTGAGAGTGTCGTGAACTATAAGCGTTTTACTATTTCACACCTTTCGCGGTGCTAATTAAAGATCGCGTGTATACATAGCTAATAACTGTGTTCAAGACACGTCTAACAAACAACTTTGTTACCTAAATAAATAAAGGATTGTTGAGATATTCGCCGATAGAAACTCATTTGCACACGTGGCTTTGCCCTATAAACAGTGAGCCAAAAACGAGCATCTGTCTTTCATTCATAAAGTATTCGTTGATTCGTACACACGGAACGATACGCTGCAGAAGACGCTTCAATGAGACCGGCCGACACCTGAGTTACTACAACTACGTACTACGGACATCAGACTATACCCGAGGCCAGAGACGCTGTGTCCATGACGATAAAGGAACGACGCCTAGCCTAGCTGTTCATACACCGCTAAGCGACGCTGACGGAGGTTTCGAGAGGAATAGCTGTACTCAACGCCGACGCCTGAGACCCGTGTACATCTGTGTAACATGAAATCATCAAAACAGGTGACCTGATATGGTTCAGGGTTCATAATAATGTTGTAAAACACAAAAAGTAAATGAAAAGCCGCTATAAGCGAAATTGAACAGTTTTAAATAATTGATAAACATTTAATTATATAGGCGGTATGACTAAAGCCTAAAGACACTTTTAAATGTTGTACTGTATATCATATAGAGACATTTATTCAAAAAGACAGAACATTTAGATAATGTGTGATTATTATAATAATATGTTAACAAGAGTGCAGAAAGACTCTAAGCAAATGTTTTCATGAGATTGTGCACTGTATAAAGAATAATTAACATAGAGATAACGATAACTATAACCCTTGTTATATTCATTTAAAAAGTTCGTATTTTATTTTCTCATGTATAAAGAACAGGGTTACGGATTTCATAGAATGAAATCAATTCAGTATTTCCATTTTATTAAATAATTAAATTCAATATAACAAAAATGATTTTTTATAAATGAATTATAATTACAGGCAGACAGTGTGAAACTGCCCATATATGTGTGTATATTTCCATGTTATATGTTTTGTGTATATACTGTGTATTGTATGTCTTATTTTCAGGAACTTATAAATTATGTACTAAGATATATGATTTTAATATGTGATTGTTAGACGTAAGCATTATAACAATATATCACTAGAGAAAATATGTGTAAAGTAATATTCAAGAAAGAATATAAATTAGTGGAACCCGCCGTAAATCGTGTTAAATATTTGAAATTCTTTTTATTATTATGATTTGTTTAAAGATAAGCACCTTGAGGGTGACAATTATAATCATTGGAATGATAGACTAAAAAGGTAGTTTTCATTTATTCACAATTTATACAACTCAGCTTCCTAAAATAATTCTTTTGAAAACACATCGTCCCAACTCGTTACCTGATACCTAATAAGCCCAAATCCCACACCTAATATCCGGCAAAGCAGAAAAGTACCATATACTGCAGGTAAGTGTTGGCATGATATACCCTAACCAGGTCCATGTAAAACTCATAATCCATAATGAAAGAAATCATAAAAAGATGTGTTGCAAAAGAAAATGTCGCTTCCAACGTGGGGCACGATTAAATAAATAAAAAAAAAAAAAAAAAAAAAAAACAATACGAAAAAAATTAAAAATTAGTTAGAAGTTAAATAAATATAAATTCACGTAGAACAAATATTTAGAGTTGATGTGTAATTATTATAAAACGTGCATTTATATGTTGAATGTAGCTGATAAGAACGTACAGTTAGCGTTATCAGTAGAGTAAACAAAGGGGAGCTTAGATAAATATTGTGGTTATCAGAAACTGATACTACAGGCGCCCAAGATAACGGTTGTATGTTGATGAATAAATGACTACCAATACAGTATTTAATAATAATCCAAATAATTAATAATATACAAATTAATAATAAATATTTTAAAATCGGTTCACCAAATTAAAATTAAACATGGCACATAAACAAGAGGTCAGTTTAGCCGACATAATGAAGAGGTTAGAAGCCAGCAACGCTGAAAACGTAAAAAGGTTTGAAGAAATAAAAACTAGTGGTGCTGAAACTATGAGAAGATTGGAAGCCAGCAACGCTGAAAACGTAAAAAGGTTTGAAGAAATAAAAACTAGTGGTGCTGAAACTATGAGAAGATTGGAAGCAAGCACGTCTGAAACTATGAGAAGATTGGAAGCAAGCACGTCAGAAATTCAGAAACTATACGCGTATAATGCTGAAAGTAAGGTAGAAATTATGGAACGAATGGAGACCTTAGAAGGTAAAGTTAAAGAGTCTCTAAAACAACAAGCGGTGGTGATGAATGAAAATTTCGAAGAGCAGCGAAAAAGACTACAACAAAATTTTAAATCTATGGCCGACACACTGGACCAGAAACTCGAAAAAATTACGCATCGACAAGATACCAAGATACAAGTCATCAGCGAGTTGGTGCAGAGTAATGTCAGGAAGACCATGAAAATTGAAGAAGAAACAAAAAGTCTAGCCGCAGCAGACGACACCATCAAGAAATCTATCCAACACCATGACAACAGGGTAGATCAGCTGGAAGTCAAGTTAAAAGGTGAAGTAGACCGACTTACACGAGAAGTGAGAAGACTACCAACACAAGCGTTAGTATACTCGACCGTACCTAGAGAAGAGAGACCCATTAACTATTTTAGAGGATCCAGAGGGGAAAATCCCATTGAATTTCGTATCAAATGTGAGAAAGAAATGGATAGTATTGGATCTATTCTCAGTGACAAAGATAAAATAGACTTTGTAAGCCGTTACTTAAAAGATGCAGCAGCCAGTTGGTTCACGATGGTGAATGACGATTTAAAAACGTATGAAGAATTTAAACTAGCATTCGAACGGAGGTATTGGAATGAATACATACAAATGAGAATACGAAATACACTGGAATTTGGTAAATATAATCCAGGTAAGCTGTCTGAAGATGAATACGTCATTATGTTAGTAGAGAGGAGTAAACATTTACGTCCCGCGTTAACACAAAAAGAATTAGTCATTAAGCTTGCTAATCATTTCAGCAGGAACATCCAACTAGCTATACATGTTCAGGGTATAGCTACCATTGAAGATCTATTAATACTTTTAACACAGATGGAGGGTGTAATCCGTGAACGAGACCCACCAAGAGGAGTTCAGCGAGATAACCGGAACCAAAATCAAGATAGAGGTACGTGGTATTCGCAAAGATATCGCCAAGAAGATAAAGGCAGAGAAGATAGACGTACAGACGAGGAAAAATATCCGAAAAACAAAAATGTATCATATGATAGACGCCATGAAGATGGACGAACATATGAGAAGCAGGAGCAAAATAATGAAAGAGGTAATTACAAAGGAGGTTACCGATGGCCGAATTCGTCAAAACGATTTTCGAAACCATGGACATCCGATAGGAATGCAAATACGCAGGCGATTACCGGTGAGAAAAAACAGAAAGAGCCACCGAGAAACACTGATGAACGTAATAAACCGTCCACATCGAAGACTGAAAATCAATGACTACATTCTGGAGTCTGTATAGAAACACATGAAGCTAAACCACAAGATGTCAGGGTACTTAGCAACATAACATACAAACCCGAGAGAGAAGTACAAGAATTACTACGTAATCTCGCTAGAGAGCAAGATAAAGATCAGCGATTACAGAATATAAAAAATAATCCGTTACCTATAAATTATTGTGTGAAAGATGGAATTTTATTTAAGCTTATTAATTATGATTGGAAAATTGTGCTATCTCATGACATGTTACAGCAATTAATTATGCCATGTCATCGTAGTCTAGCTCATGCATCTCCATTGAAGTGCTATTTAACTATGAAAGAAGCCTTCACCTGTAATAATATGTTCAGAAAAATTAAAATAATTGTTAGGAAATGCCATGATTGTCAAACAGCCAAACATCCGAATTTAAACACTTGCGTTGAAATGGGGAGTATCAGAACTAAGAAGAAGGGGGATATAGTTGGACTTGATTTCCTTGGACCACTCCCGCGATCAAGTCGTGGGTACCGCCATATAATTGTGACGGTAGATGTGTTTACCAAGCTAGTAAAGTTATATGCTGTACGAAGACCCACCATGAAATCTGTTCTGAACGTCATCACCCAGAAGTATATACCAAAGTATGGAAAAATGGATAAAGTGTTGACAGATCAAGGTAAGCAGTTTGGTAATAAATTATGGAAGGACGCATTGACAAGACAAGGTATAAAACCTATACTTACATCCATAAGGCATCCACAAACTAATCTAGCTGAAAGAATAAATAGAGAGTTAGGCAAGTACATGAGGTTATATTGCTACAATCAACAGAGTAAATGGCCTGACTATCTACAATTTTTCGAAGATGCAATGAATCACAATTATAGTGAAGCTACAGGATACACACCGTTAGAATTAAGTGAGAATAAAATACCTAAAAGATTCTGGCACAACATGATAAATAAACCGAAAAATTATAATGTAGATTTGCCAATTCAAATTAAAATAAACAGAGCTGAACGACAGTTATATCATCAAGCAGGTAAAAGGAGAGACCGGTATAATAGAACTCACCGATTGACAAGATTCCAGATTGGTGATAAGGTATTGATAAAGACAAATCCTGTGGGAAGTAGTATATTAAACACTTCCAAGAAATTCTTCAGATTATTCTGTGGCCCATATGAACTAAGGAGTCGTCTAGGACCACACACCTACATGGTATATGACCCAGTGAAGAAAAAGGACGTCGGAAAGTACCATGCGTCATCTCTGCGTCATTATATCCAATAATACCCATATATGATTGTTACTTTAAGATAAGATTTTATATTCTTTCTAATAAACATGTAATATAACTGACTGTGTATGTACTAAACATAGATAAAAAAAAAAAAAAAAAATATGTTGTTCTGTAAAGCACAAACAATTTTTTTAAAGCAAGTGGGGGAGTGTTATAACGAAACATTGTTATCAATGTTTATCGTTCTAACTGGAGTACGCATAATAAGCGTTATCTGCTACAATTGTACATTTAGAAGGGTATAGATAAGATTTTATATAGCAAACAAAACAGATAACAGTCCACCTGCATAAATATGTATAATTTTGTCGGCACATGTCAGAAGTGTTTTAAAACTTAAATAATAAAAAAATGACAAAAGATTAAGAAGAACTAGGTTGACCAGTGAATAGTGCGGAAATGTAGCTTTATTTAGACACCAAACACATAACGAGATAGTGAGAGTGTCGTGAACTATAAGCGTTTTACTATTTCACACCTTTCGCGGTGCTAATTAAAGATCGCGTGTATACATAGCTAATAACTGTGTTCAAGACACGTCTAACAAACAACTTTGTTACCTAAATAAATAAAGGATTGTTGAGATATTCGCCGATAGAAACTCATTTGCACACGTGGCTTTGCCCTATAAACAGTGAGCCAAAAACGAGCATCTGTCTTTCATTCATAAAGTATTCGTTGATTCGTACACACGGAACGATACGCTGCAGAAGACGCTTCAATGAGACCGGCCGACACCTGAGTTACTACAACTACGTACTACGGACATCAGACTATACCCGAGGCCAGAGACGCTGTGTCCATGACGATAAAGGAACGACGCCTAGCCTAGCTGTTCATACACCGCTAAGCGACGCTGACGGAGGTTTCGAGAGGAATAGCTGTACTCAACGCCGACGCCTGAGACCCGTGTACATCTGTGTAACATGAAATCATCAAAACAGGTGACCTGATATGGTTCAGGGTTCATAATAATGTTGTAAAACACAAAAAGTAAATGAAAAGCCGCTATAAGCGAAATTGAACAGTTTTAAATAATTGAAAAACATTTAATTATATAGGCGGTATGACTAAAGCCTAAAGACACTTTTAAATGTTGTACTGTATATCATATAGAGACATTTATTCAAAAAGACAGAACATTTAGATAATGTGTGATTATTATAATAATATGTTAACAAGAGTGCAGAAAGACTCTAAGCAAATGTTTTCATGAGATTGTGCACTGTATAAAGAATAATTAACATAGAGATAACGATAACTATAACCCTTGTTATATTCATTTAAAAAGTTCGTATTTTATTTTCTCATGTATAAAGAACAGGGTTACGGATTTCATAGAATGAAATCAATTCAGTATTTCCATTTTATTAAATAATTAAATTCAATATAACAAAAATGATTTTTTATAAATGAATTATAATTACAGGCAGACAGTGTGAAACTGCCCATATATGTGTGTATATTTCCATGTTATATGTTTTGTGTATATACTGTGTATTGTATGTCTTATTTTCAGGAACTTATAAATTATGTACTAAGATATATGATTTTAATATGTGATTGTTAGACGTAAGCATTATAACAATATATCACTAGAGAAAATATGTGTAAAGTAATATTCAAGAAAGAATATAAATTAGTGGAACCCGCCGTAAATCGTGTTAAATATTTGAAATTCTTTTTATTATTATGATTTGTTTAAAGATAAGCACCTTGAGGGTGACAATTATAATCATTGGAATGATAGACTAAAAAGGTAGTTTTCATTTATTCACAATTTATACAACTCAGCTTCCTAAAATAATTCTTTTGAAAACACATCGTCCCAACTCGTTACCTGATACCTAATAAGCCCAAATCCCACACCTAATATCCGGCAAAGCAGAAAAGTACCATATACTGCAGGTAAGTGTTGGCATGATATACCCTAACCAGGTCCATGTAAAACTCATAATCCATAATGAAAGAAATCATAAAAAGATGTGTTGCAATATATATAAAGCAATATATGCCTTTGACGTCTATTTTGAGCGCTGCCCGCCATGACGTACAAATACGGGACCGGCATAGTCGACAGCAGATTGGGAAAATGGCTTAGCAGGCGTAACCCAGGAAGGGGGTAATTGTCCTAATAATTGGTTTGTGCCCCTAGCATGGAATCGAAAACAAGTGATGCATTTATGTATTACTGAGCGTATATAGGATTTATCATTAATGATCCAGTATTTCTGCCGTAGAGAAAACTGAGTTAATTGTACACCAGCGTGTAGTAAACGAAGATGTTCGTTCTCTATGATTAATTTGCTGAGATGAGAATGCGGGTGTAGTATGATTTGATGTTTGCTCTCATAGTTAAGCTGAGAGTGCTGCAGACGTCCACCCATGCGTAATATTCCTGTCTTGTCCAGAAAGGGGTTAAGTGAAAGAATTTTACTGTTGTTAGGGGGATGCAGCGATGCGCCTCAAGTTCCTTAACTTCAATGCTAAAGTACGATTGTTGGGACTGGCGAATAAAAACCAAAAGTGTATCATGCAACTCCTGGGGCGTTACAAAGGAAGTGTCACTATCAGCTATGGGGAGCCTAGTGTTCCGAATGAATCGGCGGCAATATGAAAAAACGCGAATGAGTTTTGAAAGCGATGAATCATTCTCAAAATAACTGGACGTGGATGAAGCGACAATTAATGAAGTTTGGGCCTGCTTACGTCGTTCCTGCTCCAGATCGGGATGAGTGCAGGGAGAATGGGTATCGAAGGCACTGATAGGCCATGATGATGATGCGTGGGACAACCAGGATGGACCATGCCACCATTGTGGGTGACTGTGTAAAATCCGAGGGAGACAACCACGCGATAAAATTTCGGCAGGGTTGTCCAGCGACGATACATGATGCTAAGCTCCCTTTGTAGTTAGACGCTGTATTTCCGCAACACGGTTGGCGACAAATACCTTCCATCTGGACGATTGCTGATGGATCCAATGTAAGGCTATCATAGAGTCCGAATAAAAATATAGTTCGTCGAATTTGTAATTCACGGCATCTATAACCTTGGAAGCCAACTGAGCCAACAATAGACAGGCGCAAAGTTCAAGTCTGGGTAATGTTATCTGCTTCAATGGAACGACTCTAGATTTAGAACATAACAGGTTTGATGATATGGCGTAGTTTGAATGGACCGTACACACAAAATACAGCACGCGTAACCCTTAGCTGACGCGTCGGAAAATCCATGAAGCTGGAATGAAATGATTTGTGAATTGTTTAAACTCTTTACAGACCTCGGAATTTTAAAGTAAGTGTCTGAAATCAGCTGAGAATAAAGCTCTACCCACTGATTAGATAATGAATCTGATAAGGGTTCATCCCAACTTGTACCTGTTAACCACAACAGCTGCATAAAATGCTTACACCAGAATGTAACCGGGCCAATGAGTCCCAAAGGGTCGTAAATTCCTGCGATGACTGACAGTACCCTTCTCTTGTTAAATACCTCTACATTGTCATGTCTTTGGAGACTATATACGAAATTATCTTTGTTAATGTTCCATTGAATGCCCAAGGTGCGCACAGTTTGATTTTTGCTAAGGTCGAGGGAGGAACGAGTGTGCGAAGCTATAATGGCCTGATTATTTGAAAACCATTTGTGTAAGGTAAAACCGTATTGGCTTAGTAAATTTATGATGTCGGATTTCATTTTAGATAGGATGTGCGGGTTATCTGAACCCGTCATGAGATCGTCCACATAAAAATCGTTGGCAATGGCTGAGCAAGCTATAGGGTATTTAGTTTTATTTTCCTGGGCTATTTGAGCCAGACATCTTGTAGCAAGAAATGAGGCACTTGCAGTCCCATATGTGACTGTTCTCAAGGCGTAATGTTGGAGTTCCCTATGGGGGGGGGGCGCGCCAGACAATACGCTGCAAATTGGAATCCTTAGGATTAACTAAAATTTGCCAATACATCTTCTCAGTGTCCGAAATGAGGACATATCGATGAGTGCGAAACTGAGACATAATAGAGAACAGATCCTGCTGGACCGTGGGGCCAACCATCAGTGTATCCTTCAAGGACAAATTATTCATCGTTTTGGCAGAGCCGTCGAACTCGACTCGCAACTTGGTAGTTATACTAGAGCCCTTAAAAACTGAGTGGTGCGGTAAATAAAAAATGTCTGACTTGTCCACCGACAAATCGTACGCATCAAGTAAGGACATGTGACCAAGATTCAAATATTCATGCATGAATGCACTGTAATCTTTGTGAAGAGCCGGATTCTGCTTGAACTTGAGTTCCAATGATTGAAACCTGCAGATAGCTCTGTGAAGAGAATCGCCCAAATGAGAATTGTATGACTTGCGAGGTAGCGATACCACAAATCTGCCATCATTATTACGGACAGTATTAGCTACAAAATGACATTCGCATTCAGAGTCCTCAACGGAGAGAGCACAAATGGCAACGTCCTCTAACTTCCAAAAGTCCTTTAGTTGCGAGGAAATGGCATTATTATCCTCACATGCTATGAACGATGAAACCGGTTTTATCATGTCGACATTAAATGGCAAGTTACCTGCGAGAATGAATCCCAATTTTGTCTCCTGTATTATGGGAAAATGTGGGCTACGGATGAATTTGACAGGTTCAATTAATTGCAAGTAATACTGAGCGCCGAGCAATAGATCGACTTGCGAAGAGAAGAAGTTCAGTTGTGGGTCGGCTAGGAATATGCCCTTTGGTAAATTTAGAGATAAGATATCAAATGATTCCGCAGGGAGATTATTAGTGATACTGTGAAGCACAGCGCAATGTATGTTTAAACTAAAATTCTTATAGCGTGAGTGCAACCTTACCCTAGTGCTGAAGTCAGCTTGAGATAATGAATTATTTATACCCGTTATGGGTAATTGAGATTTAATTAGTTTTAGACCCATGCGATGTGCGAAATTCATGGTGCAGAAGTTAGCTTGTGAACCTGAGTCTAATAAAATCCTTACCGGATGCTTCCTACCTGCCTGGTCAGTTGTCATGCAAACCGCGGTGGATAATAATATAAATTTGTTTGTTTGTAGTTTTAACGAACACTGATTGTTCCTGGACGAATCGTTTTTGTTAGATATATGAATCATTGTGTGGTGGCGTTTAGCACACGTTCTGCAAGAAAATTTGGAGAGACAGTGTGCAAGATCATGGCCTGGGCGTGTGCAATTTAGGCAAAGTTTATTTTTAATTAGAACATTTTTTCTCTCCAGTGGAGTAATCGCTACAAATTGTGGACACTCAGTAAGGCGGTGTTTACCTTTGCACAACTGACATATGTTATTGCCGATATGAGCATGGAATGCAGCCCTATTAATATTAACCGGTTTAATTGCTTTGCGATAGTGAGCTTTATTGGTAACGTGTATCTTGCTTACCGAGGTGGTCGTGCCATCCAAGGTTTGCAATAACTGCCTTCTGTGATTTAAAAATTTTATAAAATTACTGAAATTAGGAAATCGTTCTTCCGACAAGCTTTCTTTCCAGAGCCGACACATATGATTATCGAGTTTTTGCGCTAAGTAATGAACGAGAATAATTCCAAATGTATTTACGGTAGATTTAATGAGTGTAAGGCATTGATATTCGCGGTGATCTCGTCAATGAATCTGGAACTGCTAACCCTGGACTCTTGTTGAACTGATTTCACACCCAAGACATTCCCTATGTGATGGGCTGAGACAATTAATTTACTGTCATACCTGCTTTTTAATAAATCAATGGCTACCGCATAATTTTCATGGGTAATTGGAAGAGATTTTATTACATTTAACGCCTCGTCACTCAATGAGGAGTGCAAATAGTGTAATTTTTGAATATCCGTCAGGTCAGTTCTGACGTGTACTAATTCAAGAAATATATTATAGTAGTGTTGCCAGTCAATAATGCTACCTGAGAAGGAAGGCAATTTAATCGGTTCTAACTGTATCGGGGGGGGGGTTTAATTGGCGTAACCTCGGTTTGAATCAACGGTTTCTGGTTCACCTCCTCTACTTGCTTTAATAAATGGTGTAACTTGCATTCGATATTGCAGAGATCATCCTCGGTTTGAACTCTGTCACTGGCTGATGCGAAATCGGAGTCGTCAGCCTCAATTTGAGTCTGAATATCGTCATATTTAGCGGACAATTCCATTAAATGGCGGAGCTTAATTTTTAATGCATGATGATCGCTTATGTTTGGATCGAAATTATCCGCGAAAGTAATTCACACGGGATATAGACGCCTTAATTGTGCCCCGTTTCTTTATGCCTTCACATCAGCCATGACCGCATTGTAAAATGTGATTTTAAAACACTATTTAAACGTACAGTAGGTGAACAATTGTAATTTTGAATAACTTGCTAAAATCTTATATAATGCGGGATCCAGTGATCGGTATACACCTTAATATATTACTTACTATAATAGATACTTATTATTTCCTTTAAAAGAATAGTTATGGGCGTTATTGAAAATATGAATTATTCAAATGACAATGTACATATAGTCTTATCACAACACTTGAGTTTCTTAATGCGCTATTGTGCAGCTATGTAAATGAAAATTTATGTACATACGTACAAATGAAAATCTAGTTAAAAATGAAAGTTTATGCTCACTTGACAATAATATCTGCTTACGAAAAAAGTATTAATAATATTATATTAAATGTAAAATATTACTCAGTTTGTTGTACCCATGCATTATATATGAACAGTTATAAAGAATGAAAGTTTATAATCACGTGGATGTTGAATCCTGGTGTATTCAAAACGGCTTCGGTCCTGTTGGTTCCGTGTTGATCCCGTCCGGCAATCCTTTGAAGTTGGCGTACCGCCTGTTTGTGCTGGTCGGGTGACGCTTGACGTTGTAGCTCTGTGTAATTTTAAAGTTGTGGAATCTCGTTGCTGTAGAACAAATGTCTTGTAGTGTCTTGTAGTCTCAGAGTTGACGCTCTACAGAATCTTGCATGTCACGTATGAAGTTTGTTTTTAGGAAAATAAAGGCCAGCAATCTAAAATTTGAAAGTGTTTGGTCTTGAACCAAAGTTTATTTGGGCCCATTAAATGAAATGTATTTGAAATCGTGGTGGACCAAAATGCAGCCCTATGATCAAAATGTGAAATCCGGTTGCAGAGGACCAAAAATGTGGTCGCTGTGGACCAAGAAATGCGGTCGCGTTGGACCATAAATGCGAAATCCTGCCCAGATGACCAAAAATGGTGCGTCTTAGAAGCTCTCGATGTACTCTTGAGTTGTTCTTAGGAACGCTAATTGGAGTTAGCTGGTCAGAAATTAAATAATTAAGTGGACTGTATGCTTTGTGTATAAATAATTGTTTATTGAAATTTAGTAGATATGATTGCTGGCACGTGTAGTATTACCGCGGCATGATGCCCGATAATTGAATTGGAATTAAATATTGAATGACATAATAGTGTGCAGTAAGGCTGAGATCGCCCAAGTAAACTTAGCACATGCTGAACATGCTAATAATTTAAAATAATGAAAATCATGTAGCCGCGGCTGGATATTGAGACGATTGGCCTGCTCGGAGTCTTGAGTAGAACTAACATAATTTTGACTAAAGTCAGGCTTGCTCAAGACCGGCTGCAGATAACAGTAAAACGTGACGTCATCTACACGTGCCGCAATGCGGTATTTAGAATACAAAGTTTACAAGGTTCAAAGTTTGACCAACATATTAATCACGTTTTTATAATAATTATATGTGTTATATGTTATATGTCTGTGTAATATTTCCGGTAATATATGATTTATGTATGTGTATACTATGTCTTAGAAATATAAGAAATAAGATTTAAACACGTTATAATTGCATTATATTCAGATTGAATATAAGGGTTCAAATAATAATTAACCCACACTAAACAATTAATAACATGATAATTTGAATTTTTAAAGAATAAATCAAATGAATATGATTTTATTAAAACAGTCGTACTAATTTCACAATCCTCTGTACTCTTTACTTGTATTAAAAACTTATAACGTTATTCACGTGCTTATCCACACTCAATCAACGACCAAAGCCTGTGACCCAGCCGGGGAACATCAAGGTAAATACTGCAGAAGAAGAGTATACTTCCGAGACATCGGTAAGTGCGCACAAATGAGTAAGAGCATATGTGTAAAAGTAAGTGTCTAAAAATAATGTTATAAAGTAATTGGTGCTCCAAAATCGTGAGGCTCGGCAAACACAAATAAATGTATGTATGTTAATTATTGTTGTGTCATAATTAATGGTGTTTCAAATGTGTTGCTAAGTAAATGTTAATTATCATTACAAGTAAATGGCGCCCTGCTATTAAAGAAGTCTAATAAATAATTAGCAAAAATATTGTAGAAAGAATTAACAGTCAATTTATGTAATAAATAATATTACAAATTGTTAAATTAAGTACAGAGAGAAAAAGAGTTGTGAAATTAATACTGATAAATAAAATAAAATTTAAATAAAGAAATATAGAGTCACGGTTGACCAATAATTAAAAATATAATTCATATAACGAATCAGTTAGGACACCGTAGTCTACAACAATGGTGAAGCAACCAACAATGGACTTCGAAACGATGTTTAAACGACTTCAAGAAGAGTTGAAAACGAATAGTGAAAAATTAGAAAATAAATTCGAAAGTAGCAGTGCAGAACTGAAAACTCAATTAGAAGTTAATAATGAAAAATTAGAAAAAGTAGAAAATAAATTAGGAAGATTAGAAGATAGTAATACGAGATTAGAAACTCAAATAGAAGATAGTCGAAATTGATTAGAAATTACTATTGAAGAAGTGAAAACTCAATTAGAAAGTAATATAGATAGTAATAATACTAGGTTAGAAGAGAAAATAGAACTCGTCAGTAATACTTCGAAAACAGAGCATACTGCACGCGTCGAAGTAGACGAACAGCGAGTTCAACAGTCTCTTAATGAACAAGCTTTAAAGATTGATAGTAAATTTAAAGAACAGCGTGAATATACAACACGTGAAACTAAAGAACACATTCGACAACTGCCTGAACAGTGGAATAAAAAATTTTAAATTACTAAGCAGGAGCAAGACCTCAGGCACAAAGACGTAAATGAGCGCATCTTGGACAACATTAATAGAACAAAGGAACTCACTGTGAGGACCGAGACTGTAGAAATAGGTGTGGAGGAGGTCACGAAAAAAACTACACACCACTCCATGGAATTAACAACATGAAACATGGACTACAAGAGGAGGTAGAAAAACTACGAGCGGAAGTCAAGAGACGACCCAGTGCTATAATGATGTGTGCTGCAAAGGTAGATGATCGAGAGAATATCAGTTTTAAAGGTAATAAATGAGAGAACCCCATAGAATTTTTACATAAGTGTGAACGAGAAATGGCAACTATAGGAAGCAACCTAAACGACAGAGACCTATAGAATTTGTAAGTCGACATTTCCAGGAAACAGCATCCAAATGGTATACAATTGTTCGGGACCAAACAGAAACTTATGAACAGTTCAAGGCATCCTTCGAAAATCGGTACTGGAATATACGTACCCAGAGAGAGGTACGAGACCAGCTGGAGTATGGGCGGTATTACGTCAACAGCAAACGTTCCATGGAAGACTACATCATACAACTCGTCGAATGGTGTAAGCATCTTAGACCAAGTTTCACGGAGCATGAATTAGTATTAAAATTAAGCTACCGTTTTGACAGACACATTAGACTTGCCGTATATACCCAAGGAGTTAAAACAATTGAGGAACTTCTCATTCTTGTAATGCAATCATCACAGTTTGTTAATAAAGAATACGAAAGAAGAGATAACCAGCCGCAGCAGCAGCAGTACTCTACACAAAATCCAATACAACACAAATCGACGCAGTTCGCGAAGAAAGAAGATAATTGGAAGGAATGTAAACAACCCTTTGAAAAAGGTAATTCAACTCCAAATAAAGGAGCGTACTCACATCCAGGTACGTCGAAAAAACACTTAAAACCGTACAATGCAAATGTACATAATATTAATACAACTAATAATCATAGTAATAGTAAAAACAATTATGAAAATAAAGTTGTGCAACAATCGACACGCCCGTCAACTTCCAAAGAGGAAGGGGGTGATCGTAGAACAATGGAGAAGAAAAATGAATGACTGCAGAAGTATAGCCAAACGCCAGCTCGGACAGGTTTTAAAAACGACCCGCACACAAACAAAATGCCGGTACGGACAGGCTTGTTAAACGACCTGCACACACAGGAGCTGCGTGACACCCTAAACGATACAAACAATACACAACAGGAAAGAATGTTGTCGAACACCTATTGTCCTACACAAGGGGGAACAATAAGTAGTATAAATATATGTAACGATGTTAAGATATCAACCATTACATATCAGAGAGATGAAAGAGTTAAGTATTTGGTAAATAATATAGCAAATGAACAAAATAAAGATCTTCAAATAAGTCACATGAAGTTATCAACACTATCTAGTAGATATACGATAAAAAATAGTATATTGTACAAACTCGTCAATTATGATTGGAAAATAGTCGTATCACCAGAGATGCTAAAAACACTAACTATACCATGTCATCAAAGTTTAGCACATCCGTCTGCTTTAAAATGTCATTTAGCTTTGAAGGACGACTTCATTTTGAATAATATGTTTAGAAGAATAAAAGCTATCTTAAAAGGATGCTACGAATGTCAAACAGCACGACATCCGAATCTTCACACATACGTAGATATGCAAAATATCAAGACACAGGACAAGGGAGAATTAGTAGCAGTAGACTTCCTGGGCCCATTTCCGAGAGCTATTCACGGGGGTACAAAGCACATACTTGTATGTATAGATGTGTTCACCAAGGCAGTTCGACTGTACGCTATTCGAAGACCCACCACAAAAAGTGTACTGAATGTCATACTACGCAAATATGTACCAAAGTATGGTCAAATCAAAAAGATATTCAGTGACCAAGGTAAACAATTTCAAAATAAAGCATGGACAGAAACGCTAACTCAGCACGGCATACAACCAGTGTTAATGTCAATACGACATCCACAAGGAAACCTTGCTGAAAGGGTAAATAAAGAGTTAGGAAAACATTTATGCATCTACTGTAATGAACAACATAACCGATGAGCAGAGTACATATTTTTTGAACAAGCTATAAATGCTACATACAGTGAAGCTACGGGATATACACCGGTGGAACTGGAAACAAATAAAAAACCTAATAGATTCTGGTCGAGAAACATTGACAAACCTCCAAACCAAAATCTACAAATTCCATTGAGTCACAAGTACGACAGTGCAAAGAAGAGGATGGAAAAACTTGGAGAAAAGAGGATTGAGAGGTTCAACAGAACGCACAAACTCATCACATTCCATGAAGGAGAGAGAGTGCTACTAAGAAGTAATCCAGTGGGAAAACAAATCGACAATACAGCAAAGAAACTATTCAGACTGTACGAGGGACCCTACGTATTACAAAGGACGAAAGGACGACACACATTTATCGTCTACGATCCGACAAGAAGTAAGATTATTGGAAAGTACCTTGCATCAGCATTCCGTAAATTCTGTGGATTAATAAGTAAAAAGTCAACTTATAAATCCATGGGAGGGACGTAATCCACCCAGGGAAAGAGTGACAAAAATTTAAGAACCCTTATAACCACTAATTGTGAGTTGTAATAAATAATAATTGTGGGTGCGTGTACTTATGTACGCGCGTTAGAAGTTATACTTCTTTGGCGTGATTGAAAAACTAAGGGTTAACATGCATGATAAAAATTCATACAAGTAGAACGATAAGAGGAGTGAAGGGGGATGGCAAATACGATTATCGGTTATAGATACCGCATCCAGCTGGACCCGTGAACGATATTTGGAACGGATTGCGGTTTGGAGTTAATAGATTGGAGATGACATGTAGCAAAAGTTATTTTTGTTTATCGTTATAATTATGCCATTTTTCATATGATTGACGTTTGAGAAAAACTCTTGGCCTCTTAATTCCAGCTCGAAGTATATTGCAATAATCTTCGTCTGAGGAAATGTTGTTATTTTGATAAAAAGAATCAAAATCAGAGTAATCATTATTTTCTAGATTAACCCTAATATCTTTATAACAATTTGCATAATTTTTGAGTTCAGGCTCATCTTTTCGCATAGGTGATAATGGTTGTAGATCGGCAAGGCATAGAAGTTGTTCAAATCTACACTGCTGAGGTTTATTTGCCACTATTTTTTTATAGCATATAAACATGTGTTTGTGTGTTTATAATATTACTATTATACATTAAAAGATAAAAATTTAATTCAATTGAATTAATTTAAATTCAATATTATAATATTTTAGTAGAGAAAAAATTAATTTTTTACCAAATAGCTCAAAATACTTACGAATAGTGTATTACAGTAATGGATTTACTTTTCGATAGACTTCTGAATAATTAAGTGTGATCTATAATTTAAAATATAGAAATATATATTAGATTATTGGATTAAAGCAAACATAATGATAGAATACTTATCGAAACTTTTATTGATTTAATATAAAAAAGACTTTTGAAATTAATACTTACGAAAAATTAACCTCAAATATTTTTAAACACTTATTAAAATTTGGTTACACAATTTTTGTCACCGAAAAATATTTCACAGCACAATGAATATAAAGTTATTTAATTATATATCCATTCACGATCAGCACCAGCAGGTCCATTGGGGCCGCGAGCGAAATGTTTTTTAAACACTTATTAAAATTTGGTTACACAATTTTTGTCACCGAAAAATATTTCACAGCACAATGTATATAAAGTTATTTAAAGAGAAAAGTTAATTACTATAGTGAGTTAGAGTTATAAGTTAGTTACCCGGTGGTTTCTGCAGAAAGTTTCTGAATAGACTTCTAATGAACACAGGAATTGATGTAATTAACAATTCAGTTTTGCTGACCACGTGATATGTGTGTGTGTGTGTGCGTGTGTGTGTAACGTTTCACAATTATTATTATTTAGGAATACAAGCATGTGTTTATATTTAACGCAACTGTACTGTATTGTGTAAACCACCAGCTAGGTAATAGAATTTTTGTATGATTCTTGCCCTATGTATAATTGTTGCGCAGCAATTTTCTTTTTCTTTAATATATAAATGAGCAAGACGTTGATGGCATGAAATAACTAAATAAAATTGAAGAAATAAATCATCGGGTTATTAATTGTTACTTTTAAATTATATATCCATTCACGATCAGCACCACCAGGTCCATCGGGGGCCGCGACTGAATTGTTTTGGTTTTTAGGCCTCAGGCACATTGTCCACGGCTAACTTCATCCTGTTAATCATGTCGCACTTCCGTAACAGGGTGCGCGCGCAGCTCTCAATTTTACCTTCTACTAAAAGGGCCAAAAGAAGTATAACTTCAATAAAATAAATAATTTCTGAGTAAAGAAATAAAATTTGAATAAAATTCAAATTTTATTTTACCCAGCAGGGGAATTTATGCAACGATACGTTTAGCATAAGTACGAGGTGCTATCAGAAAGTTCCCGGACTAGGTCTAATAAATTCTTTTTGCTTACCTAGGCCATTAATGGCTCCCATCTCCTTCAAAGTAGTCTCCCTGCAAATTGATACAACGAATCCAGCATTGTTTCCATGCCTGGAAAGTGTCAAAAAAAGTCTTTTGCTGAAGGCTGTCAAGCACCTCCTGCGTTTTTTTCTTAATGTCTTCTACAGTGTCAAAACGGTGAGCTTTCATGTGAATTTTTATTTTCAGGAACAGAGAAAAATCACAGGGGGCTAAATCTGGTGAATATGGAGGGTGTGGGACGGTGGCCTTATTGTTTTTGGTCAAAAACTCTGTTGTTTTCAGTGAAGCGTGAGCAGGTGCATTGTTGTGATGCAACAGCCAGTTTTGGCCTTCCCACAATTTGGGCCTTTTTCGTCGCACATTTTGTCTCAGCCGCCTCAAAACGTCACAATAAAAATCTGAGTTCACTGTAACACCAGCTGGCACGAACTCGTGATGGACAATGCCTTTGATGTCGAAAAACACAATGAGCATGGTTTTTGTTGCACTTCTGACCTGCCATGCTTTTTTTGGTCTCGGTGATTGTGGACTTTTCCACTGTGACGACTGCTGTTTTGTTTCTGAACAAAATAAGCAAATGAACATTAACACACGATTACAAAACACAACGCGTAGACCGAACACAACCTCACAATACAACGAAACTCGGCAGACTGACTCATTACGTATTACGGAATCGGACACTGGGACGCCAGGTTGTACAGTCACGTCCAACAGCCGTGCCAAGTACAGTCCGGGAACTGTCCGATAGCACCTCGTATATGTATCAACCCCTGACTGAGGTATGATAGCATACGAAAGCATGTATGAGAGATATAAAATGTACATCATAAAAATAATGTAATACATATACGTTAGGTATAAGAAATAATAGATATAATTCAGACAGGTTGAATTATGCAAACGAGTGTGGAAGATTTTACACAGTTTTTTAAGTACTGAACGTGAACCAGAAGTCACATGAATCAGCGACATATGTAAAAACATAGCTGACGCCTGGCGCTTCAGTTTGGCATTAATTGGTCATTAATTATGGGAACCGTTCGGACACCGTGTGAAATTTTGCCATAACTGCCATAATTTACACAGCGTAACATTCAGAATTTCCATAAACAAAGTTTAATATTATACCGAACGATTGGTTAAATAATATTTATAAAAAAGTGTGTGCTTCATAGAAAGATGCGTAGGTTGAAAATAACGATTAAACCGACGCACCGACCTGTTCAATGTTGTCAAAACAGTTTCCAACAGGAATTTCAACGACGGCAGCAGTATAAAACCCCAGCGTGCGACACACTTTTTCTCAGATGATTTTCAGATCAAGCTCAGATAGTACGCGACATCCACGCATCTTGATACCGTACATTTTACAAAGTTTTAGTATGTTTTAAACAGTATTCAATAAACTGAAGTGCGATGGAACCGGCTTTACGTCAGTGCAATTATTAATGAACACGCGTGATTTTAAAAAGACTATTAACGAATCTACGAGAGTTGTAACTACGGTGAAATTCAAGAAGTCTACATAGAACTTCTAGACATCTACGAGGGACAAGATAAGAAGATGAGAGGAACTAGAACAAGAAGACGAGAGGACGCAGGGACAGCACATGTAGTTACATCCAGCTGTACATCATCACAACCAGAGGTCCACGTCAGAACTCAGCATCCAGGAGACGGAGCGAGGAATTCAACGACGCAGAGACAGAGAAGGTGATACCGAATAGGATCAACAAACTCGAGAGTTCAGATGACGGTAACAACAAAGTTAAATGGTTGCAGAAAAATACAGGTGAAGTCAGACATTTATTTAATATTATAAATGACCCTGAGGTCTATCGAAAAAGCTCTAGTTTCCATATACAAGTTTACAAAAACATTAGTATATTTTTAAATTTGCATAATGAATAAATAATTGTTCAAAATATAATTGAGAATAGAGAATATAACTGTAGTAATCTCATAAATAAATGGTCAAGGAAGAACCATATTTTTATTGTATTTTGTAATTGATTAGATGAGTAATTTCAAAAATAAGAGTTACGTAATTAGAAGATTGTTAATTATTTGAGACATTAAATAATGGAATGAATTAAAGTAATAAATGTTCTCTATTAATATTTTAATAAATGTTTAAGTAATTAAAAGTTTTATTAACTGGTATATATTGAAAACCACACTTGCGAAGACAAGATGAATATGGAATTTTATACGTATTAATCACGTTTTTATAATAATTATATGTGTTATATGTTATATGTATGTGTAATATTTCAGGTCATATATGATTTATGTATGTGTATACTATGTCTTAAAAATATAAGAAATAAGATTTAACCACGTTATAATTGCATTATATTCAGATTGAATATAAGGGTTCAAATAATAATTAACCCACACTAAACAATTAATAACATGATAATTTGAATTTTTAAAGAATAAATCAAATGAATATGATTTTATTAAAACATTCTTACTAATTTCACAACCAGTACTAAATCCTCTGTACTCTTTACTTGTATTAAAAACTTATAACGTTATTCACGTGCTTATCCACACTCAATCAATGACCAAAGTCTGCGATCCAGCCGGGGAACATCAAGGTAAATACTGCAGAAGAAGAGTATACCTCCGAGACGTGGGTAAGTGCGCACAAATGAGTAAGAGCATATGTGTAAAAGTGTCTAAAAATAACGTTATAATATATATATATATATAATCACCTTTATCCATCATTAGCTAAACATGCAAGTTCTGACCAGAGAAGTTCATCTTTTTGAGACCCCATATATAAAAGTTACGAGTAAGCTTAGACATTTTATTCTTACATATTCGTAATCAGCATAAAAAACCGTAAAAATATATATCCGTTTCAAGATAGTTTGTTGAAAAAAGTTGAATAATAATTACCCTGTTAACATAATCGTTACAAACGACTCACACGTGTAAAAAAATGCATTACTATTTTATCACGGATATCGGTTTAGCTTTTAGTGATGAAAAATATGCACAGTGTTGCCACAAAATATATATAAAGTCACGAAGGTCACAACGTTGCCAAGTCTACTGAACGTAAGCAATTCCTGCAATATTAGCAGGTGGTGTGTCTCGGCTGTTTATACAATTACTGCTTCCAGTCGCCTACGTTTAATTCCTGTATACGATCTTAGTTATTTTTAATTTCAGTACCGTAGTAAAAATAATCTTTGAAAGACGTAATCAACTATTTTTCAACGCTGTTATTAAAAAGTGGGTTTATCATTCAATGACAGAAAACATATAAGGTATAAAATGTTGTGATCACTTTATTCACACGTTCTTTTCTTGACACGTAAATAACTATATACTAAATAAAGATATAATAAGTAAATCTTCATTGTACATTAGTATAATATGTAGTTAAAAAGTACAGTACAACCTGTCACATCCGGACCTGTGATATCCGGAACCTCCCATATCCTGACGTATCTCCAAACTAATTTTTGCAATTTTGGTTAGCGAAATGGTTAGGGATGTAAAGATACTACTCAAAAAACACGTTCTTCTTCTGTGTATCTTCTGTAATTGTTAATTATATTAATTGAGATTTTGGCTACTTATAGAGATTTAATTACTGAACACAATGCAGTTTTCAGAATTGCTGTATATTTATTGGTTTTGAAGTTATCGCAGGTTGAACTGCAAAAATGAATTGAATAAAATTCACTCATCCGCCCGCGAGCTTCACTGACGAAGTTAGAGTGAGATAGTTGTTTATTATACGCTCTCTGTCTAGCGTACGGCGCAGCGCACAGTGTGTCCCTTTCAAAGCAGTATATTTAATGTATCTTTTAAATGTCAATAAATTTCAAATGAAATTTGGGTATATCTGAAATCCTTGAATAATTTACGCACCCGAAATTTTCGCCGGTATTTTTCGTCAAAAAAGTGCGTTAATTATGCGAGAAAATACGGTATTTATAAATGACCTTGTGATATCCGGATTTTTCCATATCCGGATCGGCCGGTCGCCATATTAGTCCGGATATGACAGGTTGTACCTGTACTGGTAAAAGTATGAATACGGTACAGATAGACTTTTATTACAAATATTTTTTGCTACGGTTTTCTATAAATAGTAACTATTCTCGGTAAAATAAAAATAAAATAAAATAAAAGATTAAATACAAATATCTAATATTTTCTGAATAAAATATATGTATATTTTAACAAATAATAATTATGTAACTCTGAAAAAATTTAAGACAAATCTTCATTAACTCTTGTAGGGAATTAATTAAATCTTCATTAATCTTTAAAACTCTTGTAGGGAATTCGTTTTACACACTTAGGCCTATATGTATTGAACATAATTATTATAAAACCATTTATTATTAAAAGGGATTATTTAAATTACATATTTATTCCTACCATTCGCCCACTCCGATTATTTCTTTTGTTAAATAAATCTTATGACATGTCTTTTATATGTTTTGTACACCTCAGATTTTGTGTACACTGTATATATTTCGTATTTTTAATGTTTTTAGCTAAGTTTTCATTGGCCTAGGACACCGGTCCTTCTCAAAATTTGCATATAATTTTACCCTGATTAACGAAACAGCTCCTCTCTGTCTGTGTACCTCTGTCTCACTTTCTTGCTCTCTCTCTCTCTCTCTCTCTCTCTCTCTCTCTCTCTCTCTCTCTCTCTCTCTCTCTCTCTCTCTCTCTCTCTCTCTCTCTCTCTCCCCCCCTTATTCGTTCTATTTCTTTCCCTTATTTTTATTAAAGAATGAGCCAAGGAGGTTATGTACATTTACACCTGCCGGACACCTCTAAGGTTGCCTCTGTAAGAAACAATAAAATTTCTCAAGTGTTTATGAAATAAGGAGGACACTGGAACGTGGTAAACGCATAGTAATGTTTATTTGGCTGAGACAAGATAAACGAGAAACGTGACACATTTCTGGCGGGAACGATTATGCATTTTGCAAACTGGCGTCTACGTCACACACGTCCGTATTTTCTACAAACATTGTGCACAGTTTAATCTGAGTTGTGGTATCTCGAACTCAGAAATGGTTAATATATGTCAGCCACTGCTATGTACAGTGATATGTGTTGTGTCTATTCAGCGCTAACACCACAGGTCTCCAGCACAGAGACAAGATTTCTCATTCCCGTCAACATGAGTACCTACTCAAGGTCAAATAACATTCTTAATGTTGTAATGACAGACGTGTACGTTTACAAAACACTGTTTTGGCTGACACATATATACACATCTACGTCTGAACTCGCAACCTCTTATTTATCAGCTGGCCGGTTTGACGTTTCCACCAAACGTGTTCCAGAAAATCATATTAAAATAATATGAATATTTTATAGTAAAAACATAATAAAAATAATAATAATATACAATTTAAAAAGTTAATACACTACCTCTTGCTTATCCTAAGTTTTGTGCGGAGAAATACCTGACCCAGTCAGTTTTCCAAGGATTCATAAAATTGTTATCTCGAATGATACATGGATCTTGTAGAGCTCGTAATCCTAATGTTCCTTGCATGATTGATGGAATATGTACACATAATAACCGAGCAACATTTTACGTTAAACTATTGAAAATAACAATGGTTTTCCAAAGTACCGGAGACGAGATGACGGAATTGTTGAACTAAAAGGAATACCGTATATCATTTGATAATCGTGATTCGTTCAATACAATCGCTTCCTAATTCTACAGTACAATGCTCACATCAATATTGAAAACCGATAAATACATGTATAAATAGGCTTACCATACATCCCGGTTTGACCGGGATTGTCCCGGTTTGACGACCTGATCCCGGGGTCCCGGCCAGTTTGTCAATTGTCCCGGTTTGAAAATTGACGAGAGTAGTTTCCGTCCGGGCGAAGATGTTGTGCAAGCTAAGCTCCCGATTTTTGGTTAAATCAATAGAAAAGAGAGTTTGAAAGATTAAAAGTAATTTTTCATGAATGGAAAATTCAAAAGCTGCAGTAGTCACTTTGCACGAGTATACACATTCAAATGACTTAGGGAGCACAAAAATCCTAATGTGTGCTATACTTGCTTTCCTTCGAAAAGATGTAGAATGTGGCTGGCAGTATATCCATGGTCAAGTTCCAGAGGAAGAGAAACTCGATTAATTCTTTAATTGTTTCGTAGAACAATAGCTAGACAATGATTAGTGCCACAGGAGTTACAGAACTGCTACTTCCGACGTCATACAATGAATAATACCGTACAAGCACGCATCAGAAACTAAACAGCCACGTTGGAAGACCACATCCAAGAATAAAAAACATCAAATGTTTATAATCTGAGGCAGATAAATCTATTCAGAACACGATGTAACGATGGAGTGAAATTTTTAAGCTATGAAAAGGACGAAAAAGTATACTGAATTGGATAAACTAAAAGATATGAAAAAGATTCTGAAGTTGGGATGTTTCTCAAGATCACGTCGTCCGTTCTACAAGTTGACTAATAAAAATAAATAAAAAATAACCTTCCTTTTTAATTTAGAGAGAGAGAGAGTGAGGGAGCGGCTATGCAAGTGTGTATGTGTGTGTGTGTGCGTTTTATAAAAATTGTAACTTGGTAAACGTAGTTGGTAACAAAAAATACATTTAACGAATTATAAAAACATAAACACAATACAGGGTGGATGTACATACATCGTTGTTTGTGTGTTCGCAAGTGGGAGGTACTCTCACGTATCCAAAATTAATTACGTGTCTTATCTACTTGAGTGTTCGCAAGTGAAACGAGTTGCAAGTGCCACTGTTCGTAAGTGGGAGCACACCATTTTCGGCTGGATACGAAAAGCAGATTAATTTACCTGGTTTCTTCGAGACAAAAGCATCAACATGAATCAAAAAATTTAACTTGCAACCATTATTTTAGTAAAACGTAGATGATTGTGGGTACCATAGCTTAGGCTTTTAGAGCATAGGCTTGTACATTTATCTAGGATTTACATTATGTAGCTGATGATAGAAGTTCAAATGCGAGTTCCTGGTCCCTAAAAACATGGGTATCTCAGCTGGGAGAGTGAACTCCAAGACAAAATACTGATCCTTCAAATGTGTGTGTGTCGGGTAGGTATAGGCCTACTAGTAGGCCTACTCTGGGCTCCTTAAAAAAGCTACTGCTAAAATAACAGTGATTTGTTCTAATTTTGTTTGCTACATAATAAGGTGACGCCGTATAACATTAAAATTTGGGTTTGGCAAAGATTATCAGAATTGGCACATTCAACAATTAAAAGTTTTGTACGAATGAGCAGAAAATAATGGTATTTAAAAGGAACTATAAAGACATATCTTATGGTCATAAACAAACCGTAGAAGAAATTACTATTGTAATCAGTATAGTCATATTTGGACAGGTGTAGAAAAATATGGAGAAGCCTGTACAGGTGTGTCGGTGCTGATGGGAACACACATAAAAACGTTTGTATGAGATTAAACATATGTATCCAAGATAAATACCGTTTTATCTACAGCAGGTGGCTTCGAAATATGAATTTGGGGATTTCCCTTTTATTTAGGGGGAATTGTTATAAGGTAAATACAGTACAACCTGTCACATCCGGACCTGTGATATCCAGAACCTCCCATATCCGGACGTATCTCCAAACTAATTTTTGCAATTTTGGTTAGCGAATGGTTAGGGATGTAAAGATACTACTCTTGATGTTTTGGCTGATCACCCCTTTTTCTTCACTACACTTACGTCATTCTGCGATATGGTTCACTATTTTTGAATATTTAAGTTTTTACAATTGAAATACTTTATTTGGGGCAACTGTGTCTGGGGCAGCGGCGTTAGGTCGACTCACTTTGGCTTCATGGCTTCCAAAAAACGTGTGCATTGTATGAAGCAGCCGAATCACAAACTTTTTCAAAAACTGATGTAGGCGTACTGTAAGTAAAACTTTTTAACCAATTTTACTTTTTGTATTTTAAAGAGTACAGTGTACAAATGCAAATGCTAAACCAATAGAAACGTCTAAAAAAACACGTTCTTCTTCTGTGTATCTTCTGTAATTGTTAATTATATTAATTGAGATTTTGGCTACTTATAGAGATTTAATTACTGAACACAATGCAGTTTTCAGAATTGCTGTATATTTATTGGTTTTGAAGTTATCGCAGGTTGAACTGCAAAAATGAATTGAATAAAATTTGTCTAAAATCATCCGCCCGCGAGTTTCACTGTGAGGAAGTTAGAGTGAGATAGTTGCTTATTATACGCTCTCTGTCTAGCTTACGGTGCAGCGTCTGTCCCTTTAATTAACGCTCAGATATGACGACATATTATGAATCGTTATATATGTAAGATAATCAATTTTTGTGAAACCTATAATATACCCATTAAATAGTGTAGACTAGACAAGTATGATAGTAGCTTAATACAGTCTTTTTTCCGGGATGAAAGGGAAATTATAATATTGTGCGCTTAAGAATGAAACTTTTTTTGTTACTAGACCAACGTTTATGAAAATCTATTTGTCTTCATTTCTCAGATTGTAATAAAATTGGAATCAATTATAGCCTATATCAAATTAAAAATTTTTGCCAAAATTATTTGTTACTAACCAAGTTTACTTTATTTTCTTAACCAATGGATTTTTGCATATCAAATTCCGTTTATTAGACATCGATTTTTCAATATAAAATTGGTCTCTAGATTACTGATTTGCGTTAATGCGTCCAAGAAAAATAGTAGTTTGATAAACCTTATTACTAAGTTTTAATGTTTGTTTACATACGGCGTTTTCAAGAAACTGTAACAGTGTTAGAATAAATAGGCCTACTTAAAAATTTGATTACATACCTGCACCTAGTTTTGTATACAGAAGCAGTGTAAAAAGTATTTTGTAAAGCTTTCTTACAAAATTATAACATAACTGAAGCCCAAATGAAGTTTAAGATTTTTCACGTTAAGTCATATGAAGTTTACTTAAGAACCTGTTACGTTCAGACTTCCTGAGATACAGTTATTGAGAAGAACAAGAGTAACAGAAAGAAAGAGAGAGAGAGAGAGAGAGAGAGAGTGAGAGAGAGGTCAAAGTACATGATGTTTACTACAGTTGGCTACTTATAAGGAACTTGAAAATAATTAAACTTATTGTAATGTAGAAAGTTAACGAAACGTGAACCAAAAGCGAGGATTATGTGCAGCAGACTCAAGAGTTTTATTAACAGGATCCAAACAGCCTTTGGTGAAACGATTATTACGTTAAATAATTTATTCGCAATTAAGAAGTGGTACATTTTGAAGAAAGGAAAAAACCGAGGATGAGGAACTTATAAGTTGCTATTAAAATATGTAACTTACCTTTTGGATACCTAATTATTTTACAAGCAAGTTACGGAAACTATAAAAAAAAAAATTAATTCTTAATATATAAGCCTTCACGTATTATTTCAAAAAAATTAGATTACTGCTCACTGTGATATACGAAAAGCAAAAATATAATTAATGTAACATTACAACTCTTCAACTCTATAAGATATAAACTCTTCTGCTTCTGCAGGTTGTTATTTATATTATTGGTACTTGTAGAAATTTTTATTAATCAGAATGGTGAATAAATTTCCAACGGATGGGAGTCAACTTGAAACATGTTGCTTCGGTACTACTGTATACCAATAACTGCATAACTATATTCTTACAAATGATATTCGGTATGAATGAGAATAATTAAAAATTCGTAATTCTCTCTCCCCCGTCTCTCTTCTCCCCCTCACTCTTTCTCTGTCAATTTTCCCCATCTACCTCACTAATAGGGACAAACCTCACTACTACCTTTAATTAAACATGACTACCTCACTATTAATTTCCTTTTATTTTCATTAAGTTAGCACGGCAGGTCCTTCTGCGACTGCACCCAAAGCGCGCCTCTTTAAGTGTTTGTTGAAATGTTACACTGCTACAAACAGATTACTCAAGTTTGAATGTGTAGTCTATACGAACACAATGAATGATTAAACAAACACGCACACCACACTACCTTGGACAGGCATATGTACATATGACTGTCATCTCACGTTTCTTATTTAATTTTTATTTTAACTTTTTAATACTTTTATATGTTTAATTATTATGTAATCGTTAAGGATAAATAGGAGAAATAACTCTTTTTAATTGGCTTCATTATATCAAAAAGTAATTCCTTGCTGGATCGTGAAATATTTACAATTCATCTTTATTTACGTAGGTCTTGAATGTTGTGACACCGATCCTTTGAAGTATTCTCCGATCTTTATATGTACGGTATTCTTTTCCGGATGTCTCTCTTTGACTATGATCCCAGGAATTCAAAGTTTTGTGTTTGGACTCCTATGATTTTCTGGCCTACTATTATTATACATTTTTATGTGCAAGAAAGTGGCTGAAGTTTCCATTTATAAACTACCTGATCCCTCTCGAACAGTCAGTGATTACTATAGACCGGGGTGACACGAGTTCTGGAAAGACACTCTAGAGAGTATCGCTGTATCTCTTCTGTACCGTTTTGCTTCTTCCATTCACTTTATGCCCACTCTATTTTTGTTAGTCTATGACAAACAATCTTTGGTATTAGATTTCTAACGACCAAAAATACTTCCAAAGAATTTGATCTTCTTGCCTGTCCTTTCAAACGGAGCACTGTTTCTATTTTAACAGGACGCACAATACCCTACAGTTTAAGAATATATAGACGAAGAAGTGTATGTAGCTGCAGTGAGGCGAACGAACCCGACAGTATCATACCGAGGTTATCTAAATGAATACCGGAGAGATGCGGACACGGAGATTTGCGAACACAAGCTATTTCCGGAGATTTGCGGACACTAGGCCTTTTGCTACCTGAGAGAGGGATGACAAAATTCCAAAAGTATTTCTATACCGGAGGCTTGCGGACAGGCCGTATCTGAGGTGCGCCCGCTTGAATAGCAACAAACTTTCGTCAATTACTAAATTTTCAAATGGATTTAAGGCCTCTCTAAATTTTTTTCTTGTGTGTTCGACAATAAGCCGTATTTTTACAAGGCTATCTTGAGTAGGGGTGGAATTGTCACAAAAATGTAAAAGTCGCAGAATTAGTTTGAATCGGTCCCTCATAATTTGGGGAAATATCGGCGTCAGTAATAGCAAATCCTTTGCCCAATATTCGTCTATTTCTAATTTGTTTACTCTTGGCATCAGCAGTGAACACGCCAAGAAGAAATTAAATTCTGCAGGCTCTATATCTTTCCATCGGGACAATCGGGATATTAATGTCAATTTTGCGGTAACAAATTTGTAATAATTATTTAATTCTGTGCAAATGACAGAAATAAATTCTAAGGGGAAAAATATTTTAAAAAATCTAAGTGAGTTGCCGTGTCTTCGAAACTAATTCGTAATCCGCTAACTGCTTTATCAAAAGAGTGACGTTTTGTCGCAGGACTGTTGGCCGACCAATCGTAAATTCTTTTTCGCTTCTGAAGATTTCTTACCTCTTCTTCTTCTTCTTCTTCTTCTTCTTCTTCTTCTTCTTCTTCTTCTTCTTCTTCTTCTCTTCTTCTTCTTCTTCTTCTTCTTCTTCTTCTCCTGCTGATGTTTCATTTTCTGATGAAGCTGCACGTGGTGTTGAACGATTATGAGAAGGCCCGGGAGCATCCATATCTTTGTCTGAGAAAATGTTGTCTTCCTCGTCACTACTCTTCATCAATAATTCCATAACTTCCTTCTCGGATTCTGTGCCATTGTAAACACAATATTCACACCTACTGTTTGCTAAAGAGAATCACAAACAAGACTGAATAGATGTTCTACAGACAGAAAGTAATTATACCTTGCACCCAATGTTGAGAACAATAGCCGTGGTAAGGAATTTGATCAAAGAAAATGATTTTTCTTCATGTTTTGAGGGTAGTACAATCAGAATCTGCCCTTATCTCGAACACGATGTTTTTCGCGATAACCATATTTCCATTCCTTACGAAACATGGAAGTAAAAAAGTTGCTAGCTGAAAAAATAATAGAAGAAGAGAGAGTGAGTGAGTGAGAGGACTGAAAGAGAGAAACATGGGCAGATATAAAAAAATCTGTCGCATTAAATTCACGCCAACAATATTCTTAATGTCGTAATGACACAACAGTCTATGTTTACAAAAATTACTACCGTTTTGACGACACAAATATACAGATCTAATGTGTGTTGGCAGGCTGACGCATTCGTACTACTAATTCATTCGAAGGCTGTATTCACTCCTGTCTGTATTAAAATAATACAAACGTTGTTTTATAGTAATAATATAATAATAATAATAATAATAATAATAATAATAATAATAACTATCACGATTTGTAGGCTTAAGCATTCATAACATAAACAGTTTTCTAACGTTCCCTCCTCTCAAGACTTCTACGAACTTTTTTTAACCTATTGATTTTACTCCATTTTTAATAATTCACCAATCCCATCAGTTTATAACTTACTGCTTACATGTCAGAGTCATGTGATAGTATGAAACTTTTATTGAGCAGAATTCAGTATGACGGATATTCGTGGCATACCTACGGAGATGTGAAAGTAACGTAGTTTTACTTCGATTGCAGCTTGGATTCACTAAATTCTGTTGCCTTCTGTACGAGCGGGTAAATTCTATGCAGGAATGGGAAAATTATTATGTAAAAAAAAGCAGTGATCATTAAAGACAGAGGCACTGAGTGTAGGAGATCAGACCGTTGTAGGTCAAGTACTAGTAAAACCTGGAAAAGCTTATCGTCCACTACTACATATTAAGTAGGTTTAATGAAAATTATGTAAATGGAACGGATGTAATTTTGAAACTGTTAATTTCCTTCAAGTGTGTACTAAAGTAAAGAATGTTACAATTTATAAGTTGGTAATTACACCAGGTAGGCTTAAACAGGTAATGCTAACAACCAGTAGCCTACTGATTCGAATGTGTGTGTGAAGAGGGCTTTTGAGTCGATAATAACGCTATTACCTACTTGACACAGAAATTCCCGTGTCACCTGCATTTTGTATTATGCAAACGTTCGGAGGATGTAAATTTTTCAACAACATTGTTGGAGTGCCAACCTTTAGAATGAACCGTTGTGGCGGAATGCAAGATTGATTTAAAGAATTCAAAAATTCTTGGAGATAATACACTATATTTTCAATATTAAATACGGTGTTAATAGATTCTTCGGACTTTTTATTATCCCCAGAAAATTTTTCCAAACTTGTATCATTATTTTCCTTCACAGATTCGATTCTTTGGGAATAACCACTTGTAATTTTTATCAAGTAAACACTTGACGTTTTGCACAGAATTTAGCAATTAATACAGTGTTGTACTATTTACTATGTCCCAGTTTTTTCGTCAATTTATGTGAAGCTATCGTCATTAGGAACACTACCGTCACCGAGGTGCAGTAAGTTTGTAGAAAAATCACCATCTCCTCCTCCTCCTAAATGGGCTCTCATATTGCTTTGCAAATTTAGTCTGAATAGCATTCCACATCGCCGAGGACTTTAAACACACTGAGACAATATCAGCGCGGGTTCCTCTTGCAGTTACCGGTAATCTCTAGCGAGAATCCTCTGAAATAACAAATGTTACGCTACCCACTAATTTGTTACAATTTCTTAAGTCTTGGAGAGTTTGATTGACCATTTCTATACAGTCCACAAATCGCCTTCGTTTTACCGTTCATGATTAGTTTCCGTTTTGATCCCTCTTTCTTTTGTCATGCCTCCTCTTCAATACGAATTGGTTTTTTAATAGGAGTCAGTGAGAATACTTGACTTTTTCTTCTTGGCGCATTTTTATTTTATTTTTGCAGTCGCTTTCGGATAAGGGCGAATTTATTCTGGTGTCAATTGTGATAAGGTATTAGCAGATGTCTCGTTTATTCCCGACGTGGGAGGTCCGGCTACTGTGGTCTCTTGACAATCTTTTGTTGGTATTAATCTTCCTTCATAATTACTTTTGTCTCCTATCTCTCTGTCAATTACAGGTGAACACAGAAACTCTTCGATACTGAATATATTTTCATTTAATGGCCAAATTCCAGTTGAACTAAAACCTGCTGTCAGTTAGATGGTGTAGCTGCCTTTGAAAGAGTATCTTTTGCTAGCCCAGGTATGTCATGGTTTTACCTGGGTTTATTGTCATCCAGCTCTCAGCGGCTGCACCGAAACAGGCCATATAAACACTTGTCTAATGGCTGAAGTCAGATTGTAACGGGTATGAGGTATAAACTGTTTCATAAATAGTAAAAAAAGAGAGGCTGTAATTTATCTTGATGGATGTGCTACTCCAATACAACCTGCTGGTCCATAAATAATCAAAGTGATATCTACATAACACTCTGTGGATATAACGATAAGTGGTGGTTTCCAGCTGCCATCTATGAAAATACCACTGGTTTCACCCTTTTCCAAAGGGGTAACCCTGCTGACTTGTTTATTTTCCTTCAAACTGACAACTTTGTTAGGACAGTGCACTGTTGTTATGCTGCCTGGTTTCCTTCACATTCCAAATATTGTGACAATAAAAATGAAGGCGACTTATCACAGAATTCCAATATTGAAGAAAGTTTTATGTTATGTTTATTAAAACTAAATGCTATTGCAAAACTTGTTGCTTCAGCCTCTCTAAAAGACAACCTTGAATGTTGCTGCATGAAGCCAGTAAAACAATCTTTTACCGGCCCAGTTCACCAGAAAATCGACATTATTTGCAAACACGTATTCGGAGGCTAACATACGAATATTCTTAGGGTACAAACCATAATAACTAACAGAATAGTGCAGATCATAACACAGAAATCTGATTTTTCTTTTTGTTCTTTCCTAAATACAAGTTGTGGAAAACGCTGAGTCTTTGTAGGGTTTGTGAGCTACATCGCCCCAGAAAGTTTTTCACTTGTACGTTTGAACCAAATATGAAAAAAAGAAAACAGAACAAAATGTTTTACTTACATTGTACCAACATACCACTTTCCTTCTGGTGAAATTGAAGGTACACCTTTAATTTTAAAATTAGTGGCTGAAGTGTAGTGCTGCTGGCCACTCTACCTTTAGTGCGTGTGTCGAACACTCACTTTAGGCAACCTATTCTACCTCCTAAATTTCCTAGGCGGCATAAAAAGGAGCCATTATTACTATTATCATTTTAAAAATTTTAGTTTTTTAGGATTTAATAAACACGTAATCTTCATTATAGGATCACAAGTAACTGACACATAATTAATTCTGAGATCTGTTAGGTTATGAATTAATTTTCTTTTAAAAGTTATAGAGAAACATAACTTGCCCTCATGTTGCCACATTGCTTTTGTATGATTCAATTGTACACTTACCATGGATCCAACAAAGTACGTAGCTGTAAACACCCATAGCAAATTAGTGACAAAAAGGTTGCTTTACACGTTCTAAAATACAAAAGGGAACAAAGACTCATTTTACTGTACACTGCTATAATCAGACTGGAGGAGCATGTACTACAAGCTATAACAAAAACGTTATACAGTTGCAGAGGTGCTGCGACTAAGGGACACTTGAAGAAGTACAAAGTATCAACTTATGTCTCTCTGCTCTCCCCTATATGGTAATACTGTCTTATAACGACTGTTAAATAAATCAAATGTATTGTATACCTTTATATGTGTATTTATACACAATATATCATAAACGTTTTTTGTGGCAAAAATACCTTTATATGTGTATTTATACACAATATATCATAAAAGTTTTTTGCGACAAAAATATCTGTCAAATTTTTGTATGTTGTAATGGTACATATAACACTACCAACACCAGCGTACCACAAATAAGTTGAAAGCCACTACAATTAAGAATACCTACAAGGTCAAGCATACGATCATGGATAAAAAAGGAAGTATCATAAGCCAAAACCAAGTGAATTAAAATGAAGAAGGAATTACCAGTAAATGTGCAACTAAAGAAGATAAAGCAAGACTAACGACGAGACGACATACATAATTACCCAATAGATCAAACAGTGAGAAGGAAACCCATTAAAGACAAAATCAAGAAGAAACCTATTAACCGTGAGAAGGAAACCAGTGAAAACAACGCCATGAAGAAACTTATTAAGAGGGAGGAAGGAATCGGTGAAGAGAAGAAGAAAATATCCAGATCAAACACAAAAAAGGGAGATAACATGAATTATAATGAACTAACATATGGCAATAAAAGAATGATTATAAAAGAAGAAAGAATAAATGGAATAAACAACATGATTTAAACCCCTAAGCTGCAAAACAAATTGACACTGACCAAAACCTATTAAGTGAATACCTTCCTTGACAATGTAATACAAACAATAATCAATAAGAATGAATTATTGAACATAAAAAGTAAGAAAGAGAATGAATAATAATAAGTTCTTAGCTAAATTATGTGTAGACATGAAAAGAGGGCTATGTCCAAAACACCAATGACCAATTGTAAAGTGGAATTGATATTAGAAATAACCACTAATTACCAATAGTAAAGACTGTAAAAGATAAACAAAATGTAATCTAATAATAACCAATAGATATACCAGTACTACATAAAGTCAAATAAATCAAATGTAATACAGAAACACAAAACCGACAATAATCCATTGTTGTATATTATAACTATATGCTTGCCATAGAATGGATGCATGATGAACAAAATTATCTTGTAAACTTATCATAAAAGAGTAGGAACTAAACCAACAACATTGAATGAGGCAGAATACTATTCGAATAAGTAAATTCAAGGATTATAGCCACCCAAATACTAATAATAACAATAATAATAAATAAACCATGTTGACAGCTAGATGCAAGTAATCTTGGTTACTTTAAACCAAAGCAATTTTCAGTATAAATGCAGAATGAACTACTGCACAATAATAACAGTGCTATCAAAACAATGATAAGAGATATTCAAGCAATAATGAGAATAATTTGATAGGATTACAACCCATATAAAAAGGTAACTTCCTAAAGTATAGTAAACTCACTTAACAAACTATAGTTAAGGTAATAAAACCACAAGATGAAGAAAAAGGACACTATCAGAAGTGACAATGACCAATGCAGTATGCATAGGCCATAATAAAATGTTATTAACTATTAATGTTAGTATAAAGTATCATGTACATGTTGTGTTTATGTTAGTGTCTATACAGGAAAGTACAGAGCAACTCACCGCAGCTAATAATAGAAGAGTCAACGCAACTTCTTCAGAATCGAACTCATGAAATGGAACAAAAAACATTCTAAACTATTTAAACAAATTAATAAACGATGTCAAAGAGTAAGTAAACCGATTTATTCATATCGGATTCAATAATAGATTGAATTGGGTAGAATAAATCAATAAACCAAAAATTAATAATATAAACCAAAACGTTAAGAATAATAATAAAACAGACAATCTCGTCGTGCTAAAATGTTCATACACACTTTTTAAGAGAAAATTACTTAAAACTTCGAATCTAACAAGAAAAATATTGTGTCGAGTATTCATAATACAAACCCTTAGATATCAAATATGAAATGAAAATATAAGAACCAAGTAAAATGTATATTCTATAGCCGGCAGAATAAGGGAAGGACAAATAAAATAGAGGCAGGATATCAAGAGAATGGAAAACATGGGACTACCTAAACAAGTAATAAGATACAGACCTCAGGGAAGACGAGATATAGGTAGGGCAAGGAAAAGAGATGCCTTCAGTGAAGGCAAAACAGGCTGTAATCCTATACCTTGACATGGAGAAGATTCCTAATACTTAATAGCACACTTAAGAACAAAATATTGGTATGGAGAATCATACACGACTTCCATGTTCTAAGATTTATATTTAAAATCATTTTCGAAATGAAATATTTCCATTGAAACTACTTCTTTCTACTTACTGCTTCAGCCACTTACTGTGGGCACTAACGTATACCACCTCACGTTATCGCACTTGATTTTCACTGATGATGGAAGTCGATGGCACTGGCGAAACGTCTGGTTTTGCAGAAAACATTGGTCTACGGCCAAACAGGCCGGGAAGGAATTTTAAAAACAAACTGCTTCTTTGTTGTCAATAACGTAGTACATATATACAAAAAATTATCAGGTAAACTATTACGTTACAACAAAAAAATGTTTCAGGTAAACTACCCTTTCCCCGTAACCGATCTTCACCAAAATCAATAGGCCTTGAGTCCTCTATAACTCGGGCACATATGTAAAAAAATATCTGATTCTGTTTGAATTTACGGCAGTTATCGTTCGTCATGAAAAAATTTCTCTTGTTACAACATAAAATATTGCAGGTAAACTACCCCTTTATCTTAACCGATCTTCACAAAAAGCAATAGGTCTTGAATACTCTACAATTCAGGGCTGTATGCAAAAAATTATTTGATTCTGTTTGAATTTGCGGCTCTTATCGTTTGCCATAAAAAATCTAGACAGACACACAGACACTTTTCGAAAAATTACTTTTTTTCATGTTTTGAGGGTAGTATAATCAGAATCTGCAAAAATCTCTAACACGATTTTTTTTGCCATCACCATACTTCCATTTCCTTATGGAACATGAAAGTAAAATCAAAGTAAAATTCTGATGGCAACAAAAATCAAATATTCTATCAAAAATTGGGGATATACATTTTTGGTAGGTATTTGGTAGGCCTACTTGCATTGCACAAGGAATGTGTTATTTTCAATAGGTTATTGATAAAAAATGACTTACAAGTACATTGATTTTTATTACAAAATTTATACAAAACAGTTTCAATTCTAAGGTATCAATAATTAATAAATATTAAGGATAATGAACAAATTATTTCTTCAGAGAAGATACATAAAAACATTGCAAAAATAATACATATCAGACAAATATTATTACAACAAAAATACCACACAGACATTTGGGCTTTGTTACTTTATCAGTAACTATAAGATTACATTAATAAAGTACATAGAATATTTATTTACAAGAACATAATTACAAAAAGTGAAAACACCTTTGATGAAATAAACATTTTATTTATTACATCAAACATAACTAAACTCAGATGACAATATAAATGAACTAAATATAGGTTTTTCTGCGAGGGAGTGTAGGATTGATTAGGGGTTCAATTAGTTGAAATTATTAAAAAAAAAATAGCATTAACTATAAATAGAAAAACTAGACTGGTATGTTTACAACAAAATGAAAACTTCAAGTTACATTTAAGAGATATTCCGTGTCAAATCAACAAGTGCTACAACCTGACCCTCTTAGATTTATTTGAAATTAAGTATGCATGTAGTATTCATAAATAGTAACACAAATCAATTTTTTCACATTTTTCTGACGAAAGGTTACTGAGTGCTCAAAAATGAAAAAAAAAATAAAATTTTTGACTTGCGCAACAATATTGATTTGTTCACAACTTGTGTTCTAATTAAGCTAGAACAATGACATCGAGTTCATTTGAAAGCTCTTTTAAAGGGCTTTCATATGATATAAAACATAATTAGTTGAAAATATATATATTTTTTATAAACACATCATTATTGCATTTACTGAATTTTGAAAAACTGTATTTTTAAAATTCTCAAAAAAATATATGTGAAAGATATTGTTTTCCTCTACATATTCTGAAAGTTTCAACTTGGGATGAGCATGGGATCACTATCAAAAGTAATTTTATGTTTATCACGATTCTGTAAAACGTCATTCAGATCGTTGAATTATTATTATTTTTATTTTCCTACCCGTGACAATTTTTTCAGAATCATAGTTGGATTTATTACTTGGCCTACAAAATTGTACTTTTCTTTCATACAAATAACTGTGTTTTAAAGCTTAGCACTAGCTAAATTAATAGCTCAAAATTAATAAATTGACCTACATATCTAAAATATATATCTTAATACAGTGATCCAGGTTTTCCGTGTACAAGCAAAAAAATCTCATTTTAAAGACTATATACAAAATGGTTGGTTGGTGTGACTATCTCCCATCTGTTTAGTATTTTGTCATCGGATAATATTCAGTCAGCTGTTGTCAACTGTTGTTGAAAGTGACCTGTACATTTTCTTTTGGTGTGACATAGCCTATAAAGTGAAAAAAATGTGATTAATTCTGAAATGTTGTGTTTTGAAATTAGCTTAAAGGTACTTTTGTACAATTCTCACAACAGTGTATAAGTTTATATGCCTACAACCAGTTAATATTGTAACGAGACATATGAGCCCAAATATTTCAGTAACCCAAAATATTAACACATGTCAATAATTGAGTGAAAGAGACAAACCAAGTGTTTCTTCTAAAAGGCCAAGCATGAAACTACATGAGCTACTCATCACCAAGGATAAACTCACAACAATAAGAGTTAATAAAACTAATGGTAACTAACAAGTGAAATAACATTATAAGAAAAAGAAGATGCACCGAACAATGATTGTACCACAGGAACCAACAACCCAATAGTTTTCGGTCAGTAAGGAACCAATGAAGACAAGGAAGAAACATACTACGAGAAAGACACCTAACAACCATGGCATAAAATATAGATTCCAAGAGCCAGTCAACTATAGAACATCTTACCCGTATATGCAATGACTGAACAACTTACAGATTGAAGAGATGGACAAGAACTGACTAACTGAGATGACCCATATACAACAGATAATATTATAAATGTATAGGACAAGATATGTTATAAAAGAATGAAAGTAACTATACTGTTAACTGAATAGAAGCTGTGAATAAAAGCATAGTAACATGTTATGCATAGCACCCATGTAACATAAAGAAGTATTAAAATTGTCTCATAATAATAACAAATATTACTCAAATAGTCAAACAATCATGTAAGATAAGAAAAGGCAATAACTAAAGAGTTATTAGTTATCATTAATAAAACCAAACTTGAGAAAATAAGGTTAAAAGAATGTAAATTTGTATCAACCTAACATACACATTGTTGGTACAAATTTCACCTAAATTCACATCTATCAGTAGGAAAAGCCTACCTAAACCAAAATGTTTTGTGCCTTAAACCAAGAAGAACTGATAAGCTTTCTACAGGTACCAATATAAGATACCCAAAATGGATTTTAAATAAGAATTTAAGTAAATAAAGTGAACCAAAACCGACCAAAAGGGGATTCACTAAGTAAAACATGAACAAAACCACTTTATAATACCAAATAGAAGTAAAAGGTTAATGTCTATACCACAAGTAAGGTGTAATGCCACTATTGTAATAGTATAAGAATATTATAAGAAAGGACATAATGTATTATAATCGTAATTAAGAACACCTGTCATGTGACACCACATGTAAGTAATGTTAGTCAATGATATACACTAAGGGACAGACCAGTGTACAAAAAACACTAAACCAATTATAAAGAGACTACTATGATTAAACTATTGTAACTAAATAATAGTAGAAAGAGATAAAAGAATACCAAATAAGAATGGAAATAAGTGTACACCTCATAGTGCAAAATAGAGGTCAGAGAGAGATAACTATATAAGAATACAGCAGTTCTATAAGGAGAAATTTACCTCCAAACTTATAAATTTTGCACAATCATCTGGCGATATAAGAGCTTCTACAACAATGGACTCTGTAACAAAGAAAGAATTTTAGCTAACAGAGAAAAATAATTATCATTGCCAGTATCAACAAAAGTGCAAATTTCTAAATGAAATAATTGCAATTTTATGGGAAATAATGTTATTAAACTAATTATGTACTTTATTAAGAACTTTTGTTTTCCAGCAGCTTCCAAAACTCTTTATATAAAAAATAATATAAACAAACTTATTTAGAGCTTCTAACAATACTTATCTTAAAATTATCATATGATTATGCTTTCCAAAGGAAGCCCCTGATTTGAAAGCATTGACACATAATACTACTAATTAAAAATGATTCCAACTACTATGTTACTAAATTTTCTCATTTAAAATGTAAATGGGACTGTTAATAACTTTATATTGTTGTCATTAACAAGACAAAACAATCATTAATGGCTATTTTATCACAAACTTCAAAATCTCCTATAAAGCTTGCTCAATGAAATAGGACATTCCTGATGCAGAAAATTAACTTTGCCATAACACAAATTAAATAGGCTAACACCCAAACAAAAAAATGCTTTGAAAACAAAACATTAATGAAATATGGTATGAATTAATTGTGCTACATTCAAAGCTGATTTTCTTAATTGATTTAAAGTACCTATACAAGTCTAGTTTGTCAAGTAAAGATAATTTAGGTAAACCTAACACTACATATGAAACAAACATTAAATCAAATATGCTAATGTTACAAAATTCACAAACAGAAACAAAAAATTTTAAATTATCTATAGGCTAAATTGCTTTGATTATATTACCTTCTCCACTTCATATGTTTTCCACATCAATATCATCTGATGTCGATACTACTGATGGTGCAATAATAGTCATTTTTTCCCAGTCAATTCTGGAAAGTTCAGGAGAAACCTGAAAGATCATTACAAAACTCATACATAATTTTTCACTAAGTTAATAATTATAATAATATTAAGCTAATAATTAAGAGAATAATTTATTTTCTTAACCTAGCACAATATTTGTAGGTTAGCACTATGAATTTACAAAAAGTTAATGGATTTTGTGTAAATTTCTAAAAAAAATTAAATTTACAGCATAATCTAGTAGTTATTTTATAGTAATCTATTTTAATTTAAATGAACTCAAGTCACTATTGCTTGGTTACATCCCTGCACTGAAGATTCCTGAAAAAGATTTCTAATATAATCATACAAACTCGAAAAACAAAAACTGTTCAAATGATTAACATTGAATAATATAATCCTGATTATAACGGTATTATAACTAGCAAATACATTACGGATAATTCATCCATACTCTGTATCATTTAAATCTACTATTAAGTATAACACACCCCATAAAATATTTTAGAATATTAAGATACTAATTTTTTAAAATTTCATGTGATATTAGTTGAGTATCATTTAGGAGGTTAAACAATATAAATACAATTCTACACATTAAGTTACAGATTATAAATACAGATAATAAGAAATTAAATAAAAATAACACTATAGGCCTACATCAATTATCGGGTTTAAGAACCTGCTGCTGTAAGCAGTGATAATTTTAGTTTAGTGAGCTTTAATCAGACTTGCATGCAATAATAAATTTTACATAAGATAAAAGAACGATGCTTTCTTTAGTCACCAGCAAAACCTTTTCTGTCTGCAAGTTAATATTATAAAATTTAAAAACCACAATTTTATTAAAAAATTTAATCGAGATTAAAATGCATGTTTAAGTCAAAAATTAAAGAAGTCACAGGTCAAATTCTCTTTTCAATTTTTCTTTTACCTGACAAATGTTAGCCCTTAATTTTTAAAGCAGAGCTGTGTTAAAACAAAATTTTTATGACAAATATATTACAATTTAATGGACTCAATGGTATGAAAGTAACTATGTGTACAAACAATTACAACAGTTTGCTTCAGTGAGGATATAGTACACATAGGCCTATATTATAAATTTTGTTATATTAGGTCTTAAAATTAACCTTAACTTTCTACCGTTGTCATATCTTATCAAGTAATTACGTTTCTCTGAAAAATGCTGAATTTGAAAGTATATTTAGAGTAATATAGCTGGACTGAAGAATTAAATAAAATATGTAACTAGTTAAATACGAGCAGAGTTCAAATTAAATATATTATGGTAAGGCCTATCATCTTGTGTTAGGTAGGACGACATTTTACGAATAAAATGACTTACAAACTGGATACATTACACAAATATAGGTAGGCTAGAGTAGTAATTGTCAGACTTACAGGAGTATCTATAATAAAGAAACATTATTCAATTAAATTGCAGTCAGTGCCTTACAGGGACTTTTTTTTTTTAAATGAGTTAATTACCCCTTGGGTAATTATGAAGATTCTCATCAATGCTGATATTGCGCTGATATATTTTTATTATATTCTTCTGTTATATAAACACGAGAAAAATAATTTTAAACGGCGGTCGAACCTATTTACGGAGACAAAAAATTAAATTTTTACTCCCATAAGAACGCATGGCGTTAGCCTAGGTATATTGTATTAATTAAATTAGAATGCTAATTTGCTCCATTATTAAATTTTGGACAGAACACAGTGATATTATGTATAGTTGGGTCTATAACAACCGGTAGGCCTAGTGTTACAGACCCAAAGTAATCGAGATTCATACATAACCTAACACAGCTAATTTCCTACAAACAATGGACAACATACACTAAATAAATGATCATCTTACCTTTCATTATTATTCCTAGCGCCTCCAACATATTTTTACTTCGACTTGCAATCACAAACACTTCATACGAATAACAAAATTCTGTCCCACACACGTTAACAAACGAAAACGAATTACCGCACAGCGACGACTAAACAGAATAAATATGGCAGGTCGCAATATTTCATTATACCAACTAAACAGAATAAAAACACACTTCCCTCTGTAGTGTCTGTCTTTTTTACACATGTTACAAATTTTATAGAATAATTATTACGAATGCCAATATGGCCGACTAACTACCCATATTTCATTATATACATTTGTATATATCGAACAGGTTGTCTGGCTTCAGCATACAGCAAAAATACGATGTATAAAAATTTGTAAAGTTTTTTGTACGCTGACACACCATAACTTGGGCAAAATAACTTCATCACCTAAAAATGTACTTATACAAGTTCGTCAAATTTGTTTTAGATACCCTGGGTAAAAATTGGGGTGTGATGAAGAAATTATGCGGCGCTAAGTCTATATATATATATATATATATATATATATATATATATATATATTTCAATCACTTTCTGCTACAGTCCGTTTCTTGATGTATATAATACTTTAATATTTATAACTAAATTTACCTTAAGATATATTTTTTTCCTATTAGGAACATGTTTCGAGAGTTCCTGTACTCTCATCTTCAGCCTTCGCCATCTTGTTTCTGGTGAAGTATTTGTGTGTTGGCTTCTGGATGTTATTAAGGTAGTTTGTTAGTCTTTGGTCTTTTAAAGTTGCATTATTGTGTGTGGTTTTGGTATCTGTTTTTGTATTTTGTGTATTTTCGATGTTGAGTGCTTTGAATATTGTGTCATGTTTTGTATTGATTTGTATTTGTTCTGGTATTAGTTTGTTTTGTGTTTTATGTTTGTAAATCTGTAAATTTTCCCAAATGTTCATTATGGTGCCTTTGTGTGGTATATGTTTTATTAGTGTTACATTGGTTATGTTTGGGAATTCATGTCCTGTGTTTATTGCATGTGTGGCTAAATTGGATTTATATATATTTGGTTTTTTGTATGCATTTAGGTGTTCAAAATAACGTTTTTTCAGCTGTTTTTTTGTTTGTCCTATATAACATTTATTGCAATCTTGGCATTCAATTTTGTATATACCGTTGGTTGTTGTATTATCTTTGTTGTGTGAGCTATTTAGATTTTGTAATTTGTTTTTATTAGTTTTGTATGCTATTTTTATATCTGTGTTTTTAAATAGTTTTGTTAGTTTTGTCATTTTATTATTTATATATGTGAATGTGGCCCATTTTTCGTTGTTGTTATTATTTATGTGTTGTTCAGTTTGATTAATTCTTAATTGTTCAGTTTTTATTTTGTATTTGATTTTATTTTCTATTTTGATCATAGTATTTTTATTGTATCCATTTGCATAACCAATTTGGTACATTATATTTCTTTCTTTGTCAGTTTCTTGTTTGTTTAGGGGTATTTTGTACATTCTGTTAAATAACGAATAAAATGCTGCCATTTTATGTTGTGGTGGGTGGTCAGAATGGTTAGGTATAATGATGTTAGTGGAAGTTGGTTTTCTATATATTGCATATTGTATGTGTTTGTTGTATCTTGTGATGGTTATGTCTAAATAGTTGATTTTGTTATGTTTTTCTTTTTCTTCTGTGAATTGTATTTTGGGATGTATGTTATTTCAGAACATACTGAAACAAATCAATAACATACATCCCAAAATACAATTCACAGAAGAAAAAGAAAAACATAACAAAATCAACTATTTAGACATAACCATCACAAGATACAACAAACACATACAATATGCAATATATAGAAAACCAACTTCCACTAACATCATTATACCTAACCATTCTGACCACCCACCACAACATAAAATGGCAGCATTTTATTCGTTATTTAACAGAACGTACAAAATACCCCTAAACAAACAAGAAACTGACAAAGAAAGAAATATAATATACCAAATTGGTTATGCAAATGGATAGAATAAAAATACTATGATCAAAATAGAAAATAAAATCAAATACAAAATAAAAACTGAACAATTAAGAATTAATCAAACTGAACAACACATAAATAATAACAACAACAAAAAATGGGCCACATTCACATATATAAATAATAAAATGACAAAACTAACAAAACTATTTAAAAACACAGATATAAAAATAGCATACAAAACTAATAAAAACAAATTACAAAATCTAAATAGCTCACACAACAAAGATAATACAACACCCAACGGTATATACAAAATTGAATGCCAAGATTGCAATAAATGTTATATAGGACAAACAAAAAAACAGCTGAAAAAACGTTATTTTGAACACCTAAATGCATACAAAAAGCCAAATATATATAAATCCAATTTAGCCACACATGCAATAAACACAGGACATGAATTCCCAAACATAACCAATGTAACACTAATAAAACATATACCACACAAAGGCACCATAATGAACATTTGGGAATATTTACAGATTTACAAACATAAAACACAAAACAAACTAATACCAGAACAAATACAAATCAGTACAAAACATGACACAATATTCAAAGCACTCAACATCGAAAATACACAAAATACAAAAACAGATACCACAACCACACACAATAATGCAACTTTAAAAAACCAAAGACCAACAAACTACCTTAATAACATCCAGAAGCCAACACACAAATACTTCACCAGAAACAAGATGGCGAAGGCTGAAGATGAGAGTACAGGAACTCTCGAAACATGTTCCTAATAGAAAAAAATATATCTTGAGGTAAATTTAGTTATAAATATTAAAGTAATATATATATATATATATATATATATATATTGTACTGCTGTTAAAATGCACACAGTACATAATAGGGAGGTAATAAATTTTAAAAGAGAAAGGATGCAGATTTTGTATTGAATGTAACATATGTATTAAAATGTAAACAAAAAACATTGGGACTATCGACTCACCCAGTCAACATAGAGGTCGATTCCTATATGATATAAAACAATATTCAGTTATATGTTCTGAAAAGAATATATGAAATTGGAATGAATGTTATAAGAAGAGTAAAGAGTAATAAAATTATAATTTAATAAATAACAAATAGAATTATGAATATTAGAGGTAAAATAAAGATGTTTAATAAGAAATAGAAAAATGATATATGTTTTAATAGGTATATGATAAACAGATGTAAAGAAATTAGGTAATTATCAAAGTGGCAATTTTGTAAATTGTTAAAAAAATTGTATTGTATAGTGATGAAGGAAATGTGTATTAGTCTAATTTTATTTTCAATAAGAGTAACGTGAAGAGTCTTCAAATATATTTAATAAGAGTTACATCAGGAGTCTTAAATTATATTCTATAAGAGTAACGTTATAACTCTAATGTTATTTTCAATAAGAGTAACATGAAAAGTCTAATTTAATATCTAATGGTAACAGCATGAAGAGTCTAAAATTATGTCTATAAGAGTAGCTTGAAGAGTCTAAATTCATAAAATAACATTTGTACATCATCAAGTTAATGTAACATGGAAAATAAAATATAGTAAAGGAATTTAATTTGTGATACCAGAGTTTTGATTATAATATTTAATAAAATAAATAATATTACGAGAAATATAACAATATCCTTAATAGAACGACGATAGAAGAGGGAAATCCTGGACTGAAGAAGAGTTTAAGTGGCCATAAAGGATAATTAAGTGTTCCGAGGAGACATCTGTGTTGCAGTCGTCCTGGAGAGCAGCATTCAGTGGTGAGATCAATAAGAAATTTGTGTGAAGGAACAGATTGCCAAGCCTAATATTGCTTTTGAAAAAAGGTAAACAACAACCAGAAGTGAACCCATGGCAGCTGGAAGAATTCAGAGTCGGTCAAGTTACATTAGTCTGGTATATATTTTTTACATGGTTAATTCTCAAAATACTACATATTAACTGAATTTGGTTTGGTTTAAAGAAAAGAAAATATTAGATACAATCGTAAATACGATCAAACAGCTTAATAATCATTAACCCTGAGAGAAAGAGTTTCTTTACATGTACTGGTAAACAAAAAAACATAATAACAGTAGGTACATTTATTAATTATATTATACTATTAAATAATTACAAGACTCATAAAAAAAATAATAGTACATTAAATGGCTGATCCAACGTAGAGCAGATCTTAATTACAATAGCTGTAATTAATTACAGTACATTAAATGGCGCCCATACGTGAAAGCAAAGATTTTCTTTAAACCAGCACCAAATAACACAATTTTGTTAAATTTAATTAGCATAAAAAAATTTTTTTCCTTGTAATTAAATTAAGTTAAAGATTGTAAAATGGCTAACAAACCAGAGCAACAATATGAATTAAGGAGTAATAGTGCTGAAGAGGAAGACACTGAACTGGAAGTAATAGTAAGGGATGCCCAAGGGGAACAACCAAAGAAACCAACCCAACCAATGGACGCAAATTTCCAGGAGATGATGAGAATTATTATGGAAGGGAATAGAAAAAACAGCGAAAAAGTATTGAAACAAATAACTGAAAAAATGGATAGTAACAGTGAAACATTAAAGAAACAAATGAAAGAGGATAATAAACAAATGAAATTAGATAATGAAACCTTATTAAAACAAAATAATGAGGAATTAAAGAAACAAATGAAAATAGATAATGAAAATTTATTAAAACAATATAATGAGGAATTAAAGGAGACCATTCACAACAAATAAATGGGGTGAATGATAAATTAGACCAGCAAAAGGCTGAAATCAAGTTAATATTACAAAGTTATAAGAAAAAGAATGTTAGGCAATCCGCAAAGGTGAAATTGAATATAGAAACAATGAAAGAAATAAGGAGTGATGAAAACCAGTCAATCGAAACAAAGATAGAAGTCATACCAAACGATCAAATCAGGGAACCAGTAAATCAGAAAATAAAAGGTAATAAAGAAATAGAAAATAAAGAAGATAAAAGTGTATCATTATATAAGGATAAACATAGCAGAAACAAAGAGAATAATAAGTATGTGGAAAAGAAGACGAAGAAGATAGGTAAAAGACGTCCCAAGAAACAGAAAAATACACAGGAAGAATTAGATATGATTAGGAGTGGGCTGGTTAATGTACATAATCTCCCAATCGCTAATAACAGAGAAAGAACAGAATTAAAAAATCATAATAAAAACTTAAGGAAATTTATATTTAAAATGAATACCTCAGCAAAAGAAAGGGATAATAAAATATCAGCTATATCATCAATAGTTGATATACCAGTGACATATTTGGTTAAAGAACTAGAGAATAAAGTGTTAAAAGTAGGCAAAGATACCATTGAAAATTTGGTGTTCGAAAAATTGCAGTACCGAGTGATCAAAACATATGTCATTAGGACAGAATTGATTGGAAATTCAACAGGAGGTCTTGAAATGAGTGAAGACTTCGCAGCAGAAAAATCAGAATACAAGGTAGTAGTGATAAAGTGGACAAGGATAGAATTCATACTGAAAACAATAATAGTCCGGGCGAAAAGGATAACTTATGTATTTGACAATGGATGAACTAAAGATGAAAATATGGAAAGAAGGGACTGATTTTTTGGGCATGGACCACAGCAAACTAATAGAACAAAGATTAGGTTAATTAATAAGACAAACAACATAATATTGAAGTTATTACAAATAAAAAATTTTATTTTATGAATTAAAAGAAAGGAAAAGAACCCACCAAATTCAAAAAACGTAAGAACCTCTTACAGGTTACTTCAGGGAAATTATTTTGAATCCTGTAAGAAGAGAAAGACGGTTAATAACAATAATAAGGTGATAATAATGAGTAAAGAGAATAAGTAATTAAAACAAATAAATAAAGAAATGAACCATCAGTTACTGAATGAAGCAATGGAAGATAAACTTGGCAAGATAATAGGAGTGCAATACAAATGACCCATAAGAGGGAAGGTGAGTTTAAATAAGAAATTATACCCAATACCCTATACAGTACGAGGGCATATAAAATAAGAAATCGACAAAGGATTAGTAAAAAGATAATTGAAATAAGTCAGTCAAAACACACGAGCCCGTTAGTAGTAATTCCCATGTAAGGATAAGTCCTTAATATTGTGTTTGGATGAGCGTCAAATTAATCAGATGATAATTCCTGATAAGGCGTCACCAAAGAATATAAGAATAATTTTAAAACGTTTTAATAACGTCATTTTTTTAATAATTGTAATGCTGTACCTGGATATTGGCAAATAGAATTGCATCCAGAAAGTATAGAATATGTGAATGGTATAAGTTATCATTTCAAGAGAACACCTTTTGGGCTGGTCCATAATGTGGCCATATTTACAGAATGATTTGACTGAGGAGGGGACAAGGAGATTTTAGAAGTTATGACGGTTTATGTCGATGATTTAGTAATTGCATCAAACAGTTGGGAAGAATATTGTAATAGAATTAAGAGGGTACTTACCAGATTGGGGAAAAATATAATGACACTCAAGTTGAATAATGTCATAGCCAGTAGGATTAAATTGTGTGGATTTGTAGTAATTAAATACCAAGATGGGAAGGTTAAAGATACATAAAATTTTAATCAGATTCGACCGTATAAATAAAGTAATAATTAAAAGAAAAATAATTCTTAAATGAAGAACAAATGAAATGTATAACCAGGATTGGGAAGGTGATGTCCGAAAGAAAGATAATGTTTTAGTCATGTTTTTGAGTTTTTTAGCCATGAAATTAGGCACAATTGTTATTTGTTATTTATTATTTTGATGTAAAACCAGTTGGTTTAATTAACGTTGTTTTAAGTGATGAATAAATGTTTAAGATATCATGATTCATGATAATAATGAACCATATTTGTAATGTTAATAAAAGAAAAAACCAATTTGTTAGAAGAATTTTGTGAGGTACAAGTACCTAATTAATCAGATCTTTAAATATTAAGATTAGACTATGTTGGTTATTTCAAAATTTCAACTAAAATTGTATCTGAAATTATGAAATAAGGGAAGGTATTATGTATTGCTGTTAAAATGCACACAGTACATAATAGGGAGGTAATAAATTTTAAAAGAGAAAGGATGCAGATTTTGTATTGAATGTAACATATGTTTTAAAATGTAAACAAAAAACATTGGGACTATCGACTCACCCAGTCAACATAGAGGTTGATTCCTATATGATATAAAACAATATTCAGTTATATGTTCTGAAAAGAATATATGAAATTGGAATGAATGTTATAAGAAGAGTAAAGAGTAATAAAATTATAATTTAATAAATAACAAATAGAATTACGAATATTAGAGGTAAAATAAAGATGTTTAATAAGAAATAGAAAAATGATATATGTTTTAATAGGTATATGATAAACAGATGTAAAGAAATTAGGTAATTATCAAAGTGGCAATTTTGTAAATTGTTAAAAAAATTTTATTGTATAGTGATGAAGGAAATGTGTATTAGTCTAATTTTATTTTCAATAAGAGTAACGTGAAGAGTCTTCAATATATTTAATAAGAGTTACATCAGGAGTCTTAAATTATATTCTATAAGAGTAACATTATAACTCTAATGTTATTTTCAATAAGAGTAACATGAAGAGTCTAATTTAATATCTAATGGTAACAGCATGAAGAGTCTAAAATTATATCTATAAGAGTAGCTTGAAGAGTCTAAATTCATAAAATAACATTTGTACATCATCAAGTTAATGTAACATAGAAAAGAAAGTATAGTAAAGGAATTTAATTTGTGGTACCAGAGTTTTGAATATAATATTTAATAAATAAATAATATTACGAGAAATATAACAATATCCTTAATAGAACGACAATAGAAGAGGGAAATCCTGGACTGAAGAAGAGTTTAAGTGGCCATAAAGGATAATTAAGTGTTCCAAGGAGACATCTGTGTTGCAGTCGTCCTGGAGAGCGGCATTCAGCGGTGAGATCAATAAGAAATTTGTGTGAAGGAACAGATTGCCAAGCCTAATATTGCTTTTGAAAAAAGGTAAACAACAACCAGAAGTGAACCCATGGCAGCTGGAAGAATTCAGAGTCGGTCAAGTTACATTAGTCTGGTATATATTTTTTACATGGTTAATTCTCAAAATACTACATATTAACTGAATTTGGTTTGGTTTAAAGAAAAGAAAATATTAGATACAATCGTAAATACGATCAAACAGCTTAATAATCATTAATCCTGATAGAAAGAGTTTCTTTACATGTACTGGTAAACAAAAAAACAATACAGTAGGTACATTTATTAATTATATTATACTATTAAATAATTACAAGACTCATAAAAAAAATAATAGTACATTAAATGGCTGATCCTACGTGGAGCAGATCTTAATTACAATACCTATAATTAATTACAGTACAATATATATATATATATATATATATATATATATATTGCGACAGTACAAATAAGTGATGTACTGAGCATGGAATATAAAAATTTAAATTTACTTAATAAACTGTAAATAATTTATAATATATTAGAATTAAGCATGTTAGGGATTGCAAGCTTGGCTCAGACAAAAATATGAACAGGTGTTTCGACCTGAATCAACGTGCACACACACACAAATGTAACTGAAAGTGTGTACACCAGTATTTTGTTAGTGTGTGTGAACGCAGGTCTCTGCAGGCGAGTTTGCCACCCCAAGATGAATAATTGCACAATTACTGTTTTTCCGTAATTATTCATAAATTAGAATTAAGAATTAAAGTCCAAAAGCACCATAAAATGTAAATAAATTTACTAAATACTGTGTACGAAAACCACGCAAAAGTGACACACCGTACAAGTGCAATAGTGAAATAACTGTGTACAAATCGAAAGGGTTAAGTTGCAATGTCCAAAATTGCAGTGAACATGTGTTGTAAAATTAGTTATAAGATAAGTATAAGAGTATACTTACAGGACTCTGCAATTCGCAGAAATATAAAAAATAGCGAATTTGACAAAGAGTGGGGGAACTGAAGCCAAAGACAGTTTCTAACATGTCGATTTCGGATCACTGCAGGGTGTCGACCAAGACATGGGTATAAATAGAACACGCAAGCTGCAGTGGTTCTCTTTCTTGAATCATCCACGGTGCAGCGGGAGCTTATGCCCGTCAGCACGGCGTATTTATTAATTTTTTATAAACAGTTTAAATTTGCCAGTTACGTACAAATACGTAACCAAGCTGTAAGACAATCATTGTAATTAATAACAGCACTACTTAAGAAGATCCATTAATGATTCGACACTAGACAAGAGAAGAGTTCCACATAGAGATATGACGCTGGACAAGAGGAGAGTTCCAGATAGCAATACGACGCTGGACAAGAGGAGAGTTCCATAGAGATACGACGCTGGACAAGAGGAGAGTTCCAGAGAGCGATACGACGCTGGACAAGAGTAGAGTTCCCGAGAGAGAGAGAGAGAGAGAGAGAGACAGCCGACGCTGGACAAGAGGAGAAGAGAGACAGCCGACGCTGGAGGCGAGACGAGGACGAATACCGATGGAACAAATATGATCGAGTATGATTGACGACAATAAGGTGATAGACAACTTATTCATATCTTAATCATACAAAGCATTCAAAGACAGTTAAAGACATTAATATTTTATTTAAAAATAAGAACAATGTTTTTTGTATAGTAGAGTTAAAATTACAGATGTTTTAGAAATATGATTAACGTAACAAGAGCTCAAATTAATATGATATAAAATGATTACAATTAGTATTTGAGAAAACAGTACTGAGAAACAATAACTATTAAGATTTTTGAGTATGTTATAACTTAGAAAAAAAGATTTAAAAATTGATTTTGAAACATATTAATAGACTGAGTAGTCTAAAAATGAGATTTTTCTTTTATATACTATTTAGTAGCATAGAATGTTTAGTTAGTAAGGATGTATATATCTTAAGCCTTACGGCATAATAACAAATAATAACTAATGTTTTAAAATCGAAGTCAGTGCCATGTGCACATATATTTTTTTTATAGTATCAAATAAATTTTAATTACCGTTTCAAGTTACTTAGAGTTCTTATTGCAGATACACCTGACACCCAATTTAAATGTTTTATTGTTTAAAGAATTTGTCAATCTTGAACGTGAGATCGTTCTCACCTATTTATGTGTATATAACGTTGCATAAATTTGGTGCTCCAAGATCGTGGGGCTGCACAAATTTAAATTAAATTAAATTTGCAATTTGTTACGTTGCAATATATATATATATATATATATATATATATATATATATATATATATATTGTAACGATTCATAAAGCCGACCCATCAGATCGTTATATGAAAGTGTCATACTGTGCGAGTATAGCGGCGTAAGCAAGAGAGAAAGGGTATAATCACAGCTATCTCTGTCTAACATCACCACTGCTACGAATGTTGCCGGCACAGACGTGAATTTTTATTCAATTATTTTTATTAGTTAAAACTGCAGTATCTTCAAAACTAATAAATATACAGCAATTCTGAAACCTGCATAGTGTTCAGCAATTAAAGCTCTATAAGTAGCCAAAATATCAACCAATATAATTAACATTTACAGAAGTTATTCAGAAGAAGAACGCCAAGAGAAATAACTAGAGAATTAGGCTAGGTACGAATTAGGTGTTTTCACACACTTACAGAGAAAGACCTAAGCAATAATGTTCTGTGGTCAGATCTGTGAAATCACGTTTGCAAATACCCATAATCAAACGATTTGCAAACAGAGGAAGTATGAAATTAGCCAGTAATTCTCTACCATCTCAAACCTGTTAAGGGGCATTTGGTCGACTTGTTCGATATTGTTTCAAATGGAAAACGCATGATTTATTTGGAACAACCAATCACAAAGCTGTATTCAGAAGAGATGCCAACTCAGACTTGGGGAATCGAGCACTCTTCGTTCGAACATTAAATAGGCAAAACGTGTGTTAGATACGAGCTAAATTTCGCAAACCACGCAAAGTTTATTTAAATAACAGTCCGAGAAGTGGTCCACAGTAGCGGAGGAACTAGTAAAGTTCAGTAATAAATACTCTCGCTGTGTAACAGCTCATTAATTAATTAATTGTGAAGTGACCTGTGCACCAGAGTAGCTACAGTATCTGTAAGCGCCCAGGGTCATCGGTCAACATCATTGGTCAACATCATTTCTTCTGAGCCGAACCATCAAAAGGAGGATCTCTACGGATTCCTATTTACGGTCGACGCATCAATCAGTAAGGAATATATTCATTGATCAATGAAATAAGTAACAAAATAAATAATAAAATCAATAAACAATTTTAAAAGACACTAAGTAAATTCATATTTGTATTTAAATAGTAAGGTTAGTAATAATGTAATATAGGAGTGTTGAGTGGAGAGTGAGGTGGGAGTGAGGAGTATTGAACGTGCAAATTATTGCAGACCCGTTCTTTAGCACTGTTTTGGGAGATATAAATTTTCCTAAATAAACCAGATAAGAACAATTTGTCGTTTGGACGTTTTAATATTCACTTTTCACGCACACTCATTAATAATAAGAGTTAGGTTAGCAATAAGTCCTTAACTTAGCTTTGAAAGAACATTAATAAAATAACATTTAATCGTTAATTAAACAAACTTCAACAAATTTTAAAGTGTTATTTGTAACGATTCCCCTTGAAGTGGAATTCACTGAACGAATCCTGAGATAGTGTGTCTCTGTGCTCTGAGCTAAGCTGAATCCGTGTCATTTGTATCTGGGATTTGTTCTGGCGCCCAGGTAAAGTAAAAAAAGTCACGAGTAAGTAACATTTTTCTATCATTATTTATAGAAAGTAGAGTAATAGAAAGAAATGGTCTTTATATAATTTCTCGCCGCAACTAAGAGGCATATGTAAATTGACAAATATAATATATAAAGAGAAGGTGTTATATAAATTTGGTGCTGCAACTAAATGGGCACGATTAACCTCACAAATTTGTGTATAAATAAATAAGTTATATATAAATTTGGCTGTGCAACTATTAGGCTGAGTAAACTCGATTAAAACGAGATTAACCCAAATGACCAGTTTGAATTGTAATAATATTTAATTTGAAACGAAGTGGAATTTAAGGTTACAAATAACTGTTGAAGGGTTAAATATTAAAATAAAATTTGTTAAATAATAATTACAATAAAAAATTGCTAAATCGCAAGCAGTAGATATGGCAGCAATTGAACACATGTTTAAACAGTTGACCACTAAAATGGATGATACAAATAGTCAATTAAATAGTAAAATAGATGAAAGTAATCTTAATTTAGAAGAAAGTAATAAAACATTAATAAATGATGTTAATAATTAAATCGAGCAAACTAATAAATACTTGTCTAGCGAAATGAAACAAATAAATGAGAATTTAACTAGTCAAATAGAACAAAGTAGTAAAGAAACTACATTTAAAATAGATGAAGAAATAACTCATTTAGCTAGTAAAATAGGTGAAAGTAATCTTAAGTTTGATAAGCATACCGAAGAGGTTAAAGCTACCATAGAGGAATTTAAGAAACAAGTAAATACTAATTTTCGCCGCCAAGACAAAAAACTAAATAAATTTAGAATCGAATTTCATGAATGGTTAGAACAGAAAGTAACCCTCATTAACCAACAATTCAGCGAAGTAACTGCTGAGTTAAAAACACAAACGCTTCTAAATAAAGAAGAAATCCAGAGTACTAGGGTAGAGTGCACCCAACTGGGTAAAAATATTAAGGAATTTAAGAAACAAGTTGAGAGTAAGGCTGACCGAGACGAAGTACATCAAAACGTAGAACAGCAATTAAAGGTAATGCGGGAAGATCTGACTAAGGCAATGAAGTCACAGCAAACTAAAGTCATGAGGTGTGGCAGCTATAAGGAAGAACCGGAAAACCTTGTATTCTCAGGAAACCCACATTAGAATCCCGTGGAATATCTAAGGCTGTTTGAGGCTTATGTAACTCGCGTAAACCCAACGATGGACGACGAGGATAAGAAGGACATGTTAGGCCGATTTCTCAAGAATTGGGCAGGTACGTGGTGGAAAGTCATCTCGGACAGAGTCCAAACCTATGCCAACTTTAGAGAGAAATTCCTTGCTCAATACTGGAACGTACAGATTCAAAGAAGGGTGCGTGATCATCTGGAATTTGGTAATTATCACCCGTCCATGAATATGACAACCACCAACTATGTGCTAAACGTAATGGCACAAGTAAAGCATTTAACACCACCAATAGAAGAGAGAGACCTAGTGTATAAGCTGGCGTGTCATTTCTCGGAACGCATTAGAGTAGCAACCACTACTAGAGGAGTGGATACTCTAGAAAAGTTTATAATGGTCGTGGATGAATGTCAAGACCTAGAGAGGGACCTGAAGCGTGTAAATAATCAGCTGAGTAACCACTCTAGAGGCGATCATCAAGAACCAACTTTCTACCCAACGAAAAGAAGAGACAATGAGCGCCCAAAAGAGAAAAGGTTTACCCCATATCCATGTAACAAATCCCAAAATCGGCAGGAATTGGAAGAAAAGGGTAGAAGTAGGAGTGTTGAAAACCGACCAAATAAAGGGTTTAAGGTATGTAAAACAGCCATAACATCTACCGAGCCACAACCATCTACTAGTAAAACGAATACAGGAAACGGGAAGCCACTGCAGGTAGAAAAGAAACAAAACTAAATCTACCATTACCTGCAGTGAAACAACCCATGAATACAGGTAGAAAGAAAGTAACAAATAATATAAAACAAGTGAGCGATAGGGAGTTCTTGTTAAAAGAAGAGCAAGAAGTGGGTAGAAGCCATTATCCTGAATGTCCGGAAATAATTTGTAAAATCAGTAATCTACTAGTACGAGGGCTAATAGACACCGGCAGTGAGGTAACCTGTGTCAGCTCAAAGTTTGTAGAAAATAATAGTCAGTTGCGTAATTGTCCCAGACTACCCGTAAAAAATTGTAATGTACAGGGAGCCACTGGAGCCAAAATGCAAAAGATCACTGAACAAATTTATTTACCTGTAAATTTAAATGGTAACCAAACCCAAATTGTAGCTCTTATTGTCCCGAAACTCGTTCATGATTGTATTATTGGGGTAGATACGTTACTTGAATGGAAGGCAGAAATAAATGTCAAAAGAAATACCATCACGATGGAAATTGATACTAATAAAATCAATGTAAACACTAAAGGATTTAAGCATTGGAAGTCGGTAAGTGTCATAAAAGAACTGCAAGCAGCTAAAGTCACTTCTAGGTTTACCTAACTACTATCAGAGGTTTACAAGTAAATACGCGGAAAATACTGTTCCATTGTTGAAGTTGTTAAACAAAGGGATTAAATGGAGGTGGACAAGGGACCACCATAAAGCGCTACAACAAGTAAAAAGTCTTTTTATAAATACTGTTGTATTACATCATCCGAGGGTAGGAGAAAGATTTTATTTGCAAACAGACGCCAGCAATATTGCTATAGGAGCACACTTGTATCAGATAGATGAGAAGGGCCAGAAAGCGGTATTAGGATTTGTAAGTCGCACACTTAAAGGGGCGGAATTAACCTATTTTACGACAGAAAAAGAGCTATTAGCGATAGTGCATAGCCTATCAAAGTTTAGAAGTTATATTCTGGGTGCTAAACTTACTATAATCACCAACAATAAGGCGTTAGTATTTTTATTAAAGTGTAAATTGCTAGGTGCTCGTCTGACTCGTTGGATCTTGGCTATACAAGAGTACCAGTTTGAAATACAGTATTGTAAAGCGAAAAACAACTTGGTAGCAGATGTACTCAGTAGAAATCCACCATCAGAAAACAACATGGACACAGTTAACAGTAAAAGTAGTAGCACCGATATAGGTATTTACGCGGTAAAGCATGTAACAAAACCTGAAGTAGTTAGACGACTTAAAGAAATAGGGACCCATCAACAAGAAGACCCTAGGATTAGTGTAGCTTGGAGAAGTGTAGTTACCAACACCAAACCAGGATTTTCCATATATGAAGGGAAACTATATAAGCTATGTTCCCATAAGTGGAAATTATTATTACCAAGCTGTATGATGGAGCAACTTATTTGGGAATGCCACTTATCATTGGGCCACGCTGGATTTAAGAAATGCCATCGTGCCTTAACAGAAAGCTTCATTGGAAAGGGGTTAGCAAAAGGCATGAAAAGATTATTGTCTACTTGTGACCTGTGCCAGAAGTGTAAACACCCGAACTTATCTACCAGAGTAGAAATGCAAACAATCCAAGCAAAAGAGAAAGGAGAGTTATTAGCTATGGATTATTATGGGCCTCTACCAAAAGCAAAAGGAGGGGTGAAGCACATTCTAGTAACAGTAGATTTCTTTTCTAAATTTGTCAAACTATACCCAGTCCAAAGAGCCATGACAGAAGCAACACTTAGAGCGTTAACAAAGTTCTACATCCCACAGTATGGTAAACATAGGAAAATATTGTCCGACCAAGGAAAACAGTTCACCCATAACCTATGGAGAGAAACCTTGGAGGAACTCAATATAAAACCAATTCTTACATCAATACGTCACCCTCAAGCAAATTTAGCTGAGCAAATAAATAGAGAATTAGGTAGATATTTTAGGGTATTATGCCATCAGAACCATTCTGCATGGGTAGATTACTTGAGTTTTATTTCGGATTGTATTAATAATACATGTAATGAAACAACGTTGTACACACCTTCAGAATTATTTATCAACAAAGAACCAGTACATGTATGGTCCAAAACCATAAAAAGTTCACCCAATTACAATCTACCTATTCCATATAAGGTAAAAACCAGAATAGCAGAAGAAAGAATACAGAGAGAAGGCCAAAAGAGGGTAGAATGGTATAATTGTACTCACAAGTTGGTAAGGTTCGTGGAAGGAGAGAAAGTGCTAGTGAAAGCGAATCCTGTATCCTCTGCCATAGATAATACCACGGCCAAGTTCTTTCCGATATTCGTGGGACCTTATAGAATAGAAAAGCAGATTGCAAGGTACACATATATATTAAAAGATGTTGAAAAAAAACAAAATTATAGGAAAGTACCATGGGGATAGTTTGAGGAAATATAGACAAAATATACAGCAATAAAGAAACAATGGTTTGGGCCAATGAGGTATGTGAATCAAACGTAGTCAAACAAATATTTATAAATGTCTTTGAAGCAATGTCAATGTTAATAAGTAGTAGTTAAATAAATGTTAGTATTGTCGTTTTGATCATTGCCATCAATAAAATCAAACTTGTGATTAAAGCATTAATGTTCCTATAAATCTCTAATATGTGGATGGCATGTTAGGATTAGTAACCTATTGTAATAATTAGTTATAAGGTAGAAGTAAGCAAAATTGTAAAAGTGCAAAATGTGTGCGAGCAAAACCAACAGTGCAAGTTTTAAATTTTTAAGAAAGTGCGTAACTTTACAAGAAAAAAAAAAATGAATGTATTTCTTAAATAATCAATTTTTTTTATACCAAGTGGGGGTATATATAACGATTCATACAGCCGACCCATCAGATCGTTATATGAAAGTGTCATACTGTGCGAATATAGCGGCGTAAACAAGAGAGAGAGGGTATAATCACAGCTATCTCTGTCTAACATCGCCACTGCTACGAATGTTGCCGGCACAGACATGAATTTTTATTCAATTATTTTTATTAGTTAAAACTGCAATATCTTCAAAACTAATAAATATACAGCAATTCTGAAACCTGCATAGTGTTCAGCAATTAAAGCTCTATAAGTAGCCAAAATATCAACCAATACAATTAACATTTACAGAAGTTATACAGAAGAAGAACGCCAAGAGAAATAACTAGAGAATTAGGCTAGGTACGAATTAGGTGTTTTCACACACTTACAGAGAAAGACGTAAGCAATAATATTCTGTGGTCACATCTGTGAAATCACGTTTGCAAATACCCATAATCAAACGATTTACAAACAGAGGAAGTATGAAATTAGCCAGTAATTCTCTACCATCTCAAACCTGTTAAGGGGCATTTGGTCGACTTGTTCGATATTGTTTCAAATGGAAAACGCATGATTTATTTGGAACAACCAATCACAAAGCTGTATTCAGAAGAGACGCCAGCTCAGACTTGGGGAATCGAGCACTCTTCGTTCGAACATTAAATAGGCAAGACGTGTGTTAGATACGAGCTAAATTTCGCAAACCACGCAAAGTTTATTTAAATAACAGTCCGAGAAGTGGTCCACAGTAGCGGAGGAACTAGTAAAGTTCAGTAATAAATACTCTCGCTGTGTAACAACTCATTAATTAATTAATTGTGAAGTGACGTGTGCACCAGAGTAGCTACAGTATCTATAAGCGCCCAGGGTCATCGGTCAACATCACTTCTTCTGAGCCGAACCATCAAAAGGAGGATCTCTACAGATTCCTATTTACGGTCGACGCATCAATCAGTAAGAAATATATTCATTGATCAATGAAATAAGTAACAAAATAAATAATAAAATCAATAAACAATTTTAAAAGACACTAAGTAAATTCATATTTGTATTTAAATACAGTAGAGTCTCGGTTATCCGCCCTTCGATTATCCGCCGTTCCGTGTTATCCGCCGCCCAAGCGGCGTAAAAAAACGTAAACGTAAAAAATATTTTCTTTAATTACTGCAACGAAAATAGTGTGCCAATAGTTTGCGGGCGTGAGTGTACGTGCTCTCTTTGTGATTGCTCCTGACTGTACCGCAGGAATTTGGCCTACTGCCCATCGCCTATTATAGCCTAGCTGTGACTCATGTGTCATTCACCCCACCCCACCCCCAACATCCAATGCTATCGCTCACATGCTCATCGCTTAGTAGACTGCAGTTTCTTGTTGTGTGCTGTAGTGAGCAGTGAGGCTATTTTTACGCGGTGTGTCCGTGAGTGACTAGTGCAGTTTTGGTGAAAGTGTCGTAGTGTAGTCTTGTTAATAGTGTTGCGATTATGGCTACGAAAAGGAAGAAAATTGTTTTATCAATAAAAGACAAGCTTGAGGCATTAAAAAGACTGGATAAAGGGGAAACACTGCAGAAGGTGGCTGACCACTACGGCGTCGGTCATCGCACAGTTGGAGATTGGAAGAAGAGACGATTAGAATTAGAAAAATGGTGTTCCTCACGAGTTACTGAGACTGCTTTTAAAGATAGAAAAACTATGAAAAATAGTGATTATGAAAAAGTTAGCGAAGCGTTGTACATTTGGTTTACACAGTTCAGGGAGAAAGGGGTGCCTATTTCGGGACCTATCTTAAAAGAAAAGGCGTTGCAGTTTCAAAAAGAATTTAACGAAGGTGATGCAGATTTTACAGCAAGCGTTGGCTGGCTTGATAGATGGAAGAAGCGTTATGGAATCCGTCAGTTGAATATTTGCGGCGAGAAACTGTCATCAAACTTTCAAGAAATGGAGCAGTTTAAGAAAAAATTTCAAGACTTTGTTGAAACTGAAAGCTTAACAGGAGATCAAGTATTTAATTGTGATGAAACAGGCCTTAATTTCAAAATGTTACCGAGTAAGAGCCTTGCAGCTAGAACTGAAGCTGCAGCCCCTGGCTATAAACGTAGTAAAGAGAGAGTGACTATTTTAGCATGCAGTAATGCCACAGCAAACCAGAAAATGGGCCTGGCAATGATTGGAAAGTCCATAAACCCTAGGGCTTTTAAAACCATTTCAAAACATGCTCTTCCAGTAAAATATTTCAATCAAAAAAGTGCATGGATGACTAGTGAAATTTTTGAGGAATGGTTTTTTAAAGAGTTTGTTCCTTCTACAGAGAAGTTTTTAAAAGACAACAACCTACCCAGAAAAGCAGTTTTACTGCTAGACAATGCCCCAACTCACCCTGATCCAGACGAACTTAGAGATGGGGACATAAAGGCTATGTTTTTGCCACCAAATGTGACTGCCATTTGTCAGCCTATGGACCAGGGTGTTTTGGAAACACTTAAACGAAACTATCGAAGAAAGCTTCTGTCAACAGTCATACAAGAAATTGAAGATGGGCAAAACTTGATTAAGAAGTTGAAAAGTATAAATTTGAAGGATGTCGCTTATTGGGTTGCAAGGGCCTGGGCCGACGTCGGGGCACAAACAATTGCGAAGTCGTGGCATAAGATGTTGGGCGAGGACGAAAATATGGCTGAAAGCATGCTGGATGAACTTCATGAAAGTATTTTGCCCTTGGTGCAACATATCCCTGGATGTGAGGATGCATCGTTGGATGAAATAAGGAATTGGCTTTCAGGAGACGACCAATATGAAATAACTGACGAAGAAATTGTAACACTTGTTAATAGCGATGATGTTGTTGAAGATCAAGACTCTGAAACTGTTGAGCCCCAAAAGATCACACACAGCCATTCAGTACGTTGAGCAGCAAGAGGAAGCCAGGGTTGTCGACATAATGATGCTCCAAAGATGGCGAGACTTGGCAGCAAAGAAGCGGGAATCATCAGGGAGGCAGTCGAAGATCACTAATTTTTTTCACTCATCATGAACTGAACTGTCACTTCCAACATTTCTGACAGTGTAAGTCAATTTTATTACGTACACATTAGTCTGATTCTATATTTATTTTTAGTAAATTTTTCTTGTTAAAATTTACTGAATTCTTAAACTTGAAGCGTGAAGTACTAAAGTAGGCGTAATTGTTTCCCCTTTTTTTTGTAAGTGTATAACTTTAATATTGTTGCTTGTTCTCTAAAATGTTTTACTATAATTTTGTAATATAATTGTACAGTACTGTATTGTTTTCTCTATTGATTTGTTGTAAAACGTGATGTTTATTAATTACATTTACAAAATTACAACGTAATTTTATGATAAATTTGCGTTTTATTTAACTCTCCCTATTATCCGCCATTCCAGCTTATCCGCCCTTCCGCCAGCCCGTTTATGGCGGATAACCGGGACTCTACTGTAGTAAGGTTAGTAATAATGTAATATAGGAGTGTTGAATGGAGAGTGAGGTGGGAGTGAGGAGTATTGAACGTGCAAATTATTGCAGACCCGTTCTTTAGCACTGGTTTGGGAGATATAAATTTTCCTAAATAAACCAGATAAGAACAATTGGTCGTTTGGACGTTTTAATCTTCACTTTTCACGCTCACTCATTAATAATAAGAGTTAGGTTAGGAATAAGTCCTTAACTTAGCTTTGAAAGAACATTAATAAAATAACATTTAATCGTTAATTAAACAAACTTCAACAAATTTTAAAGTGTTATTTGTAACGATTCCCCTTGAAGTGGAATTCACTGAACGAATCCTGAGATAGTGTGTCTCTATGCTCTGAGCTAAGCTGAATCCGTGTCATTTGTATCTGGGATTTGTTCTGGCGCCCAGGTAAAGTAAAAAAAGTCACGAGTAAGTAACATTTTTCTATCATTATTTATAGAAAGTAGAGTAATAGTGAAAGAAAAGGTCTTTATATAATTTGTCGCCGCAACTAAGAGGCATATGTAAATTGACAAATATAATATATAAAGAGAAGGTGTTATAATATATATATATATATATATACTTTAATATTTATAACTAAATTTACCTCAATATATACTTTTTTCCTATTAGGAACATGTTTCGAGAGTTCCTGTTCTCTCATCTTCAGCCTTCGCCATCTTGTTTCTGGTGAAGTATTTGTGTGTTGGCTTCTGGATGTTATTAAGGTAGTTTGTTGGTCTTTGGTCTTTTAAAGTTGCATTATTGTGTGTGGTTGTGGTATCTGTTTTTGTATATATATATATATATATATATATATATATACATTCCAACGTTGAAGTTGCGTCCATACATTGACGAGTTACATTCAGTGTGAAACCCATGTGCATATGAGTTCCGTATATGGACTCCAGATTTCAAACCTTAATAAAATTGTGGCTGACCGGCTGCTAGTGACAATAACTTCGTTTTGAAGACTTCATTTTATTTACTAATATGTAGGGATTGCCAACCCAAGAGAAAAAAAGATTTGACTCTTATTACGGATTTGTTTAGCAATTTTATCAAATTTTGACGGACGTCACAAGTATGGGAAATTAAATGACTATATACGTCATTAGTTCGAGGTTTGGCCACCACGTAGCGCTTGTCCATTTCTATCCCTCCTCCCGCTTCCCCTCTGAAGCGTATACTTACATTTCAAACCACAGCTAATCTGAAATCCTTGTTTTGGCAACACTGGCTAAAGTATGTAAAGCATGATAGTTGAACTTATCATGTTTCAGTTCATATACCTTCTCACTGACTCAGTTTTCCGATACTAATTGTCCTTGAATACAATGCATGGTTGTAAATGCACACACTACTTTGACTGTCATTGTAGAATCGAAGGCCCTTTATACAGCGTGCACAGCTGTGCTGTAATAAGCACATCTAATAAATTATTTCTCTCAAAAAAAGTACAAATTATGTGTCTGCGGGTACATGAAAAGTACGATTTCAGAAATTTCCTGGCTTCTCTGGCAAAACCAATTTAAAAAGTTAGTTTAAAACTGCGGAAAGCATTAACGCATAGCTTACATTATTAAGTTAACCTAAATGTCATTTTAGTGGTGTATTCAAAAAAGATCTTAAAATTCAACGAAGTTACACAGTATGCCTACTGGTAGTTAAATAATGTATAATAAACTTCGATTTTTACTTGCCCGTTTAGGTAGCAGTCCCTTGATGTAACACTATTTTTTCCCTCGATATAACACTATTTTTTCCGGCGGATGGGAACTTGCAAAGTCCAACGCACTTTATTTTTTCTATAACAAATTTTCAAGCACGTATTTGGAGATGGTCACTTCCATTACAAAAGCTGAGTGTAAGGGATCGTGTGTTAACCAGGCTATATGTTCCCATGCTTAGAGGAGCTAGGTAAATTTTATTTTTTAATGTACCGCCAGGCATTTTACGTTTTGTAAATCTAAGTGTTGTATTGGCGTGAAGTTGTATTAACAAACCTTTTACGTATTTTGCATGCTGAAAGATTCCGATACTTCTCGGACATGACTGTGCAATATGTTTTAAGGTATTTTACTGTCCACTGTGTTCTTCATGGTGGTAAATCGTAATTAATAATACACGAAGCTTTATTTTTATATGTATTTAACGAAGTTGTGACATTTGCTCGGAGATACAATGGTTCTAAGAAATTCATAATGATTCCAAGAAATGTAGTGTGGTATTAAACAGTTAAATTTTAACACAAGCCAATGATGAGTTTCAAAAATTGTCACGTGGGCAACCTATCTATATAAGCTCAACAGTAAGTCCTTTATTTCACTAACAGTTAGTTAAAAAAAAAGAACGTTCATATTGACGATTTTGAACTAATCATTTGGAAACAATTTATGTTTGTAGTTCTTTTAGCTAGACTGACCAAATTGTCTGCGCCTAATTCCCAGATATTTAATATTTTTATTAACATTCTTAATTATATTAATTACAATTAAATGTAACTAATTATAATTATTATATCATGTTGCATTATAATTGTATAATTTAGTTAATTATATGATTTATTTTATTAGAATTATTAGTATTAACATTAAACGCATCATTATTATTTGTTACTATTATTTTTATGATTCATTTGCTGCTTTATTTGTTGTTATTATGCATATTATGACCACACGCGTAAACACACACACACACACACACACACACACAAATATTAGTCTAATTTTGATGCCTCTGATATTATAGCTTCACACATCAATATTTTTCACGTGCACCAGCGATTTTTAGAATTTTCTTCTTTTCAGTAACATTCCTGTAAAATACTACCAATCGATTTGAAAATTGTAAATTTACAGTAGAAGCAAAATACACATAGGCTTGTTGAATCAAATTTAGAATAGCTGCTATTGGAGTTTTGTTTATGAATACAGGAGTTTTAAAACAAAACAGCAGTAGACTTTAAAGGGTAAATACAAAACTTGTCATGTTTCCGTACAGCTAAAATGTCAGTAATACATAAAATAAAAGAGTAGGCCTAAATGTAATACTACCAGGTAAGAAAAATTAATACCTAAATCATCACTGTTGATACCTTTCACTTTCAATTTCTATAAAAGTGAAAATAAAATCCTACTAAGAAAAAGGTAAATGCTTTTATCAGTGTTTTCATTTAGTGTTAATAAATTTAGTCTTCCAAATTAACAGAATAAAAATAAAGTTAATACAAGACAGTTACGTATTAAACAAAGGGACTTTTTGTAATAATCATCATATTTAACTTTCATTTCGTGCATAATTATGCATTATTCAATACTAACAACATAGATGGAAACAACACTTTTCTAATCAGAATCCAAGTCTGTATCAGGTGCTGGTTGTGCAAGTAGTAGTAGTAGTAGTAGTAGTACTAGTAGTAGCAGTAGCAGTGCTGCTGGTTTATGCTGTGAAGCCCTCGTCTGGTGTGAAGACACAACACATTACTTCTGCACAGCAAGTCTTACATTTCAATGATGCCAACAAGTGAAAACCGGCAACGTTGTCAGAAGTCAGATTAGCGATTTTCCGAACAACAACATACGCACAAAGCGTGAGTTTAACAAAAAAAATGTAAAATTTATATATGCGGTTGTACAGTTACAGGGTTTTGAAAAGAGCCCAAAAGGGAGGCAGTGTGAAAAAAATTATTCTTGAAAAAATGTGTATTTTTTCTTAATAAATTCTAAAATCAAAGTGTGAAAGTCAGGGTATAAGTCACACATTTTTATATATACTCTTATGAAAATTAAGTATACTCCATGATTTCAAGGAGATGCCAAAATGGAGGCATTTTGAAAGGACGTCTAAATGATAGCGGGGTATAAATATATGTAGAATTAAGGATTGTGTGATTAGTCAATTTAGTACAACAATTATAATATTTAATTCTTTTGCTTATTCATGATAACTCACCTTACAACTCCACTCCACTCCAGGGTTCGTCACACGAACGGCGTAATACAAGTGAGGTTCCAAGGTTATATTAATAACATACGCAACTCGTATTTATGAAAAAACAATTAAAATTTTATTCTATTCTTTAAACTGCTTTCAGGTCATGAATTATTCATTTATTTCTCTCAAATCATGTATCAATTCTTCCCCAATAATTAAGACAAAACATTCTTTAAATATTCTCTTAATGAAGCAATCTTATATACATAACATTTAAAATAAACATCTTATATTAAATAAAACAGCCCAGCTTGCTCACACGCAACATTCATACCATTTAAAACCCCATTGTTTAGATTAGGCCCTTTGTAAAATTGAAAATTGATTAATTAATTTAATTTTGAGTCGACTACTTAACCCGCGTTCTTCTGACGACCACGTGCTGCATCTCGTATGGGTATGAATGTTTCGGTTATTTGTCACATTTCTCGATTTTGCTGTCCACTCCGCTAACTTCGTCTGAACTGTTGAATTTAACTGTTTTTCTGCAAACTTTCTGTTACACTTCGGAATATGTTAAAATACAAAATTGTTATTCGCGAACTTTGTAACTTGTCCCGGCTGGGAACGGGTGATTTCGTCGACTGGCTATATCGTTACCAACATGCCTCCCTTCCACCGTTGGTCAAAACGGGAAACCAATGCCTTCTGGTATCAAAATGCTCGTCCACTTATATCCAGCATGGATTGTTAGGTGTATTGGACGTTGACGAAATTTTGAGGCCACTAGCCACGTCACTCAAATGGGCGTGTTTTCAATTACATTTCCGGCCTCAACCTCGCACATGCTGAACACATTTCACAACTTAGCCATGTTGGTCGAGGTGTCTAAGCGTCATGTCCGCGCGCACTAGAGTGTCACACAACACTTTATTTCCTGGAATGAAATTGCGTTGCTGAACGTACATTCCGCATTCCACTGTTCCTTGTAGGCATAAACCGTTTCATTGCTGGGACTTGCTACCAGATTTATACAGGGAGTTACCATTGAAAATGAAATGAACTTAATAAAAATAAATACCCCTTTTATCCCATTACAATTGTTTTAGATTGCCGACTATAACAGAATAGGCTGGGTGAAATTTGAAAACTTCTTTCATTATCAAGACTGTTCTTTTTTTTTTTTTTTTTTTTTTTGACATTTACCAGTAGCAGTCAATAAAATGTAAACAGCTGGTATTATAGAATAAAAGGTATATTCAAAACTGAATTATGTAACATTCAAATCTTATTAAAGTACAGCTACCGCGCATAGCTGTGTTCCTGAGTTCCAGACACTCTCATTGTACTATACTATTATTAAAACTTGTTTGGTATTGAGAGATGGAACTGTTGATTAAACAACTGACTGCTACGTGCCTCTCAACCAATCGCCGTACTCAAAACTGTAAACAGTAACTGTAGCAACGCACATTGTTGCCAATATGTTCCACACGTGCTGTTATTAAAACCAGTGTGGAATGTCGCACCACAGAGTGAACTGTTAGTGTAGGCTCTATGTAACGAAGTCTGTTTGTTAAGAGTGCTGTGTTCTCGGTTACACTTGTTTGACTATTCGTGGGTGTACGTTAGTTTAATACTTAAATAGTTGTGTTGCAGATACAAGTTTATTGCTAACTAATTTCTAATTACTTAACTAATTTCTGACTAATTAACTAAGTGTAGTGAAAACGTGTGAATCTATTATTAACTAAATAAGCATAAGCATGTTTAAATAACATGTTTACCTAAGTATAAATTTACTTTATTTTGTCATTTTACGGAACTTTGTGTGTGCGATTTTTATTTTAAAACAATTTGTATAAATATCTACATTCTTAAATTTTGAATTCTTTAAAATACGTAACAGCTTTAACCTATACGCGTTTACTTTCAAACAGAAGGTGTGTCTGAAAGTGAGGAAACTGGGAAAAAGCGTGGTCGACCGCGAATACATCCGGTAGAAGAGAAAACACGTATTTCCGGTCACGGGGTACCAATTAGAGGGCAGTCCAGAGAATTCGTTTGTTCTCTACGAGATTATTTCGAGAAATAGAAGGAACATGATGGGCCTCTGATTTCAGTTAGTCAAGTTGTTGATAGAACAGCAGCTGCACTCTCTATAAGTAAAAATACAGTCGTAACGATAGGTAAGGGGAAGTTTAAACAAAGCGAGGAAGCTGGCCCTTCTAAACTGGAAACGCCAGGTAAAAAAAGACGGATAGAAAAACGTGTTACTAATCTGGATGCTTTTGCAGAAGATGGGATCCGTCGCCACGTATATGAGTATTACAGTCGTAAAGAGTATCCTACAATAAAAAAGCTACTAGTTACTCTTCATGATGCAGAGCTTTTCACTGGTAGCAACTCGTCTTTATGGTCCGTAATTAAAAATTTGGGATTTAAATTTACTACTGTTTCGGGTAGAAAAGTATTAATGGAGCAACAACACGTAGTTGCTTCTCGCTGTAGATTTCTTAGGGGTGTAATAAATGAAAATTTTAATAACGTCGTGTGGGTTCACGAAACATGAGTGAACGCAGGACATTCTTTAAAAAACTGTTGGTCGGATGATTCTATGGCAGGAACTATGCCAGTGCGAATTGGAAAAGGTGGAAGACTTATAATTATCCACGACGGAAATTCTCAGGGGTTTATTCCCAATTGCCTCTATGTATTTAAATCGAAAAAGACTTCTGACTATCACGAAGAAATGAATCACAACAAATTTAAAACATGGTTTGAAGAATTCCTGTTAATACCAAGAATATTCCTCCCAATTCAGTGATCAAGATGGACAACGCCCCATATCATTCAGTGATTAAAGACAAGGCTCCAACAATGGCTTCAAAAAAAGAAGAGATGGTTGAATGGTTAAAACATCGAAACATTCCATTGACAGAGGATATGAAAAAGGCTGAGTTGATGGAATTAGTACTATTTAATAAACCAAAGTTTCCTGTGTATATTGTTGACGAGTTGGCTGAAAGTTACGGTCATAAAGTCATCCGGTTGCCTCTATATCATTGTCACTTTAACGCCATAGAACTAATATGGGCCAGGGTTAAAAAATACGTTGCTATAAATAATACAAAATTCACAATGACTAAAGTAGAAAAATTAAAAAATGAAGCCATGCAAATGATTACTGGAGAAGACTGGAAGAAGGTAGTCGAACACACCAAGTCAGTTATTGAAGACGCTTGGAAAAATGAAGGTATAGTGGAACAGTAGGTAGAAAATTTGATCATTTCTGTGAATTGTTTGAGTGACAGTCATTCAGTTGAATCTGAAGATAGTGATTCTACATTAAGTGGAGTTCACCATTATAAACGTAAGTTTTTATTTTGTTTAATGTTAACAAGTAATGTTAAATATAAAATTGCAATATAAAAGTATTTAATTTAATCTTTAACTAAACAAAAATTAACAAACGAAATATTATAGTCCAATATTACAATTTCTATCAATTATAAATTAATATTTCACTACTTATAGGCAGTTTCATTTATGAAGAATTCTCAAATATTTATGCTCGCTTAATACCAAATTATCTGTATTTATTAAGTTCATGATATAATAATAGAGTAATTATTTATCACGTTTTTTGAGTAAATTATTATGATATTAAATCCATACCAAAATATTAAGTAAGATCTCATATTACCAGAGTTGGACTTAACTAGAATTTGTGTAACCCGGTTCATGTCATTTCACAAAATAAAAGATGTTTTACGCGATTGTGAATAGATTAGTGTGCACTATGATTAAGGTAATGTACAGTGTAATACGTACATGTTATTGCAACCATACATTAAATAATCGTATTCACTACGATATAAGCTACGCGACTTCACTACAATAGCATCTCTGGATGTCTTACTGTAATTAAAAGTACATTAAGAGATATCATATCATGTTTTAAAAGTAAACTGTTTTGTCTTGAAAAGCCATATTAAATGACCTTGAGCGTGAATATGTTGTAAGTTGTTTGTATGTGAATCATTGTTTCATGTTTATCAACTTGTAGAAGTCACGTGGTCAGAGTTTGGCAACGTTGTTTCCCGTTCAGTACAAACGTCAGTACCAAAGAAGTTTTAATAATAGTATAGTCATGCTTAAAAGATCGATTTGCCTATACTGACCTGTCTCATCTCACCTAAATTACGTTTGTTTTCCTGGTGCCTACACAAATTGAATTAGTTTTAAATAATTGTGTTTATGTTCACAATAAATTGGGCTCCCCAAGTGTGTTCATTACACGTTTTTATTTCCTTTTTTTAAATTTTAAATGTGGGACTTTTTTTGACAAATACTTTATTAATGTCATTGAATTTCATAAAATAACTTGAACTGAACTGAATAATCAAAATATATCTATCTGTCAAATCTTTTTTTTTATTGTATTTTCGAAGGAAAGACAGTGGAATATTCAGCATCTGTTAATGCTTCACGCAATTCTTTATTATGTTAGATTTATAAATATCTTTGGTTTGACTAAAATTTATCAATTTTAAAACTAGTAATAACAATTAAATATAATTATGATAATAATAATAATAATAATAATAATAATAAAATAACAGTAGTCAGTAAATTAAACACTTTTTAAATCAACCATCAATGGATTTTTATTATTTTTTGTCAAGCAAACAAGAAGATTATACAAGGTCACTAATAAATTACCGAAAATTGATCAACCCATTAGGCCCTTAAAAAATGCTAAGACAGCACCAAATTATAAAATATCTAAATTACTATCACAAATTTTAAAACATAAAGTAAAACTTAAACAACAAACATAATATAAAATACAGTATCAAACTTGTAGAACAACTAAAAATCATACAAGTAAGCAAAAACACAAAATTATATTCTTTCGACATTTCAAACATGTACACAAATATTACCATTGACGATACCATAAATATTATAACAAATGCACAGAAAACAAATAATAAAAACGACACATACATTAGACAATTAACTAACAGTTTGAAAATTATATTAAAACAAAATTTTATTTTCAGTATAATAACAAATTATACCATCAAAATGATGGACTATCTATAATTCTCATCCTTCATCTACTCTACCAAGAATTTCTTATTGATGTTCGCATCAGTCCACTAACTTCAGTACCACCGTATTTCAGATGACTCTAGTTGCCACGTTTCTGAAGCTCCTGTGCAGGTGGTATGCTCTATACAGAAGTCAAGATGCCATTTTATTTTTCCAGGTGTATATTTTTTAGCTGTCAGTAACTTTTATTTTTCTATTTAATTGCAGCTCTTGCCTGTCCAGTTCTACTTAAAATATCTCTCTTACTGTGCCCATCCTTCGTGGTACATCATTCCTGTTACATTTGGTGGTTAGTCATCAGTCTGTCATGTGTTTGATATTGCCTGAATGTTTAGCGTATTGAATTTGAATTTTGTATGAAGTTTATGTAATTTGGCCTTATTTTTAAGGTTTTGTGTGATAACTTTTTGAATTTTAAGACAGTTTTATCATCCAAATCTGTCAAAAAACGACATATCATATTCGTGCCATCAAGTAAATGGCGACATCTTGGATATAAAAGAGTTGATATTGGAGAGCTGCAAAAATATTAGAGGAAGATTTTGTGACATAGCAAGTGCCATAAAAAGAAAAAGTCAGCCTTTCTAAGAAATATAATACTGGATAAATACTTAAGGCAAATATTGTATCAAATTGTGTATACAGGCTGTGAATTTACAGTAAGATGGGAGAGATGATAAACTAGAAACAAGTATGTCAATAAAGAAGTAAGAAAGGTGGATTTCAAACGTAATGATGCAATTTTGATTTTCTACGTACATGTTGATTGGGCAGCTGAAAAACATAATCCATCTATCAAGTCTTACTGCTGCTACAGATTCGAATGAGGGCTGTAATTAATTTGAAAAGCAAGCTGAATTATCACTGTTGCACACAGATTTCCAGTCTGACGATGAGCTGAGAAGCTTGAAAGCGCTAATGGAATAATTTTTCTATAATGGTGTGCAACAGTGATAATTCTGTTTGTGATTATAACCACTAACACAACTTTCTTAATTAAACTTCTAATTTGAAAAGACCTAATTAAATTGAAACACACAAATATTTCAGACTGCAAAATAAGAAGTAAACTATTATTGAACATATACTGATTTATAAACTTTATTTTTTTTTCAAAAAGAAAATTTCAGTGACAACAGTTCTATATCTTATTTTGTGTTAATTTTTTTGACAATGTATTATATATACTGGAAAATGTTTGAGGTAAAAATAGATCTTCCATGAAGTGGAATGTATTATAGCAGAATTGTACTGTATTTCCTCATTTATATTAGATTATTATTTGGCAAAAGTATAATTATTAGATTTGTATAAATAAGAGTTCATGAAATTTCTTAACTCTGTAAGGAGAGTGGGCGTGCTGGCAGAGATGGTGAACCAGCTGATTGTCTTCTAATGTATAGACTGGCAGATGTATTCAAGCTGAGCACCATGGTATTTACCCAGCAGACAGGCCTGAAATGTCTCTATGGGATTATTGAATACTGTCTTGATGTACACAGGTATAGTAATAATCTGTAAGGTAGACTGAAATTTGTGTATGTACTCATAAAATAACTGTGGTAGTCACTGATGTACTGGGTCATAGTATCTAGAATCTGTTAATTTCTCTGGAGCTTTCCTGAAATGCTGTGTTTTAAAACAAATTAAAAATGCACACTTTGTCTAGCCATATTTACCTTTTCTTGAGATGTATAATACATGTTAGCACATACAGTAAGTAATTGTGGCAACTCTTTATTACATTTTTGCACAAAGCATGTTTGTATTTTTGGTGTCTGTAATGATGTATAATGTCTCAGTAAAGTGAGGAATGTGTGAATGAAAAAGTACTTTTATCGATGCGTAATAGTATTGATCCATTTCCATGATTTTTAATTCAGCATTGAACAAGTGTATGGGAGTACATTTATGAAAATATAGTTGGAGATAGATTAATTCAGGATTGTTCCATTCATATTCTGTGTGACATTAGGACTGAATGTGTGTGTTGTAATTGGGACTGAATGCCATGTGAACATTGATTGAAGCAAACATCATGATGAAACCCCATTATAAGAATTGCTGGAGAGGCTTTGACTCAATTTTGTGAAGTGCCAAAAAGTTTTTCTTACCATATTATTGGCTATTCTCTCTAAAGAGCATGGTATAAACTACAGGAGTCCACTATTGTCATAACAAATAAGGAAAGATGTTATGACTTGATGTAGATAAGTTAATAAATTTTCATCTTCTTCCAAGCAAATATGCATCAGTCAGTTCCCATTTCTAAGAAACCCTACCCTCCAACTCAAATTGGGTCTTTCTTGCTGTTGACGTGCCACTGACATTCTTGGAAGTCATTGTCTATCTATTTGATTGATATTCTCCTTCCACTCTTTGTGGTATTGGTTTATGCTTTTACTTCCATGTTCCTTAAGGAAATGGAAGTATGGTGATGGCAAAAAAAATCGTGTTCGAGATTATTGCAGATTCTGATTGCACTAGACTCAAAACATGAAAAAAAGTGAATTTTCGAAAAGCGTCTGTGTGTGTCTGTCTGTCTGTCTATGTCTGTAGATTTTTTTTCTATGGCAAACGATAACAGCTGCAAATTCAAACAGAATCAAATAGGTTTTTGCATACAGCCCTTATTTGTAGAGTACTCAAGACCTATTGTTTTTGGTGAAGATCAGTTAAAAGAAAGGGGTAGTTTACCTGAACTTTTTTTTTTTTAATCAAGGTTAATTTTTTCCTATGAAAAACGATAAACAGCGCAAATTCAATAATGTTTTGCATACAGCCCTGAATTATAGAGTTCTCAAGACCTACTGTTTTTGGTTAAGATCGGATAAGGGAAAGGGGTAGTTTACCTGCAACGTTTTATGTTTTAACAAGGGTATTTTCTATGGCAAACGATAACAGCCCCAAATTCAAACAGAATCAAATAATATTTTGCATACAGCCCTGAATTGTAGAGTTCTCAAGACCTATTGTTTTTGGTGAAGATCGGTTAAGGGAAAGGGGTAGTTTACCTGTAACGTTTTTTTATCAAGGGTAATTTTTTTCTATGGCAAACGATAACAGCCGCAAATTCAAACAGAATCAAATAATGTTCTGGATACAGTCCTGAATTGTAAAGCTGTCAGGACCTGTTGGTTTTGGTGAAGATCGGTTAAGGGAAAGGGGTAGTTTACCTGCAACATTTTATGTTTCAACAAGGGTAATTTCTTCTCTGACGAACGATAACTGCCGCAAATTAAAATGGAATCAACTACTTTTTTACATACCTTCTTGAATTATACAGAACTCAAGGTCTGTCGATTTTGTTGAAGATCGGTTAAGGGAAAGGGGTAGTTTACCTAGAACGTTTTATGTTTTAACAAGGGTAATTTTTTCTATGATGAACGATAACTGCCGCAAATTCAAAGAGAATCAAATAATTTTTTCCATACCGTCCTGAATTGTAAAGAAGTGAAGGCCTGTTGATTTTGGTGAAGATCGGGTAAGGGAAAGGGGTAGTTTACTGGCCACTGTTCATGTTTTAACAAGAGTAATTGTTTCTATGACGAACGATAACTGCCACACATTCAAACAGAATCAAATTTTTTTTTGCATGCATCCCTGAATTATAGAGGACTGAAGGCCTATTGATTTTGGTGAAGATCGGTTAAGAGAAAGGGGTAGTTTACGTGCAACGTTTTATGTTTTAACAAGAGTAAAGTACTTAATTTTGATAAACAAAGTATCCTGATAAGAAGCTCATAATAATCCACTGTAGAAACGTAGATGAAATATCTATAAATGAAGAGGCTAGTTGAACGGGGTGGGGGTAATTTTCTATTAATGAAAATTATAGTTGAAGAGGGAGGGGAGAATTTTTTATATGTGTACTACGTTATCGGCAACAAAGAAGTAGTTTTTTGTTAAAATTCCTGCCCGGGCTGTTTAGCCATAGTCCAATGTTTCTGCAAAACCAGACGTTGGTATACGTTAGTGACCACAGTACTGTGGTTAAGGCTGAAGCAATAGAAAAAAGTAGTTTTTGTGGAAATATTTCATTTCGAATATGATTTTAAATATAAATCTTAGAACATGGAAGTCATGTATGGATCTCCATACCGATATTATAATCATGATAAAGTAGATATTTTGCAACCTGCCATGCAGGAAGTAACTCATGACTGCTCACAGACACTGTTCCAAAGGACTTTAGATGTATTTTGATTAATTTTAAAGCTGGATAGGAGAAACAAAAGTACCAGCAATCATTGAGCTTTATTTTATTTATAAACATTCAGATTATTCTCATCTTATTTTGTGAGAATAAATTAATAAATTCAGCTTTATTAATAGTGAAGTAAAAATGAGACTCTTCAAACTAAAAAATGATGGTAACTTGTTACATTATTATTACTATTATTATTTTTACAAATTATAAGATTTCAGATGTTAGCTGTCATATGTCCTGATGAAACAACAATGTTTCGATCCCTGACAAATCAGAGTTCATTTTTAGGTGAAACAATAAAGTAATATAGCACAATACCAATCAGAACAAACGTATGTCTTCAACATAAAAAAAAAATATTATTTAAAAATTGATATAGTTATTTTATAAAACCAAGACTATACACGAAGACTTACAAATCTAAATCATTGTCATACCAGGCCAAATTCAGACACTAGAGTATGGTGGTCAAAACAGAATGCTTGTATAGGACTCTTGGAAATAGAAAAGAAAGAATGGAAATTTTTAAGGAAAATCCTGTGACCCAGAAATGTCTAAGTGGATGAGTTAAAATTTGTATTTGAGACCAAACCAAGAGTTGTTTGAAAAGTTTGAAAAAATCTCGACTACAGTTTAGAAAAGACAAATGGCTTTCTATGGACATTAGAAGACTGGCTTCCAACTTGAAAGACATGTTTGAAATGGTATCCAAGTCACTTATTGACAAAATCTGTATAATATTTACCTTATTTCTTTCGTCGTGTGACTTCGTTTTGCGTTTTGATTTGATTTTATGCATTTCGAGACATATGTCTCGTCATCAGAAATAAATTTAAAAAAATTCACTCTTGCGAGGTCGTTACATATTAAAATACAAATATTCGAAAACGATTACACACATACCCGCTTTATGTGATTAGCTATTGATAATCAGTGTCCGATCGGTCCGACTCGAGTGCGCACTCAAGTGTCTTAGCATTTATTGCATTTAGTATATCAGTACCTAGAATTCCATCATAGATCAATTTATGCATAATTATCATGGGGTATTCTAATTCTAGCTTTTTATATGTTAGGGTTAAATATGCTTGTTGTTTAACCCTTTCTTTCTTATTGGTAGCTGTTGTGATATTTAAATTATTTACAGGCAAAATTGCAGTATTTTTAAAATGTTTCTTATTGCGTTGAACCCAAGCAGCGTTAAGAACTGACAGCTGGCTGCCTGTGTCAACTGACATTCGTATTTTACACCTGTTAATTCCCACGGTTACAATAAGACATTGTATTTGTCGTTCGTTGCGCTTTATATCCTGCTCATTATTCAATAAGTCCTCTCTAATATCGTAGGGGTATATGTTGTTTATCGTATAAGTTTGTTTCCGTTTATTCAGTCATTGTGACGCCTTTGACGTAGACGGCCGACTGTGGAATGTTGCTGTCTCCATCTCATTCATTTTCTCCCTATCTCTCTTTATTGTTCCCTCGTCGTCCTTCCGTACTGCGGCAACACGTTTCTCAGCTAGTTTTGAAAAATGTTTACGATTAGACGACCACGCAATGCCTCCTTGTTGTTTAGCTGTATTTATTCATTCAGTCTCTGTAGCTGTGCGCGTCGTAGTGTTGTGTATTGGTTGCGTATAATTTATTTTGTAATTATCACGGTGCGGTGTAATGTTTTGTATTGCTTTCTTGTCATCCCTGTGATAATTATAGTGGTGATTTGCATGTTTTTGTTCCCAGTATTGTGTGTTCTTACCTTTATTGATATTCTCCGACTGTGTCACAAGGATTAAAAATTCTTCTATGGTTTTAATTCCCTGCGTATAAACTGCTAACTGGATATCTCGCTGGAAATGGTAAGATAACTTTGAAACAATTTCGTACTCTGAGAATTTAGGTTTAAGATGTTTTACGCGTTCTATTTGCGGAATTGTGTACTGTTCGATACTCTGCTGTCCTTGTGCGTTGAACTTTCCATACTCGAGTTGATCCCGTACCTGTCATTGGTTATGTAAATTCCAGTATCGGTTCTCGAATGCCTCACGAAACTGCTGATATGTACTGACGTTATCTCTAATAATAGAGTACCATTGACTGGCTGAATCTCTAAGATATCGCGTGACGAAGTCTATCTTCTCGTCGTCATTTATTGCACTGCCAATCTTCTCTATTTCCTTCTCCACTCTAGCTAGGAATTCCATACTGTTCTCCCCTTTACCACCTGAGAACTTAAGTCTACTCCTTTCGTCCATTGGTGTAGGAAACATGGTCATTTTATTCTGTCGTCTTCTCAACTCACTTCGTAGCTGGTTCCTTTCCTCTTGGATTTCTTCTTTCATATGTGATACGTCTCCCGAACGGTCCTTCGTAGTTTCTTCAATTCTATTCTTAATGACTACAGTACGTGTTTCTATTTCTCTAAGTTTACTGGTATTTGCTTGCGACATATTACTAACAGTTTGAATTTTATCATCCTGCTCTCGCATTATAGTATTTAAAGTATCATTTATATTGTCATTTATTTGTTTATGCGCTTCTTTTAAATCTTTTCTCCACTCGAGACGTGATTCTTTTTGTTTATTTTCAATTCTTACAACTTGCTCATGTAAGGCTTGTTTAAAATTATTCTCTAGCATGTCAATACGTAAGTTAGTGTCAACAATTTTTTCAGTTAACTGTGCATTACTGTAGATTATACTTTGTTTTATTTCAAGATTATCGTTTTTCAATTCTTCTAACTTTCAGTTATTCTTATAGTGTCTTGTTTAGAATTCTCAAACTGTTGTTCTAATCTATTTACTAAACTTTCTGTTTGTTTGGTATTTATTTCATCTATTTTTTTATTTGCTTGATATTCTCCTCTTTTAATTCTTCTTTAAATTTTTCGGCTTGTTTTATGACTAATTCGTCCATCATTGCTAGTATCGAATTTTTAAATGCTTCTAGATTCAACCCTCCTGGTTCTGCCATGTTGAATAATTATTAAAATATTTATTTATAATATTTAAGAATATTATTTTTATGGAACCGACTTATTAATTTTATTTATTTATTGTTTCATAATTATTATTTATTTATTCTTACCTAATTATATTACAGTTACACCTGTTTGTTGGGGTGGGCGCCAGTTGCATTATTACAATACAATATACACAACAAAATTAGACACATATAAAAATATTCATTAATACGCATCAATTATTATACATAAATCCTATGCACACATTTAACAATAGAGCATACATTTATTTATTAAATGTAGGCATGTCATGCCACACGTTGACGGGTGACAATTTTATACAACGATACAACGTTATAAAATGTAAGTGTGTCGGGCGCACGCTCATGAGCGACAAAATTATACAACGGTAAATAACATTTCTAACAACGTGTACGTGTAATTAGGGGTTCAGGTGTAATTATAATAATGGTAGCCTTTTTAGGAAATTCAAAATGTTCCCATTTATTAATTTAAACAAACATATCAAGAAATAATAATATACAAATAATGATTACTTCGTCATACGATATTCATTATACATGGTTCAAAGTTTCTTTGTTTGCTGTAATCTCATCACCAACATAAAGCTTATATCGTAGATATAATATTATTAATTTTAATTAAAAACATTCCTTCATTATGTTATACTGTCTGGACTACTCAGTCTGAATGTGTGCTTTCAATATAAAAATATTTAACTAAGTTAACTATTTGTTCATTCTATGAACAAATCTAATTGATTCTTTCAAATGTACATTAAAATATTTTCAATAAATTATCAATTCAAAAATTATGCTTTCATAATTACTCTACAATTTAAATTTAAATATTTCCAATAAATTATTGATTCAAAAATTATGCTTTCATAATTACTCTACAATTTAAATTAAAATATTTTCAGTAAATTATTAATTCAAAAATTATGCTATAATTTTTTATACAAGACATTTATATTTATAAGTTATAAATTACACTTTTTTTTGAAATTATTGTCTTTCTTTTGACAATGTTTATCAATCTTTGATTAAGTCTTTTGTTATGAGGAATACATGGCTTTCATTCACCTTAATTGTAGTGGTTCCTCAGCATACCCTCTCCTGGTCCTGAGTCCTTGATGTTGTGAATCCTGCATAGTCATGAAGTCCTGGATGCTTTCCTCTTCCTCCGGGTCCTCTCAGAAGTCCTGGATGCTTTCCTCTTCCTCCGGGTCCTCTCGGAAGTCTGATGACTCGTCCTTTACGTCTGGAATTTATACCATGTAGTGCTCTCGTCCTCGGTCTGGAGTAATGCTCTTAGATGTAGATCACTTGTAGACATCTGACGTTTTCTTAGTTACGGTAATTTTTAATTACTGTTTTTCATTACTATTTTAAATCGAAATATTTATCGTAATGCTTTATAAGTTATGCTTAACAAAAAGTCTTATTGGTGTTAGACATATTGTCTAACTCTGTCCAAAGTAATTAAAATTTCGTGTCTCTGACGGACATAGCGTTCCACCACGAAAGAAGACTGTTAGAAGAGAGAGATTAGCTCTCCTGGGCTTGTATTTATATTCACCAAGAACACTGCAGCTGTCGATTCAGGAATTAGCCTGTCGACAGTTGAACCATGGCATGATAGCCCCCACTCTCATCCTATTTCACATTTTTGCACTTTTTCGCCAATCGCACTGTTTAACGCGGATTTCATGGCGATAAAATATTGTCTAATTTAATGACCTATGTGATGTGCAATTATCATGATGCTCGCACCACTAGTGTAATTATAATGCTTTAAAAATCGCACAGAATTCGCACTGATTGTCCGAATTACGTAAAATTCGCACTGCACTTGTGTCTGATTTTTACACATTTTTAGAAGTTTTTACCTTCTCGCTATCATCTATGGTTTGCTTAATATTAAATATATTCTTAATTTAGCATTGACTTGGGGTGAGGTTGCAAACTTTCAGGATCAAACAGGCTTCACGCACACACACTATTTACTTGTGTACACGCATGCAGCGGTAATCGCATGATCCTGCGTGTTGACTCCTGTTTGCAAGCCAGCTTCCAATTTCACACCTGCTCGTCTATCATACTGTATATTATTAAAATTAAATTAAATATTTATTTTATATTATATATGCGCATTACAGCCTATGCTTGTATTGTCGCAATATAACAGTAATAATAATAACAACAGGCCATTGAGCTTTAGTTTTAAGATTTGTAATAATAACTTGTGATGTTATGTAACTATAGCATACAAAATCCATATGATAAATTCAGAGGGAGATTTTATCTCCTAGTAATGAACAGTTCTTAGCAGGAAATCTTTTTTGCCAGATACTAGTTACATTATTTGTTAAGTTTGATTGCATATTACACTAATTTCTCTCAGATATGACTGTGAAGCAGTGATATGAAGACAGAATCACATAATTTCCTAGTGGCAGAGAACACAATTTCCTAGTGGCAGTGTATGCATACAAACAAGCAACATATATAGAACAGTGTATACAAAACCAAGTTCAGAAAAGATAAAAACCCTGCAATCTTATTTTAAACATTATTTTATACGGTCCAAGTCACTTTATATAGTAATGATTTACCTTATTGAAACCGTCCAGTGACTTCAAGTTGTATATTTATGACACGTTTCAAGTCAAATGACCCTTCATCAGATAGTTATCACTCACAAGGAGATCATCAAATATTAAAATTCACAAAAACACAAAAACACACATATGTACAATTGTAAAACCTATACAAATGTCCGACACAGTGCACTGCGTGAGGCCCACTGGACTCTGAGCAAACGCGTGTCATGCTGTGTGTTATCTCATAATCGATTGTAGCGTGGTGTCATATAGCGGGTTTGATTTGAAATTTAATTTATTGTTAAGTATGCCATCATGAGTAACTGGGTTATTATGTCCACTATAGATTTCAAATTCTTCCCATGCATCCATATAACGACCCGTACTGCAATAATGTAAGGGTATTAAATTCGTATTAAAATTCATGTACGAATGAGAAGATAGCACATGGGATTGTACGTAAACCTTGCTGTAGACTACTCCTCCTCATGCCAGTCACTGGACTGCAACCTGAGAAAACACAAACACACTTAATATTCTTCATGAGCAGTATTACTTACACTTTCAATACCATGCCTGTACATAGTAAGGCAATGTCAAATCCTGCAGTGGACCACCCCCATATACCACACAAGTGGTAGGTTTTTGTGTGACTGAATATGCTTGCACATACACTACCGATCAAATTTGTTATATACTGCAAATTAATAGTTCACATATGCGACTGTTACAGTTTTATTCAAAATTTTGTTGACAAATGTCTCTTATAAACAAATGAAGAAGTCAATGTTCAGCTATTACTTGTGCTACATGCTTGGTGTTTCTGACATTAAAAAATGCCAAACACATGTGACTTCGTGCTTGATTCATCAATTTATGGTGATGTCTAATCAGTCAGGTTCCGGTATTGACAATTCTGATAGACACCAAGTATGAGCCCAACAAATCTTGTGAACAATTTAATGTAAAGCTGTGTGTACCTGGATGTTTTTTACTCTCCCAAACCCATGTATCTTGTGCATAATTTGTGTTCTTATGTAAAGGCACTTAAATTTAATCAAGTTTATGTCAAGTCAGATATAAAACCTAGCTATTAAAGTGTAAAACATAATTTCTAAGTGTATTAATTTTTAGTTTTGAATAATAGCAAAAAAACTTTGATGTGATGCAATTTTATTTTCAAAATTACTTTGCAAAGAATACGTATAAGCAGTCAACACACTTGCAGTATAAATGAAATCTGCTCGAATCAATTTAAATTTGATATACAGCATACACTGTTATATAAAAATGCAAATTTGTTATGATTTTTAAAATATTGTTAAAAACTATGGTGGTCTGTTAGGAAAGAACAAGGAAAAGAAGAATGGTGTTGACAGTGTTGAACAAACTGAAATAGCTTTTTCTGAAATGCCTAAATGTTACTACATACTTAAAAAAAAAAAAAGTAATGTTAATCAATCAATACAAACAGGATGTTAAAAATCTACTAGTGTAATAGCTAATAGCTAGGTTTAATGCTACATTTGTTGCTGAAGATGGAGAAAATAAAAGAGATACAGAACATTACTGTATCTGTAGATACTACTCAAACAGAAGATACAGCACAGACTCAACGTCAGATTTGACTTTGCCAGAAACACCTATTAACACGTTCTATAAAACAAAACTGATGCACTGTACAAGGTCTGACAATTACGTTTGCAAACTCACCATCATTTAGCACTATAAACTCACCATCTGAGGGCAGCACTATACAAGCAGCTCTGTAAGATTTCATAACCTTGGTATTTCAGTGTCTCACAGCAGTGTTCGTGTTTGATTTGTGCTGAGTGGTGTGCATTGTTGTTTGTGCTCATGTGTGTGTGTGTGTGTGTGTGTGTGTGTGTGTGTGCTGTCATGTAACAAGACGAATGGACGAAAACATTGCCAAAATTCGTCAAATCGTGCTTGCAAATCAATGACTGACCATGAGATCCATAGCAAACCAAGTGAACATTGATACGAAAACTGCAGAAAGTTTTAACTGAAGACCTTGGCATGTGCAAAGTGTATAGGTTAGTGGTCCCAAAGGAGCTCACCAATGATCAAAAGCAAAGGAGGGTTGAACTGTGCACAGACCTGTTGGAGAGGCAAGGCGATGTTTTGGGCCAAGTAATCACAGGTGATGAAACCTGGATCTTCACATATGACCCTGAAACAAAGCGACAAAGTGCTCAATGGAAGTCACCTGATTCTCCACAACCACAAAAGTTCCGTCAATCAAAATCAAAAATCAAAATGTTGTTGATAACCTTATTTGATATCCAAGGGATTGTTCACTATGAATTTGTACCACCAGGACAAACAGTTAACCAAGTGTACTATTTGGGAGTGCCGCAAAGGTTGGATGGAAAAGTGAGGTGCAAACGACTGGAACTTTTTGCCAAAAACTCATGGCTCGTGCATCACAACGATGCACCTGCGCACACAGCACTGTCTGTACGGGAGTTTTTGGCCAGGAAACAAATAACTTTGGTAGACCACCCTCCATACTCACATGACCTTGCCCCCAATGACTTATTTCTTTACCCAAAGATCAAAGAAGTTCTGAAAGGAAGACATTTTGATAACATTGAGGACACTAAGGATAATACGGCGGCAGCTCTGAAGGCCATTCCAGAAAAAGAGTTCCAAAATTGCTTCGAAGGGTGGAGTACGTGCTGGCATCAGTGTATATCTTCCCAAGGGGAGTACTTTGAAGGTGACCATAGAGGTATTCAGCAATATGGTATATAGCTTATTTTCTAGGACGAGTTTGCAAACTTAACTGTCAGACCTCATACATGTGTCTCTTGCATGTCTGCATGTTGCAACATGTAGCGCCTCACAGTTCATATTTTCAGTCCATGAATAGTGAAACCATTTAATAACACATGATAACGCAGCCTGGTTTTTATTATAAATTATAAGTTTCTAGACATTAGCCATCATAAATTATCACAACATTTCAACCCCTAACAAATCAGAAGCCATCTCCAGGTGAAACAATAACTGGATATAACACATCATTAAAAATATATAGATATCATCAACATAAAATAAATATGTTATTTAATTAATTGTAAGAAAATTAACCGTCTAATTACCAAAAAGCCTATCATACAGATTAGAAGAAATACCACTCCTGGTCATTAAATAAATCTCATGTGATTAAATAAACTATCGATTCCTTCATTTCTTATTTCAGCCATCTATAGGCTGTGACAACACATCTTCCTTCAATTTCTGAAGTACTTTTCTCCTTCAACAGTATTCCTTCATTCTCTGTCTCACTTTTGCTTGTTTTTCTACCACTAATACCTTCACAGTTCTCCTCAGTTTCCCTTTAGCCAGACCCCTTACCTCTGCTATTTTCTTTCTCAACAATTCTCTGCTTCCTATATCTTCTACCCATGATTCCACAGTTTTCTATATTTTGATGGACTTCTTTCGTCCATAGTACTTGTGTCTTTCTGTACTCTTGAAAGTTCTATCTTTTTGCTACCCTTTCTGGTTCTACTCTTCTAATGTATAATATTTACCTTATTTCTTCCGTCGTGTGACTTCGTTTTGCGTTTTGATTTGATTTTAATGTTAATGATAATACAATTCTGTGTAATTATAAAAATGTTCAGTATGAGTTAAATATGAATAGCGATGAAGAAGATTGCAAGGTAAGTGAAATACCTATTACTTTGTCCAAGCCACAAATACAGTATGGTCCAACTCGACATCTGAATGCAGCGGATGAAGGAATGACGACACAGGAAGAAGAAAAACTGCACAAATTAATAGAAGAGTGCAGGGAAGTATTTAGTGAAGTACCAATGCAGACGACAGTATACGAGCACTCTATAGTTGTGTCAGACCCTACGAAAGTCATTAGGAGGATGTACCCTATCCCAATGGGATATGAGGAAGAGGTTGAACTGGAAATTTGGAGCATGATTGAAAATGGAGTCATAGAGCAATCGAACACCAACTTCCTGAATCCTCTAGTGGTGGTGAAGAAGAATAGTGGTGAGATACGCCTATGCCTTGACATGAGGGAGCTGAACAGCATTGTGTTAAAAGAGTATGACTGTGCGCCTGCTGCGGACGAATTATTTACCAAGTGTGAAGGAGTGAGGTATCTGACAAAGCAGGATTTACGCACAAGTTTCTGGCAGATTCCAATTCGTGAAGAAAATAGAAAGTACACCGCTTTCCTGTATAAAAGTAAATGCTACCAACACAGGGTAGTACTCTTCGGATTAAGTACGAGTTTGGCAGCCATCGTAAAGTGCTAGAAAGAGCCCAAGGACCTGAGGTGGAACCCTACACCATGGTATTCGTAGGTGATGTCTTAGTTGTATCTAAAACACTAGACGAACATATAAAACATCTAAGCACGATGTTCCACAAGTTTAGGCAAGCGAACATATCCCTTAACCTAGACAAATGTGAATTTATCAAATCCTCTATCCAATTCCTAGGCCACATTATTTCCTCCTCTGGTATTCAACCCGATCCTATCAACATCTCGAGCATAACTAATTTTCCTATACCCGGAAATCTCGATGGGTTAAGAGCATTCTTAGGACTAACAGGATACTACAGAAGATTCTCGCCATTATATGCAGAGTATACGCAACCGCTACTGGAGCTGACGAAGAAAGGACAGAAGTGGAATTGGGAGAAGAAACACCAAGACGCCTTTAACCAAGTGAAAAAGTTGTTCATCGAAAATATTATGTTACATCATCCTCAACATGAAAGAAAATTCGTAATCTACTCCGATGCCAGTGACTACGCAGTAGGGAGTGTACTGTAGCAATGAGATACTACGGGAGAGCACCGAGTTATCGCCTACGCCAGTAGAGTCTTCAAAGGAGCTGAAAGACACTACTCCACATCAGAAAAAGAAATACTCGCTATAATATATGCTCTTAAGCAGTTCAGATACTATGTTTATGGTACTCATTTTGAGATACATACTGACCATCAAGCATTATCCTTTCTATTGAAATGCAAAGTAACAAATGCCCGATTATTAAGATGGATTTTAGCCATTGGCGAATACTCGTTCACCATTAAATATTGTAAAGGTAAAGACAATATTATAGCTGATACACTAAGCCGATACATCACAGAAGAATGTGAAGAAGTCTATGAGAGTGAAAAAAGAAGTATAATTGCTATCAATTAAATTTAAAGCGAACGATGAAGTAAAACAAATGCAAAAAAATTTAGCACAACAACAAGATTTGAACGTTACCATAAGAGAAATGAAAGACCAAGAACAGCTACCAAATCATTATAAGCTACTTAATGGAATTCTTTTCAGGTTAGTAAGACAAGACTGGAAGATAGTACTAACGAACAAAATGTTACAGAAATTAATTCAACCAGCTCATGAGAGTTTAGCGCATGCTGCCACTCTGAAATGTTACCTGAGTCTATGAGAGGATTTTACGATTAATAATATGTTTCGAAAAATAAAGAAGGAGGTGAAGAAGTGTTATGAGTGTCAAACGGCGAAAGGACCGAATTTACACACGTACATAGAAATGCAGAGCATCCAGAAGGAAAACAAGGGAGAGCTAATTGCAGTGGATTTTCTGGGACCACTACCACGATCAAGTCGGGGTGTGAAGCACATATTGGTATGTATCGATGTGTTTTCCAAGGCAGTCTGACTGTACCCAATTATGCGACCCACAACCAAGGTTGTTCTAAAGATACTACTGCAGAAATATATTCCGACATATGGAAAAATGAAGAAAGTTCTCAGTGACCAAGGTGTACAATTCCAGAGTGAAATATGGGAGAGGACGTTAAGGGAAAATGGACTACAACCTATACTCACATCCATAAGGCATCCTCAAGGAAACCTTGCTGAAAGAGTTAACAAAGAATTAGGTAAATATTTATGAATATACTGCCATGATCAGCACAATAAATGGGCAGAATATCTACCATTTCTTGAGAAAGCCATCAACGAAAATTATAGTGAAGCAACAGGATATACTCCAATAGAATTGGAAGAAGATAAAAAGCCGAACAGATTTTGGACCAAGTATGTAAACAAACCTAACAACCAGAATGTACCTGTACCAATAAGTGTGAAAATTGAATACGCAAAGCAACGGATAATAAAAAGAGGTAACAAGAGAGTGGAAATATTTAACAGGACACACAAACTACAACAATTCGACGTGGGAGAAAAAGTTTTAGTAAAAGCTAATCCAGTGGGAAAGCAAAGTGATAATACAGCAAAAAATTCTTTAAACTGTATAACGGACCATATACATTAAAACAACGAATCGCGAGACATACATTTGTAGTATATGACGATGTGAAGAAGAAAGAAATTGGCAAATACCATGCCAGTTCACTCAGAAAGTTTTACACGTAAAAATAAATAGGTCAGTGGAACCAAATTAAAGGAGAACAATGGGAAGAAGCAGCTATGCTTATGCATTGTTAGCAACTCGTAGGAGGGGAGATAGGAACTAGACTTGTTTTACCCTCCAACTAAGGGAATTTGAACAATTAATATTCATTATCATGGATAGTAGTGTATAAAAAAAAATATATATATATATATATTTATATAAGTAATATGAAATATAAAAATATAAGATGTCTAATGATAGCAAAAAAAAATATTTTAATAAATAAATTTATTAAATTTTGTTTACCAAGTAGAGGAATAATGCGACAATACAAGCGTAGACTGTAATGCGCATATATAATATAAAATAAATATTTAATTTAATTTTAATAATATATAATAGACGAGCAGGTGTGAAATTGGAAGCTGGCTTGCAAACAGGAGTCAACACGCAGGATCACGCGATTACCGCTGCATTCGTGTACACAAGTAAATAGTGTGTGTGCGTGAAGCCTGTTTGAGCCTGAAAGTTTGCACCTCACCCCAAGTCAATGCTAAATTAAGAATATATTTAATATTAAGCAAAACATAGATGTTAGCGAGAAGGTAAAAACTTCTAAAAATGTGTAAAAATCAGACACAAGTGCAGTGCGAATTTTACGTAATTCGGATAATCAGTGCGAATTCTGTGCGATTTTTAAAGCATTATAATTACACTAGTGGTGCAAGCATCATGATAATTGCACATCACATAGGTCATTAAATTAGACAATATTTTATCGCCATGAAATCCGCGTTAAACAGTGCGATTGGCAAAAAAGTGAAAAATGTGAAATAGGACGAGAGTGGGGGCTATCATGCCATGGTTCAACTGTCGACAGGCTAATTCCTGAATCGACAGCTGCAGTTTGCTTGGTGAATATAAATATAAGCCCAGGAGAGCTAATCTCTCTCTTCTAACAATCTTCATTTGTGGTGGAACGCTATGTCCGTCAGAGACGCGAAATTTTAATTACTTTGGACAGAGTTAGACAATATGTCTAACACCAATAAGACTTTTTGTTAAGCATAACTTATAAAGCATTACGATAAATTATTCGATTTAAAATAGTAATGGAAAACAGTAATTAAAAATTACCGTAACTAAGAATGTCTACAAGTGATCTACATCTAAGAGCATTACTCCAGACCGAGGATGAGAGAGTTCTACATGGCATAAATTCCAGACGTAAAGGACGAGTCATCGTACTTCCGAGAGGACCCGGAGGAAGAGGAGAGGATCCAGGACTTTCGAGAGGACCCGGAGGAAGAGGAAAGCATCCAGGACTTCCGAGAGGACCCAGAGAATGAGGAAATGATCCAGGACTTCATGACTATGCAGGATTCACAACATCAAGGACTCAGGACCAGGAGAGGTTATGCTGAGGAACCACTACAATTAAGGTGAAAGAAAGCCATGTATTCCTCATAACAAAAGCCTTAATCAAAGATTGATAAACATTGTCAAAAGAAAGACAATAATTTTAAAAAAAAGTGTAATTTATAACTTATAAATATAAATGTCTTGTATAAAAAATTAGCATAATTTTTGAATTAATAATTTATTGAAAATATTTTAATTTAAATTGTAGAGTAATTATGAAAGCATAATTTTTGAATCAATAATTTATTGGAAATATTTAAATTTAAATTGTAGAGTAATTATGAAAGCATAATTTTTGAATTAATAATTTATTGAAAATATTTAAATTTAAATTGAAGAGTAATTATGAAAGCATAATTTTTGAATTGATAATTTATTGAAAATATTTTAATGTACATTTGAAAGAATCAATTAGATTTGTTCATAGAATGAACAAATAGTTAACTTAGTTAAATATTTTTATATTGAAAGCACACATTCAGACTGAGTAGTCCAGACAGTATAATATAATGAAGAAATGTTTTTAATTAAAATTAATAATATTATATCTATGATATAAGATTTATGTTGGTGATGAGATTACAGCAAACAAAGAAACTTTGAAACCATGTATAATGAATATCGTATGACGAAGTAATCATTATTTGTATATTATTATTTCTTGATATGTTTGTTTAAATTAATAAATGGGAACATTTTGAATTTCCTAAAAAGGCTACCATTATTATAATTACACCTGAACCCCTAATTACACGTACACGTTGTTAGAAATGTTATTTACCGTTGTATAATTTTATCGCTCATGAGCGTGCGCCCGACACACTTACATTTTATAACGTTGTATCGTTGTAATATATTGTAATATTTCGGACATTACCCATCGTTTTTAGAAATAATTCTGATCGCAACATTTCAGCATCTAAAAATCTGAGGTTTTCCACTAATGTAAATAACTTTTTACAACAGCGTATGTATCAATTGAGATATTACTCAGTAATTAATAATTAAAAGTATTTAAATTTGTGTTACATTACCTTATTCGGACGTCAACTGCAGTATTAATAAGTCCTTAAATCTTTAAATTTGTGTAGAAGCTAACCAAGTTATCATCTAGTGTACTCGGCAGAGAATAATAGGCCAATGCAAATAACAAATAAGTATTTATAAGTTCACATAAAACATTTTATTTCTTTAACATGACATTCATTTCTTTTTCTACGTATTTCTATATAATTATGTTACGACATACTTTGATAGCCCATTATAGGATGTTATCAACTAAACATATTAAAAGAAAACCAAATATTGAAAATACACATTATAATCAGTATACCTTAAATAATTAACGCAACCCAGTGTTTTTTTTTTCATTACATAATTTTCACACACCCATACATACATATATATACTATTTCTTTAAATCCCCATTTTCTTTTTTAATTAATAGCTTTCTCAGAATTCAGTAGATAACAGATTAAGAGTTTGGTGCATCTTTAATAAATATATAAAAATGTTTATGAGTTACTCATCCCTTTTCCTGCTTCTCCTCGTCGTCGCGTCACTGTTTTATAATCACTTTTTTCTCCGTTTAACTTCCGAACTGTTTTTACAAATTGTCACTGCTGTATATACACTTTTCTGTCCGAAATATTTATGAAAAACTGTTTCTACTTAAACTTGTAAAGTACTAACTTCCTTCACACTTTGGTTGTTGTTTTATTAATTCACTCATTATTAGTCGGCCGACTTGATAGTTTGCTCGCAAGCACGAATTTCCTGACCGCGCGGTCTGAGGGCTTTTGTTGACTGATGATTTTCAAAATGGCCAAGGATCCTGTGTGTGTGACAACTTGTGTCGGGATTGGCGGAACGCATCTCGAGGAGTTTACGTCATCTAGCACCTGGTGAGAAGGAATTTTTCAGACGTGTTTTTTCTGTGTGAACGTTGGCCGACTCGCACGCACATACGCATGAATTCGCACCCCTTCTGGTACGTAACATTCCCAGACTCTTAATTACTTTTATGCCTTGCACGGCTTGGTACGAGGAGGACTGCAAGGTGTTCAAAAATGTCATGCGTTTGTGATCAAAACGTTGTTCAGCTTGAGTTGCTACTACTTTTTATAATTATTAAAGAATAAAATAAATCCCAATAGTTTGTCCCGTTACAATACCCCCCCCCCCCAATGAGAGGTTTTCTGTCGAAACAGAAAAACTCTCATTGCCTAAAACCTAAGAGGACCAGTGAGGATATGGTACCAACAACCCCCCTTAAATCCTTAATAAATCATGGGTAATCTACCCCCCTAGTTTGGCGACTGCAGCTGTACCTGAATGACATTACTGGATCTGGTCGAGATCCCAACACCGCAAAGTCAGATAGGCACCCGCCACAGTATCACCAAACTCTGTAACATTCAATAAAAAATATCAATTACTGGCTTTTCAACATACCACATCCTTAACTGACTTGTTTCCTCTTAGTCGTACTGGTTTGCGTTAAGAAGCACTGGTTGCATCTATTCATATATTCTTACCATACGTATATTACATTTGTATATTCAAATAAACATTCTTATTTTACAAAAACCTGACCTCAAAATAAGCAATACCATTTAGGTTAATATCTGATTACAATTTATTAGCAGTAAATAACTTTTATTTCAATTTCCATTAATTAAATATTTTACCTGTTTGTCTGGTACAGTATTATCACTTCAAATCAAAAACTAGATTATTCTATTCCCATCATTGCATTTCTATCAGTTATCATTTATTTTATAATTCAAATCAAAAGAAATCTAAGTTCATTACCAAAAATTAACATTTTAATTTAATTAGATCATCCCTTTCCATTAATTATTTTAATTACATTACTTAAAACCTTTTACATTAATTAAATCCCTTCACCTAAATTTTAATTACCGTATAATTAAACACTAAGTTACTTCAAAATAATCTTAATGCATTTAACTTCATCTGGTCTTTTTTTTTTTTTTTTTTTTTTTTTAAGCGAATTGACCACTTAGGATCACACTACAACTTTATTTCTTTTTCTTTCCCTGGAGTTTCCTCTGTCTCCAATACTCCTTCATACGCTCACTGGCTTGTTTCCTTTGATCTTCTGTCCAAGTTCGTCCACTTCTATTAGGTCTTCCTGCATCTTGAAACAATTCCAGATTTTTCACTGTACTCCTAAATTCACTTCTTCTAACATTTGGGACTCTGTGATATTCGACCTTTCTAAATCCTTTCTAACTTCCTTAATCCACGTTGTAGTGGTCTTCTTCTTCCAGAGGTAGTCGAATATTTGTTTGGTTAATCGATTTTTGTCCATTCTGTATAGATGTCCGAGAAATGTCAGCCTCCTCCTCCGCATTGTCTCCGAGATTATTTCCACGTTCTGGTAGACTTCCCTATTGCTTCGCAGCTTCCATCCATCTTCAGTCCGAACTGCACCCATGATTTTTCTTAGAATTCTCCTTTCCAAGACTTCTAGTTTGTCGAGGTTATAGTTCATCGAGAGGCATTCACTGGCGTAGAGACATTCCGTTTTTACGACCCATTTCATCTGGTCTTTATTTACTTCATAATAAAATTCCTCTATCATCTTTATAACCTGCACATCAAAACTTTCAAATTTACTACCAAATTCGTATCTTTAAAAAAAACTTATTACTACCATAAAATCGATTGCAACTATAAATTGATTACAACAATATAATGTACACAGGATACTATGTACAATAAAAGGCAAAGAAATATAATATTATGAAGGCATAGGCACCAGGCTGTGAGCGTGTGTGTGTGTCTGAAAGAAAGAAAATAATAAATAAATTAAAAGAAAATATCAATAAATGGTGTACAAAATATGGCAATAAATTTAGTGAGATGCGCAGTGATTATATTAGTAAGTTAAAATAAAAGTGAGGATAAAGAAGTGTGATAATTGGTGCCAACATTGACTCATATAGTCAGTGCTTCTGAAAAAAAGGTAGTTCACTGTTTATTGTACAAAAAAATATACTGTGAGCAATTAGAGGCCAAAATTGAGAAAATGGTGCTGTTTTGAGATAATAGATGGAACAAAACCTTTAGTGTAGCCAACAAGCACAAGTATAGTAATGGAATAATGTCTCATAAAAGATTACGCCATGTGGCCGGCTTCTCTTGATCATGGCGAGAGAGAACGTGAACGTTCCTGCATAGTAGAGCGAAATTAAGTTCGCGGAAACCTTTAAACATGTGTTGGCATGTGCAAAGTTATTCAAAAACACTCAATTAGTGCCAAGTAGTGAACGGGATAAAAGTGTGAGACCTTTGGAAAAGTGGAAAATTGTAAATTTTAATACAGACATAAACCGAGCATGTAGTGTTCGTTAGACAGCCGTGAGAGAAATGTGGAGTGATTGGTGGATAATCCTGGACATGAAATTTCAAAATTAATCATTTAAAAGTCAAAAATAATTTAAAGATTGTAATCAGGTGCCAGAAACGTGAAATTCGGGGGTGGGGGGAACTTCGCGTTGGACAATTGCAAGGAGAGGACACAATCTTTACAGAACACCAGCTAGAGAGATGCCAGATGCCATACACCATCACCATGAATAATTATGCTGAATATATAGAAACTCAACAAAGTGACAGACATAATGGTAACCCCTGTCCAAATGTTATCAGTGGACATAAATTATAACCAAAAAGAAATTGCCATTTCCAAACGCATCTTTGACAAAACAGTTGGTGTGTGTGTGTGTGTGTGTGTGTGTGTGTGTGTGTGTGTGTGTGTGTGTGTGTGTGTGTGTGTGTGTGTGTGTGTGTGTGTGTGAGAGAGAGAGAGAGAGGAAGAATTAGCGCATAGAGAAAAATAACTATGCCCATAAAGTGTTGGTATCTGCTCTACGGACTTTGGTACCCAAAATGAGCTGTGTGTACAATGTATGATTACTTTAGTCTTACAGTAAAAAAATGTTAATTTTGAAGAAAAAGTAATGCTATAGCAATTTTTTTAATAACTGTATTGTAACTATTTTGGTTTAGTAACTGTTGTGGTTCAAAGAGTCTTTGTATTTGATAGATTCGACTAAAGAAAATTTGTATATTCATTTGGTACTGGAAGTTACTGAGAGTGGGTAGAAATTGTTAATCTTTGGAAGCAGTACTTTTATAATACAAAATCAATTATGATAGTTAAGCATTTTTTTATTTGTCACCCGACCCTGACCTAACCTGTGCTTGTGGATCCACCAAAACAGGCTTGGCCTGCCCCGTCTTCTGGTAAGTTCTTTTTTGTGTCTCCGTTGTCTATTGGGAATGTGATACAGCTCCTACACGCTGTCTATCAAGTGTGGGTGGTGACCCTGGATGTTTACTTTCTACTCATATTTTTAGAGGTCAAAATGTTGTGATTAGAATTGTTTCTAAAAATTATGGCTACTGTCCGAAATATTATAATATGCAACAATAATAACAAGTTATTATCCTATGTTCATAATAAGTTGCTCTTTCTGTAAAAAAAAATGCCTATCTGTATTTGCTGTTTTAATTGATGAATACAAACTTATTATTTCCAATTAGTAAATTATATGGGCTTGTAATTATATTGAATTATAAGCATCTGAATATAGCTAAATAAAAGTATTATTTCAGTCTACTAATGTACCAACCATTAGATTCGGCTTGATCTGTTGTGTGCTTTTGATTTAGGTGTCTTCTAATCAGAAATCTAAATGTTGTTATAGTATTCATTCATCCACCCTTTAACATGTTATCCAGAGTAGAAAGTTTCCATAACAAAATAACCTCACATTTTAGTGCCATACCTGCTCAAGAAAACCAAGCTAGTATATTTTAGTATACAGAATTTTTAGTAGTACTGTACCTTGATTGATGTTATCATCATTAGTGCAAAACCTAAAAGAATTGTTTCCCAGTTTTGTTATTAAGAATTTTGAATTTTGTTATGTGAAAGTAACTATGTGTGTAATTTTACTAAAGTTTACACTGTACAGAAAACACATTGTCTCCAGATATACAAGGATTGTTCAATAGAAACACGTTTAGAGGCTGTAAAGCATTTTTTATTCAACAATTTTAAAAGAAGTCTCTATTAACATTAAGGCATGAGTCCCACTGTCGCACTAATCTGTGGATTCCCTACTGGTAAAATTCTTGCGGCTGTTTTGCGGAACCATTTGCTAACAGCAAACTCTACCTCAGCGTCCGATTTGAACTGCCGTCCTTTTAGTGATTTCTTTAATGGGCCAAAAACATGATTATTGCATGGGGACAAGTCGGGACTGTAAGGTGGATGTTGTAAGACTTCCCACTTCATACGACCAAGCAGATCTTGATTTTCTAGCTACATGGGCTCAAGCATTATCATGCAGAAGAATGACACCATTTGTGAGCTTCCCGGGACGTTTATTCTTGATGCTGACCCGTAAGCATTTTAAGTTGTCTGCATATTGCTCAGCATTGATGTTGACGCCAGGTTCTTTAAAATCTAAGAACAGCACACCCTGATAATCAAAAAATACGGTCACCATTACCGAAGGTTTTTCTGCCGAAGGTTGGGACCGACATTTTTTTCGCCTTCGGAAGTTGTGCATGCTTCCACTGCATACCATACTCTGATGTTTGGATTCTGGTTCATAGTGATAATACCAAGACTCATCACTGGCAAGAGTTTGGTGTAGAAAGGGATTACCTTGTTTATAGTGCATCAAATGCTGTAATGATAAGGCTGAACGCAAATTTTTCTGCTTATCAGGAAGCAGTTGTGGAATCCACTGAGCAGCAACTTTGTGATAGCCAAGACTGTGAATGATGGAACGAACAGTTCCCACTCTGATGCTCAACATTTGAGAAAGTTCTCTAACTTTTGATGCGCCTATTTGCACGTAAACCAGTTTCCAGCTGTCTCACATTTTCATCTGATGCTGCAACACATGCAGGTCTGGGACAGGACAAATCTTTAGTGGATTCTCTTCCTTGTCGAAATTTATTGCACCATTCAACCACTGCCTTATGAGAATAACTATAGTCACCATATACAGCTTTCATTCTCGTATAAATTTCCATTGGCTGACACCCCTCAGCAGCCAAAAAATGAATAACGGCACGCAGATTATCTTTGGATGGATTTTCTATCATAGATGCCATTTTTGAACCCAGTCACAGCACTTAGAAAAGAGCAAACTGCAAATATTTTTGACAGACACATCACTAGTACTTAGACAATATAAACAAATGAATTCCGTTGCCATGGCGATGAAGTCACGGCTGTGCAGATCAAACGTGTTTCTATTGAACAATCCACGTACATTATCAAAAGTTATGTTAATTAGTATAAAAGCTTTCATGGCTGGTGTCATTCATAGATAAAATTTCTGGGTTATTGAGCCATGAGCTTCTGACCAGTGTAACAAACCAGGTAACATTTTCTTTAGTTGTGTCTGCTTTGTGTTCTTTCTTTAAGCATTTGGTGATAAGTAATTAGCAATTATTGTCAGAGTTGTACAAAAAATTATTTTGCATAAACTAATGATTTAACACTATAGTGAAACTACCTCATGCAATTTGTAATTTCATATGATCATTACAAGTAGGAGTATAAGCATTATAGCTCAGTTCATAGTTGAAAGAGTTTTCTTCTCTTTTTGAGTGTTTTCAGGCATTTTATGTAACTACATTTTGTGCTCATTACAATTTACAATCCTGTCAACATGCATTGTATATTGCTGATTGTTGCTAGAATACAATGATGATGACGATGATGTGATTGATACAGGTGTCGCAGAGAAATTATTGCATCACACTTTGATGAAACATGGGAAAGTACAGACTGCAACAAAATGTGTGACCACTGTCGTTATCCAAAACAGCCAAAAGATGTGGACATCACAAAGCATTGTTTGTCATTATATAAACTGCTTGATTATGCAGCGAACTCTGAGCAAAGATGGACAGGTATTTCATATTACACTTCATACAGCAAAAAAATTGATACCGTGTGCTAAGATGATGTTTAACACTTTGAGACCTGCCCACTTATGGTCCCTACATGCTGCTCTGTCCTTGTTTTTTGTAAAAGTCCTTGTTTCCTTGCTCTCTCCTTTAAACTTTTGTAAACGTTTAAAGGCTAATAAAAAATTTGTCTCTTCACTTACCTCGTTTCTGAAAACTATCCACAAAAGTAAAAATTTTCCTTTTTAGCATGATATATAATTTGTTATGATATTTTGTAGTTAATATTTTTCTATTAAGTTGAGAAAAGTACACTTTTTTACTTAAATTGTTTTTTTCACCTCAATTCTTGTACAGTACAGTACAATACATTTTACAACTTTAAACATTATATAACAATTAGACAATAAAAATTTAATAATATACAAACAAGGTTTTTACATCCAAAAAAATAATTTATATATGATATGCTGCTTTCATATCAAACACTTCAAAACACTGAGGAAGACATAGGGGTATATTGCAAGGTGCACAGAAGTGTTGTTTCTCCTTTCTAACTTTCTTCCTATCAGCTTTCCACTTCACAGCACACACTTTGCACATTCTCTGAGGTTTTGATTTCTTTTCTGTTGGTGACATTTTTTGGGAGCTCACAAAGAAGTTATCAGAAGCTGACCTACAACATTGCTTCTAACAGAGTAAAATTTGAAAGGAATTGTGTAGGGGTCAGGGAGGGGAGTATATTGAAGGAAATAATGTTTCCGTTATATAAAATTGTTGAATAAACAATGCTGAAACATCCTTCTGGTTATTTTATAGCCACACCTTGTAACTAAATATAATTCTAAGTCAAAGTTTTGGAAAGCAATGAAATTGCATATTTGATTTCACAAAAAATTATCAGAGTCAGGCTCTTTTAAATGTTGTGAGTACTGGCCACTACATGTAAATGATAAAAGTAGCTTAACAAATGAGATACTTTATACCCATTGATAGGAGTAGCATGAGAGGTTGGGTCAGACGTGAGAATTTTATATATCAATGGAAGATGGAGGAGTTAGCTGCTGAAGTCCAGAGATAAGAATGGAAGTGGAGAAATCATTCCACTTCCGGAACATTGTTTATCATGGAGGTTTTGAATTACAATACATGTTGCCATAGGGACATGTGGAATCCTCGTTCTCAGTGGACATCAATTTAGGGTGTATCCATGGAACAGGCAACAGCACAAACCGCTAGTTGGAAGAAGACAATTATTATTGAATTAGATTAAGAAAAACAGCAAAAAAGAGGAAATGTTAGTAGAGAATACAAAACAACATGGAGAAGATCAGCGAAGGTGTCCAGTTAAGCACTAAAAATGACTGTTCACATTAGATAAGTTAAAGGCAAGTTATTTATCACACAGTGTACTGCTGGATCTGTGTAAAAGTCACTTTTACAAAATTTGCTGTGTAATAATCATTATAAAATGTGAACCCATATCCCTGTGTCTGGTGCTTGTTAGCACTATTTCTAGTGGCTGTTAACTATTCATGTTGTTATTATTTAATTGGCTCACTGTGTGAACTAAACTTTAAGTTCCAACTTATTTGTCTTAGAGAGGTAGCAACTAATTTCTGTATTATTTGTTTTGCAGCCCAAAAACTTATCGATGCGTGGTATGGTAAAGGCCCACCAAAAATTAGATCAGAGGGAGTTGCAGTTCCAAAATTTTGTAGAGAAACTGGTGAAAGAATCGTTGCCTATTTACTTTTCAATCAATACTTGAAGGAGGATTTCCATTTTACTCCATATTCAACTATTTGTTATATTCAGAAGGGTAAGCATTTTTGTTCATTAGTTTGTAACAGAATTTAAGAGGTTTGAATACAGAATGCATTTCACCATGTGCATGACTGTGACATATTAAATGTAACTATATATTAAATTATAAAATTGGACTGTGTATCCTTGAACTGTGAATACATTTTTTAACATTAACTTAGTCTAATATAGTATAAGTTATGGATAGTTTTAAAACTGCCTGTTCATATTTTTGGATACATAAAAATATTTTTCTGGTTGATTTCATAAAAATGTTAGCGTTTTGAGTTCAAAGGCAGTAAATTTTGTTAAAATCACAGCAACATTGCTGTGCACATTTTATCTGGTTGAATTTTCCACCATTGTAGAAAATCACACCCATACAATTTAAATAGATGAACTGTACAGTATTTTACTGTATTATTTGTGCTTTGTGCAGATATAATCATAATAATGATACTATTATAATCCTACAGTAATAATAATAATAATAACCTAATGACAATTATGACGATAATAATAATAATAATACACTGTCAACTTTTTTAAATTTGGGAACAACTATTTTGTTGGTAACTACGAGGGTAAGTCAAAAAGTAAAGGCAAATTTTTAAAAAGGAACTTTTTATTGTGAAAACAAGATGACAAGTAACATCATTTCTCTACATAATCTCCCTCAACTTCTATGCACTTGGTCTATCTCTTGACAAGCTTCGTAATTCCGTCCTGGAAGAAGATTTGTGGCATCGTGCTCAGCCACTCGCGCACCGCCTCCACAACCTCGTCATCCGACGAAAACTTGGATTCACGCAGGTGCTCCTTCATCAGACCAAAAAGGTGAAAATCACTTGGAGCTAGGTCAGGACTGTACGGCGGATGCTCCAGCAGCTCAAAACCAAGATCTTGAATGCACTGGATCGTTTTCCCCGCAGTATAAGGACGGGCATTGTCCTGAAGCAAAAGCACACCTTTTGAAAGTTTTCCTCGCCTCTTTGTTTTGATTTTGGGTTTCAGATCTCGCAGTAGCTCACAGTAGCTGTCACTATTCACTGTTTGACCTTTAGGAGTGTAATGAATTAGAAGTGGACCTTTCATATCCCAAAACACTGTCATCATCAACTTTCCTGCAGAAACTTGTCTTTTGAACTTGTTTGCTATAGGCGAGGATGGATGTTTCCACACCATACTCTGCCGCTTACTCTGTGGTTCGAAGTGATGGACCCACGTCTCATCAACGGTTACTATGCGACTGAGAAACTCTTCTCCTTCCTCTTCTAAACGCCTTAAATGTGATTACAAAATTTCCAAACGTTTCTGTTTGTGCTGGTCTGTCAGTCGATGTGGTACCCAACGAGCACACACTTTGCGATAATTAGTGATTCGTGGATGACTGCAACTGCTGAACCGTGGCTAATGTTCAACGCATGCGCAATATCATCAATTTTGACACGACGATCATCATGAATCATTCGCTCAACTGTCTCGATGTTCTTGTCCGTCTTCGAAGTGGATGGCCTACCTGAACGCTCTTCATCGCAGATAGATACACGACCATTTTTAAAGCGATTTATCCACTCATAAATTTTGCGTTCACTAAGACAGCTCTCACCGTACTGCTGCTGCATTCTGCGAATAATCTCCGCAGGTTTAGTCCCTTCAGAGTGCAGAAAATGTACCACTCCCCTCATTTCTTCCTTGGTGCACACGGACAACGGGGCACTCATAATAAAATGCCCTGAAATCACTACAAATGGAGCTGAGCACTGAAACCACACAGCTAAAGAACAAAAAAACTTTGAGGTTATGATATGTCATTGTTCAGTCAGTGCTGCCATCCATTGCAGCAGGGAAAATAAAATTTGCCTTTACTTTTTGACTTACCCTGTAGATTCGGATGTTGAAAATTTTAAAAGAAACTAAATTTAGCTGATTTTACAGATATTGAATTTCATTCTCTCTGAATGCCAAATAAATTGCTGTCAAATTCATTCTTTAAAGAACTATGAAAAACAACTAATTTGGATCATTTTTACTAATTTGAAACACAGTTTTCTCAATATATCAGAAACGTTTGTATTGTTGAAGAGATAACCATAACTTATGCATAAATGAATATCAAACAAACACATGTTGCAATGGTTTCTAGATTATGCCAAGTAGATCAACACATAGTAGCACGTTCACACCAAGTCGATTCTGTGTTCTTTTACAGGAAAAATATGTATCATGTGGGCTGACAAAAGGAAAATAAATTTACATATTTATATTTCATTAATGCTATTTCCAGTTAATTTAGATTTACTGTACCTGATGTGTAATACTTTATTAACAAAACTGGAAGACTGAATTTTATTTAATGTTGTATTTAACCAGAACTCTTTATATTTGTTGTCAGTGCTCATATTCTGTAAAGCATTTAACCTTGTTTGTTCGCAGACTAATTCTGAATAATTAAAATATCAGTTTTTAACACATTATATAAACCTGCAAGAAGGTAGGAAGGGATTATTTCCTACGGTCATATCATTTTCATGTCAGTTTTCAGAGGCAGTACAATACACAAGTTTGAAACCAGAGCCTGTCTCACATCCTCTTACTTCACTGGTTATAATCTCACACTTACCAATTCTATGCACTTTTATTATCCATATAACTCACCAATTTGTAATATGAAAATTTTATGTAAATGTGTTCAGTGGTTTTGACAAAAGGTTTAATGGAAGTGTGTAAAACAATGTTTTAACAAAGTCATTGTTTTAATTTCATACTGCTGTTCAATATCAAACTGCCACCAAATTATCATAAGTTTTAAGTTAATCTGTTTTAACAGTAGCACTTATTACTGTGTTGATGATGAATGATGTGCATTCAAACAAGGAGACATAATTATTGCCGTAGTGATACTGATGCATTTGTATTGATTTTGTTTTCAGGACCTCAGAAAACCAAAGTGAGTGATCAGCTGCACCGTATAGCTATGAAAATAAGTGGTGGACCTGCACCAGCATTGGAACAGTCTAGTAGTACTGTCCAAGAAAAATCTCTACCCAAGTCTTCACTTGGCAAGAAGAAGCAACCATTGGTTAAAGATGGCAGCAAATTGAGTAATGGTAATCAGCCATCAACCTCAAAGACTGACATTACAAACAAACAAAACAGTGATAAAAATTATGACAGCAATACTGATGATGGCAGTGGTTCAAAACAAGTGATTAGAGGTGTCAGTAACAAACGGAAACATAAACAAAGCAGTAGTGAAAGTAGTGACAATGACAGTGATCCAAAACAAGTGCACAGAAAAGTGTATGTTATAGACTCAGATTGAGCATGTGCCTTTTATAGAAGTGATACTTCCTTGGGCCCACATGTATACTAAATACATGGTGAAAGTCTAAATAAAAAAATCATTTTTCAGAAGTATAAGAGTAGTACATTCTCATTAGTTACAAAAATGTCCAGCTAAATACAATAGGATAATCTGACATATGTATTGGAAAGTAAAAAATTCAATTAATACTAGTATCGTTTCCAAGATATACCTGGCATATTTACAAGGTAGGGCGAGACAGTATTTCATTGTTACTTGGGTAATGAATAATGTACAAAGCATATGAAATGTTTTACTATTAGCGTTATCTGATGCATGACAGATCTTAGTCTGCTGTAGTACCACCATTAATCATTAGTCCTTATCTGTTGTGTCCATCTTATACAGTTGGTAATCCCATTTCTTCCTGTATTTCATTCTCCACCACTTTCCCTTCTCTGCTTTGGTTGTTGTCCTTTTTCCTTGCCTTGTGGATTGTACAGAAACAGATGCTTTGCAGTGCGAGCTCCTCATTTCTCATCCTTACACTATGGTTAGCACATTTAAGCTGTCCAGATTAATGTATGAACTACAGCCACATTTTGTAATAACCAATATAATTATTCATTGCTTCTTCTTCTACAAAATATTGCCATCCTGTATTGACCTGTATATCCTTGTTCACACTTTACTTTTTGGCCACATTTCTTTAACTGTAATAAACACCAAAATGTCTTGTATTCATTGACTGATAAAGACTTTGGAAAGCTTTCAAATATGTAATGAAAGTTGCAGAAAGTTAAAAAGGAATACACATTAAATTTTAAGTACACATGATGGAGAAATTTTATTTGAACTTTTTTGGTTATTTGGATTTTAACTGCATATGTAGGGCTCAAATGATTTGTCCAAACTCAAATCTTGATCTTACCAAATTATGAAATATTATAAAGGGCGAACATTAATAAATTTTTGACCATGAATATGACAATGCACTCATGTTTTTAATATAAGTAACTGTTAATATACATTCCTGCAAATCAACAGTAAATACAGGTTATTTGTTTCTGAAAATTGGCTTGTAAACCAAAACCACACACAGAACTGTCATGAGGAGTCATTGCTTTCAGTTCGTTGGTGCTTGGGTCAACGATCAAGCAATAGAATTTCTTTTTGTGCACCATTACATCTAAATGAAAATCTCTTCTAATTCTGGCTAAAGCAGTTTTTAAACCAATGTGTGTGTGTGTGTGTGTGTGTGTTACTAGTGATCCTTGTTGTATTAAAATTCCAGTAAGCTGGTATAATTTTTTCAATCGTCTTAAAAGAACATGGAATTTCTAAACTTGTAGAGAATTAATGGTTTTAATTTTCAGCTCTCGTGGCGTTTTTTGCAACTAACAGTGTTAAATCCAGTATTTTTAAACTTTAAAACTGAGCGTATAATGCACTTCTTTGGTGATGAATGTATGTTTGTTTATTCTTTTCCTAAACAGCTTTTGTCTCATTGACAATGAATAGTTGCAGCTGTGTGTAACTAATTAGCTTCTCCATGTTAGCTAACTTTGTTAACCTTTTCAGTTTCTACTATCTTTGTGTTGCCTGCTTTACATTGTATTGAAATGTTAAGTGTGACCATACTTTAAAATTTTTAACCCATCCTTTAGATCTGTGAAAAGTTTGGTAACTTCAGCATTGTGCATATAAGGTTTAGAAACTCCTATAACACTCTTTTATGAATAAGTTGTCATGGGGATGTGATGTTTAGTACAATCTTCTTAGGGGATGTTAATGGTTTCTAAAGTTCAACCATTAAGAGATAACTATGTGCAAGACATACGTGAGCCTGAAAATAACTGAGTCTTTATTTTTAAATATTTGATGAAATATTATATAAATAAATATTTTTTATGTGGATTTTCACGAAAAACAAGAAAGGTTAGTAGTTAGGTTAGTTCACTTGTTAACCTAACAACATAAATTTTACCTTATTTACGTCAAAAGCGCACCTTATTTTGTGCGAATTTTTCGCTTTCACACACAGTTTTGACCTCTAGTTTACGCAGAAACACAAAAAAACAGTTTTTGCAAGCTTTGTGGTTGTCAGAGACAAGGTAGTCACTTGGAACTATTACCAAATTAAATTTATTAAAATGTATCCAAAGGGGAAAATGCTTATATATTTTCAAATATAAAAATGAACCATTTATTAATAGATGAACGAATACAGAGTAATTCAAAATGTGGCAATTTCTTTAAAATTTTGAGACCAAACATTCAGTCATTCCTAATAAGCATATAAGATTAAAACATTTATTATAATATATGTAAGTAAAATAATTTAGCACTATGTGTATAATAAATCTCTTATATATTTGCCAAAGCCCACTCACTGACTCATCACTGTATCTCAACAATGACAAGGCCTAGAAAGATGAAACTTTACATAGATATTCACTAGATACTGTAGATGTGCAATAAGACGGGGTTTGACAAAATTCAAAATTTAAGGGGGGTTTTGGAGGGGTCAAAGTGACCGATTATTCTCATACTCACTCACTCACTCATCACTGTATCTCAACAATGACAAGGCCTAGAAAAATGAAACTTTACATAAATATTCACTAGATACTGTAGATGTGCAATAAGACGGGGTTTGACAAAATTCAAAATTTTAGGGGGGTTTTGGAGGGGTCAAATTGACCGAATATTCTCATAAGAAATACATGACAGTTAAAACGTGACAACTGTTATGCAGCTTCTAGATGAGATAGAAACATGAAATTTGTTCTACAAGTTAACTTAAGCCTCTTTTAAAGAACACAAAGGTCACTGTCTCCCATGCGTCTCAAGTGCGAACAAGCGTTGTACAGTACATTTGTAACAACTGGCAACAGTTTGAGGAGCATACAATGATGGCGTGTGGTAACATTTATAGAAGTTTGGCTGAATACCGTGCTCACATGTCTCTGTACACCACATATGCCACCCACTGTGAAATTCAGGCTGCTGCCGAAATATACCCTTACCATCTGGTGGTGTATCGTGATGGTGAGGTGATTGTACAGCCTGATGAGTATGAGGAGGGAAAGCCCATATTGCGATCAAGTGTTCTGGACCCATGATGAATGCCCACTTTGAACCTCTTAGTCCTCAATACATTCCTCCTCATACATCAACTGTTGTTAACCGTCCCATCTGCACCTCGCTTGGTACTGAGAGCCTAGAAAAAATCGTTGTCGAGCAAACTGCCCAAGACCAATCCGATGATGATATACCACTTACTAATGTTAACCGTCCCATCTGCACCTCGCTTGGTACTGAGAGCCTACAAAAATTCGTTGTCGAGCAAACTGCCCAAGACCAATCCGAGGATGATATACCACTTATTTATTTGCTAAACTCTGCTAAACGTGATATCCAGAACCATTGTGTGATGCCCCCTACTGACCTAATTTCGAAAAGAAGAAAAAATCGACGTTCAAGAGTTAATGACAGAATCAAAAGACACAAAAATAGGGAGTCCGTAAGAAAATACAATAGCAAAAATCCTGAAGTTCATAGAGAGGCTGTTAAAAGATACAACAAGGCAAATCCTGACGTTAACAGGGGTTCAGTTTCTAGATACTCAAAGAAACATCTGGAAGTTAATCAGGAAGCTGTTCGAAGGTACACTGAGAAGAGGCAACTGATCCCATGGAAAACAAAGTCTTTATCAGGATTTAAATATGACCGTAGTACAGACTACAATAATGACAAGGTTGTTTCTCTTGGTCACCACATTGAATGCAAGTGGTGCCATGCAAAAAAGTGGAAAGAAGAGAGCCCTGGCTTATGCTGCAGCAATGGCAAGGTTCGTCTTCCTTCTACTCAACAGCTTCCTGAACCGCTCCATAGTCTTCTTACTTACAGTCACCGTCAGTCTCAGCATTTTTTATCAAATACCAGAAAGTATAACGGATGTTTTCAAATGACTTCATTTGGAGCTAAAGAGGTGCACGAAGGAAATTTCATGCCAACTTTTAAGGTCCAAGGGCAGGTTTACCATAGAATAGGAAGTTTGTTACCTTCTCCCCAGCAAGACCCCTCTTTTCTACAAATTTATTTTGTTGGAAACAATGAAAAAGAAACAGAAATCAGATCCAACCTCTTTACTGTGGTTAAGCCTTGGTTAGTTGGCCAACTTCAAAAATGTCTACATGATAACAATCCCTACATACGAGATTTTAAAACCGCAATGAAAAATGTTCCGGAGGGGCAGGAGTTCAAAGTTGTTATTCATGCAGACAGGAAGCCTGCAGTTGAACATAGGGGTCGTTACAACGCGCCAGCAACAAGCGAGGTAGCTTTGGTTATTGTGGGACAGGAGTTTGAAAAGAGAGACATAATTCTTCACAGCAGAGACACAAAGTTGGTACGGATCAGCGAAACTCATCGTGCATACGACGCTCTCCAGTACCCTCTTATGTTCTGCCGTGGAGTAGACGGCTACTCTATCAATATTCCACAATATGATCCAATATCTAAAGCATCTCTCAAGAAAACAGTTTCCGCTTCAGACTTCTACGCTTACAGAATAATGGAAAGACAAGGTGAAGAAAGTTACCTATTGCTGTATCGTAGTCTTTTCAACCAGTTTTTGGTTGATATGTATGCCAAGATAGAGACAGAAAGGCTTAACTTTATAAGATTCAACCAGAGTAAGCTGCGAGCGGAAAACTATGTTCATCTTAAAGACGCCATGTGTAAGGTGGATGCTAACGTTTCAGATATGGGAAAGAGGGTCGTGTTACCATCCAGTTTTACTGGTGGGCACCGCTATATGCATGAGAGAACTCAGGACGCCATGACATATGTTCGTCACTATGGTCGTCCTGATTTGTTTATCACATTTACATGTAACCCGAAATGGTCTGAAATTGGAGCTGCCTTAAGAGACAGACAAAAGCCTCAAGACAGACATGACATCATAGCTCGAGTGTTTCATTTGAAAGTTAAAAAACTTATTCATCTTTTAACTAAAGGTTCCATTTTCGGTCAAAGTAGGTGTTACATGTATACTGTGGAGTGGCATAAGCGTGGCTTGCCTTACGCACACATCTTGCTATGGCTGCAGGACAGGATCATGGCCGACCAAACTGACAGTGTCATAAGCGCAGAGGTACCTTACCCTGAACTTCATGAAATTATTAAGTCGACAATGATTCATGGCCCTTGCGGAAGCTTAAACAGGAACTCGCCCTGCATGTTTAACGGCTCATGCTCCAAAAGATATCCACGTCCCTTATCTAAAGAAACCCAAACTGCTGACGATCGCTACCCCCAGTACCATCGAAGGTCTCCTGCTGATGGTGGTTTTACAGTCAACATCAATGGAGTAGACCTAGACAGTCGGTGGGTGGTACCGTACAATCCTGTTCTGTCACGTACCTTTTTGGCAAATATCAATGTCGAGTTGTGTAATTCTGTCAAATCGATAAAGTATATTTGCAAATACGTGAACAAGGGCAGTGATCAAGCAGCTTTTGTGTTGGAAAATGAGTGGGACGAAGTGTCCAAATATGAAGCAGGCCGTTACATAAGTAGTTCCGAAGCGGCATGGCGTATATTTTGCTTCCCAATCCATGAAAGATATCCTCCCGTAATGCATTTGGCTGTACACCTTGAAAATGGCCAGATAATTTATTTTAATCCCGGAAACGTTCAAGACAAAGTTCAAAATCCACCCAAAACCACTCTACTGGCATTCTTTGAACTATGCAAATCAGACAATTTTGCCAGAACCATAATCTACAGTAAAGTCCCTGCTTACTACACCTGGAAAAACAATAAGTTTAGTCGGCGGAAACAAGGCAAAGCCGTTCCCGGACATCCAGGAGTGAAAAAAGATCAAGTGCTCGGTCGGGTTTATACTGTACACATTAACAATGCAGAATGTTACTACCTACGTCTTCTTCTTCATGAAGTTAAAGGGCCTACGAGTTTTAATGATCTTAAGAGGGTATCTGGCATAGTTCACTCCACTTATCAGTCTGCCTGCAGAGCGTTGGGTTTACTTCAAGATGACAATCATTGGGACACCACCTTGGAGGAAGCTGCTCTGTCGGAGTCACCACAGAAAATCAGACAACTGTTCGCTGTCGTTTTGGTGTTTTGTCAAGCAGCGGATCCCTTAGTGCTGTGGGAGAAACACAGAGACAGTATGTCAGAGGACTTCAAGAGACAGATGGAGTATGAATGTCCGGGCTTAGAGCTTGAACTACAGAACAACATCATTTACAACAAATGCCTACATTCATTAGAAAACTTAGTCTCTTCAATGTCCAATCAATCCCTCCAACAACTCGGTCTTCCTTCTCCAAGTCAAGAGCCCAACAGTTCTGCAGTCAACCGCGAGTACCTGAAAGAACTCTCTTACAACACGGTCCATCTATCTGAATTGATTGCTGAAAACATGCCTAAACTGAACGACGAACAGAAAAATGTCTACAATGAAGTAATTGCGAGCATTGAATCAGAGGCTGGACGACTATTTTTCCTTGACGCACCAGGTGGTACAGGGAAAACCTTTTTGATTAACTTAATATTAGCCATGGTAAGACAAGATAGGAAAATTGCTATATCTGTGGCTTCGTCAGTTATAGCAGCAACGTTGTTGGATAGAGGGAGGACAGCTCATTCTGCCTTCAAACTGCCTCTCAACTTAAACCACTCTGAGACCCCATTTTGCAACATATCAAAACAGCGACACAACTTACTTAAGGATTGTAAGTTGATAATTTGGGACGAGTGCACCATGGCTCACAAGGGAGGAATTGAAGCTTTGGATAGAGAACTCTGCAGGACATTAGAAGCAATAAAAACCTGATGGGTGGAGTCACACTTCTAATGGCCGGAGACTTCAGACAGACTTTACCTGTTGTACCTAGGGGAACTCGAGCAGATGAAGTTAAAGCCTGTCTAAAGAGTTCTGTCCTGTGGGCTAAAGTCCAAGTTCGTTCCTTGAGAGTCAACATGCGGGTGCATCTTAAAGGCAGTTTAAAGGCAGACGAGTTTTCAAGTTTACTTTTACAGATCGGTAATGGAAATCTACCTGAAGAAAATGGCAAAGTCAATATTACAAAAGACGTATGTGAAGTTGTATGCGACTTGACAATGTTGGCTGAAAAAATTTACCCAGATTTAACTAATTTTTACTTGAAAGATGTATCTTGGCTGAAAGAAAGAGCTATCCTTACTCCAAAGAATGACACTGCTGCAAATATCAATAACACATTATTGGAAAAACTGCCAACTGAGATTGTCCAGTACCAATCCGTGGACTCTGTGGTGGAAGTAGAAGATGCGGTCCATTACCCAGTAGAGTTCTTGCACACGCTTAATCCTCCAGGCATTCCACCGCACAATCTTTGCCTTAAAGTTGGAGCTCCAATAATGCTGCTACGAAACCTGGTACCGCCTAAGCTTTGTAACGGTACTAGGCTGCAGATTAAATCGTTGCACAACAACGTCATAGAAGCAACAGTATTCACTGGATGTGGTCAGGGGGAAGCAGTCTTCATTCCACGCATTCCCTTAATTCCATCGGATTACCATTTTCAGTTTAAAAGACTCCAGTTCCCTGCCAAGCTCTGCTTTGCTATGACAATAAATAAATCACAAGGGCAGTCTTTGAAAATGGCCGGTGTTGATCTGAGGGAAGACTGCTTCTCCCATGGCCAGTTGTATGTTGCTTGCTCACGAGTTAGCTCTTCTGAGAGTTTAACTATCCTTCAGCCACAGGGTCAAACAAAGAACGTTGTCTACAAGGAAGTTTTATATGTGCCGTATTTCGTTTCACAAAACGATTTCAGTAGACTTAGTATTAGCACCCATTTATACTTTTAAAAATTTGTAAATATTACATTTATACAATGTGCTTGGTTACCCAAGGTTAAAAAAAAAAACCACTGAACCAATGTGTTTATTCAGTAAAAACCGTAGCGAAGCATGGGTATACAGCTAGTCATTCTATAAAACAGCTGATCAAAATTAAACATACTTTATATAACAAAAATATTAACTCTGATGATGTACAAAATTGACTGTGTTGGTTTGGTTTGACATGATGTATGTTACAAATTAAAATAAAACAAACACTTGCATCTTAATTGTAATTACTTTACTCTATAATAAAATTACACACACACACACACACCATCCCTTACGTTGTGCTACAGCTAGTACTAGCTGTTAAAGCTGCTCCAACAGTCTTGATATTCTGCAGCCATTTTGTCATTTTCTCACTCCCAGAAAAATCTCATTATCTTGCCAAATGGGATCCTATCTGAGGCTTTTGGTACCCATCATATATCACTCCATTATTTTCTTGGTTATTGGGGTATCATTCATTCGCTTTATATGTCCTGTACCTGTAGGTGGTGAAACCTGGTATAGTCTACAATGCTGGGTTCATTGTATAGTTTTTTTCAGTTTGTAACTGAACCTGATGCACTATCCATCATTACCCCTAACTGGGCTATAAATGTTCAACAGGTTATATTATTGGCTTGTACATCACGTATATCACAAGTTTACGTTTTTGTTCAAGCAGCAAAAATGATCTATTTGGAGTAAAATGATCTTTCTGTCTGGCCTCCAGATTTTCTGAACACACAAAAGCATTATCCAATAACAACTTACAATCCACATTTGCCACACACATCCAGACAGAAAACCACCAATATAAAAAACAATCTTGAAATTTTACACTACATACCCAAAAGTCACAACTCAACACCGCAGAACAATACGAAATATACAAACACAACCAAACAACATACTCAATAAACAATTACAATTTAAATCCAACACACTATTCGACACAATACATACACACATAACACAATGCATACAATTCAGAATCCCGCGCCAACCCCCTTCCATCTCCACACCCTCACACACAACCAGTCACCTAAAAAACCATTACAGATTACCAACGCCTTGACGCTTCCGCATTTAAACCTCACTGAGGAAGGAGAAAACCACTCCGAAATGGCGTTTGAGGAAATAACAAAAAGTAAGTTTTTCACAAGTGAAAGTGCCTTAAATATTAATTGTTAAAGTGCTGTGAAAGAAGTGATGAACATTCAAAATAATACTACTATGGAGCAGCAGTGTGGGTAAATGCTCTACAGAAACAGGTTTATACAAAGATACAACTGTACTCCATTATAAAAATTCATTCTTGTTGTGTCTATAGACGCCATATGCATTATATCTTCCAAGTTGCCAAAATTAGGGCAGTACAATGGATTAGATTATTCTACGGATGTGATAAGAAAATCAGGAAATAATCTGGGATGAAGGTAATGGTAGTTGCAGGCAAGTTGGAATAGTCCATCCAAGGATAATGAGAGTCTTATGTATAAAGTTATATTAGCTGAAAATGTGGACATTTTATCATATTACTAACTGCAGTCATGCGAAGAAGGGTTATATTTTTCACAAATGGGATTCTTTGTGACCTTGCAGAAACCTTGCGACAGGATTGTTTTGTCTCTTTCTGTCTTACAAGTATCACTTACTATATATTTAAAAGAAATTTCTTATTTTTTTTATTTAGCAATTTTGTGAGATTTAGTCACTCAGTTATTTAAAGCCATGAATGAAAAACAAATTAAATTGATCTGGATAAAATAAAGTCTTGCGCCTACCACATATAGTCTTGCATATAAAACACATGTATACCTGCAGATGTGTGTGTGTATATATCCTGCAACTGGACTTGGTTGGTGTTATATATATATATATATATATATATATATATATATATATATATACACATTGCAACTGGACTTGGTTGGTGTGTTTTACTGGTATCGCCAATTTTGGGCAACAGCGAGTATTAATACTGTTCAGTTTACACACACAAAGACCAATACAATTTTAATTAGACTTACCTTAACTGAATTTACTTTTACTTCTCTGCTATACTTATATTCTGTAGACCTGTGTGTGAGAATGTGATGGATGGGTGTTATTTTTGTAATGATTACTTCTAACTCTTTAGTTATTATAAGAATTGTATTTAATGTTTTTTTTAATTTTATTTTACTCTTTAAATGACTCTACTTCAATTTGCTCTGTTATCTTACTTTACTAATTACATAAATTTGTTTTTTATAGTCTCTGAAATTGTTCTCTTTCTTGTTTACTGTCTTTTTTAATTCAAACTTAAATGTTTAATACTCTACTTGTTACTGTAGCTCTGGCGTCTATCTCATGGGCGTTTCTGGATTTGAATGTTCCAATTGTTCCTCTTCTTGTTCATCCAGTCTCCATGGTGTGGATGGTGTGGATATGTGTACAGCTTCCCTGATGTGGAGTGTTCTCAGCTTCCCTGGATTCTGGTGTGAACAGCCTCCCTGATGTGGATATGTCCTCAGCTCCCTGTTGTGGAATTGTACTGCCTTCCTGATGTGGAATTTTTACGTTCAGATGCTATTTTTACGCTATTGTTGATTTATTTGAACGGAGTCGCTTTCACGTTAAGTTCGAGTGTTTTTAAGTTTAACTTGTCGCGTGATTTTACTCACTACGCACTGCTCGGGCTAGTAATTCAAAACCGATGTTCCATACTAGTGTTTTACTGCAAACTACTCGGACTGGTTGTTTAACATAGACTTTCCGAACTAGTGTTTTAAAGCGGACTACTCGAACCGGTGGTTTAATGCAGACTGAAGTGCTTTGAGCGCATTAGCGATGTCGCCCTGTATTTTCCCACTATTTTAATGACACTCTACCCTTATTGGTTTATCAACTGTCATGTGTTGTTGTTCACGCTCTGATGGGTTCTTTTTAAACTGTTAATAAGCGGTTAGGGATTATTTTTGTGCACTAATGTTAGCTATTTCACTTTTGTTACTCGCTCTATGTTTTGTACTGTATCCTTACGCACCTACGCGTCGCACTTCCTATCGCACTCCAACACTTTTCATTCTTATTACTGTTTTTACATTTGAAATATTGATACACAATTACAGAATTCTTATTATTATACTTTCTTAACTCTATTTACTTAATCTTGTACATTGTTTCTTATTATACTAAGCAGAGCATTGCTTTATGCACTGTATTTTCTATTTTGCTATACACATATGTGACGGTAGTCATATTGACTATTCGTCCTGTCACTATATATATACACATATATAATTTGTGATGTTTTCAATTTGTTTCTTCTGCAAGTAGTATAAATTTCGTATATTCTTTTTAACACCTGACTCACGTTTCACTGAAAAATATCAGTATCATCAGAGGTTTCTAAGTAAATTAATAACAATCAAAATAATTCTATTAATACAAAATTAATGAATAATCGAATTTGTATCGATTTTAATGTAAAATAAAATAACTGATAATCGATTTAGGTCGATTAGTTAACGATTGTTTTAATGTTTATTTTCTTCAGCAGCTGTTTTCTCAGTTGTTTATATTTTGTTCATTTTTATTTTTATTTTTTAGTAAATTTATAATTTTAAATAGATCGTCTTGTTTTGTTTTTATTTGGGTTTGTTCTTTAATTAATAAATTATTGTTATTGTGTTTGTAAATGTTAAGATTTTCCCAAATATTCATTTTTTGACCTTTTTTATGTTTTTAATTAATTTTATATTTTCAATGTTTGGAAACTGGTGGTTATTACTTAGACAATGTGTGGCTAAATTAGATTTATAAATATTTGGTTTTAAATATGCATTGCAGTGTTGAACGAATCTATCTCGTAGTTTTTTCTTCGTCTGGCCCACGTAAAATTTATTGCAATCTGGACATTCTATTTTATATATTCCATTTTTATTGTGAGTATTGGATTTAGTTTTAGGTTATAAAAACAACCTATTTTAGTTTAAATATAAACAACAGAATTTCAAATATAACCGAGAAAACAGCTGCTGAAGAAAATAAACATTAAAACAATCATTAACTAATCGACCTAAATCGATTATCAGTTATTTTATTTTACATTAAAATCGATACAAATTCGATTATTCATTAATTTTGTATTAATAGAATTATTTCTATTGTTATTAATTTACTTAGAAACCTCTGATGATACTGATATTTTTCAGTGAAACGTGCGTCAGGTGTTAAAAAGAATATACAAAATTTATACTACTTGCAGAAGAAACAAATTGAAAACATCACAAATTATATAATTACTGCAAGAAACATCGAGTTACTTATATATATAACGATACTCTTACTTATTTGTAACGATACTCTTAACAACTCACTTTTGCGTATATGCTATTACTCATTTGTGCGCACTTACCCATGTCTCGAAGGTATACTCTTCTTCTGCAGTATTTACTTTGATGTTTCCCAGCTAGGTCGTAGTTAATTGAGGGTGGACAAGCACGTGAATATCGTTACAAGTAAAGAGTACAGAGGATTTATTACTGGTTGTGAAATTAGTACGATTTTGTTACTAAAATTATATTCATTTTGTTTATTAATTAAAACTGCAAATTGTCATGTTATTAATTAGTGTGTGGGTTAACTAATATTGAAATCCTTATATTCACTTATACGAATATTGTATACTTATAACGTGGCAAAATCTTAGCTCTTATAGTCTAAGACACATTATACACAAAAATAAGCCATATATGACCTGGAATATTTACACAGACATATAATACATAACACATATATTACAATACGTGATTAACACGTACGAAATTGAATATTAATATTGACTTAGAAAGTGTGGTTTTTTTTAATTTATTATGTACCACTTAATTAAAAAAAATAAATAATTAAACATTTATAAAAATTCTAATAGAGACCATTCTGTTACTTTATTTAAGATATTCTGTGTCAAATCAACAAGTGCTACAACCTGACCCTCTTAGATTTATTTGAAATTAAGTATGCATGTAGTATTCATAAATAGTAACACAAATCAATTTTTTCACATTTTTCTGACGAAAGGTTACTGAGTAATGGGTGCTCAAAAATGTAAAAAAAATCAAATTTTTGACTTGCGCAACAATATTGATTTGTTCACAACTTGTGTTCTAATTAAGCTAGAACAATGACATTGAGTTCATTTGAAAGATCTTTTAAAGGGCTTTCATATGATATAAAACATAATTAGTTGAAAATATTTATACATTTTTTTATAAACACATCATTATTGAATTTACTGAATTTTGAAAACTGTATTTTTAAAACTCTCAAAAAAATATATGTGAAAGATACTGTTTTCCTCTACATATTCTGAAAGTTTCAACTTGGGATGAGCGTGGGATCACTATCAAAAGTAATTTTATGTTTATCACGATTCTGTAAAACGTCGTTCAGATCGGTGAATTATTATTATTTTTATTTTGCTACCCGTGACAATTTTACAGAATCATAGTTGGATTTATTACTTGGCGTACAAAATTGTACTTTTCATACAAATAACTGTGTTTTAAAGCTTAGCACTATCTAAATTAAATCACTTGTATTTACAGCGATCCGGGTTTTCCGTGTACAAGCAAAAAAATCTCATTTTAAAGACTATATACAAAATGGTTGGTTGGTGTGACTATCTCCCATCTGTTTAGTATTTTGTCATTGGATAATATTCAGTCAGATGTTGTCAACTGTTGTTGAAAGTGACCTGTACATTTTCTTTTGGTGTGACATAGCCTATAAAGTGAAATAATGTGATTAATTCTGAAATGTTGTGTTTTGAAATTAGCTTAAAGGTAGTTTTGTACAATTCTCACAACAGTGTATAAGTTTATATGCCTACAACCAGTTAATATTTGAAAACTATTAACAAACCTTAAATTTTATTCCAGGATGTGAAAAAATGGAGAAGTAATGTTGTGTATTCCTAAATACAGAAAGCTGATGCATTGAACTTTGAAAACGTTTTATAAAAATTAGACTGTTCATTTGAGAATGACATAAAATGCCTAAAATTTCAGCTTTGTGCTGTAATCCTTTTAATGAAAAGGGTCACAATAACCATAAGAAAAACTTGCGTCCTGTTTCCCAATGGATGATAGAAAGAAAACCTTTCCTAACATTAAGTCAGAAAGTATGTGACAAGTGCCGAAAAAAATTTCACAAGTAGTACTTTCTAATACGTCTAGCACAGAAAACGATGACGATCTAGTGTGTTCTGAGGTCAAACAAAAAAGTGAAAAGATGTTAAGTTGTAGTGATGAACAAGACATTGCTGCAAGTGCAGCCCTACAAACTTTGAATGCTTCTTTGCAGTCTGTTGGTGAATCGCTAATTAAGAAAAAACAACTATGTGAGGCAAAATATCCTAAGAAAAAACTAATAAAAGTAACTTCAGCAATCCAAAGAAAAGTATTGTTGCTGCCTTCTGGTGAAGAAGAGTTAGATGATCATTCAGAATCAGAGATGATCATTCAGCTGAAAGAGAAATTTAGTACTTGCACATCTCGAAGTAAACAGATGGAAATTCTCACCATTTTACCTAAAAGCTGGAGTGTTAAGAAGCTTCAAGAGGAATTTAACATAACAACCTACATGGCTAGAAAAGTAAAAGATTTGGTGAAGGCCAAGGGTATTTTGTCTTCTCCCAATCCAAAACCTGGCAAGACTCTTAATCAAACGACTGCTAATTTTGTAAAAAACTTTTATTGTTCTGATGAGATAAGCAGGCCAATGCCTGGGAAAAAAGATTTTGTGCTCATAAGAGTTGATGGAGATAAAATTCAAGTGCAAAAACGATTAGTTTTAAGTAATTTGAAAGAAATTTATGTACACTTCAAAGTAAATTATAGATAAATAAATCACCTTATATCCGTCGTGTGACTTCGTTACGTCGATTAAAATGACGCGTTTCGGAACATCTGCTCCATCATCAGATTAAATCGCTCTATTGAGGTCGTTAACAGTTAAAATCACATGTTACACATAATTGTCTACTATGTAATTCACTCGCTTTCTAAATGGTGCGCACCACAATCGGCTTCGTCGTGGTGCGCACCATTTAGAAAGCGAGTGAATTACATAGTGGACAATTATGTGTAACATGTGATTTTAACTGTTAATGACCTCAATAGAGCGATTTAATCTGATGATGGAGCAGATGTTCCGAAACGCGTCATTTTAATCGACGTAATGAAGTCACACGACGGATATAAGGTGATTTATTTATCTATAATTTACTATTCATACGTGACTTGGATACCAAGAACTAATATGCATTTTACACTTCAAAGACAACTATCCAGGGCTCCACATTGGGTTTTCAAAGTTTGCAGAGCTACGTCCCAAAAATTGTATTTTAGCTGGAAGTAATGGTACACATAGTGTTTGTGTGTGTACTACTCACCAAAACTTCAAACTTATGCTGACTGGGTGTAACATTCCTCAGCTGACAATGAATGATGATAGTCCAATAAAAACCTACAAAGACTGCATTGCAAGAGTTGTGTGTAACCCATCATTACCTGCTTGCCACTTTGGTGAATGTCAAGTCTGTCCAGGACCAGAAACACTTAAAAAGTATTTACAAGAATTGTTGGATACTAATGATATTGACCAGATAACTTACAAACAATGAGTCTCTGTTGATCGTACATCTCTAGAAACAGTGACAAAATCTTCTGACAACTTTATTGATTCTTTTTTTGACAAATTAAAATCATTAACACGACATTCCTTTGTGGCCAGTCAACAATCAACCTTCCAAAAAAGATTGAAAAATGAGCTTAAAGAAGGTGAGTTCTTGGTGATTTGTGATTTTGCTGAGAATTACACCTTTGTTGTACAGGATGAAGTTGAAGGTTACCATTGGACCAACACACAAGCAACAATTCATCCCTTTGTAGCTTATTACAAGGATGGCGACAAACTTGAGCACACAAGTCTTGTCATCATATCAGAATGCCTCAAACATGACACTGTTGCTGTGCGTCTGTTCCAGTCCTACTTGATTGACTTTCTGACCAAAAAAATTTAATAAAAAAACCAAGTAAAATATATTACTTCTCTGACGGAGCGGCAGCTCAGTATAAAAATAGAAAGAACTTCATCAACCTGTGCTGTCAAGAAGATTTCATATTGAAGGCCAGTGGCATTTTTCAGCCACCTCTCATGGTAAAGGTGCTAGCAATGGTGTTGGTGGAACAGTCAAGCGACTGGCTGCTCGAGCAAGTCTGCAACGACCATACGCTGATCAAATCATGACACCCGAACAACTTTATGTGTTTGCCAAGGATAATGTAGAAGGGATCAATTTCAAGTATGCTATTGTCTTTTACATCACTCGTGTATATCACTAATTACTTTCACCGACATACTGCCGGTTCCATCGCACTTTAGTTTACGTAATACGATTTAAAACATTACTTAAACTTTGTAAAATTTGCGGTGGCGAGATGCGTGGACTTGACGTGCTGTCTGTTGATGATCTGAGCAAGAGTGTGTCGCTCACTGGGGTTTTATACTCCTGCCGGCGTTCAACTCCTGTTGGAAACTGTTCGGACAGAGTTGAACAAGTCAGCGCGTCGGTTTATTAACTAATTACAACCTACGCGTCTTTCTATGAAGCGCACACTTTTTTATAAATATTATTTGACAGATCATTAGGTACATTAATAAACTTAACCTATGCAAATTATGAACATTAAGGTGTGTAAACTATGGAAGTTATGGCAAAATTTCACACGGTAGCTGAACGGTTCCCACGATCATAGACCTCTTAGTATCGAATTGTAGCGCCGGGTGCCAGCTGTGTTTCTACATATGTCTCTGATTCGTGTGACTTCTGGTTTTCGTTCACCACTTAAAAAACTGTACAATTTTCCATAATTGTATACATAATTCAACTTGTTCTTCATTTACACACTAACACTAACACATATACACAAACTGATACCAAACGGTTGCCTGCAGCAATGACGTCACAGCTGCCGGTCGAGGCGTTTTGTCTTCCTTCACTGCGTTTAAAACCAACAAGGCTTGGCAATTCCATATGCATGTTCGCTTACAATTATTTCCTTATTTAAAATTAATTAATACGTTTGTTTCTTTTATTTATGTCTTATACCTAATGCTTAATTATTACATTATTTTCATTATTTACATCTTTCACACGACTCATACATGCGTTCGTATGTTCTCATATCACAGTCAGGGGTTGATACGGAGACTTATGCTAAACGTATTGTTGCAATATATATATATATATATATATATATATATATATATATATATTTTCAGTTTGTTTTTCATGATTGTTCAATATTTGTAATCACAAACAAATAGATTTCAATGTACCGAATTTGTTGACCACTAATATCTATTCTCTGTAAATGACTGTCCAACTTTTGTGGGTACATTTGTATTAACAAAGAAATCATTAAATTGTACTTGGAATCATCTTGTTTTGACTGCTGGCACAATTTAAACTAAGAAGTAAGTTACTTATTTCACCTTTAAATTAGGTATGAAGAGCGTTTTTATGCACTGCAGACCTCTTATAAAAAGGTAAAAAGTTACTAGGTAAGAAAAATATATATAACTAGTTATGTTTGACTTGTAGTTTGACGTCTACGCTTTTTATTTAAAATAATTGTAAAATTGATTATTACCTTCATTATAAACTTTGGTTGTTTCATTTCCGTCTTTTTTTAAGGAAAGTATAATCTAATGGAAAATTTTGGAACAGATTTAGAATAGACTAAACTGAAGACTTAGTTGATGAATACTTATAGGAGAATTAACAAACATAATTACTTGAGTCAAAAAATAGTAAATGCATCAGTGAATGTTAAGTAGTGTACAGCGTTTTGAAATAGATTACAAAGAGGTATAAAATTAGTCTGTTACTGAATTTTAAAACAGTTCTGATAAGCTAAACAGTGTGTGGAAATCTAAATATTATTACAGACTTTAATAAATAATAAAATAATATTACATGACATAAAAGTACAATAGTGGATGATCAAGAAAATATTGCCCATGTATTTAATAAATATTTCTTGTCAGTAGGAAATGAGATCAGCGGCCTTTCCTGTGACGTACAAAAGATATAAAATACAATACATATATACATACATACATATAATACATACAACAATACATATAAAATTAACCAACAAAAATGGTTACTACATATGATAAAGTGATGATTCAAATAAGTGGGGTGTTCATTCCATTGTGTTCATTCTAATGGAATAATTTGTTCATGATGTGCCCTATGGCTAAGAACTTGAACGGTTCAGCCTATGTGATACTTCGTAATGGCCTGGCTCTTGAACAAAGTCAATTTTAGTACTAGAATGTTGTATGTTGCTGTATATCTGACTTGCTTGGGTAGAGAAAAAGATTCTACCTCACATCTCATGTATGTATACAAAGTATATTTGGAAGCACATTGGAGAGTTAAGATCTCCCAGTGTCAGAAAATTTAAAGTCCAGTATCATCCCAGGAATTAGCATACTATTTTATGTTCTCCATGACATATCTCTGGTATTACAATCTCTGTAAGCAAGTGATCAGAGTGTGGATTTTGTGTTGTGAATACACTTATCAAACTGCTTTTGTAGACTGGTTTTTGAGAAAGCAGAATTGTGAAACTTCAAATCCCCCTTTTTTACTTCCATGTTCCATAAGGCAATGGAAGTATGGTGATGGCGAAAAAGTCGTGTTCGAGATAAGGGTTGATTCTGATTGTACTACCCTCAAAATGTGAAGAAAAGTCATTTTCCATAAAGTGTCTATGCGTGTGTCTGTGTGTAGAATTTTTTCTATGGCGAATGATAACTGCTGCAAACTCAAACAGAATCAAATAATTGTTTGCATGTGTGTCTAAGTTGTAGAGGACTCAAAGCTTATTGATTTTGGTGAAGACTGGTTAAGGAATAGGGGTAGTTTACCTGCAATATTTTAAGTGTTAACAAGAGTAAAGTAATTAATTTTGATAAATAAAGTATCCTGAAACGAAGGTCATAATAATCCACAGTAGAAAGGTAGATGGAATATCTATAAATGAAAAGGATAGTTAAAAGGGGTGGGGGTAATTTTGCATGTTTGGTATTGATTTAATGAGTTTGACAAAATAAAATAAAATGCATTAATCTTTTTCAAACAATGGTAATTGTTAAAAATAAAATAATTTTGTTGCCAGGCAATAAAATTATAATTTTTGTATTTTAATTTAAATCATCTGTGCGTGAAGATCCACAATCATGGCGCAGCAGGCCACAAACTAATTTGTGGCCACATAAGTATATAAATATGTAATTAATGCATGATTATCTGCATAGTTCAATTTCTTTATAAGAATAAAGTACCTAATTTTTATAGATAAAGTGACTCGAATATAACATTATATTAAATGACTACCCCATAATAACAAAAATATCTATGAATAGTGAAAATAGTTTGTGGGTGGGGGATATTTTTTAAGAAATTATCGAACTGAATTCAAGTAAATGATTTTAAATATAAATCTTGGAACATGAAAGTCATGTATGGGTTCTCCATAGCGATTTTTTTAATTCTCAAAACATTATCAGTGGTAATGTGCATATCTAAAAGTAAATGTCAAGAAGGCTGTACTGATGTAGGTAAAAGTCATGAGGGATAAAGATCGAGAATAGTTATTAAATTAAACGAGCAAAGAAGCAATTTTGCAATTATGGGAGTATACGTACAGAAGGCAGTAAGTAAATGTGAGAAGTAAAAAGGGATCGGCTTTTCAGGATAAAAAGGATCTGGTAACAAATAATTGCAGGATTTAGAAGTTTCAATGGCTGGAGAGAATATGACATGGTAATCGTTAAATATTTAGTATTTACTAAAAAACAAGAACACTCTTCCTCCCATATATTAGGATACATTTAAAAAAAATCTTGTCCTGATATAGTGTTATGTTATTGGCCTGAGAATTCTACTGCACAAACTGAGATTTGTGTTGCAATAGAATTTGTTTTAGTAAATTCCATTAACCATTGCTGTATTTGTGTACTTGATTATACTTTTTTGATTTCAATTTTATTTTATATAAGCTTGATTCTGAGACCTGACTTGAATTTAAGACTCTCCTAATCTTACAACCAAAATCTAGTAACAGAGGAAGATCTTGGATTTCAAGTAATACTGTACATGTATATAATATTATGGTTAAAAATTAATTTCTGCACAGGTGCACACACACACACACACACATACAATTATTTTCAATGGGGTGTAGTCTGCTTTTTGTTTATTAAATGATTAATTATAATTAATGTTATAGCTCTCATAATGTTATAATGGGAGCGGTCGTGGCGTAGTGGCTAGCGTGTGGCGCTGCTACGCTGTCGGCGTGGGTTCAATTCCCGCCGGGGGCCATCTGATTTAGATACGACCGTTCCCCCTCGCAAGGCAATGGCAAACCAGCGAGAGGTATCCTGCTTGGTATAAACCTTCCCCAACTATGCCGTTCGGATCCGGCGTTAAACTGTAGGTCCCATATACCTGTGCGAGACTCAGTACCACACGCACCACGGGTATATGCGGGGAGGGTACAAACCAGTCGAAAGGCTGAAGGACTACGAATGTTATAATGCTGAAAAAATCCTTACTATAATTTTGTAAAACAATATTGTTAATTTGTATACTTTTTAAGCAGTGATCTGATCAGCATTTAAAGTATTTTATGAGAAACAGTTGTAAAAGCTCATGGCTGCACAAAATTATGGTTCAAAATCATCTTTATAACTGAAGTGTAAAAATTATTTTTACCTTTCTGCTTGCTGATTGGATGAATTTTCATTAAATTTTTGTGCAATGAAAATTAAGCAGAACGTTATAAAATCTCTGTTGTCTGTAGTGCTCTTTTTTAACCTTTGCACATACCCTCCACACACACACACACACACACACACTCACTTACTTACTCATTTATACCCATTTAGAGCTGATGAAAAAGGGGATACCCAACAAATTTTACTAATCCCTCTCTTGTACATTGCCAGTATTGGAGCCAGTAGTAGTTGATGCTGGTTTCAGTACAGTGTTATAGTTTATAAGCTCTACTTTATAGAATCATTATATAATATCATGAAATGTTCGATAACAAGGTGATAATTAAATACACGATTGAACACATAATTAAATAATGAACTTTTTAATATGTGTTTATTTTATGAAATGTGGCAAGCGAGTTTGCGTTTTTATATGTACGATACTAAAATTATGAATTTCCCGTTTCCGAAGTAGGCCTATTATAAGGTTGGTCCGAAGTTGGCCTATTATCACAGGTACTATAGGTCATAATAAACCTGTGAACCTTGCAAAACGTAAATAATCATGCTTTTACTCTCTTGTGAAGTTTGTCGTAGTTAGGCTATCTTCTGATGGACAAGATTGCCGTTAAGGAAGAGTGCTCTGTGCGATCAGACGCATAAATTGACATTTATAAGCGTCAGCGTTAATATTTGTAACTGGATCAGCCGAGTGTTTGGTGTATATTAGATAAATTGAATAAGCCCGCTAAGCTGAGGCCTAGCGTATTGTCAAACGCAGAACGATGAGGAGGTCCCGTTAGGCCGAGCTTATAACAACGACTCCGTTAGCCGACTTGTAGTCAGTTTCGAATTTGTCAGCAGTGTGATTGCGTCCTCGTCTCAACCATGGATTACCGAGACACAACATTATAGCGCGTACGAATTTCAGGAAAACAGGTCAGTGAACTCATTCCTTGCATCCGCCTGGACTGCACACGTTTATCAATGACTTGTTTTTATAAACATGTGATCGTTTTTATCACACGTGTTTTTGTAAACGAAAAAAGCAGAATAGAGCTTATACGTTTACCACTACTAGTCTTGATACCATTCATGATAATAATTATAATGACAAACATCAATTATCAGATGTTAGCTTACAAATCTTGTTCGTCTGCATTTTTATCAACTGGCATGATCTTCACATTGTTAGAAATTACGTTTGCACGAATCTCTGAGACTGCACCGTACTATCAGCATGTGCCAAACTTTCGGTCATTCAGCACATATGTAGTTATTATAATTGTCTTCATTGAAGGTTTCTCTGTTATTTCCATAATATAACAACACGGAAAGAGACGATGTTTTATATATTATATATTTATTCTTTTTTTTATTTCCACGTAAGCTGCTCTGAATCCAGTATGAGCGAAAAGTAGGTTTTGTTTATCCGAAAAATACAATCCATATCGAATTCGTCTGTCTTGTATTTGAGTTCAAATCGTGTTCCCGACAAGTACCACGTGAATCATACGCTTAATTATAAGGTGTATTTATGTACGAGCGCGCGCGTGTGTGTGCATGCGCACTCGTGTATGTTGGGAGTTAGGAGGGTGACAGTTTTTTAAAATGATGATTTGATTGTTTAGTTGTAAAAAGACAATGTTACCGGTTAGTACGTTTGTTTCGAATCGTGTTTTGTAAACACTGGAATCAGAAAAGTGGGTGAACGCTAGAAGGTTCGCTTCAGAACTCACGTAGTCACTTCTGCTTTACCTACTTTTAGCGCGAACTGCTGACACTCTTCACTTATGCAATATCATTTCTGTTAACGAGCAGAGCGGTCCGTTTAGTTATTATTGTCATTTTATAGTAACGTGAACTGTGTTTTAGGGCCGGAAGTATAAAACTTTCAGTTCTAATGCAGACAAAGTAACATGCAGTGAATTCTGTTTACTCGTAAACACAATAGTAATGTTGCTCGGACGTTTCATCAACAGTGGGTCTACCAGGTCTGAATACAAATTGTATTCTGCAGTTACGTCGTTACGATATTAAAATTAATGTTCTCTGCAGAAAAAAAAATCAACAAGACAGTACATGTGTTACCAACTCAGTCTGGTACAATAATCGTTTCCCAACTATCGTTTTCACTGCTTATAGACGTGCGTACGTAACTCAACTATGGACTAAATTTAGAAGTTTGAGTTTTGAAGTAGGTAGGAATAACCAGGGCCATGCAAAGAAAATTTTGCGTATGGTATGGTGCTCTATTAACTTAGAGGTCCCGGATTCGATTCCCCGGACCACTGTAAATTCATGTGCGTTTTTCAGCCCCCTGATCGACTCGGCCTGTGGAAGGCAATACCCGGGATAAAATTGGGTGGCTGAAGCATGCATATGGAACGGCAGCCTAACTTCTAATTACTTCGGGGGTACAAAAAGGCGCTATTAATACTAATACTAACAAAAACAATAATGAAATAATAAGTAAACTTGTAATTTTTTCTGTTTCGGTTATTTAGCATACCTGATTCCAAAACAGTTTTGCTGCTAAAAAACAGTTTTTTTTACAGTTCAAAAACTGCTAAAAAACAGTTTAGGAAATTCCTTTAACAAAGTACAGTCGAAAACGAGGAAAATGTGTGAACCGGACACGTTACTTTTCATAACAGAACTGCAACTATCATTATTAAGGGCGGAAAATGGTGAAGGAATTCTATTTAACCAGCATTCTATTTATTTGCTTTTTTGACACTACATAGAGACATTTAAGCCCATTTCTTTATATAAAAAACCCCAATATAGAGAAAAATATAAAAAAATTTTGACTCCACAAAAACGTCAAATATTTTATTAAAATATTTAAAAATTATAATATAAAAACCTTGAAGAACATAAAAGAAGGAAAGAGTATTTAACATATGGGGCAGTCGAATTTTAATAAAAAAATCATGCATTTTTAATAATCAGTTTTTGTAGTTACGAAATATGTTTTTTTAATATTTAAAACATTTTAAACGTTACAACTCGGGCTGTGTAAAAAGATAAATTCTGTTTCAAAATTCTCCGAAGACTGTCCTCTAGAAAATGTAGAATGAACTAAGCCTTCAAAATTTCTGAAACAAATATATAAAGTTTTACAAAACACAGCATTATTACGGGTCTTTAAGATTTAAATCTTTATAAATTATCTGATTACACAAAGCAAGGTTTGTCCAGTTTTAGGCTGCTTTTTCAAAATATAAACTGATTAGAGTATGAGAAAATTAAGGATTTCAGAGGTACCATTATGTTTTTTATGAGACATCACTTTTTCATTCCGTACCCATTCTGTACGGGACACGCGTAGTTTATGTTTTTACTTACTGTTTATGAAGCCAGCGAATGAGGTCAATAGAAATTAAAAGTAATGTGAAATGTTAAAGTGTTAAAAGTGAGTTTAAGCCGCCCACCGTCTAAACAATGTACAGTTTCGGTATTTACAAACATGTCAGACGAAATAGGGCGCACGAAGGAAAAATTTACAGCGATTCTTGAAGTTATGTTTTATTTGTGTATCTGCATAGGTGTCAATTAAATTAACGTTTCTCGTACGCATACGGGCGTCTAACCCGAGCGCACGGCAAAACTGTTCCATGTGGTGAAATGCATACACACACATACAGGGCTCCCGCCAAGCCCTCCTCCGGAATTGAATTTTAAGTGTTAAAATCTTTCTTCCCTACACAATGGTGATTTTTATTTTAAATAGTATATATAGATATAAATGTGCATGTAGTGTGTACACCCCCCCCACACACACACACACACACACACACGAAGTTTAGTCTCAGAATGCTAAAAAAAGATAATTTTTAATTTCTTATATTTTTTTAAAACTTTATGTAATAAGCAATTATGTAATATATAGTTATTCATGTGTAACTATTCTGTTTCTATGTAGATTTATTTTATTTATACCCAAACACTGAAAACACGTTTAAGATAGTGTATTTGCAGTAGGTCAAAACAGTATAAGAGTCGGTAATAGAAAAATATTTAATATGCAGTTAGCATATTTAAACATTGGATACAATACGATATAAAACATCATTTAAATGAACTAAACTTCCTTTTATATTTTTTATACGAATATATTTAATATATCGGTCAGGAGAATTTTAGTAAGAAAGCATGTAGTTTTAATAACCAGTTTATGCGTTTAATAAAACTTGGGTTTTAAATATTTAAACATTTTTAAGCGTTGCAACTCGGGCTCTGAGAAAATATAATTCTATTAATTATAATTATATCACTACTGACTCGGAACATTAATTTTGTATTGGTAAAAATGTTAAACTTTTACCTTGTAGTCTAATGTAAAAAAAGTTTTTAACATTTTTACCAATAAAAAATTAGTGTTCCGAGTCAGTAGAGATATAATTATAATTAGTTATTCAACGGACACGTCATGAAAAACAATATCCAATAATTATATTTCCAAAATTCTCAGAAGACTGTCCTCTAGAAAAATGTAGAATGGCATGAGGGAAGCAACCGTAATTGATAAAAATATTTTCAAATAGATTTCTGTGTTCGGGAAAGCTGCGAACTGTTCATTACCTGTAAGACGATCACCACTGGCGGATTGGGACATTTTCCGGCCCTAGGCAGTATATTCCCTGAGGCACCCATTTTTAACAGGAAAATTTATTATCCCTTTTTAACACATTTTCAACAGTTGTTAATCACTCGTCTCCTTGAGACTTTGTTTTCATCTCTTATGCAAGTAAAAAATATTTGATTATGATTTATTTAAAAACGCACTTAACATTAGAATACTTTTGTAAAACTTTATGCAAGATTATTTAAAATAAATTAAGGACAGCATAATAAAATTATAAAATTAATTAATTAGTAAGAAATTAACATAAATTAGCAGTTATGTATTTCTTCAGTTATAAATCAATACCATTTTATTATTAACACTCAAACAAATTTATTATTAACACTCAAACACTTAAATCAATATATTTATTATTATGATAACACTCAAACAAAAATAAAATAGTTATTTCGGTTTATTTAGAATGCTAATTATTATTTCACAGCACAGAATTTGTTTTAATAGTCCAACAACTAATATTTCACCATTAAGTATAAGTCTACAATCTTGAAGGGCGAAACAACCCATTTTACTTAAAGAATTTTGTGAAATGATGTAAATAATGTTTATCAAAAGTCAATGCTTTGGTGTATGTAAGCCTGTTGGTTTTCTGTATTACTGTATTAAATAATTCCCCCCCCCCCTCAAATTCCCATGGCACCCTCAGCACTGCGGACCTAGCCAGCTGCCTATTCGGAAGTCTGCTTCTGAAGATAGTGGTAGACAATTTTTTAAATTAATTTTTCCTATAAAAAAAACCTATTATGAGGTTTCTAATTGATTTTTCGTTTATACAATTATTCATTCTCGTCGATATCTTCAACTTCTCCACTGGAATCCTTAGGCCTATATCTAAAGTTTATGAAAGAGTGCAGAACATTCTGTGTTTGTACTGTATACAACCAAGATTTGTGTATAGATTTATTTGTGTATATATTTTTACTTGCGTCTCAAAATAATTAAGGACGAATCTAGTTAAGAATATGGTTACTTTTACAACCGAAACGTGAGGCATCCAGCTGCTGAATACTGCACTCCACACGTATGCGTAATCTAATCATCTAGGTTAGTCTTGTCTTCAATAGCCTTATACTCGAAGGTTCATCTACTTCTACAAAACGTTGAAATTTCTTATGGGGCCTTGCAATTGTTTTCTTTTTTGGTCAATGTTCCGTTGCTTTTGCTTTGTCTTTCTTATCTATTTTAGCCTCCCACCTTTCTCTCTTCTCCTACTAATTACTTTACTTCGAAGAGTTTGTTACTAGTTTCACTGCCATCTTTTTATCTTTATATTATACTTTCTTCTGTTTTCCATAACCTCACTCCCAGGACTCTTTCTCTTGTATTTTATTTCTGCTGCGTCTACCGTATAGTACCACCGGTAGAAATTTCCTCAATAATGCGTAACAATCTTTATTTGCTGTAGTTCAGTCCATCAGCTGTGCTTCCTCTGTTGTCAGTTATACTTCGTAAATATTAGTAGACATTTTTTCGTTAAACTCGTCACAGTTCCAATTGTAAACCAAACTTCCGATTGTTAATTTTTATTACCAGGGGTCTCTGATTTCCCTATGTTCAGGAATACATTTTGTGCTGCCAGAACCTCCATCCAAATGTGGACGGGTTTCTACAAGTTCTTTTCTAAATTTCCAAACAAAACAACGCGATTCACAAATACACATATCTCGGCTGCAGTTTCCTATAAAATACTATAAACTTTTCCACTTTATAAGACAAGGAAGGAACAGGAAATCTGTTACAGAAAAGTTTTTTTGTTGACATTAACGCGGGGACAAGTTAAATTATGTGCCGTGACAAAACCTAGATATCTGAAAGTAAAAACTGGTACACGCGTTAGGAAGCGAACAATTTACACCTGCTTCCAAATTACCTGTTCGTACGACTTACACTTTTCACTCGACAGGTATCGAACACCGAGACAGCAGTACGAAATAGAGAGTCCAGGCAACATGACAAGTTAAGTGATAAGACTGTAAAAAAGGCACAAATTCGTATAGAATTGGACTATGACCTGCACTGCGTAACGACGAATAATAATGGGAACTTAACGTTATTTCAGACTGAAAGTTACATGTTTTATGGTGCGCGCGGCGGTTAGTTTTGGTCGCTCTAAGCCAGATGTGAAAAGAAAAGAGGACCGCTTATTTATAAATTGTTATGTTGTTACTTTCATGGTTGCATATAAACTAATGAAGCTGAAATCAGTAGATGCGTTGTGGTTCGATTCGAGAATTAGCAATTGTTGGCCGTTGGATGTGCTAATATGGAATTATTCGTAGTTATGCGTTAAAACACACGCTTTTGTTACAATACCTTTAGTATATTGTTAGTTTGAATTGTACAGTAGAAAACACTTTAAAAATATGCAATACAAAACCTCATACAGTACAATACGGTACTTCTATTATCATTACAATACAAAACTTAAATACTAAAATGACCTACGCTATTACAGAAAGCTTTACTCCTCATAAAACATATATATGATGCTTTTTTTAATAAATTCTAACCTAGTGATTTTTTTCGTTTCTAACTCAGATTTAATATTACTTAAAAATTGTCTCTTAACAAACTTCGAATTTAATATTTTTCTTATTGTCTTTGTGTTTATACCGACACGTAGTAATTTAACTCTAAAAGTAATTTACTTTTTCAGCGTTACAACTGGCTTCCTAAGAATTATCATGTTTTACTAGCTAATTGAAGGTCTTTCAGTACCTCTAGAAAAGCAAAAACATTGGGATGTGGGGCACTGAATATGTTTGCTAGCATTGAATGAAACGCTTCACATTTTTTTGGACAGGCATTGTTGCCCTCAGTGCTAAACGGTTGTTTAGGCCTACATACTGTAATCTGAAACATGAATGTTTATGTATATTAGTAAAAAGCCTACTTTTTTAGTAAATATAACTTAACAGAAATTAAACGAATAAGACAGTAATATTTAGATGCCAAAAGGCATCCGTTTATACTGTTCAAGTAGCGTGTACGTGAAACAGTTTTTGTTGTTCATGTATTTCAGTTTAATTAAAATTTTAATGTTTGACGATCTCGTATGAGGGGTATATAGCCTATGTCTGAAGATGGAACGATCGTTCCGAAACGCGTCACAAAGCTACTAGAAGAAGTCACAAGATGGAACTGAAATAAGAGAATATATTAAGTAAATAAAATATATTACTTGGGCGCACCTTGTACATACCTTTTTTAGGTCGTAAAGTGTCCCTTCGAAATCCTTTGCCCGCCGCGCGCACTTGTATAAACCCGTTTTTATACACCTGACAGGGTTTAGGTTTATTGTAGGCAGGGTACATTAGCCTATAGTGTCACACGTGCCAATTAGTATTGCGCCTAGTGGAAGTTAAATGGCACAGGTAGCATAAAATTAAAGAATTCCGTTTACTTGAATTTTGTTACTTTTACAGTAAAACCTTTACTGGATTTATAATAAATTTTGAACCGTTATTTTTTACTTTTTGACGTAATTTTGCTGATACGTAGGTCGACCCCGTTTAGACGACATGAAACAGCTTATGGTTGATATGAACTCCACATCATATTGTGAATTTAAAAGAAAAGCAGAGAAACATGAAGAATGGCTAGCTGATGCCAATCAGCCTATGGGCTGCTAACCTAGAAGAACAAGAACGTAATTTTAAAAGTCGGCTTTACTAAAAGCGAAGAAAACGTCTACTATAAAATAATATTTGATGTAAAGGATATGGTAGCAAACTGGAATTGGATGGGGTTTTGAACCTCCGAATCAGTGCTGTAAGTTTTTTTGGAAGAGGTTTGTGAACTGCCCAATAAGTGTTTACTTCTGAAGAGTGAAAACTGGCTTTGGGATCCTGCAGTAACAACAGAGACAATGGGGAATCTCAATAATAACAGTAATAACGACAATAATAACGAACTGATAAGTAAACGTGTAACTTTACTGTTTCGGAACTTGCGCTTCGGTTTAACCCATCTTTCTTCATTCGCTTATCGATTTCTCTCTAATGTTTCATCAAGTTTAACTTTTTTTTATCAAAGAGTTATGTATTCTTTGCGTTTGTTACGAGTAATCCTTCTCTAGAATCTTCATAAACTCTAAAGTTTTTACATCCAAATACTTTTTTACATTTCTTATTTAGTCGCGACTTTAAGGCAACAACGAACAGGCTTGCAGCGTTCCCTTGCTTTGATTTTTCCTTTTGCCATTAATTTTGCAAATCTGCGTAATTTATCACTACGGTAGTCATGTATATTTGGTTCAGCTTACGTCTGTGAACAAACATTTTCAACTGTGAATACATTTGGGACGAAATACAGTTTTAAACTAATGGATATGATAAAAATTTAATCTGTTCGCTAGTATACAACATAATCAAAACACATATAACACACAAGAAGTTATAAAAACCGACTTGTGATAGTTTACTTACGCTAAAATTGAATAAAATTATTGTGCGCCTGATGTAATTTTCTTTTTTATAAATTTGTGAAACTGAAACTGATTTGTTGAACTGATCTAAATTTTTAGAACTGATCTTGCTCTTTTTTTTCTAAATTTCAGTTATTAGTAATACATCTGTAAATACAGTTTAATATTTACCTATACGCCTATATACATAGTACTCACGTCTTCTTCTTCTTTTTCTTCTTTAGCACTACAGCCCAACGTGAGCCTTGGCTTCCATCACCAATCTTCTTCAATGTCTCCTATCCATTACCATCTCAGTGTAATCCCTCACATCCATTCTTCTGAGATCTTCTAGCACATCGTCCAACCATCTTATCCTAGGTCGGCCCTTTTTTCTGCTTTTGTAGACTTGCGCTCTAAGGATTTTCTTTGGCATACTCTGATAATCCATTCGCTCTAGGTGACCTACCTATTGTATTCGTTGAGCCTTTATGGATCTTACAATTTCCTCATGATTCCGAAGCTTGGTTGTTGGTTTCATAACAATTTTATTTTTACTTGGCCGGGTGTTAATCCGACGCAAAACTCCCAACCTGGAGAACCAGATGATTTTTGTTATACGGGTTTTCTTCCCCTAGCTGGAAGGCAGCAGCTCAGGTACGCAGTATTACAGCCGTCAAAATCCAACCAGATTCTCGCCTGTAATATTTTAAAGATAAGCCGATCCAGGATCATTTCCCTTACGCCTTGACTTGGTACTGGTGTCTACTGCTGCCCTTCACCAGGAATATTTATCGACCTTTCGGTTTAGATCTGTACTGTTCTGCATCAACGAGTCACCTATTGTAGGGTGTGGTACTTCAACACGCAGACATAGCACGCTAAAGTTTGGACACCGCTGCTACATTAGCCGACTCAAAGCCTTCATCACCAGCGACTGAGCTAATCACGACTTATCAGCCACCCTTTGCAGCGACAAATTGAATGTTTTGCTAAAACTAAAACGCATTTTTAGATGATACTGCCTTTCTATAGGCGGTGTTTCACTGTAGCCGTGTGTGCTTTATGAAAAAAATTATTTTTTCCCATCTGAACAAGGCAAAGTACACATTACGCTTCATATTTGAGAGAGGTTAATTAACTTAGGAATCTACTTATTAAATGTATTATTTCGTACAACAGTCATTGTTGATAATAAGATAAACCAACGTTTTAACACACACCAACTGTGATCGTCAACAGGAGAGATAATAAAACACAAAATAATATAAAAAAACTATCCGTCTAGAAAAGACTGTCGGAAAATCAACATACAAAATCAAAATAACAGTTAGTGATTCAAGTTACAACGTACAGTAATTACAAAAACTTGAATGCCAAGAAATTCTTTTGGTTACGAAAATGTTTACAATATTTTTTCGTTGTCGTTGGAGAGGCAATGGCCCATCTTGTGAGTCGTGTGGACCAATGCCTCTGTCTATCACGTGTGTATCAGAGGGGTCGTTAGGATTTTAGGGTGCTCGGTATTGCCGATAAGTGGACTCTGTACGTCCAGAATCAGGAAAGCAGAGTCAAACCTACCAGGAGGACATTGGTTTAAACCAGCCTGAGGGTTACAATTCAACTCGGGAATCTACCGCGTCATAAGCTATTAAGTTTTCGACAAGTAACATAAAAATAAAAAAGCAGTAATTAATTGTAAACAAGTAAAGAATGCGGTAATTTATACATTTAACACACGTTTGTACACATCTTTAACTGTACAATGGTAGAAAAATAAATTATGTCATGATTTTTAAACTCTTCTGTTATTTCCCGACAGCCGATTCCTTTTTGCAGTCATATATGTGTACCGGTACTGCCGATGTCTGTTTAATATTTCGGATTTTTTTTCTTTCAAAAATTGGCTGATAGTACCATGGATATTACTGAAGGTTCCAGTTTGACTCGAAGGAGAGAAAGTATTTCGTTGTAAAGATTTTACATTCTAAGATAAATTTGGCCTTAACACGTTTGACACCGGAAAAGCCATACTCTCTTTTTCTGGAATTGAGACCGTGTCTGCAGTTTGAGTGCCCTGACACCGCTTAAACATAAGAAACAGTGCATTTGGCGATACAAATCACAAACTAACTTTGTCACGGTTATAATTAAAGGTTATTGCATTCAATTTTAAATATTTATATAAAACGTTATACGTAATTATAATAAAATGAAGTGATATTGCTGAACGGTGACAGCCACATCGTGAGAGAATCTCACTCGATTGCGAACTTCACTTGTGAGACAAATATAGTTATAATAAAATCGTGATATTTGTTTAGTAATAAAAACCGCAATGATTGTTCAGTTTGGCGTTAAGCATTTTTTTTTTTTTTATGTACAGGTCGGCAGTAGATACCACATGTCTGTGGTTCAGCAAATAACAATAACAGCCTGACGCCCAACGTGAAAGCTGGTGTTAAAACCAATACGTATGTACGGGTTGAAGTATCGGTCATCATCATGGCGCTATGAAGTCGGGTCGGAGAAAAAAGTTTACAATCGATGACGTTTGTTGCAGAGTTCAAGAGAACAGAAGCTTCTTAAAGCGTTTGGAAAGGAAGACTAGCTAATTGGGCACATACTTCGGTACAATGAATTTATTTATTGAACATAAGAAGTTCACAATGTACTCTTACACAGTTGAAGGATACAATACTGAAAGAGCTACGACCCAGTGGTCCAAGCCCTAATTGGAGGTCCGTTAGACACTTTCTCTTCTATCTTCTGGTGAGTGTGACGGCAATGTCGTTTACTAATTGGTGGTCGCGTCCCTGAGATCTTCAGTGACTGTCAGTAAACTTCTTCCTGGAAGAAAGGGGTTCCAAGATCTCCTTGGACGGTCAGGCTAGAGCTATACCATTAGACGTCTACCAGTGTGGGAAGGACTTTCGAGTGGAATGTTTGTAGGATGCTAATGTTGGATGATTTTGTGCATCTTCACAGCCGCTTGCCATATGTCTCAATAGGTGTTAATATTATTTTGTAAATTAAAGCTTTGTTTACCAGCAATGTTGTTTAGATCTCCTAGAATTAAATGGGGTTTAGCCGTCTTTTTTTCGTTTGTAGATCAATCTTTGAAGTCAGATCTGGTTCCCGTTCGCACTGGAATTGGCGTCCCGCTAATGTGGCTTGTAAGTGCTGTTTCCGGAATGTTGGCGATAAAGGTCCTAGGACACGTCCTTGTGGGACGCCCGATTTTATAGGGTAATAGTTGAAGAGGACATCATGAGGCTGTATGGAGAAGTATCAATCAGTTAGACAGGATTTTATGAGTAAGTAGTAGGTGCTGAGGAATATTTTTGTGAAGAGAATAATTGAAGGGGAATAGAAGAAGAGGAAGAGGTACTTTGGAATACTTGGTCCAAATAGTTAAAACGTGAACAAATAATTAATGAAATGAATTATAACTCATACGAAGCATTGTAGATGTAGGCTGAAGATCGAAAAAGTGAGAGAATAGACAGACAGATAGATAGATAGATAGAGAGGGGGTGAAATCATTATATGATATTCTACCGTGTCCCAGATACTACTGCTCTTATCTTTACTTGAGCCTTCCATGGTAAGCGTATACTGGTCTGGGACAAACAAGGTACAGCCGTGGTAAGTCGGGAATGACAGTATTCGTGGAGATATTGTAGTGTATGCGATCAGTTGGCATTATGAATTACAGAAGTGACGCACAAACGGAGAGTTGATCGCTAGCGAGAATTCGTCGCTGACAATCGTTAGGACGATAAGGCGATTTAGCCTTGATTTTAGCGGATACAGAGGATAACCGTACCATAACCTCTTGATGTCTTGCAATTACACATTTTTCACTTCTTTCACCGTTACTTTCACCCTTTCTAACTTCTCCTTCAAAGTTCCTTTAAACCGTCGCTTACGTTGTCCATCCATCTTTTCCTTGGCTTGTCTTTCGCTCCTCTACCTCTAGTTCCCTTGTATAACTTGTCTAATTTCTCTTACCACCTCTACTTTCAGTTTTTCGCTGGACATGTCACAACCAATTGAGGATTTATTTTGAATCTATTTTGTTACTCTTGGTTTGTTGAACATGTTTTAGCTTTTGATTTGTCCTTATTTTCCATATGTTATTGTCTACGCTGGCTAATTTTCTCTCCCGCGCATCAAGTATGGCTACATTTTTTTTGTTAGTCACCATGACTACCGCTGTATACGTAGCTAACAGAGTTCTGACAGGGTTCTCTAAAGCCTTCTGGGCTGTACTGTTCCCTTATGTACATCGCTTCTATTCAGGAACTTGCTGACTCCACGGAAAACGTTATCAAAGTTATTTTTCCTCGAAGTCTAGTTGGGTCAATCACTTTCCGATTCGTCTTAGATACCTTTAAATTACTTTTGATTATCGAGAAAATTATGAAAATGGAACTAAGAGATTTGAAAGTAGTTGTAGCGCGGACCTCTTTTGGTATAAAACCCAATGAATGGAATAAAACCCAGAGTGTATGTAAGACAATTGTGACCCCGGCAATTCCTTGAAGTGAAGCCCCAATCCACAGTTTTTAGCCTTGAAATCTTCCCCGTCCATAATGATATATTTTAACGTTCACTGTGTAAATAATACCGCGTTAAAATAAATACTACTATTCAACTTCAGAAAGTTTTTTTTTATTTTACAATATTTTCAATAATAAATCGTTCTCAATACTTAAAAGACTTAAAGTATTCAGATTGTCATCTTTAGTAGTATTTTTTTTAATATATTTTTATTAAAAGTATTTTTCGGTTTTAAAAAGCCCCTAATAACTTTTTAGGCCTCTTTTGACACCATGTTTCTCTTTCAAACATTTCTTCATGTTCGCGAAAGGTCTGAACAGTCCTCCATTGGTAAGATGACGGTAGACGGGTTTTAATTCAATTTTTTCTTAGAGCTTTTGCTATCAGTTTCGTCATCGGAGTACTCACATATAGGTTTATAAAAAGGATACGAATATTTTATGCCTTATTCTTTTAAATAGCCTTAGAGATAAAAAAGGTGCTCTGAAGGAGCACAAATGCACTGAAAACACGTACATAGGACATGCATTGAAAACATATACGTACAATCGTACATACATACTTCTGAATGTTGTAAGAATCTTCTCTAAAAAATTTTATGAATGAAACGTGTATTTTTTCTGTCTATTTTTGAGCGGTAATACTTAAGAGATCTTTATTAACAAGCCCCCGTCTGTAGGAAATACGACACTGGCAGAAGGTGTATATGCACATTCAATTTTTGTTTGTTTGTTTACAAAGTAGTTGGTTTCGTCAAGTTATACCGACATCACTTAATTTTAAAATGGAATCGAAAAAGTAATTTAAAGAACCGAAACATTCTTCTTGTAAAAATATTTAATTTGTTACAAAACACGTTTACAACAGAGCTGTGGCTGTTTCATTGTCTTTACTGCCCTCAGCTCAACAGGTAAACAGTTGTAATCTCTCTTCCAAAGGTTAATGCAAAATGTTTGGGAAATTTTAAAATACCTTTATGTCTAGTGTTGTAGATGTTATGGCATTTGTTTAGTTCATATAAATTAGGGTTGCTGTCTGCTAGGACTATCGGCTTCAAGAACTAAAGCAATGGTGGACTCTAAATCAGTACATCTAAAACAACAACAAAACTAACAGAGGTGATATATCATTAACATGTCATTCATAATAAAATTATTATACTGTTGAGAAAATAAAAATGAATTTCAAAAAACATTTTTGGTTTGGAAAACTTTTGTTTTATAAAATACATTTGATAGTACAATATACAATATACAATATTATATTGTTATTTGTTTGTAAAATAGTATGACTTTCTTAAAGGAAACGATATTTCAAATAAATAAGAAACAATAGTCTGTTATAAGTAAAAAAATAAACATTGATAGGAAAAAATGGACGATAAATGAAAATACGCTGATCGCATTTCTTTTTTTTTCAAGTGACAGTCCATACTTTTGTGTGCGCCTCTGTTAAGATATTTCTCTATTTTCTGGCTTAAAATGTAGTTTAATTGTAAAAAGCATAGCATTACAAATTTTTGAAATTAAATTTTGAAAAATTATTTTAGAATAGGTATTTTCAAAAAAAAAAAAAGAATGAAAACATTATTTAATTCTTTAACCTTGATATCTTTAGGCCTATTTTGATACCCTCTTCAAACTTTTTTCCATAGCCGGGAAAGGTTTGGTCAGTCCTCCATCGGTAATATGACTGTAGACGATTTTTTAAATTCAGTTACAAATCTGCTGCTAATAACTTACAGGTAGTGTATAATAAGTTAACACCATTAAAATTGTCTGAGAGAGTTTGAAATCAAACACAGTTGGTTCTAGGGGTAAAAGTAGGTCGATTGATATGAGATAACCCCTGATTTCTTTGTTTAATGATGATTATGACAGTAGTGTTGAGCATTTTGATCTACATCACAACCGAGGAAATTTATTTGCTTAAGTGGGGCAGTTAACGAGGCGTGACTGATGGGGATTAGTCAGTCGGGCGCCGCTCAGATCCTTCCGACCTCATCTTAACCTGAAACCATTTTACTCTCGACCTTTCACGATTAGTGAAACCTGGAATTATAGATCCGTCGGGGTTTTAATTGTTGTTAACAACGCCGTTTTGGGATCTGACCACATGTGGCGGCGTGTGGTGATAACTTGCACCATTCCTGCACGCGTTCAAAGGATGCCAGACGTAGGTGCCTCAAAGAGTGTCGACATAAACGAGTGGAAAGATGGAAGGTGAGCGCTTACTGGTGACGTGTGGTAGTCGAAAGCGATTAATGCAAAACGGAAGAAAAGAAGAAGACACATATGTTTACGAGATACATATGACGGCATATAATCTTTTAAATGAAATCAACAATATTATTCAATTTACTTTTGAGACCGAGCATGATAACTCAATTAACTTTCTAGACCTGACCCTCACTAGACGAATGGACAAATTGAAATTCAATATTTATAGGAAGCCTACTGCCACTAACCATACAATACATGCAGATTCCCACCATCCATATTCTCAAAAAATGGCAGCATATAGTAGTTTAATCCATAGATTGTTGACAGTCCCCCTTGACAATAATGATTTCCAGACTGAGCTTAATACAATTAGATTTATTGCAGTTTCCAATGGTTACAGTAGTCACATCATTGACAAATTGCTAAAGAAGCATAATAACATCCAACTTAAGCCCCGTCCACTTAATAAAACACCGAAAAAATTTATATCTGCGAAATACACATACATCATGCCAAAAATTTTATCTTAAGTGATGAACAATATTGGTTATACTATGTCTTTTAGAACCAATAATAAATTAATTAATATACTTAGACCTAAACTGCCCTTACCTATTGAAGAAAAAACAGGCATTTATAAACTGGTTTGCAATGATTGTAACAGCTTCTATATAGGTCAGACCGGAAGAGGTTTTTACAAACGCTTCCGTGAACATTTACCAAAAAGACACATATTTACAATGATATTAAATCCAATTACACTCGTCATCTGACCCAACACAATCACAATTATACAGATTTTAAGTCCAATCTAATGCCTTTACATATATGCAACAAGGGCCGCTTTATGAATGCCTTGGAGGAGCTGGAAATTTATAATGCATATAATAATGATAGCAGTCGTGATTGTGTTCTGAATGAACAATTGAACTTTGTATCTAACCGCCTGTATGATACTGCTTTGAGACTGCTCAACGAATTCCAATCAGTAGCAGACAACACTTGAACGGGTGCGCACCCTACATCACGTGCACATAATATGCTTGTTTCTGCAATTTTATTTTTTGACAAACGCAGTTTTGTGTGATATGTGTGTTTTTGGTTTTTAAACGTCTGATGATGAGGCATACGCCTTGAAACGCGTAACGTAACCAAGTTTGAGAAGTCACACGGCGGACCGCATACAGGTAATCACTTATTATTTTACGAGATAGTTTTATTAACGTTTCACCCAGTTTCCTTCAGTCTAGCCGTTAAAGGCGAAAGGCTGGGCGGTAATAGGACTACATTTTGAGTTTAAACAGAATTATAGGTAGGGTTATAAAATAGGATACGAGCAGGTGCGCAGCCAGGTTTCCTTCAAGGGGGGGGGAATAGATTTTTTTAAAAATAAAACTACAAAAATTTTAAACAACTAGTTAAATAAAAAAAAGTCAAACAACTAGTTACTTGCTATATTCTTCTTCTTACCCGGTGTTACAGCCTTTGGTGGGCAATAGCCTCCTCAATAATACTCTATGCTTCCCTGTTCTTCGCCCTTCCTCTCCACCCTCTGATTCCCATGCTAGCAAGATAGTCTATTACGACATCCAACCATCTCATCCTTGGTCTGCTTCAACGTCTAGTAGTATATAATTTTCCCTTCAGCATTCTTTTAGGTATTCTTTCCCCAGACATTCTTTCAATATGTCCCAGCCAACGCGACCTCTGTGATTTGATGGATTTCACTAAGTCTTTTCCATGCACGAGAGCCTGTAGTTCATTGTTATTTCGTGTTCTACAACTCCCTTCTTCTCTTACTGGGCCATACATTTTACCCAATTTTTGCGCTCAAATGATTTGAAAGCAGCTTTAAATTCTCTGTCTAAGTCCATACCTCAGATCTGTATGTAACAACTGGTCCCACCAGAGAATAATATATTTTAAGTTTTATACCTCTTGTAACAAGATTGTTTTTAAAGACGTTAATGTTTGCTAAGTAGGATCTATTTCCTGCTTGTATCCTTTCTCTTATACTCATTCTCATGTTACTATCATTTGATACCAATGCATCTAGACAACTAAAGCATGACACTCCTTTGAAACACTTCCCATTCACATTGAAATCTCTAGGAGCCCTACTGGTCTCTGAGTTGGACATTACCATGTAGTTTGTCTTGTTTTCATTTACCAATTTTCATTGCTTTTTATTCCATTAATGCATACAGTCCTTGAGGCCATCAACGTTTCTTGCTACTATTGCAATGTCATCTGCATATGCAGATATTTGAGAAGATTTTATGAATATTGTGCTCCTTTTATCAATTGTATTTACTGCACTATGTAGAGCTATGTTGAACAGAACCGCAGAGAGGCCATCTCCTTGCTTCACCATTGTTAAAGTTAAAACTTGCACTCATTTTGTTATATATCTTTATCTTTGCTTTTGTGTCCTTCATTGTCATTTTAATTACATAATTGGATTAGTTTGGTGCTAATACCAACTTTCTCAGGACTTTAAATAATTCTTCCCGATTTATACTTGCTATATATTTTGCTGTAATCAAGAACGTAAATGTGGAAGCGTAAGGGTTTCGTTATTAGGTATCTAAAATGTAACGAAGTCATGAAACAATAAAAGTGATGTCTTACGTTACAATACAAATAAGAGAAACAGTATCAAAAAATTGATACTAATTTTCTCTCATCTTCTGCAGACGCTGACAGTGATAAACGGTTTGTATGAATTTGTAAAAACCTCTTCTTAGTGAGTACGTGATGCAAACGGAATTATATCGGTCTAGTTGCTTTGCTACATAAGTGAAACAAAGATTTTCATAAAATGGGCTTTACTGCCTCTCAATCGCTACGTTCGGTCTTAAGTTTACGTACTTTTTACCGGCATTGAATAATTTAACCAACATTAAGTTTAAATAAGAATTAACCGACATATTTTAACAATTTACTTGTTGATTTGTTTTCGAGATAATGCTAAAGAGGACATTACTTCAAAAACTAGGATAAACATTTGAAACATTCGTCAATCACCAGACAAATAGGGATGTTTACACGAAGCGATTTCGTACTCTTAAGATGGTTACGAAGGTCCAAAGAGACAGATTAATTATTTTTTATAAACTGTATTAAAAATGCAGTAGATAAAATGTTGTCAGAAAATAATAGTACCATTAATACATATCTACTTCATTCCAATAACATATAGGCCTATCTCGACTACTCACTCTATGCGACACACACGCGCGCGCACACACACACACACACATATATATCTATATATTGCAATGTTACAAGTAATTATATTGAGCAGGCCAGGGTTCTACAGGGACCGTAGTGCCAGAGGAGAGAGAGAGAGAGAGAGAGAGAGATTTACGCTATTTACATTTATGTATTGGTTTTCCTTCGTTAGCTGATACTACAGCTCTTTATTAGTTCTTTCTTTGAATATTAAAAAAACAATTGTTCATTTCTTATCTGTGTATTTGACGAGTTACCGTTGCGAAGCTGTTACTGCGTGGTGCGCGCGTTTTTGTGTATGCGGCTCCTGGATGTTGACGACGATGACGACGACGACGATGATGATGTGCTGATTCCCCTGTATATAGTTAGTTGTCAATGTTATATTCCATGATAATGATGATGGTCCTGGCGCTCCTTCGTTTAAGTTCTGCTTATGGCTGATGATGGGTCTATGGCGCTGAGCAAACTGACATAGTATTCCCGTGAGTAAATTATTAGCGTCTGACCCTCGCTTAAAATTGTCAGGGGTATTTAGTAATTCGACATGTTAGATGTGGCAATATGCCGTTTTTAACATGTTAAATTTGATCTTCGCCTGCGTAGCGCCTCCATACATTTTCAACACATCACCACTTTTTTGTCTGTTTTTGCAATAAGGCAGAAATAATATTCAAACCACCGGTGGCATTAAACGCGCAATTTTGAGAGTAAAAATCTCAGATAACTAATTAGCTTAATTACTTAGCTGGACTTAAGTGACTACATTGTTACCGGCACACTTTTTTTAATTTATAATTTATTTTTTACATTTCTTTTTTCTTCATCCCTCTTTGGGGGGGGGGGGAATGTAACGGGTAGGATGATAATATTATTGTATTGTATAATATTATTGTAATATTAGAATTATTTTTTCTCTTCTCTATTTGTGTATTACGTGACTTTGATAGTTTGTTATGCGATCATTACAATGAGATTTTGTGCCAAAATGTGTACTGTTTGGCATTACTGTATGGAAACATATTTATCTACTCTAACTTTATGTAACTTTAGAAACTTATGTGCATATACAGTTACGTTTAGAAGCGTGCGCACGCGCATGTGTGATTATGATAGTAGCTGTACTTTTTTAGAAAATATTATTTGCAATTTAATTTTTTTGTTTTGTCGATATTTTAATTAAGAAGAAATGGTATGTATGTTTTATATAGGTCTACGTTGCAGATTACTAGCATAGTAACATAGCATAGTATGTTACTAGGCCTGTAACATATACTAACATTTCGTCTGAGATAACTCATTCCGATCTCAGAGCTATCTGGTGAAATGAGCTCATCCTGGCATGATATCTGTACATATAAGACAACAAAAATCTAAATCACATAATGTGTTATTAGCACATCATTTACAATAAAATTAATAAGTTTTTAAAAAACTAAAACGATTTTTAAAATGACTTTTGATTTGAAAGGAAACCAAATTTTTACTTTATAGTATAGACTTTACATTTATTAAATTTTTTTAAGTAGGGCGGGAAATGCATTTACGCACGAAGTGTGGGACTACCATCTCAAGTGGACTACCCACTAAATCCCCTACTCCGTCGAATGAGCACTACCCCCCTGGGACCGTTTATCACACTAATTCAGACTAGGGCATTTTGCTGCATCCAATGGGCTCACATCTACAATGATCTACTCTGCAGACGCTCTAAGTCTCTATTCTTCACACGGAGGATGCCCTCTACGTAATGTGCCACATGATCCCACACGTCCTCCCTTTTTAGAATGGCTCCGACGATGTTATCTGAAGCTATCCTTCCTAAACCGCGACCAGAGACGCTCTTCTTGTGGCACACCTAACACAGTTGAAGAAGGTGTGCTCCGCGTTGCCCTCTATATCCGGGCAGCACAGACACTCTGCAGACAAGGGCCATTTTATGGAGGTAGGATCGGAAGTATCCATGACCGCTCAGAAGCTGCGTCAGGTAGAAACCGACCTCCCCATGCTTTCTCTCAATCTACGGCCTTACGTGTTTGATCAGCATCGCGGTCCAGCGCCCTCTCGTCTCCTTGTTTTAAGCTGTTTACCACCTTTCAAGGGTGCGGAGGCTCTCTTGGTATTTTGCCATCTCCTTGCCGACCTCATCTTTCGTAAGGTGCACAGCTCTCCGCTCCTTGGAAAGAAGATCGATAGGATCACCATAACAGCTGGCTCAGAGACGGTGCAGTAAGCAGGGGCTACCCTCAGAGCTCCCCTCCCCTACACCCATGAGTACGTATTAAAATATGAACTTTCCTTACGCAATGATGTACGTGCCATTTCAATTCAATAATATCCTTGTAATAACAAAATAAAAAATAAAACTTCATATCAAATTTTAATTTTTTTCAATCGTGAGGCATACAAATATATAATAATATTAAAAATATTAATACAAATTAATAACGAAGTAATAGCCTAGTCTAAGTTGTAAAGTCGTGGTGCATCAGTGTAACGTAGGCAGAGGGCGACCCTGTCGAAGCATTAACAAGAGATTGGGAGCTTTAGTTTCTACCCGACAGTCACTGGAAAGTCGGCAATATTAGTGAAATTGGAAGAATGCTTTGCTTTTGTCAGAAGAATAATAAACCCTTTTTACGAGTACTAGCGTAGCTTACAACATTAAAAAAAAACTTGCTAAAGGAAATAAACCGTCCTTTGTTAAAGTGTTTCAACCCGAGTTTCAGATTGTAGCTGTCGTTTTGTGCTGATCGTTTTCAGTATAAGTGATTGGAACATTCATCGATTGCTTTTGTACGTATGTATACGATGTTAACAGACACGATGTTAAATATAACACCACGTTCGTATTGGTGTAAATACGTATTTACGATGGCATCACAAGAGGCTGACAAAATGCGAGACGTTTTCAAAAGAGGGGAACGGGGAATCGTTTTGCGTGTTTACAACTCTTTTAAAAATACCCCAATAAATCAGACAATAACATTATTAAAGAGACTTGGGAAATCACGGGAATAAGCCGGGCAAAGTTTTACAAACTCAAGATACAATCTAAAGAAGGTCCAAAGAAGGTCTAGTTGTTACACCAAAAAAAAAGCTAGAAAAGGACTTTCACTTAAAAGCAGCTGTAAAATCGAATACTATGACTTTCTAAGGAGCACAATTCGTCCTAAATAATTATTTCAATTTACGATTTTCTAAATGCTGCAGACGAGATTTATTCTTTCAACTCTTAAATTATAACAGATGTATTTTTAACGATTTCACGACCAATGTAATGCGTTAGTTAATTGAAGCACTCATGATTAACACTGAAGAGGACGGGAATTGAATGAGTGGCAGTATGCAGCGTGACCGCTGAAGTATATTTGTACGATTCGCCCAATAATTTTGAAACCAATAAAGATAAAAACATTGGGAGTTAGATCATAATTGAATTTGAACCTTTCTGTATAATTGACTCGCTTAATGTATTACCCTATCTTGAATAGGGAAAAGTTTCTCGCAGGCTACATTTTACGTCTCACGACTGAAAAAAATTAAAATTTGATATGTAATTTTATTTCTTATTTTGTTGTTTTTTTATTTGTTATTTTTACAAGGAAATCATTAAATCAAAGTGGACGGTAGCGCGATGATTTTATTTTACTAGGTTGGCTAATCTGATTTATATCTCATCAACGTTCGCGTAATCGTACTTAACCAGTGCACATTCAGTCTTCTCGGCGTTCGGCTCGCCGAATTATTCTTTGTCATTGTCGACATTAAATGTAGGCTTTAGGCCCTTACATTCTCGCTTATGGCCAACTAGCGCCATAATTAACTTATTCTCGGTTATGGCCGACTAGCGCCATAACCTCATTCTTACTTAATTCATATTAATTCAATATGCAGCATTAGCCAGCCTTCTTTCAATTTATTACAGCTGTAATGTGATCATTCAAATTATTAAAACTATTCGTATACAGTCCACTTCTCTTATTTCTTAATGTAATTTAATACATCCTACACAACATCTTCAATCATAATGGAAGACCAGCAGACAAATATTTAATGCAAGATACATAATTTTCGCCCGCTCGGGCTGAACAAATTAACTCTTCCGGTCCGCACTTGCGGGACGTTACTTTTCTTAAACTGTTTCGGCCCACTTGGGCCGGGATCAGCCATATTTTTGGTCCTCCGGGCCGGATTATAATCAGTATTTTAGTCCTCACGGTGCGCATCATCCATTTTTGGTCACTCCGGACCTGGATTTCCACTTAATGTCTTTTGTATCTTTTTCTGGCCATCACGGGCGGGTTAGCACGTCAGCTAATGCGACCGTGGCGTGATTTGCGTCGCCACTTCGCTCGTCGTCTTCAGGCAACGTGATAGCAAGTTCCTGCCGGCTGCAGTGCCTCAAGGTGGTCATCTTGCCAGCTGTTCACCATCATCATCAAGGAGCCGACGCTGCGGGACGTCGCTGACCAGGTACCACCAGCAACAGCAATAAGGTGCGTAAAAGAATGTCTGAGGAAGGCCTCAAGGTGCTGACCAGAAAGAGAGGCGGATTAAAGTCCGCGATAGTGCGGATACAATCCGCGGTAAATTCATTTGACATTAATTTAACCACAAAACATTTTTTGACTGTGAGATTAGAAAGTCTTAAGAGCTTAGCCTCGAAGTACGACGAAGTACAGTCTGAGATAGAGCTTATAAGTAAAGACGTGAGCACTGCTCAGGCAGACCGAGTCGAGGTTGAGGAAATGATATACTCAACTGAGGCAAACATTTTACAACTTCTTGACACTGTTAATACTCAGACTGTGCCTCCTGTACTATCGACGCCTGTGCATTTAAAACCGATAAGTTTGCCCTGCTTCTCAGGCAACATACTTGAGTGGCAACATTTCTATTCAATTTTTAATGATCTGGTGCATTCAAGATCAGATTTAACACCAGTACAGAAACTGCATTACTTGCATTCATCAGTGAAGTGTGAACCATTAGACTTAATTAAATCATTACCAATTTGTCAAGAGAATTATGTAATAGCGTTGAACTTGCTGTCCGATAGGTACAATAATCCATTTATATTAGCAAAATATTATGTACAGAACCTACTTCAGGTTAAGTCCACAATAAAGGACTCAGTCCAAAGCTTGGCTGAGTTTACGAATACTATAACGTCTTCTGTTAATTCGCTGGCGGCACTGAAGCTGTCTGTAAACCTATTTGAGTTTATTACTATACAATTGCTTTCCACTAAACTTGACCCTATCACTTTAAAACGTTGGAAGGAGTCTATAGACCCTGACAACTTGCCTAGTTTTCAAGACTTTACTCATTTTTTGAATTTGCGCCGACAGCTTTTAGAAAATACTATGCCAATTGAACCCGGACAGCAATTCAATAAACCTAGTGTAAAACCAAACAATAAGTTTGAGAAATGTAGTTTAAGAAATACTGCTGGCAGCAGTACCTTTAAGAGTTATCATGCTACGGCAAGGCATTATTCATGTGTGTGCTGTAAATCTGATCACCCGCTTTACATGTGTAATAATTTTCGCATATTAAGTGCCGCTGAGCGGGGGCAATTGGTGGCAAACCATAAATGTTGTATTAACTGCCTTAGAGCAGGTCATTTGATAACAAATTGTAAAAGTAAACAGGTTTGTAAAATTTGTTCAAAGGGTCACCACACCTTGCTGCACGCTAATTACGTGCCGAAATCAGCAGCTGCCAGCAGTAACTACTGCTCATTTAAATTACAGTGTAAAAACAATGTACTTTTATCCACTGCAGTTGTATATGTCATTGATCAGGCTGGCAATAGGCATAAGGCGCGCGCACTTCTTGACGCCGGGTCTCAGATCAATTTTTGTACGAAATCATTTGCGAAAAGATTGCACCTCAAACTAACCCGATCTAATATTCCGATTACAGGAATAAGCAACACAGCGTGTTGCGCTACTGATATTGTTTCTATGCGTATTATGTCTCGCTATCAGAGACATAGTTTCGAGGCCAAATTTGCCGTCTTATCTAACTTAACTCATAATCTGCCTTCAATATCGTTTGACATCAACCGGTTCCACATTCCAAATAAAATTTTTCTCGCCGACCCAGATTTTAATATATCTTCACAGATCGACATACTATTGGGGGCTCAATTTTATCTAGATTTAATATTAGCTAATAAGTACACACGCGGACCCAACTTCCCTATCATTCAGGAGACAAAACTGGGTTACATTTTGGCCGGCAATCTGCCCAAGCACTGCCACACCCAGGGTCCTGCTGTTTCGTTCTTGGCAAGGAACAATGACAGCCAAATCCTGCAATCTCTTGAGAGATTTTGGGAGGCAGAAACGATCCCCGGCGATACCCCTAATGGCGAGTCGGCTTGCGAAGAGCATTTTATGCGCTACACTCAGCGCAACCACGAGGGTAGATTTATAGTGTCGCTCCCATTCAAGTCTGATAATCCTCATTTAGGAGAATCCTACACAAGTGCCGAATCAAGGTTTTTAAACTTGGAGCGTCGATTCAGGCGCGATCCCAAGCTCGCTCGCGACTACGCGGACCTTACCAAAGAATGTAAGAATCTTGGGCACACGACACTCATCGATCATGGCGCTATCAATTTAGTAGCGTCACACACTTACTACATATACTTATATGTATACCTATACATACTCATATACTTAATCTGGCTTTGTAAGCTTGGTTGGGATGAACCGCTTTCCGGTCAGTCACTGTCGGATTGGCATTCTTTTTGTAACAATTTAAGTCTGATTGGTAAAATAGTGGTCCCGCGATCTATTCGTTGCAACCATCAGGCGGTTACAGTTCAGTTGCATGGTTTTTCGGATGCTTCCGAGAGAGGGTTCGGCTGTTGTGTGTATGTCCGAGTCATTTATCAAGATGCTACTGCTTCCTGTCGTCTTTTGTGTTCAAAATCTCGCGTGGCTCCCTTGCGCCAAGTGTCATTACCTCGTATCGAGCTCTGCGCTTGTTTGTTATTATCGCGACTTGTGTCTAAAATTATTCCTGCTCTTCATTCATTCATTGAGGATGTACATTTGTATTCCGATTCTATGGTGGCTCTTTACTGGATTCATGCGCAGTCTTCGCGTTGGAAAACATACGTCGCTAATAGGGTTGCTGAAATTCAGCGTCGCACGCAAACTTGTACCTGGCATCACATTGATTCGCGACGCAATCCTGCTGATATTATTTCTAGGGGGTGTCTCCCGGACGTTTTGCGCGATTGCTCGCTTTGGTGGCACGGTCCTGGCTGTCTGTCTCAATCGTCAGAGTCTAATCCTTTTCCATCTTTCGTACCGGCCACTCCATCATCTTCGGAAGTCATCGCGGAAGAGAAAACTACACATAACCGTTCGCTAATGTCTACCCTGGCTGTTGACTTATCGTTGGACTTTTCCTCGTTACACCGGCTGACACGTGTATACGCGTACTGTTTTCGTTTCATCAGAAATATTAGGCACTCATCTGCGGACAGGCTTTCGGGCGATCTGACCCTTGCGGAAATTCATCAGTCTCTTAATTTCTTTATAAGGCAATCTCAATCGACCCACTTCCCAGGCGAAATTAGTTGTCTTCGGAACGGATCTTCTGTTTCCATCAGAAGCAAGTTAGCCTCTCTCGACCCGTTTCTTGACGACACTGGAGTGATACGCGTGGGCGGACGATTGCAGCATTCCCAGTTATCTTACGACTCGAAACATCCTATCGTACTACCCCCATCGGCGCATGTCACACGCCTTATCATCGAACGCGAACACATTCGTTTGCTTCATGCTGGTGCGCAGCTCGTGCATCATTCACTGCGTCAACGTTGGTGGATTGTTAATGCCCGGCTAGTCATCCGTTCCATTATTCGTAAGTGTCTCAAGTGCATCAGGTTTAGCGCCACACAGCAGGTTCAGAGGCTTGGCATCTTGCCATCCCCTAGAGTCACTCCTTCAAGGCCGTTTCTATTTTGCGCGGTTGATTATGGTGGTCCCTTCATGATTCGTCATGGCGGGCAGAAGTCTAGAACTCTTACTAAGGCGTACGTGTCTCTGTTTGTTTGCTTAGCAACTAGGGCTATTCACCTGGAATTGGTGTCCGACCTTATTGCCAGCGCGAGACGAGATGTGACACTATGGTTACAGCACAATGCGGCTTTATTCCGCCATTGACTTATTATTTATTACGACCATTTGGTCAACATGTTTGTGATGGATTGTCACAATATTTTTGTCAATTTTGCGTCATGGCACGCTTCTGAGCATCACAGTTCTGGTGATATCTTAATATTTGTATTGTATGTTAATTTTTGTGGCATACTATGTCACACTTTCATTGATCTCATGGGGTGTACTGCATGTCTTTGGGTGGTCTTATTTATTAATGTTATTACATAATATTTGCATGTTTGCTGTCAAGTAACCATGCATTCATTTCTTTATATTGTTGCTGATAAATATGTACTATTTTGTGAATGTCTTAAATTGTTAAATTATTTCTGTAATTTCAGTATTGTATTGTTGGCTGACATTACAATTATTTATCTTGTAATTATGCAAATTATTATTGTTGTATTCACATAAATTGTGTCGATGTAAACTATTGTAAGCGTCTACCGTGTGTAACTGCCTTGTCTAATTTATTTATATTGTACTTATATTTTATTCATTTTTGTAAGTAAGCATGCACAATTCTTTATTTAAATTATGACATACACGTCATATCTGGGCTACATTCAGCATCTAGCTTGCTCACACGTTGGCATACATTGTAAATTCCTGAAACTTCAGGAATAGCGTATTTAGGTCGATACATGTCGCCCTCCTGAATATACAATGAAACATGCAACTGTAACATGTTCAACAACAATTTTATTCATGTAATGAACTTCTGTACAGGTCTACGGACCTTAGCTAGCATTAAGCTAACTCTATGACTTGCATATTATGTATTTTTCGTTCATGTTTTATAATGTTACGTACTGCGCACTTGTGTCAGTAATATTGGTTAACCAGACTTAGTGGTACATGAAACAGCTGTTTGCCAAACCTTGGCCTACAGTCGCCTATCTGCATGCTTATCTCAAATTAGCGGCCGATTGCCGTTATCTAATCTCAACTCAAGGTTCAACTCAGCCTTGAAGCTGATTCTAATTATTAAAACTCCACTATTTCAAATTGAATTGTAAATGTATTATAATTTATTAAAGAATGTATTAAAAAATCTTTTTGATTTTTGACGGGCAGCTTATGGACGGTAGCGCGATGATTTTATTTTACTAGGTTGGCTAATCTGATTTATATCTCATCAACGTTCGCGTAATCGTACTTGACCAGTGCACATTCAGTCTTCTCGGCGTTCGGCTCGCCGAATTATTCTTTGTCATTGTCGACATTAAATGTAGGCTTTAGGCCCTTACATTCTCGCTTATGGCCAACTAGCGCCATAATTAACTTATTCTCGGTTATGGCCGACTAGCGCCATAACCTCATTCTTACTTAATTCATATTAATTCAATATGCAGCATTAGCCAGCCTTCTTTCAATTTATTACAGCTGTAATGTGATCATTCAAATTATTAAAACTATTCGTATACAGTCCACTTCTCTTATTTCTTAATGTAATTTAATACATCCTACACAACATCTTCAATCATAATGGAAGACCAGCAGACAAATATTTAATGCAAGATACATAATTTTCGCCCGCTCGGGCTGAACAAATTAACTCTTCCGGTCCGCACTTGCGGGACGTTACTTTTCTTAAACTGTTTCGGCCCACTTGGGCCGGGATCAGCCACAAAGTAGCATGTACATCGTCGTGTACGTGATCTGGACTACATGTACAAAAAAAAAACATTATCGTTAAAGAAGAAGAACTTCTTGCGTAAGGATAGTTTATATTTTAATACGTACTAAATCGAGTGTGCGATGGTTTTATAACGTTTTTTATTTTTACCGACTCATTTTTTGGGCTAAATTTATTTAAAATATACCAAAATGTGTAGAATTAACTGTATACTGTTGTATACTGATATATACTGTTGCTACTGTGTAGATTTTGTAGACTTATCTAGTACTTTATTTTTATCGGTGTAGTGGATACAGTTTTGAGGTTACTTGGCGGTACTTATTTTAATTTTTATGCGACGCAGAAAATAACGTCAACTAACTCTAATTTATATTTAATTTTGTTACTCTATCATACCACCATACCGCATGTGTCTCTGTTGTTCATGTTCATCTATAAGACTGATCTTAGAGTAGGTAAAAGTTTTATAACTTAATTTAAGTTAAAATTTAAGACGCAAACAAAATTTCTCTCTTTATAATATCAGTGTAGATATTGAAGAATTTTAAAAATATTATAAACAGTGTTTTTACTGTGAATCTTTAGAAAATGGCTGATGAGAGAATGTGACTAAGTGGCAGACAATATTTAAAACTGAAAAAAGAAAAAGTAGCTAAAATGGAAACTATTGTAAGCAAAACCCGTAAAGTTGATTATTTATTCAAATCATGTAGTGTTAGTGATGCGCAACTGCAAGCATGTGGAAGTTCTGATTTGAAGTTTAGTGATGTCGGTACCACTAGTGTCAATAGTGCTAGTGAAAAAACTACTGAAAGTGATCATCAGTGATCATCGAAAGATTTTAGTTGTGGGCAATCCAGGTCAAAATGAGAAATGTAGATCTGTCCATGTAATACCGAATTGTGGGTTGGTTCCAGAAACCGAGGCAAGCCTAATATTTAAGGAATCGAGACATTCTAGTGATATCGACAATAACTGTGATAGTAGTGAAGGGGAAGATACTGTTCACAGTGTTCAGCCAAAGAGGTCCGTTGTAGAGGAAACTTAATTTCTGAAGAATGAAGAGCCAGTTCACATAAAAAATCATGACGCAAAGTTATCAAATCAGGTAGGGAAGGTCTTAGATTCTGATCCTATTAATTGGCAAGTGAATGAGAGCAAACGCGATTATGTAGCAAAGTTTGGATTTAAACAGACACAAGTGTGGACTTTAAAAAATCAAAGAGGGAATATAATAATGGCACAGTTAGGTACCTTACCTCAAATATGTCTCAGCGTAGGCTTGCTAATGGTGAAACATTACCTCGAACCTGGCTAGTTTATTCTGAAAGCACTATTGTTTTTGTGGTGTCTGTTTACTGTTTTCAAGTCAAACAGGTCTAGGGACAAAGTTTTCCACAAGAGGGTTTAATAACTGGAAGAACGGTTTTTCTAAACTTAAAGAGCATGAAAATTCTATGAACCATACGATCAGTCTTGCCACACTTAATGAAAGAGGGCCGCACAAACAATAATTTAACAGGCCGCATAAACAAAGAGTTGGCAGAACAGTTGGAAGCAGAAACTACTTAATGGAAGAACGTTCTTCATCGTGTTGTTTCAGTCAAAGCATTAGCATCACGCGGCATGTCATTGCGTGGGCACGAAGAAACGTTTGGAAGTAGTCGCAATGGCAACTATATGATGTTACTTGAAGCCATAGCAGAGTTTGATGCGTTCCTTGCTTCTCATATAGCCAAGTTTGCCCACCCTGGGAGTAGCAAACTTCTTACTTATCATCAACGATTGCTGAAGAATTTTTATTTATCATAGCTAGGCAGTTACAGACGAAATTATTTCTGAAATTAAGAAAGCTAAGTACTTTTCACTAATTGTCGATTCTAAACTTGACCTTTCACATACAGACCAACTGGCTACAATTATCAGGTATGTTAAAGTAGATGGTTCACTGTTGAGGGGTTTCTGACATTTCTTGTGACCAATACAGGTCACAAAGCAGTAGAAATGTTTGGTGCTGTTTGTAAAGTCCTTAACTCTCATGACTTGGACATTAACAATTGTCGGGGACAGTCGTATCACAATGCAAGCAACATGTCTGGAGTATATTCAGGTCTCCAAACCCTAATCAAAGAACTGAATATTCACGCTGAGTTTATTCCTTGTGCTGGTCACTCAATCTTGTGGGAACATATGCAGGTGACTGTTACAATGTGGGCTGTATATTTTTTCTTTTTTTGCAAGAATTGTACAACTTTATCAGTTCGCCTACCAGCAGGTGTGAAATACTTCAAAATCCAGTGCCTGTCACGGATGAACCAGAACGTCAACACCAACTTTCTACACTGAAGAACCTCAACTCTACACAATGGTCTGCACAAGATGACGGTTGCCAAGCACTGCAAAATAATTGGCAAAATATTCTTCATACTTTGCAATCAATTGAACAAGATACGACGCAGAACCCTGTCACTTGCACCGAGGCAAGGGGTCTAATTACAAAAATAAACACCCTAGAAACTTCATTCATGGCAGAACTATGGAGTTTCATACTTCAAAGACTCAACGGCACAAATAAGAAATTACAAAGTATTGAAATTGACCTGATATCCGTTGTATATTTGTACGTTTCATTGATCAAACTCCTCGAGTCAACACGTAATCATTACGATTACTTTGAGAAAAAGAGTCAGGAACAAAAAAAATAATGGCATACAAAGAGGACAAGCGTCGGGCCAAGAGAAAAAAAGCACGACGATGAACTACGTGGAATGGATAATGCCGAAGAAGAAGTGGTTTTTAGTCCTCGAGAAAACCTAAGAGTAAATGTGTTCATCATTATTATCGACAATCTAAAGTCCGAATTGTAAAAAACGGAGGAATGCATTTGTTGAAATAAACGAAACGTTCAAGGTTGTACGTGAAATCTTATTTTACAACTCTCTTTATCTTTTTAATTTTGTACCAACTTGCTTACAAAACTGTAGGTCTATTAAATTGCTATGTTTTAACTTCAGTTAAAATGTTTTGGAAAAACATTAATACAGTAAATTATTAATTTACTGTAATAAATTACAGTAATTTAATTACTGTAATTTACAGTAAATTACAGTAAAAATTAAATACAGTAATTTAATGTCGTATTGTTCTCTTCCTAGTACGTTATGTAAATTTTTCTATAGAAATGTATTAAGAAAAATTGGGAAGAAAAAATTATATAAAGAACAAATTTTAGGGTAACTGAAAATATGAAGGATTCAATTAAACACGTAAACGCACCCCCCCCCCAACAGAGATTTATGGGAGGGCGGCAAATTTATACTGCCTACGGGCGGCAAAATGGTAAATCCACCCCTGCATAAGCGCAGTGTATTTCCTTATCTCGCCCATTGTCTCATCCGGCTGTGGAACCAAGGATGATTACATACTTATATACTAATAGGATAATTATGTTACTAATAACATAAAAATATACATAAATAATACACTGTTATTTATCATAAAATAGTACCATTTTCTAAACGGTAACAATATTTTAATTAAATAGGAAATAGTTGTAAATAAAATAAATTAACCGTTAATAGGAAAAAGGAAATGAAATTCACAATCGCTTTTTTCAAGCGACAGGCTTATTCTAAAAAGCAAGTGACAATCGCTTTTCTTGTGTGCCCAATTTTAAGAACAACTTTCTAAATTTTCAGCTTCCCAATCAAAATCCATTTTCCTGAATGAGGATATATTTTTTTCTAACGCATTAATTAACAAGCACGTAGACGTCAAAAGTGAAACAAACTGACAAACATTAATCTAAATGCGAAATCATAAGGTAATAAACGTTATAAGAACGCTTGTCCACTGACTCAGTCTAGCTAATATGTCAGCGTTACTAACCGGGTTTTTAAGGACTGATAAAATCCCGGACTTGGAAAAAATTCCCACTGGACGTTCCCTTCTCACATTAAAAAGAGGGAAAATCCTGATTGATGACAACCCTATTTTATACCAAACAGGTCTAACCTCGGGGTGTAGTTATTGTCACTTGTAGTTTAAGATATTATTGGTTACAGAGATAAGTTCAATGAAACCACACATTAATATAATTAACATTATATTTATTCAGTTATTCAGTATGAAACATTGTATCAATAATGTACATATTTATTAAAAGGAACGATGAACAAATATCATTCATTCAAATAATCGAGGGCCCCACCGTTTCTGCCACTGGCAAAACCAGTTCTGTATTTGCGTGCATGCGGGCCATTAACCTAGACATCTGCTACATCACCTCAAGTTCAGTCAAATTCGCAACAATCAACGACAAGCTATATCTGAAAGCCACTCAAAATTCAGCATTCAGCAATTATGCTTTCATCATTGCCTGAACATGTGATGTTCGAATTGATGTTTAAAGTGAAAATTCTAAGTGACAAATTTAGTTTACCTTAATTTATAAATTCACAAATCATATAACTTACAAATAAAATATTTTGAAGTGGCAATACTTGGAAAAATAATTTTTACTCTTGGAGATAGAAACCACGTGTAGGACTAAGTCGTACTGTTTTAAAGGACCATTTCATTCGAGCAAGACGTGTCCCAGTATTTTGAGAGAAGGTGTATCCTGATAAATTATGGAATAAAAATATTTTACAGTTGTTTATAACGTTCGTAAACGTTAGTTTATTTTCATAAAGACAACAACGTGTATGAACAAAGCTCGTGTCGTAGGAACTGCAGGCACTCGGGTTTGTGACCCATAATGCTTCAGGTGAATACTACTTTATTAAATCTACAATCGTTTTGTTTTAACGACGAATACTTTTTAAAAACGTAAAAGACAGTAACTAATTAATTTCTTTCTCTAAATTTTATTGAATCCGAATCGTCCCTTAATTCTGTTTCGAACATTGTAGTTCCTGAAAAAACATAATTTTCTAATAAAATAGTAAATAATAAAACCTCGTAGTTACTAATAAAATAATGTTAATTATGCGAGGATGATTAAAGCAAAAAACAATATAAAAAACAAATAAGAGTCTGAGCGAAAAAAATAGAAAACGTATTAAAACGAAGGTGAATAAAACTTAAATACTTTTTAGATGTACAAAATTAAACGTTTTCGATGTGTAACATTATAACCTCCTAGAATCGCATTAAGGACTGCAATTAAACATACGGTATTTGGACGATGGAAGTGAGACGGTTAGGGGTAATCTGTCTGTTGGGGTATACCTCACGGTAGTCTTCAAAGGTATAAACCGAAAATACAATGTGATGAGAGAATGCAGCCGATTTTCGTAAAACTTGGCACGGTTTACTCTACATACCTCTATAGTTTTTGATATTGATACCCTCAAAACGGGATGGCGAGGGGCAAAATTTTGAAAAAATCGGAAAAATCCATTTGAGGTGTAAATTAAAAAGACTTTTATCAAAAATCTGAATTTACTGTTCAGTTTAAAAAAAACTTGTGACACTGGAAACCCAAAAAGTGGATAAAATTTTGAAAAATCTTAAAAATCCATCTGGGACGTCAAATCAAACAGAATTTTAACTAAAATGTGAATATATTCTTAAATTTAGGAAATTTCAAAATTTAAAGACACTAGAGACCAAAAAAGAGATAAAAAATTTCGAAAATTGTAAAATCCACGCCGGATATCAGACTAAAGGAAATTTTAACCCAAATCGGTGTGTAGTGTTTATTCTGAAAATTTTTTACTTTAAGAGCACCAAACCCAAAAATTTTAATCGAAATTTTAAGAAAATATAAAGTCTAATGGAAACATCAATTTTATTCGAATACAAACTCAGTATTTTTAATAATTTGACAAAATTCATGTCTTCAAATTTTGGACTGCATCGAAAACGTTTGTTAGTTATGTGTGGTATCATATCATGTACATAACATATCAGTTATTTGTATATTTGTGAAACGTATTAGATATAGGCTTATGGACATCTGTAAAAAAAATACATAAATTTAAAAGCTAATACTAAATAGTTTGTCACTTAGACATTATGACAATAAATTTAACTAAAAAAAACCAATGCAGCAATTCAGAAGTTTTAGTGTTTATTTTATGATTGTCTAAAACAAAAGAGTAATCCGGATTTTCGTTGTTTTCTCTTAACTGAAACATTACATATGGAAATTTATCTAATAATAAATGTATTTCCTATAAAATAACGAACGAGTTCTGCACCACAAGAAGTTTTATAACTTGTTTTGTCGGACTTTATAATTACTAGAACTCACTGATATTATCAAAAGGTATTAACGTTGGCGGACGCGCCTGTGTGTGTTTGTGTATGTGAGCTTTGTCCATACATCCATTTATATCCTCGTGGAAGAGAAAATTACATTGATCATCTTTGATAAGGCACAAGACTAAGAGATATATCACAATAATTAACTTCCTTTCCAAGATTTAACGTAAGTGTAGTTGTGAGATCCCTGAGCTGCAGAGCTCGCTCGCTATTTTGAAAGCAGTATATTTACTGCTACATAAATTTCGGTATTAGAAAACTTTTTAATTATGCAAAAAATCACAAAAATTCCTTTACTATGTCTTTAACAATTTTTTAATATTACTATGTCCTTAAGATAACAATTTTAGAGCACACAATCATACATTTGAAACATTCGCATTTGGGTTACAAATCTCTTTAGTCTGACACCGTGCTGCGTTTTCACAATTTTTTCAAATTTTTTATCTCTCTTTAGGCCCTCGAATCTCAACATTTTTAAATTTACAAAACTTAACACTACAATCAGATGTTAGTTAAAATTCTCTTTCATTTGATACCGGACATGAACTTTCGCGATTTTATCAAAATTATCTCCTACATTTTGGCCCTGACGGTGAGAAATTTTTAATTTTCAAAAATAAACACCATGTTCAGATTAGTAAAATAGTTTACCTTTTTCTTTTCCGTCTGGTGGCCTTTTTTTCTATATTTCAATCGACGCGTTTCAGGGCATATGCCCCATCATCAGGATATCCCTTGTTAAAGGTCGTCAATGGTTAAAATATTAAAAACACTGCACACACAATTCTAACACACAACAATAAATGTAATACAAACATAAAAACACATAAAATGCCCAAATTATAGACACAAACGATATCGATGGTGCGCACCATGACATGCTATAGTCGACTGCAGTGTTCATGTTGTTATATGTCGTGCACTATGGACCTTGTTCTGTATTCTTATCGCTGTGTCGTATAATAGATTGGACTGGAAATACAGCTGATCGTTAAGGATGACTTCTTCTGTTTTTTTATTTTTGTAAGCTTTATATATTTCGTATTCTTCAATAGCATTCATATAATTACCTTTTTTGCATATGTGGATGGGTTGAAAGTTCGTTGTGAAATCAGTATAACTATGGTTGCTGTCCATCAGATGGCGCGCGTAATTTGACACTGTTTTACTAAATTCTTTTCTAGGTAAATGTTCTTTGAATCGTCTTTTAAAAGGTCTACCAGTTTGGCCAATGTAAAATCTGTCGCAGTCATTGCATATTATCTTATAAACGCCCGTCCTGTCTTCAATTGATTTTGAATGTTTAGGTACGAGTTATTAATGTTATTATTAGTTCGGTAAGCCATTTTAATATTTATCCCACCGAATACTTTGTTTAAAATTTTGGGTAGGGTGTTACCATATTCCGATGCTATATACCTAATTTTATTTTTATTATTTTCTTGTAATTCTATGTTGTTTTTCTTTTTTCTGTGTTTCTTGACCAAATTATCCACGATTGATCTTTTATAACCATTGGCCTTAGCTATGTGTTTGATCGTGTTCAGTTCTTCGTGAAAATCTTTGTCATCTAATGGTATGGAAAGTAACCTATGTATTAAACTATGATAAGCTGCCATTTTTTGAGAAAAGGGATGATGTGATTCAGCATTTATCGTGAGATCCGTGGTTGTCGGTTTTCGGTATATTTGGTATTGGAACTTTTCATCTAGTCTTGTAATTGTCAGGTCGAGGAAGTTAAGTTTATTATTTATCTCTGTCTCGAGTGTGAACTGTATTTTTCTATTGACACTATTCATGTATAATTTCATATTTTCTATTTGTCGTATTGTGCTATTAAAAATTATAAACGTATCATCAACATAGCGTGTATATGATATTATGTTCTTGGAAAGTTTATTTATGCCATTGAGCAAATATGTATTCTCATAGTGGTTTAAGTATATGTCAGCCAATAAACCAGATAAAGGTGACCCCATGGCTAGGCCCTTTTTTTGGATGTAATAATTATTGTTAAATGTAAAATAATTTTGGTCAAGTATAACTTCCAGTAAATTGATTAAATCATTGATTTCTTCAGAATTACATATTTTGGCGTTAATAAGATTTTCTTTAAGGATAGTGAGAGTTTCTTGAACAGGGACATTCGTATACAAGTCAACAATATCAAAAGATGCTATTTTATAATTAGGTCGTAATTTAATGCTCTTCAATTTGTTAACAAGGTCAATGTTATTTCTTATACTATGGTTATTACTTATCTTTATACTGTTTTTTATTTTCACTGCAAGTTTTTTGCTGACATTGTAGCTCGGCGCAGTTGTGAAATTTATCAATGGCCTAATCGGTATATTGGTCTTATGGATTTTAGGTAGGCCAACAAATTGTGGTGCTTCTGCGTTAATGGGTTTTAGTGCACGGCGTGTGGCGTTATCAAACAGCCGTGTACATAGGTTAATTTTATTATTCAAAACTTTGACGAACTCTGCAGTTGGGTCCGATTGTATCATTAAAATATTATTATTTGATATGAAATCATTAACCTTTGAAGTGTATTCGTCTCTGTCTATTACGACTACAGTATTCCCCTTATCAGCTTTTGTAATCAGTGCATTGTTATCTACCAATTTTGTTTTTATATGTTTCAAGGTTTTATTTTCTTTCAAGTATCTCTGATTAACTTTATATCGCTTTTCATTATTTGTTATAGTTTTTAGGCATTTATTCAAGCTATTATTAATTACGGCACGGGTTTCATTTTGTAAAGTCTGGTTTGGTATTGTTTTTATGGCGGCCTCTGCACTAATAATTTCTCGAATCATGTGGTCTTTACCGATATAAGGAATATTATAATTTAGCCCCTTGTTAAGAATATCTCTTTCATCAGATGTAAATTGTATACTCGTCGAATTAGAGACACGCGTGTAGAACTTGTGTTTACATTCGAAGTCCTCCTCCCTTATCTGCCTATGTTTAAGAGCTTGAAGTTTAATCTTTTGTTTTTGGTAAACACGTTGCAGTACGTCATGAACGTATTTGTTGATAACCTGGATTGTGTTATCTAGTAGGGCTACATGAATGCTATCAAGTAGTTTTAAATGAGTCTTATATAAATCTCTGTTTAATTTTGCTTTCTTTTTATACAAATATTTAAGTTCCTCTTTCATCCACATTATTTCAGCATGTCTTTTGATTTTCATAGCAGTCTTTGCTTTTCTGTTTATTTTGATGAAGGCATATCTAGGTATTATATCCGGCCACCAGACGGAAAAGAAAAAGGTAAACTATTTTACTAATCTATACTATAAGTGGCTTGGATACCGAAAAACATGGATCTAAAACCATGTTCAGATTGTGGTTAAAATTCCTCCCCAGTCTGAGCTGTAGGGTAAAAGTGTGGATATGCATGCCAAGTTTTACGAAAATCGGTTGATACGTTCAAAAGTTATCGTGAGACGAATCCTAAATAGGTAGATAGATAAATGACAAACGATCGAGTTAAAACTGAGAACTCGCTTCGCTCGTTCAAATATTATTGACAGACAGACAGACAGAATATTATTAGGTACTTTGACAGACCAATTCTGCATCACCAGAGACCAAGAACTTATCAGGGATGCAATATTTGCTGTTAGGTATGAAAAGCGAATGTAAACCACCGCCGATTTCATTACTTAAAAACGCAACATTTCGGCTACCACTAGGAGCGTTTCATGCAAACAGTTCTAAAATGTAAATGTAAAAATTTCATAAATACTAATCCGTGTTGTAGTGACAAATAGTCACCCGTGAACGAAAATACAAGAGCTACCGACAGGCCCGCCGCTAGGGTGCTTGCCGCCCTCCTGAATATACTTTTCATGTCCCTACTTTGTCACACTATTTAATATTATTTTAATTAAAAATTGATACAGACATAAATAGTAAAATTGATAAACATAAATATATTTTCCCAACTTATTTAGTTGAGTACTTACATGATATAAGTGAAAGATGTGCTCGTAGAAGTGTTAAATACATTTCCAAAAATATAATAGTTTATTTGGGCGGTCGTCGTTATTTGAATACAAGTTTACAGTCCTAAAGGCGCCCGTTCATCAAAACAAAACATAAATAATTTCCTATCTTATCGGGTAGGTACTTTATAGTTTGCCAGCGTCGACATGCACGCGCCTGTCTACAAAACCACAAAGAGACCGCAGCTACAACTAAGATATAAATGTCGTGCAACAATATCAATACGCTTTCTTGGCAGTCAAAACAAAGGCTGATGCCAGTAGACTGCGAGAATGCTAACAAAACAAATTTCAAGAACAAAATAAAAGTTAATGTCATATACCTACCTACCTATCTAGTCGGTATTAATTGTTTTCATTTACTTCGCAATATCTGCTGATGAATTTGGCAGTCTACGGCCGCCCGTGTGCGGTGCACATTTCGCATATATGGTAGCGGCGGCTCTGGCTACCGATACGTAAGCGGAACGACTTACCTTGCAGAATCCAGACGTCGAGTAAAGTGATCTCATCGAAAGAATCCTGGGCGCAGTACTCTGCGTCTCATATTTTATCATCCTTTGGTATACGCAAGAGGATATGCTACTACATTTTACAGTAGGGTATTCCCCTTATAAGAAAGTCTGTTGCTCTTTGCTTGCACTTTCTTGGATCACTCTGGTAACTTCTTCTTCCTCTTTCTTTTCCCGTTTCTACTTGACGGTGACGTTTATACTTGGTTCCTCAGTTAAACAAGTCTAATGATAATGTGATGTATTTATAATAAACACACACTTATTGTTTACTAATGCTATCTATAATTTCAATTTTCAATTGTATTGGATTTATGTTCATAGCCTAAAGGTACCATACATACGATGTGCAATAAAATTTTTATTACTCACATTCTTTAAAACGATCGATTTCGGTCACAGACCATCGTCAGGTCATATACAGCACACTTGCGGTCACAATATCGTAAAACAGCCACTATTTACAAAAACGAATTCGTAGACGAATTCACGATGGTTTGTGACCGAAATCGATCGTTTTTAAGAATGTGAGTAATAAACATTTTTATTGCACATCGTATGTATGGTACCTTTAGGCTATGAACAATAAATGCAATACAATACAAAATTGAAGTTAAACAAATCGTTCGTAACTGTCACCCCTTTGTCGAGTTCTCTTGGAATATCTTTTTGGGTTCATTCTTACTTGGTGGTCGAAGCATTTTAATTGATTATTTTCTGCTTCTTGTGTACGGGGTTTTACCCCAAGTTCCCCTTCTACAATTGTTTCTTACTCTGGCTCTTCTTCTCTCTATCTAGGTACAACGAAGTTAATCTAATAATGGAAATACCAGGTATACCTCGAGGTTAATACAATAATTTAAGACCGATTACCTGATATAATTTGCAACAACAAACGCCAGTCGTGGAATAATAAGTAAGAAACGCAAACAATAAAATAAAAGTGAAAAACAACTACAGAAGAAAAAAATCTACATACCCTCGAAGCTGCTGAGCACTGAAAGTGAAGCCGACTTATCCCGGAAGTCTTTTGATTTTGTAGTTTTCTTTCACCTTTATTTTATTGTCTGGTGTCTCTTTATAGAATTATTTATTTCTCGACAATTTATGCTTGCTGAAAATTTATCAGGTAAATGCTTTTATGTTATTAGCTAATTCGTGATGCACCTGAAGGCAACCACACATTATTAGTGGTGCAAACGTCATGCCTAGTTAATAATTTAACGATGGTAACAGTTCACCAGATAACGATTACATACCATAGAAAATTAAGTTTAAGCATCCTTCGGATGTTTTCCAATTTATTCAATACAGAGCTCAAAATTATATTTTTGTTATAATAACAAATCCCATAAAATTTGGCTTGGACAGGCAGGATTTCAGGAAAGTTCAGAGCCGTAATGAGAAATTAAACTGTTTATTAAAACGCTTAAACCTGCATACAAAATTTACCTTGAGAAAAATTGTGCGTTGGCATGGGCCTAGTTGTAACGCTAGGCCCACTGACTAATCGCCTCACAATGTATTCATACCGTTATTTTCACTTTCTACCTTGTCGCTTTCTAATAAGGGCGCACTAAATTTGTAAAGAGGGCACCAACCATTCGACAGTGAGAATGCGGAAAGCTGCTACAGTGGTGGACTTGGCGGGGGTTCTGATGTGCAAAATGTTTGATGAAAATACATACAGTCGTCTCACCTGATTTCTGATGCCATGTCGTTTGTAAGTAACATAACGTTTGTCATGGTGATTTCCAACCGGCGGCCCGCGCCTTTTCTTACCAATTTAATAAGTATACTACATTAAAAACTACTTTATTAATAATCAGTTTATTAAAAACTACTGTACTTTAATAACTAAACAAATTGCTTTAAAAATGTTCAAATGTTCTTTGAGAAAAAAATGAATTTGCTTGTTTTGCAAGCTGTCGGCAAATAGCGGAAGAGTTTAAAAATGACGAAATACAAGACTTTTCGGAATTTGGTGCAAATATTCAAGGACTCATGGATGAGTTGAACATAAGATTCAAATAGTTTGAAATGCTGTAAACTAGTGTCTCGTTATTTAATAACCCTCTTGGTACTGTCACTGAACAACAACCAATTGATATCCAGTGTGATTTACAAGCTGATCCCTTTCTACAGATTAGGGACTGGATTTCTTTAAGCTGCTATCTCGTGCACGATACACGATTCCCAAGTCTGCAAAATTTTGGACAGAAATGACTTTGATAGTTGGAAGTACACACATCTGTGAAAGCGTATTCTCCACAATGAAGAACCGTCATCTCGGTTATGGATGATGTAAATTGTGAAACTTCTAAGAAAATGAAGAGGAAAGCACAAGATCGATCACAATGGAGGATTGCCGCAAAACAATTGTAAGACTGAAGACTAAAGAAGAAGAATCGTAGCAGAAGTCGCCATGAAGTAGCTAAGTTCAGCTAAGCCTTAACTTAAACGAATATGTGACTTATATCCTAAGAAGTCTCGGTTCATACGTAAGGGCCAAATTTTTCTCCATATTCTCGTGGAACAGCCGGCTACACCAACTGGTCAGCGGCGTCCGCTTGGTGGCTTCTCCTGTCGACTTCAGCACTCCAAAACTATACGTTCCGGTTCATGGATGATTTCTGGTAATTAATTTGTTTGCAAAGGCCGGGGAATCCTCCTTCCCATTCACATGTCAACTATACAGTACGGACAACGCACCGCCCTCAGACACTATTTGCAGATCCACCATAGGCTGAATCGACTACCACCTTCCTAATCTTCGTTGGTGTCTGTCGGCAGACGGCTTCCTATAGCGGCGGTTTCACTACGCTTGGATAGCTCAGTGTCTGTGTCAAGATTCAGCAATAGCTCGAGCCATTGCTCGGCATATTAGGGTATCGATCCGGGCAACGTTAACTCCAGCGCGGTTCTACCCTCCTGCGGGTAATTACTTATGGGAGTCAGACAAGAGGATTCCAAACACGCAAAGCCCCTTTTAGTGCGAACGCATAACCGCGTTGCACCGCAAGAAACCCGTACCAAGTAATGTCACCAAGTAACCTATGCCTACGGATATTTTGATTTGTTACAGAAGTAGATGCCATTAAACAAGTCATTATCTATGACTTCCAGAAACAAAATAACGACCGCAGTTTTTGAGCTACTTGGTAATATTGATTAAATTTCTGGAGTCCTCTGTGGGAACACATACGGAATTTTGCTAGAGTGTAGAGTGAATTTTGAAAAGGGACCTCTTGTTTAAATGAGTAAACATTACATCAGTTGAAGAACTCGCGATTATTTAAACGTTTGTAAATAATCTTAGAGACAAAGGAAAATGCCAGGTCTATCCGAGGACTCTCATCACCATTCTCATTCGTAAGTTGAACCACTATATAGCCTAATAGTTTGAGCTATTACATTTGCAATTATATTTGTATTACAAAATTGTGACTTTTTAAAATTTCTTTCAATTTATCACAATTAAAACAGAAATATAATTAATTTCATCCGTAAGTAAGACTTATTTATATCCCCATATTTCACAGATCAAAGCTTCATCGTCAGAGATGACAAAAGAATTACAAACTAATGTGTGTGTGTGTGTGTGTGTGTGTGTGTGTGTGTGTGTGTGTGTGTGTGTGTGTGTGTGTGTGTGTGTGTGTGTGTGTGTGTAAATTTTTGCCCTCTGAAAATATTTTACCATACCCGGAAAATTTTTACCCTCCCCCGTAGTTAGATCTACGGGCTTGCAAGAGACTATATAATGATGAAGGATGGGCGTATAAAACTGTGTTAATGAGCAACGCAATACGGGGGTAAAAAAAAAAAGAAATCAGAAAGCATATGGATAGCCACTAAAGATCCAGAAGGTAGAACGCAGTAGTATGAGAGAGGTGGCAGTATTTAAAAAAATTAGCTAAGAAAAAAAAAGAAAAGAAAATACGAAACATGGACAGAAATTAACGCTTATCTAGTAAGTACGCAATCGGTAGGATCTTGGGAGATTACTTAAAAGAACTTTAGGCGATATTTACTTACACGTAACAGGAAGAAAAGGCCTCCGAACTATGAAGGCCAGTGGAGTAATAGGAATGGTGGAGAACGAACCAACAGCATTAAAGGAAATTTTAGCTTTTATGCTGAGCCTATTTATAAAGGGCCAACCTATCCCAAGAGAATGGAAGACGGTGTGGGTAAGACCGATTCACAAGAGGAGAAGGGAGCACATCTGTAGCAATTATAGACGCATTTCTGTCTGTGGAAATTTTGATTGGGGAAAAATGTGGTGAACACGACATAGAAAAACAAGCGATACTTAACAGTAGTATCGCTAATTAATTACTCAATTCATCGATAAGAAACTGACAATAAAATCCGTCTCTGTGAACCATACCACCGCTGCTGCCTATGACACCGTGCCGGTTAAACAATGTCGAACTACTAAAAAGTACGATCACAGATGCAACAACTTTACAAAGTGCGCTTTGCCCGAAAAAAAAATACAGGTTGAACATTCTAGGAACCATTCCTAGGCTCAGAGAATACTGTACGTATAGAGGGTATAAGGACTGGAAGTAAAAAAAAGAAACGAGTAATATTTGAGGAGGAATGGAAAACACAAGACTCGAAACTCGCTAGAGATACATATATGCGTATTTACTTGTAAAAGTACTTTATAATGTGAAATGAGAAAGGTAAAAAGCAAATTGGATCACCAAATGTTAAATGTTGTTTTTAAACTCTTAAAAAGGTGAAAAGTTACATCGGAAACACTACAGGACAAAATAGCTTTGATGTCTATCCACAGAAACATTTGCATGGATACGGAAATGTTCAAATAAACTAGCCCGAAACAAATCTGGAAGACTTGATTTTATTTTTAAATAACATAAGAACACGCGTTTCTATTTGCTTGTTAGTTTGAATATTACAGCAAAAGCTCTGTATAAGGAAATCACTATATATTTTCGTTATAAAGTAATTACGTTACTGTGAAAGTTAGCAAAATGGCCGTTTTTCTTTCTGTATCCGCTGTCAAACTATACAGAAAAAATAATTAAAATAAAGAAAGAAAAATTTTAGCATTCATAAAACTGTTTTATATTTTTTATATAGTAGAAATAATGGTAATAATAAAATAAAAGTAAATAGACCTACCGGTTTCTGTCCAGAGGCTCTTTTGGAGACAACAAACGGGAATTAAGTACACTACTACGTAATTCCACTCACTTTATTACGATTACATTTTAAAACACTTCTTACTTATACTGCACTAAAAAAATTTACTTTAGTAATCTGTAAGGATATTTTAAAGTTTTTCGTAAAATTGTCAGTTAAATTTCACACTAATCTTTGTTTAAAATTTCTACTCAGTTCTAAAATAGCGCGTGATTTTTTCATTTTCTTTGCGTCTTGTTTAGTAATAATCGTCTTCAATCTTATTTTCTATAGAGTATTTATTACGTGTTGCTGTAACGAAGTGTCGATATCGTGATCGATACCAGCCTCACTGCGTCCAGAAGTAGGGGTAGGATTTCTTGTTCATTTCGTCTTCCTTTTCGCTCTCTTCGTTTTCGCGGGTGACTGAATGGTGGAACATTGAACAGTTTCATCCGTTCATTAGAGGTAGATCGACTTCTTTATTATAACCTCTGTCGTCAGAAAAATTCCTTTGTAGACAAGTCCAGAATGATTAAACGCAGGTTTTACTTTTACAGTTGAAGGCGTAACCAAGTCCCATGCTTTGACAAGAAGGCACATTGCATCGTAGAAATTAAATTAAATCTCATTTTTTTCTCTCCCTTCAATGCGTCGAATCACCATTTTCATTTTCTAGTGACCTTTCAGCCATTTGATGAAGCTCTGATCCATTGGTTGGAGGAAACTAATGGCCGTCCCACATTTAATTTACAGCATTGGTTATATGGGCTACACTGTTGCCGGGTTTCGTGTGTGGAAATGCCTATTCGGGGCACTGAAGGCGTTCGAAATGTATTTCTCCCGAACAGCGACGTCGATTTACTGGTACATGGAGTTAATTTTATCACTGAAGGACTACACATTATTGTACAGTTTTATTAGTGCTTTACTTATGATGTAAATACTTACGTGTTAACAGTTACGTGATCAGTATTACTCAGTTCTATGTATGAAAATAACATGACGTTAATTACCAAAAAAAGCTTTACTTCACCTATAATTGGAAGTGTGTTATATTATTTAATGAATAAGCGGTGTTAGACAATCTATATAAAATATCATGTAACTAAGCAAAGACAAAACATTTGTATTACAGGAAAAGCCATTATCTAAAATAATAATTGTGAATTGTAAACGTGTAAAATATTGTACTCTTAAAAAAATACGTGACGTTAAAAGTAATATAAAATTTATACTATATACTAGTACGAATGGCAACATTGGAACGACAGAAAAGGACATAAGTATAGGAGAAACACATGGGTAAGACAGCGCAACAGCTCCCATAAGAGCCAACGCTGTAAATTAAACCTGGAACGGGGATTAGTTGTATTCGTAGGGGAAAACAATTTTAATTGTTTTGGATATGTGCGTGTGCTGTATAGTTATCGACTAATAAAACAATCTTTCTACCTTTCTTGTTAACTCGTCGTCCCATATCCGCATTTCTTCCTCGATTATCCTAGCAGTAATCCATGCGGATTTATTGTTTCGATATGTCACAGATAAAGATTTAAGGTTTTTAACACGTCTATGGTTTTTGTATTTCCCTCTGACATAACTGCCGTTTTTCAGTTCCTGCCTTATAACCACAAACAAAAACAGTTACTCTTTCTTTTGCTATTTTCTATCGACGCACTTTTCACCCTTAAATTTCAAACTCTTATCTGGCAATGTTTTTAAAAAAAGTCTCGTTCCATCAGCATTAAATATGTCGGCTTCCCATAACCCTTACTTATTTTAGGCCACTTGTTTTGAATCCAGTTACGTGTAACATTTTCGTCAACATCTTCGCCGCAAATTTTACCGAACGTCAGTTTTCTTTAAATTTATGCAACCAACCTCGCAAGTATTGGATGTTTTTATTCCTAATTTACTTGCGCAGAAGTCAGCTTTTGCTTTCAGTGTTGGTTCGTTAATTAGGAATTGCAAGTTTCGTTAATTTTGGAACTTCGTTTAGTTGTTCCAAGACCGGTGCTCGAATTGTTTTACAGCTGTTTCCTTCGTTGTGCGCCTTCAATAATTTTTCTTTTTTGTTCCATATTCTTGCTTCCGTCGGCGGGGCCAGCTTTAAGTCACGGCAAATATCGACTGGCTTAGTACCATTTTATAGTAGTCCAGTAACTTCAACTTTTTCATTGATCGAAAAGATTTTACATTTGCCGATCTTTGTTCCTTTAAAACCAATTTAGATGCTGAAATTAACAATATTTTCAATTACTTCAAGGCAACTGTCTACTAAAAAAAATCATTAAAACTTGCATTAGTGACATTAGGAACTCTAGAAAGCAGGAGATGTAGGTGAGAGGCTGTATAGTAATTCCTTACGTACATGGTGTGTCTGAACAACTAGGAAGGTAGCCGCTGAGTTTGCGCACTGCTTTTCACTCCATGCGTTAGGAAAATTAACAACTGTTACAAAACGTCCGCACCCTGTATTCGATAAGAAAAATTATAGTATTCCATGTGAGTGTGGTTGTGTATACGTTGCATACGTTGTATCTTGTCGACATTTGTAGGTCCGTGTGAACAAAGATACAGTGAACGTTCAGAGAGGTAACGCTTCTCGATCAAGGTTGACTGGGGAGCATGTGTGAGGGGGCTCAGCCAACATAACGTTTTATGGGAGGAACCAAAAATTATTGGTAAAGAAAGGAAATGGTTCGAAGTTCGAACGAATATTTAAATAAGCTGCTTTTATTGTTACAAATAATAGTTACATTAGTCAAATTAGCAGAAAAATTCTGAACACCTGGCTTCGTTCCATTCGTAAAGCGCTTTAGTTGTAGGACTCCCTTGGCGGTTTGTGCATGGCGTTTGTGTTTGCCCCCTACTTTCACTTTTACTATAAAAAGTTTGGGCCCGTTGCGTCTCTGTCGCAGTGTTTTGACCTTGTTGGCGTGCAGTTGTTCGTGCGCATTGTGCTTGTGTTTTGTGAGTGTTGTGTTTTTTCATAGTAAGTATTCATTTATATTATTTTATCTTTTCTTTATATATTATGTGAAGTTTTGTTATTATTATTTTGTTTTCTTCCTATCACTGATTGATAGAGTGTTATTTATTTCTCTAGATGTATTAATTTATAATTAACCTGAAAAGGGTTGCCGATTTTTGAGTGGCCAAAACATTGGATGTATACTTTTTCTATGATGGCAACAGTCCGCCAGTTAAATTCAATCCGTCACAGCTATCTTTTAAAGAAGATCCACTTTATAGGCCTATCTGTAGTTGTCAGCAACTATAATACAAAGGACAGTGACAAGAAATGCTTTAGGACTTACAATAATGATAAGTTATTTTAAACTTTATGGAATTGTCGTGTCTGACAATTCATAAACACCTGTTTCTATTCAGGTACCGACGTCGTTCTGTTTATAAAATTTCTGTAGTCAGACTTTATAACTAAGCCGTTGCGGATCTCTCTGCGGTCTAGAACCTTAACAACAGCCTCCATCCCTCCAAACTAGGAGAACTCACCCTTAAACCAGCACATGGCTACTCAGGGTAACTGTAGCATCAGGCAGTCATCGGGTTTGCTCGGACACTGTAACCACTGGGACACTTTCAGCTGCTGCCCTACGATTGGATTGGATTGGATTTTATAACTGGAAATTCCTATTTCGTTGTTTTATAAAGAGTTGTAATTTTTGCTTTCGTTATAGAGAAAATGTGAAGATTTTTTTGTTACAGAAGGCCTAACACTGCATTGACTTGTATAGAATTGTGAAGGGTCACGACAATATTTTCCTTATAGAGAAATTTTCGTTGTACAGAGCTTTTAGGCCTACTCTATTAACATAAACTGTGTACATCTATGTGTTGTTCTATGTACTGTTAGATTTTTTCAGCCAGTTCTTGTTTATAGACAAGAATTGTGTTTTTATGAATATTCTTGTTTAAAAATTACAATCTTACCGACAAATTAAAATTATAAACTTTTTTACCTAAACTTCATATTCTCCAAAACTTGGGTACGCCCCTGGTACAACGTTATCTTGAAAAACGGAAAGCACCTAATATAAAATTTGATACTGAAAATACAACGTTTTACGGCTCTGAGGTGTAGAGCTGATGAAAGGAAGTGATGTGGATACTTCAGGAGAAATGGAAAGGGGAGATCTACAGACGTATGAACTCAAGCTCTCCGCAAGACAGAAAATCTTCCCAGGGCGAACTGAAGACTGGGAACCGAAGGGCGTCTCTCTCTCTCTCTCTCTCTCTCACACACACACACACACACACACACACACACACACACACACACACACACACACACACACACACACACACACACAGCTTTCTTCGTTCCCGTGGCGCTGCAGGTCAGACTGGACTCTGAACTCCTCCAAGCTCCTACTCGCCAATTTCCCATCTCCAGAAGGGTCCCAGTGTCTCGCTGAACGTTTCCTGCCAACGTATTCTTGGTCTATCCCTTCTTCTGGTGCCCAGCTTCTGTACCTTCATTATTTTTTTGTGTATCCTGGTGTCACTCATTCACTCAACATGTCCTGCCCATTTGAGGCGTTATAGTCTGATGTAATCGACGATGCTGTGTTGTTTGTGTAGGTGTTGTAGTTCGTAATTGAACCCATCAATACCCCAAGTGGACCAAAAATTGTCCTCAGTTCTCGGCGATCAAATATGACCAGCATGTGCAACGGCATATAATATAATCATCTTATTTACCACATTTTTAAACTTTCAATGCACTAGGTATGACCCTACGCAGAAACTGAACTAACAGAGCGGCCTTTCGCTCTTCAAAATTCTAGGCCTATTTCTTATCTCCTGGGTCATATCATTGTTGTCCTGAATTATACTTTGTTGTACAGGTAATTAAAATCTCGGACAAATCCGATGCTCTCACCTCAGATAATCAGTTTCGATCCTGTCTCCTCTTCGTCCCATCACACACACACACACACACACACACACACACACACACACACACACACACACACACACACACACACACAATACACGCGCACATGAACAAACAATTTTGTCTTACGGCGCCAATAAAATTTATTATATTTAAGACCAACACGAGTTCTTTTCTGTTTTTAGATGTCTTCCAGTCTCAGTTCCGCGGACCGAGTTTTTGTTCGTTTCGTACATTTGAAAGACATGACAACACCATTGGGTTTGACTGGCAAAGAATTATCTCCAGTCAGATTATAAAGTCGATATGAATACATTTCATCTTGTGAAGCTTAATTTTCCAACTTTTGGTCCAATGATAACTTGGTTGTTGAAGTAATGTTGTTGTAAAGCAGCTTCATCCATTTATTCTTTCTACGTGTGTAAACGTAGCAACAGTAATATTTCCTTGTTGCGAAAGATCACTTATTTATGCTTAAGCAAACCCAAGACGAATCGTTGAGTCAGTGGCTCTCCAGCTTCTCACTTCTTACCGTTCTGCGCAATTAAATTTTAATATATTACGTTAGAACTCATGCCCTTCCTTCAGTTCATCTGTTTGTTTTACTTAGAACAAACTATCTCAAATGTGTGACAGCGTGAGTTAAGTAACAGTTTATAGTCAATGTTTGTAAATCATAAGTAATAGGCCTATACTATCCTTATGTTTGTAGTGCAAGTATCGTTTGGATTACATGCCGGTCTGTGTGTGTGTGTGTGTGTGTGTGTGTGTGTGTGTGTGTGTGTGTGTGTGTGTGTGTGTGTGTGTGTGTGTGTGTGTGTGTGTGTGTGTGTGTGTGTGTGTGTGTGTGTGTGTGTGTGTGTGTGTGTGTGTGTGTGTGTGTGTGTGTGTGTGTTCTTGAAAGTAAAATTCATGAAAGTTAAATTGACGGGAACAAAGGTTTGTTTTTACGTGAAATTGTGTAAAGATTATTAGCTAGCGCGCGAGTGCCAACATATAAAGTAGGCTACTACCAATTGTAAAAGTCGTATTACACTACACGTAAACGACAAATGTGTCCAACTGCTGTAGCATCTCTACTTCCTGCCGCTAAAATGCAGATTCGTACGTTAGGCGAACCATCTCATAGCGGCGGTTTCGCTACGGTTGGCTAACGTCTGCCAGAATCAACTCGAGTCACCTATATAGGCATGGGAAACCGTCAGGTGCCCAAGTGCCTCCACATGGTGCAGCTCATCGTTCCGGCCGCGCCTACCATCCACGTCAGGACGGCTCCGAGCCCCTGCGGGTGAATCCACGGAGCAGTACCCCAGAATTGGGGCCAGGCCGGTGTACCAAAACAAATTCTAACACTCACAGGACGCACCTGCTCGAACCAAGCAAGGAAAACTGCGAGGTGAGCAAGTCTCTAATTGCGGAGTCATCTGCCTGGACAACGAATCTACACCATACGGCGTCCCCACCATCTTCCACGTCAGGGATGTTTTAAGATTAAAGGAAGAGTTGCTCCTCAGGTATGGAGCCAGGCCTGAAGAGTCAACGAAATCCTCTCTTTCACACCATATCGCATCTTACTCCTTGTGCTGCGAGAAAGTGATCGCGCTGCGTCTGAAGAACCTAGGGTTTATCCGGATACCCCAACAATACGAAGGGGTATGCGCAACTTTCGTCTTATGGGTCATGTGTTCGGTGGTTTAGGAAGACTAAATATAGAACCGTTGTTAACATAAACCAAACACTTTTATTTATTATAATTTAATAATCTTATAATACCATAACATTATTTACAATATTGAAAGTAAAATGTATTAATTCTCAACAGCCGATTCTACTTTTCTTGGTTTTATGAATAGAAATTCTTTACAGTACTAATTATATCTTTGTCAGTGTCGTTTTTAATACTTATTATGGCTAGATTTGATAGCCTTTTTTGTGTTAGACTCGACCTGAAAAAATTCTTTAATCATTTTTATCTTCGTAAATGATCCATCACTCGTAGCAACAGTGACAGGAACATTAAATAAATGCGTAAAACGCGATAATGTAATGTTATGTTAAATAATGTTAAATAATTAACATAATGTTAAACAGTAACATTACTGATAAACAGTAATGTTAAATAAATGTTAAAAAAATGCGATAAATTTTGGAACGTGGTAATTAAGTTATTTTTAAAATAAAATATTTTCTTTGGTTTCGGTCTAAATTTCAAATTGTTGTGTTCGTAAACCCCAGTTATTTAACTTAGGTGCAGATGGTCCACGGCCTCCAAGTTCTCTGCACCTGCGCTTAAGACGCCTCTGTCCAACTGTTAATGTTCACTTAATATTTCGCTGTCAAATAATTGTCAATTATTTGCGCTGAGTGTTTTAGTTACACGGAAAGGAATAACAATCTTGGATGTTCTTGCAGTGTGTAAGCGCGCGCGACACACTTCCATACCAATTCGGATCCGCACAATTTTAGTAATAGGGTTTTAGACTGTACATATGGCACGCGCGCGCGTGTCCTCCTGTTCATAAATTATACTTTATGTAATGATTATGTAATGAATTACCTTAATTTATAACACGCATATATTAATAATGAACAAGGCCAACGGCAGCTAGACGTAAGTGAAATTCGCAACACGTGACTACATTTATCCTTAATATAATGGTTGCAGTTATAACTGAGAAAGTTGCTCCTGTAAATATAACAAGGATCTATAGTACTTCTGCCTGTGTACTGGAATATAAGCAATGGGATGAGATTATACCCGCGTTGTTGTAGGAGAAGGCTTGCTTTAGCTCTCCAGTTCATTTCTTGCTGTTTGAACACACAAGAAGGTGTGTTAAAGTTAGGTTAAAATTGTTTCAATGAAGGCTATCCACACTACATTATTGTCAGACTTTGAGTTGTTAATGCTTTATGTAGGGATATCGGACATTTAACCAGATTAACAATAAATAAATTGTCTTATGGTTTAGATGTGAACTACTTTTCTAGTCCGTGACGTGGCTCTTTATGGAACAAAATATTTATTAATTGAGATACACAGGGCTATAGACATAAGTGAAGACTGGAAAAGCTAAAGACACTGTATTAGGTTACTGAGTTACCGAAAAATTGTGTAGTTGTAATATTTTCCAAAACTTCTTATAAAAAAGCTCAAACTAAAAATAAGGGTACTAATAACACTCTGTGAAAATTTCAAACAATATTTCTTCTTCTCTTCCATGCTGTTTTGCCATCCAGCGTTTGGGGTAATTACGAGATGTTTGATATCTATCAAGGTATTCCATATCTGTTAAGCAACTTCTCAATACAGTCGGTCCATTCCAACCTTGGTCTGGGCGCGCTTTCATGATGAGCTTCAGTTTTTTTTCGCCCATCGTCATTATGTGACCAAACCACTGCATTACTCTTCTCTCTACCATCTCAACAACTGTGATTCCTGGTGGTCATATTACTAATTCCTTCCCTCATAGTTATTCCAGCTACTGGTCTTAAAATCTCGTTTCGCTGGCTTGCAGCCTGCTTTCACGTTTCTCTAGCAAGGTGAGGGTTTCTGTCCTATACGGTAGTGTGAGTAGAAATACTGTTTTGTAATCTCGTAGCTTCACTTATCCCGTGATTTCTTTCTTATCCACAATAACATTAGAAATCTGGTGGTATATTGTGTTTGATTTGTGGTTTGCATCCGATGGTGTATTTCCTCATCAGAAGTGATTACTGTTCCCAGATATTCAAACCTCCTGACCAGCTCCAACTGTCTTCCTTCTAGTCAACATTCAGACTACGACCAGTTTGCCTGGTTTACGTCCATGTTTATCCTCATTCCTTTGTCATTTCTACCCTCATTCTAATGAAACTTGCTCAAATAGGAAACATTTATGAATTTTGAAATTTTAGAGAGATCCGTGAGGGTCATAATTTTCAGCAGCTAGAAGATCTAACATCAAATTCTATTTACTGATCGGAGCATCTGAAGTTCGGATTTTTGGGGAACTAGAATTTTAGCCTCACCCATGAAAATCAAAATTATATCATCGATATAAAACATTTATGTTGTTAAACTTCAGATTTCGGAAAATAATAAAACGAAACACATAAGAAGAAGAACAATGAACCAATCATTCATTAAATAACTTTATTATGACTCATCCATTTGCACTAAAACGTGTTAAACGCAACACTATACTTGTAACGTTTGGCTTTTGGTATTTTAAATTGGTATTATTGTGTGTGGTTGTGGTGTATATAATTGTTTTTTGAGTGTTTTCAATGTTGAGTGTTCCATGTAAACTTCATGTAAACGTTTTACTCATCCTCCTGTATAATTTCTGGTTAACTTTTCTTAAAATTTAGTAACACGCACTGTAGCTGTTCTTAACTTAGTCTTACGATTTAGATTTTCTTGTTCAGTGGTGTTGTATGTCTATTGAAGTTCCTATAGTGACAATGTTCAATTCTTTTTAAAATTCCGTTATTTTCTTTTGCACACAATTCTGCACTACTTTATTTTCAACAAAGTGTTCTAATGTATCAATGTGATAAAATATTTTGCCTTTCGAGTTGGGTTCTGAATATCGACGAACACGGCTCAGCAACGAAAGGATATCGGTGGCGGTAAGAACTCGTAAATTTTCATTGTCATTTTCCGCGTCAATATCTTCGGCACTCTCATCATTTTCACAGTTTTTAAATCGCACTGTTTTGGATTAAATTGCATGCATGGATTTAGTCTATTTATTATGTAGCTATTGAAAAGTCAGCAAAAACATGATTTTTAACAAAATTCTTTCGTGTTAACCGTAGAAACTGTAACTGTAAAATATAAGCATTGATTGGGATCTGAGTCATATTTCGTGTTAACAGAAATTTCGTGTCAACCGTAGAAACTGTAACTGTAGAATATAAGCATCGATTGGGACCTGAGTCATATTTCGTGTTAACAGAAATTTCGTGTCAACCGTTTGCGTGGTAAACGTTTTCCACTGTATATATAAAAAGTAACTTATGTATACTTATGTATACAATATATGCATATATATATATATATATAAAACTTATTTAATATTTATAACTGTTTTACCTCAAGATAAACAGTTCCTTATTTGGAACATGTTTCGGGAATTCTATTGTTCCCATCCTCAGTCATCTTAATTTTGGATCTTGTTGAGTTTTTGTGTTCCGGTCACTTGTTGCTATGGTTTCCTGTTGGATTTTGGTACTTTCAATAGATATTATTGTGTGTGAGTGTAGTGGATATATTTGTTTTTTGAGTGTTTTCAATATTGAGTATTTTGGAAATTGTGTCGTTGACAAATATCAACATGTATAAAGTATCAACGTTATAACTAAATAGTGCGAAGTACTGTAGTTTAACATAAAATTGAACTCGTAAGGCTTACTTAAAACAGATACTGGATTTGGCACATGTCTTGTAGAATAATAAATAGGCTTGGACTTACTCAAATGCTGTCTTAAACTGGTAAATATAATACAACACTTAGTCAGACACATAGTATTGTACTGCGTTGGTACCAACTTCTGGTGAAATCAAAAACTCAAATTTTATAAACTTTGAACTTAGCTCCTTCAGCTTGACTGTGGGTGTGTACGTGCGGCAACGCTCGTGTAGCCCTGACATTTTTGGCAAAGGGGTAAAAGTTTGGAGTCAGACATTGAAGGCATCAGTATGCGCGCTCAGTAGGCCGTTACGAAATTAACGACTTTCTAGTGAACATTTCTGCAACCGTTTCCATTGTCCTGAAACATATCCGCGAAGTACGACTTTCTGCGCACGTCCGCCACTGAACAATGAAATGACAAATCGTTTCTGATTAACTTATTAATAACACTAATCTTTAATTTAGAAATGACCGTGAATCAATAAATGACGAAGGATGTTGTGACTTCTGATCAATGAGTGGTCATGTAGGAGAAGGCTTGCTTTAGCCCTCCTGTTCATTTCTTGCTGTTACCTAAATTGTTAAAGTTAGGTTAAAATTGTTTCAGTGAAGGCTATCCACACTAAGGTGTTGTCAGACTTTGAGTTGTTAGTGCTTTCTGCAAGGATATCGGACCTTTAACAAGATTAACAATAAATAAGTCGTCTTATCTTTTAGAAGTGAACTACTATTCTCAGTGGTGTATCTAGGCTACTGGAGGCCCCCTCCCATAAGACGGGTGTTTATAATCCAATTTATCTTTAAGTAATATGTAGCAAAAGCACTTTACTGTTATATATTTATTGTCTAATCACTGTATTAATACATCTAGTTAGGAAACTTTATAAGAAACTGTAGTAATGTTTGAAATAAATATCCACTTTCATATTGTAAATACAAAGTTTAAAGAAATAATGGAAGTGGTATTATTTATAGATTGTATTAAATGTATTACAGTACTTTAAAATATAGAATAAACTTATATCCTGCAAAACAAATTTATCATTGCTGCAAACAATATTTGGTAATTTTTTTTTCAAGTCAGTTAGCAGTTTTAGTGCATAACACACGCTGTTACTTATCTGTACAGTTGTACGTGATGTTACTCACGGTTTTGTTCACTCACGCAATATGTGATGCACTTTTTTGTGAATTCGTTCATTCGAATTCGGTCATTGTTTTCAGCACTCTGAATTATCCACTGTTTGGGAAAAATTCTGATGATAGGTTTTTAAATAAATTATTGGTCTCTTAAACTTAATTTTTCAAATCTGGAGCCCCCCTACTAAGTGAGGCCCGGGACGGGGAGCCCCCACGCCCCTTAAGTCCGCTACTGACTATTCTAGTCCGGATTCTAATCCATTTTGGTTAGCACTAGCACGGTGTACAGGCGCAATAAACCCCACCCTCACATGGCAGTCTCTGCCCCCCAGGTCATATAGAACATGCACCTGATTGCGTTTAACGAGATTTTGCACCTCGCAACCAGGTCGTCCACATGTGCATTCCTGCGCCAGTGTCGACGTTTCGACAATTTTTATTGTCATCATCAGGACCTGTTACAGGAAGTACAGAAATAATTAAACACATAAACAGACTAATTAATTGGGTGAATGTGTGTGATAAGTCAATACTAATAATTACTATTACGCATATATTGTTATACTTATTTGGATAAAGAATAAATACAATATTTCAAAAGCATTAATAAAAGATTTTTGTATGTTTTGGAGCCTCGGCAACTAAGGCCTTTAGCCCAAGAGCGTTGCTCGACAGGATCTGTCTCTGGTTAACTGTTCATTTCTGAGGTCTCCTTTCAGGTTACCTTTTACTCTGTGTCGCTACCTCAAGTCTTTGGTTATGTGTTTCACTGTAATATCTACCACAATTGCAGACTGGTCGTTATTGTCCTTGTAGGAGATACGAAGTGCCTAGTTCTTTGCCTAGTGCCTTGTCTAGTTCGTGTGCCCAATTCGCGGTCTTGCGATGCAAACTTGTTCACGACGACTGCGATCACCATTCACGGACGTTCCGCTTCACGGCAGAAAGTTTGCTCAGCCTTGTGTTCCACATCAGTTAATGGTGGTGGTTGTGGCAGCAGTTTTGCGTCATTAGGTTGTGTGGCTATCGCATCGACTCGTAGGCTGTCCGTAGCGTTTCTCGCTGCAACGTCAGCTTCTTCGTTACCTTCAATACCTACATGATCCGAACACCAAACAAAAGTAAAAGATGAACCAAGGTCTTCTAATGCACGGCATAACGCCATTATCTGCTCTAATAACGGATCCACTGTGCTCGGATTTGTCCAAGGCAGTTAGAAAATTCAGTGAATCCATACAGATAACAAATTGCCTCGGTGTTCATAGAAACGAAGAGCCTGCCACATCGCATACAGTCGGCGGGGTAGGCCTATACATTTGCCGCTTTTGGCAGAGTCCAGAAGTGGGAAGCGGCCTCAATGGCAAAACTCCTAACCGGAGCTCATCTCCTGGTCATCGGGGACAGGACTTATCCCGGTTTTGGTTTTAAAAGTCCTCCCTGGTATATTTGGGACGATGAACGACGGTATCCTCTCACCGCCTTGATCCCACTGGAGGTGCAGCCACAATGTTTACGCCCGTCCTTCTTGCCGGACGATGTATGAGTCTGCTGGTATACACGCCAACATTCGAGACACGAGTTAACACACGAGAAACTGGGTTACTGCAGGTAGGCCTAATATCTCTCTTACAATAAGGGCCCGTGACGCTGTCGATTTTACAGCCTGTGCGTTACTGATGTTGCCCTGGTTGGCTGGGCATAAGAGTTTCTTCGCATCGAAGTAGCTTAGTTTTTTTCAGGATACGCACTTCCTGAATAGCCCACCTCTTGCTTATAAACGCTGCAATCTAGATGAATATTGACCACCGCAGTTGACACATTTCATTGGTTCAGCACAGGGATCGTCACGATCAGCCGATTTCCCACAGAAGCATGTCTTGACCCGAACACATCTTGATGCAGCGTGCCCGAAACGCAAGCACTGAAAACGTTTCATCATCTGAGGGAAGAATGCCTTCACACTCAGCCTATAAATGTCTTCTCTCACCTTTTCCGGCAAAGTTGTCCTGTTGAATGTTAAGACATGGGACGCAGATGAGAGCGTCTGTCCATCCCTTCGCACCGTTAGTCTCCGACATGCGAGGGGCGAGCTCAGTCGCAATTTCTTCCTCTGTGCAGTTCAGCAGGCCTCAGCACACTACCACACCCTCTGCGGTGTTTAGGGTAGTATGAGGAACGTCTTCTACCTCTGTGTCCCCTATCTTATAAAGTTTAAGTAACCTCAAACCCTGTTGATCGTTTAGCGTCTCGACAAGTAGTCCACCATCTGCGGCTTTTCTGATGTCTTGTACGGCTGATTCAGCGCAACCGGTGACAGCTTTTTCAATAAGGAAGGGACTTACTTTTGCGAAGTCGACTTCTTCCGTTTAACCACCAGATACTTCGGCACCGCCGGCAGAGCGGAAGACGATGTCACGAATGTTTCGGCATCAACCTAAGAGAAATATATCTCCTTCTCTTCACCACTCAAATGGCTTTTTTCTGGACGAGGGTTTTTAAGGGATGCCTCAACCTGAGACTTATTTTGAGGACTTAAAATTTTGTTCCCACGAGTACCGGGGAAGTGACAGACCACCGCGGCAGAGCCCTCGAGTACCACGACTGGGACTAAATACAACAGGGTGCGTCCTGGTGCCCTGAGGCCATCGTTATACAGTATAATAGTAATTATTATTCTTGATGTAACACACACCCACACACACATATATTCTCCCAATTAATTAGTGTGCTTATGTACGTATTTAATTATTTATGTATCGCCCGTACACAGATCTTGATAATGGCAATAAAAAATGTCTGAACGTCGACACAAATGGTTTAAAAATTGTGTCTACTCACTGACCGAAACTCATAATATCTTTCGTCATTCATTTTACAACTAATTTCGAAAGGCCTTTAAAACTCTTACACCGTGAGTTAGCTACATGTGGAAATCCCTCCTGGCGAACGTGTGCGACGCCTCGGGGGACCAGGGTGCACCTGGCCCCCAAATTTTCTTTTTTCGTCCACGAGACTTTTGCTTTACAAATGTACAAATGATTTGTCGAGCATAAGCTTAAATCTCACAGCCACAGCTCCTGACGTAGAGACGATCCGTAAGCGAGCACAAGACATTGGCATAGAAGTCCTGTTTGTTTCAAACATTAATAACAATTAATAGAAAATTCTAAAGAAGAAAACGAAGGCCTATACTGTGGGATTTGAACACCAATAGAGGCTCCGCATGTGAGACGCACAGGGAATAACTCAACAAGCGGAATGTTTTTTCGCGTTTGTGGGGGGGGGGTTACTGTAGTTGTACAAATTTGTATTCATTTCCAAAAATTTGTTTACAAAAAATGTGTACTTAACTGAGAAAGATTAATTAAGTAAAGTTAATTATTCTGAATTTTAGAATGATTTTTTTTTTCAGAAAAACTAGTTTACAGAAATCAAATGTCTACGAAAATGGGAAGGATAAATTTAGTGTAGCTAGTTTTTCTTCATTCGATTCGTTTTACAGGAAAAATAGTTTACACAAAATCATTGTGAACAAGAAATAATAGGCTATATAACATTGTAAATATATATTATAATATATTTCATAACATATTATGAAAATATATGAACTGTTTTGTGAATGCAACATGCAAAATTGTTAAGCAACTTGCAAACAGAAAGTAATTTTCTGTAGTTGTATAGATAAAAGCAGTGAACTTTTTTTTGTGTAGATTGTTAGTAGTTCAATATTTGTGTAGATTGTTAGTAGTTCATTGTTTGTGTAGATTGTTAGTAGTTCATTACTTGTGTAGATTGTTAGTAGTTCATTACTTGTGTAGATTGTTAGTAGTTCATTATTAGTCTGTGTGATACAGATTCATTGGATGCAGAAGTTAAAATCTTAATCTGATTTACAGGCGTTATAAGAAAAATAAGACAGTAACTGAATAGTATTATCAATATAATGTTCAACAACATTGTTCAATGAACAGTGTAATGGTCTTCTTTGGCTACTGTAAAGGTATAACTGCGAATACCACAAATTCTTGTTGTAAAAACACATTGTGTAGCATTTAATTCCATTTATGTAGTCATATCCATACAAACAATTCGTACAGTATGTCCCACCCTTCCCACTACGTTTAAAATGCTGGAGCCGCCACTGATGGCGAATTTCCTTCAACGTAGTAAAATCTGTGAACGTTCTCAGCAAGGGGATGAATGACTTTGATATAACAGGTATTGGCTCCTTCGTCCGCCAGTCGATATGACAAATTATTGGTGTCAAAAAACAAACATATCGGAACCGTTGTTCCATAGTAGCCCTAAAGTGCTCACGTTTTCACCCTTGTTTAGGGGTATGGCAGTGCCGCCTTGGTTTATGATTTCTTGGCTGTTGGAAAACCATTTGTGCAAGGGGATATTGTCGAAGTGATTCGCTTACATCCGATCTCAACCGTTTGAGCTCATCTATATCATCGCAGCCGGTAATTAAATCATCGACGTAGAAGTCATTTTCCATCAGACATTAGACGCTGTGAGAGGTGCAGCATTTAATGGTGGACTCCAATCGATTACACACTACGTGTCGTTTTACAGACAGTCAAATGGCTTCGTTGTTTTCAGCGGCGCTGATTTTCAGTATTATCGATGACACAAAGCATCAACAGCGGCGGCCAAAGGGTAACCAAAGCCCGGGGTGTGCTCTCATCTAGAGACCTCATCTAAGGCTTTTTGTTGTATGGGTACATATTTTATATATTTTTTTTTAGTAAAACGTAGTTTCTGCTTATTGCTTAGTAGACGTAGTGCACCTAAATATTTTGCTCATTACTTATAGGTTTTAACGAGACAAAAAAAGAAGGTGTAGTGGGGGTGGTGTGTAGAGGAAGGGGATTGGCGCGGGGATCCAAATTATTGTTTGTTTTTTGTATAATTGTGTGGAAAAGTGTATGTGATTTATATTGTAATTGGTCGTTTAGTATGTTGTTTGGTTGTGTTGTGTGGTGTTTGTATATTTCATACTGTTCAGCTGTGTTGAGTTTTCGATCTTTGGGCCAATCCCCAATTCCTCTACACACCACCCCCACTATACCTTCCAAGCAACAACCATTACTAAGTATTGGCAGTCTGTTTCTAAGCTGACGAAGGCGAATACGATGCCGAAACGCGTTCAACGAAAAAGACAAGTAAGTTTCACAAGAGAAAGTTTCAATATTATATAAAGTGAAGTACTGTGAAAGAAGATGATGAACAAACAAGACTACAAAGATAATAATTTATGCCTGATTAATTAAGTACATAAATTATTATGCCTATTATTGATAGTGACTTTTCTTGTTATTACAATAGTTTAATAGCACAATTCTTCTCGTGCCACGCGTTGGGCTGCCATATACAATGATATATTTATGCGTCTTTTATTTGCATAAATTTATCAATTATCTTTGTTCTACAAGAATTGGTTTTGCACTGCCCCTCGTTGGGTAGCCATATACAATGCTAATATTTATGCGAATTATTTGCATAAATTGATTAATTATTAATTATAAATTTATTGATCTGTAATTATGAAATTGTTGCCGGTACGAACTTTGTCGTACTTACATGTATCTAACTCTGAGCTTGGGTTAGCATATACGATGTAATTAATGTCATGTGTTGATCTCCCATATGTAATGTTAACAAATTCATTTCTTTATATAACGAATAATTGTATGAATTGAGTTAGAGTTAATTATTTATTCACACTCCAACTTGCTACATATGAATTTACTTTTGACTTTAACTGTCTTCGAAACTTCTATTTTGTGCATCTTTCTGATTAGTTGAATTGATAATCGTTACCTTGAATTATTAATATAGATACCGTTTAATGAAAGGTTAAGTTGTGAGTCAGGTTTGTTACATAAATCAATAGAATACTAACGAATCCATTCTAACTTATATTTATTAAATCATATTCATTCTTCTTCATGTCAGAACATCAATTTAAGAGCACTTACAATTCTTCAACAAAACAATAAAATTCTATTCCACATTTAACAACTCAATGAACAAATTTAAACAATTAGGTGAGCGATCAAATATTGACGCTTCTTCGTCTGCAATGACGTTACTAACTAAAACGTGGCGTGCTCATAATTCGTATTTAGTATTTACGTTAAAACACATTGAACATTTATATGCATGAAATAATCATTATTAATAATACACATATCAATCATATAAAATCCTGCTCCTGCAACAAACACATCAAAATACATACATAGTACAAAATATATTAACAAGAAGACATGTATAATATTCTAGAACATAATATTCCCTACTTATGGATTCGTATCTATCTGACTCATATTTATATAACTTTCTCAGGTGGTTTTGGTTCTAAGTGTCAGGTCAGTGGTGTTTGATAAATTACTAATTATAAGAAGAGATTAGTTTTGTACTTTACTCGTTCTGCCGTGCTGTCTCCCTGCATTGATGAGTGAAGTTAATCCATAGGACACTTGATCGTAAACACTCCCGCACTCCGCGACAGTCACTTCGAGCTTTGAGTTTAATATAATACAAGTAGTGGCAGTGTACTCGTAATCGGTCGGTTAAGTTCTACGCGCGTATGTGTCTATTTCGCGGTACACAGTTCGCTACCGTATGCTTCTAATAACTGTCTATGCCGCACAACAACTCTTTTCGGCGCCTAGGTCGTTTTCGAGTTCATTAGGCACTTTTCACAATTCTATTTATTTGAGTTAATTACTAAAGATCGTAGTATTACTACTTTTTCTGTAATTGTTCAAGACTATCGCTTCACAATGTCCGTGTCTTTATGACGATGAATTACATAGAAATTATATAGATTGTTACTCGCGTTTCATCACGAAAACTACTGTTCCGTTTACGCTCTGAGTTTTATTCGCGCATTTCCATTTATTCGTAATAATGTCTTAATCGTCTCCACCGAAATGCATTTTAACTTACGCACTGCTTTAAGTTCTTATAACTGATTCATTATAAAATGAAATACAAGTTCAATAGACTGTTCGAGACTCTGAGTAAACCGAGTTAAGAATTATAATACAATTTGTAATAAACTGAGATAAAATTTGTAGTAAACTGAGGTTAAAAATTGAATGAACTGGGCTCGCGTCTCCCCGTGTAAAAGGTTTTTATTTCTTCTGCTGTTCCCACTCTTGGGACTCTGATGAACACTCAAACTTCCCACCAATTCATCTTTGATAGGTTCATTCCATGGACCTCCTTGTGTCCCTTCGTCTCCAGTCTGTATTTCCAACGAATTCTCCACCCAGTGCCGTTTGGAGAGGGACGTTCATACACGAGATTCGCTCTCTGGTCTCAAGCTTATCTCTGAACCATCCCCTACGGAAGTTCCCTCCGGAATTCTCGTTCCTCATTGGCTGGTTGGCTTTTTCGACTTGAATTTGACATAGTCCACGTGGACTAGATGAGTCGCTGTCTTACGTACGTTGTTCCGTTCCTGGAATCAGTGTTAAGGCTCTGTTTCAAAATCACATCTGCTACTTCTGGTGTAGCGTGTCGAATTCTCTTATTGTTGGTACGCTGACGATTTCCTCCGTCGACTTGCGGGTGGCATAACATCTGTGCTCTCCCTTAGCGTCACTTAGTCGCCTGTCCTATTGTCCTTGCATAAACCATTGTCTTTGAGAAGTCGCACACATGGTTTTGAACAATACTCTCGCCGTTGGTTCTGTGTTTTTCTCGCTACTGGACAGATGTAACGGTAGCCTCCTTTTGTCCTAATTGTGGAGTCGGGCATTCCCACGCATGGTCCAGCTGGCTGCAACATGTGCCGTACAGCTCATTGTTCGAGAATAGTTTTTACGACGTCTTAATGGAAAGGAAAGGTTTGTTCCCTTTCGCCGCCCACCCTCGAACAACGCTAACAAGTGTCACTTTTAACGGGCTCTAATTGCTGGCGTACTTCCCTCGCAATAACCCCAAAAAAAATATATGAAATATTAATTATATCACAGTGTCCCCAAATATGATTAGTCGTGCAGATTAATCGGAACGACTAATTCATATTTCGCCCTTACTCGCGTACGATCACTAAGTACATTGGCCATCTCCCATTGGAACGAGTATAGCTGACCTATATCTTCCTCTCGACTGACCTACTGTTGTTTAGAACCGTTTTTCTCTCCCTTTTTTTTCATTCACCTGAGTGTTTAATTTATTGTTCACCAAATATAAATACGAATCCATTTACAAACTATACGCTCTAGTGCGCTCCTAGATCTGTCTATACACATACATTACATAAACAAATGGTAATTATTTTGTTTACAAGCTATCTTTTTACTTACGTATACACTAGAAACTATATAAATACTAGCAGTAATTTATTGCTTATGGATACTTCAAACAATTTTATTATTACCTTCAAAATTAATTTGCGATTAAAAACATTCTTTTTCAAGACATCATATACTTACTTACAAACATTCATCGTACTTCCTACCCTCTGGTACTTTGAATCTACATTTCTGTTAAACACACGTATAATTATTTACAACAAAATAAATCGAATTTGTATAATTCTACAGGTCAAATAAACATATTTTATATCCCTTCTTTCTATGCTTCTAATACAATCTTAAGTTCAATAATTAATTCTAATAACTTATTACAATATTTAATTCTGTTATGCAACTCAGTTGCTTATATCTGTCCTTCAATAAACAAATTTTAATAGTATAACAAGTATGTCTGTTAATTAATTTACAATCTATACAATATATAAAATCTGACATTTTAAATTTATTACAAGTTTAAGGTTTCGCCTAGACAATTCTGAATGAATTAACTAGTAGATTGCATTCGCGCCTACTACCGTTATTCTTTATCATCTAGATCGGTCTTTTCTCCTCCTATTCTGACGCTTAGCTCATTTCTCTTTCTGCTGTCTATTAGTGAAGTACGTATAGTCCGTCTATAACATTGTCTCGCATGGAGAGTGTCCTTACTAACTACAACTCTACCTGTTGTCGTCAGCCTCGCCAGCTGGGCTTACGTCACTTCACACCTCCCTCTCTGTTTATTTACTACTTCGCCTTTCAACAAACACTTTTGCCTCGCACGCATGCTGATGCCGTGTTCCGCCACAGTTACTCTCCCCTTTACATAATATGGTTTCAATAGTCTTACATTGAATTTGCCGCGTATTTTAGTTTCGTCGCAATTATCTACTAATATATATGTAGATTCGCCTACAATATCTTTAATCTTAAAAGGTCCTGTGTATAACTCACAAAATTTTTCCATTCTTCTCTGCATCGCATCAGATTGGTAATGTGTCCGCACTAACACCAAGTCTCCTACCTGAAATCTTGTCATTTTGTTCGCTTCATTCACGCGTTTTGCGTGTCGCTCTCTTTTCCGTTTAATCCTAACGAATATCTGGTGGTTATCCACTGTCTCTTCTTTCGTATCGCAGCCTTCCTTTATGAATTTCTCCCATACACGACTCGGCTTTTTTCCGTGATGTGCTTCATACGGTGTAACTTCTATTGTTTCATGGTAGACCTCATTTATGCAACATTCTATGGTATTTATGACTTTTGACCATTTTGTGTGCTGGTCCCCTACAAATATCCTAAATAGGTTACCCAGTTGCCTATTTACGCGTTCGGCAAGGTTTGTTTGCGGGTTTCTTATCGCCGTGTATTTAGGTATAATTCCAAATTCCTCTAGTCCTCTAACCCATTGTTTGGACGTAAACTGCGTACCGTTATCAGTGAGTATTGCTTTCGGTCTTCCACACTTATTTACATAAGTCTACGAAGCGTAGCTACTGTTGTGGCTCTTCTAAGTGTGTATAATTTTACATACTTGGTAAAGTTATCTATAATGACAAGGATATACTTTACTCCTGCTGCTGCTGTTGGAAGCGGTCCATAAAAATCGCCACTAATCAATTCACCTTTACTCGTCGGTATAATTGGCTTCGTGCCACCGAATAAGTTACGATTGTTTGAATCCTTACATTTTTGGCACTTATCGCACGTCCTTACGTACGCCTGTACGCGCTTCGACATTCGGTCGAAAGTGAAATGTTCCTGCAGTAACTTTATACATTTCTTACTGCCAACATGACCGTACATTGTGTGTATTTCTTCGATGAGTCTCCCCGTAACGCTTTCCGGTACGTAGAGTTTCCATCGACCCTTACTTTTCCTATATAACTTATCATTACTACACTTATAAAATTTACATAATTCATTCTTATCATCCGTCGTCAAATCCTTCATTATTTGCTGTAGCTTCTTATCTTTTAACTGGTACGTCGCGCAGTTCTTTAACATCATGTTCATTTCTTTACTCATTTTAATTATTGTATGGTTCATTTGATACTCATAACTGTCGTCGACTGGATCTTCCTTCGTCATATCCTCTGGGTAACGACTCAAGATGTCGGCCACAATATTCTCCTTTCCCTTACAATGAATGATATCAAAGTTATACTCTTGAATACTCAGTATCCAACGTGTGATCCTTGAGTTGTTTAGGTGACACTTACTCATGAAGATCAACGCCTTGTTATCTGTTATTATGGTCAATGGTTGTCCTAAAACGTAAATTCGGAATTTTTCCAGACATCGAACTATGCTTAGAAGCTCCTTTTCCGTCGTAAAGTAGTTTAGTTCTGCACCTTTGAACGTTTTGCTAGTATACGCTACCACGCAGATGTTTTTATCGTCGTCCAACTGGTATAATTGTCCTCCGTATGCGAAATTACTCGCATCACATTGTAAGAAGTACCTCTTATTTACCTGCGGAAAACTTAAGATAACAGTATTGATAAACAAGTCCTTGACCTGTTGGAAACACTGGTCAAGATCGGGCGTCCAATTAAATTTCTGACCCTTTTTAAGTAGACTTAATAAAGGTTGTGTGATTTCTGCATATTTGCTTGTAAATTTGTTGTAAAAATTTGTAAGTCCCAGGAATCCCTTTAACTGCTTTTGATTCTTCGGGGTCGGGAACTTTCTGATTGCCGCTACTTTCTCTTCGGATGCTCGTATACCATTTGTAGTAAGCTGATACCCAAGGTATGCGATCTCCTTGCGAAAAAATTGTGATTTTTCCAAATTTATTGTTAGGTTGGCTGCCAATAAATTTTTAAGTAATGCTTCAATATTCTCCAAATGTGTGCTTACGTTAGACGAATAACAAAGACAATCGTCGACGTAGATGATTGTATTCTCTTTCACCTCCTCGGATAATGCCATATCTAAACCTCTCGTCAGGGCTGCGGAACTGGTACTAAGTCCAAATGGAGTTACGGTATATCTGTAACACTTTCCTTCGTACAGAAATGCGGTGTAATCTCGGCATTGTTGTTTCAACGGAACCTGCCAAAAACTACTCGTTAAATCTATTGTTGATAAGTATTTCATGTTACTGCATCTCGCCAGGATTTCTTGAATCGGAGTCGGTCCTTCGTAGTCTGGAACAGTGACACTATTTATCCTCCTCGCATCTAAACACAAACGTACATTCCCATCTTTCTTTATTACGGTGACCATTTGGTTGACGTATGGACTACTGCACCTTTCAATCACGCCATATCTTAGCATCTTGCTGATTTCGGCGTCCACCTTTTCCTTATACGCTATTGGGGTTGGCCACCCGCGTTGGAAATATGGTGTTTTATCCGTCACTCGAAACTCATGTTCGTAGCAATCCATCCGTCCTGGACATTCCCGGAATACATTCTGATACTTTACTAAAATCCTTCTTAGTTCCTCCCTCGTCGTTTCGTCTTCACATGTCACACTGTCGACCTTCTCATCAATCCTCCTCTCGATTCCGTCCCAGTCCTCTTCTAACAGTTCCATATGTATGATTGGTATCCGCAGTTCCTGTTCACCAGTCCTCCCTTCGAATTCGATGGTTCCCTTCTTCATATCGATTACGCATCCCTCTTCTTTTAAAAGCTGATTCCTAATATGCAGTCCCTAATTAAATTCGGTATTACTAGGAAAACACAATCTAACCTAACATCATCAATATAAATCTCACACATAATTTGTTTTCTAATTAATTTAGACCTTCCGCCGACGGCACTTACAATTAACGTGTTGTTCATGCGGAGTTCTTCGTATGGACGCAGGCGTTATTTATTTCTGTTAAACCATTCTTCTGATACTCCGTTAATGGCAGAACCCGTATCAATCAAGGCTAAAACTGTAACATCACCATTAAATTTTACCTCAATCTCTGGACATTTTGAGATTCGCTTTTCCAGTTGCGTTATTCATCTAGGACTAACTCATGTCGTAAATCAGGTAAAAAAATATCAGTCTCGTACTGTTGTGGTGTATGTCGACGAACGGCTATCTTTCCATGTGACCCACTTAATTTTTTTTTTCTACTGTTCCACTAACCTTAGCGGTAGACGTTGAGGCTCCATTGTTTACAAATTCAATGGTATTTATTGCCGGCTTGTTACTGAAATGTTGGGGTTGTCGGTAGCTCCCTCCTTCCCCCTTTCTATGTTGCCAGTGTGAAGGTTTTGGCTCCGTAATTACCTTGTTTACGGCGTTATTCTGTTGACCATGAGGCACCCCTCTTGTGTCCCGGTCGTTCAACTTGTCTGTCTGACGCACAAACCGATCATCTCTACTGTTTCTTTGCCGGATCATGGCATATTCAGAAATCAACGATTCGAGATTCTGGATCGTCCTGACGTCTCTAGTGACGCTCGCTATCTCTAGTTCTCGTCCATAATGTCGCGTTATCTTCCTAATCAGTTGATAATCCGTGAGCGGCGGTGTAAGCTGACGGCTTTCCAGAAGTTGTCGTTCCATGTATTGGACAGCGCTCATACTCCCACGCCAGTCGAAACGACCATACTCCAGCTTGTTCCGGACATCATCCTGCTTCTACGGGCCCCAATACTTCTGCGTAAAGATCTCTTTAAATTCATCGAAGTTCTTGATCTGGTCACGTACCACACGCCACCATATAGCTGCATCGGCCTCGAGATGTTTCCCAATCCACTTCACGTTATCCGCCGGGTAGTACATCAGCTGGTGGTCGGATAATTCTTTTAGGAACTCTATAGGAAAACGGTCTGTTCCGTTGTATTTGAGTTCGGAGTTATTATTTCCATTCGCTCTCGTGGATGGTCCTATCTCAGTTTCCGCTATCCGTCGCTGTAGTCTTTCTTGTCCACTTTTAATATGATTGATGTGACTTCTTAACTCTTCAATTATCACATCCTTCTCCTTCTCCGTTGTTGTGGTTTTCTGTTCCACCGTGCGTTAACGGTCGTCCACTTCAACTATCTTCTGCTTTAATACTTTGACGGCTTCTCCCTGCTCTTGTTGTTGTTGTATTATATTGTTCTGTACTTCTCTTCTCCATTCCTAGTTTCTATTGTTCGTCTCTTGGATTTGGTGATCTAATTTTTGGTCGACTCGTTCGATTACCTTCTGTGTATTATTTATGGCTTCCTGCCACTCTTGACGGTCTTTCTCTCTCACTTCTTTATTCTCTCTTACCTGTTTCTTCAGTTCATTCTTCAACTCTTTTATACCACTTTCACTCTTCTTTTGTAGATCGCTAATTTTCTCATCCCACTTCTTAGCGTAATCCTGCAGATCTAGTGTTATTTTGCTGATCTGTTCTTCATTGTGTCTTTTTAATTCCTCCTGCATTTGTTTTTGTTCCCTGATATGCTGTTCCAATTTCTCCGTAATTAAGTTTTGTTTTTCCTGCATCTGTTTCAGATCATTCTTCTGCTGATCTAACTTCTCGGTCAGCTTCTCGAGTAGCATTTGTAGATTTAATTCGCCGGGTTGGGACACCTGTCCCCCCGCCCTTATCTCAGATTCACACGCGCTAACGTCGTCGCTGGGCGTCGCGTTCTCCTCTCGTCCTTCTATGTTTAACTCATTGTTAACGTCGAATTCTTGACTTTCGGAGTTATTATTATTAGTCGCCATTCTTGCTCGACTTCGTGTAATCATTCAGAGTTGTTTTACAAGTATTTGTTTTTTTTATTCTAATGCTTATGTTATACTTTATCAAACTACTAGCTATTCTACTATACCACTGCCTGCACTTAACCAACTCGTTTAACAAGGATTATCCCTATTAATCGGCCATCAGGTTGGGCGCCATATACAACAATCAAATTTGTTGTATATTTAGTTTGTTATGCCCCCACGTTCTTTGGGCGCCATATACAATGATAATAATTTATGCCTGATTAATTAAGTACATAAATTATTATGCCTATTATTGATAGTGAATTTTTTCGTTATTACAATAGTTTAATAGCACAATTCTTCTCGTGCCACGCGTTGGGCTGCCATATACAATGATATATTTATGCGTCTTTTATTTGCATAAATTTATCAATTATCTTTGTTCTACAAGAATTGGTTTTGCACTGCCCCTCGTTGGGTAGCCGTATACAATGCTAATATTTATGCGAATTATTTGCATAAATTGATTAATTATTAATTATAAATTTATTGATCTGTAATTATGAAATTGTTGCCGGTACGAACTTTGTCGTACTTACATGTATCTAACTCTGAGCTTGGGTTAGCATATACGATGTAATTAATGTCATGTGTTGATCTCCCATATGTAATGTTAACAAATTCATTTCTTTATATAACGAATAATTGTATGAATTGAGTTAGAGTTAATTATTTATTCACACTCCAACTTGCTACATATGAATTTACTTTTGACTTTAACTGTCTTCGAAACTTCTATTTTGTGCATCTTTCTGATTAGTTGAATTGATAATCGTTACCTTGAATTATTAATATAGATACCGTTTAATGAAAGGTTAAGTTGTGAGTCAGGTTTGTTACATAAATCAATAGAATACTAACGAATCCATTCTAACTTATATTTATTAAATCATATTCATTCTTCTTCATGTCAGAACATCAATTTAAGAGCACTTACAATTCTTCAACAAAACAATAAAATTCTATTCCACATTTAACAACTCAATGAACAAATTTAAACAATTAGGTGAGCGATCAAATATTGACGCTTCTTCGTCTGCAATGACGTTACTAACTAAAACGTGGCGTGCTCATAATTCGTATTTAGTATTTACGTTAAAACACATTGAACATTTATATGCATGAAATAATCATTATTAATAATACACATATCAATCATATAAAATCCTGCTCCTGCAACAAACACATCAAAATACATACATAGTACAAAATATATTAACAAGAAGACATGTATAATATTCTAGAACATAATATTCCCTACTTATGGATTCGTATCTATCTGACTCATATTTATATAACTTTCTCAGGTGGTTTTGGTTCTAAGTGTCAGGTCAGTGGTGTTTGATAAATTACTAATTATAAGAAGAGATTAGTTTTGTACTTTACTCGTTCTGCCGTGCTGTCTCCCTGCATTGATGAGTGAAGTTAATCCATAGGACACTTGATCGTAAACACTCCCGCACTCCGCGACAGTCACTTCGAGCTTTGAGTTTAATATAATACAAGTAGTGGCAGTGTACTCGTAATCGGTCGGTTAAGTTCTACGCGCGTATGTGTCTATTTCGCGGTACACAGTTCGCTACCGTATGCTTCTAATAACTGTCTATGCCGCACAACAACTCTTTTCGGCGCCTAGGTCGTTTTCGAGTTCATTAGGCACTTTTCACAATTCTATTTATTTGAGTTAATTACTAAAGATCGTAGTATTACTACTTTTTCTGTAATTGTTCAAGACTATCGCTTCACAATGTCCGTGTCTTTATGACGATGAATTACATAGAAATTATATAGATTGTTACTCGCGTTTCATCACGAAAACTACTGTTCCGTTTACGCTCTGAGTTTTATTCGCGCATTTCCATTTATTCGTAATAATGTCTTAATCGTCTCCACCGAAATGCATTTTAACTTACGCACTGCTTTAAGTTCTTATAACTGATTCATTATAAAATGAAATACAAGTTCAATAGACTGTTCGAGACTCTGAGTAAACCGAGTTAAGAATTATAATACAATTTGTAATAAACTGAGATAAAATTTGTAGTAAACTGAGGTTAAAAATTGAATGAACTGGGCTCGCGTCTCCCCGTGTAAAAGGTTTTTATTTCTTCTGCTGTTCCCACTCTTGGGACTCTGATGAACACTCAAACTTCCCACCAATTCATCTTTGATAGGTTCATTCCATGGACCTCCTTGTGTCCCTTCGTCTCCAGTCTGTATTTCCAACGAATTCTCCACCCAGTGCCGTTTGGAGAGGGACGTTCATACACGAGATTCGCTCTCTGGTCTCAAGCTTATCTCTGAACCATCCCCTACGGAAGTTCCCTCCGGAATTCTCGTTCCTCATTGGCTGGTTGGCTTTTTCGACTTGAATTTGACATAGTCCACGTGGACTAGATGAGTCGCTGTCTTACGTACGTTGTTCCGTTCCTGGAATCAGTGTTAAGGCTCTGTTTCAAAATCACATCTGCTACTTCTGGTGTAGCGTGTCGAATTCTCTTATTGTTGGTACGCTGACGATTTCCTCCGTCGACTTGCGGGTGGCATAACATCTGTGCTCTCCCTTAGCGTCACTTAGTCGCCTGTCCTATTGTCCTTGCATAAACCATTGTCTTTGAGAAGTCGCACACATGGTTTTGAACAATACTCTCGCCGTTGGTTCTGTGTTTTTCTCGCTACTGGACAGATGTAACGGTAGCCTCCTTTTGTCCTAATTGTGGAGTCGGGCATTCCCACGCATGGTCCAGCTGGCTGCAACATGTGCCGTACAGCTCATTGTTCGAGAATAGTTTTTACGACGTCTTAATGGAAAGGAAAGGTTTGTTCCCTTTCGCCGCCCACCCTCGAACAACGCTAACAAGTGTCACTTTTAACGGGCTCTAATTGCTGGCGTACTTCCCTCGACATAACCCAAAAAAAATATATGAAATATTAATTATATCACAAGACAACTAAAAAAAGAAGACTATAAAACGATAAAAATAAAAATTTTGTTCATTTACAATTAAGTTCCGTAGAAACTAAATTGTTTTTGAGTCCTGTATTTTACTGAATTTCTCTATTCCGTTATCAAAATCCAGAAAAAATGCTGTTTTCCTGTTACAGACAAAATGGCCAAGTTTTTCAGTCTTTTTTCACTCATTGTTGATATGAAATAATTTTTATTGAGTTTAGTTTTGAAAAATTTCGTTTATATGGGGCCATAGATACGCAGATTGTTAAAAAAAACTTGCTGTAGAATGAGGCATAAGCTGGAGATTGATTCAGTGAAAGCCGTATTGACAACAAACTGAAGAACTTCCTTGGTTGTCCATGGTGCTTCTGCGGTGCACCATCGAAAAAAAAAGTCGTCGAAATGTTTTTAATTTTTGCACCACTCTTTTTTGATCAAAAGCACCATTTAGGTGGTAGAACTTTTCTACGGCCGATTCTAAACCATTATCGGAGGCTTCTGTCAAGAATTTTGATTGGTTGATATTAGTTGTGTTTGATATCTCCTTCATGGCAGGGGGATCTTTGCGACAATTCCTGAATAAACCGATCGAGACATTGAAACATCGATCTGCGAACTTCATCTTGTAGAGTCAACGGATCGTCTGATGGTTCACCTGGTAGTATTCTGTTTTTCAATTTTGGTAGTTCGCGTATCTCAGTGCTAGTACTTATTACATTTTTGAGTTCCAAACTTGTCTAGCGAGGGGTGTGCTTTTCCCTTCAAGAAGAAATGTCTGCAGTGTTTTATTTTTGTCAAACCCATACCAAGTGTGACTGTTGACGCTTGACATTTTTTGCGTAACTAGACTTCTAAAATATTACTCCAAAATTCCAAATAACTTAAAAATATAAAGTTGGGTAATGCGAGCCTACGCTAGCTGCCGATTTAGTATCCAGATTTTCCTTTCCAGGTTACACACAATTCTCCTAATGTTAAATAGCTGTTTGATGTCGTATCTTACAGCTGTTACAGAATTATCGGGATCAAAAGCGGAAAACAGTTTCAGCCGTAAAATAAAATAAGACAGATATAAGGTATAAAATGGAGACGCAGTTTTCTTGCGAAACTTTGTTGGAACTTATACATGGCCCAGGGCAGACCTTCCCGACGCCCCCCTCTTTGTCTGCCACTTCATTTCTACATACTTTTTAACTTTTTTATGAAAGTGTCAGTCTTCAGATCGCTTCCAGCAGTGTCGTCACTTACATACCTTGGTGAGTTAACTGTGCTCCGTAATACCATGTGCTGAAATGTTTGATGCGTCTGACATTATTTTTTGTCTGTACAGTTCCAGAGCTGTATTACTAAGTCCACACCGGTTTTGGTATTTACTTACAAAGTATCAGTTAATTTATCATTCAGATCAAGCCGGTGCAATCTGCGGAATTTAATATTCAGTTTTTCTAAAAAGGCTAATATTGTGTATTCGGAATAATTTACTGACGCACTCATTCCAACTAAACTTGATGTCAGAGGTCATACTCAAGTATTTGGCAGTGTTGCGCGTTCGTCTCGGTCGAAATTGGGTTTTCTTTCGTAACTGTGAAATGTATAGGGCTACTAACCGATTTCGACTCATTTAATTTTGTCCGCCAAATTGTCCAGGTGGTTACCTGGTTGATGGCATTAAGAAGCTGGATAGTCACTTCTTCAGCACTTGCCATTATTGCGGTATTCAGGGAGGCGTCCCCCCCTCTAGCAAAACAGACGTAAACAAAAAACGAACAGACGTCCAACAGAATACTACTGAGCTGAGAATGTTACATACATTTTTAACAAATCGATTATTTGATTTTGAGCCGAAATTTTAAAAAGAGATCAAGTCGGAATGTAAATAAATTTTGGAAACGGCTTAGCTTACTTTGGTGATAATTGTTACCAAACGATAAAACAATAATTGTTTGACAGGACAACGAGGTTAGTAAATATCTTCAAGTGTTGGTAAATACTTTGGTTACTAAGGCTACTAACATAATCCTCCTCTTCTGTCCATTAGGTGTCGAGGTTTTGCAGAGAGCCGGGATCCTATCCCGAGCAAGTACTCTCCCCCAACCCCACACTGCTCCTCTTCTTTCTACGCTGTCTTTAATAGTGTCTTCCCACTTCAATCTGGGTATTCCTTTTCTTCTTTTTCCTTCCTGTTTTGCTTCCCACGCTCTTCTAGAGTATCCTCGGTTTCCGTTCTGCAGACGTGGCCAAACCAGTTTAACTGTGAGCTTTCTACCGTACCAATTAGAGGGATCGCCCCGAGTTTCATCGTGTTCTATCTCATCTAGTTTTGTTTTCTAAATTTCCAAGAAATCTAATCTCCATTGCTTCAATTTTCCATTCAAAGTCCATGACTCACAACCATAGCTCATTGTTGGTATAGTATTAGACTGCTAGTTTTCTCTACTTCGAGATTTCCCTTCTCCCAAAGGATTCCATACAGTCTGCTGGGTACCGAAATACGGGAGTCAATAGTGGCATATTGACTAAGCACTACATTGTTCGATCTCACAACTATATTATGTCTGCTTTTCGGTAATTACTTGCTGTAGTTAATTCACATGCACTGTCACAGCGATTACGCAAGCTAAGTCATTATTATTTGTTTAAAGTTTTTTCTTTTATGCTCACATTTTGAAGACGAAACGCTAAACGTTTTTCACTTATTTCAAACTTCATTCAGTTTCATTTCTGTCATGTTTGGTTAATTAAAAAATTAAAATTTACCAATTAACTGATTTTCCGCAACAATTTCTCACAGCTAGTTTTTGTTAGTTTAGCCTTTGTATATCTATGTACTGCAGTAAAACGTCTAGTATTATATGTGTATTGTCATAATTAAAATCCTTTATTTAGGACAATAATGTTATAGTATACACTATACTAATTTTTTGTTTAAACCCGAAAAGATTTTCATGCATTTATGCATAAGAATAACGAAAACCAAACTGATGATATTTGAAAAGTTAGTATCTTGCACTCTTCAGGAACAGTAAAGTATGGTCAGTGTATGCAAATATATTTTTGCGGTGTCCTGTACAAAAATGGCGACGGTTGTCTCATTGTCCTAGAGTATGATCCTAGTATACAGCAAGTAAGGGTTGGGCTCCAGCCGATCAAAGTGTTGCTTAACTAAATTTATATATGATATACGTAGGAGCGGTATTAACTGAGACAATCGAATGATCAAGACGCAATCCCAGAAATGCGGTTACATTTTCGACTTGAGTCTGCAGACTGACAGCGTGAAGCCACTCGGGCAACTTCATTATTGTTCGTCCGCCGCTATTGTCTACTCTCTCGTCAACCCACACTCCACACCTACGTGTATAATGAAATCCACGTATTTTTATCCAAATCGGGGTTTTCCTGTGTGCATAGCGGATGAATTGAATATTAAAATGAATATTGATTGTGGCCACAGTTAAATATTAAAACATAATATAGAATTAATTTAACCATATCGTTGTAGGCTACTCCATTGTACCCTGAATTGTAGTTTTTGTTTTACCCTTTGTTTCCTCCAGAAACAAACACAATTTCACTGGCTCCCCAGATAAATATGAACCTTTTGACTACATCGTCGCATTAGTAGCCTATATGAAATATACGTTTATTAAGAAAATTTATTTGATACCGTTTTGCCGGTTTTTGAGTTCAGTTTTTTGTACTCACAATGTTGGTTTTGATATATATTGCTGTAATAAGTTGTGGTAAAACTCTTCTTTACCTGTGCACTAACTTTGCAGGTTGGTTTCGTATTTATCTGGAGTCAATTTAATAAATTATTTTTGTTTCTGGAGTGATAAACGCTGAAACAAATATACAATTAAGTTCTTGGTTTTCGTTGTCCATGACGTGTCCGTTACTTAGGCCTAACTAAATACAACTATTTCACTAACGACTCGGAAAGTTTTGTGTTCCGAATCGTTAGTGAAATAGTTGTATTTATACAATTAAGGTTATAAATGTAAGAAATGATATGATATGACTTTATTCTCAATTGTGTTTATTATTTATCTTCGAGAATACTTTCAGCGCGTGTACCTAATAAAAAATGTTACACTAAAAATAAAATGACAAAACTTTAAAATGAAACATCGAAATGCTTACAGGACATGTATAGGTAGGTTATACACGAATAAAACTTTACACGAATACACACAGACACTTGAATACACGAAAAATTTACTCTTGAGTTTACGTATTTGAAGCCGTGAATTTAATAAAATTATTGTGCTAAAATAAATACACAAACTTTAACCAAACGTTTACCTAACTCACATCTGACAACAGAATATAGGCGGGCATAGATGAGAACGAAGGTTGCCGAAGTTGCCCGAGTGGCTTCACGCTGTCAGTCTGCAGACTCAAGTACATTTTCGTATGGCATTCCGTACGGGCTTGAATATAACGCCACTGTTCCGTACGCGCGCGCGCGTGTGTATGTGTTCTTATATATTTTTTCTGATTATTACTTTGTAATTATTTGTTTAGCTTATGTTAGCAAGAAATTGTTCTATTAAATATGAAAAACTTAAGTAATAAAATTTATATCGGTTTTACGTTTACACCGATGTACGTTTTAAACAAAATCTTGGAACACGAAAAATAGAACCATTCGGTTTTTTAACGTTTCTTGAGACAACGTGTATCATTTTCGTTAATACTTGTTTAAAATTAAAACCGACGGCCCGGGGATTTTGAAGTGAGAGAGTGACACCAAATTATCGAGTTTACTGGGAGTGGTACTCACACTGTAACCACACTTACCGGAGCACACTCGATTTGAGTGGCCGCAGCGTTCGAATAATTATTGCAGACGAAATTCCTGTGTTGTTATTTGCAATTATTACTTTTTCCAGTTAAATTGATTACAATTTCTAACCATCAAATTTTTAGCGATTTAGTCGATTGGTGAGTAACGCGTTTGACTACTAATCTGGGCGTCTCGGGTTCGAGCCTCAGCACACTACAAGACAAAGAAGCGTTTTTAATTCCAAGGTCGACTCAGCCTAGAGCAACAATAGGCTCTGGAGGTCACAGTGTTAGGTAGACTATCTTACTTCTCTTAAACAGTTCTGAGAATGCAAGTGGGAACTTTTTCCGTTAATTAATTACATTGAAAAAGTGTGTGTAAAAAAATGCCTGAGTTATAGAACCAGGGCCGGATTTACAGTTAGTGAGCCCCTATGATTAATATGTGGTGCGGGCCCCCCAACTACCGAGGGAGATCTGGAGGATATGGAATGGTCCCTCCCCCAGAAAATTTTGAAAAATATATCTTGCAGAATTGCAAATAAAATCATTGTGATGTATACAAATTAAATTGGGTTACACTGTTCGTTTTTGTACATTTTCAACTCTATGTCAAACAATTTAACTGTTTAAAGGTATCTTAATGTACAGTAGCATTCTGGGATCTGTGAAAATAATAACTAAAATTGGACTCATTTTTGTTTACACAAAAGCCCCTAAACAGAATTAAAATGTAGGAAAAATAAAAAGAAAATGTTTCCATAGGAAAGTAAAACAATGTCATTGTAATTATCACAAATTAAGCATATTTTTAAAATGAACATTAATGGATTAGGGTATATTTACATTTAAGTAAATCATAAGTAAGTAAATCATAATTTTCTGCATCATAAAAAGAGTGTAGTAGCCTATACTACTTTCATTAGGATTTGGTTTGATTTATTGACACAGGCCTACACTTAATATTAACAAATTTATTTATGACATTTTGTAAGATAACTGTTTCAAAATATCACTCTTCAGGCTCATAAGAGATAAAAGTTCAGTTCAGTAAAGCCATAACATGGTTGTCAGGAGTCTATTTTTAATAAGTTTCAACTTCGAAAATGATCTTTCAACACTACTATTGGTAACCATCATTGACTAATATATTCAAAATGCCACTTCCGCTAGGAAAATATTCCTTGACGTTCTTTTCTAGAAGGAATTTGTACATCCACCGCTCGTGGGTGATGACAGTTTTCTCCTTTTCACCTTCTTCGGTGCACTCTTGTCCCACTCTACCCTATACATGGTTCATAATACCACCTTTTCCTCTAGTAGCTTCTACTGTTCTCTGAAACACAAACCAAATAATTTTTATGCAAGCTTGCTGTCCTTTTTTTTTCTTTTTGTTTGTGGTGTGGGCCCCTAGGCTGCAGTCTATGTAGCCATGCTTAAATCCGGCACTGTGTAGTACAATGCAACTGTACAGTGCATTTAGATTAATCATTTTCCAGTGTACTTGTATATGACATTGTGATTCTTATTTTGATTGAATATGTGTCTGCTAATTTCAAGTTCAGAAACAACAAGAAGTAAATGAAGCATGGTTAAATGAATGTTTCTTTAAACTACAAGTTTGTTTTGTTCTCAGAGACAAGTGCGATATATTGTTACTTGTTACAATGTCTGTTGATTGTTAAAGGATAGTAGTTTTCTTCAAATAAGACTCTGCACTACCTACAATTTTAGTCTCCTACAGAAAAATGTAAACAATATTTGATTTTGTCTTCCTTAGATTCACATTTGAGATTTTTCTGAATGATGCAGACACAAATTTTCAGATAATTTCTTTTAAATAAAGGAAAATGTATGATACAAATTTAACACATATGACATTAAATTAAACGCTGAGTCGCTTCCATAAAAATATTTTTGTCTACCAACAAGTGTCTTGTAATACTAAACGATTCCGAAGTTTATAGAATACAATTTTAACTCTGAACTTGGTGATTTTAAAAGAGCAATGCTAACCTTAAGGTGATTATGGGTCACTAAGTGAGAAGACAGATAGCTTAGACCTCCTCCAAACTACTGCTAACTTCAGACCACAAGGGAAGAGTATAATTCATTTTGTAAACGTATTTATCAAATAGAATATATTTTATCTATTTGAATTTAATGAATTATAATTAATTAAAATTAATTTCGAGTTATCTACATCAACTGAAATTAATTGCCACTGTCTTTGTTTCATCTGCCACTGAAAATTATTCATTTTTGTTTGTGGGCTTGTATTCAATTCGGCTAATATTACTCCTCAAACCCAATCATATGCTGCCACTTGTGTCTGGCTGATTCTGTGTAGACTTTGTTTGTAAGGTAAACTAGATGGATATGTATTTTATACTTATGTGTATCTTGATAGATCCACAGACCATTTTTAGGCTTCTCGCAAATCACCTCTGGTCTCCAGGCCGCTGATTGGTAACTACCGCTTTAAAGCAAGTTGTACACAAGTAGTCATTTAGACATTATATTACTACCTGTCTGACCTGACATTATATTACTACCTACCTGACATTATATTACTTACTAATTCCTGTCTCTGTGCCGAGCATAGGGCATCGACGAAGCTATGTCAATGGACTCTATTTTGGGAGAGGACTCTGAGCTCTTCAAAGGACTTCCCCTCCTATTCTTCTTCCATCTCGACAGTTACATATTATATACAGTATACATAAGTTGGCCCCTTATTATAATCAAATACCACTCTTGTGGTAATTTTATAAACTATTTTATAAAAATTTATCTCATAAATAGTACATGCATTATGCAATATATGATCTTCATGCAGTTCAATAAAATAAATCACAGCCAGGTTATTTAAAGTATAAGTAGTATACATTCAAAGACCACATATATGTGCAAAATGTTAAGTTAACAAAAGCATTTAATTCTGTTTAGTTTTTTATAATCATGAACATGCTTTTAAAAACAATATATTAAAAAATGATTGAGATTGCAAGAAAATACTGCACAAGTTTATGCAAAGCACTTATTCCATGAATGTTTCAGTCTGGCTTGTCCAAGTTCACATAATACATATGGACATATAAAATTATGTGTTACATATGAAAAAAAATTCATATCGTTCTAACTATACAGGCTAACATAAATTTAGTTGGAAACTCTTGGTTTAGCAGCCTGCATATATTTGGTAATTGTTACAGCTTGTCTAATGTCTTGCCATAATCCTGCTGTAAGACTGTCTCATGACATGTATAATACAATATTGTACAACTTTTTTTGGGGTGTAGTGACTATGGACTAGCTACTAAAAATATTCCTCTACATGACCTTTTTCCTCCTGTCTATACGTTAGTATATGTACGAAAGTTATTAGTTCATAACATTGTGAGCAAGTGACTGGATCTATGCAGACTGCAATATTTATATTTGTGACTTACGGGTCTGTATGCTTTGTATCATGTCAAATGAATATGTTGGAACAATTGAGATCCACAGATCATTTGCTGACTTAACATTCTCTTGTACTACATGCATGAAAATAATTAGTGCTAAAACAAACAATAGAAATGAAAGTGAGAAAATTATAGAAACGATTTTTGCTGGTTACAGAAATGTACTGTCTTTTACACACTTCAACTTAATGATAACTTTTTATAAATATACATCATATCTCATTCCTGGTTGTATGTTATACTGTGTATTTTAATGTTATTAGTAAGTCACAAAATTATATAATTTAGTTATGCATGGTATGACTAGGTGTCTATTATTTGTCTTTGATACCACAAACCTGATGGGTGTTTGAAACTAAATAGAATATTAGCTTCCTATGGTCAATCCACGGATTACTTAGTATGATTGCATGGATCACAGATAGTTTGCGGTCTATACAAGCACTGCTCTAAAATAGTCATTTTTCATTTTAGATATTGGTGTAAAATTAAATTCTCATAAACACTGTGAGCTGGCTAATTTTTTCAGTAACTGAAACAGTGCTCATATGATCAGCAGAAGACAGTTTGCGTGCACGTGCATGTTTGTAAAAAATATATATCAGTTTTTGATGCAAACTTTTAGGGTCTTTATTGGGTTCTTTACCAAAATTGTAGAACATGTAACAAACAAGTAAATACTTAAGTTTACTCTTGAAAATTTAGAATAACCGACAAAACTAATAGCCAGAAACTACCATTATTTGCAATAGAAAAGTTCAGGCATTGCTGCTTTGCAATAGTCAGATTTGTCTCTGCTTTTACATATACAAATGCACCAACATGTTGTTATATGTTGCATTAAAAATATAATACCAACACATAATGTTTTCCATAGAGATAAGTTTTGCTGTGACAAAGTTTTAAAATCTCAAATTAAATATTTGTTTTAAACATTGTTTTATACATAAACGCTTTCTTGCATGACTGGGTGCAGTAAACACTTTTGTGTGGGAAACATTGTATGTATGAAGGGTTAGAAGGGAAAAATGAAAGCGTGTTGGTAATCACGTATACACATTCCTTTGCACATGTCCTGGAGAGGTAGAGTTTTGACAGTGCGCTTTACCAAATGCTTTACTTGGTACCTAGTGTTGTAGTCGTTTATTCACTTGTACAATTTTGTATGTTATAAATTTGTTTTCGCTCGTTTGCTTTGTATAACAGTTAGTTGTTTTGTTATTTGATGATTTTCATGAAAAGTCTCTAACAAGGTTAGGTGTTTAACCCACATCCTCCATTTTCGCCTATTTTGTTGACATGGCAGTAACACCAGAAAAACTGTGGCCATATGCTATTTCGTCATCAGAAGTCCATTCTAAAACCTTGTAATACAAAGGAAACTGTATAGTTTGCAGGCGCTTTATGAAATTAACTTTTGGCAAGTAAAGAGTGAAAAATTTTTGTTACACATGCATTCTTTTGCTTGTACTTAAAAACTGGCACATTTCTTGCATGAAATAGCGTGAGTGCATTTCTTACAGTTTTATAATTGAACATGAATACTCGATTGGTTTTACCAAATGTAAACTTTTATGTCCTTTCCCATGTGGGAAAGTGTGACTGAAAGTGAAAAATGAAGCTATCATTTTTAATATGAACACCTTCAATTAATATTGTCATTCCTAGAGACTAAATCTAATCTATTAGATTATAACTGTTAGAGTTATATGAGCACATGGGATGATAAAATGAAGGCAAATTTTTATTTGCTTTGATTCTGAAGTATTATAATTTATGGGAAAATGTACTGTACATTTCTCCTGGAAAGCATTGCTGTTGAAAAAAACAATTAAACCAGATTAATGTAGACATATCAAAACTGTTTACTTTCTGTCACTAAATTGATGTATTTTGAGACATGTGTAAGCATGGGAATTTGAATATTATTTGCTTAGTGCTTTTATTATTTAAGCACATTATCTATTCAGTTCAACAGACTTTGTGTTTCAGAAGAAAAATGTGTGATCTTGGTAAGTCTCATTTAGTGCTTTATATTAGAAGTCCCCCTTCACCCCCACACACACACACAGAATGGGTTTTCATTTGTTCTCAGTCAATTTCTAATCTGACCTAAAACGCCCTGGTTTACTATGTTTTTAATGTCACACTTATTGCTATATGAAATGTAAGAACTTATTTGTCTACTTAAATCATTCCACCCTATTTTTATTCACATAAAATATTATTATGAACACTGTTTGCTAAAAGCAGATACAGGTTTTTACTAAAGGAAAACTGCAATACCTAGAGTTTTATGTTAAAAATAATTTATGTATGATAACTTTTATTGATTAAGTTTTGTAGCTATTATAAATTCCAAGCATAAATTTACACAGTTATATCATATTTTTGTTATCTTTTACTATTATTATTGGCATATTACCTTTGACATTAAATATTACAATCAAATCCTTTCTGCAGTTTAATAAATCTAAAAATATAACAATTATAACAAATTTGTCAAATATAATAAAATAATTTTAATGAAACAAATCCACCTTCCACCTTAAATGAATATGCAAATAAATAAATAAATATAACCTTAGAAAATTTTAAAATAAAATAAAATATGAAAATATGTATTATAAATTCAGGTCCATGTGAAAATAGTCAAGATAAATCTCTTTAATGCTATTCAGTATTGATGTATCTGATATATATCACAAACAATGCTTAAAGAATATAAGAATATGTCTGTAAGTTACAACAAATAATATGTGTATAAGAATATTGATGTCCACCTTTTAGCAGGGAGTTTGCTATTTAGTTCTGCGGGACACATTAGTGGGGATATATTACAGTTTCCAGGCTCTCAAACAGTGGAGTTAGATGCCCCAAGATCTCATGGTTCTCCTTGATTTTCGAGTGTTTTTACCTAACAGACACATCACATTATGATAGACATGCCTAGAATGTATTTAGAATTCATTATTCATAAAAGGTTATGATTAGGATGGCACTTGCTAACTACTGACTGACCTGCAAACAGTAGTTTATCCTAATATTGTTAAACTTGGATACAGTAGGCCTATACTCACTCAGTGAGTACACCAGGTGTTCTGTAAGTTATTGACTTTTTTATTAAAATGTAATCGTTATTTTATTATTATTATTAAGGGTAACATTATTTATTTTAATAGTATTAATATAATACAATTTTACTTGTTACATTTGAATAAAAATAACTAATATTTTTTTAGAGTCCAATGAATTATGAGACACTGAGTGTTCAGTAATTAATGCATGTGCAGAAGGAGTATTGTTGTCACTTCATTATTCTTCTCATGGGCCTACTACAGTTATTCTCCATCTGGTAAGGCCAAACAGTTGAGATGGACTCAGTTCCTAGCTGTGCACCATAGAATTGATCTTTCCCAACATGAAGATTTAAATCTGTGATATAGCATTTTGCCTCAATCAGCATACAATAAAGATTTTATGCTCTGCTTTTTTATAAATAAATGTACCTACTTGTTATGAGCCATTAAGTTATTAGAGTAGTGGAATGTGTTAGTGTAAGCAGTAAAGATAGCCTACATAAAAACGTAGAATTATGGAAACAGTGGACAAAACCTTGCAGAGTGTTTCAACCAAAAGGCAATCACACGAACTCCAGAAAATGGAGCAGTCAGTACCGGTATTCATGTCAATATCTAAACTAATAGCAAAAACTGTTGTTGTTATTATTATTATTAATATTATTATTGTAGATGTTACTATTATCAAAATTTTTTGTCATGAATTTCAATGGTTAGCAGTGGCGAAGCTATTGAGAGGCTTTTGAGGCTTAGCCTACCCAAAAAATAAATGAAAAAATGAATACATGAAAAGTTAACGTTTCAGGATTATCGTATTTTATAAGTTCATAACAATTGGTTTACAAAACGCACTCTAAAAGCGCGGTACGAATGGAACGCCGCCAGGCTATGTGAGCTTTCTGGCAAAGCCTCTCTCCCACCACCATTTATGACGTGCAACAGGCGTTATATGTGTGTGTGCGGGAGGGGGAGAAAGCTGTTGCGTTGCGGGCCAAGAGGCTAGTCTCCGTCTCGGGCAGTGAGCGTGAACGGGTATATCTTCCGTACTTAGTGCAATTAATTATTCACTCTACCAATTCATTTACGTTTAATTTAATTAATTTACTTTCGTTTTATGTTTTTACTTGTGTGTTAGTGTTAGATATTTTTGTGTACAATGGGTGATACTGAGAGAAGATTGACGTCATTATTTAGTGAATTAAACGCGAAACCGTTTTCAAGTTGGAGTTATGAAACATAGTGTGCCTACAAAGATAGGAGATTGACACCACATTTAGATATTAAAATAGCGGATAGCAGACAAAATAGAAAGTTTCAATTCTCTTGGTACAAGAAATATCCTTGGCTAACAGGGTGCTCTGAGAAAAATAAATTATACTGTTATACCTGTATTCTGAGTGGGGGGCGAGAAAGAATGCTCATCAGCTTCTTATGGTGTCTGTGTAACAAAAAATTTTGACAGAAAGGCCGAAAAACATCAATGTTCAAGAAGGCATCTTCAGAATGAAGAGACATTTTTATTGTTATGTCGTGGAAGAATTGAACATTCCATTTCTGAAGGCGCTAAGCTTCAAGCCATGAAACACAATGAAATTGTGAAGCAAAATAGATTTGTAATTGAGAGACTTATCGATGTTGTGTGCTTCTTAGGTAAACAAGAGCTTGCTTTTAGAGGGAATTTTGAAGATGAAAGTTCCGACAGCAAAGGTAGTTATCTTGAATTATTGGAACTTCTCTCCAGACAAGAACAGTTTTTACATGATCATTTGCAGTGCACTTCCAGTTTTAAAGGTACATCAAGTACAATTCAAAATGAGCTGATTGAATCAGTAACTGACGTAATTAATGAACGCATTAAGAAGAATTACATTATTGCGAGTTTGTTAGTGTGCAAGCAGACGAAACCCTTGACGTTTCTTGTAAAACTCAAATGAGCATCATTCTTAGATTCTGTACGCAAGATGGGCCTAAAGAAAGGTTTATTGGTTTCTATGATGTTTCAAAAGACAAAACAGCTGTAGGGTTATCAGAAGTTATTAACCATGAACTTAATGCTCGAGAAATTACTGACAAAATAGTTAGTCAAACCTATGATGGGGCCTCTGTAATGGCAGGAGATCGAGGAGGAGTCCAACAGTTTGTGAAACAGGTCTGTCCACGAGCTACATTTTTACATTGTTACGCTCATAAATTGAATCTCGTGTTACTATATTGTTCAAAATCAATCAAACAAGTTAGACTTTTCGTTTATAATCTTGCAGCTTTCCATACATTTTTCAGTAAATCCTCAAAAAGAACACAGCTGTTAGAAAATAAAGGATTTAGATTACCACAAACATGTACCACCCGCTGGAATTTCAATTCCCGAGCAGTGCATACAATTTATGCAAAATACAATAAGCTGAAAGATGTTTTTCACACAATTACAGATAACATTGAAGAATGGGATGCAGAGTCATTCAACTGTGCTTCTGGCCTGCTTAATATCTTGAACAAAACACAATTCACTTACCTGCTTTGCCTTTACAAACAAATTTTTGTATATATAGACCACATTTTTGCACTCCTTCAAAACAAAGTAACATCAGACATAAATATGTGTAATACTGAAATCCAAAAGACCATTGGAGTAATAAAGAATATGAGATCAGAAAATACTGTGAAATCATGTGTTGAAAACTCTAAAAAGATTTGCAACGATTTAAGTGTAAGTGAACAAGAATTCGGGTCCTTCAAACTTTTAACCTACGAAATTTTGGACACACTGACTGTACAAATGGAAATGCGTTTTGGAGATATTGAAAAGATCAGATTGGTCGAATTGCTGGATCAAAATTGCTTTGGGGGATATAAACTAGATTTTCCTGCAACGAAATTAAACAACCTTCTGTCCACGTGAAGAAAAACATTTAATGTAGATGAAGAAAAACATTTACCCCCTGTAGACCTTCTGAAATTCATAACTAGCAATGGTCTTCAAACCATCTATAAAGAAGTGACATGACTTATCAAGTTGGTCTTGACATTTCCCGTTACTACAGCTTCCTCTGAAAGAAGTATGAGCACATTAAAAAGGATAAAAAATTGCCTCTTCAATAACAAATGAACGATTAAGTTCTCTCAGTACAATCGCCATTGAAAAAAGTTTAGTTAAAGAACTTTCTATGGGTCAGAGTTTCAAGGAACATGTAATTGATATTTTTACAACAAAGAAGAATCGACGTGTGGACCTATTGTATAAAAAAATATAAGGTAAGGAAGCATATTTATATTTTATCAGCTTACCCAGTACTTACACATTAGCTTCGCCACTGATGGTTAGTATGATTTGTCATTAATGTGTACATTTCCTAAAGAATTTCATTTTATTTTATTATTTATTTTCAGGTTTCTAAAGCCCAAGTAATATTATGCCATTTTGCAGCTATTATGCCAGTTATTTTCTTGAGGTACTCTGTTTGGTATTACTTCTTATGTACCAAAGTTCCAGGATTTTTTCAGATATCCTCTTTTTCTCCTCCTGTGGGTGGAGAAGACAGTTTCTAGACTTTTCTTTTGGCCATCTTTGATTGTCTGTTTGCTAGAGGTTGTTATAGCATATGCCATACATTGTTTTCTTGCTTTGGTGTGATAATACTATACTTGATCTAATTTCAGACACTCAGTACTTTTGAATATTGACAGAAATGTGCAGTGGCCATAACTAAGTTTATACTAAACATGACATGTCAAAAATATTTTATTTCCAGTAATAATTATTTGAAAAATTTATTCTCTTAAAAATCACACGAATTCTCATTTCAAAATTTTCTACAAGCACAGTTTAAAAATATTAAGAATTCTGTAATTCTCTTTACAAGTTAATACAAATGTCATAAAGTTGTGGTTTTTTAACATATTTGCTCTATCTACTTATGAAATAATATTATTATTTGTCATTATTAGTATAATAGTATAAAAAATATTGATTTGTATACACACAGAACAATAATATTTCAGATAAAAATTAAAGAAAAATTGTTTACATTTGCCTTTTGTTTTTTGTGAGCTTCATCAAAGGAATCTGAGAAAGCTCACAGTGAGTGAAAGGGAAAAGTAAAAATTAAAAAAAAATCAACTTTTTGTGTGTTGGAAGTGTACAAAAATAATTATTGGACATAGATAACAAAATCCAGCAATTAAATAATATTATTAGTTGTTACTATGAAATTGTTTTATAGACAATTGTCTGCATATATTTTGTGTACAATTGTAAAGAAAAAAATTAATTTCACAAAAACATTTTATTTTAAAAAATCTGTATTTTCATTTTATCTTAAACTGCCTTTTTGAAAACAATTTTAAATTTTGTATTTGAAATTATACATTTTTTTTTGCATTTTTGGTCTTACGATCTACACAGGATGCAGTAAACACATTCCAGACCAGCAAAACATTTTACAATAAAACAGTTGGGTTTTTTCTTACTTAGTAAATTCTTCACCCCTCACTAGTTTAAGGTATATTTAATTTTATTGTCTGTGTAAATATGTAATTTGATAAAGAATATTAACAGTGTGTATATGATTTCAGAATGAGTAGTGTAGCAACGCTTCCTGTAGCAATAGCCGGTGCTGCTGTGAATGCAGCATCGAGTGTCGCATGGTTTGCTCCTCTCCTGATAGCAGCTCTTGCTTATTTTCACTATGAACTGCTTGATCCTGAGTCCAGACCAATTGATATGGCTACTCCACTTTTGCATTCAGAATATGATTTTATAATAGTCGGAGCTGGTTCTGCAGGTCATTATTAAAACTTGTTAGTTTTAATTTTACCTGAACGTTTTTATTACCCAGACAGAAGTTATACCATTTATAATTATTTCATAAGTTTTATCATAGTCTTTTCAAAAATCATTTATGGGTTGCATAATTTTAGTCCTAAGTGTTTTAACACATAATCTATTAGGACACACATAACCTAACAGATAATCTAACACAGAGGTTCTAATATATGAAGTGAACGCCATATAATTGTGTGTTACAAGCATGATAATAAATATTTTCCATTTATTATCTTTGTTAATTCTGACTTACTGATTATTTAAATTATCATGAGTGCATAAAGATATTTACTTTTGAAATGCAGAGCATATAAAATAAAATTAATAGAAATTAATACTGGCAAAATACTTTTTAATATTATTAAAACTATAATATTATAGTTATTATTATTAAATTAATATTATTACAAATTATTAAAATAAAAAACAAATGAATGCATTATAGAAGAGCGCATGTTATTTGAATATCATAGCTTGCACACTGATATAGTAGTGAAAACATTCATGAAGGACAACCCTAGAATAATTTTTTGACTTTACGGTAGCTTAAATTACTTAAAAACCAACTGGGATATGGAAAAATAATTAAATGTTTTATTGGAGTTTTTAACACTTAGTTTAGCATTTACTGTTTATATCTTTCTGAGACTTTACATGCACAGTGGCATCAAGATCTATTGAACTGCATCTACTTTTCAAACTCCATGTATCAATTTTGATGATACAAGGACACAAACAAAACACAAGGCAGACAAACACAACTTTTCCTCTTGCATAGTTAAGTAATCATTATTTAATTTCCTAATAAATAATTTCCATTAAATCATTTACTAAATGATTAATTTTTTTGGTAATATTATTACACAAAGCCTTTGCACCCAAAAGCACAGAGTTCATCATAGATGAAGTGAAATTAAATGATGTTTCCTTCAGTGATTACTGAAAACTTTGTTTTGTATAAAAAATACATTGTCTAACATCTGCCATTTTGTTTCTCCCAGATCTGCATAACCTAGAACACTAGTGTAGATTAGAAGAATCAATGTAATCCTATTTTGGCAAAGTTAGTCCAGTGATTTTGTACTAAACTATATATTACTTTTCCTTTTTTTTTTAGTTGAGTAAAAGTATAAAAGGAAATGTGTGCAATAAACAAATCCAATTATTATATGAATTTTAAAAATAAAAATAAAATGATTACAATATTATCCCAAATATGTCAGTATCTAACAAGTGGTATTTCTCAGCTTCTCTCTTGTGACTGTTTTTTATTGGAATGGTGACTGTTGCTGTAGCAGAATAGAATACCAGAATAACAGAATACTGGTTGTTACAGACTTATGTCTTTGTTCAGCATCATCAACGAAAATTTGATTTTTGTATATTTAGTTGCAAACCAACAAATTTAATAGAAATCCATATACTCTCAAGGGTTTCAGTGTTTGTATGAAAAATTTTCTGCAAGACAATCTCCATCATAGTAATTTTCTTTGACATTTCAACCCCTAAAAGTTGTGATCATGGAACAAAGGTTGGTATATATATGTCTTGGAGGTGGTGTAAGTTGCCACTGCCTATGCAGCGACAAAGGTCAAAGTTTGAATGTTTGAAACAACTCTATTAACTCTACACTAATCCTCCTCCCACGTTATAGAAGACATTAATTTTTTGAGTTCCAGGTGTATGGTGTACAGTGGGTGTGTGTTACACAGCTGACAGAACAGGGTGAAGGGTGGGTCTCTGGCCCATTAACTGACTGGAGCATACTAGCTAAGGAAGAAAACCCCTACACTCCTACCCCTACTGCTGGCCAATAGGTCAAAGAAGGTAGTCCATTTATCAGGCTATCCCAGGTAGGACTAATAACCCATCTAGGTAAGAATAACCTTTCGTGATGATTCAGAGTCACAACAGAGATATCACTGTGGTAGTCTTTGGATGGACTAATTATAATCTGGATGGATTAACGATAGGATGGATTAATAGAAGCAGATTGGTCAAGAAATGGAACATGATTTTTGGCACATGGAAGATTACATCCCTGATTGGAAAATAGGCGGGATACAACTGTGTTAGAAGTCAAATGCCTTACCCATGGTAGAAGGGAACAGAAAAGAAGAAGAAGAACAAATCTGTAATTAGTCTCAGAAACTATAAACATAAATCATTAAAGTTGTGGCTGAAGGACCTGTTGAAAGGTGGGTGTCTGATTATCATTCTCAGTGCCATTACGTTTATAATGTTTATAGTTCCTGAGGATGCCAACAGATTTTTGGGGATTGAAATAATAATGAAATATTACTACAATGGAGGAAAACCAGCAGGAGTTATTTCCATATGAACTTCACCCATTGTGTATCATCATTAGTGTTTGTATTAGGTCAGGTTTACTGTATACAGGTCATAGCAGTGTACAAACATAATATTTGTTACTATGATTGAACCAGTACACTAATGTAGTTATTTTTCTGTAATAGGAGCTGTACTGGCTAACAGACTAACAGAAGTTGAGGAATGGAATGTACTACTGTTGGAAGCTGGAGGAGATGAAACTGAAATATCTGATGTCCCTCTGCTTGCTGCATACTTGCAGCTAAGCCAGCTGGACTGGAAGTACAAAACGGAACCACAGGGAACTGCATGTCTTGGTGGGTTCATGTTGTTTTATTTATTTTTAAATAATTACTTATATTTATGAATATGAATTATTAGTGAGTATAATAATATAATGGTGTACAGTGTTGCTTTATTATCAACAGGAAAAGTATTATATAACATGCTTTCAGTACATGTAACCGATATTAGTGTTTTGAAGAACAGGAGACTGTGTGATATGCCATATTACAAAATAACCTGCTCAGTACTTACTGTAGTATACTTTATTTATGTACTTAATATGTAACTTTACTTTCCTAATAACATTTTGGAAAGTAGCAAACTTATAATTTATTGCAATTCAAGTAAGTCTAAACAGTTAAATAAAAATGTGTTTTTATATACCTGTGCTCAAACTGTATACACAGTGCAGATCAAGCAACCTAAAATTCAAAATTTGCTTTTCTAAACTCAAACTGCCTTCAAGAATTTGAACTTAAAGTTCTAATTGTAAACGTATTAAGATCTGGAATTTCTTTAATAAATAGACATTTTAATGTCTTAAAATAGATTCTTTTCAGACTAAATTGAATAACAATTAAATGTAAATAGATTAAATTGTATCTATCTTAAAACCATTAACAATAAATTAAAAGCCACAAAGCTTAAAATAGAAAAGCTATGCACACATGACAGATAAAAAAGTAATGAAGAGCATATCCTATGCTTTGTACTAATATAAGTCTGTATGGCACTCTCTGTAAAATTTATGATGGGCTATACAAATTTTGTCTCATTGCCTCTTTTCAAAAATAATTTTGTTCTGTGTCCCTTCAGGAAAACGTGACTTTTCATTAATTAGTGTATTCAAACCATTTGAGGTTTTATCTATAAAAATATGTACATATGATGACAGAACAAGGCCTTTGTTGTTAGAAATCCAAATAACATATTTCTTGCTCATGAATTTGATATTGGCAACCCCACTGTGTACCAAAGGAAACTTTGTTTCATGTGTTATATGGGACATAGTATGGAATTTCAAATATAATATAATATAGTATTAAAATAGAAATTTAAAAGATATATAAGTAAATTATAAATTATACTTATCAATTAATTTACAATAAAATGCTAAAGATCAATGTTTCTCTTAACCTATGGGGCATGACCCACTGCTGGGTCCAGAGGGTGTGTTCGGTGGGTCACAAAGTCAGGCTCAAACATTTATTTACTGTGCCTGAAAAATCCATTACATTTAGTACTAAGTACAACTAAGTATGCATAATTTGTTTAAGCATAAAAGAGGGCTTAAAGTACTCAATGTTAGCAAAAAAATATTATAATAAGTGGAGTACCCACCTACGAGTGGTGACACTCCCTACGAGTAATTTTAAGCACCCATTCTTATGGATTCCGGACTTAAAAAGGTTGAGAACGACTACTATAGATAAGTGCTTATGCAACCAACTTTTGCTATATAGGCACTAAGCAACAATACTGAAACTAGTTGACATGGACTAGCCCACACTGAGCAAGCACACTAAATGTATGACCCATTATACACGCTCCTATAAAAAACATGCACCACATTGGAGGGTTAGTATTTCCAGTAAAATTTATTAGGTATAAACGTGTTAAGTATTTTAGTTATATTTATTTTTATTCAGAATCAAATTCACGTGCATTTTAGTTTTACGTATGCAACTTTTATATATCAATTAAATAATCAATCAGAGAGGACACAAGAAACTGATATATAACCCATATGCTTTGTATACTCCTGAAAAATGGAACATCCTGTTTTTATAGTGTGAGAATTTTTTATTCCACCTCCAGTCTCATGCTATTCAAGCTATCATATGTGTAACCTATGGGTGTTACTTTGGTTTGTTTATCACAACCACAACCACTTTACATTTTCTCTCACTAAGAACTAAGGTGAGTGACTTAAAGAACTCAATTTTTTTAAACAAACTTGGGAATTAGTGACACAAATATTCTTAGTAACAAGCAAAATAATATAAAATTCCATTGTATTCAAAGGAATCAAGAGGTTAATGTCTGAATCACAGAGCATAAGGTACAGCTGGAATGTATCAATAAATACCATAATGATACAACAATGCTATTCAGGCATCAACTATTCAGACTGTTTTTATGGAGACAGGTGATAGGATTATTATGATTCTTCAGCAGTGCTTCATAAATGTACTTCTACAATATCACTTATCTACTCTCCCATACTAGAGTAGCTAATTATTAAAACTTAAAGCCCTACCTATTACACATGAGCTACCCTCAGCAGCCATAACAAAGCCAGGAAAATTGCCAAACCCTGAAATTCCTTTAAGTAGAATGAATCCACATTCATTCTATTGTCAGTTCTTTTTGTAATGTCTTGTACATAATGTCTAGATAAAAATTAAAACAAGGTTTTGGGTGCTGTCACCCCTAAAGGGTGAAACCCATCCTTAAATGATGGAATATTATTTTTTATTAAACTGTTTAGAATAAATTGATCAAACTGTGTATGATCATGTTTTTGGGGTTGCTGAATAAGAATTTAATGTCAAGTGTATTGTACAGCATGTAGGGGAGTCAACAAGGACAATTTTAAGGGGTAAAATATATTAAAAAAAACTTTTTTAATTTTGTTGTTGTAATATTCAGAAATTAAGTTAAATTGAAAACCTAAATAAGAAGCATAGTGGTCAAATTTTCTTTGGTAAATTGTAGACTACTGGATTGAAGTCACCCCCAAACACCACAAATTTCTTTTATAGTAAACTATTTGAAATAAGTTGTTCAAAAATTGTGTACTCCTGTTTTTGAGGTTGTTGATTAAGAAAGTAAGGTCAAAATTAATGAAGTTTTTTTATCCATGTACACAAGGAAGCCAAAATGGTCAATTTAAAGGGGGGGGGGGTCAAAATATCCATATTTGCTTAATTCATTTTCCTTATGATAGTCAAATATAAAGAGCAAGACAAAATACAAAGAGAAAATGGAATCAATTAAGAACATAGATAAACGTATTTATTTGAATAACATAGTATTATTTTATTAGTGGCCTAAAGTACAACATCTTTCCTTACATCATTTCAGATCTGACTTGTGTAGTTAGAAATTCAGTTAAGTTTACGACAGTATTTAAACAATCATATCACTCAAAGTATTTGTCCTGCAAAATTAAAAAATAATCCTAATAAGCTTCATTTAGTACATCTGCTTGTCTTTGGTAAATTCAATATTTTTCTGATTATTTAAGGAAAGTAGAAAACTTTTCAATTACATCACTAAATTAACCTAACATTGAAAGTCTAATTTTTGTAAAAGTGATAGTTGAATAAATATTAAAAAAATTAAAGATGGTCAGAATAATATACCATACTATACCATTACCAGATTGGTAATTAGCCATACCCATTCAGAATTGTTTTTCAATTTTCATTTAATAACAAATTGCTGCAGGGAAATTGCCAGTTTCTGAAAAAAGTATGAAGAATGCACACCGTTTTTTGACCATAACTTTTCCAATATCTTGAATCTAATTAACGAGTACTCTCTTCATTAGAGGTATGGTTTTTGCGTTATTCAAAGTCAAAAATTGTTTTATTGAGGTAAAAAATTGTCATCTTTAAACAGATATCTTGTAAAGTATCAATCTTATGGAAATAAAAGACAAACAAATTGTCTGTATGAGTTTTATATTCTATGTCTACTATTATTTTATGGGAGCATCACTGGTGTTTTAGCTATAAACAAACAGAGTTTTATATCTACAGGTTATGACTGAACAGGTGAAAGTCTAATTAATTTATTTTTGGCACTGGTAACACGAGTGAGATCAGGTCAATGATGTAACAGTTGTACAAAAAGCACTATAAAAATAATGTATAGGGAATGAGTAAAATGGTATAGTGTTAATGTTACTATTAATCTTTTTTATATTATATTTAACATTCAGGACTTATTTAACATTTATTTAACATATATATAAACTGACTTTTTTTAATGATAGAACCAAAAAATGCAATGAAACACAATACTATTAGCTATTTTTACAGTAATCATAACTCACTACAACTCAGGTCATAGAGTATAAGAACACACCTGAATTATAAATGAACTGTGCTATTGTGGGAATACAGCTAGAAAATTTGTACAAATATTGAACTTACATTATGATACATACAGAACTGATAGGCTATAACAATTGAAGTGTATACCGGTACATACACTATTTTGTGATTAATTTTTAAAGAAAAAGTAATAGTGTTTCTATTTTTACATTAGTTGTTTATTTTATTGTTTATTATTTTTACAATAGTTTTACATTTTAATATATTATACCAGCTAAAATATATTATCCTACTGTATTGTATTTCTATTTACTGTCTATACTTTAACACAACAAATTACATAAATTTAATATAATTTAATTTCTTTGGGACGACAAAATTTATACAACGACACATAGGTTGCAAATTTAATGTAATTTAATTTGTTTCACCCCACGATTTTGGAGCTCCAAAATTTATACAACAGTACAGTGTTAGTTGATATAATTTATATGGTGCTGTGTATATATTCATACAACATTACTGATATGTATGTATAAATTGGGGTTCAGGTGTAATCATAATAAGAGTAGTCCTTTTAGGAATCGTAATATGTTTTCATTTATTAATTCAACAAACAAAATAAAAAAAATAATATAATAATAATATTTACTTCGCCATAAAATATTCATTATCTATTGTTTCAAGGTTTTTTGTGGCCATATACTCATCATAAAATTAGATTTTATATCTTATATCTTATATTAGCAATTTTATGTAAAACATTTCTTCATTATACTATAAATTCTCGACTACTCAGTCTGAATGTGTGCTTTATACATTTGTTAATATTTCCATTCTTATTCTATACTTGACATACCTTTTACGGCTCTATAATCATTAAAAAAAACTAATTGAATATTTCTAATTACTTTACTTTATATGCTTTCAATGAAAAAATTTAAAGTATTAAATCACTTGTTAATTCTCCAAGCAAGGATTTAAATTATTTTTAAATTGACTGTTTATCATTAAAGAAAATATCATTAAAGGAAATTCTGATTACAAGTAAATTACATCCTCTTATCTCTATCTACATAATTTTTCTTTAATTTAAAATATTTGTTTATTAATGTCTTTCAATGTCTTTATTCTTTTATAATTAAAAATTGGTTTTCGTCACCTCAATTCTGCAGATTGTCCCATGTCCTCCAGTGATCCGACGGTCATCTCTTACTGGATGTCCTCTTGCGTTTTCCGGTTCCACTGTTCGTCCTATCGTCTCTCGTCCTTCATGGTCCCATCGGCTGGCTGTAGAATGGAATGATGTGTTGCTCTGGATCGGCTGCTGTTGTTATAGAAATCGCCTCTATTGCTCTGCGTATCGTTCCTCTGCTTGATGTTCTCTCGCCATCTGTCTAGACTGTAGATGTTTGTCGTTGTAGACTGTTTGTAGACGTCAGATAATTGTAGTTACAGTTATTTTTTGTATTACTTGAACTAATATGTTGTCCATAATACTTTATAGTTTATAAATAAAAGATACTGTCGATATTGGACATAGCGTCTAACTATGTCTGAAATAATTAAAATTTCGTGTCGCTGACAGACATAGTTTTCATCTGCAATTGAAAACTGATTGAAGAGTAAATTTGGCTCCCCTGGGCTTGTATTTATATTCACCAAAAAAACCACACCTGTCGCTACAGAATTCTGCAGGTCAGAAGCTGTCCATGGCGTCTGTTTCCCCACTCTCATCTATTTTCACATATTCGCACTTTTTTGCCAATTTCAATGTCTAATGCGGATTTCAAGGTGATCTAACATTGTCTAATTTAATTATACACATTATACGTAATTATCATAATGATCGCATCATTAGTGTAATTACTATGCTTTAAAAATCGCACAGAATTCGCACTGAACGTCATAATTACATAGAATTCGCACTGCACACGTGTCTGATTTTTTATGCATTTTTAGAAGTCTTTACACTCTTTCTAATATTTATGGTTCGTTTATAATTAAATAAAACTTTAATTTAGCATCTATTTGGGGTGAGATTGCAAACTTTCAGGCTTTAACAGGCTTCACGCACGCACACTATTTACTTGTGTACACGCTCTCAGCGGCTTGTATGTTGTATGTGTCATATGCTTGTATTGTCGCCAGTGGCGGTTTCTTAATTGGTGCACATGAGCACGTGAACCCCCTACATAAATAAATATAAATTAATTAATTTTAACAAACACTAAATAAACGGGAAATAATTTGGTTTTAGTTTTATGACACAATAACAAAATGCTCGTTCTGGTAAAACAGTCGTGCAGTCGACGCAGTGTAAGGTGTGCGCACAGCTCTGTACGTGCACTGCTGGATCAAATGAGAGCGGTGACGTGATGCGGCAATGGCGCGGTGGTGGGGGCAAACCTCTCCCATGTAAAGAATGTGCGCACATTCGGTTTGTGAACCAGTGCTGTTCTAGCCGTTGTAGGCGTCACGTTACTCGCTCTCCCAGTGTCGCTCGCGCCCAGTGCAGTTGTGTTAATGTTGGTGATCGATTAGCAATGGCTGCTACCCCTGTGTCTGTGTTAAAAGAAACAATTTTTTCAAGTATTTCATTAGAAAAGAAACTCGAAATAAAACAACGTGGTCGTCCGACCCCAAAGCTTAATATCGTACAAGTGACCAAAGGTAAGATTTCAAAAGGGAATTTAAAGAAACTTTATATGAAAAGACTTCTTGGCTCTGCGGATGTGAAGCTACAAATAAACTATATTGTTTCCCTTGTCTGCTATTTGCAAAACAAAGCTCTGAAAACTTAAACTGGATTAAGTATGGTGTGAATGATTTAGGTCATTTACTCTTGAAAATTAAAAAACATGAATGTTCTCAAACTCATTTGAACTCTTTGCTAGAGTTTAACTTGCTTGGTAAAGTCGACATACGTCAGCAGTTGAACAGCGCTTATCGGAGGAATGTAAAAGAACATAATGAAAAAGTAGAGAAAAATCATTATGCATTATCAAAAATAATTGACTGCATTAAATTTTGCGGCGCTTTTGAACTGGCACTTCGGGGACACAGGGAAGGAGATGATTCTTCAAATCCTAGGATTTTTCGAGGCTTAGTGGATTTTGCTGCTCAGATTGATGCCTCACTAAGAGAACACTTACGTGATGCAACCGTTTTTAAAGGAACATCAAAAGAAATTCAAAACGACCTGCTCGATTGTATGCTTCTTGTTTGCCAGGAAAAGATTAAGGAGGAAATAAAATTTGCAGATTTCTTCTCTGTAATCGCTGATGAGACCACAGATGTTAGTTTGACATTTCAATTAGCTATTGTTTTTCGCTACGTATTACCTAATGGAGAACCAGTAGAAAGATTTTGGGGGTTTATACATTCCCCCGGACACGACTCAGACTCGATCGCTGGATGCATTCTTGGCGCCCTAAAAAATGTTGTTGATAAGCCGGAAAAGTTAATCTCTCAGAGTTATGATGGAGCAAACGTGATGAGCGGACACCTAACCGGTGTACAAACAATTATTCAACAACATTACGAGTATGCTTTTTATATCCATTGCTATGCTCATCAATTAAATCTAGTGATTACTCGAGCTGCTAGCCAAAATCAGCAAGTGCGGATATTTTTCGCGAATTTGAGTGATGTAACAAACTTTTTCAGCAATTCACCTCAAAGAGCAGAAATTTTGGATAATATTGCCGGGAAAAGAATCCCTCGAGCTTCAAGCACTAGATGGAATTTTAAAAGCAGAACTGTAAATACAGTATTCGAACATCGGGAAGACCTTATTACCTGTATGGAGGAAATAGAATCAACCTCTAAACAAGAATCTTCTATTACCAAAGCTGGAGCAATCCAGCGAATGCTGGAAGACCCAACTTTTGTGTTTTGGCTTACAGTTTTCCATAATATAATGCCACACGTCGACATTTTATACAAACAAATTCAGCTTACCTATACAGATCCTGTGCGAACAAAAAAGGACGTGGAAACCTTTCTGAGGGAAATAAATAAAGAAAGAGAAAAAATGAACTCCGTGAAAAGTGCTGTAGACCAGATGCCTCTACAACGCAAAAGAGCAAGATATGAAGAAGGCGGTCATGCTAATAGGACGATCGCGGCTAAAGAAGTATGTGATGTAATTTTGACACAAATAAAAGAGCGGTTTTCATTTAAATCGCACCATTCAGCCGTATCCCTTATTGTTCCTCAAAAATTTAGTGAGTACAGTAAATCATTTCCTCAATCTGCATTAGATGAAACAATAGAAAAATACCCCTTTTTGGACAAAGCAAAGCTAAAAACCGAACTTGGAGTGTTTTACCGACGTGAAGACATAAGATGTATGAATGGTGCTGTGAGCTTACTGCAATTTCTTATACAAAATGATCTGAAAGATTAGTTTTCAGAGTCATATAAGCTTTTAAGGATGATATCGACAATCCCAATGACTTCAGCTGAAGCCGAACGATGCTTCTCGACTCTGAAGAGGATAAAAACCTTTTTGAGAAGTACGATGTCTCATGAAAGACTTAATGCCTTAGCCATGTTATCAATAGAGAAAGAACTGGTGAAGAACCTCCCTAAGTTTAATGAAATAGTGATTGATAGATTTGTTTCCAAGAAAGACCGAAGGATGGACTTTGTTTACAAGAAGTTCACTTAGTTTTTGTTAAAGATCCGATTAACCTACTGATACTTGTAAGTAGTATGTATATAATTTTACTATTGTTTCAGAACGTGATTGCTATCATTATTACTAAATTTAATTTTTCTAAGATTAATTAAATAAATAATCCAGTTGAAGCTTAGTAAACTACAATGTTAGATTCATTTTGTTAATATTACTTACTAAAATTATTTAAAATTTCTTAGTAATGTCATTTACTTTAATGTTGAAAAATTATTGGAAATGCTACTGTCAGTGCAAATATTAGCAGGCACATGGATTAATAACGTACAATATTATCTGTGTGAACCCCTGGTGAGTTTACTCACGAGCCGCCACTGATTGTCGCAATACATTATTTTTATACATACAACAAATTTAGGTGTATGAGTCACTTGTTATGAGTCGTAGTCAGTATAGTCATAATCTTCCATACTTTATGTACAAAAATCGTTACTGTAATAACACATGATAGAAAATGTTTTTTGAGTTTGAGTTTATGAAAAATACAATTAATAACGCAAGTAAGATATAATATTTGAGTAAGAAAAATATGTGGAGACTGATGAATGTTTATATATATATATATATGTTCTTTGCTATGCAGTTGGGGCATTGAGGTATACCTTGAGCTGTAGTATAGGAAACTGCATATTAGAGAGTTGCAATGTGTTAGGGATATTCAATAAACACAAAGGTAATAATACATTTTTATTTTTCTTATCACTGGACCAGTGGGTGTAGTGCTTGTTTATTAATCTAGAGTTCCTAGTTAAACTCTTGGGTTCTCCATAACATTAAGGCACATTTTTCAGCCTCCAGGTTGACTTAAGTACTTGGATAATTTCCTGGGATATTCTTGGATTTCGTTGTCCATGATGTGTCTGTTAATTAACTAAATATAATAAAATCACTACCACCTCAGAACACAACAACAGATAGCTGACACATAGTTATTAATAAAACCACTGTTGCATCCAAATTTATAATCTTCATTATCATTTTACATGATTATACAAACATCAATAGTTTTTTTTATGTTTAGAATATCAAAGCCTGTATTATTGTTACCCTAATGTATGCTAGATATCACCATAAAATAAAAATAAATAACTGTTTCATGCCATTTGGTAAAGAACGTTAGTAGTCTTACAACTTAAACACGATTCTATTTTTATAGTTTAAAAACTAACTGAAAATAAATACTCAGTGAATTAGTTATTTAATTACTTATCTATAATGTAATATAAGAACACAAAATAAAATACAAGCAGGTAGTATAATCTGGTGTGTATAAATTTTATGAAGTTTAGAAAGGTGAACAAGTTTTCCCAGTCCCATTATAAATCCCATTTTATAAATTTATAAAAATTATATAAATTGTTCAGTAACAGGGATTATAAATCACTGTGGTCACAGCACCAATTAAAATAATTTAATGTAACCATACAACTTCAGTTGTCTGAGATAAATTCTGGCTCTTGAATCTCTACAGAAGAGTGAAATATATATGTGTTTCTGTGACACATATTGTTTAAATATTGTTAAATGTTTTAATTATGGTTTTGGTAGCATGCTGCAAGCATGTACAGTAGGGTGGAACGAAAATGGCCTTTTTTAAATTTTTTTTTTGTTTAGTTTTGTAATAGTGGGGAAAAGTTGCCTTTTAGGTTCAAAAAGAAGAAAAAAAAATTTGGTTGCTATACTACAACATCTTGAGGTGCCGCAAAGAGCTTAAAATTTGTAAGAAAATTAAAAAAATTGAAAAATTATAAAGTTTGATAAATAATTTTGTATGGTTTTCTCGTACATATAATGTTACAAAAGATAGTTGTAAATACATATATAAGCATTAGAATTGGAAAAAAGTATTAATTACAAAATATAATAATATTAAAAAAATATTTTTTAATGTCAAAAAGTTTGTATTTTTGCTAATTTTGAAACTTTTGCGAACATTTTGGTTGTTACAAATAGTAGTAAATAAGGTTGAAATAAAAGCTCGTCAAATCAATTATATATTTTTTTTATTAGAGCACACGTAAAAAAATATCATAATACACTTTTAAAGACATTGAAAGTTCATTTTTTATGATTTAAAAAACCCTTAATAATTACAAATGTTACAGCTGCAAAATGTTTGTTTCTACTTCATTGACACATTAAACTGTTTTTTTGTATCAAATTTTGGCATGTTCTCACGTGAGTCAATTTTTGCTCTTATATATCCTTCTCTTGCGATTGAACCACAGACATTTTGAGCCGATTCGGTCACCAGTTTCACAGCTCTTTCCACTGCTTGCGTGTGACAAGGAAGCCGGGGAAAGTCGATAAGCGGGTCCACTTTACTATTTGGTTGAGCTTCAGATGTCTTCCGTATAAAGTCTTTGAGAGAGTCAATGGAAACATGTTTTACCAAGGGGGGTTCAGTTACGTCATTTTCAGCCCATGAGATCATGTCGATGTAATCCTTTGCGTCAAAGTTTATCTTTGGATCTTTAAAGTTCCTGACTCCGCCTCTACTTTCTGTTCTTGCTTTTAAAACACGTCGTAAACCAAGTTCTCTTACATTTTTGCGCTGATCACATAGCATGGACAAAAGGAGATTTTCTGCAGCAGCAAAGTACCCATTTCTTTGAATAACCGGGTCTAGAACGTTCTTGAAATCATCAGAGAGATAGCGTGAATATGAGATAAGCTTAAACAGATGTTTGGAACCATAAATACATGAAGGTTTTAACTTAATGTTAAACCACACAGGTGCATACACTTTCACAATGTACTCAGCCAGAGTCTTAAGGTTTTCAGTTGGATTTTCAGTTGCCACATACAATCTAAGTATACGGTTTGCTAATGTAAGCCACCTGGAGTGAGCAAGTTTTCCAGGGTTTCTTAAAGATAAATCTAGTAAGCAATTTCCACTTGATACAGCGATACACATATCCAATAAATACTTCTGATCTGTACTTAAATCATTTATGTTCTCCAAAAGAGGAAGGTTATTTTCAATTGGCAAGAAAGTAACCACAGGAAGATTAGCACAGTTTTCCAGCTGCTGACCTATTTCGCCTTTAAACTCATTGGGTCCCTTCGTTTTACCATCTAAATGACAAAAAAGATGTCGCAAAGGTAGCTCATTTCCATGGAACAAACAAACTAACCATTGTAAAGGTCTTCCTATTTCATTTTCCATCAAAGAAATCACACCATTATTATGTCCAGTGTTTACAACGGTTCCATCACACCCAATAGCAGTAAAGTTCAAAAGTTGTTCGTTGTGTTCTCTATCTTCAAGAAACTCCTGTATACTGTCTGCTATGCCTTTCCAGTGCCAGATTTAGGTGTTACGTGGCCTAAAAACTTCGAGTTTGGTTCCTCTATTAGTGAAACGTGCTCTTCTGAAATAACTTTTTTGTACAACTTAATTCCTTTCTTTTCTTGAAGAATTGTTTTGTCTCTTCTTCCATTAAAAAACAATGCAATAGTTAAACTGTTTTTATCTTTCTATTCATATTAAAACTCCTATTTGAAACTTTTATTGCATAATCGAGACACATAAAATTCTTTGAAAAAGTTACAAAAAGTGTGTTTTTATAAAACTTTACCACTCTTGCGGCACCTCAAGACATAATCCAAAAAGTTAAAAAAAAATTGTGTCTTTTTTAATATAAAAACTGCTTTTTTGACAGTATTTGAAATTAAAAAAAAATGTTTGACAACTTCTTAAAAAAACTTAAAAATGTAGCGAAAATTGCAATTTTATGAAAATTTATCGTCCTTGCGGCACCTCAAGACGTGCTCCAATATTTTTCATATCTTTTTTTTATCTTATTTACACCAAAAGGCAACTTTTCCGCGCTATTACAAATTAAAAATCCAAACTTGATTTTTTCGTTCCACCCTAATGTACAGTGCTTTGGTATTTTCTGTATTTTAAAATTTCATGAAAACAGAATACACTGCCTTACCAGCTGCATTTTATTTAATGTCCCACAATTCTATTTGTTTAAAATTTACTGTGTGTAAAATCAACTTCTTAATTTGGAAGTTATTATAAGAAAAGCCAGAAATCTTACAAATTCACTTTTTTCAGTATAAACAATAAGGAACACAAGAATGTTTTGAAATATTTCACTGTCACATACGGCTTCATCAGTCATTCAGAAGTACATATAACACAAAGAAGAATGGGCAGACAAAGGACTGTCCTTTTTTCTTTGAATTTTGTTCATATCTCCATATCTGATGAAGCTGTTTGTGACTGTGAAATGATTTTAAAATCAGTAACATTTTTTCTTGTATATGACTATTTTGGGAAGACAATAAATTTAATATGTTTGTTCAGAGGCAGATTTACCATTTTTCCGCCCATAGGCAGTATAAATTTGCCACCCTCCCACAGATCTCTGTTGGGGAGGGGTGCGTTTATGGGTTTAATTCAATCCTTCATATTTTCAGTTACTCTAAAATTTATATAATATTATCTTCTCAATTTTTCTTAATGCACTTCTATAGAACAATTTACATAACGTACTAGGAAGAGTACAATAACACATTAAATTACTGTAGCTGTGTTTATTCCAAAACATTTTAACTGAAGTTAAAACATAGCAATAATAGTCCTTGAAATAATTTTTAAACTTTACGTTGTGATTTGTTATGGCAAAAATTATTAATATCTGTCAGGGCCATCTTCTTTAATAACTCTCCTTCAATGGACAATATAGCCAATGAACACAAAGGATCTTCTCCCATGTTCGAGCGTAGATAATTCTTGACTCTTCTGAGCCACGAGAACGCTCGTTCAGCTGTACGTACAAACATCCGGAGAGTAATGTACACATTGGGATAGACAGACTGGAGCCCATCCTTTCAAAATAGGTTTCAGAGCTTCACAGGTAACATAACAAATCTCGTTACTGGATGATAACACAAATAATTACAATAATACGTAATTGTAATTACAGAATAAAAACTACCAATAGAAATTAACTAAAAAATTAAATAACTAATAAAAATGAGTGACTGTAAAACAACGATATAATTAAAAATAAATTGAAATAATAATAACTTCTTATTTCCCTGCACGGCAGGTCAAAGTTCAATTGGCATAGGAGTTGAGCAGTTGAATCTGTTGACCTTTTCCTTTTCATCCTCTTTCTGTCTTCCTCCGAGTCAAAATAATCTAAAGTGACTGTTTGTAGGTAACATTTAATATGTAAAACTTCATCTCAGAACGATTCCTCTTAATCATCAGAATACTGTTTTATGAGGTGTTCTCCTGCTTTCCTCAAATTGTCATGATTTAATTCATCAATTTCACTTACAACCTTGAAGGGTTCGTTTATTTCAACATATGCATTCCTCTGTTTTTCCAATTCTTATTTTAGATTGTCGATAATAATGATGAACACATTTATTTACTCTTATGTTTTCTTGAGGACTAAAAACCACTTCTTCTTCAGTATTACCCCTTCCACGTGGTTCATCATCATGCTTTTTTCTCTTAACCTGATGCTTGTCCTCTTTGCATGCCATTATTTTTTAAAGTTTCTGAGCCTTTTTTCCAAAGTAATTGTAGTGATTATGTGTTGACTCGAGGAGTTTTATCAGTGAGTTGTACAACTGTACCAAGGATCTCAGGCCAATATCAATACTGTGTAATTTCTTATTTGTGTTTTTGAGTCTTTGAAGAATGAAACTCCATAATTCTGCTATGAAGACATTTTCTAGTCTGTCCATTTTTATAATTAGACCCCTTGCCTCGGTGCGAGCAACAGGTTTCTGCATTGTATCTTGTTCAATTGATTGCAAAGTATGAAGAATATTTTGCCAGTTATTTCATAGCGCTTGGCAAGCATCATCTCGTGCAGACCATCGTGCAGAGGTGAGGTTCTTCAGTGTAGAACGTTAGTGTTGAAGTTCTGGTTCATCTGTAACAGACACTGGGTTTTGAAATATTTCCCACCAGCTGGTAGACGAACTAAAAAAGTTGTACAAATCTTACAAATTGATCATTACATTCCCTCTTTGATTTTTAAAGTCCGCACTAGTATTCTGTTTAAACACAAACTTTGCTACATGATCGTGTGTGCTCTTGTTCACTTGCCAATTAATAGGATCAGAATCTGACAGCTTCCATCCCTGATTTGATAATATTGCATTATGATTTTTTGATTTTTGACGTGAATTGGCTGTTCATTCTTCAAAAATGAAGTTTACTCCACAATGGATCTCTCTGACTGAACACTGTGAACAGTATTCAGAGTAGTTGGTGTGACCTTCACTACTATCACAGTTATTGTTGGTATCACTAGAATGTCTCGATTTCTTAAATATTAGGCTAGCCTCGGTTTCTGGAACCAACCCCACAATTCCATATTACATGGATAGATCTACATTTCTCAATTTGATCTAGATTGCTCACAACTAAAATCTTTTGATGATCACTTTCAGTAGTTTTTTTTTCACTAGCACTATTGACACTAGTGGTACCAACATCACTAAACTTCAAATCAAAACTTCCACATGCTTGTGGTGTACATCACCAACACTACATGATTTGAATAAACTATCAATTTTAAGGGTTTTACTTATAATAGTTTCCACTTTAGCGTCTTTTTCTTTTTAAAATTTTAAATATTGTCTGCCACTTAGTTGTTTTCTTCTGTGAGCCATTTTCTAAAGATTCACACTAAAAACTAGTGCTGTCGATCAATCAAAATATTTAATTGGTTAATCAAGAAGGTTTAATCGATTAATCGAGATTGGGTACTAAAAAATTATCATACTAATGGCTTACTCATTTAATTTTAATAGATGTATCTAATTGTTACTTTTTTTGTTTTTAAGTAACTTATAAAATCAGTATATTAGCATGGATTACATTCAAATAATAATAATATTATAATTATAATATGTATGAACAGATTTAATAATATGAACTGTTATCAGGAGACTAAGTGACAAATAAGAATTTGAAGGTAAGGATATGGTATAACATTAGACTCACCTAGTCAGTACTGCTTCAACCTGGATTTTAAGCATGTGAGTGTGTTCACATGGTCCGGATCAAGGGCTGCTCTACGTTTAGTAACAATATTGCCTGCGTCACTAAACAATCGTTCGCATGGAACCAATGTAGCTGGAACGCAGAACAATTTTTTCGCTACAGATGAAAGAAGTGGAAGCTGAATGGAATGTGTTTTCCACCACACTAAGGGGTCTGCAAAGTCATCATCCAGTTCTGCCAAAGATCTGTAGACATCAACCTCTGTTGCGAGCGGTGTTAACGGAGCTGTTTCTTCCCTCTTGTTATCATCGTCTTCTTCAAAAACAAGTTTTCTTTTCTTCACATTTTGTTTTATTTCTGTTTGTGCAGTGGTCACAACTTTATTGGAAATTCTGTTCCACACTAATTCTCTTGCTTCTCTTGGAAGACATTTCAAATACATAGTTAAATCTTGGATCAAGACCCGTAGCTTCTTGATACATTTCTATTTTAGGCCAGGCATTTACTCTTTCTGTTAAATCATCAAACAGAGCTGTTTTGAATCGAGTAACGTAACCAGGATCTGTGTCGGTAATTTTTAGACTTACTCTTAAATGAGTTATGGCGGGTAGTACAACACTTACCATCACGTATTTACTTCCTCCAAGAAAATCACATATTTCCAGACATGGTTTAAGACATTTATACATTTTTTGTGTCATTTCCCATTCCACTTCAGTTAATGGAATGATGTTTGATGGATTGGTGGACATTATAGCTACAATTCCTTCCTTGGCTTCCAGAAGAGACTCGAACATAAGGCATGTACTATTCCATCGGGTGACTATATCTTGTTTCAGTTTGCACTGCGGAATATTAAGTTCTTTCAGTTTTTGGCATAGCTGATTTTCTAAATAAGGACTGTGCTTGAAATGACCCACCATTTTTCTACATTTGGAAAGCAGTTTATCTATAGACGCATTCTCAATTGCTGTATTCAGACTTAATTGCAGGGTATGAGCAGTGCACCTAACATTATCGTATTTCAAATTTTCGACACCAAGAACAATATTCCTGGCATTGTCTGTACATATTGCAACTACTTTACTTTGAAGATTCCAGTCAGACACAACTTGTTCGAATTCTTCCGTACAATTTGCTGCACTATGTTTCTCCACCACATGTTTCACTTCTAATGCAGTGCTGCAGAATGCCCAGTTAGAATCAATCCAATGAGCACTAACTCCCAAATAACCTTGACTTGCTATCGATGTCCAGAAATCACCTGTTAGGCCAACAAATTCAGTTTCTTTTAGTTTGTCTAGCAGCTTGGATCGTTCGACATCATAAAGTTTCTCAATCCGTCTAGTTACAATGTCTCTAGATGGAAGATTATAAGAACTACTACCTACAGCTTCTCTTAAAACTTCTTTTAGCCCTTCATCCGAAATTATATTGATAGGTCGACTGTCTTTTACTATCCATTTCACAATTTTATTTGTTAGTTCAGCCTCCTTTAATGAAGAGATTGGTTTCACTATGAAATGATTCAAGTTCGACTGAGATGAACTTGCATTAACAACAGATGATACAGCAACACTTTGTAAGGGATGGACGTGTTTTAAATGGTATTGCAAACTGCTAGTGTTACCGCTGTAGCTAAATGATTTCCCACAAAGCTTACAGAAAACTGTTTTCCTGTCCGTCACTTTACCACTGTCGTTCAATTTATATCCAAAACTTCCACCGAGTCTTCCTCATAAGTCTTCGTACGCCATAACACAGATTTCATGCATGGTATCAGGAAACACACACACAAAAAGTAGCCTCTTTGAAAAACACAAGTTTTCCTCACCTGAATAAACACACTGTAACACGCCACCTGTCCAACTGTTACTATTATAGCAAAATTGAAAGTTAAGGGCATGGAAATGCGCGAAACGCTTATAGTCAGAGGGGAAAGGCTATGTGGAGGGAGTCACTATGAGATGTGAGAATTTACATTCTTTTACATATCAGAATGTTTTATAAACATATCTGAGTGTTGTTTGGTCTGTCATTGTGTACTGCTGAGACATAAAAACTACAGCCTTTCTGACCATTCTTATCGCAATGGAATTTGCAAACTGTACACTTCCACTCCTTAATTACACGCAACTATCTCTACAGTTTCTCGTTACATAAAGGAACGCATTCTTCGTAGTAATTTAATTGCAAGAATCTTTTAATCCTGGACAACAAAAAACTGTGTATTATAACTTCCCGTGCTTGACTATGAATAACTTTCTTGTCTTTGCTAGTTGAAGGAAAAGTATCCATTTTAACAAATCTCGTTACTGGATGATAACACAAATAATTACAATAGTACGTAATTGTAATTACAGAATAAAAACTACCAATAGAAATTAACTAAAAAATTAAATAACTAATAAAAATGAGTGACTGTAAAACAACGATATAATTAAAAATAAATTGAAATAATAATAATAACAAATGCACGACTGAGATAGTACGTTACACAATAACTAAGAATGTACGGGTAACTAAAACATCACACGCAAAGTTGGCGACACGTTCACTTGCATACCAGCTGATTCTCCAGTACCCTCCTGCCATTCACAATTTCAAAGTGGACTCGTCCATCCATAAATTCTTAAATTGGTTTCTGCGCATATGCCCTTATCTTTCAATTTTACTATACTATAGGTCGCCCATTGTTAGGATGAGAGTACAGGCTCTTGTTTTACTCTTATTTTTAGCATACTCACCCCCTCTCAGACAATTAGTAGTAGGCACCTGACTCACCCTTCTATTGTATATCTTATCGTACACAGACTAAATTTAACATGCCGCTACCTGGCTTTTGAAAACCACTGCAACTACACCACCCTTTCTCTTTCAGTGTTTTTCTGGGAACTTCCAGCAGTACTAAATGATTTAAAATAACGGGACTCTCGTTCAAGAGACAAGACATAACTCAGGTATTTGGTGGACAAGCTTCAACTTCTCATAAAAGAAAATTTCAACAACCGATTAATTTTAATCGACTCTATTATTCGATTAAGTAGTTTTGATTGATTAATCGAAGTTCAAATTTTAATCGTTTAATTGGTTCGATTAACCGATTAAATCCGCAACACTACTAAAAACACATATATAATATTTTTAAAATTCTTCAGCATCTACACTGATATTATGTGAAAGAGAGAAACTTTGTTTGCGTCTTAAATTTTAATTAAAATTAAGTTAGAAAACTTACCTATTCTAAGATCAATCTGAACATGAACGACAGACACACATGTGGTATGGTGGTATGATAGAGTAACAAAATTACACATAAATTAGAATTATTTAGCGTTATTTTCTGGGTTACATAAAAATGAAAATCAGTACCATCAAGTAACCTCAAAATTTTCCACTACACTGTGTTGTGTTGAAGGATGTTTAAATATTTTACTTTTATGATGAATATTAGTATAAATATCAACCAATAATAAACCACATGCACAAAAGCAACTGTTAATGTTGCTTCCGATGTTTCATCTGCTATCCGAATCAACAAACTAAAGAATAATAATTGAAGGAAAATGTATTAATAAGTAAACAAATACAAGAGGGGGCGGTGGTGGGGGAAAGAAAAAGTAATCAGTGACTCACATTTTATGCAGAAGTACACACCATGACAAAAATTTAAGCTTTACCACGGTGCTGGTAAGGTTTGGGTACGAAATTAATTATGCTATGCTCATAGTCTATGTCTGTTAGCAGCTACTAAAAGTAGTGGCATCTATTGACATTCACTCATGTCAAATTACAGAATCGGTAAAGGATGTTTGAAATTTGAATGTAAACAAATTGATAGTTAAATAATTAATTAATATAATGGAAGTATCACATACATAATGCATGTAAATATAATTATGAAAAAACGATGTACTTCATATACATATTCTCTTTATGTAATAAGCCTGGTTACTAAATAATATATTTTTAAATGTTTCTTGTCATATTGGGACAAAATGGAGCAGCATTTGAAACACCTCTTAGGTATAAAATCAACATAATGACCGTCAAATTTCACCTTTACAAAATTTGCCACCCCTCAAATTTTGCCACCCGTAGAGAGTTGCCTACTTTGCCTAACCATAAATCCGCTCCTATGTTTGTTGACTTTTGTCAAATAATTTTTAACAATAAGTTTCAGTAAACTGTAACCTATCAATAGTTTGTTTTAATTGTTAACTTGTGAGAGGAAAGGTATTCTAAATGAATATAAGATTTTATTATTTTATGCTCATGCTGGCTGACAAAATATGGCATGGGTACCCTCCTGATTACAACATAAACAAAATAATTATAAGAATATAGTGTATAAAATTGGTACAAATATGCTAACAAGCATATGAAATTCAACAAAATATTATTTTGTCTAAATTATTTATGTTGTTTGCTAACTAAATATTAAAATCAACTATTTAGTAAAATAAATAAATACAGTAATTTTACAGGGTGTATAATTCTTTTCATCTAATAATGAAATGGTTTTGTTAATAATTTTATTGACTTGTTTTCAGGTATGAAGAATGGGCGATGTAATTGGCCTAGAGGGAAAGTAATAGGTGGTTCAAGTGTGTTAAATTATATGTTATATGTGAGAGGAAATAAAAAAGACTATGACATTTGGGAATCCTTGGGCAACCCTGGTTGGGGATCACAAGAGACACTCTACTATTTCAAGAAGTCTGAAGATAATCGTAATCCATATTTAGCAAGGACACCTTATCATTCAAGTGGTGGTTATTTGACCATCCAAGAGGCACCATGGCATACACCACTAGCAGCTGCATTTGTTCAAGCTGGTGTTGAAATGGGCTACGAAAATAGAGATATTAATGGTGAATTTCAGACAGGCTTCATGATTGCTCAAGGAACAATACGAAGAGGAGCTCGCTGCAGCACAGGCAAAGCATTTCTACGACCAGCAAGACTTAGAAAAAATCTTCATGTTGCTATGAATGCACATGTTACCAAAGTTTTAATTCATCCAGAGACTAAGCTAGCATATGGAGTTGAATTTTATCGTGATGATGAGAAACATGTAATTCATGCTACAAAAGAAGTAATTTTATCAGGTGGTTCAATAAACTCACCACAGTTACTAATGTTGTCAGGAGTGGGACCCAAAGAACATTTGAAAGAAATGCGAATTCCACTTATACAGGATCTTAAAGTTGGCCATAATTTGCAAGATCATGTGGGATTGGGTGGTTTCACATTTATGATTAATCAAGAAGTATCATTAGTTCAGAGCCGTTATGAAAATGTACCAGCCGTAATCAGGTATGCCACTCTGGGTGATGGGCCACTTACAGTATTAGGTGGTGTTGAAGGCTTGGCCTTTGTGAACACAAAGTATGCAAACAGTTCTGATGATTTTCCAGATATTGAGTTTCATTTTTGCTCTGGATCAACAAGTTCAGATGGGGGTAGCCAACTCAGAAAAGCTCATGGTATTACAGAAGCATTTTATAACAATGTGTATGAACCAATAAGCAATAAAGATGTATGGTCTGCAATTCCTGTTCTTCTTAGGCCACGAAGCAGAGGAATAATAAAGTTACGCACAAAAAACCCATTTGACTATCCTCTCATCTATCCAAATTACTTTTTTGATGATTTTGATATAAAAACTTTAATAGAAGGTGTTAAAATAGTTCTTGCAATGAGTAAAACAAAGTCACTGCAAAGGTTTGGAAGCCGACTTCATAACATACCTTTTCCTGGATGTACAAAAGTTCCATTGTACACAGATGCTTATTGGGAGTGCATGATACGTCACTATTCAGTAACTATTTACCATCCAGTAGGAACATGCAAAATGGGGCCATATTGGGACCCTAATGCTGTAGTTGATCCAGAGCTGAAAGTGTATGGTATCAAAGGGTTGCGAGTTATTGATGCATCCATTATGCCAACACTTGTAAGTGGAAACACAAATGCACCAGTTATTATGATTGCTGAGAAAGGATCAGATTTAATAAAAGAGTATTGGAAAAAAATGCCAGTAAGGTAATAACATACTGACATTAGAAACTTTTTGTGGAAAGATGTGTGTATTTTATAGCAGTGAAATTTATATTAGGACATGTGAAAAGTGATAAAATGCCATGCATGATAGAACAAGGTCAGTAGTCTACTGATTTGTGGTGAAAGACAAAATAGACTAAACTTGTACAAAAATATCATTCTAATTGTAAATAAGTGTTATAAATCCAGTAGTATCTGAAACAATTTATATTTCAAGTCATGTACATACACAAATGTTATGTCTGTTGAATTCCATACAGATGTACTCCCTGATTTAAATCTGCATTTAGTTAGTAAATTATTGTAAAATGTTATTAAGAGATGGTGTTATTTTGTTACTTTATAAATCTTGTTATTATTTTTGTTGTTGTAAATTGTTACTAAAAATTTGAAAAACAATAAATATAAATAGTATTATACTTGAATAACAAGAGGTTCCTTCTTCTACTCCATGTATGCTAAATGGAGTCTGCCTGCAGTGGGCACAACTCATTATGCTGACTGAACACTATGTAATTCTGAATATAGATTAAAGAAATAAACTGTTATAATTTTCTGCAACAGCAGTGCTATTGCATATTATCTCTGTGAAAGAGAAGATGGATGTAATTTCAAGGTACCCTTATCTTTATAAATGCTAATCTCAATCACTTACTTTTGTGTAAATAAATTTTATGTTGAAAAACACCTTTATATAAATCATATCTGCTGCACTTGTTCAAATATCTTAGGCAAATTACAAAATAGAACTACACTACAGATTTTTAGGGCCAACCAAAGAGGAGCAAATAAATACTTTTAATTAAAAAAAAGGATTGAATTATTTTTTAAATTCAACAAAACTTAGAAATTATATTATTTAATTGTATCAGTATTCCAGAAAACACGTTTTGCTATGAATGTAAGTTATACATGATTAACAGTAGTCTACTTTACTTCAAAGCACTTTATAAAGAAAGTTTCAGTAACAGAAATTTTCTTCTATTTTTCTCTCCAATGTATTAATATTCATTACTGTTTTGTAATATAATCTGAGCAAATCATAAAACTAACTTAGTCACTTGGTGTCTAATTTTAAAAACACTATTGTGTTTACTCCTCTGTTAAACTATCTAAATGACAAAAAATTTTAATGTAGTACAGTTCTTTAAAAATATTATTGAGATAAAAACAGCAGTTTTCAAAAGTAGACATAATTACATAAAAACTAATCATTAATATACCAATTGTGAGACACTAAATTTGTATATTGACAATGAAAATAAGTTAAAAGATAAATAAAACATGTGTATATTAGATGACTGAGAGTTCAAAATTGGTTGTATCATCTAAAATATTAATGTCTTTATTATATCACCGAAATGACAGTAGATGATAACATAGAAATGGCAATAGACTTATAACAATGAAATGGTCATTTCAACCTTTGTCGAGCATTAATCTTATATGGCCATTATGGTCTGCATTATGGTTAGTTGCCAGCTTGAGTCATATATTGTACAATGAAGGTAGCAAGGCCAGCAGTACACTTCGCCTTCTTATAATTAACACAGATATTTATTTGAAATTGTACTATTTGAAAAAGTAAAATTGTGTAATATAAAGGGTTAGTCTGGCTCTGAATATCAGTAAAAAATTGTTTATTTAAAATGTTCCCAAATGAATGGAATAGCAAACCAATTAATTATGAGTAATCTGCAATAAAATAAGATTTGTACTAACAACTGTTCACACACTATACATTGAATTTATAAAACCTAAAATTTCTTTCATTTGAAATCCATGTGTACAATGGCTTCGTTCTGTTATTGACTGTAAATATTTTATGATAGAACCAACAGACAATATTTTGACATGTTGACTAAATATTATATGAAATATTTATAAAACCTTAAATATTGTGTGATTTAGTTCTGTTGTCATATATATGTGAGTACACTATCACATCACAACTGCTATTAAAGTTTATGGTTGCTATATTATGTTAAACATAAATGAGATGTAATTTTTGGAAAGTAAATAACTGAACGGTCTGAAGCATCAGTTAGCTGCTCGTGTTACTGTGTGGTGTATCAGTTGAAGCATGGTTTCTTGTGAATTTCTACACAATCTGGATTAGCTATTAAGGTGCATGTTGTCCGACATAAACACCCATTAATAAATACACACAATAAATCTTTTATGTACATCAGACATGCTTTATAACCAATTTAATTAAAACACTTTTTGTAATTTAGTGAAATTCTTTGTGTTGATAAAAAATTACAATTTCTGCTACAAAGAAATGTTTTGTCTTTAGCAAGCAGGTGTATAATGAATATGGAAATGATCACTGCGAGCTATAAGTAATACTTATGCTGAGAAATAATTTATTCTTCACACTAATCTGGTTTTACTTAGAAAGGTATAAGTTTCATTGATTTTACAATATTATACTTGTTGTATAATAAAATTGGGAACAACAAGTGTTTTTATCGCTCAAAAGTATGCAGAAATTTTAAATGTAATCAACATTAGAATTAATTACAAAACGTTTTATTTTATTCTTAACATATAAAATATAACTGCAGTCATATTTAAGACCTTTGAGGCCCCCCACGTATATTGAAATGAAGCCCCATCAAAAATTTTCAGTGTCGAAATCGTAATAGTTCCCCCCCCTCCCCAGTGATGACTTTTATTTTGTGATTAGTATTTTAATAATGGTATTTTATGCACGCGCGCGCGCGCACACACACACACATGTACACATCCTACTGTAAATTCAGTTTCAGACTTTTAAAAGTTATAATTTATAAACAATGAAACCATTTAAGATACAGGTAGTCCATCTGCATTAAGACTGACATTAAAAAGAAAAGAAGAATGAAAGACTCAGTATTTCAAAAACATTTAATATACAATTATTATAGTATATTAATTTAAAAAATAATGAATTCCCTTCAGCATTTTTTGGATTAAAAAATTCTTTCTTTTTATGAAAAAGCCTTTCATATGTTTCTGTAGTCTGTTCAAAACATTGGAAAATGGTAAAAAATGTAACAAATCAATTGGAGTTTTGTGATATACATAATTTACATGTGTTGCTGATAACTTTTACTAAATATTCTCAGGTAAAATAGATTACTGGTTAAATTAGGAATAATCTGCAAAATGGTATGACCACAAACACAAAAACACATCAGATTCACATTTATTTAAATATTTAGGCTTTTATTTTCCAAATACAGCTATTTAATATTGATATTTAAAATTCTTGACTTTCTCAAACAGATTAGCCTCATTAAGTTCTTCTAAATAAAAATGTACTTATTTATGTACGTTACTGTATTTATGGTTTTTATTTTTATAATAAAAATAGGACAAAGCTGACATCTTTATTAAACGATGGGTCAGCTGGGAAATATGAAAAAAAAATAGTCCTGACCCATTCAAAATAGTGTGTGCAATATTTGAATATCTGTGAGAGAAGAAGTCAACATCAAGTTGGATTAAAGAAGTCCAAAAGGATTTAGAAAAAAGTAATATACACGGAGAAGAAGCAATGGAAAGAGAAGTTTTTCGGGCAAAAGTGTTAAAAATGGAAGGAGTCCAGGGTAGGAGAAAGAAAAACGCAGGTTCAAAGTGGACTGAAGACAGGAAGAAGAGACACAGTGAAAAGATGAAAGAATATTGGAGAAAAAGGAAAGAACAAAGAATAAAGAATTAAAATTGGGATGTGGTCCTTAGATGGCCGATACAAAACAAAAAAAAGTTAATATTTGAACATAGTCAGCATTTAGATAAAATTCATATGGATTTCCACAAATATATATTAGTGTCGCTTTTTCTGTGCAACAATAGATGTTTTTATTAATCCTATGCATAGCAAAACAATGAAACACTGTTGACAAAATTTGATTTATATAGAAAGTGGCATGATTATTCTTAGATACATGTGTTCTTGAATATCATATTCTCCTAGATACATGTACAGTTTTAAATATAATTTAAATGGTTTTGCTGAATCAATACAAAAACTGGCTTTGTGGAAGTCTAGTTTTCTTTACTGTTGTGGACACAATCACTAGCCATATTTTTGTGTGCATAGGATTCAGATCTAGAGATGAAATATATATCCTATGAAGATTCATTTTTATTTATTTGAAGTCAGAATTAATATATTCTAAGCATAAATTTGCTGGATTACATTCTGTTTTCACTGTTATGGTAGTTATCCATGATGTTTGATACTTCATTATATTACTTCTTTCATCAGTGGCATTTTTACATTATCTTGTAATGTTTGTTTTGATAGGTATGATTGTTGATTCGCTTCACTACATGATAGGTATATTGCCTTTGGTTATGCGCTCCCACATTTATATTCTATATTTGTTTGATGATGTCCTGTACAGGAGGTTTTTTATTTTTAACAATAAACATGATTTCCTGCCATTTACCAGATATAATTCTTTAATCTTAGATTAGTTCATTCTATTTTTCAACAACCTGTTCTTTCTAGCTAAATCTGTTGTCTATGTGAATCCTTAGGTATTGTATTTTCAGTGATGTGGTGTTTCTGTGTTGTTAATGTGTACTGGTAACAAATGTCTTTCCATTCATTATAATTTTTCATCTTTTAGTCAGTCTTGGAGTTGCATTAAATTTATTTTATTTATGCATTTGGCAACTAGTTACAAAATATTAAGCAATTTTATTCTAACAACTATGTTAGCAGTGTGCAGAATGTGCTCTTCACTCCACTCCTCACAGTAATCTACATTTCATTCATATATACATATTTCTTTAAAAACTTCACTTTCATACACCAGTTTAAATTGTTTCTGTCTCTGCAAGACGTTATCAAGAAGTTGTAGCACTACATTATTTTGATGGTTATGAAGCCTTTGTTCATATTTAGCTGCAAACAGTCTGATCTCATCAGTAACCATAGGTATGTTCAGGTCTCAATGGAGCCCATCATTAATACTGCAGAGCACTTTATTTAGAAAAAGTTTGGATTATTTTCATACTGGGTTTCTTTGTGTATCCCCAAAGTAGCATACCATAAACACACCATTTTCAAAACTTGTTTGTATAATAACAGTTTATTATGGAGTGACAGTTCAGAGGTTCTTCAAAATAGTCATCAGATTTTCTTGAATTCTATTCCAAGTTCTTCACATTTTTTCTGAACATGTTCTTTCCATGTAAGCTTAACATGGAGTCATGCCCAAATACTTTGCTGAATTTGCACATGCAATTATTTGATGATTTACTAAAATAGGTAATTGTTCTATTTTCCTGTTGGTGAAGTTGACATGAGTAGATTTTGTCTCATTCAGTTTAATACAGCATTTTTTCCCATCCAGTGATATAATTAACTACTATGTGTACACTGTTACTATTTCTACATTGTTACTGATAGTTATGGTGCAGTGTCATCAGCAAATGTAGCTGTTGTCACTCCGTTGCATTTCAGAATATCTCCCGTATAGGCCTACAACAAGTATATAATAGGTCTAAGAACATTTCCTTGCAGTACCTCGCCTGAAATAGTTTTTAATTCAGATTAATAATCGCCACACTTTACTCTAAACTGTCATTCTAAGATATAGAATTTGAGGATTTGGATCACCTGCAAAGGTAGGGTTTTTATCTTATATACAGTCACTTCAATTGGGTTAGTAATTTGTTAAAGGACATTACTGAATATTCATCACTAATAAGAATAACTATTCTAAGTAAATTTTCCAGTAATAGTATTTTTAGTTGTTGGGTTGTTTTGAGCAGTGATTTTCAATATATGAGACACACATCTCTGCGGGGGGGGGGGATGTCGTTCAAATGTAATATGTAGTAGGGGGATCGGACATACACATCAGAGACCAAACATACTGAAATCAGAGATAAAATTGCATAAAATTTTGCTCTGAAATGATTTAATATGAAAACTACACTGTGGATGATCACTTTAATATATCTATTAACAAAACATAATTACATTAATATACCTGTGTTTCACTGAATGTACATACAGGACAGCATATTTAAATTTTTCAAAAGACACGTTTCCAGGCATAAAATTTTCTTTGCATGCTCTGTGTATAGTAACAGACTCATGGTTCATCCAGATATGTTGATGAATCAGTGAAATAGGTGTATCAACAGCAAGGGCACCCACATATTTTATCTACACTGGCCCTTGGTGAGGAATAAAAGTGCATACCTCTCCATTAAATTAAAAATGTGATAAAAATCTTGTACTGTAACTAGAAGAGAAATGACTACTATTTGTATTTTAACTTTATAATTATCAAGCTTTCAATGTTTTAAGGTATCTACTTTATTATAATTGAAACCCCTGTTTTTAACAAAAAGTCTATGCCAAAACTCGATTAACAAAACTGGATAAAAGACTTTGTTAAACATAACAATAGCTTCAGTAACAGAAATTACAAATTGTCTTCTTGTTAAATAGAAAACTATTTAACTACTTGTACTAGTAAGAGGCATTTAATAAGTACAATAATAATCTCTTTGGTCCAAAAATTGACTAGATGAATACTTTTCACAAATTTTCATTTCTAAGTCCTTTGATATTAATAAATCACAATAAATTATCACCTTTTTTGAACTAAAATAAAAAAAATTATGTCCGGCTGCTGGACAAGTGGACTTACCTCTTGCAATGTAGGCCTTAACTCTTACAATGTCAAAGATCTATTATAAGTTCTGATAGATTCTTGTCTCATTTATAATCAGAATGTTATGCTGAATATCACAAGTATGATGTTTCATAAGAAAGAGACACTACTTCTTATAATTTTTTACTACATATTTTATTAGAGAATTTAAACATGTAAATATATATATTCATTAACATGTAAATATTTAGAGTCATGTAATTGTTTAGTACATTTAAGAATGAAACTGCATAAAACATTGTCTATGTGGTGTTATAAACAAAAATATTAACTTGAAAAATATATTAAAAAATATGTAAACTTTATACATTTCAAAAGTGTTTTTCCAGTACAATTTTTATTTTGGCAATATATAAACTTATTTTTATCATCTACTGTACATACTGACAAATGTAAGTTTCCTATCTTTCAAACATCTGGTGTTGAAACTGAAACAGGTAACTGTTTGCATCTTTTTGGAGGTGGATCACCTCCACCATCTGACTCATAATTCATTGACCTAGTTGCTGTCAGCTCCTGAACTGAGGGATTCCACAATGAATATTCTAAAATCAACAAGGTCCATTATATTGTCCTTTCCTTCCCCAATATATGTTTTTCCCCACATACTATGAGTTGGTTATGGTTATATCTATAAAATTCCAGAAAACACAAACTGGGCACTTTACTGTTCATATTGAAGCGTGGATAATAAGAGATCCACACATGTCGACACCACCCATTGGTCTATTATATTTATTCATATCGAAAGGACATGGAATTATGATATACTTCTTGTCTTTCTTTGCTCCACCTTCTGATAGTGTCCACAGGATTAGAACCAACTTCAGTAGAGGCATTAAAATGGATGTATTTTACATCCATCTATTTTACAATACAGGTCTTCTGTCTTGTCTCACTAACTCATCAAAACTACCTCTACTTTTTTTTTTTTTAATTCCTTGTCAATGAATAACTTTTTAAAAATATTTTTTAGAACCCTGTTTGCTTGAATTGTCCCATCTGAAGACATATCTCTTTCCATTAATTTTTCTGGTAGGTAAAGAGTTAAAATCTTCTTCTTTTTCTTCTTGTTCTTCTTCAGCACTACAGTCCAATGTGATCCCTCCAAAACCAATCTTCTCCAAAATCTTCTATCCATTGCCATCTCAGTGTAACCCCTCTTCTGAGATCTTCTAGCATATCATCCAACCATCTTATCCTAGGTCGGCCCCTCTTTCTGCTTTTATGGACTTGCATCCTCAAGATTTTCTTTGGCATATGGTGATCATCTATCTGCTCTAGGTGACCTAGCCATTGTATTAGTTGAGTATTTTTTAATCTTACAATGTCCCCATGATTCAATAGCTCATCTATCTCCTGGTTATTTCTTATTCTTCATTCATCGTCTTCTTTAACTAGACCATAAACATGTCTTATGATCTTTCTTTCAAACCTTCTTAGTGTTTCTTGTTCATTTTTTATCAGTGCCCATGTCTCACCTCCATAAGTAACAATTGGTCTGATGAAAGTCTTATATATTTTTATTTTTGTGTTACAACTAATGAGTTTGCTTCTCAATAGACTGCTGTTGGCATAATATGCCCTATTTCCTATTTATATCCTGTCATATATTGTCGTGTTTATGGACCCTTCATTATCTATCATGTTACCCAGGTAGGTATCTGAACTTATTAAGTGCATCAAATGAATTATTCTCTATGCATAAATTATATAGATTTCTTCTCCTTTCTGATGCAGAAATCAGCATATATTTAGTTACACTGATATTTTCATTGAGTCAGCAGATTTTTGATTCAGCTCCTTATATACATCAAATAGCTGTTGTTTTGATCTGGTTATTATCACATCGTCAGCATAAACACATATTTGACTTGTATTATTTAGTATTGTTTCTTGCTGATCTATGTCTTTAATGGCATAATGTAGTGCAATAATAAAAAGCTGATAACCCTTCACCTTGCTTAACTCCCTTATTAATTGCAATTGATACACCCAGCACTTCAGCACTTAATTTTGTCCTTTGGGAATCTCATGGTCATCTTTGTTAACTTTATAAGTTTCAAAGGAATTCCCAAATCCTTCATGGGTTCATAAAGTTTTACCCTCCGCACACTACCAAATGCCTGTCTAAAGTCCACAAACAGCATATGAAGATCTATATCATGTTCATAGCACTTTTCTGTATTCTACCTGATAACAAACAACCGATCAAAAATACTTCTTTTTGATTGGGAACCACATCAGTATTCCCCTAGACTTCTTTCTGTCCATTTTTTAAGCCTTTCATTAATTATAGCACTTTGTATACAGTGCTATGTAATGTTATGCCTCTATAATTGTTACAATCCAGTTTATTTCATTTCTTGTGAATTGGCCATATTATTCCAGTGTTCCACTCTTCAGGCATTATTTATTTTATCCAGACCATACAAATTAGATCATGTAAATAGGCCTTAAAAGTTTCACCCCACGTTTCAGTAATTCTGCGGGCAGATTATCCAGTCCTGGGGCTTTGTTGTTCTCAAGCTTTCCAACTACCATTTCCATTTCGTTTAGTGTGGGATAATCTACCGCATAATCTCCATCATCTGTTGTTTCTGCTCTCACTTCTTGTTCCTGTTCATCTTCATTCAATAATTACCTAAAATGTTTCATGCACCTCTCCAATACCCTTCTGTCATCTCCCACAATCTTTTCGTCTTTACCAATACATCCATTACTCTTTGGTTGCAATTCCTTTGTCATTCTGCTAACCACTGCATGGAATTTTCTAGTCTTACTTTGTCCACACAACTCGTCTATCTCTTGCAACTGTTTCCTAATCACCTCTCTTTTCTTTTTTGGGAGCATATTATTTGTCTCTCTTCTGAGTTGCCTGTATATTTCAGCATTATTTTGTGGGTTTCTCTCTATCATATGTTACCATGCTTCTTTTTTATTCCTTATAAATTCCATGCATTCCCCATCAAACCAATCTCCATTTCTAGTTCTTTGTCTTTCTCCAATTATGACATCTGCAGCTTCTTTAATTGTTTCTTCGAACTTCTTCCAGCTGTGCTCCACATTCTCCATCTCACCATCTAAGGGGACAATAGCAAACCTGTTTGTCAAACTTTCTTGACACTGTTGGACAACACCTGGGTTTTTACTAAATCTTTCTATATCCCACTTTTTTATTTTGATGTGATTCGGTCTTTGAATCTTTGCTATCTTTTCTCTAATTACTGCTCTTACCAGGTAGTCATCACTATCAAGAAAAAGGTCTTTGTGATACCAAAATATGGTCAATTTGGTTGGTCTTATCAGTTACAGGTACTTTTCATGTGTCTGGATGGATTCTTTTATGAGGAAACCATGTGGTTTTGATAAAAAAGTTGTTCCTCATAGCAAATTCAAGTAGCATGTTCCCATTATTGCTGTTCTTATTATGTAGTGAATACTGTACATCTGCCTGTCTTTGATCTTTGTCTTTTCCCACTTTGGCACTGTAGTCATCTACGACCAGCACCACATCATACCTTCTGGTAGATCTGCTAATCTCGTCAAGTTTATCATAGAATCTCTCTTTCTCTATTTCTGATGAAAAGAGATCCAGAGAATGTGGCCATGTGGAATATTCTCAGTCAGTTTCATAACTACACTACCCCCGATTCCTATTTTTGAATTTAGTTTACAATCTGTCCAAGTATTGTCACCCTGATAAATAAAAAAAGTCATGGATTATTCCATCTGCAGACACAAGCAAATAGTTTTTCAAACCAACGGGACTGGGCTTTCCTCTTACATAATGTTTTAACTTAGTTGTACCAGTGAACCGCTTCATTTGTTCATCAATAGATAATTCCTTGCTAAGAGGTATTTTTAAAAATTTCCTGGGACCAATATTAATTATGGGTTGGATTTTCCTTTTTGTTTCATCAGACACGCTTAAATTACCTATAGAATGCAGATAATTATGTAAAGTAAAAAATCTGTCTGCAAGGATTTTAAGCAACTTATATTTTTTGTTAAAGTACATTACTTTTTTATGTAAAATCTAGCAATAAAATATTCTAATTTTTCTGAATTAAAGTAAAAAACTGCTATTTTACCTATGCTGAGTGACCGTCATTATAAGAAAACTCTGTTTTATTAATTTACAAATATTGTAATTCAATTTATTTCTACAGTTATTTATAAGCCTTATTTTAACATATGAAACTGGTTTATAAATAGGCCTATGTTAAACGATTATGGAATTTTATTGAAATTTTTAGTAATCTGAGCTCCCTAATTTCTTTCCAGCCTCCCTGGGTGATCTCCCTAATTCCTTTCAGTTGTTAGGCCACTAGTATTAATTTAGTTTATTGATTTTGATTAAATATATAAAGAGATCCCAGTCTCAAAATTTATAAGAATGCAAAGATTGTGTTGGGCCAGACATGTTATGAGAATGGAGGATGGCAGGAACCCCAAAAGGGCTGTGCTGGATACATGGGAGGAAACGAGACCTAGATGCAGACCAAGGAAGAGGTGGGAAGATGGCGTTCCAGAGGACGCGAGGGACATGGGGATAAGAAACTGGAGGAGGGCTGCAATGGATAGAGTAGATTGGAGGCAGAGATTGGTGGAGGCCAGGGCCCTTGGGCTGTAGCGCCATAGGAGGAGGAGGAGGAGGAGGAGGAGAATTTTGATTAAAAATATAATGTAGTTTTTAAAGAATAAAAAGAAATATATTAAGTCTTTTAGTGATTCATAACATTCATTATGAATTATGTTTGAAGCATAGGCTGAAGGTGAAATTTAGGAATATAATGAGAATGTTTTGAGTACTACTTCAATGACTTTGGGGGGGGGGATGGGCACAACTGCGAGACCCTCGCACTTACTGATTTACATCATCAGTAAATGAGGTAAAAGATGCAATTTAATTCCTACGATATGGTGTTGAAACAAAAACACTATTAAATAGGCTGAATCGGATAAGGTGTCCCAAATCCATCGCGGTAGATCATTTATTCTTGTTAATTTGTTACTTTATTTGAACTATTACGACAAACAGCACAGCAAGCGGGAGGAAATGCGATTTGCAGTCACTGCGGCTTAGTAAGCTATGCAACACTTGCAGCATACTCGTGGCGTCAATCCTAACCAGAGTTAACAAGTGAAATTCCATAATCGTTTAACATAGGTCTATTTCTAAGCCAGTTGCATGTGTAAGTAATTCCAGAAATACAAGTAATTACAACATTTTAAAATTAATTAAGTAAAGTTATAGGTTTCTTAATAATGACAATAACTCAACTTTTGGTATGGTAAATAACGTACAAAAAAAAATGCACACGCCAGAAAACAAAGGAGGAGTCTATCAATCTACCTTTTTGTTTTCCGTCTACACTTCCCGTTTCAGGGTGGCTTTGTGCTCAGAGTGAAGACGGACTATGAAACTGGTAAAATTTTAACAGTAACGATTCTTTTTCCAGGCACGGACATGTCTGGGCGCTCTTTAGGCCTATTTGTATTTTATGCAGAATTCAAAAAATCAGTAAGTAGGAGAAAGTTGGACAAAACGGGAGTGTTCATGTTCTGAGCAAACTAGCCTCGAAATCTGCCGGATGAATTACAAACCACTTGCTTCTGTGACCAAACAGCATGTATATTTAGTTGGATTGTGTTCAGTGTCTCACGTGAGTCAGTAAACTCAGTTCGTTTTTCAGAATTGTGAATACTGTCGGACGTTCTCGATTTTTGACTCACTTTGACGCTTAACTGCCTCTTCTGTGCTACTTTAAACAAAAATGTAAATATAGTAGACACTACGTTTATTTATCAGTAAAACGATTATATTTCTGCAACATTTAACTAACTGGTGATTAAATGCTGTTTAGAATCTTTCAACATGGCGAGGTCTGATAAAACGGGGATGGCCTGGAGTCTGACAAAATGGGAATACCCATTTTGTCCAACCTCCCTGTTAATATTTCAGTTATTTACCACTTAGATTTATTTTTATTATATTTTTAAAATATATTTTTTGGGAATACGCGTACAGTTAAAATTAAATTTTATTTTTGTACTGTATAAAATTTGGACACATGAACTCTGCAGTGGAGCTGAGGAAAATACCGATTGCTTTGTATCTAAATATTGGTTTTTTATTTTTAAAATTTGTTATATTAAATTGATTTTAAATGTTACATTTTAAATTAAAAATAATTAAACTGTGGCCATCTTTATTTCTGTCTTACAGTAAAATTTAACATTTTTTAACTGTTTGCTAGATTCCGTTGTTTAATAAGTTTATTAGTTGTAAGTTTGTTTTGTATTAAGGAAATTTAGATAAAATGTTTCTAAACATGTGTTATATGATATACTTTTGGTAAATCTGTAATTTGTGCTTCATCGAAATTAGAATATTATGAAACAAAAATACTAAATACTTGTTAATATTTAATGAAGAAAGTTGTGTTAGTGGTTGAATTCACAAAATGATCACTGTTGCACACCACTATATAAAATTATCCCGATTAGCGCTTTCAAGCTTCACAGCTCATCGTCAGATCGGAATTAAACCGAAAACCTGAAAAAAAACCCTTCACTCACATCTCACCCCACCCTACTCACACACAACAAGCTATAATTGAATGTCCCTTCCCCACCCTCAGCCCTGTCCCACCATCTGGACAGTCACACACACACACACACACACACACACACACACACACACACACACACACACACACACACACACACACACACACACACACACACACACACACACACACACACACACACACACACACACACACACACACACACACACACACACACACACAACACTGAAACACAAGGAATTTGCTAGAAAAATATGTAACTGTCCAGATGGTGGTGACAGGACTCAGAGGGTGGGGAAGGGACATTCAATTATAGCTTGTTGTGTGTGAGTAGGGTGGGGTGAGATGTGAGTGAAGGGTTTTTTCAGGTTTTTGGTTTAATTCCGACCTGACGATGAGCTGTGAAGCTTGAAAGTGCTAATCGGGATAATTTTATATAGTGGTGTGCAATAGTGATCATTCTACTTGTTAATATTGTTAACAAGTTATCAGAGTTCATAATATAATTTTTTAAATTTAAATTTTATATCCTTACAGGTATTCACACAGCGTAAGAACGTGTTATAACTAATTCACACTAAACATTTAGTGATTTACTTACATTTGATAATTAATTTTCACTCCGAAATTGAATCCCCGTTTTGTCATACCGGTTGGATAAACCGGGGAGAAATGATTGCTTCCATAAAATATTTTTTTCTGAGAAATCAATTTGGAAAATGAGTATTCTAACATGGTGCAGTGCAGTCAAGTATATGACATGTATAATATTGTATAAAAGAGCTTTAAAAATTTTCACATGGCTCGTACTTATGCAAAATATTATTAGGCTACCCATTTTGTCTAACTTTACCTTACAAAGAAAGTGAAGAAATACATTTGACACGCAGGATGGTCGCAGCCGTCACTCTCATGTCTGCCTGATTACTTAGTAAAGCACAACTGGTTTATGATTACGAAAACGTCCCCGAATCATGCAAAACTTTAGACTATGTCGTATCGCAAACCGTTGAACAGTGAAGATGTACCCTCCACTCATCCCACCCTTGTTACGCCAGTGCAGCATACTGTTGAATAAGTGAGTAACGTTTGTCATCTCACTTAAAGTTTGGTAGAAAAAAAGTAGCACAGCACTTGCAAAAAAATCTTTATTTTTTTTCGAAAAATGCGACTTCTCATGAATCGAGTGACATTTACGAGATACATTTTGTGTCACTTTCATGACAAAACTACTAGCTCATACATTACGAACGAACAAATTGTTCGTAAAATATTTTCGGTCACTGAAGACAAATTTGACGGTTCAGAAATATGCTGACTTTTTCTGTGGTCCTCGAACGGAATTGTTTCAAGGAAATATTTTCCTGGGGTCCACTTAAAGGCTGTATGTAAACAAAAATTAAAATAAAATTTAAAATATAAAAACTGTTTGGCACTTTGCCACTGTCTGTCACTAACCACAACGTTAACATGATCGCGTAAACCTTTGTTATATTGCCTTAATACATGGCCTAAGAGCCGAAAGCGCTAACTTGTGACGTGTAGGCCTAAAGGTGTACACTGTCAATTCCAACATTTGGAGAAAACACTGAAGGGATATAGAAATATAGAAATAAAAGTAAGTTCTATAAAATTTATCTACAAAAATGTACAAAAATCTATCTTTATTGTCTGTGTTCAAAACCAACTTCATGATTAGAATTAATTATTCATCAACATCATCATCTGCTAGGATTAAACCAAGGATGGTTTGTTCAGGTTTCAAACAGTGAAAAACTCTAGAGTTGGTCACTCCAGCGACCCACACCTCTCCGTCCCATCGGCTTATAGAGTTCCATAGTTGTTTAGGGATGCGGCAGTCATCCAATCCATTCGGCAAAGATGTTCCCACCAATTCAGCCGATACTGGGCAATCCTGTCGAGTATACTCCTAATATGCAGTTCCTGCCGTATATCTGTGTTTCTTCTATGATCATGGAGAGTATACCCTGCCACGTGCCTGGGAAATCTCATTTCAGCCGTTTGGATACGTTAAAGCCCAGTTCTCAGACCCATAAAGAAATGTGGGAAGGGCGATCGCCTTGTAGAATTTTAGGCGCGTTTCTTTACTTGGTGACTTAAGAGTTCACCTGATGGTCCCGCACATAAGGTTTAAGTTATGGAACTTATTCACAACGTCGTTGCTTGTACTATAAGACACACTGTAGCCCAGGTATTAAAAATTGCTGACTTGTTCCAGGACAGTACCATCTATAACAATTAGAATATGGTCCCGTACAGGACCAGTTCCACGAAAAGCCATCATCTTGGTCTTAAGTGTGGATATTTGTAATCCAGAGTCTTTGCAGATTCGAGTTCACAAATGTATATCCATCTGCAACCTGTTTTCCGAGTCCGACAGAATAGCCTGATAGTCCGCAAACAACAGAGTGTCAATTGCAGAGTGTCCAATCATAAAATGCTCCGGAGGATACATCTGCCAGTTTTGTACGACATCGTCAATATATAAATTAAAAACGGCTTAGGAATATACTGATTTTTTCTGAGTTGAATTAGGTCCTCGAACGGAATATTTGAAGGAAATATTTTCCTGGAGTCCACTTAAAGGTTGTATGTAAACAAAAATTAAAATAAAGTGTGAAAACTGTTCGGCACTTTTATCACTACCCACAACGTTAACTTGTCACATAAACGTTTGTCATATTGTTAAGTTTATTGTAAGAGCCGGAAGCGCCAACTTGTCACGTGTAGGCCTAAGTGTACAGTGTCAATTCCAACATTTGAAGAAAACACTCCAGCAATATTATATACGAAATATAGAAATAAAAGTAAGTCCTAGAAAGTTTATTTACAAAAATGTACAAGAATCTATCTTTATTGCCTGTATTCAAATACAACTTCGTGATTAAAATTCATTATTAATACTGTTTTTATTTAATTACAAATTAGGCCTAAAAGCAAACATCTGTTCCCGGCAGATGAACACTAAATAATCCTATTTGTAACTTAGATACTGATAAAATACAGATAATATACACATAACACATATTGACAATTTAATCAATTAGAAAAATTGTATCTTCTCGTTATTATTAAAGCAGTGTGATCAAATGTCCAGGTAATCTGGAATTTTTTCCCAGATTGTAAACACTTGCTCCAATCAAATAGACTATCGGGATACTGATTTGTCCCGGATTTTAAATACTGTAAACAGGGTCGGAGGATTAGAAGCGCGTGGTGTCCTATGCTGTCATTCCCCCGATTCAAAATTCAACCTTTTATCCATTATTTACACTGATAAATGGCATACACACTTTCGAAAGTTAACAATTATTTTATTAAACTCTCAAATTACAACAAATATGTAGCTAAATAGTGATTAAAATGACCATAGTAGTACTTAAGCTTAGAAAATACTAATCGATCCATTTTTTTCTTGATTTTGCCTTAACGAAGTCTTGTATAATTTCTTCTTATTCGAGCGATACAAGTATCTCGTTTTCAATATTCAACCTTGCTAACGAAGATAATCTCATCTCCCATAGTTGCACTCAACATATCTTTAATGCATTTACATACAGAAAATGATCTTTCAGATTTGCAGTTAGCTATTGGAATCGTAAAAACCAGACGATAAGCAAAGTATACATTCAGAAATACATAAATCATTTTACAATCAATTATACTTTGAGCGGACAAACTGTAGTATCATGGAATCTATCATCTTCATTCGAACGATTTGAAAAAACCTCTTTCTTGCAATTTTATTCGTGGCACAAAGTGCTTCAATTCTATTAGAAGATCGTTATTCAAATCAGTCGGTAAATTTCTGTAAGAGCTTTCGCTTGATTTTGCAACTCGACACTCTTCATGGTTAATAACTACGTGAGAAAACCAAACAATTGCGTAGTCTGATCATAAACTTTGTTTCGCTTAGTCAATTCATCTGGATGGTGCCCCCTCTGACAGCTGAGTCCCTGGTGCCCGGTGCTGCAGCATACCCTAGCGTTATGGATAATCAGCCACTGACTGTAAAACACGGGTTCTTGTGTTAATGATGATGGTGATGATGAAAAAAGGAGAATGGAAAGGAAAAAATGGCCAGAATTCTTGTTCAATTGTAAGATAAAGAACAGTGTACTGTGAACATTAAAAGCTTACACTCTGACTGGGATTTTTCAGATTCTGTAATTTTCAGATGAACTGCGTAGAAATTAATAAGTATTAAAAACAAATGCTAGTACACCTGAAAAGTACTAATTGTTGAAGCCTTCAACATCACAGTCATGAAAATTGTGTGTGTGTGTGTGTGTGTGTGTGTGTGTGTGTGTGTGTTGTGTGTTGTGTGTGTGTGGGGGGGTGATGTCTATTAGTAGGCCTACAGTAACCACATCTATACTTCTATACTACTATTACAAAGAGGTAAAGTTTGTTTATTTGTTTCATTGTCAGGGCTATTCTCAGAAACTACTTATCCGGTCTCATGCTTTCACCACCTCTTCCTTGTAGCTTGAATATGGTTTCAGACGTAAATTCCAACAGATAACTTAACAATTTTGAAGAACAGAGCCGTAAAACGGCCCATGTCATGAAATTTCTTTGTTAATTTGCGTGTTGTGAAATTTTCGGCATGCGACAAACTTTCGTCCTGTAAGAGTCCTATATGACGTCAGCGAGTGAAATTTAGAGAGAATTCAACCTTTTATTTTGTTTTAATAAAGTCCTCCGTTTCGTTTTCGAGATTTTGGCGGTTTTGTAAAAAAATATTATAAGCATACAGTGGTGTTAGAGACGTTCTTAATTTTTAATTTTCTTAAACAGAAATTTTCATTGCTGTTACTACCACAGTGTTTCATTTTCACATTACTGTTTTTACAGACTCTATAAATCTGTACACGCAATTATCGAATTCTGCGTATTATAGTGTGCTTCTCCGTATTATTTCTTTCTCTGTACATTTTTAGTATCCCCATTTTTTTCTTTCAAGTATGTGTTAAAATTTTTTTTACCGATTTTTGTTATTGTCTTTTAACAATTTTTTAAATTCATTAATTTGACTATCATTTCACATTTATTAACCGTTTATTTTTAGACGGTCAACAGTAGTTTAGTCTTTATAATACAGTATTAATATTTCTATAAAACTCCCTGCGATCGGCAGGTGCAGTATAGCACATGGGTATAATATGTTTGTTGAGGGACGTGTTGTGAGTATTTTTTGTAGTGTTGATTTTAACGATTAATTATATTCGCAAATTTATTGTTTCATTATACCATTCGTTTTAATTATGCGTACGTGTGTTTGTTACAATAGAGTTCCGCTAATCCGGACTTGATGGGAGCGGACCCAGTCCGGATTAACGGGAAACAACATAAAAATATTCCTACGACTATTTTAAGGTGTAGGGAGTGGTTAAAAGAGTGAATAAAATGAAAGCAAAACACCTTTTAACTATCCAAAATGTTGTCTATATTAAAATAAAAAGTTACCGACATCTGCAGTAACACAAGTTAATTTTTTAGAAGACAGTCAGTAGAACAGGCTTAAGAATTTCTGCAGAAAAAACAAATTTCTCACGAACATTAAAGATACCCCAAACTTCCTGGTAACAGATATTGGTCGAATAGAGAGGGTTAGAAAATTTAAGTATCTAGGAGAAATAATTCAAGAGAATGGTTTAGAAAAATCTGCTATAGAAGATGGATTCATAAGATGGAAAGGCCATATGGTATAACTAAACATATTTACAATAAAAAGTGCATATCTAAAAATGCGAAAATAAGGCATTACAGTACAGTAGTGAAGCCAGAATGCCTATATGCAAGTGAATGTCTAGCATTGAAAGCAATATTTAGACAAACTAGAAATATTGGAAAGACGAATTATTAGGAAAATATTCCCACGAAAAACTTCAGAATGTTGGAAATTAAGAAGTAATGATGAAATATATCAAAGTATAGAAAATATAACAGAAACAATGAGAAAAAGAAGACTATTATTTTTTGGACATTTATATAGAATGGACGACAATAGGTTAACAAAGCAGATCTTCAAATATCTGTGGGGGAAGAAGTCAACATCAAGTTGGATTAAAGAAGTCCAAAAGGATTTAGAAAAAATAATAGGCCTATACATGCAGAAGAAGCAATTGAAAGAGAAGTTTTTCGGGCAAAAGTGTTAAAAATGGAAGGAGTCCAGGGTAGGAGAGAGAAAAACGCAGGTTCAAAGTGGACTGAAGACAGGAAGAAGAGACACAGTGAAAAGATGAAAGAATATTGGAGAAAAAGAAAAGCACAAAGAATAAAGAATTGAAATTGGCATTTAGTCCATAAATGGCCGATTAAAAAAAAAAAAAAAATCAAGGGTATAATGTGATTTTCAAAGAAAGCAAAAAAATAAATTTCAGTAGATATTTACTTGACATAAAATACGTGAACCGCAGGATACCAAACGTTTCCCAGTACAGTAAACATTTAAAGAGTAAATAATTTTAGCAGCGGTCCACACTCCACTTATTTGATTAAATCAAATAAATAGCAGATAACGAGTTTTTTTTCTTTATTTTTTGTAGTCTTATTTACAAAAATCTCTCCTCCCTCAGAAGGAAATCCTCCTGACCCAAAATTACGGTGACCATATTTTCTCAGTTGCAATCCGGAACTTATGACACCAATTAATGTTTGGGGGGGGGTAGGTTAGGTTGAGTTAAGTCAGGGGGGAGATATGAGGCATTTCTCGAAACAATGTTGACAATATAATATATTCTTTTAGTAAATGTTATATTTGTCCTTAATTATTAACAAAGTGCTTTGAAATTTGGTATGGAAGTTCAGGTACATTATTGCTATAAATATATAAAATTTCGTTAATTTATATCAGTATACAATAAATCAAAATTCAAGTCAAAACAAACAGCTACTGGCACCAACCTGTGAGCACGTGAAGTGAGGGGAAGCACTAGCAGACGCCAGTGTTGCCAGATATCGGGAATGAAACTAATTTACCAAATTCATTTTGGCCAACTATTACACAGAAAAAATGATACCTCAAAATTTCGGTGAAGCGTTTAACGGCAAAATGCAGGTGAGGGAATTCACGGCTTGAGGTAAAATTATTTTCCGTGTATAAAACTTCAGCAGATCGTGGACCACCGCTGCTGTTTGCATAAATTAAGCATAATTTTTGCTTTAAACCATAAAATATTTTAAACTCTAAATCAGGGACTTTTTAAAGATTTTTCGAGACACCGGGACCTATTTCCGAAATCCGGAACTGTCCCGGAAAAACCGGGACGTGTGGTCACCGTATCCAAGATGTAAACGCTGTCGACGGGATTAACAAAGCCGGACCAATGTTAACGACGATGATTCTGACGAGTTTGTGTATGCGGAGAACGAAAGGAATATAATGGAAAAAAAACAAGAAATTGACACTTTCTCGGATGCCGAATGTAGTGACATTTGCTCGGAGAAACAATGCTTCTAGGAAATTCATAATGATTCCAGGAGGTGTAGTATGGTATTAAGCAGTTACATTTGCACAGAAGCCAACGATGAGTTTTAAAAACTGTTACTTGGTCAACCTGACTGCATAAGCCCAAAAATAAGTCCTTTATTTCATCTAACAGAATAAAAAAAAATAGAAAGTTCATATTGACGACATACAACTAATCATTTGGAAACATCATTTGTAGTTCTTTTAGTTAGTCTGATCAAATTCTCTGCGCCCGGAAGTCCCAGATATTTTTATATTGTTATTGACATTATTAATTATATTAATTACAATTAAGTACAATTAATTGTAATTATTATATCATATTACATTATAATTGTATAATGTAGTTAATTATATCCATTATTTATTATAACTATTACTCTTTAACATTGAACAAATCATTATTTGTTATTATCGTTATTATTATTATTATTTAACTCCTGTTATTATTTTGTTGTTATTAAATGCATTGCGTACGCGCGCGCGCACACAAAACACACACACAAACACAATTAAAAATTTGAAGCTTCTCATATTGAAAGCTTCACCCACAAGTACTTTTCAGGTATACCAGCGTTTTTTTTAGACTTTGCTTCATTTCAGAAACATTCCTCTAAAGTACTACCAATCGATTTGAAAACTGGAAACTTGAAGAATCCTAACCAATATGTTAACTTTTAGACTGGTTCTGTCGTCACACCATTTATTTTACAAAAAAATATTCTTTCCAAGTTGGGATACCATTGTTGTTTATTGACGTACCTTTCACTTTATCTTTCACCTTTCACTTTGCTTGCTGATCAACGCTCCCCGAAAAGACACTGAGTACTACGGTCACAAATTTGACATAATATCCCTCAACCTTGAAGACTAAAAGAGAGGAACCACTGTTGTGAAGATAATATCAATTCATTTCCAATGCTTTGGGGAACTTCCAGACTTAGCTTTCAGTCACAAATTGTAGTTAAAAAAAAAAACACATCCGAAAAATGCATATGAATTGTAATTATTGTAATTAAAATTTGTAATTATTTTATAAAAGACTTTTTGCATTGTTTATCAAGCTATTAAAGAAAACTAAAAACAAAAGAATTAAAAAAACGCAGAAAAGGTTTCCGGTATATATATATAAAAGACTACCGTTCCATGGTGGTCTCTAGAAACGATACACTGTAGCTAAATATCTCCTTAAGAAAGTACAATAAAATAATAAATAATTAAATTAAAAATGTGGCACACATCTTTCTCAATTTATTCTTAGAGCCTTTGGTTTAATAAAATTTAAACTATTATAATTTAAATTGATAATACAGGCCGTCATACTAGATAATCGCAGATGAAGAAGCACGCACGTAGAATTTAGCATTATATACACATTTGTGGAAATTCAGAATCCCCCTTGTCCGGCCAGTAAGATTCGAACTTTGTGTATATATTAATTAAACAGGACTGAAAGAATGAAGTAGACAAAGTACTTTTTTATATGGTATACACCTGTGCCGTGTTCTGCGCGCGCGCGCGTTTTATCAGCTCGTTGATAACACACGTACATTCAGAGCAAATGTAACTAAGAGCAAGAGTCACTCCGAGGAAATGTTCCAACCCCGTGAGAACATCCGACAGAATAATTACAGGTCATCCTGAGTCAGTTGCTTACAAAGTGTTAAGATTGCGCAACTGGAGTGGATCAGCCTGTATGGAACTTCGGGCAAGTGATTTAATTTCTAAGCGTACACATGTGAAGGTAAACAGAGTATTCATAAAAACCTATTGGTTTCCTGCGAACGATATTCATGTGAATCATGTGGTTCCAAGTGTTCGTTGCAAATTGTGTCGACGACGCATATTGACCTGCTGGGATATTCACGGGAAGAAACGAACATAAGTGAAGCAAAGGTCAGTGTGGTGAGAGTGGATATTAAGCGTCCAAGGGGATTCTGTTGATAGAAGTTGTAGCACTCATTCTGGTGCTTTTCGTTTACATTAGGCCTGGGTACTTGTATTTAGTATTTACAAACAAATATAGTATATCTCGGCACTTTCAGTCTGAGAATACGTGGCATTTTAACACTGTTAATAGTGTGCTTGATACGGACAGTTTTATAGTAAAGTCTAAAATGTCGATAACAAAGTTCACCTTACAGAAGTTCTCGCCCAGCCTGGCACATATAGGCCTACACCGCTTGCTGAGAGCGTATGTGGGGAGGTCCGATTCCTTTGGGCGTCCTGTGGGCACAGGCTAAAAACTACACGATTCAAATCTCAGTAGTACATTACACCTTAGAGAGTAAGACTTAGTCCTACCTTTTATGATCACTTTTTCCTTATTTCACTGGCCGTGCCTAGGTCGCCAACCGAAGTATAGTACGTAATATTGTAGTAGGCCTATATAGTCGACTATTTTGGTTCAGTGTATTATATACGATATATTGTTGAAAAAAATACACAACATACATATACAATAAATATGTAAGTTGTGGTACTGATATACTACTTTTCAGAATTATGTCTTAAAGATTTATTGTTTTGCGTTTTAAACGAATGCAATGAATTATTATTTAATGCGTCACATAGTGAATGTTATTTTTAATTTCGCCTTTTTTGGATCCGCTGTTCCAAGAGAAGAACTTAAAAACTTGTTGCCGCAACAGAAAATGGTGGCACGAACTTAGGTGGTTGTTTATGTGCAGACATTGGTTAACAGTAAACATAGAAACATGTAGTAACCAGGCGTTTGTCTCTGTGCAGAGCCACCCTGTCTCCCTAGCTATTTTGCAGCCCTTCACTTCAACTTAACAAAAATTACACAATAATTGGAAGAGACATTAGTAGTATTTGTGTTTTAAATTTAACTCTTGCAGCTGCTTCACATATACATTATTTGCCTTTTGATGTTTTTAGGTTGCTTTTTAATAACTACTAACTATTTATAATAGTTATGGTTTATTGTTGGAAATGGATCACGTGTGTACATTTCCTATGTTAAACTTGCACTTTTTAGTACCATTTTTTCAAATGCTATTTAAGATAAAGCTTTTGAACAAAAAAAAAAAAAAAAAAAACTGTTCAGTTGATGTTTGGTTATAAGGTGAACCAACTATTTTTTTTAATTTTTTCTATGTATAATATATTTTACACAATTTGACATTACTACACAAAATATTTCAAAAATTTTGAGCTCCTAATTAAGTTACTCTTAAAAGATATATAAATTATATTTGGTTCACGTTATAAAGCAAGTAATCAAGACAAAGTGTGCAAAATCTTATGTTGACACCTTACTTAGATTTTGCAAGAATTAGTAGTGTTAACGACTGTTAGTTACAGTACATGAGGATGTGAATGTCAAGAGGCCGGGAACGTGAATGCGAGTGAAGTTCAGGAGTAGGGAGGCTGTGGCTCATTGCCTTCTGAAGATGTCACTCGACACGCACCTCTTCATCGTTGATGCGGGGACGATCCGGCACGCCAGATGTATCGGAGATGCTGTGTTCGGGAACGTAAGTGAAGTTCAGGAGTAGGGAGGCTGTGGCTCATTGCCTTCTGAAAACGCCACTCGACACGCACCTCTTCATCGTTGATGCGGGGACGATCCGGCACGCCAGATGTATCGGAGATGCTGTGTTCGGGAACGTGAGTGAAGTTCAGGAGTAGGGAGGCTGTGGCTCATTGCCTTCTGAAGACGCCACTCGACACGCACCTCTTCATCGTTGATGCGGGGATGATCCGGCACGCCAGATGTATCGGAGATGCTGTGTTCGGGTCAAGGGCGTGTTTTTCGCGAGAAGGGAATCAGGAGTCGCTTTCTACCCCAGTCCGGTCATGGAGCTCCGTAATATCTCACGATGCTTATTCACAGTAGACTTCGTTACGTGCCAGCCGACTCCATCAGCTGGGTCCGGGAGAAGATAGTGAGGACTATATCACCGATTGCCGTAACCTCCACTGCCTTCCGAGGCGTTGGAGTAAACTGACCTTTGGCTGCATCGGATCTGATGATCGGCACCAAATCCATATCCATAGTTTGTGCGACTTCTGGTCCTGGTCCTGTGGAACGTCTGACGTTCTAGAAGCCTACGTAGCCGGCGCTAGGGTGGGTGGTCTCTCCCTCGCTCCGAGTCTCTGTGCGCGTGTTCTTAATGATCGTGCTCGTAGCGCCCATTATTCTTGTTGTCTTCTTGATTTGCTTAGGTAATGAAAATTATTCCTGTAAATCACACTGCAACATATGTATGCTTGCTGTCTGTATTGGTCATACTCTGGCCAAGTATTATTCAACTTCCTAATTTACCCTTAATTTAGAGTTGCTAGTCCAGTAGTTTCAACTAATACTAACATTTCGTATAATTTTGCATATTTGTTCTTTTCACTTACTTACATATTTGTAAATCCATTTTACTTACAGTGGGAATTTCTATTCCACCTTCAGAATTCATAGTTAATTATCACAACAGCAACTCAACAGAAAATTACTGGCCATTACTATGACCAATGAAACTAAGTAAGCTATAATACAAAAATTAGAGCATATTTCAGCGTAATATCATCGTTAAGTGCAGAAGGGTCACGCGGCCACGACTTATAGGTTTTGCTGCACAAAGTGAATATCTTAATATGCGATTGTATTATCTGATTTTTTTATTATCTATGTACAGTGCTCTTATATGTTCCTGAACACATTCCTGGACCGGTGATAACATATGGCAGCGAGACTTGGACTCTGAACAAACAAGCCGCTAACATAGTCAATACTTTTGAAAGGAGAATTTTGAGGAGAATATATGGACCAATCCAAGTAAATGGATAAAGACAATGATCTGACCACCGCCATCCGTCTGCATAGATTGCAATGGCCAGGACACATCATTAGGATGGAAGGCAATCGAGTACCTAGAAAGGTACTGTTTGGTCGAATCGAGGGTAGAAGGCCTGTCGGAAGACCCAAGACACGCTGGATTGACACAGTGGCGAGGGATGCTGATAATTTACTTAAAATAAAACGATGGACATCGATCGCGAAGGACAAGGAAAAGTGGAGGCGGATGATTATGGAGGCTAATGTTCGACTTCGAACTGTGACGCCATAGAAGATGAAGTTTGTCTATGATTATTGAACGTACGTATTTTTTGCACAAATCGATGTGTTTTTGTTAGTTTATTACGCCAGTATAAAAATTATTTTCTGAAAAAACGGACATGTGTATTTAGAAGTTCAAGCATTATGTGAAAATACGGTATATTTATATTTAAATAGTCAAAAGCAGGATGAGCTGCAATATAACATTCATAGTCAGGGCTGATTTTCTAGAAGTATGTTTAACTGTGACTAGATTAAAGAATTGTATTTTTTATTTAACTACTTTGCAAAAGAAACTGTTGGACTGTACTTTCGAATGAACATTTTAGTTATGTTGAACGAGCGACCGGAACATTAAGCTTAATTGTTTATCGTTTGACAGGAGGGATGGGCGGAAGTTGGCAAGGTTCGGAGGAGGGCGGACCGCCCTTTGCCAACCACAAGGGTTTCATCTCGAATACTTTCCTATATACTATTTCTATACTTTTCTGGCTTTATCTTTTTTCAAAATACGTACGCTTGAAACCGGATTAACGTTAATTAAGCGAGCGAAATTAAACTGGATAACAGAAGCCGACAGCGAATGACGGGTTCGTTCCGATACTGTAAATGGTTACACCTCCTTTCTTACGAACCCTGCGCGCGTGCGTGCGCCCTACGTTTTGAAAACAAAAAGACTGTTGAGAAACAATGTCTCTGTAGCGAAAGTAAACATTATTTAAATGTTGTTAAAAACTAGAAGCAGTGAAGTTTCTTGGCCGAGTAAACACGTTCAGTCTCGTGTATATAAGACGCGGATTATGTTTACTGTATCAATCGTCGTGCACCAGCTCTTCGTATCTTTTTGTCTAGAAATTCATAACAAACAACCTGTCAGCGTCGGAAATTCTATACCAGACACATGCGGTAGATGAAGCTACATGTCGAAAACTTCAGTTTTTACGAGTAACTCTCCTGTTTACTATTTAATTAATTTGTAGCTTATTACTAAGTACAGTTTTTAAATTTATTTTGCAACTGAGCTTTGGTTTGAATTTCTTCTTATTCTGACAAGAAGAAGACCAGATATGCTTTTAGTAGCGAACATAATACAGATTAACTAGCTACTACTTTAAAATGTCTTGAAAATTTTATTTTATATTAGTGTAGATATTTCTTTGTGTTTATTGCTCGTTGTACAGTGTTTTTTAAGTCGTAAGTATTAGCGTAAAGGTTATGCTTTTGTAAGTTCAACTCAGAATACTCCTTATTTGTCTCTATAATTTATTAGCTTATATATGCAAGCTAGTATTATTATGTAAGTCTTATAAGTCTTTATACATCTTTAAATGTAAGTTGTTTGCCACTGCAATGTCTATGGAGTTTACTAGATATATTTTTTTAATTACTTTATTTTAGTTTTTTTTACATTCAGCTTTTTACTTTTGTATCCCAAATACTTAGTTCTGAGAATAATTATTTATTTCTTTAATTTATTTATTACGTTGATATTGAATTTCTGAATGTAGATAAGATTAATATAGGTAATACTAAAGAATTCTACCCACGAGAACTTCCTGACTATCCTTGCTGATGGAAGATGCTTGTCTTTCCTTTTGCTAAGTGTAGGCCTATTAGCGTATGTGTCTGGTCTAGAATTTCGGACGTTGAAAGTTTATTTTTTTGAATTTCCTTATTTTCTTACTGTCTTCATCATTTATCTTCGAATTTGTTCTTAATAGAGTAGGTTCTTTATTAAACTCAGTGGCGGTTCATGGTTCTGACAGTTGAGGTTTAATGTTTCTAGTAAAGTAAGAGCAATTTACCCCATTCCAAATAACACAAGGGGTGGATTGCAACATGGAAAAATGACTTTTGTATTAGTAATATTAAGTTGTGTTTGTGATATTTGTAAATTATTCTAAAAATATATAGTTAAAATAGTAGGGTAATTAAAGCCTACCTTATTTTGGAATCACATGTCTTGTGGATAACTTGTTCAAGACCCAGTTGGTACGCTGCTCCCAGCATCTTTTAGACTTTGTGTTGCACTGTTTATTGTTGAAGTTGCTAAATGTTTATGTAAAAGAATGCAACCTTCTTGACAGCATAGCACTATTTTATTTTATTTTAAGACTTCACTGCACACATTTTCATTGCAGAATGTATGAAATAGAGACATTTGATACGAAACTGATTGTAATCGGACAAATCATATGGTAAAAATCGTAACGATGGTGGTATGAAAATGTTGACATTCCCGCTCGGGGCGGTTCGGCCCTCGTCGGAACTATTCGCCTCTGTCGCTAAACTGGAATGTTAGCGACAGTTCAATGCAATTCTGCATATACTGAGTACCCCTCAAAAGGTCTGTACATAGCCTAGGGGGGTGCTGAGAGCTGCTGTACACCGCGAACAATAGTAGCGAGCAATTCGCTTATTACGCGAACCGATTATTGGTCAGTCAACACGATTAATCTAAAAAATCTCGTTATTAAAAACCGAAACAAATCCTTAAAATATTAAAATTATTTAGGGTGTTCAATGATCTATTGAACCTTATGGGCTAGCCGCCACTGATTGAACTGTCGAATACTTCCGCCGAATATTTTACATGATAAACCATAACGGATAGAATAATGCAGATGGCATTAATATAATGAGATGATCACTAGTAACGTGTTACGGAAATCTGTACTGACGTGAGATATAAGGCTTAAGAGATGGTTGCAATACATACAGAGAAAACAAAAATACTGACACAAACACGTTTAAATAGAACTTTTCATAGGAAAGAATAGGAAACGACCATCTGGAAAGAGTTAAAAAGTTTACATACTTGGTAGTGAATCAGTCTGATTTTGGGAATGAAAAATGAGAAAAAGAATAAGAGTAATCCAGGCATACTTTGCTCTTCTACTTACATTTACGACTCGAAATATCTACCGAAATAGGCATAATAAAATCAGCATCAAAAAAAGTGTAGTAAGAGCAATAACAATATATGGATATGAAACTGGGTCTTAACTCAGGAGATGGCGAATTATTACGCGACTGCCTTTGAAAGAAAAATTATAAGTAGAATATTTGGTGCACAATAGAAGAATGGGTTCTGGAGGAGATCTAGCTATAGCCATGAATTATTTAAACAATAGGAAGAACTCCCCCCCTCCGTAATCGAATTTGTCAGAGTAGAAAGACTCCAATAAGCTCGTGAGGACCGAAACATTTTAAAATTGCGTGCGGGATAACTGTGGAGAAAAGACTAGGATGCAGGTTGCTCGAATGGAAAATTGGAAAATGGAAGAGGCGTAGACCGGTTGGAAGGTCCCGGAAGAGATGGCAGTAGGAAACTATTTAGGATGCGGAAAATCTTCTAAGATCTCACAAGTGGAAGAGATGTATGGAAGGATTTCACACTTGCGGCTATGGATAAAAATGAATGGTGACGCGGACTAAAAGATATCAAAGCTCGAAGTCAAATCATCTACACACACTGATAGTCTTAAATGTTTTGTACGACTTTTTCAAAACTTCGCCTTAGTGAGTACGTGTCTGTAAATACTGCAGCAAATGGATTCAAATCGGTCTACTCTTTTTGCCACAGAAATTAATCAAAGTTTTATAAAGTGGGAACTACAGACCTTTAAAAGCAAATATTTTAAAATTTCACTACAGCGTACGCAAATATGTTTGGCCGCGCGTTTTCTTGAAGTTGTCATGCAAATCAATGAGGCTGTGGAGAGCTTGTAAACGGCGTTTCTAACTCCGTGTTGGGTTGTAGGTTTACAGACGGAATAACGGGCAAAGATTTTAATTCCTGCTTTTTTAAATGGCAATGAAGCAATAAAATGAAAAAACTAAAAATTGTTAAAAACGATCGAGAACCTTGTACAATGGTCAATAAGATTCGAATAGCAAGCAAAAACCTGTTAAATATAGAAAGTTTTTAAGTTGCTGAGAAGTAAATTACTGCACAATACGTAAACTGAGTTAGATACACTGCCGACTAAATAAACATTCCAAGGCTGACTCTTTACAACTCGCCTAACCTCAATTGAAGTTGTTTGTACTCACGAAATAATTAGTCCAATTTTTTAATTTGAATTATATAGTAACATTTTCACATTCTTAAATTAATTTTTTTCTATTTTATTTTGGTTTTATCTCTCTGGAGGGGTTTTAACTGCCAAACTCTCCCGCTATGCCACATGAAGTGGCTAATACACCACGCGCTTTCACCCCAACAATTTCGTGAATCACTTTCTGCCGTGCGTCTGATTTCTGCCAATCAGATTTGATTTATACATATCTAAAAAAGTAAAAAGATTGTATTAAAATTTAATCTATGTAATGTCCTCAAATGGGAGCAGTGATTAGGCACGAAACTGGAAGTAAAAAAACAATTTTTTATGCTAAATATTGAAAATTAAATATTTTGAAAAACTTAAATATTAAAAGGTAATTTATAAAATTCAAAATCAAAACAGTAGTAGATGTCTACTGATTCCTATTACACGTCCTAAAATCGTTCGATCTCTAGTTTGGAACGTGGTCGTTTTACCGTTCATGTGTAAATTAGGTTTCACTGTGTGAGCGTTATTGGGCAAACGGCATCGCCCTTGTTATTATTAAAGTTCTTACTTATAAATTATACGCTAACGTAAAACGCAGAACGTCTCTTCCGCGTATAATTTCGTACTCTCTCATTTTATCGAGTCACTTATTTGTGGGTCGAACGGTGGTGCGCAGTTTCAACCCTGTTTGATTAAATAATTAATTTTCTACCAAGCTTAAGGAAATAAACGCTTTGGATTTTCATTACGCACTGTGAACGCTCGTTTTTTTTTTCAAAAAGTTGTGCTTACTGTCGGGATTTTTTGTTTGTTCCTAGTAGGCCTACTGTGTTACACATAAAAAAAGACTTACTTCATTGAAATTACTACAATTCATGAAAATAGGCCGAATTTTAACCTCAACGAAGTTGACGTGTTAACTTAGCGTTGTCTACAGGACAAACTGGTAGAGTATAAATATTGTTTTAAATTAGGGATCGGCGAGGCTTTGTAGTTAAAACTGAATGTTTTAAAATGTCACAATGTGTACACAGTAAAGCGGAATTGGAAGGAACCGAAATATTCTTTCGGTTTGATCACGTTTCCGCATTACACGGAATCAGACATTAGTGACCTTTTGTATACGTGCTTTGTTTCTATATTATTTCATACAATTGATATAATAGTAATATAATTGATACATAAACTATTTGTCACGACTTCAGTCGGCTCTGCTTAGTTTGCTGCAGTACATTATATTAAGTTTATTATAGCCTACATCATTAATTGCCACGCTGCTGCGTATTACGTATTGTTACGACTGTCTAACTTGATCTTCATATGGTACAGTGGAAAACAAAAATACAAGACACCAATTAAGTCACTAATCAGCAGCTTTAATTATCACAATTAAACAGTTTGTAATGAACAAGATAGTCTCTTGCAACAAATCAACTAAAAATTGTTCACACGCAATAATAATGTCTATTAATGGAGGAGTCTTGCACAATTATAAAAGACATAACACAATAATTCTTCACTTCGATAAACACTCGATCCGCGCTAACGAAAATCGCTCACGTAACTGAACTGACAACCCGGCTGCTATGGCTTATATAGGCTGCGCTGAGGTCCAGTACAGCTTTGCCTTCTTACTGCACGCCAGCGGCTTAATGGGTATTTCAGATGTTCCTGGAACTAACTTGAATCACCTACTTTAATGACGCAACACGAGCCACACTAGTCGGGGGGAGTGGAGAATGTTCTGGATTGTTCGGTACGCTTCTTGTACCAGTATTGTTATTTAACTACAGTAAGTATTTACATTTAGTAACTACCGCATCTTCCAGTTACCGAGAGTTTGAGTCCCATCTGCGGGTCTGGTCTACAAACAATTTTTTTTCTGTCCCAAAGGTTATATCAGCTGATCTCTACAGTGTTCTTTGCTAAATTAAGAAATGAAAACCATTTTTTCTATGGCATAAGGTTTTTTTGTGACACTTAGGTTAAAATTTTACGTTTATAACATTTTCACTTATGTTACTAAACAGTATTTCATATAGGCCCTACCTAAAAGGTCGTACTTGAAGGCTTCCTGGAATATTTTGCCTCTGGAATGTCCCTTTTTAGAGTCCAACAGTAATCTGCCAACATACTTCAACTCCAATTCTCCTGATGCCTTTTTTCTATTCTTGCAACATCCTGATGAAATCGTTCACCGTGTTCATCGTTCACGGTCGCCAGGTTTCCGGAAAAGAAATATAAATGAGAATAGTGAAAGTGGATTTCAAGAGACATCTTACAACCTAAAAAATCATACATAATCTTTCAGCAACTGATTAATTAGATTCCTATAGTTGTCAGACTTTTCTTTCCCTAAGAAGGATTTCCCTACGTTTTTTAAAAAACCCATGCACTCTTTTCTAAGTCATTCAGTCTGCCTTCAAACTTTTCATCTTTCATTAGTTCTTTATTTGGGGCCTACAAAAATTCCTTCTTTAATTTTACATCGTTAATTTTGGGGAACTTCTCTTTCAAATATGGAAAACCTTGTCCACACTTGTCCATGGCTTTCATGAAACTTTTCATTGAACCTAATTTTATGTGAAGAGGTGGTAGATAGATCTTTTTAGGATCAACGACAGGAGTATTTTCAACATTTTTTTCACAAGGTTTAAGAGATTTCTGCAAAGGCCATGACTTTTTTTAAAATAGGTTTTACGCTCTTGCTGTTCCATTCACAAAGAAAACAGCAAATTTTGTGTACGCAGCCTGTAAACCACGCAACATAGCAATCACTTGAGGATCTCCTCATAAGTTCCATGAATACTTTTCATAATGAATCTTGTCTAGAATGAGCTTCATAGATCTCTTTCGTATTGATAAGATGTGCTAATGGGACTGAAGGAAACTTATTTCCTTTGTGAAAGAGAATAGCTTTTAGGCTAACTTTTGAGGAAAACTATAAATAAAACCATTCCTCTGGTTTTTATGATCATGTCCTAGAGTGTCCTAGAAGAAATGTCATTGCAATACACAATAAACCCTTTTTGAGAGAAACAATTCTTGAAATCCACTTGGCGATTGCGAAAGCATCATACTTTCCCGTGAATACGGTCTCGTGATCAAAGTTCCATCCTTTTAGTCATCATCCCACTCGCGGGCTGGTGCAGGACTATGCCACCTACATGGCCTCTACTGATGAAACATGCACTTAACAGTTAAAAATATATTTGCCTGTATCTTTTGTTTGTATATCCATATGTAATTAAATACAAATACATGTATTAGTGACTGCTACTCAGTATATTTTACTTTATAAAATTATAAACAATAATCCGTCGTATTTATATATACAAAACTATACGTGATAGAAAAATTCTGATTAAAAATTTGAATTTCTCGCATAAAAATACAAAAAATCAGTAAAATTATTAGCTGGGGCAAAATATGTGTCTATCAGTGATATGTAGGAAACTGTACTTAAAAACATAACGTTAAACAAAACGCTTCATAAAACAAAATAAGTATTCTAATGAAATGTCAAATGAAATATTGTATCTGTTTCTGCAGTTTATAAATTTGAATATAAAGAGCTTGTCTTTTTTGATAACGTCGATAACTATCATCGTATCGTTGCCACGTAACGTTAAGACATGATGTCACTTTAACAACTGTGAAACCTATTTAGTTATACGATACTTTGTAGGAAAATTTCCCTTTCTCGTCTTTATGTTCTCGCGGTTCAAATGAAAGGCACTTGATTACTAAAATAGCAACATCATTGTATACTCTACTTACTCTACTAGCTTAGTTTGCGAATGTCGAAAGGTACATTCAGTTAAATTTTGATGCTGTGGACGGGCTGGTCAGCAGTAACTTCAGTATTCTGTAATGTTAACAATTTTTGTTGATACATTACTTAGCCTAAGCTAGACGTGTTAATTTTCTTTTACGTAATTCCGTATTGGTAGTAACATTTAGAAAACATATATGAAATTCTAGATTCTATTACGTAAAACCTGTAAAACGTAATATAGAGAGTCTTTTATGAGTAAAACAGTATTTTGTTTCCGCGCTGAGAAGATTCCACACTATAGAAGTTACAGATAAAACCCGTAACGTTTGTCAGAACCATAACGTCTTGTCCGCAGTGGACAAGATTTGGTTTCATTCAGGGTCTAATTTGAACAGTTTTTACAGTATAACGTTTCTAGCTCTTCCAGGGGCGAACCTAGGTGGAGATATAGCCCCTCCCAAAATCCGAAAAAATTAAAAAATTAGTCAAAAACTATTTTTAACTGGCTCCGTGTTTTTTGAAATTTAATTAACTGTTTTCCAAATTTTGTCAATTTAAAAAAATTACTATTTAGGTCAATGACAAGTTTAAATAATCTACAATAATAGGCCTTATTCTCAATAATAAATATAACAGATGAAAAGAAATGGTGAAAAATGAAAAGAAGTCGAGTTGGAAGAGAATAGGAGGACACGATTTTCCGCTGGTTGTAAGCAACTTGAAACATACGATTCACGTGACGACGTGCTTTACACTGTGCTTGACCCATGTCAGCTGTTTTATTTAATTCAGCAACCAAGGAACTGTTTGCTTTTACCCGCTAGTTGGCCGTAAACGGAGGCTTATGAAAAAGACAGGCCATGGAGCGTACGACGATTTTTGAAGTCACGTGACCTTAGGAGTTGAACAATTCCAGTGTTATCCTATGTACTCGCGTAATTAACGCGCTTTATTTGGAAAAATTTATTTAAATATTTCTGATTAAAAAAAAATTAAACATGTAATAAACATATTATGAAACATATGTAATCCACATATTTTTTTAAACATAAAGAAGGATAAATAAAACACTTATTTATCAAAGTATATACTAATATTTATTTCTCCGTTTTTTACCTTTCTTTTTTTCCTATTTTTCCTTTTGAAGAAGAGTGATAATCATTATATATTTTAACAAAATTATTTAACACTATTTTACATGCTGTAAAATTTGTATCTACAACCCTATTATATACATTTATATCCACACCATTTATATACATGCTGTTAACACTCACTTTCTTAATTTTGATGTTCTCTTTGAAGTATATATGTTCCACATAAAGGTATTATTAAGCTTCGAAGACAAACTGTAAGCCTATCTGATGTATGTTTTTAATTGACTTTAATGAAGTTAGTGAATTACAGCTATTATTTACCCATTAGTTTTAATTTATTGGTACGATTTTCATTATAATATGAGGAAAACAATACCCTAAGAAAACGATATGTGGTTAAAAAAATCCCCCCCCCCGAAATGAAATCCTAGGCTCGCCCATAAGCTCTTCAGCAGTTTACGTTTAGAAATTATTTGCGTGGATCAAGACGTCTCTTGTGAGTCGGACTTTGGATACAGTGTCCTGCCACTTGCGGTCAGTACCGCTTTGGTAGAAGGGAAGAGTATATTTTTGGCAGATGAGGATATGTTCTGAAACCAAAGTGGCAGTATACGAATCTGTATGTGCTCCAACATTGACGTACAGTTGCGAGTCATGGACTCTAAATGACAGACATAAAAAAGAGAATAAAAGCAATGGAGATGAGATTCCTGAGGAGAACTGAGAAGAAAACTCGTAGAGATATGGTGAGAAACTTTAACATCCGGAAGAATTTGAAGATATTCTCTTTAAATGATAAAACTGAAAGCTCGCAACTGCGATGGTTTGGCCACGTCTGTAGGATGAATGAGGAAAGGTACCCGAGAAGAGCATGGGAAGCAAAATCAGAAGGCTATAGAGGAAGAGGACGGTTCAGAACGAAATGGGAGGATAACATCAAGAAGAGTGTAGAGTGGCAGAGGAGCAGTTTGAGCCCGTGCCAGGGTTATGGGACTGGACAGGGCGAGATGGAGAGCTCTCTCGAAAACGTCGATACCCGACGGGTAGAAGAGGATGACTATGAAGAAGAAGAAGAAGAGGATATGTCCTACTTGTCAACGTACAGGTGAAGGGGAATTGTCTATGTGATCAAAGCCACGATTCCTTCATTAAACATGAAGGAAAATAGTAAATTTCCACCAGGGCGTACAAGGTGTGCCCTGCACACGGGCAGCGAATCACATCGTCATCGACGTGTATAAAGGTAAATTTTATCCACCCTGGTTGATGCGCACCGTGAGGACTAAAATGTTAATTAGAATCCAGGCACGGTGGACCAAAACTGTTGAATGAAAATAATGATCCAGCAAGTGTGGACAAGAAAGTGTCAATGAATTGGGCCCAAGTGGGCTAAATGTATGCTTCTTGAGTGACGAATTCTGTCGGCTGGTCTTCCATAGTAGTTGAAATGATATGTAATAAATGCATTGATTCTGCAGGAAGAAAATGACAAGAAGTGGACTGTATACGAATAATTTTAATATCTGAATTAGTCACATTACAGCTGTATTAATTTGAAATGAGGTTGGTTAATACTGCATTTGCGAAGTATTAAATTTAGATTAGAATGAAGGTATGGCGCTAGTTGGCCATAAGTACGAATGTAAGGCCTAAAGCCTACATTGAATTTAGAGAATGAATGACAGCGAAAAGCTGGGCTCGGCTCGGTATGACCGCCGCGAGCGTTTGATACGCACTGTGTAAAGTACAAACACGCGAATATTGAGGCGAGGCATAAAGCAGATAAGCCAACCTAGAAAACGAAATCATCGCGCTACCGTACATAAGCTGCCCGTCAAAAATCAAAAAGAGTTTTTAACACATTTTTTAATAAATTATAATACATTTACAATTTAATTTAAAAGAGTACAGTTCTTACTAACGATAGTTAGCTTCAAGGCTGAGTTGAACCTTGAGTTATGAGATTAGATAACGGCAGTCCGTCACTAGTTTAGAGATAAGCATGCATAAGATAAGCCTAGAGATAGGCGGTTGTAGGCCAAGGTTGGCGAACAGCTGTTTCATATATGAATAAGTCTGGATGACCAGTATTACTGACACAAGTGTGTGCAGTCTATAACATTATAAAACATGAAAGAAAAATACATAATTATACAATGTTTAATGCATGATCGGAAGCTCATCACATGATGGACCGATCGCTGGTAGCCCTATGCAAGTCATAGACGGCTACTTTAAAATTAATTGAGGCCCGTAGACCTGTACAGAGAGTTCATTACATGAACAAAATTGTTGTTGAACATGTTGCAGTTACATGTTCTATTGTATATTCAGCAGGGCGGCATGTATTGACCTAGACATGCTATTCCTGAAGTTTCAGGAATTTACAATATAATAACGTATGAACAAGCAAGATGCTGAATGCGAGCCCCAGATATGACATGTATGTCATAATTTTAAGCAAAAGAATTGTGCATGCTTACTTGCAAAATGAATAAAATATAAAGTACAATATACAATAAACCTAGACGTGGCAGTTACATACGGCAGACGCTAACAATAGTTTTTTGCATAGACATAATTTATGCGAATACAGTAACAATAATTTGAATAATTACAAGATAAATAGAATAATTACAAGATAAATAATTGCAATGTCAAATAACAATACAATACTGAAATTACAGAAACAATTTAACAATTTAAAGACATTCACAGAATAGTACATATTTATCAGCAACAATATAAAGAAATGAATGCATGATTGCTTAACGGCAAGACATGCAAATATTATGTAATAACATTTTATAAATGAGACCACCAAAAAACATGCAATATACCCCATAACATCAAATGAAAATGTGTAAGACATAGTATGCCACACAAATTAACATACAATACAAACATTAAGATACCACCAAAACTGTGATAATTAGAAGCGTGCAATGACGCAAAATTGACAAGAAAAATATTGTGATGATTCATCACGATTGTGTTGACCAAATGGTCGTAATAAGTAGTAAGCCAATGGCTGAATAAAGTAGCATTGTGCTAAGTAATCATAATGTCAAATCTCGTCTCGCGCTGGCAACAGACATAATTTATGTATGGGTCTCCGCAAAACATCCGTAGGCGTGCGAATGTCCACGACACGAACCAAGTTATCTGGGCCGGGAAATGTGGCGATGATTACGCCAAATTTCCAGGCTAATGGAGGCAAGTTATCCTCAATAAGCAGAACTAAGTCACCAATGGAAACATTATCTTTGGCAAACTTCCACTTATGACGCTGTTGCAACTGGTGCAAATAATCGCGAGACCACGCCTTCCAAATGCCCTGGACAAACCTCTGAAGGAGTTGCCAACGACCAAGACGAGAAACAGGAACGTGAGAAAGGTCTGGGTCCGGAATCGCTGTTAAGGGCGCGCAAATCAAAAAAATGGCCAGGTGTAAGTGGCACCGGGTCGTTAACATCCGATGAGATAGCAAATAAAGGTCGAGAGTTCAGACATGCCTCTATCTGAGACAAAACGGTCGTGAACTCTTCGAAGTTTAGTATAGATTTGCCTACCACGCGGCGCAGATGAAATTTCAAACTCCTTATGCCGCTCTCCCAAAGGCCACCGAAATGAGGTGAGGAGGGCGGAATAAATGACCATGATATCCCCTGAGAGGATGTGAATGACTTAATCGAGGAGATGGCATCCTTATTGTGCCAAAAGTTGTAAATGTCATGTAAGATGGTGCGGGCCTTCCTGAAGTTTGTACCATTGTCGGAGTACAGCTGACTGGGTATACCCCGACGTGCCATGAAACGACGTAAAGCAGCTATAAATGCGCTGGCCGTAAGGTCAGACACCAATTCCAAGTGAATAGCCCTAGACGCTAAGCAAACAAACAAAGATACGTATGCCTTAGTAAGAGTTCTAGACTTCTGCCCGCCATGACGAATCATGAAGGGACCACCATAATCAACCGCGCAAAATAGAAACGGCCTTGAAGGAGTGACTCTAGGGAATGGCAGAATACCAAGTCTCTGAACCTGCTGTGTGGCACTAAACCTGATACACTTGAGACACTTACGAATAATGGAACGGACGACTAGCCGGGCATTAACAATCCACCAACGTTGACGCAGTGAATGATGCACGAGTTGAGCACCAGCGTGAAGTAAACGAATGTGTTCACGTTCGATGATAAGGCGTGTAATATGCGCCGATGGGGGTAATACAATTGGATGTTTCGAATCGTAGGGTAACTGGGAATGCTGCAATCGTCCGCCCACGCGTATCACTCCAGAGTCGTCAAGAAACGGGTCGAGAGAAGCCAACTTGCTCCTAATGGAAACAGAAGATCCGTTCCGAAGACAACTAATTTCGGTTGGGAAGTGGATCGACTGAGATTGTTTTATGAAGAAATTGAGAGACTGATGAATTTCTACAGGGGTCAGATCGCCCGAAAGTTTGTCCGCAGATGAGTGCCTAATATTTCTGATGAAACGAAAACAGTAAGCGTATACACGTGTCAGCCGATGCAACGAGGAAAAGTCCAACGATAAGTCAACAGCCAGGGTAGACATTAGCGACCGGTTATGTGTAGTTTTCTCTTCCGCCGTGACTTCAGAGGACGACTGAGTGGCCGGTACGAAGGATGGGAAGGGATTGGACTCTGACGATTGAGACAGACAGCTAGGACCGTGCCACCAAAGCGAGCAATCGCGCAAAACGTCAGGGAAACACCCCCTAGATATAATGTCAGCAGGATTGCGTCGCGAATCAATGTGATGCCAGGTATAAATTTGCGTACGACGCTGAATTTCAGCAACCCGATTAGCGACGTATGTTTTCCAACGCGTAGACTGCGCATGAATCCAGTAAAGAGCCACCATAGAATCAGAATACAAATGTACATTATCAATAAATGAATAAAGAGCAGGAATAACCTTAGATACGAGTCGCGATAATAACAAGCAAGCGCAGAGCTCGATGCGAGGTAATGACACCTGGCGTAGGGGAGCCACGCGAGATTTAGAGCACAAGAGGCGACAGGAAGCAGTAGAATCTTGATAAATGACTCTGATATATATGCAACAGTCAAACCCTCTCTCTGAGGCATCCGAAAAACCATGCAACTGAACTGCAACCGCCTCATGAATGCAACGAATGGATCGCGGGACCACTATTTTACCAATCAGAATCAATTTGTTACACAAAGAATGCCAATCCGAAAGTGACTGACCGGAAATCGGTTCATCCCAACCAAGCTTACAAAGACAGAGTAAGTATATGAGTATGCATAAGTATACACATAAGTATATGTAGTAAGTGTTTGACGCTAATAAATTGATAGCGCCATGATCGATGAGTGTCATGTGCCCAAGGTCCATGTATTCCCTGATAAAGTCCGCGTAGTCGCGAGCGAGCTTGGGATCGCGCCTAAATCGACGCTCTAAGCCTAAGAATCTTGATTCGGCACTTGTGTAAGATTCCCCCAAGTGGGGATTATCAGACTTGAATGGGAGCGACACTATAAATCTACCCTCGTGGTTGCGCTGAGTAGAGCGCACAAAATGCTCTTCGCAAGCCGACTCGCTATCAGGGGTATCGTCAGGGATTGTTTCTGCCTCCCAAAATCTCTCGAGAGATTGCAGAATTTGACTGTCATTGTTCCTTGCCAGGAACGAAACAGCAGGACCCTCGGTGTGGCAGTGCTTGGGCAGATTGCCAGCCAGAATGTAACCCAGTTTTGTTTCCTGAATGATAGGGAAATTGGGTCCGCGTGTGTATTTATTGGCTAATATTGAATCCAGATAAAATTGTGCCCCTAATAGTATGTCGATCTGTGAAGATATATTAAAATCTGGGTCGGCGAGAAAAATTTTATTTGGAATGTGGGACCGGTTGATATCAAACGAGATTGAAGGCAGATTGTGAGTTAAGTTAGATAAGACGGCACATTTCGCCTCGAAACTATGTCTCTGATAGCGAGAAATAATACGTATAGAAGCAATGTCAGTAGCGCAACACGCTGTGTTGTTTATTCCTGTGATTGGAATGTTAGATCTGGTTAGTTTAAGGTGTAACCTTTTCGCAAATGATTTCGTACAGAAATTGATCTGGGAACCGGCGTCTAGAAGCGCTCTAGCTTTATGCCTGTTGCCAGCCTGATCAACGACATATACAACCGCTGTAGATAAAAGAACATTGTTTTTGCACTGTAATTTAAATGAGCAATAATTGCTGCTGGCAGCTGTTGATTTCGGCACGTAATTTGCGTGCAGCAATGTGTGGTGTCTTTTTGAACAAATTTTACAGACCTGTTTACTCTTACAGTTAGCTGTCAGATGACCTGCTCTAAGGCAGTTGATACAACATTTATGATTTGCAACCAATTGCCCCCGCTCAGCGGCACTTAATATACGAAAATTATTACACATGTAAAGCGGGTGGTCAGATTTACAACACACGCATGAATAATGCCTTGCCGCTGCCTGATAGCTCTTAAAGGTATTGCTGCCAGCAGTATTTCTTAAGCTACATTTCTCAAATTTATTGTTGGGTTTTACGCTAAGTTTGTTGAATTGCTGTCCGGGTTCAATAGGCATTGTATTTTCTAAAAGCTGTCTGCGTAAGTTTAAAAAATGCGTAAAGTCTTGAAAGCTAGGCAAGTTGTCAGGGTCTATTGACTCCTTCCAAAGTTTTAAAGTAATAGGGTCAAGTTTGGTGGAGAGCAACTGTATGGTAATAAATTCAAATGAATTCACTGACAGCTTCATTGCCGCCAGTGAATTAACGGAAGACGTTATTGTATTCGTAAACTCCGCCAAGCTTTGGACTGAGTCCTTTATTGTGGACTTAACCTGAAGTAGGTTTTGTACATAGTATTTGGCTAATATAAATGGGTTGTTATACCTTTCGGACAGCAAGTTCAACGCTATTACATAATTTTATTGACAAATGGGTAATGATTTAATTAAATCTAATGGTTCACACTTCACAGAGGAATGCAAATAATGCAGTTTTTGCACTGGTGTTAAATCGGATCTTGAATGCACTAGATCATTGAAAATTGAATAAAAATATTGCCACTCAAGTATGTTGCCTGAGAAGCAGGGCAAACTTATCGGCTTTAAATGCATAGGCGTCGATAATACGGGAGGCACAGTCTGAGTATTGAAAGTGTCAAAAAGTTGTAAAATGTTTGCCTCAGTTGAGTATATCATTTCTTCAACCTCAACTCGGTCTGCCTGAGCAACGCTCGTGTCTTTACTGATAAGCTCTATCTCAGACTGTACCTCGTCGTACTTCGAGGCAAAGCTTTTGAGACTTTCCAGTCTTACAGTTAGAAAATGTTTTGTACTTTGATTTATGTCAAATGAATTTACCGCGGATTGTATCCGCACTATCGCGGACTTTAATCCGCCTCTCTTTCTGGTCAGCACCTTGAGGCCTTCTTCAGACATTTTACGCACCTTTTTACTGTTGTTGGTGGTACCTCGTTGGCGACGTCCCGCAGCGTCGGCTCCTTGGTGCAGATGGTGAACAGCTGGCAGAGATGACCACTTTGAGTAAGCACTGCAGCCGGCAGGAACTTGCTACTACGTTGTCCGAAGATGACGAGCGAAATGGCGACGCAAATCACGCCACGGTCGCATTAGCTGAAGTGCTAATTCGCCCGTGATGGCCAGAAACAGATGTAAAAAATATTAAATTGAAATCCAGGTCCGGAGTGACCAAAAAATCGTTGATGCGCACCGTGAGGACTAAAATGTTAATTAGAATCCAGGCACGGTGGACCAAAACTGTTGAATGAAAATAATGATCCAGCAAGTGTGGACAAGAAAGTGTCAATGAATTGGGCCCAAGTGGGCTAAATGTATGCTTCTTGAGTGACGAATTCTGTCGGCTGGTCTTCCATAGTAGTTGAAATGATATGTAATAAATGCATTGATTCTGCAGGAAGAAAATGACAAGAAGTGGACTGTATACGAATAATTTTAATATCTGAATTAGTCACATTACAGCTGTATTAATTTGAAATGAGGTTGGCTAATACTGCATTTGCGAAGTATTAAATTTAGATTAGAATGAAGGTATGGCGCTAGTTGGCCATAAGTACGAATGTAAGGCCTAAAGCCTACATTGAATGTCGAGAATGAATGACAGCGAAAAGCTGGGCTCGGCTCGGTATGACCGCCGCGAGCGTTTGATACGCACTGTGTAAAGTACAAACACGCGAATATTGAGGCGAGGTATAAAGCAGATTAGCCAACCTAGAAAACGAAATCATCGCGCTACCGTACACACCCAATCTCAACTTTTTAAATGAATCTTAAAATTCTCCTTGTAACATCCATATTACGTGTTTTTGTAATACACAAACTTGTATAAACTGTGTGTAACATGTCAAAGGAAGTCCTTGAACCACCGGAAGATTCAGTGGATCCAAAAAATAATTACAAAGTCGAGATTTTTTTAACATCCTGGATCAGACCTCATCTTCTTTGAATAGCAGATTCGATGAATTAGAAAATTTGATAACGTGTTTACATGAAGGGAGGACAAGGAGATAGCCTGTCATGCTTGTTATTTAATTTAGCACTAGAAAAAGCGATAAGAGACTCCCAAATAAACACAAGAGGTACGATCCTAAACAAAAGTATACAATTTTTAGCATACGTAGATGATACTGATCTGATCTAATTGTCAGGGCAAAACGAGACCTCATAAGTGCCTTTATAGCATTAAAGGAAGCCTCAGATAAAGTTGGACTGCAGATAAACTTGGAGAAAACAATATATATATATGTGTGTGTGTGTGTGTGTGCTACCAAAAAATTACCACTAAACCCAACCCTTCAAAACCTTGAAATAGGCACAAAAAATATAGAGGCAGTAAAAGAGTTCACATATCTTGGCTCCCAGGTAAACAGCACTAACGACACCAACACTGAAATAAGAAGAAGAATATATCTCTCAAATAAAGCAAATTATGGATTAAAGAAGCATCTGGTATCCAGCTTCATCTCAAGACGCACGAAATGCAAAATTTACAAATCAGGCCAGTGCTGATATATGCTTCAGAAACCTGGATGATAAAAAAAAAAAAAAATTGGAAGAGAGAGACTTCTAGGTTGCTTGAAAGACGGATTCTAAGAACAATATTTACACGAGTACAAGAAAATGGAATGTGGCGCACGCGCTATAATTAGAAACTATACCATTTTTACAAAGAGCCAGACATTGTCAGGAAAAACAACATATACAGGATAAGTGGGTTGGACACATAGAGAGAATGGGGGAAGGACAGCCTACAAAACATCATCTACCAGAAACCAATGGGTAGTAGAGGAAGGGGAAGACTTCAAAGTAGATTCAAAGATCAGATAGAGGAGGAATTCAAAAAGCTGAACATAAAAAATTGGAAAGCCAGGGCACGCAATAGGCAAGAATGGAGCCGACTCTTGGAGCAGGCCAAGACTCACCAAGGTTTGTAGAGCCACGGATGATGATGATGTTTACGCGAAATACAAATTAATTAACATTGTGAATATTTAAATTTACAGTAAAACGTTCGAGATGAGGTAGATATCGACGGGATTGATCTGTTTAAAAACCGAGTGCTTTAAAATTACATTTTTACAAGATCCGCTGGACAAGCACTAGAACATTTTGCAGTAAATTTTTATCAACATTGCCAAATACAGAAATAGTACTAAGAATATACATTAACGGTATCACTTGCATCTGACGAAAGATCATTATCGAAATTAAAAATAATAAAAATATATTTAAAATTGATCGTGGCTCATCACAGGTTAAGCAATGTATCTATTGTTGCAATAGAGTACGAAGTATAGATAATGTAGATAAGAAGCAACCCTGAAGACTGGAAAGTTCAATTTGCGTAACTAGGTACCACAATCAATTAAGAGAATTTAGGGTAATATGAGCAATGTGGGGAATATGAGCAGAGTTAATACTTAACCATTTTGAAAAACTTAATTGAAGAAGACATCAAGACCAAGCAGCCCGAAGAACTGAAACGCCCTCCTGAATTTTTTATAAAATTTTGTTTTTTTTTTAATTTTGTTTTTCTCAGGGGTCGTTACTTAATTATTAAAACTAGACCTGCGGTCTAGACGGAAGAAAAATTGAGTTGAGCCCATCGTGACAGGACTTGCAATAAAACACTTGCAAACGATAACAGCTTTTATTAGTGTTCTCTTGTTATAATAATATCTTTATTACAATATGGACGGCTATATTTTCCGCTATCATTAATAAACGTGCATCTCTCCCATATTGAATAACAATTGGCAATATTAACAAAGAATTAATTTTGAATATAATTAATCAACAACAAATTATTCAAACACATTTAAGTGCATTTAATTGCTTTCACATAAGCTGACATCACTAAGTATTAACCTTTATTCACATGACTTTTCTAAATAAGTTCTAATAAACAATTACTAAAGGTTGAATCTGCAGATAAATGCAATAAAGGTAAGTTATTTCCCCGTAGTTTTGTGTTGGCCACGCTATTTGGATTATTACTGTGCAGTAACGCCACGCTAGATCTCACCTCTACTTAGTCAAACTTATTTTCTGAAACTGAATCCCTCTCCTGAAACCCTGAAACAATTTGACAATTATAAATAGACTGCTAGTTTGCAGCATTGACTCAATTAACGTTTTATTTTCTTCATCTACAATAGGTATGCTATTTTCCGGAATGTATTTATTATCTGTAATTAAAATTTTAATCACCATTTGTGAAGGAAAGCACAAGAATTCGGTCTTGTTGCGAATATCGAGGCACGAAGAAGTTCGCAATCACATCCCTATGTTTCTGCGTTAGCTCGTGTTTCGCTGTTTATGCTGATGAAGGTTGGTTGTGTATTCAAGAAAGCACCTCCCTTCCCGCGAAAACCAGGAACTGTGAGTTTTCTACATTACTTCGTCAATCAATACCTAGATAATGAATACGAGCTAAAAAAAGTGTCGAATATTCTGGCAGGGGGCACCTCCAAATGGTGGAATCAAAGAATACATAATTTCATTTAGAAATCATATCCAAATAATTAGTCACTGGTCAATGCCCTCCGACGAAACGACGGCAACTCCAAATACTTGACAGAATATACCGCAGCCTTGGAGAAAAGAGGAGATAAGTCAACTCATTTTTAAAGCTTTCAAAGTACTTGAGGATGGTGGAAAACGGAAACCATTCCTTGAAAACTTAGCTTAAATCCAGAAATTGTAGAAAAAATGAACGGGCATTAAAAAATGCAAATAAATTGTAAATATTGTACAGGACACAAACTGAAAATATTGTTTAAATGACTCCTGGTCATAAGGGCCTATAAAAATACAAAAAAATATAATAAAAAAATGTTTTGTAGAACATAAGAGAACAATCTCTCCACGGCTTCCTTGGAAGTACAGTAATACAGCCTACTGTACTCTTAATGTCTTTTTAAAAAATAATAATAAAATTAAAAAATAATTACAATAAAATTATAGCACACACTTTTCCCCACTGTTATATTCTTATAGTCTTTGCCTTAATAAAATGTAAACAATTATCATTTAAACGGATAATCTAGGCCTTCATAACAAATTAATGAAATTAAAACGCACACCTAGAATAGAATTTAGCCGTAAAATATACGTCTGTTGAAAAATCAGAATCCCGCTCGTTTTTCGGCCAATAAAAAGATTCCAACTTTGTCTATATATAAGGCTCGGAGGAATAAAACACACAATTTTACTTGTTTATCTGTGTAAGTAGTCATATACGTAATCGTACAATAGTACTCGTGAGTGTGTGTGTGTGTGTGTGTGTGTGTGTGTGTGTGTGTGTGTGTGTGTGTGTGTGTGTGTGTGTGTGTGTGTGTGTGTGTGAGAGAGCCCGCGTTTTAGCGTCTTGTTGATAACACATTCATACTATTATCTATTTGTGAAGGCAATACTTCGCAAATTTTTCAAACCCGTTAGAGTAAAGGCCAGCGGAGAAAGCGATCCGTCGGTACGGTGACCATTAGGGGGCGAATTTCTATGATATGTCATATTTTTTCCTTGACACTATTTCAGGTTTCAGCTTGATTTTAAACTTGATTCCACGTAATCTGATGAAGATTGATAGGGTTTTATTGTGCACATAATTGAATATTTCGGTAGTTTTTAAGTTTTGTAGCATATTTAGCGCTAAAATGTATATTTAAATTATATTTGTTGACTTTTTATATGCACATTTAGACATTTATGAAGTTTTACAGCATATTTACAGTGAAAATGGATTATAATGGCATGTTTCGTGTATTTTTCACACGAAAATGCATTTATTCGTTCCATAACAAATTGTGGTGTGTTAAAGTAGTAAAAACTTCTTTCAGGATATCCTTAAAATACCTATATATTCGGAGAAATGGTGAATAAGGTGTGAAATGTCTTTCTAATGCGGATTTTCAAGTACCGTTTGCCTCCGTGAGCAATAATGCCAGCCGGCAGAAGTGAAGGGGTGGGAGGGTTTTTCTTACATTTTGAAGATAAAATAAGATGTATTGTGGGGGTCTGTAATACATGGATTTCAATTGATGAAACAACAGATGCTGATGGGAGGTATGTTGCAAACGTGATTGTTGGCACACTGAAAGAAGACAGACCTGGAGAAATATTCCTCCTAACATGTGAAGTGCTAGAGAGGACAAATCATTCAAGTATTGCCGTCTTATTTGACGATTCTTTGAATATACTGTGGCCAGATGGGGCAAAAAGAGAACATTTTGCTCAGGATTAGCTCTATATCTCTATACATACGTGTCATTAATGAAGTCATATTTAGGATTTTATTTGTCATGTTTTAATGTTTTTTAGGTCATAAATGCATGCATATTTCCTACATTTTTAGGTCATAGAAATCCGCCCCCTAGTGACCATATTTTCTCAGTTGCAATCCGGGACATATGAGACCAGTTTGCTGTTGGGGGGAGGGGTGGTAGTTTAGGTTAGGGGGAGGTATGAGGTATTTCTCGAAACAATGTTGAAAATAAGTATTATTTTAGTGGAGGTTATATTTGGCGTTAATTTTTAATAAAGTGATTTAAAGTTTGTTATGGAAGTTCAGGTACATTAGTTCTATAAACATATAAAATTTCGTCATTTATACCCATTATTTTCAAGATAACATTAAGTTGTTTAAAATCGCCTGTTGTTAACTTTACAAGCGATTTACATAAAAACTATTTATCACATATAGTTTTTATAAGTTCAGTTTTATTTGAAGTTTTATTCCGATCAATTGTTAATTAAAACTTTTTTTGGTCCGATTATTGGTAGCGGATATATTTTGAAAAAAAACACAGAAAAAACACGATTTTTTGGCTAAAATTGTTAATAAAAATATGTTGCCGACCGATTTGGTATTCTAAACCTTTAGGGTGTATATAATTTCATGTCCAGAAATACTTTTACGGTAAAATGCAGGGAACGCTTCACTGAAATTTTGAGGTAAAACTGTTTTCCGTGTATTAATGTACAAAGAGTAAACTTCAGCAGATCATGGACCACGGCTGATATGTTTGCATAATTAAACACGATTTTTGCTTTAAAACGATAAAATATTTTAAAGCCTAAATCCGGGACTTTTTGACGCCTAGGTAGGTACGAAATCCGGGACTGTACCAGAAAAACCGGGACATATTATGGTCACCGTATCCGTCGGGGACACGCACTACTAACTGCTGTCGCATCTCGTTCCAGAAGCCATTTGTACGCGTAGACTAGACTGCTGCTTCAATATCTTTGAGAAAAATGTGGTATCAGATTTAGTAGATTAATATAGCATGGCATACATTTGAAAAACTATTGTGGGTCTGAATTTTCTTTGTAACTTAGGATATCGAATACAATGGCAATTAGCTGGAAACACTAACGGGACGTTGCAGGCTAGGTTAGTGAAACAAAATAACTAATAGAGCTGCTCGTCTTCCTTGAGTACCGCAAAACTCGTTTATACCTTTATAACTAAGTAAATTTAAGACTTAATTAAATTATCAACTATACTAAAACATACGTGTACACACTACACAGAGGAACACGGAAATGGACCAAGCGACGCTAGATTGACAATAAACAAAGAATTAAAAGGAAACAGGTAATTCAACGAGTTACTTACAAAGGAATATTGTATACTGTACATACAAGAGTTATAATCTTATATCAAGGCTCCTCGTATTCATTGTTGGAAGGGGGTTGTTGCTTTTCTGTTTTCTAAAATTGTAGATCCGTGTTACCACTTTAATTCTGTCCACAATAGAGACAGTACTATCAAGATCACTGATCACTGCTATGTGAGCTGACTATACTGCGATTCTTGTTATAAATAAAACCCAGTGAAAGGAACCATTTTACTACAAAAACAACGTATATAACGTAGAAAAGTAAGCGAAAAACAGAAAATCCAGTTAAACGAAACGAAACCAGCACATGTCATTTTTACAAAATTTCACGCTACAACACCAGTTATACGTATAAACAATCCTATCACGGTATCCACCCAAACAGCTTACATGGCGCAACCGTATTTGGTATAAATTATTGACTCCTGAGAAATAAGCTGCTGGTTTAAAACACCATCTTCAGCCTGTCTATATGTAGGCTTACAGTTTTGGGGAACTGCTTCAACTCCAACATCACCATTATCGAAAGGGGCTGAGTGCCATAACCGATGCGCCGTGGTTGGTCAGCAATGAAGATATGTACGAGGTTCGACCAAAAAGTTCATTCAGTTCTTGTTTATTTTAAAAATTGTGCTTTAATTTATCGACACATATACTGCCCCTTCAAAGTAGTCTCCGTCGAATGTAACACGGTTTTCCAGCCGTTTTGCAGTCTTCAAAATATTTTAACATGTACTTTATGGTAAAGCCTTGAGCACGCTTAGCGATTTTCGTTTTACGTCTTCAACGGTTGCGAAACGTTGTCCTTTCGTGGGAACTATCGCTACTGGGTGGAGGAAAGATCGCGTAGGGACAACATAAGGTGAATACGGCAGTTGCCGTGTCATCATTATGACGTTTTTTTGCCTAGCATAGCGATATTCTTAACAAGCAATGACGTGCGTCCAGGCGCAATATCGGGCTGCAATTTTCATAAATTATTCTTCCGTAAATCTGGCCGTTTTCTGCGAATAACTCCATACAAATGGCGTAAAATTTCCGAACAGTACTCTTTATTTTCCACTATGCCTACCGATGAAATTTCGTGGAACACAAAAACATAATCCTCATCTGACAACCAGGATCCTCAACTCATTTACGGCAGTCTTTGGAAACCTCTTGTTCACGCACAGGAGTCTCGTCAGAAGCTCTGTTTACCAGGACAGAGCAGTTTATCTCACAGTTTACACAAAATTAATCCATGCTCTTCAATCTTGTGTTGTAGAATGACAAAAATCGCCTAATGCACCTAAGGACGACGTACTCTATTAACTGTAAAATCTAAACTATGCATCAAATAGGGCTAACATTTTAGACGACTGTCACTATCATGTGTACCAACATCACATAAAAACAGTTGTTTAGTTGGACTTATAGCTACAGAAATAGCAAAATTGTACGAACGTTTTGATCAAACCTCGTGTGCCTACCGCGTCTTGACTGCAGTCAGCGCAACCGTTGAGCAGGTCAGCAGAGAATTTACACAACACGGCTAGAAGCGCACACCAATATGCTAGATAACAGTCTGTAGGAAAGAAGATTAAAAGTATTAATACTACCACCTGACTTATTTAGACGTTAAAGATTTGATTAATTTTAATTTATATAATATGTCCCTGTTCAATAATCGTTCAGAGAACTAGTCATTGGAGTAATTCTCCCCAAGTCATGTATTCAGTCGTCAATCATGCTCATTGTTTTTATTAAACAGATTTCATTTTATATATATATATATAAACAAAATGAAACAGATTTTAAAACAACAGAAAGAGAAGTGACAGTTAAACTCAGGAATTCTGTAGCCAACGTTCAGATGCACAGAAAAAAACGAAATAAATTCGAAAACGTTGTGACTGATCGGAGTAGAAAACTCAGTATGGGGGATAATGCTCTACTCATTTTGTTAATTAAAAGAAGGTTCTAGGAATTCTTACTAATGGAGGAATATGGTTGGGGAAAGTAAGAATACAGGCAGTCAAGTATTTAAAACAAAACGTTTTAAAATAAAACAGACGCAACAAAGCAAATAAAATGAACGTCTCTTGTGTAGTCCGTAAGTTAGAGAAGAAGAAATGCAGTAAATTCTAAAGAAATACTCTATTATCACAATATAATACTGTGGAAGTAATATTACGATATTAAAAATTCTTCGTTAGGAAGACAATGTTTGACAATGAGACTCGACGACGCTTATAAGAGATTCCACTAAGCTTTCTCTTCTTCAAACCTATGTGGACGATAAAATAAAGTAGTGTTGAAGCAATAGTAATACAAGAAATGAAAAATAAAATATGTTTTGTATAGTGACAAAATAAAATTATAAATTCAAATGTACATAATTAAATATTATGAACGTTTTATTAATGTTATTATTTGTCTTGTATTGGTGAACTACTTTAAAGAACTATAAGTATACAAAAAATATATTAAAATGTAATCATATATGTTATTGTTGTTCACTGAACTCGGCATAATCAGAATAAAGAGGAGAGGAAAACATGATACAGTAAGATTTTTATCAATAAATATCTCGTAGCAAATAAGAGTGTTTTATGACCACAAAGAGGGGATTACAGCCATGACAAAGTGTAACCAAGAGATATTATAATGGTTTAGTTAATACACCTTAACTGTAGAAATTAGAATAAGACCTAAAATACAAATATAGATGCCTGATATAACAAAATATTTTTAAAAAATCATTTAATAATTACAAAAAATAATATGTAATAAAAAATATAATTAGTTTTATAGTAGAGGTTTTGAATTAGTTATAACAGAAGAGAGATAAACTATTCAACAAGAAAATAAAAATGTATTTTAAATCATTGAAGGAAGCGAGCTGGATCGTTTGGCATTAGTCTCTGTCTGTTTGGGGCATGTCTTACGAAAATTTTTTAATGCATCAACCGAGTTTTGTAAAACTTGACTTGTGTATCCATACTTTAACCCTACACTTTTTGACCCTATATTTTGAACCTCCTATTTTTGAGACTGAGCAATCCTAAAATAGGGAGCTGGAAGGCAAATATGTGAGGAGATCAAAATTGTTTAAAAAATCGTGATAATAAAATATGGAGTATCAAACTAAAGGAAATTTTAAATTTGGGACGCCAGAGTCCAAAAAGTGGAGCAAAATTTTGATAAAATCACAAAAAATCATGTAGGGTTTATTTAAACAAAATTGAAAAAATCCATTCACAATAATTTTAACCAAAATCTTTATATAGTGTACAGTTTTGGAAACTTGAAAATTTTAGATCACCAGGGCCCAAAAAAAGGATCAAAAATGTAAAAATCCAGCCGGTCTCAGACCAAAGGAAATTTTATTTTAGGTGACACATGAAATAAATTGTTAGTCATCACCTGGAAGAATAGTAACTATTCTGTCACTATTGGTTTCTGAACATAGAAAGAAATTCAGTATTTCAGAAAACCCACTACAACTGACACACTAATACACAACTCCTCCAATCACTCAATACAACACAAACTATCTGCCTTCAGGACTATGATACACAGACATCCCACTGAACAAAAAAGAATACCTAGATCAAATATCTAGCAGAAACCAACAGATACAACAAAACAATAATCAATAAACCCCTACACAAAACACAAAACAAACAACAGACAAAGACAGAAACCAACAAATTCATAACACTAACATATATCAACAACCATACTGAAAAAACAGCCCACAAATTTAGAAAAGCAGGATCAGAATTGCATACAGAACCACAAACAAAACAGAACACACACTGTCAAAAAACACACACAAAGAACAAAACAAATTTGGTTTACCTGGTGTATACAAACTAAACTGCTCAGGATGTAACAAATTCTACATAGGCCATACAGGACACAGCTTCAAACAGAGATACATTGAACACACAAAGGCATTACACTCCACCACCGAATCCACCTATGCAAATCACCTCATTGAAGCAAACCACATACACAAACATTAACAGCAACATGGAAATTCTACACAAACTCACAAAAGGCCAAAAACTAGAAACTCTTGAACAACCAGAAATAACAAACACACAAAAACACTTACAAACAACATCCTAAATTAACAGACACAATTCAAATCACACATACTCATCGAACATATCACACACACACACACACACACACACACACACACACACACACACACACACACACACACACACACACACACACACACACACACACACACACACACACACACACACACACACACACACACTACATAGATCATTCGAACAATGGTGCTATCACCAAGAACAAAACAGACAGTGCTCCTAGTGGCAGCCTCTGGTGAAGCGTGTAAGCTTGTAATACGCGAAAACTAGTTCAGGCTACAAAGTAAAAGTTTAACATTTTTACCAATAAAAAATTAGTGTTCTGAGTCAGTAGTGATATATTTATAATTAGTTAATCAACAGACATGTCATGGACAACAAAATTAAGAGAAAAATAACATCTGAATAACTGAGTCATTTTTAAAAATTGAGAAATTTCTGAGAGAAAATGGTTTCATTAGTGGTTTGGTTCAACGAAATAAAGTCGAACAATGAAGGCCATGGAAGAAGGAGAGAAAACTGAGGGTGATTCCAAAAAATATTTTATAAAATAAAATCAAGGTATATCTACACACACAAGAGGTAATAACACACATATCTACAAGGTTATCTGTTATTGTATGCAAAATGTATTTTTATGTTTCAGATGAGTGTATTACTAACCCCTAAAAAAGTGTGTGAGAGTAGAGAACCTGGTGATTACCTTAAAGATGCTAATAGCTGTACACCAAGAAAAATTTTCAAAGATGTACAATATGTCTGGCAATGTATTAAGTTATTTCCTTTTTTCCAAAGCTATTACAGCAGGAAATACAATGAAAACAGGAGGTAGCTCACAACATTGCTAACAATTAGAAAAATGTATTTATAATACATAGCACTTGTAAAAATGTGATGTGTAGAAAATAAAGATTAATAATTTTTATCTAACCACTGGTGAAAAATTGGAATTAGAGATTGATCATAAACTTCATCTGAAAAATGCTGAACACGTCAGTGTTGAAAGAAGATGCTAAAAGCATTAAGAAAAATTCAGAAAACTATGTGTGCACTATAGATTTGCAAAAATCGCTACCTTTTCCTTTTCTTGTTTTAACCATACCAGTCACAAAAGAAATTACTTCTGCCATAATTTTGGAGTTCACAATCTTGTGACAGCTGTTGGTATATTTTACATCTGGAATGTCAGCATAATTTTCATGTTGTTAATTACAGAATATCTCAAGAAATCTTCTCATTTTTCATAAAGCACTTTAAAATATAAGCAAGCATTGAAAATAAAGTTATAATTTTTTAGTGATACTAGTTTGGGCCAGAACAGAAATACTAAAATGTCTTTAGCATTAATGAGGTATCTTATCTTCAAAGTGAGGAAACAAATATCGAAGTGACTCACAAAAAAATGTTTAGTTTCTGGCTACTCATTTTTTTTCCAAATGACTCTGATTTTGGACAGTAGAATTAACACCCAAAGGAAAGCTTCTTCATATTCTAAAACAATGACATAACAAAATGGCAGCGTGTCACTATATATAGAAATTGATACTTTATGAAAAGAATAATGAAGGGTCTTCTCTTCAGATGTTTTGAAAAAGAACAAAACAAAGGCAAAAAAATTAATAAATCAAACAATGCATGTTAACAGGTTAAAAATTTAATTATTAAACATTATATGTAGAATGCAGTCGCTACAATATTCTGTGAAAAGAAATATTTTAGATGTTCCAGAATTATACAAGAAATATTCTGTATAAAAGTTTCAGATTTTAGATGTAACACCAGAAGGAAGGAAATGAAGAACATATACAATGCAGGAAAACGAAGGAAATATACTGTTACAGAATATAAAAAGAAATATTCATTACAAGCCAAAGGCCAGATGGAGAGTCCAAGAAACAAGGTATGATTAATTTGGTGCCATTCATTCTACCAGCATATCATGCATTCTACCTAAACTTATTTACTACTTCTACTGAAGAATAAAATGGATCATTATTTTTTATGAAATATATGAGTATTGAAGAAGATGATTCAGGAGAATGTAGTATTGAATGATTTTCATTAATTTATACAGTAAATGTAGTTAAAAGATTTTAACTGTTTATTAAAAAAAAAAAAACTTTAAATTCAGTCTGATATTCAAATTAGCCAGTTGTCATTTAAATTATTTTTACATTGTTTCTGCATAAAAATAAACCTATTATATATTGAAGGAAATAAAGAATTTAGGAAATAAAAGGTAACTTTCAATGATATATGTTATTAAGTTTAGTTATACCTTATTAGAATGAAGATTGGTAGTGGTGTAAAATCATTTAGGCCCTTGGGAAATAATAATTTTAAAAATTACAAATAATTTTTAGTATGCTTCCAGAAACATTAATTATTTTGGTGCATAAATCCACCAGACTACTTTTGTACACTCATATGGTATTTTTAATAACAGGTATTGAGAAAACATCAAGTATCACAAAGCCAGTGGTGGCTGGTAGTTCCAAATTTTTGTTGTTGCAGTGGTCAGTTGGGTTATATAAATGGTTATAAAAAAACAGGTTCCAAGTAAGTTGTGTCGAGACAGTTCATCTAACAAACATGATGCAAGCGACTGAGGATCATGTTTAGGAGAAGCAAGGAAACCCCAGAATCTTTCAACCTGTTTAACTGTTTATCTTTCAACGATACACTATGACCATTTGAAAAACATTAGCAACATCAGTGGTCTCATCAGCAATTACATCCAAATAATCCGCTTCTTGTATCTTACTTGTTATTTCTTCATGGCATATTTCTAACATTATATTTAAAAAATCACTTTGAATGGTTTTTGAGGTGCCCTTAAATGCAGTTGCTTCCTCTAAATGATGTTTCATTGCTGTGTCAAGCTCAGAACTGAAACCAAATAAGCCTCGAAATACACCTGGATCTGATGAAGATTCAGTCTCATTATGACCCCGCAAAGCTAATTCAAAAGCTCCACAGAAACGAATACAGTTTATTATTATATTTAAGACGTACCGATTATTACGTACTCTTTCATTGTGTAAAACAATATTTCATCTATATTCACTGTCCAGCTGCTGTGCTATACTACCACAAAGAGAAAACTGAAAAGCATTCTTTATATGTACACTTAACGCCTGATGATTTCTTTTTTTTTCAGCTAGATGATTAATATCTTTCATTCCAAATTTCATCCAGGGGTTCCCTCCAAACAATAAACATGGAAAACAAAATAAAGCATTTCTTTTGTCACAACCACATAACCAGTTAGTATTTTCATAATATTCTACTTTAAATGATCGATTAAATTGTCGACCACCTGATTTTACAATTTGATTTATTGTTAGGGGAGACATTTGGTGTCCTAGCCATTAGATCTTAACGCTATTCGTTTTAAACTAAAAAAAAAACACGTTGTTTAAAAGCACGCAGAATCAGTAACTCCAAAAAGCACAGACACAAAAGCACACAGCAGCATTAAACAAAGAAAAAAGAATACTTAACACACAATTTAATTAATAAAAAGTCAGTTGACACTTTATTATCACAATCGCAGTTATACCAAATTATTACTATAATTTTATACATTATAAAAATGGGTAACGTTCATCTTTAACCAGTGTAAACACTAAACCTGACACCTTACAAATCAAGAAGGCTTCATAACACAACTAAGGATGAGCTACTAGTGGAGCATTGCAGAAGCTTGTGCAACTCCCTACCTAACATTGGGAATAAGGCAACTGTGAAGAGTAATGCACGTTCTCCCATATGTGTGTGTTGTAAGCTCTGCCATATACTGTTCAAGTTGCAAGCAGCCTACAACCACCAGCCTGCTCGCCATATTTGAATTACATGGGAACATTACCGCATAGAATCTAATACGCTTTCTGTTGAAATTTATGACACTTTTAACTGCTTAATGTTTTTATATATTATTTTACAGTTTGGTTATTCTATTTTTGTGGTTGTGCAATGCTGCAACCATAGCTCCAGACACCAGTGCACAAAGCTATAGAAACTTTACACTCATTCTCATTCTAATTGGATCATTTGCTTTAAAGTAACTTAATTATTACATTCCTAATTTACTGATTGGTTTGTGAATAAAGGAGGTATACTATTACCTGGCACTGTTGTTGAAGGTGAAAAATTACTTTCTATGTTAAACATTATAAAGTTTATGAAGAAAACTGTCAATTCTAGTTTTAATAAGTATTCAAAATGACATTGACATGGATATAAGCTTTACAGTAAAGTAAAAGAATATGCAATAAGAAAATAAACAAAAAGAAATATTTTTCTTTCTGAAATCTTATTTACTTTGAAAATAACAAATATTACTTTCAACATAGTAACTGATATTTTGATATTATCATATTGTGATATTAATAATAAATAAAAATATTTAGTTTATATTAAGGAAGCTTCTCAACTTACTCCACTTAATTCACTCACATCTATTCATGGTACTAGGCTTTTTGGTGCCCAGGGCAAGAAGATCGTCAGCCGCCTTGCCTTTACAATTAAAAGGGGACAAAAGAGCAAAAATGAAGGCTCATCCAGCGAAAAAAGTACTGAATAAATGTAAATGTGCAGATTTTTGTATGAAAGCATGTCCAGCAAACGTCTTAAGAATACTTATTAAGTAAAAATTAAGAAATTATATATTATAATATTACCAGTATTTCGTTTGTATACATTTATTAGTAACAAATGTAGACTATAAAAAGTGTAGTAAAATAAAAAATTGCTATCATGAAAATGTTCCAATAAAAATGCAAATTCCTTGTCGGTCTAAAGCGCATCGTCAAAACGATATCCTAGAGCAACATAAAGTTAAACAAAGAACTACATTAAAAATAGTAAATTTAATAACTTACCATTACAGGTTAATGGTTACGTCTTCTATTAATAAACACTTAATATTTGTTTTTAATATTTAATAAATATTTAAAACGAGACATTTTAAAATGTAACTTTTCTGGTCTTAATTGCTGCAAAGTTGGGTATTAAATCACTATAATCTAAAGATGAAGCAATGTTGTTTTCAATTAGAAGTATCGCTTTTCCCTGTATCGTTTTTCGCTGTGTTGGTCGTAGGCACAATTTAATCAATTTGAGTTTACTAAACGATTTTTCACAAGAAGCCACAGACACTGGTAATGTAAGAAAAGTTTTAAAGGGTGTTGTTAGTGTTTTGTATACTTCTAATCCCATTGAAGAAATGTATTGCAGTAGGCCCTGAGGTATAAAGTCCATTTGTTCTCGGTTAACTTTTGCACTTTTTAGTAAAACTGTGACGTCTTGGAACAAAAGTAAAAGCCACTGAACAATTCTACACTGTTTAGGTCATGTGAACACAGTTTTGCTAGGACTGTGCACTCAATATTGATTTGGGAAAGCTGTTCCTTAAAATGTATATCCCCATCATTTACGTACGCCTCAAATTTGCAGAGGAACACAAAGCGTTTTTTTTATATTACATAAACGGCTTGAAATTCAACTGACAGTTTGTCCAAAATTTCTATTAGAGAATGTACCATTTCTTGCCGAACGGCTAATGTAGAATCGTCTGCATATTCCCCTGGCATCGTGCGCATCCTTCTTATCCTTTCTGTGATACTGACACCCCATTCATTACATACCAGCTCCGATATTAATGACATTGTCACACAGCTCATTCCTCCAAACTATTAATTTGTCCCTTAGCGTCTCCAGAAGTGTCAATGCTTGAATAAAGCTTATTCCTTTGCTCTGCAAGATTTTCTTAATTTTGTCCATAGAAGAAAGAATGTCTGTCCAGAAAAAGAGCAAGGTCACAAAATTACAGTTTTCCGTCGCATTAATTATGAATGCTGCATCTTCCCTCATATCAATTGTTTCAGTCGGTGTATCCCTCAGTTTCTCCAGTGCAGCAATCACTTCATCCAGCTGAGTGGATATTGCTTTCACTGCATCTGCCTTTGAGCTCCACCTGGTACCACAATTTCCTTTTAGAGTAATATTTACGAAGTCTCTAAGAACACTCCATCTATGAGTGGAACAGGAAAAGAAGGTGAATAGACGTTCTACCATCCCAAAAAATGTCACTGCCTGAACAGTACATGAGCTGCATGAACTCCAACCAAGTTAAGTGAATGGTTATCACAGGGAACAAACACAGCTAGTGGATTGAAATCTAATATCCTCTTCTGAACTCCTGAATGGATGCCACCCATTGTTGCTTGATTGTCATACGACTGATCTCTGCAATCGCTAAGATTCAATCCATCTCTCTCAGGTTTACTTGTAATAGCTTCTGTGGGTTCCTCTCTGCTGTTTCCATTTCTAAAGGAATAAAATCTAACAAGGCTTCCTTGATATCAACAGAATTACAAATCTTATAATCTGAGACATTTGTTCTACATGTGGAGCATCTGGTGTTGTGTCAAATATAATACTAAAGTACGTCGCCTTCTCACATACAGTAATAATATATTTGCACACTCTTTCTCCTAACAGGCTTATTATTTCATTTTGAATGGTTGGCAAAAGATACGGTATACACCCAGATTTACGAGAGACTGAAACACAAATGAGATCTCATGACAGAGTCAAATTTAGCCAAGTATTTTAGCAAAGCCAGATAGTTTCCGGGATTTGGATCGTTATTAATTGACTCTCAATTCCCTCCCAGTACCAAATTTTGTTATGCAAGAGTTTGTACTGTGGCAGTGACCCGTTCGAGAATTTCATTCCATGACTTAGCTGCTTACTCATTTGTTCCTAAAGTAGATCATCAATAAGTTGTTCCCCTTTGTTTAAAGAAAGTTCCAATTCCTTCCATTCCAAAAACGCAGAGCAATGAGCAGGACTATTTTCAATATTCTGAATACAGGGATTTAACTTTCGCCATGACGAAAAAACCCATTTTCAATATTGAAATGGCTTTATTGTGGAAATAAAGTGCAACAAAATCAAAATAGAGATTTTTTAGTTGGAGGAAAACACATCCAAGTGGGATTTACCTTATCATAATGAAACGTAATTATGATGCTTGAGTATAAATAGGCTAATACTGTTTAGCACGCAAGGTTTATGACAACAGACAAGCTGGTAGGTTATGCTTCTTTTATGAAAGGAATAGTCATATAAAAGAAACAAGTTGTTTATAGTTTTAAAAATTGAAAATAATTGTTTCAAGTCAATGCTCACTTTGCCGCCCTCCTGGCTATGCTGCCCGGGGCAGCTGCCCCCTTGGCCCCCCTAGCTACGCCTCTGCATCTACTAACCACACAAGCCACACCCCACATTATGTACCTTTTGAGAGTTTTGATCTTCTTCTCCTTCTTTAATGTTCTCCTTACAGTGTTCCAAAAAGAAAGTTGTTAGTAATTTTTTAGCCACAAGGATTGTAACGGGACAGAATTGGGTGATGGAGTTTAATTTAATTGTAAATGTGACGCACAAGAGTTACCCACACAGGGCCTCAATTTTGACAATAGACATTCCTTGTCGGGGCACCTAGTTGCACGTTCGGTCTGTCCGGCCTGCAATAAGCTACTTTTCCAGGTGCTCAGGAATGTGAACGAATGCGCGCCTGCTTGCCCAAACATGTATTTGTCACGAACTTTTTGCAAGCCCCAAAATGCAGGATAATGATACACAGACTTGCACCACAAATGATACCACGTGACGCCTGATCGGCCTATGGGATTGCAAGTTGCCACGGACCGTACAAACTTTGGCCATCTTGTGAGCGTCGTTTTTGGCGTCTGTCGTTCTACAGCTGCGGCTTCGGCCGGTTCAGCTTATAGTCGCCGAACCGAAAATTTAATAAAACTTGTAAAAAATGTGAAACAACTAGAGTAAACAGTGAAACTTTAACATTTTAATGTAGTGAAACAAATTTAACCAACAGAAACTTTTCGGACTAAAACAGTGCACAAACAAAATGGACGAATTACAACATCTGGCATTCAGGGCAGCAAAAAGGAAGTAACTGTATTTAAACTCATTTTAAATAAATATAAAAAATTTTATAAGAAGAGCTCTAAATAGAATAAATGGGGTAAAAGTATGAATGAAGCGTGTACGCAAATACTGGGTTGTCTTAGAATAGTTATAAAATAGTTTAAGTTGTCTCTTCAAGATGTTTTTTTGTGTTTTGAAATATTTTGTATGTTTAAAGAAACTAATAGTTTTTTGTTTGAGAAGGAAAATGAATAACGAGTAAAGCCAAAAAAGAATAGAAAATAAATGTGGTATTTGTTGAATAAAAGTTGAGTAAATTAACAATTACAATGAGAGTTGAGTACATTAATAACGTAAACCCTAAGTCACGCTTATATATCACGAGTTCGTGTGAAGGACCTTGGGAACCCAGAGAAGGTAAGCGATGAGTTTTTATTAATAATTATGTGGTAATTATAAGTGTACGATTACAGGATATGTCCAATTTAATCCAGTCTCTCCCTTTCTCCTCTGTATATAATCCATAGAAGTTTTCTATGCTCTTTGATTTTTTGAGCACCTGTCATTGTTAAATTTACCCATCTACATTTTTATTGCCTCATTTCAACTTCTCTCCCTTTTCCTTATCATCCATATCTGTAACTCATAACAATGAAACATTCCATATAAAACAATCACACTACAAAACTCTGAGCATCACCATTAAATCAAGTTGCATTAATGAGCTCACAGGTCTATCAGCCAGTGAAAACAAATACCTAGAATATCACTGTGGGTGTAATGTGTGGCTGAAGCATAGTGTCAGCCAAACTACCTACATATGGATCAAGCTGGCAGTACACTGCCTAGAACTGTTAACCCACGTCAATGGAACAACATGTACCAGTCTCTTCCTCAGGTTCAAGTTCACTCCACTTCACAGAATTAACTAATGAATGTTTCCTTTACTTTGTGTAAGACGGAGAGAAAATTCAGAACAAAGAAGCATATAGAATTCAAGACTAGATACACAGGCTATTAAACTTGATCTGTTAGACTCTGAAAATGTAACATTAGCAGAAAAAATAAAGTACCAGGAACTTTCCAACAGCAAGAATAGTTAGAGTACCTCTCGTGGGGAGCTACATGTTAGCAACTTCAGTTTTATATATGTGAATTCCTGGAGTCAAAACTTATACCTTCCTACCTTCCTAACAACCAAACAACAACTAATGAAGGGAAAAGCAAAAAGGCAAGGGAAATGAGTTAATAAGTATGAGTTATAGAAAAATTGAGAGGAGACTTAAAACATAAGGAAGAAGGAAATATGTGCTTGGAGTGCCAACAGCATGGATGTCAGAACACAGTGTAAGACATACTTTTTTAGCTAATTAAAAGTTTCACTCTCTTTGAGCACATAAAATGTAATAAATATATAAATAACGTAAGTGTGTTATTAAAAAAAAAAAAAGTAGTTAAAATTATGTTGAGTAATTGCAAAATTATTTTCAATTTTGTTGTTTGAAGGTAGTTGATAATTTCTCTGTTTTCATGTCTATAAAAATCTTTTATTTTTTCTGCTGATTTTACATTTCTTGAGTTTAATAAACCATGTGTACTAGTGTATGTATTTGATCTTGAATTTCAGTTGCTTGACAGTTTGTTTGATCTGAATATTCACACTATCTTACATTTGCTATGGCTAGTTCACTCATGACCTCTTGTTCACTGGTGTACTCCTTAGTTAGCATGCTTCCTGAGAATGTCCACTGTTCTGTTTTCCTCTTTGATATTTCTACTTTTATGCCTTCCGCATCATATATTTTCATCACTTTTAAGTTGTTGTAGGTTGTTGCTGAACTGTAAAATTGCTTTGTCAAGACAAGAACTTTCAGTGGTGAATTATTGCCAAGTTGTAATGGTACATAGGCGGATCCAAGGGGGGGGCACGGGGGCACGTGCCCCCCCCCAGACGGTTCGAAAATACACTGGATAAAATGAATTATGTAGCTAGTGCAATTATGATATTTTCAGTTAGTTAACCCTTTGAAACCCGTATTTTTTACAACAATTATTATATTTTATTTTTTATCGCAATTTTATTTTTATTTTTTCATATATATATATATATATATATATATATTCGTATACATTATTTATAAGAAGTTTCTATCATTTTAATGGTTTGTTTAACGTTTACTTCATTTGAATTTCGAGCGTATTTTACCGACTCTGTATTTTGACGCGACGGAATGTTCAAAGATGTCGCTAATTGCTGTACTCAACTGAACTCAACCGGATCACCTAGTTAGAATAGCAGGAATACAGCCACTTGCGATTTACAGTCATTGTGCGAATCACAGGCTTAATTTAGCTATAAGCAAAGCTTGTTCTGTGGCCTGTATAAGAAATGCTATCGGAGTCATCTCTTCCGTGGCAAACTTCTTTCGAGAGTCGGCTGGGCGACTACGAAAACTTGACGAAGAAATGCATGACAAACTAAAAAATGGAAGACATTCTGTAAAACAAATGTGCGAAACAAGGTGGGTTGAACGTCACGACGCTGTATTAACGTTTTTAAATGCTCTACCTATTCTTCCAATAGTTTTAGATACTATTGCTCAGTCAACTGAAGGAAAGGGTAGTGACGCATTTTCATACCTTCATAGTATACTATCGTCCGAGTTCCTTGTTAGTGTAGTTGTATTAGCTGATTTTTTGGGATTAACTCTACCCTTGGCTTGAAAGTTACAAGCGGAATATATGGACGTATTGACAGTCATGGAGTTGGTAAATGCCACAATATCAAGCCTGCTAGCGCATCGGGAAAACAGTATTAGACACTTCAAACAGCTATACAAAAAAATCTGAAGATTTGGCTTGCGAAATGGGAACGGAAATAAAAAACCCGAGAACAGTAGGATTCCAAAAAAACAGATCCAATATACAAACCCATTCTGTGGAAGAATATTTTCGTATTAGTGTATATCTCCCATTTCTAGATTACCTGATCAATGAACTTTCTTCTAGATTTCCAAAATCGCAAATGATACAAATTGGACAGATTCAAAAACTTTTATCACCAGAATTTTCGGAAGATTGTGAAGAGTCTGTTCTGCAAGGGGCTGAATTGTATAGGGATGATTTACCTTATTTCCCTGCTTTAGAAGGGGAACTTAAAATCTGGAAGCAGATATGGGCAGCAAAATTACAAGAGTCTATCAAATATCCTGCAGAAGTCTACACACTCGGCGTCAGACTTGCCAAATGTCAGAGTGCTTTTACAAATCATATGCATGCTTCCAGTTACATCAAGCACTGCAGAACTTTCATTTTCGGCCCTGCGTCGACTTAAAACTTACTTAAGGTCTACAATGACTGAAGATCGCTTAAATGGACTTGCGATTCTACAAGTCCATCGTGATATCGCCTACCGTATGTCTCCCAAAGAAGTATTAGAGATTTTTACAAGGAGACACAAACGTAAACTTTCTCTAGCCTTACTTTGAATGCATATGTATTAGATTAAAGGTGCTTTTTTACCTTAACATAAAAATAATGGATATTTAATTACAGGGCAAAAAATATCGAAAATGAGTACTAGTTTAGCTAAAGCTCTTTTAATAGCGCATGCAGAAGCTATGTATTATCTTAAACAGGATCCTGCTGCAGCTCATCACTTAAAAGAAGAAATTACGAAACCACAGTCTGAGATTATTCGAACGTTAGTGGTCATATAACAGATTTGAAGAATCTCTTGAATCGTGATGCTCCAATAGTTGTTTTCTTATTTGATGAGCATCTCAAAAGGGCATTAAAATAATAATTTTTATATTTTGTTACATGAGCAGTCCAATTAATAATTTTGTAATACTTAATATTAATGTTATTTTAAAGAAGATTTATGTATCTGTTTTATCTACAAAAAAAGGAATTTCTTAAAAAGTGATTGGTTTTCTGGAGGTTAGATGTTTCTAGAATATTGATTAGATATAACAAAAAAAAATACGTTCACACCTAATATTTCTAGATCAGAGTATTGATAATGAATATGTGTATTTTTGTAAATTATAATTCTATATTAGTATTTGTGCTTATTTTTATTTAGATGTTTTACTTTCCTTATTGATAACACTTATTCTTATTGTATCGAGAGTAAGTAATGGTGTAAAAATTAGATTAGTTTTATAAGTGAAATGAAAGTCAAATTTCTAAAGAAAGTTTAAATAGATAAAATAAAAAATTCCTGTTATAAGTTTTTACTTTATATTATTTCAAAATTGTACAAATACATTATACTTTCTAAAATCAAAATCGGTTGTTTTATTATTTTTCAAATAATAATAATAATACAATAATAAATAATGTTAAAAAACTAATGTTTTTTTATTTATATTAATATATGTAATTATTTATTTATTTATATTAATTTTTATATCGTTTGATTCAACTGACACTTTGATAATAAGATTTTTTCTAACAACACCTTCCCCCCTGGAGAGGAGGGGCCCAAAACTGCCAGAATGTGCCCCCCCCTGAGCAAATTTCTGGATCCGCCCCTGTAATGGTAAGACACTAAACGTTTTGTCCAGTATGGATCATCCAGTGCAGCAGTAACCAACAACAAAGTTACAAAGTTTGAACCATAAAAAGTGTGAGCCTGAATCATCAGGTTATATAAAAACTATATAACCTGAGTTATCACTTTTCCTTTCTCCTAAATTTATTTTTACTCAGCACATCAAATCTAATAATTTTTCTAATGTTCTTTGTATAGTTACTGTCTCATCTGCTAATTCTACTACCACTGTCAATCTTATAATTCTACTATATCATGAATAAATATTAAACAATGTTATTAATAAATGGCTTTTGTCTGTCATGTATGAACTTCCTTTTAAATGTGATAAAGCAGTGGCTGTCTGCGTACACAAAGTAGCAGTGGTGTTTTTATTACTTTCATGGTTTCATGGTGCAGTCTCATGCGGCATCTCCTTGGGTTACGTGTTATGTGGTTAAGCGGTAGGGCCAAAAGGTTTATAATCTGGTAAAATTATCCTGTTTACTGTTTTATTGTTGTGTCCTGGTTCAGTGAAATCACAAAATATTTTTTAAATACTGGTATGTGTTTCAGAAATAAGCTGCAGGATGCATGCCCAGACATGTCCTAGAAGTTGTCTTGTTTTTTCATCATCTTCTTTCACAGCAGTACACTTTATATAATATAGAAACTTTCTCTTGTGAAACTTACTTGTCTTTTTCGTAAAACGCGTTTCGGCGTCGTGTTTGCCTTCGTCAGCTTAGAAACAGACTGCCAGTACTTAGTAACGGTTGTTGTTTGGAAGGTATAGTGGGGGTGGTGTGTAGAGGAAGGGGATTGGCGCGGGGATCCAAATTATTGTTTGTTTTTTGTATAATGGTGTCGAAAAGTGTATGTGATTTATATTGAAATTGGTCGTTTAGTATGTTGTTTGGTTGTGTTGTGTGGTATTTGTATATTTCATACTGTTCAGCTGTGTTGAGTTTTCGACCTTTGGGTAAGAGGTGTAATATTTCAAGATTAGTATCTATGTTGGTGTAGCTATGGTTATGTGTGTGTATGTGTGTGGCAAACGCAGAATGTATATTGTTGTTGGATAGGGCCTTTAAGTGTTCAGAGTAACGGGATGAAAAAGATCTTCCTGTCTGGCCTATGTAGAAACTATTGCAGTTATTACAATTTAATTTGTAAACACCTGTTCTATTGTATTTGTCTATGTCCGTGTTTGTATCGTTGATGTGTTTTTTGATGGTATTGTTAGTTCTGAATGCTATTTTGTACTTGTGTTTTCTGAATGTGTTGGCAAGTTTGTGTGTGTTGGAGTTATGGTATGTGAGTGTGATGTATTTATTGTGTTGTGTGTTGTTCGTATTTTGTGTTTTGTTATTTTTGTTTTTGATGCGTTTGTGTAGTTTCTTTATTAAATTGGGGTTGTAACCGTTTTTCATTGCTATGTATTTGATTGTGTTGAGTTCGTCAGTATAATCTTGTTTACTTAAGGGTATTTTAGTTAGTCTATGGAGCATATGGTTGAAGGCCGCATGTTTATGTTGTGTTGGGTGGTTTGATGTGTTGTGTATAACCATGTCAGTTGTTGTAGGTTTCCTGTATATTTTGTACGTGTGTGTATTGTTAGTTTTGTTAATTGTTAGGTCTAGAAAATTTATACTATTGTTTTGTTCAATTTCCAGTGTAAATTTTAATTTGTAAAACTTACACTGGAACAAAACAATAGTATAAATTTTCATTAAATCTCATAAAAATTTAGGTATAGAAGAAGCAGGAAAAGGTATATATCAACAGATGAAAGACATAGTCACAAAAGAGTATTACAGAAAAGTTCAACAGACAATATGAACACAACTCTCAGGAAAAAAGTTAGCTTTTTTTAGTTTTAAGAACATTAGTGGTACTAGTCATAGAACATCATATAAGAATAATAGAGTGGAGAGAAGCAAAATTAAGAAGATATGAGAACTAGAAACTTACTTAGTGTACTGTGAATGATTTGTTACATCCAAGAGGTGATATTCGTAAATTTATACTTACTGAAGTCAAAGGTGAGTAGGTGCTGAGATAACAGCGCCGCCTCCTGGCTGTGAATACCGCAACTAGCGGCTGGTGGCACATTGTATTAGCCATGCAACCGTCACATTGCACACAACAGCCGCGCGGTACGCCTTGGTCCTTTCAGGGACTGTTGAGCGGAGGTTTGACTTTTTTGACTTTGAAGTCAGTGGTACAAATAGAATTAATACATGAAATTATGTTAGCAGCACTACTGTATACTTGAAAGCTACTGAAGATGAACATATGAAAATGGTGGCAATGCATAACGGAAAAGAGGTATTTAGAAATCAGTAATCGCAAGATGTGAAAGAGTTGTAGATATAGAGAATACAAAAAAATTTAGAAACAACAATAAATACAAGTGAGACAAAAGAAAAAAAAATCAAATGAAACTACAAAACAAAGGAAAATGTGATTGTATAGAAAAACCATTGCATGGACAGCATGCAAGAGAATACAGAAAGAGAATGCATAAACAAAAAAACTTACAAACCAGTGGCTTACTAACGGATATGCAAAAGGGGAAGCAGAAACATTAGTAACTGCATGTCAAGATTGTGCAGTTAGTACTAATTACCACATAGACAAAATAGAAAAGACACAAGAAAATGCCAAATGTAGATTATGTAACAGTGGATGTTCTATCCTTGCTTCACCAGAATATATAGAATGTCGCAATCCAGAATTAATTATAATGAGCTGTAATTAATTACTGGTGTGCAATAGTGGTTATTCTGTTTACTTGTGAATCCATCAACTGATTTTTGTAAAACTTAACATGCATGTGCATACTTTTACCCTACAGAATCCTATTTTTTAGAGTAATCCTCCCACCAAAATAGGGGTTGTTGGCGACAGGCAAAAATGTGTAGGGTGAATATTGGTAAAAAATAGGGAAATCCCATGTGGGGTATCAAATTAAAGGTAATTTTAATAAAAATCTGAATATAATGTTTAATTTTGAAAATTTCAAAATTTTTGGATGTCAAGGTCTAAAAAGTAGGTGAAATTTTTTATAAAATTGATAATTCAAATGGGAAATTAAATTAAAGAGAATTTTAACTAACATCTTAATGTAGTGTTAAGTTTTGGAAATGTCTAAATTTTGGGACCACAGGCCCCAAAAAGGAGATGAAAATTTTGAAAAAGAAACTGAAAATCCAGCAGAGTATCAGACTAAAAGGAATTGTAACCCAAATCCAAATGTTTAAAATGTTTAGTGTTTGTTGTATGATTGTCTGCTCTACAATTGTTATATTACTACAAAAGTAGTATAGTAGTAGGAATTTTTGTAATTTTCCCATAATTTATGAAAAACTATATAATATCAAAATGTATGTAGTAGGTAATAAATTTACTTCATTAAAAAAAGTGAGCACGTTCTGCAGCTCAAGGAGCTTACTAGTGTAAAAATAATCCATGATTAAATAATGTTTAAAATAGTAACTAATTTACATTTAAGAATCCTACAGTTAGTTTTTAATCTGATTTAACATAAAAATTTGCTTACAGTGGTGGGTCTAGTTGTCATGGGGGAAGGGCTGGCATTCCATTCCTATTAGCCTGTTATGTGCTGTGTTCATTATTATGTATAATTGGAAATTATATTTCTATATTTGATTATTACTTTATTCCTACTTATTGTGATGGCTCCACATTACTTTTCATATTAATAATAATAATAATTATTATTAATATAGCACCTTGCATAATGGCCCCTCCCCCAAACCTCAGACTCTAGAACTGCCACTGGATAGTGCATGTTCATTAAACACACACACACACACACACACACACACACACACACACACACACACACACACACACACACACACACACACACACACACACACACACACACACACACACACACACACACACACACACACACACACACACACACACACACACACACACACACACACACACACACACACACACACACACACACACTTATCGAGGGTGGATCTGAGGAGAAATGTTTTTGGATAGATACAAATACAGAATGAAGAAAATGTTTCTATTATTGAAATTATTGTTTCAATATAAATAAGCTTTGTTTTCAGATATATTTTTTACTGTTTCTAATTGAGGTCTTTGAAGATTTTAAAAATGCATCTAACATTACCAGATGAAAATTATAATGTTTTCTCTCAGTAGGGCTGTGGAACAAGTCCTTTCAAGGTTACATTATCTCCACTGTGGATCTACCTTTGCATTTATTAATGTTTGTTCTGCCTCCATTCACTCACTCATTTTCTTCTCTTCTTGTTCCCACACACCTGAATAGAAAATACATACATTCAGTCTATTCGACAAGACCTAATTTACAACTGAAGGTATTTCTGTCAGTTCTTATACTTTTTAAATTTATAACTTACATATAATTTTTTTAGATTTATGTTTAAACAATTCAAATACTTTATTTTAACTAAAAATGGCATGATGAATTTTGTGAAAACCTGAAATAAACATATTTATTATTATTATTTTTATGTTGGAACGGGCGAGTTACCAGAATGCCTGTACTGCCTAGGAGCTGTGAATGATATCAGCCATACCTTCTTCATCATCTGTGATAAATGGGAGCAACACAGGAGATTGCTGCAAAAGGATACTAGGCAGGACATCTCTTTAGATAACATTGTTGAAGCAATGCTTTGAGGGGGGACACCCAGAACTGTGCAGCTGAAGAGACCCTTTAGGCAAAGAAGATAGACTTGGACAACATAATATAGAAGAAGAATAACAAGCCAGACATGGTCCCTAGGATTCAAGAACAATAGGGCTATCCTGAAGTAAAGTGTCAAAAAGTTTCAGATTAGTGTCATAGAAGAGGAAACAGAAATGGTTTTTTAGTGGGTTGGCTATAATACGCAAACAAACAGACCTCAGAAGTGTGCACCCTTTTAGAGATTTGCTCAGCAAATATTTCACCTATCCTTGTAAAAAAATATTATTAAATCAACACAGGCCATACAAACCATAAGTGAGCTGCTTGTTACTTGTTGAGGAATAAGTATGATGGCGCCTTATTGGATGAAATATGATTCACACCATACTGAAATAGGTCTAATGTGAAAGCGGTTCCGGGGTTGACTGATGTCATGAAGTTTTGTGGGTTTGTGGTTTTGTTTGGTGAGAGGGGGAACCCACCTGCACCAACATTAGTTTGCTTGTTGGAAAAAAGCACACACACACACACACACACACACACACACACACACACACACACACACACACACACACACACACACACACACACACACACACACACACACACACACACACACACACACACACACACACACACACACACACACACACACACACACTACAGATGATCTGTATAGAGATAATATATCTATATAACAAAATACATGTATACACCAGTGGCGAAGCTAGTAGTTAATGAATGGGTAGGCAAAAATCTTACCTTAAATTTTTTTTAAGGAATCACTAAAAGGATGGTGGTTCAAATCGGACGCTGAGGTAGAGTTTGCTGTAAGCGAATGGTTCCACAAACAGCCGTAAGAATTTTACTAGCAGGGAATCTACAGGTTGGTGCAACAGTGGAACTCATGTCTTAATGTTAATGGAGACTTCTTTTAAAATCGTTGAATAAAAAATGCTTTACAGCTGTGTACGTGTTTCTATTGAACAATCCTTGTATTAGTCATACACAATAATACAACTGATTGAACTTCAAATTTTTAAACTTGATTAGTTTCTATATATATGTTTAATGTTACAAATAATTCAAATAACAATCTTGATCATCTGTTAGTTCAGCGGAATAACAGGGACACTTTTAATAACCGCATAAAATAAACACACTTATAAACAACACAGCGCGCTTTAACTTGAATGTTTGGACCACAGAAGTGAGGCATGCCTCAATGCTCTATGTGTACACCACGGGACAATCCCCCCTCCCTTCACTTCCCTATTACTCCTGCACTTTGCTTACATACGATGTATACAAAAAACGCTGAGGGAAGTTCAGGTTGCCTCATTCGCTTTAAACGAGCTATGCCGAGTCTCACCTGTCACCATCTAGCGGTCGCTCAGTAAAGCACATTTCGGCCTAACAAATTCGACAGTCATGGTAACAATGTATAATCTGTACGTTATGTAGTTCATACGTATTTATAATTTTTATTCTACAGAATTTTTTAGGGTAGGCATTGCCTCAATTGCCTCCATGTAACTTCGCCACTGGTATACACATAATAAAAACTTTTCAAAACAGTGGCTGAAAACATTAGATTCTATTTAATTCCATGATAGACTTTTGTACTTTTGTAAAAACACTTTATGCTGGATGATTTAAGTAAACACAAATGTGTAAAATACATATGAATCTATAAAAGTACAGTACTATTATTGAAAAATGCACAAGATTTCTTACAGAAGTTAAATAAAATCAACATTGGCCATGCAACTCATGGGTGAGATTCTTGTTATACTTACAGACATGTACTACAAAATTACACAAATAAAAATTTTAACTATTTAATTTTATTCTTGGATTTCGTTGTCCATGACGTGTCCGTTACTTAACTAAATATCACTATAATATTGACGACTCAGAACACTAAGTTTTTTATAAGTAAAAACGTAAAGTGATGAAGCCTTCTATAGGTGAAAGCCGGTTTAGGCTGTAAGGTAAAACTTTACGTTTTTACTTATAAAAAACTTAGTGTTCCGAGTCGTCAATATTATAGTGATATTTATTTAATTTTAATTATTTAATTTTTCCTATATTAAATTAAAACATTATTTTTTAGTTTTACAGAAATTTCCACACTAAAAATATTTTCTTAAAGAATGTTTTCTAGTTTAGATGATCTGTAGTTTTGGTTAAAATTTTTTTAATAAAATGTTCATTTGCTCGTAATTATAATACTAATGAAAGTCCTTTCCTCTGTGCCAGGCAAATTGTTATTTCTAGATCTTAGTGTACACAGCTACTGGACCTCAGTGGTACTCGTTCATAGTATTTATAATCATTTTATAATTTTTTTCTTCTATGGCTGTTATTTCAACATTGAAATAGCTATCTCACAGACTATCATTCTTTAAGTTTAGCTTCAAACATGTATGTTTTTTCTGTCACCATCCATCCTTTGTAGTCTTATTTTGCCAGATTAGAACACTGGGTATTTTCTTCTGGCAGTTCTTCTGATACAGGTTCTTAAAAAAAAGGTAGTCACCTTTGTTATCCATGTGTTATTTGAATAACAACGTCTTCCTCTTTCCTTCAATCAGTAGCTACAAAATTGTTTTTTCCATTTGTTATAGCAAAATCCTTGGCATCTGAGTGGCCTTCCTACCACATTTTATTTTGCCCTCAGGATTATTATGTTGTTTTGGTGTTGATAAGGTAGTATATTTATTCTCCAAAATTTTGCATAAGAGAAGTAGGGACAATTTTAACTGATCTGCAGCATTTTGTTGACTCATTTTTTATATCTTTTAGTAATATTATAAATTTCAAAGTTTTTTCACTGAAACTTAAATAGTGTCATTTCTTTTGAGATGTAAACATTTTGTGTCCAAAACATACATGTAAATTTCATATGGAAAACTTTTATTCTATTTATCACTGGTTTTTTATATATTTGAACTCTTTATATTTTGCATTCCTTTTTTTTTTGTATTTGAACTGTTTATTTATATTCAAGAGTGCATAAATTATACAGTGAGTGGACACATTAAAAAATAATTACACCCAAATGAAGGATGTTTTATTAAATATTTGTCTTCAATTATAAAGACAGGTTATTTATAATATAACAATAAAATTAATTATACTGATTTGACAGATGTAGTCCATATGATGACACGTTTTTAAACAACACACTTTTCCAGTAGGCCAACTCATCTGAGAGGCCCACGTAGTCTCTCAAAATTTTTGATGCGATGCTTTGCTTCTACAACTGACAGAATATTCAGGTCTATTGAGATAATTTGGTTCAGTATGTATCAAGGTACAATGGTACTTCTAAAAATGACATTCTGAAATTTCTATGAGGGTTTCAAATTTTAATTACTATCTGTGTTCTTCAGCTGATCCCATATGTCCTATGTCATATAACTTAGTTTTATAAATCAGAATTTATTTATTTATTTATTATCAAAACACCCTTATACCATATTGGTGTCGGGTTACATCAATATATGATAAGTACATCAACTACACTCTATATACAAATTTTTTCCATCTTACTCTATCCATTGACAATGTCTTCGCTTCCCTCCATCCCAAGCCTCTTTCTCTGAAAATGTTTCCCATCATTCCATCCCAAGTCAGTCGCGGTCTTCCTCTCTTCTTTCTCCCCCTGATTTTGGCTCCCAAACCTGTTTTACCATTCTATCACTATCCATTCTCTGCATGTGTCCCCACCAGCATAGTTGTCTCTGTTCAATAAAATCCAGAATCGATATCACTTCCAGATCCTCTCTTATTTGTGTATTCCTAACTCTATTCTTCCTTGTTACTCCTACTACTCTCCTAAGATATTTCATTTCTGCCGCCTGGATTTTACTTTTTTGGCTTTTGGATAGCACCCACGTTTCACAGCCGTATGTTAAAACCGGTCTATATACTGTTTTATACACACTCATTTTCGTTTTTCTTGATATCTCCTTCTTATTTATAAATCTATTGTTTAATGCATAGTATACTTTTATTGTCTTTTCAATTCTTTCATTTAATGCAGCTTCTTGTTTCCCATTACTGTCTATTATAACCCCTAGATATCTGAATTGTTTGACTTGTTCTATCTTCACTCCTCCAATCTCTATATTTATTATTTTCTCCCCCATTACCATTACCTTTGTTTTGGTCTTATTTATTTTCATCCCTTTTTCCTGGAGAACTTCATTCCATATATTCAAATTACCCTGTAACGCCCTTTCACTTGTAGTCATTAGCACTACATCATCAGCAAAAGCCCCTTCTGCTACTTCTATACTTCGCAAGTTCCTGTATCCAACATGCATTTTCTTAACCTTCAGTGAACACTTCTTAATAATGTAGTCCATATACAAGTTGAATAATGTCGGACTCAGTCCACCTCCTTGTCTTAATCCATAGTTTGTTGTAAATCCTAACGATCTCATATTTTTACCAATTACATAATTAACATTATTTTTGTATAACCTCTGTACTACCTTAATTATTTTACTCCTTATTCCTCTATTTTTTAAACTTTCCCATATTTTTGCTCTAGGCACACTATCGAAAGCCTTCTCAAGATCAATAAAAGCCAAACATACCAATTTATCTTGTTGTATCGACTTCTCAGCTATCTGTTGCAGAGTAAAAATGTGATCCTGCACACTTCTCCCTGATCTAAAGCCACTCTGCGATTCCTCCAAACTATTTTCTAAAAATAAATCAGAATTTTGTTCTTTTATGTTATCTGCGAGTGTCTACCCAACATCCAATACACTTTCCTTGTTTATAACTGTACTTTCTGGTTTATGTGTTCCTATGTTTACACAATTTTAGCTTTCTATCAAGAAGCATGCCCATGTATTTAACTTTATTGTCTTCAAGGGGCAGTTGTTACTGGCTAAATCTGGAGTACAAGTTTCTTCATTAACTGTCAAAGTTGTATCTGTCGATTTATTTGTATTAACTTTAAAGCCAAATATTTTTAGACAATTCTGTCTTGGCTGGGGTTTTGCAAGTTTATTGATGTCATGGGTCTGTTGTAACAAGAAGGTAAATATGGCAGAAATTATCTGCAAATTGTTGCAATTGTGGGTTGAATATCAGCAATATGTGCAGTAGATAGAGAACTCTGTCCAATGTGCTAATTTGAGGCACTCTTGAATTTGTTGGATATACATCAAAGATTTCAATACTGATAGTTGAGGATGGAAGATTTGTCTTTAGTCTGTAGCATAAACTGTTACTCCAGAGCCCATTGAAAGCCTGAATGATGACTAAGGATGCAGATGAGCAAACTGTTCTCTTTCTAGATCACAAATAATTTCGATTTTTATTCAGAATACTTAATTACAATACTAGCAAGAATCTCCTCAGAAAGAGATTTTTGAATATTTTAAACAGGACTTGTGGACCAGTATGATTTGATTTTATCCCCCCCTTTTTCCAAGTTCTGGTATGAAAGATACCAGGATACGTTTTATACTAGGATAGAATTGCAGCATAATGATTATATTACAGATATGAATGATTGCTTTGTAACATTTTACTGTTGCATCTTTCAGGATTTTGTCTACGATCAATCTTGCACAAATAATAATTCATTTCTTTATAACACTGTTCCTTAGGGAAACACAACTGGTGTTTGATGATTTAAATAGGCATAAGACAGAGCAAATAGTTAAAAGGTATTTAGGGTCTTAGAAAAATTAGATATAAATAGTAAAATCCTAAGAACGATAAAAATGACTACAGTAGGCCTACATGGAAAACAGGATAAAAATAAATGGGAGTTTACAATATGCTGTAAGGTAGCATTCTGGTAGTTCTTTATTTAAGGTAGTTCAAGTTTAAGGTATTTTAGGTAAGGTGGTAAGGTAGTTCTTTATTAGCTTTATCTTGGTATTCAGACCAAGAGTGGAACAATAACAGCCCATTCATGGATGATGCTACTATTTTAGTGTTTTGTAATAAATAAGTCATGTTAACAAATTTCCAAAAATATCTGATACAAAATTGGGCAAAACGTGTTGATTTAAAGTAATTAGAAGTCTATAAATCAACACATATAACTTTTACAGCGAAGAAAGAAACCTGACCTCAAACTGTCAGTTACCTGAAGCTGATGAAGTTAAATATCTGGGCATGTGTTATAAAATGACAACACAGTGAAAGCACATAAGCACTAGAATGAACATGTTTAGCTGAAATTCAGAAAAATTTACTGTCTATTAAGTAGATATTCACAGTTGTCCTAAAAGAATAAAATTCTAATTTATAAAGCTATATATTAGACCAGTTATGGTAAAATGCCATTTAGTTAGTACTTAAATTTTGGAAAACTTCCAGCGATTTCAGAATGGAGCTCAGACCTGTAAAATGCATCATACCAAATCAGATAATATCAAAACACCTGAATGTTCCGTCAATTAGGGAAGCATCTCAACAAATACTGTGTAAGACTATGTGACTATCCAAATGAGTTTAATGACTATCCAAATGTGTAAGACTATCTGACTATCCAAACAGACTGCTAGATAATACTGTTAAAGTGTGTTGTTTATAATGACCTTAACAAATGCCCATGTCTGCTACATTTAGTATATAAGTTCACTTAATACAATTGTTGTAAGTACTGTGCTGCCATCAAGAGATTTCTCACATGAGAGGAAAGCACGTGATTTCTCATATGTTCTATTGATGTGCTAATCATTGTTCCAGAACAAAAACATCGGTACATAGTCTATGTGGAATGAAACTGTTGTTTTTATAAGCACTACTTTGCATGATTGTATAAATCAATGTATTCAGCAGACTTGCATGAGTAATGTGTATTGTAATGTACTATATGTGATTAATCAAGTGTAGCATCCTATGTGTATGGGTGAAGGTTACAGAGTAGTTTGGTTATGTCACACCAGCTTTACTTCTCCCATATAGGAACTCTCTTCAAGGTAATATAGTAACTAATGGTACATAGTTTATTGGTGAATGTTCAATGGAATATCCTTCAGTTGTCACTAACTCTTAGTGAAAACATATAAATTGTTATTATCTATATAAACTTTCACAATATGAACTTACTTTCTTTATCACTTCCCCAAACGTTTCGAGGTGATGTGCCTCTTCCTCAGTGGGAGTAAATACTGAATGTCATTTTACAGAATAACGGTTATGGACTATAGGTGTGTGTGGTGGGGGTTGATGGTGGGAGGGAATTGGCGCTGAGGTTCAAATTGTGTGTTTCGATCAGTGTATCGAATACTGTATGTGATCTATAATGTAATTGTTCATTTAATATGTTGTTGGGTTGTAGTGCGTGAACAATTTGAAATATACAGATATCACGCACTACAACCCAACAACATATTAAATGAACAATTACATTATAGATCACATACAGTATTCGATACACTGATCCAAACACACAATTTGAACCTCAGCGCCAATTCCCTCCCACCATCAACCCCCACCACACACACCTATAGTCCATAACCGTTATTCTGTAAAATGACATTCAGTATTTACTCCCACTGAGGAAGAGGCACATCACCTCGAAACGTTTGGGGAAGTGATAAAGAAAGTAAGTTCATATTGTGAAAGTTTATATATATAATAATATTTTATAAAGTGAACGAAGAGGATGAATCAACAAGATATTTATATAAATTGTATAAGGTATACAGATTTTAAGGTAAAATAAAATTAAAAATGTAAACCATTTTTGTGAGAGCTTTGAGTGTTCTGCTTAATGTAACTCCTGCTTCATCGTGGTGCTGCATGTCGCCATTGAGTGTACTTATGCAGACCAAGTAAAAATACTACAGTCAATGAAACATAATGTCAGTCTTCACACAACCAAACAAAAATATGGAGCTATGGAGTCTGATGATAGCTTTCTACCTCACTGATTTAGCATTTTATGGACAAAATCCGTAAGTATTTTTTAAGCAGTCTGTCCTGTTCTTGAAGTCAAGCACATCATGGAGTATCGTATTTGGGTACTTATAGGTCCTGATTTGATTCCGCACCCCATCATAAGCCCCCAGGTCATCTTGATATCTATAAATGAGTATATGAAGCTAAGAGTTAGAGTAATGCATCACATTATCTTCTCTATATGCCATAAGTCTGAACCTGGCAGCCTACTCGTTTGGATGTTACAAAGAAGGAGTCCATTTTATTATTAATATCATTATTGATTGATCCTAAGCTAAATTACACAATTTTATAATAAAGAACAGTATCCTATTTTGAATTTATATATTTGTTTATTGTTTATAAATGTTTAGTGAATTTTATAAACTAAAAATACATTTTCCAAGCAAAAAACTCATTATTATTTTTTTTGAGGACATAGATTTTTTACTGTGTATAACTTAATGATCCATCAAATATGTCGGATTTGTTCATTGCTTTATATGGACAGGTTCCGTGACGGGAATTGTGTCGTAGTATTCGAATTCCATTGCCTTGGATTTGCTTTCGTCGAATGACAACCAAGCTTCAGATCGGCGCACAAAACACTTGGTGCATTCCCATTTCCACAACATTTGAAGCAGACTCGCTCTTCCCACATTGCGCTTGTCCGGTAACGTCGGGTCAGAATGTGCTTAGTGGTTAGGGGGAGGCGAATGAAGGGGGAGGCGAATGAAGCTAAATAGAGAATCGTTCTTTATAAAAACCAATTATCACACAAGGATAGGCACAGGTTGTTGCTATACACGGAACTACTCCAATGTACCGGTAATACAATTGCCTTCCGCACACGGCGCTATCCGCTATCGTTCAGTGAGTAAATTGTAATCCGTTTGTCTCGGTGACTCGGCGTCCGCGTTACTGCAGTCCCCTTCAATTCTGATCGAAAATGAATCAACAGATTTTTAATATTAAATTTATGGAGTCATTGGAATTTATTTTTGTAATATCCCATGACTACAGTGTATTTGACGAATAGAATTTTTTATATATTAATATAGCCTATAATATTATGTAATTTTTTATATAGAAGTCTATGGGCTATATACTGATTCTGTGTTGTCTATTCTTTACAAGTCACCAGGCTATTACAGGAAGATTTGACGAAGAAAACATGGTTTGAAACGGAGAATAATTCAGGGGCGTTTTTCAATAAACTATAATAATTTTGAAATTTTCGAAAATGAACATTATATTCAGCTTTTGGTAAAAACGCCATTTAATTTGATACATGGATTTTTGCGATTTTTTTTGACAATTTGAACCTCTCACATTTCGCCTCCCGCACCCTATTTTTGCGAGGATCATTGTCAAAAACAATAGCGTTATGTAGGGTAAACGTATGAACACGCATGCTATGTTTCCAAGAGACATACCCCAAATAGAAAGATAGAGGGATAGAGAAATAGACATAGAAAGGCCAAACGGTCGAGTTAAAAATGAGAACTTGCTTCGCTCTTTCAATAAGTAAAGGCATGTTTGTTTTCTTTGTCGAGAAGTTTTCAGTTTGTTTGAAAATACGTAACAATTTTGCGCATAGGCCTAATATGACCACTTAGGGTAAGAAAAATATTACTCAGAACTCAGCAGACCAAAAGTTACGCCAGTGACAACACACCCACAGAAATGTTCGTTACTTACTGCTTATACCAGCTATTATTATTTTTCCATATTTTCTTTTGCAGCAAAATTATTGATTTGATATTACGAAATGTTGTGCGAAAGTTACGTGAGTGTCTGTAAAATTATGTATTTGACACATTAAGCATTGTTTTATCCACGCGCCGATATTCTTGATTACAAGCCGGAAGTAAATAAGTTTACAGTATCATGCTCGTTCTTTGATTGTTTTGTCTTTTTAGCTTTTATTTATTTTGGACGGTTAGCGAATATTCCTTATTTTGGACGGTTAGCGAATATTCTGTATTTTGGACGGTTACCGAATATTTGCAACACGCAAACGGCATTTTCTACGTTTTGTGGTTCTGTGATTTAATTATTAATAACAACACTTTTTCAAGTTTAACACACTTCGTTTTATTTTTCTTTTAACCAAACGTTTCGCCCGTACTACGATGAGGCATCTTCAGCGCGCGCGCACACACACACACAAACCACTAAGCTACTGAGGATGACTCATCTAATATGGGCGAAACGTTTTGTTTAAAGAAAAGTAGAACAACGTGTGACAAACCGATAAAGTAGTGTTATTTTCAACGTTACTTATTAACTATAGGCTACAAAATAATTCTGATGCGTAACACAATCATTTTAGATAAAAATTATTAAACTATACCTTACTGCTATAACTAGCTTTCGCTCGTTACGAAAACTATCTCGTAACGAGCGAAAGCTAGTTAAGGCAGTAAGGTAAAATTTAATAATATTTTATCTAAAATAATTGTGTTCCACTTTAGAAAATTTTATATAACATTGGACACATCATGGACAGCAGAATCCAAGATGTTACTTAATTCATTTCTCACAAGATTTAAGGAGAATGACCACGGTGGATCATTGCGACGAGTGGTTTAGGTACGACTCCTTGCAGCAGATGAAACATAGAGCGATGGAAATCCAGAGCGCGGTCTTCTTGTTTAGTAAATATAACTCTTTTCAGCCGTTAGGAGTTGACGTTAGTCAGATTCCATATACCTGCGAGACATTGTATCACTACCGGCAGTATATGTTGACAGGTCCAGAGCAGTCTTCGGATTGCTGCTTGAAGAACGAGTAGAAAAATGATGTATCACTTTTTGAAGACCGCATTGTTTTGGTAGACCGATCTTGAAAGTTTTTAGGGATAACCGAAATACGTAACAAAATCATCGGTAAGGATTTCTTACTGTAAGAGTTTAGATTAGACCAGATAGATGTAACACCAAGAATCCCGAAGCCCAACGAAGTTTGAATGAGTTGCAGTAACTGGAAAGAGTATGGTTACAGAAACCAAGACAAGAATCGGACGACCAAGATAATAAAATCTTCAAAGAAAAAAAAAAATTAACAGAGAAGGCGAATAAAAGAAAAGCTTATGTTATCTGGGTTACACTCAAGGTTGTTCGCCTACTTACTGTCCTCTTTTATGGACAATACAGTCCGTATCTTTGCTAACAAGGGACTGTGTCCACAGGTGTTTCGTTTAATTAGGGTTGCCATCTGGTAAAATCAACTTCTAGGACGATCGTGTTCAAAACCTAGAACAATTCCAGAGATGATATCAGTTTATCGAAAACAATAACGAAATAAATCCAACACATTTGATATGTCATTAGTATGTCATTTATAATAAAGTTATTAAATTGTTGAACAAACAATAATGATTTTTAAAACGACTTTTTGGTTTAAAAAAACATTTAGTTTATACAATGCATTTAATATTTATTAAACATTATAATATTTATAAAACATAATATTTATATATTTGTTAAATGTTTATTATACTTATATTGTCTTACTGTAAACAGGGAACAGTTTTATGAAAAAAAACATTAATCAGAAAAAAAATTAAAAAATAAAGGAAAACACAATTGTTTATGTGTGTTTTTCCAAGCGATAGTACATATTGTTCTTATGTCTCTGGTAAGATCTTTCTCTATTTAATTTTATTTAATCGTAGAAATCATTTCATAAACATTTTTGAAACAAAATTTTGTAAGCATCACTTTACAAATTCTTAAAAAAAAAAAAGAAATATGAAAGGTTTTTCGATGTTGGTTTCTGACCGGGAATAGCAGATGCATTTCCAGTTTAATAACTCATCGTATAACTTCTCGAAATCTAAATTTTTAAAATAGTTTGCACACTTAATGCGTACATGTTATTTTACTAAGATTTTTACATTAAACAAAATTTCTTTTTAAATTGAATCACTGATTAAATAATTTTGAGTCGCTATTCTTTTCTTGGCGGTATATTCCAGGTTTGTTTCAGCTTTCGAACAACTTACTTTGCGTCCGTCAGAAAAATTCGTCCACTCAGTTTAAAATTCCTGAAGTGGAGCTAACAGCAAGTTAAAGAATTTAACTCTACCTTAATTTAAACACAAATATCACAAGGTAATAAACACGAAGTCACTTGTCTATGTATATATATATATATATATATATTAATATAGCTAACATGTTTCTTAAAACCAGCGTTTATTAAGAATTGATTATATCGCGGACTAGACGTTTCCCTCTCACATGAAAAAAGAGAACACGCCAGGGAAAACCCTAGTTTAATCGTGTGCGTTGCATCAGCTTGTGGCTAACCATACATCACATTAGGCATTCTCTTTGTTTGGAGTAACGCAGTAGCGTTATGCAAAGCCCAATAAAAATGGGATACCTCTCTATATTTTCCACTTTCTTCAACTACGATGTTCCTAATACATTGTTTTTTACATAATCAAGCATAAACCTGATGGGCAACAGGTGTTTTAACATATAGCGTCGCTGTCGATGATCAATAACAAGAAAAAGTTAACAATTTATTTTAATTGACGATTTACTCCTCTTTATCCTGTGGAAAGACAACACTTTACCGACCCTCGTCTCGGGGCCGTACACAGAGGTCGGCGAGGAAGGCCCTCGCCAGGACCGTCGTTCCCGAGGGGGGAAGGGGGATGAGGCTTTTGGCGAAAAAATTAAATTGTTGGACTATGCAAGAAAATTGTCTCTTGAAATGCACTTCACAAGAGATCCCGATGATATTATACAAAATTTACATGAAATAAAATGTGTAGTTTTCTTTTGTAAAGAATTTCAGAATTTCTTCTGTAATGTATTTATTAGTTAAATCTTACACATCAAAAATTTATGGTACTTCGTCTTTTATGTTTGTGGCGATCGTAAAAAGGGAGGTTAAGACAGAAAATTTGGTTAGTTCAGGGCGCTGTAACCTGTAGGCAAGTTCCTGCTTCGCCTTTTTCAACACACAGCTCCAAACATCTCTAATACATGACACCCTGCAACTCGTGTTGTCAGTTTTTGATGTTGTCCCGTGAGATCCCGTGGGTCCAGGGGACTCTGTCTCGCTACATTTTGTCAAAGTTCACTTTGGTCACCTTACAATCGTCACCGCCTAATTTGGTCGCGTGTTGCATAATTGTCACAAGTACATTAACGTCACAACATAAGGTCACTACATGTCATTGCGTAACTGAGATAACAGCGCCGCCTCCTGGCTGCAGATACCGCAACTAGTGGCTGGCGACGCGTTGTACTAGCCCATCGATGTATAATAACACTGGATTGCCGGCTGCGTGTACTTAATTCGGTCCGCTCAACTCTACGCTCGCCCCACCACATTAAGGCAAAAGCCACTTCGCCTGCATACTCGCAGTGTTATCTTAATATTAGTTTAACCGATTTGATGGTCGCATAAACAGTCTTGTTATGAAAATTGTGTGTTTTATATCAATCAGATTAAATGGAACACCTGATACTAATTTAAAAATAATGTAAATATAAATTTAATTTCTGTTGTTCATAATAGAAGCTCGTACACTTTTTTTCGTCGGTACAGATCTATAAACAACAAACAAGTTACCGATAACATTAAAGTTATGCATATGTACATATTTTCGCTAACTATAGGCCTACCGGTTGGTTAGGGTATAATAATTACCTCTTTTTTGTAGTAGTTTGGTTTTATTTTGTCAATAAAATAAAGGAAACTGACTAAACAAGAATACAAATGAAAACAAAATTGTTTATTACATAGCCTTACATTTTTTTACGTTGATGAATAACGTCCAAAAAAATTCTTAGTTTACAGCCCATCTGCATATAATTACAACTTATCTTACTAATTCTAATCAAAATATATTACTTTTGATATAAAACTACATTTGCTGTGAATAACATATTGCAATTCTGGGCTAAACATAGCTAAATAGAACTAACTTATTTAATTTTTGACGCACACCAAGTTTCGAAAACATAGCTGATGATGTCTTTTCTTTAGCTATACTAAAATATACAATTTTGTAAAATAAACTACCTATTAACATTACTAATCTAATTTCGTGAGTGTCTTCACCATAATCATTGTTAGAAGTATGACCTTTAAATGTGTTATTAGTAAAGGTTCTACACGCTAATATAATCATCTTTTTTGTGTCTAAATTGTTTTTTGTCAATGTTTTGTTTATTTTTAAAAAGGGAGTACATACATTTTACTATCCTGATTACATCTGAGGAAGCCCTGACGAAATTTCCTTTTGAAATATAATCAACAAAATGGGTGTAAGGGCTAAGGTTGCTATCATCGGCATATATCAAAATTATCGGATTATATCAAAATTACATACAATTAAATAATAAAAATTATATAACAGTTTCGCTAATAAACTCGGAAAAATTTCCGAACTGAATTAAGTATGTAGTTAACAAAACACGGAAGCACGGCTGCATACAATGTGTAAACTTGTGCTTAGTGACGGCTTCTTGCCTTATTGTGGTGGGGGGGCTGCTGCTTACCCGGCGGACCGTTTTTCGCGCTTTTACTCCCACCTAGCGGGCTATCCAGTGTTATTATACATCGATGTACTAGCCATGCAACCGTCACACTAAACACAAAAGCCGCGCGGTATGCCTTGGTCCTAAACGGACTGTTGAGCAGAGGTTTTTTTTACATGCCATTGCGTACTGTAATGCAGAATAGGGTAGAAACATACCGTGATATCAAATTAAACATTCATGACGATGAACTCGTAATCGATTGACACAACTCTTGGATTTTATTGTCTACGTCGGAACTTACTGTATACTTCTTTTAGGATATGGAACAGAGATTGATATGACTGTTGGGGTTTTCTCCACCTTAGTATAAGGACGACTGGAAACCACTACTGAAGAATATTGACATGAAATGCGCCATGAATATTATGTAGTCTTATACTTGGCGTATGCCATCCGGTGCAAATGATGAAGATGCAAGCACAAAGATAATAATTTTGTTACTGGTTTGCGGATTGTAAAACAGTAGCCGTCACATTGCCCAGTACAGCTTTAGAGGAGAAGTTAACAAATCCACGTGTTGATATTTTGCATTACAGCCCCTGCGAATACAGTTCCTTTCAAATTACTCTCTGAATTAAAGAAACTTCAAAATAATTGTTTGCAGATCACACAGATAGTATTGTTTTTATTGTTAAATAATATTTGAAATTAAAAGGTCTTAAAAATGGAAGTTTTCAGGTTCGCGTCGTGCGTGGTGAAGAGCCACATCCTACACGAGGTGACCCTGTTTTTGCAGAACAGTGCGGATCTAGACTAGGAAGTCGAGAAACATCCCTGGTGGATGGCAGAAGTATCCACCAGAATTGGCATGGGACCGAAGACGGTAGTAGTCAGCTGGGCCCATAGCTGAACATTACTGGGCGGAGCTGAAGGGCAGTGGTACGCCAGGTGAACTGCAAGGGTGAACAGGACTCTACAGCCAAAGTGAAGGTAGCCTGTCTAGAGGAAGAACACCCCGAAATCAAAGTACCTGGTCCTCCAAGTTGGGGGTTGGGCGTGAGACTAACAATCTTGCTCCGCAAAAACGCTCTAGTTACGGATACTGGTATAATGCCTCGGAATGTCCAGAGAATGTCAGAGACATTCACATTAAAGAAAACCTTTCGGTGAAACCTGGTGGAAGAAGGAGGAGTCGGCCCAGAAAACGATGGTTCAGGACGACCTGCGCAAGCTCGGTGTAAGAAGATAGAGACTGAGAGCAGAGGATCGAGACGTCCGGAGGCGGATTGTCCACGAGGCCAAAGCTCTCCAACAGCTGTAGCGCCAATTGAGAGAGAGAGAGAGAGAGAGAGAGAGAGAGAGAGAGAGAGAGAGAGAGAGAGAGAGAGAGAGAGAGAGAGAGAGAGAGAGAGAGAGAGAGAGAGACAGACATACAGACAGACAGACAGACAGAGAGGTTCGCGTCGTGCATATTATTTCTACCATAATTCTTGGTGCTTCTGACGGTGAAGTTTAGTGATGTTGACAGTTGTATTGCTAATAATGACTGTTAATCCTTAAAATAATAATTGCTAATAATCCTTAAAATAATAATGTCAATAATCGAATCAAAATATGGTTAGACATTTAATAATAGGCCTATCTAATTTCAAAATATTCTTACCTGTAGAAAACCCGGATTAAAAATGTTACTGTAGTACTGTTTAACATTTTACAAACTGACCATAAATGAATACAAAACTGTTATTGCAATACTGTATAAGAGTTGAAAACCTAACGGAAGTAATTATTATAATAAGCATAAAATATCGGATGTTCGTTTTGGGAGTGATAATGTAAAGGACTTAAAGAATGTTGTATACATGTCTCGTGGAAGGAACGGCTCACTTACAGCTTGCATTGCATGTGGGTGTAAGTGTAAGCTCACGGGCGGTTATGGTAGTGGAAATAACAAATAAGTTTAAGAAGAAAACACTTGGGATTCTGGGGGCCTGTCAACGTTCATTGTCTAAGCTCCTCCAGTACCTTTCAATTTGTCTTCTAAACTATCTATACTTATCGGTTCGTGTTACAAAGTATTTCTAAGGAGTGTCTGTTCACCTCTCTTTGTATGAAACGCATGATCTCCCTTTCATTCTTTAGTCTGCGCTCGTCCCTAGTCTGGAGCGTCGTTTGCGTTTGCGAAGGTCCCTTCACAATCCTTTGCCGATCTTGAGAAATCGTTATTCTTAACGATGTTCGCACCTCCAGGCAACCATGTTTTTTTGAATTCCGCGTTTGGTAAATATACATCTTTTATACAGTAACGTTTCTCTACCCTGCCCAGTGTTTGTCATGCGTCACCCATAGTATTAGTCAATTTAAATCACCCATAATGTAATTTTTTCGCAACAATCGTAAAATAGAATGCTGACACCGCAAAAACAGCTCCATATTATTGACAGTATACATAACAGTTATGTAAATGTAATGTGTGACCAAAACACCGTGCAACTAAAAACATGTGACAATACTTCTGTATGCCACAATTATTAGTTACTACAAATATGCGTTGCACATAATCTATTGGTGATCTTCTCTTGCGCTGTGTAGTAAGCCATACATTATTCACTGTGTAGTATTCTATTTGTGAACGACCCCTGCTGATAGTCACTTACCCCTTGCTGAATTTGATCAATACAATATAAAACAAAAACATGTGCTGAAATCACGCATCGCTGAGGCTGTCTGTATGCATTTTCGTGTTGTCCTTCCTAAAGTTAGGGTAATACTCAGGTATTACCAGTGCTTACTTCTTTGCTTAATCCTCCTCTTCTACCATTTAAGTGTCGAGGTTCTACAGAGAATAAGACACCACCTTGTCTATCTCGGGCCAGTTCTCTAGCCCTAGCCCACACTGCTCCTCTTCTTTTTAAACTTTCTTTAAAACTGTCGTCCCACTTCAATCAGGGTCTTCCTCTTCTCCTTCTATCTTCCAGTTTTGCTTCCAACGCTTTTTCAGGCTATCTTCAATCTTACAGAACGTCTACCAAACCGTCTCAACACAACAGAGCTGTGTATAATATCAATTAAAGGGATCACTCCAAATTTCCTGTCCATAGAGAGACTTCGAATAACCAAGGAGAACCAACAAATAAGTAAAACATTTAAGTTCGGGAACTGGGAATTACAGGCTGTGTTATATAGAAATCTCGCATATCGTTCTGATTGTTGGCTCAGAACAGAATCTTCAGCACAATCTGAATACGTGGAAAGAAGCTGTGCGTAAGAAAACATGACCATTAGCTCTACACAAAATGTTAGTAAGCAGACAAGCAAGACAATATGATATAAGTTTATTTGTTCGCAACAATGTCATCAAGTGGATGGATACCTTCAAATATTTGGGTGCATCGTATACTGAAGATGGCCGGATTGAAACAGAATTATACTCCTGTATTTCGAGAGTCTGGTGATTGTATGGTGGTTGCACAGTGTCTGGCAGACAACACAGAATCTAACATCCACAGTCAGCACCTGCTTTGGCGTCTCGGCTGGGCTGAAACTCAGACCATGGGAAACCGCGAGGTGTGAAAAGCCTAATTGCGAGAGCCATTCACGCTGTAGTGGTAACCCATCGTTTCGGCCTCCGGGCGGTCAAGCCTATCGACCACGCGTCTCTAAGCTCCTGCGGGCTATGCCTTAAGGCGCGCCTCAGGCCTGGTGACTGGCTGGAGCAAAATAACTCGGAGATGCCCCCACGTCACACGTCATACATGCTATTATCATGTATTTGTGGACCACGCCCCAAGACCTTGTGCCGAGCAAACGATTGCGGTGCACTGTTGGCACCTGGCGTTCATCGGCCTCCGGCCTGGACAACGCAAACAAATCATTGCGTGAGACGCCCCGTGCATCTTCTGTCTGTCTGTCTAGGTGGGCCCAAACTGTGCACAATACATGACCCTTGCGGTAAAGAAGAGCTTTACCCACTACCTTCTTTTAGCGCATTTCACAACATTCTGGAATATTCTTGCGCCGAATCGTGGAAATATCTTCACTCACGTGACTAATACAATTATTTTCACCCGAGATAAAAGATGCCTCCAAAATATTTCTTTTCAACAAATTTCTTTCTCCCTCCAATAATTATATAATATTATTCATATAATAGTATTTCCACGGCTTAGAATATTTTCATTGAATAATAATGAAACATGTCTGTCGGGATCCAGGCCACTTATAATGACAAATAATAAATATATTTACCTTATTTCCTGTCTCGTGACCACATGTATTAACTCAATGAATATTATTTACGCGTTTCGATACTATGTATCGTCATCAGAATATATATTAAAATATAAATCACTCAAAGAGGTCGTTAAAAATTTAAAAACATTAAAATCACAAAATCGAAACCAAACATATAAGTATTTATGTGATGCGAGAGCGCACTCGACGAAAGCCGGCCGGACAATTCGCACTCGATGAGTGTCCGGCCGGCTTTCGTCGAGTGCGCACTCGCATCACATAAATACTTATATGTTTGGTTTCGATTTTGTGATTTTAATGTTTAAAATTTTTAACGACCTCTTTGAGTGATTTATATTTTAATATATATTCTGATGACGATACATAGTATCGAAACGCGTAAATAATATTCATTGCGTTAATACATGTGGTCACGAGACAGGAAATAAGGTAAATATATTTATTAATAATGAAACGTTCGGTAATGTCCGTGTGTAATAATAATAATAATAATATGTCTCAGAGAAAGGAGCCATTAAAATAAGATTGCCACCATTTAACAAAAAAAAAATATAACAAGAAATCAGTATCCATTAATGCCAAACTTAGGCATTACTCAACAGTAATGCGACCGGAAGCACGTTATGCAGCTCAGTCTGACTCTGAACAAGAAAATGATGATGGAAGAACTGGAGCTCACGGAAAGGAGAATATTAAGAAACATTTTGGGACCAAATAAAATGGAGATTGTTCTTACACAATTTTGTAGGAAGCAGACTATTACCCCGATTATAAATAAGCCGTGAGAAATTGAAAGTACCTGTGGCTTAAACTTTTATTTTGCCAAAACTTAAAACATTTTAAATTTAATTAGGTTTAAAGGCCAATCCGTTAGAGCGCTTGTGGTGTGGCCGTCTCGAGCGACACGCTCTGGAGTTCCAGGGAAGAAGTAATGGTTGAAAGAATATTTACAATGTGGTTTCAAATACAAAGAGATCGTTTGGTGGCAACAGGCATATGCGCTCCAGAGAAAGGGAGAGGAGAAGAAGAACTGGAATATTATGAAAACTTCAGCAGGAAGCGGATACGTATAATAAGACCAATTATAAGCTGAATTGTGGTGATTCGAATAATAAAGTCTTAGCTAATATTAAGGTTTGAATGCAGGTGCAGGACATAAATGTCCATCGTCGAAGCAATATTTATATTAGGAATATATATCATTATGTTTACTTACAGTTTGGTTAGCCAGAGGGAGGAACGAGGGGAATACACCAAAAGTTAATACTTTGGAAGAGTTATAACTTATAAAGCGTACCTATTGCAAAATGGGCGTGCACTGAATGCCAACGATGAAGGATATGGAGCTGTAGTGGTCAATTATTAAAGTCTGTACTGAGAAGGCAACTATACGATATACGATCGTTGGGAAAGAAGAAGAAAATCATGAATATTCGGCGACTCAGAGTTTGGAATAAAGAAGAATAAGAAGCAGTGAAGGAGAAGCAAAACTTACACTGACCGAATCTCGAGAAACCAACAGAGGGGACGAGATGAATTTATAGGTTTAGGAGAAATTTAGCCATAGCAGTCACAGCTAAATGAATCATGAAATAAACTCATTAGCGAGATAAAAAATACATTGATGGGAGGCAGTTCATAGCGTGTAGGTTTGACTAGACAGGTGACGGCTGTTGCAGATTTGAATTCGATTGAGGAAGACTACTGTAAACGCTATTCCGAAGGAATATTTTAGAGGAAAGTCTCTACAAGAGGATGTTGGTAGATACCAGACGGAACCCCTTGATACTCAAGGCTTAAAGGAGGCACTTAGTTGACAAGGAATCATAATGGGTACAGGCCAGAACTAGAAAAACGTAGAATTGACAAAGCATGAAGGCCTTTTACTGAGACTGTAGTTCTTGCATTTCTACAGGTAGATTCCGGAGGCCTGGCGGACAACTACTGTAATTAAAAAAGAGGACGGGATGACTGCAGTAATTGTAAGGGCTATCAGTTTATTGATTGCCGGATATAAAATATGTGCCAAGATGATTAATGACAGGTAGGTTATATAAATAAGAATAAAATGAGGAAACATGTAAACTTTTCGAGTTGGAAAAGACGTTCGATCAAATGGATAGAAATTGCTGAAGACAATATTAGAGGAAAGGGATGGTCCAAAGGCATGGAAATGTCGACACCAAGGTCAATAAATATCGAATGATGTCCACAGAACTCTGAATCATAAGATTAGGAAGGAGACATAGCTGAAATTTTAAATACACTACTGTGTGGATGTGAAAGTTGAATTTGACAGGGAGGCGAGGAATATCAATTGAAGCATCAGAGATGTGTTTTATTTTTAAGATTTCTGTAGTTGAAGGTGTTGAGTACTGGACGGATTGAGGAATATTGGAATACGAGGCCAGAGAAACTGGTTTGACACAAAATTTATTCTTGCCATGCGCCAACGTTTAACATCTTTTATCTGCCTCCAAAAGCGGTTTTAATTTTAGATAATACCTCTTGCCGTCCAAATGAAGAAATGCTAACAAAATTTCGGATTTTTGACAAGTTTTTGCTCTGACGCTGACAAGATTTTGCTCTGACGCTGACACGTTTTTGACAAATGTCGCTGCTCTGACGCAGCTTACGGATCAGGGCGTAATTTTTAATTTAGAATCAATTTATAAAAGAAAATTCATGTAAAAGTTTGTGAAAGAGGATGATGGCGATTTACAAACATTTTGGAAGACCTTACGTTACTGGTCAGTAATAGCTACTTACGAAGTTGATACCACTTGGAAGTCTATAAAGTGTTAAACTCTAATTAAGTCCAGGCAAAAAATTATTAAAAAATGACAAAAATATCGGCAGTAATAATGAAAAAAATGTCGGAGGTAAGGAAGAAATTGAAGGTAAACAAACTTATCCGTGAATTAATGTAACAACTTATATCAATAACGGTGGAAGAAATTATAATGTAAAACAATAGTAAATGCTAAATTTATTATGCAACCTCTAAACTGATTCGAACATGAGACAGAGATTGGCAAGCATTGACGGAAGGGATACTACCAATACCCGAAAGCTCTCTGCAGAATTAAACTAGTGTTAAACCACTATAATAAATTACGTTAAGAGAGGCGAAAGGAACTGCACTGCAAATGTGCGAAACGATAGGAAAGTAAATACGGTAGAGGAATTCAACTCACGCGTTGGAAGCAATTAATTGGATTGTTAAGGGCCGGAACGCAACTAATCTAGCCCACAGTATTCCTGAAGACGTATCGCTTTGTTTCTATAGTTTTACAGCATCTATCGAGAGCACACAGTTGACACACATAAGCGATGGAACGTTATCGACTTTCGTTCGCTCTAGCGTTTAACCTTGACAAGCTCTCTAAATGATTTGTTTTCTGTGTTTTGCTGTTGTCAACGTATATGCCTGTACGACACGTAATGCATGAGAAGCTTCCTCTTTAATGGCAACAGCATACAAACTGACTTTAACGTCTACAGGGATGTGACAGTCGGAATATTTTATCAACGTATTATCTACCCTGCCCCTGCACGTTTAATTTATTAAAAGTATGAAAACGTGTTAGGAAATTTACACATTTTGGAAGGGCTATTGAGAATAATTCCAACTTTAAGTAACAGTTCCCAAAACAATTACTTGAAGTGATCAATTTGACAAGTAAATTAATTAGAGGAGTCACACTTCAGTAAAGCTTTCGTGTTTTTCATTGTTAATAACACTTCATCCTCCTCAGTGGGTCATTGTCTCAAAGTATTCACCTACCTCTATTTATAGGCTACAAGCAAAGTGGTCAAGACTTTGTGCTCCGTCTCACTCGAGCCACTGAGGATGCCTCATCGTAGCATGTGCGAAACGTTTTGTTAAACAAAATAATAAACCGACGTGTGTCAGAAAGAATAAAAGTGTTGTTATTAAGAATTAGAGGAGTGTGGGCAGAGAACACCATGATAAAAACACTTACAAGCAAATGAATATGTTGTGTGTGTGTATTTAAAACTAGGAAAGTACATAAAAAAGTTACAAAGCTTTGGGCCTGAACGGGCTGCTAAGATATATTAACAGAAAAAAGGAAAATGCAGATTTTAAAATTTAATTGTGTATAGTAGCTTAGCGTAATAATTAATGTTATTTAAAATTTTAAACTACTCTTAAGGTCTATTGCCTTACTTTAGAAATGTTTCGAGCATTACATCATCAATAAGCGGCGTTGATCCGATGTCTGCCTACAGTATGCTCCAGACAATAAACTTACGTATATTACACATTTGTGTGTGTGTGTGTGTGTGTGTGTGTGTGTGTGTGTGTGCGCGCGCGCGCGTGTGCGTGTGTGTGTGGTGTGAATAATTTTTTGTGTTTAATCCGTGTATAGTTCGTATGACCATCATTCAGTAACGACTAAGTTACCTAAGTTACAACACCTAAGTTCTTGCTTCAGAGTGTTGTATGATTTCCGAATTTATATTCGGCGTCTCTGCGATTTTAAAGTGAAAAATTTATATTCCAAGCCTTAAACTTTTAAAGTTACAAAAGTGAAAATCAAATTCTAAACAGGTCAATCATGTTTTTCTTTGGCTTTTCATTTTCACTCTATTTTCGAAATAATATAAATCTTCCTGTATTTATTTACCATAATGGAGGGCCCCTTTTTTCCGTTAAGTCATGGCTGGCTCTAGTAGAAGGCCGGAATATTAAACGTGGCAACGTTGCGTCTGAGACCTATAAGCATAGTGTAATAAAATAGCTAAAGTGAACATGTTATATTTTGATTTAATTTCATAGGATTACTAAAATCATGAGTAGGTTTATTTATAGGTAAATCTAAATTATAGGTCTGTGCGCACTTAGTATACTACTATACGTTTAAGTTGAAGAAATTAGTGAATTAATGTTAGGTCTAATGAATTAATTTTGTTCGTATTATTGATTTCGTATCATATGAATGAGTTAATTATTATATTTCTTAAATAATATAACAGTATTTTACATAATAAACTTGTAATTTGCAAAAAAGAAGAATTATAAAACTGCTGTTAACCGGCAATTAAAATGACGCGATTTAATTATTGAAATACATAAATTAAGAGATCGTCTAGTCGGCCTAAAATATCATCTGGTTCCAGTGTTGCCACGTTTAATATTCCGGCCTTCTACTACAGCCGACCATGGTTAAGTGAATCAGGAGGAGTGTTACGGTGCCTTACGTTAGCCTTTCACAATAAAGAGTTTTATGAAGCCATACGAGGCCGCAAGTTCGATACAAGTGTCTTATTACACGTGCTTCTACAATAAGTATACTACACTAGATTTTAGAATCTGTTTACG